>JAKWBJ010000059.1:3985358-5313811 GCA_023159175.1 Wohlfahrtia magnifica
AATCCCACCGAAGAAACTTTGGTAACGGGTAAGGTTGGCAGTAAATAAAACTTTACAGTTTAGAAAAAAACTAAAAATGGAATCATTTTTTCTTAGGTACACCCACATCACTGGTATTTGGCACACAACATAATGAAACTGATTTGAGTAATATACACACTTTAAAAGATTATGTCAATCATGAGTTAGTGCCTATATTAACTATGGATCCAAACTCAGCGACTACAACATCAACAAATCTTTTAAAATCGAATGTAAATTCAAACTTAAACAACTTGAATAACACATCACCTCCACCACCGCCACCACCTAACAGCTCTACATCGTGTAGTGTTTTAAATTCTTTGGGTAGTCCCCTAATGGATAATCTAACACCTACAACACAATCCTCTTTGGATTCAGTAAGTAATCATGCATTAAAGGGCGTCTACACTTTGGCGGAAGAACCAGAATTAGAGGCACAAGAGACACAAATAGATCGTATTTAGATTATAAGCATAATTAAATAAAATTCATAATTGGATAAGAAAATATTAAAAACTATAGTTATTAAAATATAAAATAAATATAAATTTAAAATAATTTGTATATAAAAGTAGTAATTAAGTTGGTAAATTATATGACAGTGATACAAATATGAACGAATTAGAAACATCTGGGAAGTGCTGCTATTTTTTTGGTAGGTTCTGTCGCGTACAAAAGAAATCTGTTTTTATATCAAAAATCCTAGGATACAGGTTAAAAACTGATTTTTGGTAAGTTTACGCATTTATAAGCGAATAATTTAATTGAATATCAATCGATTTTAAGTTTCTTAATGGTTCTTCGAAAGAAGAAACTGAGACCTTTCGAAGGATATACACATATGCTACTAACTCACTAGACTGCAAAAGATTGGGAAAAGAAGAACACCTTTCATTCAAATCTACAACAGCGAAACCTCATTTTGTTAAAATTTTCAAAGATTTTGGCGAATTTCAGTTGTCTAGACTACAATCTGAAGTCCTCGGTGGAATTTGCTAGAAAAGAAATTTCGTGAAATGTCTTGTAGAAGAAGTGACCGGATTTTTTAAACTAATAAATGTCGTAATAGTAATGAAAACAATTTGGGAGTTCTTGGACCGAACACCAAAGATTTGGAACCTATCATTTGTGAGCGGATTAATATAGAGCATGGAATCATTAGCGTTTCGATAAATATAAATTCTGAAAGTCAAGCGGCTCTGAGTGCCTTTTGTGCGCAGTGTTTTTTTCTTTATTCGTTTAATATTCCACTTGGGAGCATAGAGCTTTAACAAAAATTTTCCATCTTACTCTTGTCTGAGAATAAAGTTTAATTTTCTCCCATGATTTATTTTTATTTGAAAGCTCTTGCAGTATCGACGGTGATTACCTTGAGGGTTTCATTCCAGTGTTTTTCTAGATATGCTTGAAGAGGATAATCCAAGGGTATATCCTGCACACTTCCAGAATTGTTTCTTCATTGGCTACTTTCCATAAGTTGGCATTGCTGATTGTTTGTGGTGAATATTTCGCAGGCATTTATTAACAAAGTCTTGTAGCTTTCGTAAAAGATACGTACGATATTAACCAAGTCTCACACCCATATAAGAGTGTTGATTTAACACATGCATTGAAAATTCTCGTTTTAGCATTACTCCATATCTGATTTGATCGCCAATGTATTCCGTAGCCGTCCAAAGCTGATTTTGCCTTACAGAGTCTGTTAGATATATCACCACCGTTTACCGACATTATACAGCCCAGGTAAAAAAATCTGCTAACGTATGCTAGGCGTTGATTTTCAATTGTAATAAAACCCAGGTTGATGCTGTTGATGCGCATTGTCTATGTTTTCTTGATGTTGACTTTCAGGCCCACGTTCCTAGCCAATTGGTAATTGATCTTATCTTGCATGTCGATCAACCTATGCAACATGAGTCTGTATAATCCAGATCTTCTTGGTGACAGTCGATGCCCCATTGAACTCTTCGCTTCTTCTTCCATGCCTGCCATGCATGACCTCGTCAAGGACAATTGAAAATAAAAGCGGCGATAAAATGCATCCTTTCTCACACCAGCATTAGTTGAGGTCACTGTGTTGATTCACTGTGGTTATGAGCAGTAAGCTGACAAACTGGCAAAGCGAAGGCAGCCACTAGACTTGTGTGATCAGAATCATACTGTGGCATTAACTAGTCATAAGCCAGAGAAAGGATCGATGAGTGGGAACTGTGAACTCCGCTCGTCATTTTGGGTGCAATGCCCGCGTCTGAGGAAAACGCAGCGGATGCGCCACTTGGGCAACGTAATTATGTGAAAGCTTATTGGTTACCTATCTAAAATATCACCTTTTTAACCTAAATAACTATAACTGACATGGAGTGCCGAACGAACATATTCGCCAGCTACCCATTGGAGATATTCTGATCTTCATACGGAAAGTTGAAGGTATTTTTCGTTGGAGGATTGAATGGGCTTTCTTCTGAGTGATTAACACCCATTTCGGATTGTGCATTAACCGGACTGACTACAATGTGTTTCGTACAATAGATATTTTAGGTCGCACAGCCATGGCTAGTTGGGTCTCTCCGAACCTGATAATAAAAATTATGAAAATTGCGGTAATTTTGTGTACTGAACTCATGTACTCAAAATTTTTTCGGCAGTTACGATAATAAGAAAGGTGAAATAGATAAATCCGTCAATGGATTTGGTGAGAGTAAGGTTGTGGCTCAGTTTGGCACAAGGTAATCAAACTTATTGCTTTTGATGTTGCCACCGACTTCTCTGAAATTATTTTTAGCTTATTATTCGACCACTTCGAGTATAAGGTTCTCCTACTGTATTTTTTATATTTCTTAACGTCTTTCTTGTCCTTACTCTATAATAATATAGAATACAAATATTGAATTGACAGATGTTCTTAATGTTGTGAGCATAAGAATTCATTGCATTTTGCATTTTTTAATTGTTTAAGCATTCATTTGGGATTTTTGAAAACCCATAAGAATACTTTATGCCATTGGACCTTCTTAATATTTAAAAAACATATTTATATTTTTTACGATGATGACAGCCTATATTAGTATAATATTCATAGCAATATTGGAATTTTTATCGATAGCCAAGCGGAGCTTCATTCATTAAATGAATACAGTAACAAATCTGTTCAGCGTTAGACTATACTGTCAAAGCAAGATTAATTGTCTGGCATTACTTTAGTATGAGTCCCTATGCATAAAGATGGTAATGAGGGGGCAAACGAGTTATCTAGAATGGGATCTGCCATGAGTACCTCCAAGAAAGTTCAGTGGCAACTCATTGAGCTGGCGTAAACTGTAGTATATAAAAGTTAATATTGACCGAAACATTAGAGAAATCTAATCTGAAATCTGAATCTAATAATAAATTGGTATACATTACAACGTACATGACAATACATCTGACTAGTGGTGTAGTCTTGGCAAAACGGTGTCCATTTAACTCAACTTATCTGTTTGAGCGCAATAAACTACCAACTTAACCAACCATATTCAACCCAAAAAGGAACACAACGCTAACGTATCGGGTGAGCCATCGGTTTATATTTAAACCAGCGATTATTTCGAATCTGGTAATACTTATGTCATTTAATTCTGTCACAAAATTCAGTATATTATCTCCACTGAACGAAATGAATCGATTTACGCTTGAGCAACGTCTAGATTCATTGGCAATTCATTTGCAAAATAAAGACAACTGGCCGGAAGTTGCAAAAAAGGCAAAAAAATTGCAAAAAAATCATCTTTGCAAATGAAGCTCATTTTCATCTTGATTGGTACGTTAATAAGCAAAATTGCCGTATTTGGGGCTCAAAAAACCCAAACGTGGTCTTTTAGAAGCCAATGCACTCATTACGAACAACTGTTTGGTGCGGCTTGTAGAGCGAAGGCATCATTGGCCCCTATATCTTTGAAAATAAGGACGGCGCGACCATTGCAATCAATTGAGACACCTATCGTACCATGACAACCGATTTTTTGTGCCGAAGATCATGGTATTTATATGAATGATGTTTGGTTTCAATTAATTGGTGCAACTTACCACACATCTCCTGTTACAATCAATTTATTGCGTCAAACGTTTGATGGCCATTTAATTAGTCGAAATGGTGATGTCATTTGGCAGCCAGGAAGCTGTGCTTTGCCACCGTTGGAATATTTTCTGCGGCGCGCCGTTAAAGATAAATGCTATGCCGACAAACCAGAGATAATTGAGTATGTGAAGGCCAACATTGGTGATGATTTGCCGTGATAAGCTCATAAGAATTTTCGAAAATTGGTCCGATCGAATGGGGTACTGTGAGGCCAGCCGCGGCAGTCATATGAATGAAATAATATTTCATTTCTAACCGGAACAATTGTACTTCGCAACAAAAAAATAAATTTAGCAAAATCAAACCGTTTTTGTTTTAATGCATTTTTAAATTTAAATGCACCCCCCCCCCCTATATATTGTACTCGTACATATTGTATTAATTTAGGAAATGAAAGCCAAATTTTACATTTCTCATAGTGTTGAGCAAAAGCAAGCACAGAAAAATTGTCAATGAAAATTTCCGAAAAATTTCTGTTGCATTTTGAGCTTATCGTTAATCCCAAGCTTTGGGACCCAAAGGTAAAAATTTCTACACTAGTCATAACGAAATTATTTAAGAACTAGAAGGTGCTGAAATGCAAATGCAACATTCAAAGAAATGAAAAAGTTGAATCTTCTTTAAGATTGTTACACAAGATGAGTTAATAACAACTATAAAGAAAATTAGAAAGAGACTTTACTTTTTAAAGAAATTAAAGACTTAAAGTACTTTACTTTACTTTGCCTATGAACAGCGCAAGATTCAGTTATTCGCTTATAAATGAAAAAATTTTAACAAATATTTTTGTTTTGCTCAACAACAACTACTTAAAAAATAATATTACTGCCCAGATATTCTCTTCTGATGCATAGTGTAATTATTACTAGAAATTTCTAACAATTTAGTTTAATTTCTAAGATTATTCAAGTAAAATATTTTAATAAAATAAAAATTTTAAAATAATCTGACTGATACTTGCAACCTAACATATAAAAATTAACTTACTTTACTTAAAAAAATAAATAAATAAATAAAAATTAGTTTAAAAAATATTTTCAATAAATCTTTAAAAACGAAAGTAAGAGTAAAAATCTTTTTTTTATTGTAAAATAACTAAAAAAAATGTGTAAAAATTTTTTCTTAGTAATTTAATGGGAGATAATAAAATTAAATAGAATTTTTGTACTTGTTTAGGTTTTTTAGTTAATTTAGTTATAAATTTAAAAAATAATTATAGCAAAATAATAAAAAAAAACAACAAATAAGTTAACTAATCTTTAAATATATGATGGTAGTTTTTAAACAAACTAAAAATAAAATAATTATTTCTAAAATAATAAAAAATGTTAAACATAAAAAACAGGATATTTCATAAACTAAATTAATATAAAAAAAAGATTTCATAGAAGACAAAAGTAAAATTAATATAAAAATAAAAAAGATAAATTGTGTAAATGTAAATGAAATATTGATAAAAAACATTTTCAAAATCAATAAAAATAAAAACAAAATGATTAATAAAACAAGGTTTTTTTAAATAATATTAAAAAAATGGTAAAAAAATGGTGCTAAAACTAGTCGTGTTTGGTTGGTTGGAAGATTTAAATCCTGTTCATTGTTTTTGTTTTTTTCTACATTGAAAAACGCACTTATTTCTATAAAAAATTTAAATTTACCAAACTTTAGAGTATTGAAAAAAAGAAATTTTAGAAAATATACAGTAGTTTTTTTATAGCATTTTCAAAAAAAAAATTATTTGGCGGACCCTTTATTTTAAATTCTGTTCTTAAACTACATATATTATACACCCAGCGAAATAAATATAGCGTGCAACATAGAGCTGCAAAACAATCGATAGCACTATCAATAGTATCGATACTATCGTCAAATTCTATGAGTAAATACGGAGTCCACTAAATGTAGTCAAAGTCACATTTGCTTTTGATGCAAATTGTCAGCCGTATAGTTACATAGCGACACAGTTTAACAGTTTCTTAAATTTTTATTTATTAAACTGAATATGAATTGTAACTAAAATATGTTCGTACTTTTTGCATTTAACCCAAACAAATTAATCTTCATTTCGTCAGACCATAGCATGTTGTTCTACCTATTACGGTACAGGTGTTCTTCCGTTTGCTGAGAAATGATCCATTTTGAGGACTCTTACCCATAAGTCTAGCTTCCATAAGTTTCTTTTCTTTTTATACGACTTGAAACAGGAGAATAAATTCATTTTTGAGGCTTTTTGATGACTTGAAGGGACTAATCTTTGAAGTACGAATTAAAAGTTTATCAAAACTGACAGTAGTACCACGCTTCCTTCACATAATCTGTGCAGTTTTCTTCACTGGACCTCATTAATTACTTTAGTTTTGAAGCACTTCATGGTCTGAACAGTTTTCGCTATATATAAGGATTACTCTTCCATCAAAAAACTTCAATACATCAAATTTTATGACATACCGCAAAAAATAGTGTCTCTATTATTTGTTTCGATACTGTGTACTTATTATTAATATTTTCCTTTAACTTAAGTTCTAATATTGTTGCCACAAGTCACAGTTAAGGCTGAGTTAGTGAAAACGTATCGTGTACTTGGGGATCAGCTGTGAAATTCTCTAACATAACTAAAGCACGTTGCTGCTTAGGTTTTCATTGTCACGTAGAAAGTCTACAGAATTTTGAATTTTACGTTGCAAATGTCAACACTGGCATTACTTGACCGATAAATGGTTGACTGAACTGGCTGCGATAAGTTTTCACTAACTAATATCTAAAGTTTGAAAATACTACAAAGTCTTACATTGTACGTTGTTTTCACTAACTCAGCCTTTAAAATAATTTGATAGTATCGATAGTTTTTTTGTAAACTATCGAAACTATCGAATGGTCCGACGATCGATAGTTTTACAGCTCTGGTACAACACTTATTACTTTTTTTAATAATTAAATGATTTTATCCAAAATATAATTCATAATTGCCTCGAAATTTTTCAAATTTAAAAACAAGTATAATTTAGAGAATTTTTCACAAATAAAAATAAAAATAATCTCGATTATCAGCTTATATTAGGGAGATCGAATATTTAATCGGTTAACTGGTTCTTTTATTAAATTAAAATACTTCTTAATTCTTATTGCATTAGCAAATAAAATTGTTAAATTTGTGTTGTAGTTTCTAGCAAGTAAGTGTCTAGAACAACGTTCGGTTTTATTTAAAGCCTCCTCCACAACGCAACATCCCAATATTTCATTCAGTTATTCATTTTCTACAGCGTATTTTGTACGTTTTATTTGCCAGCACTTAGTATAAAATTAAGTTTTCCTTGCTGCACCAAAGCGTCAATATTGCAGACATATTTAAGATGGTTAATAGTTCCTGGTGTCGAAGAACCTACTTAGCTTAGTATTTAAGGACATTTAATATATCTAGAATTGTCCTTTCCATCGATTTCCAAATCTTTTTACACTTCATAGGACATCAGTGTGCACATCTTTATCGATCTACCATGGTTTTCAGGCTTTTTGTGAACGTTCAAGGTTGCCATATACATACATATATAAAAAAGACGTTATATATTAAATTTAGAAAAATATCTAAACAAAGAACATATTTGAAACAAAAATATTTAAACTTTTGAAATCAAAGAAGTTATTTGAAAGGTATTTAAGTGAATTAATAAGAAAAAATATTAAAATCTTGTCTGATTTTAAATTTCACTCGATTTTGTATTAAAGAACATACCCAAAAATTCATTTCAAAGTGTAGTTCACAACAAATTAAATTTGATATAAATAAATGATAATAATATATATATATATATATATATATATATATATATATATATATATATATATATATATATATATACATATATATGATATGATATAGAGTCCGCCAAATAAAATCTTTTTTTTTTTTGATAATGCTATAAAAAAAAACTACTGAATATTTTCTCAAATTTCTTTTTTATTTGAAAGTACAATCCTTTCAGTTAATAATGGAAAATAATTTCATTCAAATGGCTGTCTCGGCTGGCCATGCAGTTGCCTACACGATCGGTCCAATTTTTAAGCACATTATCGATTGTGTGCAGCTGTATTTCACCAATGGCTTCACGAATATTGTCCTTTAAAGCGTCAATTGTTTCTGGCTTGTTTGCGTAACATTTATCTTTGGCGGCACCCCACAAATAATAGCCCAACGGTGTCAAATCGCAGCTCCGAGGTGGCCAAACGACATCAGCTCTGCGGCTGATAATGCGATCTTCAAAAACAGGGCTCAAAACATCGAGTGTAGCTTCGGCTGTGTGGCACATAGCGCCGTCCTGCTGAAACCAAATGTTGCTAATATCCTCCTCTTCAATTTTTGTGAACAAAAATTCATTCGACATGGCCCGATAACGATCGCCATTGACTGTAACGGCCACTCCTTGCTCATTTTCGAAGAAAAATGGCCCAGTTATGCCTCTGGATCAAAATCCGCACTAAACAGTGACTCGTCTTGGGTGTATCGGCTTTTCAATATATGCGTGCGGGTTTTCTGTGCCCCAAATGCGAGAATTTTGCTTGTCTACATACCCGCCAAGATCAAAATGAGCTTCATCTGAAAAGATGATTTTTGATTCTGCAACATTACCATGATTTTCAAAGTAATGTCGCAATATTTCCCAACGTTGTTCAAGCGTATACACAACCATATTTATTCAGTGAAAGGATAAAACTAATTATCTGTCAAATCAGACATGAGGTAAATGTTACCATTCACGAAATAAGCACTAGTTGAAAAAAAAACGTTAGATGGCGGACCCTTTATAATATTGTTACGAAAATGAAAATGCTGGAGACAACATTCACCATAGCAGGGATTTATTATGAGCTTTTAGCTTTAAAATTTATTGACTTGTGGCAAGGCTTAATAACTGCCAAAAATTACCTGTACTAATTAAGAGTGCTACCATCCGCATGTCTGACGAAGTTGCCAGTTCGATTCATTTTTGTGTTTATAAAGTTATTTTATACCCTTTGAATTAATGTAGATTAATCGAAGCTTCGTGTCTGCACTAATGATGAAATACTCTAAAAAGATGGCGTATTGCGGTTAGTTAGTTAGTGATCATTTGGCTGTCAATAAATAAAGTCGCGTTCAGGCGTAAATAAAAAGTGTTGTATAAGCGAATTTGCTGTGTTAAGACATAGTGTGTAAAAGTTATAGTGGAATAAATAAAATTATAACAACAGCAAAGTGGTTTAATTTTATTTTAACGCAATTTAAGCTTTTTAAACCTTTTAAAAAGTATCATTGCGTAAATTTAGTGACGAGCATAAACGCGATTTGTATCGCATGGAGTTAGGGTGCCGAACGCAAAAGGCTAAGGAGTCGTTTCAAGCCTTTGCAACGGATGTCGAAAGGTTGGTACAGCTTAGTTATCCTCCCACTAGTAAAGCAAATTAAGACCGAAGTATTTATCAATGGTATAAGGGGCTCCGATATTAAGTATGTATTAAACATGCGGTATGTACTCCTTTGCAGAGACCGTGGTATTTGCACTGGCACAAGGGGGCCGTTCGAGAGATATCCAAGCCACAGGTACATAAAGTGAATATCATGGAAACTGTAAATGCCAAAGAAGATTTCATTACAGCTATAAAAGAGGTGGTAGAACGACTTTAGGTCGAAAAAGTGTATAGCTCAAAAAGGAAGTGCCAAAACTGTGGTAAGAGCGGTTGCTTTCAATGGCATTATAAGGCACCGCGCAGAAGTGCAAGATTTGCGTCACTATAGAGGTCTGAAAAATGGAAAAACACTTGATATAGAAAACCCGAAGCATTAAGTAACAAAGGGCTTAACGGTAGAGGAGAGTCGCATAAAATGGGCTTAGGTATACATAACAGAGTACGAATAAATGAACGCCGTAATGTACGAGTAAATGATAAAGCTAGAAAAAGTAAATACGATAGAAAAACAGCCGCTGATAAAGCAAGTAATAAGGCCAACGAGACTGTTATCAACATCCGACAATTACGTCTGGAGGCCAACGAGGATTGGTCAAGGAAAAACTCAGTACTGGCAAGGGTAATAGCGGCTAAGGAAAAAAACAGACGGCCTACTAGTAAAGAGATATCAGCAGACAGCCCTCAAATAAAGGCTTATTGGTCTCAATGGAATAGTTTAAAACTGATTGGTGGGTGCTTATACCGAAGCTGGGAAAGTGCAGATGGCAAACAATCCAAGCAAGCCTATCTTTATTGCTCAAAAATGAATGAAATTTTAAATCAGTCCCGTAAGGAACAAATCGGAGAGCATCTCAGCTTGGCAAAGACAGTAGAAAAATTAAAACAGCAGTATTATTGGGTTGGATGCCAGCAAACCGCAGCCGAATGGATAGCGAACTGCACTAAATGTATTTCGGCTAAAGATACAGTCAGAACAAGACGGAGTAAGCTGCAGCAATATGGATTGAGAGCACCTGTCGGGAAGGTAAAAGGACTTCTTACTGTCAGTAGCGCCAAGAAAAATGAGAGTTCCAAAGATTTGAAGTACACACGACTAGAAACAGCTCGTGATAGGTTGAAAGCCAGGTGTGATCTCGCAGAAAACACGGAAGGCTTCCATGATGGACAGCTAGTTCTACTTTACAACCCACAGCGGAAGAAAGGGCTACCTCGCAAGCATCAATTTAACTGGGATGGACCTTATAAGGTATATAAGAACAATAGTCCGCGATTAAAAATGAAAGTGGTACATCTAGAGCGACTATCGAAGGAAGAAAGATAATGAGCTTATTCGGGACGAACAGACTTAAATGGGGGGCAGTGTTACGAAAATAAAAATTCCAATTTTTATTATTTGGAAATTATGTGTCACCCTGTTAATGCCGTACTCATTTGCGTATTTTGCAGCACTGCCAACGGATATAAAAATAGAAGATATGAGACATTTCCGGAACCTTCTAAACTGTAGGCAATTAGGTATATAAAGAGGCTGCTTTACCTACACATGAGTTAGTTATCGTTTTGCTGTCATAAAATAAAGTCGTGCTTAAGCGGAAATAAAAATGTTGTATAAACGAATATTAAGCTGTTGTATTAAGAGAAACTGTATAAAAGTTATAGTGTATTAAATAAAAGCCTGTAAACAACAACAAAGTGGTGTTTATTTTATTTTAATACATCGATTTAAAAAGGTTGAAACGTACCAATAATATTAGTCCAGTATTTAAAAAGAAATTATAATCAATTACAAACGATTTACTTTGTTACTTATTTTTATAATAGAGAACACTGAAGTCACTAATATTCGCATTTAATATTTTTAGTTGATTATATTACAAAAATGGCCAATAGGGGTGCGAAAAATTCGCACGGGTCGTCTAGTTATTTTTAATAAGGAAATATAAAAGTATATTTTGTTTTTTAAGCAGAATATTTTAAATATTTTTAAATTGATATACTCGTATTTGTGTATACATTTTATTTTTAATTATAAACTTATTATAATAATAGGACTTTGTATACGTACCTTTGTTAATTCAATAATATTTCATTCTTTTAACAACTTTTCAATGTCGTGTCAATATTTATTTAATAACTCCTTTACTATTTTTGTACATAATAGAGAGCTTTTTCATTAGTAAATGATTTTTTTTGAACGGTCCTCCATACTCACTTATCCACCCTCATCCGACCGCGGAGGGTTCGTCCCCACGACATAGAGACACGTAAACGAGACAGACGAATTGCAACGGATAAAAGACAGAAGGTAATGGCAACCAGATACGAATTACCTTCAGAACTTATACACAAGTTAACATAACATAAAAACAATTAACATTAACATAAAAACAATTAAAACAGAAGATCTTAATTTTAAAAGTAAATTTTAAATAAAATGTAAATTTTTCTGTTCACTTGAAAAAATGAAAATTGTAGATAGCTGTTAGCTTTGGAAGTGCGAAAAACAGCTGGGCTTAAATTGTTTCACTAACTTTTGTCGATTGCCCAATTTTGTGTTATTTTCCCTCTAACGGTTTTTAGATTTCATCACAGCTCTAAAACTACTAAAAGTGATTTCAGTTTTAATGATACTGTCATTTAAGTGAATATTTTCGACTTAAAGACCGATGCTACCATAGAATGGCGGCTTTAATTTCACAGCTGTTACTACTAATGGTGGTTTCCGATATTGTAGCAAAAGAGCTTGACCTCTGACCGGCTGTCTACTTATTCGGCTGTGTTTTTGAACGTTCATTAAGCAAATACCAAAATCTAGGTGAAACTACTTTGGCCATCTTTTTGTTTATTTTCATTGTAAAGGCTTTTGGATTTTATTGAAACTACAAGAGTGTTTGGTTTTTAACGCAGCTGGAGCTACCGGAGGTAATTTCCACTTGGTAGCGGATGATACTACAGGTGATGGCTTCGTTTTAAATACATCAGTAACTAATAGTGTTGTAGCAAGACAAGCTTAAACCATAACCAGCTGTAGAGATAATAAAGTGAACATTAAAGAGTTCCGTATTTTGATTTTAGGAAGGGGCGAGATTTCATAACGAATTATTACACAGGAAACCGTTTAATAATAATTTGAGGTTATGTAGGTTACGCGAAGACTACCGGTCTTTGAAACTTCTCTATACACTTAATGCACATTTAATATACACTTCATTTGCACACAACAAATACAAAAACTTTACTTTTTATTAAATTTTAACACTTCTTCAACACCTTAAGCATTTTGAATATTAACTTTTTTAATTTTTATATTTTTTACTGAATCTTTACTAATGACAACGATTTTATCAACGAACCGCAATTTTACGGTAAACAAACTGAAAAACACTTTGCAATATAAGGCTGCCATATGATTAAAAAACTGAACATTTTAAGGTTGGCAGCAGTGTGTAATAAACTAAATTCAAAAATTTAAATTTGAAAATTTGAATTTTAATTTAAGAATTAAAACTTGAAAATTAATTGTTATAAAAATAAATTTTCTCATTAAATAATGAAAACAAACCTTAATATTATTTTTGCACAATTTTGTAGTTCCTTCTTTATTTAAAGTAGAAAAAAACAATAGATTAAATAAATTGGTTATAAACACAAATAAGTGTTGCCCAGCACTTATATCAATGGCCTTCATATATAAAATCGCTTTGGAAGTATTTGACACTGATATGGCAGCTTTATAAATAGACTTTTTAATATCTGGCACTTCTTTGTTAGCAAATAAATCAAAATATTTCTTGCAAAAACCGCCGAAGAAAAAAATTCTAGAGAAGAATTTGTTTTAAATTAAAATTTTATTACTTCTTTTGCTTTTTAAATGTCTCGAGAAGTAAAAGAATATATTTATAATCTATTGCAAGAAGCTGATAAAAATCACGCTGTCAAAGAACGGGTAAGTAAGACAACCTCTTACAATAACGGCTAATTATAGATTAATTTAAAAAATCCTCCTCCAGGCTTCCTTATCCCATAACCTACCTGATAAACCCTTATGGTCTCAATGTTTTTGTAAAGAACACGGTATTTGGTATGTAATGCAGCAGATTTAAGGAATTTCCATTAACATGACTACAGCAAGCAATTGGAAGTGTTTGACAAACATGTCAACATGATGGACAATCCGTCTGAGAAGAAACAAGAGGAGGAAGTTTCAATTATTAAATTTTATTCAATACTCATGGTCTGTTGTATGATTGTCCTGCATGGCCGGTTATAAAGCAATATATATGCACTATAGTGGATGCTACCATGACTGCCTATGATTATTTATGTCGCCAGCCTAAGCGTAGAGATGTCCTAATAAATTAATGTCAAATTTGGATCATAACCAACGGGGTAAAGCTGCTGGGTTTTATTATATTAATGACATTGTTTTGTGTATATTGGTTTTAAGTACAAAATTTTGCAGATTTGTATACATTGGATGGACAATCATCATGGAGGTGTTGTGGGAAATACTTTTGCCAGTATTTAAAGATCAGAACAATTGCCCAGTACGGGCACGGTACGGGTACAACATAAGTTTCGATGAAGGTGTAGGTTATACAATAATTATAAGTCGATAAATTTGTATTTTTGTATTATCTAGAAGAACAAACCTATAGAAGGTAAGGAATTTAAAACATAAAAATCAAATACTTTCGTCTAACAAATTATCTATCAGATAATTTAAAATATTTTAGAGTTCAAGCTGTTTTAATAGTCAAACTTGCCATTTCGGTGAGGAAAGCTAAAGGCTACAATGGCCTTTATCGTGAAAATCGTGTAATCTGTTCCCTTTTCCATAAATTCTGAATTTCTGGTAATTTTAAATTGTGTTTGCCTTTGTGTACTGTTTTGTAAACTTTTTCAGTCTTTTTCGTTCATCTGGAAAAATTGACGTGACAATATTGTTTGCCTTTTATTCATGATAAGGTCGAATGTGTAACTACCTTTTAATTTTCACTTTGTTTTATTTCAAAATTTTAATTTAAACGTATTTTAAAAGTACAGTAGCTATTAAGTAGTTGTAGTAGCAGTTGTTAAAGTAAGTTATACTTAAAATATGTATTTTTCTTTTTTATTCCAATTATAACCAATTAGTAAGATATAAACAGGGTAATTCATATAAGCAATAATTCAAAAAGTGAACAAACTAATTGGAAGTCTTGTGTAAGCATGGCATTTATTGTTGGTGTTAAAGAATAAAAAAATAAAAAGAATAAAAATCATTAGTCTATTTTGTGTTTTTTTAAGCACATTCATAAGTGTACATTCATAAATGTATGTAAATTTTAAAATAGTTATAAAGAAAAACTGTATGTACATATATACGTACCTCTTTTAATTGAACAGTATTTCATTTTGTGCCAATGGTTTTTTATTATTCCTCCAATATTTTACGCTGAAATATGAAGTATTTTGTTTTTGTTTGCCATTAGTAATTTATTTTTTCAAACGATACCCTCCCTTCACCCCCGCATAGGGCCCGTCCCTATGACGTAGAGACACGCAAACGCGACACATCTGAACTGTAGCGGAAAACAGAACAAGTGGGGGCATAGAAAATTTTAGACCTTAAAGCATAAGCTGAACATATAAACACTTAAAATAACAGCATTTTTTTGTCTCTATAAAGCTTTATCTTAAAGATGCTTTAAAATTGTACTTTTTATTGTAGTAATACCACTTGAAAACGCATATTTCTAGCTTCTGTGGAACTGGTCGACAACTTTGCTACATCACCTAATAAAATAGCATTTACGGTCTTTAGCAATACATCGTAGCAAAAGATTATTTGAACAGAAAAATTTCATTTATCATTTATTAAAAAAAAGAGAAAGAATTTCAATTATGTTCTTAGCATATAAGAGCAGTTCGGACAGTACTAGGTTAGCTTTACAATAATAATGCATATGTACCCAATACAAAGGGTTGGCTTCATTTGATTGTAGCTGGAATAACAGTTGGGGGGGCCGTAAGTATAACTAGCACTTAACATGTCCACAAAGCACTATACGAAAAATATGTCTCGGATTTTCCATATTCCAAATTGTGCTCAAATGAAACAATGTCTGTACCGAATATTATGCCTGGCCAACTAAAGACCGCACTGTTAGCTTCTACGTTCACTAGTAAAAAGGACAAAGGCTGGTTGAATAATTTGGCCAACTTCTTTTTATAGTAACGGTTTTTAGATTTTAATCCACCGGTTTCGTTTTTAATGCAGCTGGAACTATAGTAGATAATTTCGACTTGATAGCTGATGGTACTACAGGGGTGGTGCCTCGTTTATTATGCAACTGTAGTTACTAGTGGTATAGCAAGACAAGCTTAAACCATGGCCAAAGCAAACACTAGAGTATAAATTAAGGAGTTCCGGGTTTTGGTTTTAAGAAAAAAATTTAACAGTGGATTATTGCACGGGAAACCGTTTAACAGTAATTTGAGCTTATGAAAGTTACGCGAGGATCACCGCACACTTAATATATTCTTGTTACACTTAAATTTACACAACAAACACAATAACTTTACTTTATTTTAACACTTTTTCACTATTTTAACCACTAAATATAAATTTTTTCATAATTTTACTATTTTTTTTACTAGATCTTCGCTAATGGCGACGATTTTATCCACGAACCGCTATTTTACTGTAAACGAACTTAAAAAGCACTGAAATATAAGGCTGCCATATATTAATAAAGGTTAGCAATTAACAGTTGGCAGCGGTTTGTAATAAAAACTATATTTATATAAGAAAATTTGATTTTGAATTTAAAAATTAAATTTTAAAATATAATTATATAAAAATGAACTTTTCTGTGTAATAATAAATACCAACCCTATACTATTTTAATGCAATTTTATAATTATTTCTTTAATTGAAGTAGAAAAACAATGGATTAAATAAATTATTACTAAAAGCATACAAGTGCTGCCAAACATTTAAAGCAAATGCATTCATAAAACCGCCTTGTAAATACTTGATGCTGATATGGCAGTCTTATAAATACGTTGCTTAAAGATCTGGTACTTCTTCGTTAGCAAGCAAAATCGAAACATGCCTTGCAAAAACCGCCAAAGGGAAAATTGTAAATAAATATTTTGTTTAAATTATAATTTTATTAGTCGTTTTGCTTTTACAATGTCTCGCAAAGTAAAATACATTTATAGCGATAATTTATTGCAGGAAGCTGATAAAAATCCCGCTGTCAAAGGACGGGTAAGTAAAAAAATCCTTTTTATTAACGGCTATTAAAGGTATAACTTAAAAAATCTGTGTACCTCCAGGCTTCCTTAACCCATAATCTCATAAAATCCTATGGTCTCTTAATGTTTATGGAAAGAATACGTCCTTTGGTGTGTAATGCAGCTGATTTAAGAAATTTTCATCAACGCGATTACATCAAACAATTGGAGATGTTTGACAAACAGTTAAGCATAAAAGACCAACCAGCTGATGAGGAAGACCAGGAGGTTTCGATGATAGATACTTGTTTTTTTGCAGAATCTCATGGCTTGTCATATGATTGTCCTCCTTGGCCGGGTATAAAACAATACGCATGCACTATAGCGGGTGCTACCATGACAGCTTGCGATTGTTTACGCCGCCATGCTGCTGGCGAAGCTGGTGTTGTGGTAATAAATTGGTGTGGTGGTTGGCATCATGCCCAAAAGAATAAAGCTGCCGGCTTTTGTTATATTAATGACATTGTTTTGGGTATATTGGTTTTAAGCACAAAATTTCGTAGAATTTTATACATTGATCTGGACAATCATCATGGAGATGCTGTAGAAAAAGCTTTTGCCAGTACCAGAAGAGTATTTTGCTTATCATTTCATCAATTGGAATATGGTTACTACCCGGGCACAGGTCAAGTACAAGATAAAGGCTTCGCCAGAGGTTTAGGTTATACTGTAAACTTTCCCTATAGGGCTGGCATAACTGGAGAAAAATATATCAAATATTTCAAAAGGTAAATTTCTTGCATTCTTCCACATGCTTATGTTCTCACTAAAGAAACTTAACTTTCTTAGAATATCTTCTCTGGTATTTGATTTGTATAAACCGGAAGTGGTAGTTGTGCAATGTGGTGCTGATGCTATAGTGGGTGATCCCTTGGGTGGTTCTAATTTAATTCCTGCGGACTTAATTGAGTGTATAGGATACATATTACAGTATCAATTACCCAGTTTGCTACTGGGTGGTGGTGGCTATCACTTGGCCAATAGCAGTCGTTATTGGTGCTTGTTAACGGCAACCGTTTGCCAGCAACAACTTAAAGAAGACATACATGAGGATAATGAAGATTTCTTAAAATATGGTCCAGACTATAGTATAAATATCAAAAGGGAAAAATTTCTAAAAGACTTAAACACAGAGCAGTATCTAGAAGAACAATGTAAAACTATAGAAGGTAAAAAACATTTTAAAATTTCAAAAGCAGCTTCTTTTTTAACGAGAGTTCTTTTTTAGATAATTTAAAATATTTTAAAGTACAAGCTGTTTAAATAGTCCTGCAAACCATCAAGCGGCGAACAGAAGTTTTAATGTTAACTAATTTTTAATATGCACTTTGTTTTATTTAAAAATTTTAATTTAAACGTATATTTAAAGTACAATACAATAGTTATTAAAGTAAATTATACTTAAAATATTTTTTTTTATTCTACAATTTTCTTAACGCCCACCACCAGCAGCTGCTTTAAATCGTTTACTTGGTGAGGCTCCCGTTAGTTCAGGTTTAACTCTTGTGGGCGATAGTAAACTATTGGCTCCCAAGCCGGCGGCTGTGTTGGCGGAATTTTGTACAGGATCTTGCAGCCACCTGACTTGTGTGGCAGGACCATAACCTTTTTCATTACGTGCAGCTATGCGAAATATTATGGCCGGCTTATTGGAACAATCAACATGAGCTGCCGATAAGGAGGTATGCGATACTGTACACTGATTGGCGGCGCCCACATAAACACGCACAAAAGCCAATTGTGCCGGTGCACGTTGACCGGCTTTAGTTTCTTTTTCTTTGCCCGGTTTGACAGCCAAATATACGGAGTATTCAACAATTTCATTAGAATTCACACAACTTGGTGGAGGTTCCCAGGTAAGATGGGCACCCTCCGAAGATTTCGATATTTTTATAGCCGAGGGAGCGCCTGGAAAACCTGGTAGACATGTTTTAAAACTAGAAATCTCACTCCAATCGCTGGCTCCCACCGAATTTAAAGCTCTTATACGAAAACGATAAGCAGTGCCCGGTTCTAAGCTAATGCGGGGGTATTGACTTAAATCGGGTATATCCTCAGCATTTAAATTCATACTCGCTGAAGACCATACCGTATTGTCGATATAACTGGTAACGGTAGTGGAAAGACCTGGAAATACGCCTACAGTATGCCATTTAGCTTCCTCCTCATCTAAGGGAGGGTGTGTTGGGTGAGCTGATGAGGAGGTGTTATTATTGTTATTCTGATTGTTTTGCTCGGTACTGCCAGGCTTATTCAATTCCTCTGAAGCAGCTGGCGTATTAATCGCAGCCGTATTAAGTAATTGATTTGCATTTACCTCTGCACCACCAGCTGCAGATACTGCCGCCGCTAAGGTAGCCAAGTTTTCATGTGAAGCATCCATATGCTCTTGTTGTGCAGGATGATTAACGGCAGCAGTAGACATGGCTGCTGAGTCATGTTGGGAGCCCACTAAAGCTAAATTATCATTTTGGCCTTCATTATTAGCATTATCTGCGTCCATGCGATGGTCTGCGTGACCTTTAACAAGTAAATGTACAATAGATATAAAGATGTTGTTTACTATTAAAATCCTTTACCTGTATGATCTGCCATATTTTGGTTGGCATTATTAACATTATCATCGGTATCCATGGGTGTTGCTTCATTCATGTTTATGTTATTGCCGGCCACTGTATTGTCTACCATGGCGTTGGCTATTGACTCAGACTCCATAACCCAGAGAGTGACGCCAAATCAAAAAGAATTTAAAATTGCTAAGAAAATAAGCTGAAAGTGTTTTTATATTGATATAAGAATTATTTACTTAGGAATTTAATATTATTAACCTTTTTCTAATAGAATTTTTATAAAATTCGAATAATTTGCTAAAATTGTTTACTTGTCAAAATTACCTGCAATAATTTGTTGTTTACCACAATGTCACCACACAAAAAGAACAAAATGGTATGGAGCACAGGGTACACCAAAAATATATATATTAAGGGAATTACAATAATGTTATACCGTTATATACTACTACTAAATATAAGCTAAAGACACTCTGTTGTTTTATGATGCTTGCCACTACCACTTATTTATTAATACATGTAACCCCTTATTGTGTATTGTTAGAAAATTACCAAACGAGTTTGTTTATGACAAAATTTCAAATCAACTATTTAATTTTTTTATTTAATGATAGTATTTCCCAAAGACTGCCTTTCTAACCTAAATTCAATAGAAGAAAATGGGCAATTGCATAAAATTTCAATATAGAAAAAATGTTAAAAGTAGCAGCCATTTAAATACACAACTAAAATTTAAATTATGATCTTGTTTAAAAATAAAATCTGGCAACATTGCATTTTCTATTTGCTTCTAATGTAACTGTAAAATTTTAATATAAAAACAGCTCTGGTGTGGTACGTACGGTGGCAAAAAAAATGTTTTTCACGCGCCAAAAAATTTGCTTATATTTACTTATTGTTGCATCTGGAACAGATCATACCTTGGTAAGTTACCTTGTACCACTTTTCTTAATTAAAGTGCATGTTATTAAATTCTTTTATTAGTCTTGGCCTGTTTTTAAGCCAACAGCACTTTCTGAGGCTGAGACTCCAGTTGCCTATTCAAAAGAATCTCTTCGTTCCCCGCGCCAAATTGTACAACCCACTTGGCTGAATCCAGGACAACAGGAGGCACCTATTGATCCTATTGTCCATGTAAATAAAGAGGCTTTAGAAGAAGCCGATATGATACGTAAGTCTATACAAAAGGCAGTGGATGAGGGTACCTATGCAGTGACTGGTGAAGAGGTAAGTAGTTGTTTTTAGGGTTTCTAGTTAAATAGTAGATTAAAAAATATGAAATATAACAATAATACAGTTGGCAATTAGAATCTAAAACCATTAACCATTAGTACGAATACTTCTGTGGGGTTACTCCATTTGAAAGTCTTAAGTCTGAACTCAGCCTTTATATACAGTGACTTCAACACATAATCAGACAAAATTAATCCTATAAACGTAAAAAGTAGAATAAATACATATGTATATAGATGTCTTTATTTGAGGCTGCATCTCAAGTGCTGATGTGGGCAGGTTAGAAATTTGCATTTTAGTTTTTGTAAAATGGTCATATTTGTCTAAGACGCTTACTGACTGTTGGAGATTACAGAGTTAAGTTAGGTTCAATTAAAGAGGCCGATATGCCAGTTAGAAGAGAGAGTCCCAAATGATCTCCACCTAAAGACGCAAATTTCAGTTCCCTCAAGTGAGCCAACGAAGTCAATCAAGTTTGACAGTGACCCATCTCTAAAACAGTCCAGATCATGGAAGTGACATGCAGCCAAGTAAGTACCCGTCTAAGCTTCCATAGAGCGGAGCAGTACCCATTCTGACAGCTTCTACAGTAGCCATGACCAGGGCGTCCCATGCGCTTTGACATGCGACCTATCATAAAGTAATATAATAGAGATAATAAGATAATATGCCCGAAAGAAGCCCGATTACAAAGGATATGGAAATTTTTATTATAAACTTTGCCTTTTCCGATCATGCGTTGAGTTTAAAAATTTAGTTATTTTTGTTTTTGTATCTGATGTTTGAATAAGAACCCAAAAGTCTATTTATCTATATATATAAAAATGAATGTATGTCTGTTTGTACTCGATAGATTCAAAAACCATACATTCAACCGTCCTGAAAATTTGGGTAATTAATAGGTGTATCCCCGGGAATATTTGAAATTGTTTTTTTTAATCAGAATTGGGGTTCCAGGTGCTCCCGAACAAATATCCCAAAAATATCAAAATTACGTTTAATTAGTAAAAAGTTGAAAGTGTTAAAAGTGTAACCATGGTAACCATGAATAAATTGAAAGATTTATTTACAAATCAATACATTCGGTGGAAAAGTTAACTTACAATGATGGTTTTGGTTTAACTAGGCAAAGCCACGCACATATAAAATTTCTTTTTATATGTCCATATCTTTAAAACGGTAATAGTAAGAGTTTCTAAATTTGGCTCAAATAACTTTGTGGTCAAAAAACCATCAGTCAAAAAGTGGGTGGAATTGGCTAAATGTGAGTGGTACCTCCCATACAAAGTAAATATCAATTTTTTTATATCTAAAGAAAGGTTGGAATGGCAGTTTCTGAACTTGGTCAATACAAATCATTAATTGTAATGCATTCCTTTAATATTTTATATGAGGAATACATTTTCTAGGTATACAACATAAAGGCTCCCAGCAACGCGAGAAGTTTTACTCTAGTTCATTATATTGTTTACGTTTATAGCTTATCTATGAGAAATTTGTTTGCCTGATTAGAAGTTGAAGTCACCTATATAACTGTGACTAATCTTTTGTGTAAAAGTTTCTTGATATTTCCAGAATTTTTTTAAAATCGTTATTAATTATACCGCTTGTTATATGTATATGTACTATGTCTGTATACTTATATTGAGTGTATAACTTAAAAATGCGCAATTTTTAGCAAATTTATTTAGAGCATTGTCGTTAGCAATGTTTTTGGCAAAAATGGGGTTCTTGTCAAAAGAATTGCTAATTTTTTGAAGAGTAAAACAAATTAAGCCAATTTTGCATACCTTATCCTACCCTATCAATAACATGTACCCGAGCTTTATCATGATGGGAAAGTACGGCCCCTTTTCTAGTCTCATATACTGGGTATTTTTTGGCCAGTGCTGCTTCAAAGGAATAGTGTGCGTTACAGGTTTCCTGTAATCGTCTGGTTTGATTTTACTAGCTCATAATAGATGATCCCACCATTACTTTGCTGTCTTGAATATTGGGCTTAGACTTGGATTGGGCTCTTTATGGTTCTAGTTGTCATATTAAATCCATTATTGATAGCCAAGCATGAGTTGATCCATAATGACTAATTGTAAAGGCGTCTCTCACCTTTAACTCGTATGGTATAAAATTGTCTAGCTTTTACATGAATTCTGCTGCTTGTAAATGATTTAATTTGCTTGCTGCTTTAGATCCGCACCAACCAACAAATCTGTCGAACGTTAAATTCTTGGAATTGTATTAGCTAGTAGACGAAGTACTGCAGCTATATTTTATGTTCTATATCTAAAAAGATCAATATAAATGTATGTGAATGTATGTGAATGAATGTTTGAAGTGAATATATTTTTAATTTCAATGTTATGTGTTAATTTCGTTCAAATCTGTGTATAATTGGTAATAACCAATAGAAAAAGTAGTCATATTATGCTGCCTTTAGAATGCGTTGTGGGATATCTAACAGTTTTTGGTATACTATTATTTGTTATTTAACTAATTGTTAGCTGTGATCGTTGAAAATTTGCTATTTTAGTTTACAGAAGATCAAAATCTATATTCCCTTCTTTACTTATAGTTCAATGATAAAAGTATCACAACCCCAACTGCCAATGTAACTTCCCCATCTTTCACACATTGGAATTTTAATTTTCAAAAATTATGGCAAAATTGGGCACAAAATGTATTTAAAGGGTTTCACAATTAAACGAAATCTCTATCATTTTTAAAAAAATTTTTAATCTTATAATATAAGTTGTAGTTCTGTTTATTGATTACTTGTTTTTATTTTTGCACTTTTATTTATTTATTTATTTTTATTGATACTATGAAATTAAAAAAAAAAAATGTTATTTATACCTTTGTTAGTATACTATTAAGCCATATATGCCTTTCATCTTTTCTATATTTTATAAAAAATTATTAAAAACCGTCTTTTTTTAAATAAAAACTGGCTAAAACCCGACTTTCTTCGCTATACCAATCTTAATTATTATCTTAAATATTATCTTGGTTATAATTTTGTAAAAATTGTCCCTATTTTATTCCCTTCCGGTTTAAATTCATACATTTAAAATAGCATACACTGCAAGTTCTGCTTTTTAGCTGTATACAGTCATATTTAGTATGAATGGAAGGGGCCACGCCCACTTATCTAATCTCACACAGTTACTAACCGATGAATTATGTGTTCACGACGTTGTTTGAACCAAATTTAGAAACTTCTACTATTAACGTTCTCAAGATATAAAAAATCAATATTCACATTTTACGGCAGGTACAACTCCTACTTGTCCAGTTCCGGCCACTTTTTAAAAGATGATATGTATTGACTATGGAGTTATTTAGACCAAATTTAGATGCTTTAGCATTAACTGTTTTCAAGATATACAGAAATTAATATTTACTTTCTATGGGAGGTGCCATGTCCACTTATCCGATTCTGCCCACTTTTCGTCTGATGATTTGTATTGTATTGACCTAGACCACAAAAGAATTCTTGGCTAGTAACCTGATCCTGTACCTCTGGAAAGCCGGGCCAAATAAAGTATATGTTACACGGTCTCTGGCTCCTCCTTATCTCCACATTCTCGGCAGAAATTAGGGTTGCCCACTTTCCATAGCTAAGGGAAGGACAGTGCAGTGCCCAGTTAGAAAATCTTTTCAGATTAGGGACCTTCCCCGTCCCAAAGCAGTCAAGTTTAGGCCAAAGCAGTCTGGAGACTCTACAGTCTCCTCAGGCCGTCCATAAAGCTTCCACTCTATGACGTGTCCACTAAGATCATGTAGAACCCAACCGGTGGTCTGACAGATACCTTCGCCAGTTCAATACATCTGGCCGCACCCATTCCCTCCAGCTGAGTTATTTCCTTACTCGGCTGCCCTGAGGACAGCAAAGATCTCAGCTTGGAAGACACTGCACTCGCCCGGAAGTCTATAGGACAGTCTAATATCACTGTCCAAGAGGTAAGCCTCCGCAACCGTGTCTTGTTCGGTCTTGTTCCGTGAAGATCGTATGGCCTTTCAGCAACCTACCAACACCTTTCCAAGACTTTCTATCAGGAAAAACTGCCGAATGGCGCCTGCAGTAGTCGCATTTCCTATAGTCCGTCGAACCCGGGCGAGTGAGCACATGCGCACCCAAATTTTACCTCCCTCAAGATGGCGGAATGCCCATAGTCCCAAACCTTAGCAAGCCCTCGTTCCAACATCCTCAAGAAGCTCCTAACAGCTACCCTCTTCACCGCAACATTCAAAGAGGTCAGACACAGGATAATGTCCAGCGACGCCTGAGGAGTATTCCAGAAAATGCCCGATATGCCCACCATACAATACATCCATAAATAAGGATAGGTACGACAGTGGAGTCATACACTCACCACCCACGGTTCAAGATCCCATCTTTTACTTATAGCACCTTTAAATGCATAGTAGGCGTTGAATCCCTTACTTGTCCTCAAAAGGGTGTTTTCCCTCCAGTTTAGTTTCCTATCCAGGAAAACTTCTAAATACTTGGCCCCATCAGATAAGCTTCATTCAACTTCAATCAACATGGGACCTCCCATACATACGTCATATATACTGCTTTTTGTATATCTTGGAAACAACTTTCCACATAGAATTCGTCTATTTGTTTTTTTATGTTTCCTATGGAGACAGAAAACTTAGAAATTGCGGGAAAAAATCCTCATATCATTACTGAAGTCTTGAAGTCAATCTCCTGACCTATGAATGTCGATGAACAGCTGAAGAAACATTTCGCAAACGTACTTAACGTTCGACGTGACTACCTATTCCCCCTGAACAAATTTCTACCCGTATGTATGTGCTCACGAACTACGAGTGAGGTAGAGAGTGCAATAATAATGGCTCTAAAAAATCGAAACGCTGTAGGGATTGACAATATTATGGCAGATATATTGAAGGTTGATGCAGGACTATCTGCAAGAATTATACACTCCTTATTTGTTCAAACATCCAACTTAGAAATCTTCCCGGATAATTGGCTGCACGGAAGAAGATGATGCATCTGGATGCAAAAATCGTAGGGAATAATTAATTTATGCTCCGTTGTGAAAATTTTCCTGAAAATAATAATGGAGCGACTTATCACACAAGGAAAATCGAAGCTTCACTCAGAACAAATTAACTTTCAAAGAGGAAATAATGTGTTTCTCCCTTTTTGTGGGTTGTAAAAGCCATTCGATTCATTACACCGAAAGTTCCATAGGAGATTAAGTTTTTAATCCGCAGAAGCTATGCTAATTTCCAGAGTTCGGTACTGCACGAGGGAAGAATGTCTGATAAATTCAAGACGTTATCTGGTGTACGACAAGATTATGTTTTATAAAAACAAAAGAAATGAGAATAAATGAAGTATCTGACGAACCCCTCATACGTGTTAAAAAATTTCTATATTTGGGAAGTACGATCAGTGCCACGATAACTTTTTGTTTAAAATTTTTCCCCTTGTTTATGATAATTAAAGAGGGATAACATGCCTGAAAAATTCTCATTCAAGCGCAATTCCTCTCATCAAATATAATACATTTTATGCGAAAGTAAAAATGTCGGTAAATTTTATTTGATATTGTATTACGATGATAAGATACCTGTATTTTATAAAATTTTTGGCGCTTTATAACCAAGTTAAAGTTACGCTTAACACTGTAATAGACAACAAATTAATTACGATGTAGAAAATTTTTTTTTTTCGTTACTCCTGGAGCAAAGGGCTCCACAAAGCATCTCCATCTTACACAGTTTGCTACCGTTGTTTTTGTCTTTTCCATGAAAGATTGTTTTGCCTCAGTTCTGGATAATTGTGCGTCGCCAGGTGTTTATTGGTCGATCGCAGTTGCTTGCTCTTTGAGGAGTCTACTCAATTGCCATTCTTGTAACACCTCCTCTTTTTTGTCTTATCTGCTTCAGTATGGGCTCTTCGTTTGTCAAATTTCATAGTTCTATATTGTTTATAGTGTTAGGCCAGAATATATTGTATATGATTCTAAGGCACTTGTTGGTGAATTCCTATGACTTGCGTGATGATGTCAGACAAAATTAACTTTACACATGAATTAAATATTTTGAACTTGGTTTGTCTAACTGCCGCTTTTGCTTTGTGGGGCGTGTTGTTGACGTCTATTTCTGCACTGCCGTTTTTGCTATTGTTCTTCTTAGATAGCAGAAGCTACACAGGCCTACAAAAGTTTACATACGTTTTGTTAATTTAAGTTTTCTTTTTAATATGAGTATATAAAAAAGCGTTTGGAATACGCCCAAAAGTACCACAATATACACACATATAATCAAACATTTTGGGAACGTGAAATACACACTGACGAATGTAAGTTAATGGTTTTTTTTGAGGTGATGGTCGGTCAAAAGATTTGCGAAAATCTAATACGGCTTTACAATCAGAGACCCAAACGTGAAATTGGCAAGCTGAGGTTAATTGATGGAATTTCAGACCTAGATAAAGATTCTGTATTGTTTCAAGATAATGATCCAAAGCATACCTCGAAGCTGGCAACAGAATGGCTGCTAAACAATATTAAGAACAAACTGAAACACCCCTCACAATCTCCTGATCTTAATGTTATAGAGCTTTTATGGAATGCTCTGAAGCGTAACCTTAGAAAACCCGAATTAAGTCAGTTTCAGGTCTGAAGAAGGCTTTAATGGGGGAGTGGGAATAAATTACCCCCGAAAGAAACAAAAAATTGGCCTTATCCATTCCGTCCCGATTAGCAGATGTTATAAAAGCTAAAGGAGGTCACACTAAATATGAATCTTTTAAAATTACCATTATTAAGATCGTATATAAACGTTAGTAAATTTACCAAAAAACTAAAACTGAAATTTTTTATGTTATTTTTTACATATTCAGACTTTATGAATATTTTTAAGTTTATTTATTTTTAAATTATATGTAATATTAACAAATACAAATTAATGGAACATTGTTAATCTTTTATATAAAAAATTACATTTTTTGTGGTATGTAGACTTTTGTAACACTGTGTATCTACATACTGAATTGGTTGGCCCTGTAGCATGATGCTTTCTGCGCTATTGTTAATAATTCTCTTGGCTTTGATTTTTTTAATATTTATCTCAAGTCCAACACTGCGAGCCAGTCTTTCCAGGTCATCTAATTTTGACTGCATATTGGAGATCTTCTGTGAGAGACTCAATGTTATACCTCTTCTGTATGAACAGACATCGCTCATGATCTCATGCAGTACGATGATAAATAGTAGAGGAAAAGTGTGCATCATGGAGTTACTCCAGCGTTAGTATTTGACTGGTTGACTTACCTTGCTCTTATTATTTGGATTATTTTCTTTGCACTCAAAGTCTTTTAAATGCTTTTCATATGGCAGTCCGTTTGATGGTATCAAAGGCTTGCTTAAAGACGACGAACAGTACGTACAGCGGCTACGTCATTCTAGAGACTGTTCTATTATGATGCGTAAAGTATTGGCCTGGTCTATTTGATCGGAAGCCTGCCTGTCCGTCTCGCAATATGTTCTATATTTTGCTCTGAATTCTTCCCCGTATTCTGTGACTGTGGTTGAAAGTTTGCTGATTTGAGCTTAGCAAACATATCATCAAGTCCATTAAAAATCATACGTATGCTAGCTGCCTGCTAGATTTTCATTATGAATACGGCCGCCGGTATTTTGCGTATTTGTAGTGTTAAGCAGAGTGATTCCCTACCAGTTATTGCAATCTTTCAAGTCTTTACTTTTTGATAGCTTCACAATGTTGCCTTCATTCAGCTGTGTTGTGTAAGGTTTCCGCCAGTAAAACATCTTCGCCTGCAGCTTTATTATTAGATGTAACTCATAACAAGGGCAAAATTCAATTCACTGTTTAAATACCAAATAATAATAATGCACGTTATTGTTTTTTTTCTATTTTTATTTAAATGATGATTAAAACTAAGTTTTATTTTTCACTACAAATGTTTATAGCAAATAAATAAAATTAAAAGATTATTTAAAAAAATAGCTTAACATTTATTTTAACAAAAATTAGTTGAAAGAAAAAAATACAATTTTTAAAGAACGTTTTTTTAAATATACTTTTTATCGATTTAATAATTTTTTTTAATTTTATTTATTACTGTTTAGCGATTATTTATTTATTTATTTGTTATGTATATATAAATAATCTTTAAATAAAACAGTTTAGTTCAGCTTTTTTATGTTATCATTGTGTTTTTACATGCATATTATATATGTATATCGTTTTGTTTTAAATATCAATTAATAATTAATATCGTTTACATTTTTAGTTTTTTTTTTCTATTTTAAGTTTTTAATTTATAATTTAAGGCTTTGTTTCATATAAATTTTATGTATTTTGTATTATTTTATTTAAACAAATGGCTTTTCTTTTGTTAAGTTTATTAAATTTGGCTGGTAATTTAGCGCTACACATTTAATATGTTTTTAAGTAGCTTAAGTAGTTCTTAAAAGGGCGTGTTATAAATGTAAATAATGCAGTATTAGGTATGTATGTAATTTGAGAAAAAAATCCTATAAAAGCTATACTATTTGATAATTTGTTTTCTTTAATTAAGCAAAAAATTTAACATCTAATAGAGAATTAAATTTGTCATACTTAACGTGACCAACACAAACAGAAGCAGGACTTATTCTATTAAAAAAACTTTGATTCTCACCGCTATAAACAATAAAAGTAATCATATTCAAACTCTGAGTGTGCCTCTTTATAAGGCAGTATATTACAAGATCGTAAATAGGTTACTTCATTTTCATGGTCATATACATACATATGTGGACCGTCAGGCTGCTATTAAGACACTGACTGGGCATCATGTCAGCTCAAAGCTGGTTGCATGCTGCAGGAATGCTCTCACGTTACTTCTGTACAAATAAAGCATTACACCGTGTTTCGTTCCAGCGCACTCTGGCATTGCGGGTGTCTGATTAAAAAATTAATTCAATCGAAATTTTAAACTAAATGAAGATTCCGTAAACAATAAGTACTTATCAATTTTTTTATTTATGAAAAAAAAAATTATTATTTAAATATTTAATTGGAATCTTAAGAATTTTATAATATTGTTTGTTCACACCCTTTTTTGTTCTTTAATTTATTTTATTGTTTATTATTTTTTTAAATTTTAAATCTAAATTCTTTCAATATGCAGCCATTAATTCTTACATTTTGTTAATTAATTTTACTTTTTTTAAATATTTTTGTTTATTTTTTTAAATTTAAATCTTAGTAAACTACATTTGAAATAGTATTTAATGCCTTTATATTCTTAACAAATTTTTATATTTTTTTTATTTGTATATAAATGCCTCTATGTTTTTAATTTTTCAGTGTTTTTTCTTGCATATTAAGCTTTTTCTCATAAAATCGAACAACGTTTGTTATAATCATTTCTGTTTTTTTCTTTTTGTATAATAAACGAAAATTATTTTGAAACCGTTTTTATTAAAAAAATATAAATGTTCTGTAAATCTTTTATAAAATAAAGGAATTTTAAATAAAATATAATCAAATGTTAAAAGAGTCTTGGGCCAAAAATCTAAGCATATGAACTACTATTGAAGTAGCCGTGCAATAAGCTGCTAAGCGGCTCCGCTCAGAAATAAAATTTTTTCTAATTTTTAATTAGTTTCTGAGTGTCAAAAAATTGAATGTGGAACTCTTAATTTTTTTTAAAATAAAAATAACTCCCTACATTAAATAGCCTAAACACTTAGCATACTGTAATCCTCTCAACTGAGTGGCTGACAAGTATCCCACTTGACCACGAAATTCGATAATAACTTCACCAACAATAACGTCTGGCGAACATTTCTCTGATAAAACATTCAAGAACGACTATTGAAAGCAGAACGAAAAAGATCTCATAGAGTACACCCGTCGCTCAGTTTGTGAAATTTTAGCAGTGAAATTTTAGTAATATCTAAAGCGAATAACTTTAACGACATCACTAAAAATACGCTAATAATATCTTAAATTATTTCATTTTGATATCGCTAAACATTTATTTTTAATAGTTTGGCAATAGTTCGATAACGAAACCTTTGCTCTCTCCTGTTTTTGCCGTTACTTTTGCATTCTGTTTTGTTTTGTTTCTTGTCTCCCCATGTTTTTTATTTCTATGCCAGCGTTCGGCAAACTAATGTTAATGCATTTTACAGTTGTGGTAGTAATTGAGAGTCTCTCATTCAGGCCACTTTGTACTGTGTTATTCCACTTGTTTTCTCTTTGTTTTTTGCTAATTTTTTCCCATGAGTGTGACTACGTACCGTTGAAACAGAAGAAGTAGAAGTAAATATGCTTCTATGCTATCAATCATTTCATTAATATCATTTATAAAAATTTGGGCTATACAAAATTAGTTTCGAGCCTACTTAGCTAATAGTTCACTAAAGCGAACATTCGTTTTTTTAATTTACAACAGTTTAACAAATAATTTTTTTTCGAAAATTCTTCGTTATATCTAGCTAACTATCGCTTTTTGCAAATCTCAGTGGGCCCAGCGGGATAATCCTACTTAAACACAAGCAGCAAAATAAAGAGGTGCCTTATTATCTCTTGTCATGAATCTAGTTTCAGTAATAGAGGAAATTGATCACATAATAAAGCAACACAAATTTGTAATATTTTGTTAATTGCCAGATTCAGAAACATCTTAGGTTACACCCTTAGAAGATTAGTAGCAGCAAAAAATACGAGTTTAATAATAAAAAGGAGTAAAACGAAATATATAAATCCCATTAAAAGTTAAGTGAAAACATTTTTAACTTCTCTAAAAAATCTAAAACATAAAAGCCTCGGCCTAAGGACAACTACGAATTTCCAAATATTTTTAAAAATTGGTTAATATGAAGAAAAGCTCTCAAGTATCAAGATATACAGTTATATTCTTCAAACTTTTGGAAACTTTTAACGGAACTGATGGATTATATAAAGTATTCAGAAAACGAACTTCTGCTTTAGCTACGAGTACAAAGAATTTACTGTCAAATACGTCTGCAAAAGGTATTGGTAGCTTAATAATTTAAAGACTAAATATTTTCCGAGCATAGAAAAGCTGCTTTTAAATGACAATGACCCTAAGCATTGTTCTCTGTTTAACTAAATTCAAAACATACTCCTTAATCTTCTGACTTTAATATTGTTATGAAAATGAAAACACCTAAATAGATATACCAACATTTAAAGCTATAAACTTTATTATTGAAGTTATTTTGCTGCCAATCCCACTATAACTCGGATTTGTAATTCAAATCTTAACGGAAACTGAAGAGTAGGTTGTGGAATAAACTAGACCATTTGAAACTAATGTCAATTATTAATTATAAAAGCCGTAACATTCTCCTTATAATTTTAATAATTTAAAGACGAAATAAGGAATCCGCGTATATACCACTAAATTTTGAAGTGGAATATTTTCCGAGCATAGAAAAGCTGCTTTTAAATGACAATGACCCTAAGCATTGTTCTCTGTTTACCAACATTTAAAGTTTTAAACTTTATTATGGAGGTTATTCTATTGGTTTGTGTCAAGGCTACTATCACCCTGCCAAGTCTGTATTTATTTGAACAGTGCTGCCAGTTCCATTATAACTCGGATTTGTAATTCAAATCTTAACGGAAACTGAAGAGTAGGTTGTGGAATAAACTAGACCATTTGAAACTAATTTCAATTAACTATAAAAGCCGTAACATTCTCCTTAGTCAGTCAGTTATAATTTTACAGTGAATAAATTTGTGTATTAAGCGGAAGTTAAATCAGTTGTACATTGTGTATAGAATTAAATTGGAAATAACGACTGTATAAAGCAAAACAACAAATTTGCTTCATTTATTTTATTCCACGTAATTTAAAAGATCTCAAACATTTTGAAAAGGCGAAAATGTAACAATATTATTGAGCACTAGAAGATATATTTTAACTTACAGCCACAAAAAGCACTTTAAAGATTTTCTTCAAAATTTACAAAAAAAAAAACTGACGTATTTGATGCCTTATATATTAAAGGAGATTTTGAAATTTTAAAGGCTATTGAAAACTTAGAAAGCATGATTTGATTAGTAGGTGAAAAGAAATTGAAATTGTTAACAGTTTATATTTTATTGTGGAAAAATAGTCGAATTAAAGTTTTTTATTTAAAATTGTAAAAAGCAAACAATAAAATGGAATTTTTTTTAATTCTATATATTTTAAAATTTGGAATTTATTCTCGCTTTTTATTCCTTAACTTTTGTAGTACACTGTATATAAACACTTTTAAAGCTTTGACATAGAGTTTTGTTTTGCAATATAATATATCTATTAAAACTTTTAAACATTTCCCACTACCATTGTTATCATTCTTTATTATTTAATAAACACCCTTGAAATTATTGAAAAGCAAGTTTTTGAAATATTCACTCTATTGTTTGTATGATTTGATTGATTTGCTTTTGCAAATCTTGTCCATTTATAAAATTCCTTTTCAAACTTTGTATTTACAAAGCAAAAAAAAGGTAAACTTTTATTAAAAAAGTTTTTCTACCAGACTATTCAAACTTTTACTTAAATTGTATAAATAATGTTTAAATATTAAAGAATTTAATACATACTTGACAATTTATGTATAGAGTTTAAAGAAATTGGCTATAAGTTTAGCTAAAAAATAATAAAAAACTAGTAAAACTTGCTTAGCTAAAGTATAACCCACATATTTTTAAAATTTAAAATAAGTTAGAAATGTTTTTTATTTTACATTTTTCATACGAAATTTTCTTAAAATAGAATTCAAACACATATTATTTTTTATGAATATGGAAGTAAGCATCTAAGAATGAAAGCAAAATAATTTTTAATAAAACAACAATGGCTGGGTTTATTGCACTCAAACCATTTTTGTGTGTGCTAACCGCCAATTATTCAACCACTGGAATCAAAGTGATGTTCAATAAATAGTTTATGTTATACACTCTTCAACAAACTTAGACTAGGGTCGCCTGAATAGTTTCGACTTATATGCTTACAATGTTGTCTCAATAGCTTGGCTTGTGTCGTTTTAATTGTAACTATGAGTAATGAAGAGCAGATACTCTTGACGTTGTGGGCTTGGGAATACTCTGTAATGTTCGTCAAATTGAATAATTTTTTCAAGTGTCGAAGGAAACATTAGGTGTCTTGAAGAAATTCTACACTCCATTTGCATTGCTTTATTGCTAATTACTTGACCTATAACCGATCAAAATTCAAATATAACTCTCATATATGGGCTGCCCACTTAAGGTTTGGTTAACGAACAATGTCGCCTTATGGAAATGTGTTTCACTGTTGTATCAATACTTAAGCGAAATGTGTACTAACGAATTAAAGGGACTGGATCCCAATACCCGCATATTTTTTTACTTAGAACTCATCAATTCCGTTTAGCTCATCCGATAACTATGTGATTTCTTGCACATTACGATATAAATAAATTCAAATCTCAAATGTCCATAGACTCTTTTTTTCCCTCCTTCCTATGTCTATTTTATTTAGCACCAGCGCAATGTACTCCATCAGTAAATTACATTCCCTGAGTGTTGCTGATTACACCCATAAGAAGCTACTGGATCTGTTATGTGTTATGCTTACAATGTTAAAGTGTCTAAAGGGTGTAAATTCATCAGCTAACAAGAGGTTTCATAAATTTATACAAAAATAGGTTGTTCTGGCAAACTAATTGAAAAACTGTGAATTCGCTAGTTAACAGGTGGATAAGTAAGGATGGGGGTGGCGTGGTGTAGTGGTTAGGGTGCATGCATACCTTCCACCTTGCCTCTGGCAATGATGACAAACATAAGACGAATGATCAGCATAAAACACCACCTATGAGGAAAAATTACAACGATTAGTAAAAATCACCACAACCACTCTTTAACAGGGGGATACTAGGGTTAAGGAATAACCGGTTTTCTTGCGGCATTATCTGCAGTATTTTGAGCGCACTTTGTTGATAACTGGACTGCGGTGTGCCTGTCTGGTTATGTGATTGTGTCGTTTGTATGGTCGTAGAGTTGTTCGCTTGTTTATAGTCGTTTAGTATTCTTTTTTTTAGTCCGGAGTCATTTGGGACTTACATTGTTAGAAGCATTTATGCTAAGCAAACTAACCGGAGTCTTAATTCTGGTACCACTGGAGTCAGCAGCCGCATGGATCTAGGTCCCTGCCTGACTATGGTGAGGCCACCTTGTGGGAGCAATGTAGTGGCTGTGGTTTATACCCAAATCGTGGGGAGAGCTCTAGCTAGATGTGGAGTTACATTCTTAACCCAGTGCCGTGACATATAGATCAGTAGAAGTTTAGATAGTTTCCGGCACTTTACCAAGGTGGAAGTCATATCCGATTAACATGCCTTGAATTTGGTACTCACTTTCAATCATAGCTGTAGGAGTTGGTAGGAGCATTGCATTCAGACGTACCTTGGGCACCGTGGAGTATACCAGGATAGCAAAACTCACGTTTAACAGTGACTTACCAATTAGCAGGGATCTTCACCACTAGATAATTATACGGAGGTGAGCTACAGTAGAGCTACAGTAGGTGAGCTTTGTGGAAAGCCAATATGCTCCCTAGAGGAGCGGCGGGGGGAAAGCAGGGATGTGAAGGATGTCTGTAAGAACAGTCGAACTGTGATTAGTATACTGCGGATAGTACGATGCCAGCATCTCTAACCGAGATGGCGAGAGACTCAGTGCTAAAGATTATTTGGGGAAGGGGTCACTTTGACACCCAGGTGACCTGTATAGCGGATCTCTTCTGAACGATGAGGTGATTGACCACCTGGTCCGGATGTCACTTTACTCTTGCATACTACTGATTCTGCTATACTTTGCGAGCAGGGGAGGATAAACCCACTTGTTCTATCTCGAGGCTAATTTGGCCCGGGCTCTATCGGCTGTAGTCTATGCATTTTAAAGTGATCCAGCTACCCAGTGATAATAGACTGGGTAGCTGAATCGTATGCGAGGATACTTAGTCTACCTTTTAATGATTACTGGCGAAGTTGTCAGGATGAGGAAGATAAGGAGACGGTAAGCAATTTCTGTGTCGGTGTTGAAAATTTTCGGACATTAGGACTGAGATTTTTGGCAGTCAGTTTCTACATGCCATATCGGACCTGGCTGACATGAATGTCATTAGGTTATCTTCCTTTATGCATGCATCTGGTTGGTTCGTTTTGGGCCTGAAGGCGGACATGTAGGTTTACCAAGGTACTACGTGCACAGTGAACTAAACAGTAATGAGGTGAATGCCTACTCCAATAAGAGGTAATTTCATTAGTTCGCAAGCAAGCTAGCAAGGATGTTATCGAAAAAATTAATAAATTACTGCAGAACTTCTGGAATAGTCTAGACTTTTAAAAGAAATAGTTTAATTTTTTTTATAAATTAATAATTTAAAAATATATATGTATTTTATTAAAACTAAAAAAGTGCAAAACATAATACATAAACAAAACTATGGAATGCTATTAATATCCTGAATCGTTTTTAATCGTTTTTTTCTTTTCTAAACATTAATTTTTAAAATATTTTTTATTTTTTATTTTTTATTTTTATACAACTTGACATAATTTTTAAAGGAATGTCAAAAATAATTTACAACTGCTGTTATTACTCTGTCCTTATATTGCACTGTAGCTATCAAAGATTGAAAAATAGTTTTATAGTTTAAATATTCTTGGAATCATATATAAAAAAAAATTAATTAATAATGAAATTCATGTTTTTAAACACTCGTGTTTGTTTTTTTTTTATCAGAATTCTATGAACTTGTTCCCTTATTTTTATATATATAACGGTAATACAAATAATGTTTTTTTAATAATAATTTTAATATCTTAACATATTTTTTGTAAAATACCATATATTTTCTTAACAAGTAATTTTTAATTTTTTTTTTTTTAAGTATGTAACCATTTTTTAAGAAATATTATCTTTTTAAATATTTGATAAATATATTTATGTATATATGTATTCCTTTTTTTATTACGTTTTTATTATACTCATAATTTTTCCATTTTCTTTTATTGTATTTTATCTGACCTCATCAATGTCCTCGCCTTCAGATGAACTGCGTATGGTATTGTATTGTGAGTTACGACTACGCAACATACGTAGAAAACTGCCAACCGCAAATATGGTTCTTCGATGACGATGAAATATGCCCTGATATAAGGCTTCACGTAAAGTTTTACGATCTTCCACATCAACACTGGATGTCAATGATGTTTGATGAGGTAAACGGCCAGCTTAAATAATAATATAAAAAGAAAGTGAACTGTTTTAAAAATAAGTAAGTACATGCATACATACATCTAGAAATTGTAATATTTTTTTACTTTAATGTACATACTTAAATTTAGTGTTATTCTTTAACTTTAAAAAATTTTACAAAGCAACATAAAAAAGGGATATATCGGGTGTTTTTTTACAGTTACACAAGTTTAAATCATAATGAAACAAAAAAATATATTTTTAATGTCAGTGAAACGGAAAATTTTAGGAGATTAATGTTTGAATATGATTTCGGCCATGAGGCCGCCACGGCAGACGCGTACAAGTCGCAATCTGCAGCATATATGACCGTATTCCCAGGTGTTTAATTGTCTCTCGTTTATCAACGTAGACAAGTGACTTAACATAACGACAAAAAAAAATTACAATGGGGTTAAATCACATGATCTTGGTGGCCAATTAATTGGACTATTACGTCAAATTGCTTTCTTATCAAAAGTTTCTTTGAGTAAACAAATTGTAGCACGTGTTGTGTGGTATGTGGCTCCGTACTGTTGGAAACACATGTTAGTAAGATTAATGCCAACTAATTGAGGTACGAATGAGGTAATCATGTCCATATACCGTTTACCATTGACAGTACCATTCCGACCATCGTCGTTTTTGAAGACATATGGACCAATGACTCTGCCAGACCATAAAGCACACCAAACAGTGATTTTCTGTGGATGTAATGGTGTTTTGACAAAAACAAATGCAACAATTCTGCTTATGGGCTTCATCAGAGAACAATATTTTGAACTATTATTTTGATAAACAATTTCAACAATTTATAAGCTATTATCAACAATTCATTAGCATTAGCTATTAAATCGGTTGTCAAATAAAGTGGTGTTGCCAACTCGAAGTTGTAAACCTCAAAAAAATCACCCGATACATAAATTGGTGGAAAAACGTAGTTTCCCTCAATAAAACCAAATTAAATTAAAGGTTCTTTCACTACGCACTTTTTATCTTTAAATGAAAAAAAAAAACAATAGAGAGAGAGATATCGGTATTTGTTATTCGTTTGAAAGGCCTATCGATGCCATTATGTTGGTAGCTAGGTAGGTAGCGAAGGCGGTGCAAAACACCCCATCTAGAGGCTAGAAAAAGAGGTACATTGTGGAAGCCTTCCAGAAAAAGAAAAGAAAATGGTCAAAAAACGTCTGGAGCCATAGGAAACAAGAAAAAAGAATCAAAGGAGTAGGAAGAAACAAGAAAAAGAAAACAAAGTAGAAAACAACAAAAAGAAAAAAAATAAGAAAAGCAACCGGGAGTTACCTTACCAGCCAGATAATGCGCGACAGTGACCCTTCAAGTCAGAGATCCTAGCAGACGTAATCTCACTGGAGCTACTAAAAAAGCCCTGACCCAACAATGTATGTCTGCATCTATAAAGTACAGGGCAAGGCCACAGGTTATGTTTTAGCGTCTCAGGCTCCCTTTCACTACTACACACTCTGATGAGATCAAGGGATCCGGGAGACCATGTCCCACAACCGGATTCTTGAATTCAGAGCACAATGCTCAGTTGGAAAACCTATCAGAGTCCATATAGCTTCCCTCTTCAGATTTAAGACCCATCGAATCCATAGGTCCATCACACAATAAGCATATTTGGAGTTATTTAGCGGAACCAAGATAAGAGTTTGCGAATTATTTTTAAACGCGAACAGCAGAATTTAGAGATTTACTGATACAGAGACCAACTGATATGGCCACAAATAAAAACGTAAGCTATTGTTCTGTTGTTGCGGTTAGAAGGATTACAAGCTTAGCCAAATTATTGGGGTAACGAGAACCTGTCCCACAGTTGCACTAGATATTTTTGGTACTTAGTGGTGAGAAACAGAGCCATGTAGACCATGACTAAAATCACGGGAGATTAATCAGTCGCGATACTGTTCAGTGGGCTAAGCAGCTCGATTAGTTGACAGCTTCCTCCTTGACTATCCTATGGACAGAATTACGACTCTCGAAAATGCTTTACAGTGAAGCTGATATAAAATAAAAAGAGCAATTTGGGGCTACGTAATCTTTTGAGGTTCGGACAATTTTATGGTACACGTGTTTGGACCTAGGACGGAATACTCGGAACGCCATTGATAGATTTGCGCAATTCAACTTGGACAGAAAATATCTATACTATCTACTATGTATACTACCCGCCATAGGAGCATTTGGCTCCTATAAAAATTGAGCCAGTGTGGCACAGCTGGTGAACTGAATCAGCTTGGTAGAGATAATAAAGTCTGTTTATGCTGCGTCTTGGTCACGTGGGAATTAGCGGATTGCAGGTATTAACCTGGCTTTTAACTGGTCATTATAGACTTAATACTTATTTAAATAGAACGGAAGTAGTTTCAAGTCCAGTGTGCACGTTCAGTGATGGCAAACCGGGTCGCAGGAGCATATACTTGTGCATTTGCGGCAGGCGCTTAGTAAGTATTAGGTATGGAGTTATTGCCACCGACCGACATTATAATAATAATAATAAGCCAACGGTTTGGAAAATATTATTAGAATTATGCTTTTTGTGTTCGAAGGACCATAAACAAATTGTCAAAAGTCAATTTTTTGTGCTAGCCTGTACTTATCTAAACTAAGATAAAGGTTTATGAACTATTGCTAAACGTGAAAAGAACATATCCTCCCAAAGTATACTGCTAAATATTTCCTTATTTATTTTTTCGGTTACTTATCACTCTTACTCTCTTACGACCAACTTTTACCTATAATGGGTGATTTTGGCGACTTCGCTGAATACTCCTCCACATCTTTACCCGTTAATTCCAATTTTAAAACCTTTTTCGAGAGCTCCAAGGTGGTATTATCCTTGGCAGAGGTATTTTTCTTTTTCGAAACCTTCGTCTCAACTTCGCATTGACTGATGGCACTTTTAGCAGCGTCCGCAGCTGTGGCTGCCGTTGTACTATCCGCAGACATTTTCTTGTTATGGGTATTTGCAGTGGCGGTAGATATTGTTGAGAGGGTTGTTGAAGCTGCCGATGTTGAAGCCGATGTAGCTGAAGTATTTGAAGTGGGCGATAATATGGATGCTGCTGAAGTATTGGCTGATTTAGAACGATGTTCAATAGCCACCATGTTTCATGGAATTTGTTGTTGTTGTTGTTCTTGTTTTTAGTTTTTACGGTGGTCTAGCTTCACTATGATAGTGATTATCTAGAGACGGTATAGCCAGTTGCCGGCTAGTACAATCTAGGCGGGGTGGAGTTTGCTGTATTAAACGTATAGTATCTAAAAGTTTTTTATTGCACGTATTCAGGTCTGAATTTAGATCGCTGGTATAACTATTGTTGTGGTGTTGCTGTGTATAATCGGTTAGGGTTATACGTGGTAAATTTGTACGGTTTTCCTGTTGTATATCCAATTCTTTTAAATTATCAATTAAAAAATCTATTGATAACTCGTCTTTATTGGCAGGATAATAATTATGATTATTGTTAACACTTTGTTGTACAATTTGTTGTTGTTGTTGCTGTTGTTGTTGTTGCTGCTGCTGTTGTTGTAATTGAAGTAAATTACCATTTAAATAATCGTTCATGCTACACAAAAAATCCTTAGCAGTGTAGTGCTTCGTCGTAGCGGATTTCCCATAAATTCCTGTAAATTGCGTTGAATTTCCGTTTTGATTTATAGTTGACGACGTTGATGCCGTTTCGTTAGGCTTAATATTCACTCTTATGGCGGTGGCACACTGGCTTTTGCTTGTTAAAGTGTCGTCGTCGTTTAGCGGATATTCATTTACCGTTAGTGTTGTTGCAGACGTTATGCGTTTCGTTTCTAGACTAGACGTTATTATTGCACAACTATTTGTTGTTGGTAACAATTCTCGCTGCTGCTGTTGCTGTTGTTGTTGTTGTTCTAGTTGTAATTGCCTCTTACGTCTGTATAGATTACGTTCTCCAATGTTTTGCAAATATTTAATGTTTTTAAGGAAGCCTTGTTCATAGTAATCCGTTGCCAATTGCAAATAATATGTTAACGCTTTAGAGCCAATGCCATTACCACAACCACCACCACCATCACCAAAATGACCTCTATCCCCTTCAAATTCTGCTACAATAACAGGGGGGCTATTGGTGGCTTGTCGACTTTTAGTCTCTGTTGTTGTTGTTGTTGTTGTTGTTTTGTATGTGTTGTTATTAGCAGACCATTTAATTATTTTTTGCTGCGTCTGCCGGTATAATGGTTGTCTGTACGAAAAAGGTCGTATTACACCAGAATTGTTATTCAAAGAAAATTGTTGTGGTTGCTGCTGCCGCTGTGGCGTATAGTCAACCCTTTCTAATTTTCCCAAACTACGTGATAGATGATGTTGTTGTTGTTCACGTCGTTGTTTTCTAATTAGTTTTTGCCGTCTTTGTTGTTTGAAATATTGTGTTTTATTAGATTTATTCAGCTTTTGTTGCTGATGATGTTCCGAGACGTATGAATTTCTTTCCAAATACTTGTTGGCTAAACCTTTTAAAAATTCAATATCGTCTTTGGCTGTTTGTATACGCTTAATGCTATCGTTGTAGGTTAAGTCTGGCAATTGTTGTTCACATAGGGTTTTTCGTCCCCGCGGTGTATAAACAGTTTCGAAGCTGTAAACAGAGAGGGGAAAAATAAAATCATTATTAATAAATACTTCAAGCTGTAATTTTAAGTGTATTTAGGTGGTCTTAACTTCATCAAATACTAAGTTTAATAGGATTGTATACGATAGTCGGGTTCACTCAGGTTTATTGCAGTACCTCATACGGTTTTTGAAACAAAAACACAGTCTAGCATTTCACTACATCGGCTTTGCGCGTCCTACACGAGATCAATTAGCCGTTCTGAGAAAGTCTTACAGATTTTTTAGAACATTATAACGCAACATGCTTGAGATCTAGGAATAAACAAATGTATATAGAAAAATAGGTGAAATAGATCAATAGATAGATAGATCAAGCACCACGGTTTTAAAGCCCACTGGTAAAAACTCATGTATGTTGTAAAGAATACTGACTTTGTTTTCTCAGTTGCTTTACATGAAGAGAAAAATAGGTGTAAATTACCTAAAATTGTGCAAATTTGATTTTTTGCAAATAATTTAATATAGAGCGTTTCTTTAAGCCCGATAGAGTTTTAAAATGTAATAAAAATGACCCGAAGTGAATTTTAACCACAATTTTTTTTGCCAAAAATCAATACATGTTCTGGATGAAGCGCATTCTGGACCTCCAATTTCATCCAACAATGTGTCAACTGTTGCTAGTTTATCAGCATAAAACAGTAACTGCTTGTGGTCGGACAGGCAATAATCGAAAGGTGTCAAATCCTCAAGTATTTGGGCGTCAATTGACAGGTCCATTTTTCGAAATCAGCTTGTTGCCAAATTTTAAATTCAATGGTTGAGCATAACGATGTCATCAGCGTGTAAATCTCGCCAAACGGTACATTTTTCTGGACGTAACGGGTTCTGTACGGTCTGCCATATGCGGAAATTTTGTTTATTAACAAACTTCTGAAGCCAGAAATAAGTCTCATCGTTGAAACGACTTTGCTATAAAACATCGTCTATTAGTTGTGCGAATTGATGACTTTCGAAGTAAATCTGGATAATTTGGTAGCGTTCTTCAAGCTTTAAACGCTCTAAACAATTCGTTTGACAGTTCAAGCGCTGTAATATAAAACAAATTGCCTTTACACAACGAGGTCTATTCCCTTTTAAAGAATTTCCTCCCGCAAAAAAGGACTTAAGGTACAATGGTAATGGTGACGTCTATAGCAGTTTCACTAAAGATGATTTGGAAAAGTGATAATGGGTAATTTTTCATTCTCAACCGGATAGAATGGGTATGAGGTATTCCCGACAACGTGCTGTTCGAGTGATGTGACAGATTCTCAAAACAGTGTCTAAAAACATTGCTTAGCATTCGTAGTTTTGCCGCGTGTGGCCACATAAAACTACCAACTAAACAATTTTTCCTATTCTTGAACCAATGCTCTGCATTCTTAGAAGATTTTTAGATTTCAACTAGAGCCAAAGTTATCACATACCCTTTAAGTAAAAAATTTAACATCGAACGAATTTCTAATTAAATTTTTGTTATTAAAAAAAAATCCATTTATCATTAAAGGCGGAATTCACCTACCCATTCATCGTTTTATACTTCTGTTTCTGTCAAGGTTTCTCTTTTCGAAAATAATTTTGATTTGTATGACACGTTTTATTTTAAATATTTTATTTACGTACATACATGCATAAGTACGTATAGCGACATGTAATACTGCTTGTATTATCATTACACTTAAAAAGTAAAAACAAAAAAAAAAACATGGTTTACGACTTGGAGTCCAAAATAAAAAGTATGTTTATTTTACTTTAAACCCTTAACAAATTAAAAAGGCTGTCATACTCTATTACACTGCCATTTTTTTTGAACCCAACAAGTTTTGTTAAGTTGATAAGTGTTAGTTTGGCACGTAATTTTAAATTTATATTTTCTTGTTTTGTTTCTTTTCCAAGTTTGTTTATTTAAGACCCTTGAGAGCTTGATATTATAACAGTATAATACATTTTTTTTTAGGGAGAGAAGTGTATAAAAGAATGTAGGTGTGTGTGTGTGTGGCCTAAGAAAAAAAGGGGAGTTTTTAAATGTATGTAAGCAGAGAAAGAGTAAAAAGTGTATGTAAATGATAATTGTATGCTTATAATTTTTTTCTTTGTCTACTTTTTTAATGCAAAAGTAACAACAATTTTTAAAGTCAACGGTAAAGTAGTTGCTAGACTTGTTAGGGATAACCATTGTTGTTGTTGTTCGTCATTATATTTCGAGAATTTACTCGAAGTATTTATTTACAAGTATATTTTTTATGGATGTGCGTGTGTGTGTGTGTGTGTGTGTGTGTGTGTGTGTGTGTGTGATAGCATTAATAACATGTGTTAGTAATTAGTTTCATATTTTATTTATACTCTCTGTTGATTGTTATAGAGAGCAAGAATGATAAATGTGAAAGACGGAGAATTGAAGTGAGAAAGATTGGGGAAACATGTGGAAAAGAAATAAAAATATTACCAGCAGCAATATTTTCTTCTTTTTTAGTAAAAAAAGTAATAAAATGGTAACACAGTAACTGATAATTATAGTTAATGATTTTGTTTATTTTAATTGTGAAATAAAATCTTTTCAATTGGGACAATAAAACATTCTGTTGAAAGTTAGTAAAAGTCATAAAAAATTAATTTGAGTTTAAAAAAAAGTAAGTAGAGAGTAGGAGCAATGTTAGGAAAATAATGATCTACAGCATAGTTGGACAGATAAGCTCTTTTGAGCCTTATCTGGCTGGGAATTATCTACAGCGTATATGTAAACAACCGAACGAAAATGAGCAAATAACGTGAAATCTATTTGTTTCCTTGTGATGTTGTTTACCTTTTTCGTTTTTCTCTTCAACGCACACAGCAAAAACATATTACTCTTCTTGGTCATCCTTGATCTAAAGGGTCTCCCCCATTAAATTGGTTGCAAAGATCCTCCTTTTTAGGCTCACTGCGTGGTTTATTATTTTAAGACCAACAGGAAGATACAAATGACAAACTTTACTCTGAATTTTCTCGGCATGACAATAAATATTAAAAACGTAGACGCATTAAGTAAAACGCTAAGATGTTGCTAACGACATAAGCATTTCGGTTGGCTGAGATAATTTTTATAAAATGAGACTTGTGTCAGCTAGAAGAACTATTTATAAGAAAAAAAGAGACCCAAACCAATAAAAGAACTTGAATTTTGGTGACAAGTCATTGCTTTGCTGCCTATTTTCTTCTTGGCATAGTGTAGCAGGCGTTGCTTTTACAAGCTTGTACGCTCAAAAAGGAATATTATGTAGAAGCAACACTACAAAAAATTGGTTATTAGAAGAGATCTTTCTGTCATATTCATCTATTTAAGGATTTTTTTCTTTTTCCAAAGAACATGGAGGCTTGCAAAGATTAAACAGATAAATAATCACTACACTTTTGAGAGAGCTCAGGCCCTGGCCATCATATTCACTCCAATCTTCTTCCAGTTACTTTTTTTCAAAGTGGGCTGTGATATATACATCGTGGGCTCTGACACTAGACTGTCTTATGGTGCCTGGCCACTTCAGTGTATTTCAGGCGGAGGTCACGGAAATACTGAGGACTGTGCAATGCTTGTTGAGTTCCGAGATTTTTTCTGAAAATCTTCTGACTTATGTGGACAATCAAGTCCGTTGCTAGCGTCACCTTGACTTCTGTCCTTGTTTCCCATAGAAATCTCGGCTCATTCGAAAGTAACTTTCATATGGGTTCCGGGACACAGGTATATCGTGGAAAATTGCGTTGTTAATGAACTAACTGGATCGGATATTCAGCTCGGTATTTCCAAACGGGAGCCTATCATTGTCGTTCCGATTGCCTCGACCAGGCTGGATATTCTCCGGTTGATTTATGGCGAGGTTCAATATCGATGGTGGCATGAAAGCACGTGTGGTATCATCAGGCTCTGCTGGACCGACCTCAAGAAACAGAAGACTTCTCTCCCTAAGTCGCATGGCCATCCATTACACAATTGCGGTGTTCACTGGTTATTGCCTTATTAGAAGGCATGGCGATCGACTCGGCACTTGTATGAATTTTGCAGTAGTTGTGGTCCTGAAGAGGAGGAGGAAACTGTCTTTCACCTCATGAGTCAGTGTCCAGCCCTTGTTATTAGACGACGGTAGTTTTTGGCCACCCATTTCTTGTCATCTTTAACTGGACTTTACAAAATGAAGGTCACCACAATTGCGAGATTTATTTTGGAGACAAAATGGTTTCCTATGAAGACTGTTTCATCAATTAATAATGTATAGAATGTATTGCTACAAAGGCTCAATACCTCAGCCAGTTTATTCACCGGATTTCGCTTCATGCGCTTTTTTCCGAAAACTTAAGATATCCAGGAACATAATATTTGCAAAAGCTATGCAAGTATAGACTGCATTGTGCTAAGAGTTTTATGTCTTAATGACTTCTTCTTAGTCTTCACGCTGTTTCCAAAATAGAAGAGATCCAAGAAAAATAGATATTTGCATTGGATCAAGAAATTTATTGGTGCAAGATCTTAATGACGATTTTTTATCGTTTACAAACCTAAAGAGAGACAATAAGGGATGAAAATTTATTAATGCCTCAGCCACTTATTTCCAAAGAGTTGGCTTTTTGTTCTAAGGCTGATAAAAGCCAGGAAGATTTGTAAGAGCTCAATGTCTTAGCCATCTTACTTATTGACTTGGCTTCGTAGGATGCTTTTCTGTTTTAAAATCTGAAGACATCATAAAAGAGATCTAAGAAACAATACTTGACCTGCTCTTCTAAAGCTTATAAAATCCAAGAAAAAATGAAATTAGATATCAATGACTTAGCTATTATACCTATTCAACTGGATCTGTGGGATTTTTTTTTTTTTTTTGTATTCTTAAGAGATCCAGGAAAGAATGGCTTTTGTAACGGCTAAGCGAATTCAGATCCATGAAATGAGACTTGGACTTCTGTCCTAAAGCTCATAAGATCCAGGAAAATATGAGGATTTGAAAGAACTCAATGGCTTAGCTGTTTTACCTAAAGACTAGAGGTTTGCAACGACTAAATGAATATATTTAGTTTGCATTGTTTAACGCACTTAGGGCCTTAATCACTTAACTCACACAGAAGATTCAATAAAAGACGATGAATTGCTAAATGCTTTAGACATCTTACTCACACGATTTAGATCCAGAAATGTTTTCCTGTTTTTGAATCTAAAGTTATCCAGGTTGAGCAAATATAGACTGCATTATTTAAAAAGCTTAGGACCTTAACCACCAAATTCACACGATTTGATACCAAACGTCTTTTTTGCTCTTTTCAAAATAAAAGAAATACAGAACAAAATAAATATTTGCAATTGTGAAGCGAATTGAGACAGCTCTGCAGCAGGAGCTTAATGCCTGAGCCATCTGAGATCATCGACAGGCATAACACGACTCCGAGGAAATTATCTCTTTTGCTCATACACGTACGTACTCGCGCGCATAGACAAAAAACAAACAGAGGGAAGTAAAAAATAAGTGGAAAAATACAGTGCGAGAAATAATTTCTAATTGATAGTTTCCTTAATTGTTTTTGTTGTTGTTGCTTTTTTAATATCTTTATAATTGTTGGTTGTTGTTTTCTGTTATAGTTATTGTTTTTTTATTTTTTCTTTGTAGTTGTTTTTCATTATATATTTTTTTGTTATTGCTTTTACTGTTGTTTTTCTTTTTGCTATTTTTGTTAAAAATTAAACTTAAAGCGCTGATAGATGAGCAAGCAGGCTTGACCAACATTTTATTTGAGTACATTAAAAAATAAAAAATTGCCATACACAACCTATCCATGTACATAAGCATATTTTAACTTTTAACGCCCAGAAATACAAATCTGGTTGAACATATTTGTCCGTCTGTCAGGCTTTTTAAAGTGTAAAATCATTCTTTCTAGTGTACACAGCTATTTGTGTATGAAAAATCCAATTTTTTCTTGTAGTGTGGTTTGAGAGACAGACTTACAAATTACTCACACAATTGTATAATGCACTGGTATAAGCTTGCCCGTCACTGAAAATTTAGAGCGATTGGGGAGATGACGATGCACATGATTTGATCTTCTTTGTGTTTTGCAGAAGAAGACTCCAGGAAACGATGTAAATTTGCAAAGTTTAAGGAAATACTTACAATATTCCTAGAAGAACTCACTGCCTTAGCCACTTTTCTATTTATTGGATTTCCTGTTATTTTTCTGTTCCAAAGCAGAAGAAATTCGGGAAATGATTAAGATTTGCAACGCTTAAGAGGAAATTTACATTGTTTATGTAAGAACTCACTGCCTTAGTCACTTTGCTCATTGTATTGGAATTCATGTGATATTTTCCTGAAGAGGTCCGGAAGATGATGTAGATTTGCAACTTTTAAGGGAATATTAGTATTTTCTTAGTATTTTCTGCAAGAGCTCACTGCCTTAGCAGCTTTGCTCACTGTATTGGACTTCCTGTGATGTTTTCTTATTACAAAGCAGAAGAGATCCAAAAGAGAATATGGGTTTGCAACGGTTAGGAGAATGTAATGTGTTACGCGGAAAGAAAGAAAGACACTTAAGAATAAAATTCACACAACGATTGTGGAAACAATTCTGTTCCAACGATGCCATTAGCGAAGACACTTTGTATTCGTACTAATTTCTCTTTTAATTTATCTTACCTGGGAAATGTATGCTTTGCCACTGGCAACTCTTGCAGATATTCATGCGGTAATACTACCGGCTTACGATAATACTATAAATTTACACGCCTGCTACGTCTAATACGGCGACGACGACTGAATTTAAAATCTCTATAATGATTGGCCACTTCGTGATGATATTGATTGTCGTGGAAATAACTGGCATTATAGAATTTACGTTGGGGCAATTGTTTTAAAGTATGAGCTCGTGATTTAATAGCACAGCCGGAAATCAAAAATTGTTTATCCGTCATTAGCACCAGTCGTGTAATTGATGATCGACAATTCGTTTTTGCACAGAAAAAAATTTGAAATAAATTGTATCTTAATTGTTGTGCAGTTTAGAGAAAACTAAAAGTTTATGTTCAACGAAAAACTGTATTTATGGAAATTTTTTTATGGGTAAGGGTGGCAGTGGAGATTGTTTGAACTGTACAAAATATTGTGTTTGGTTGTTGAAACAAATTATGTTTTTTTTTTTCCAATTTGCTTTTGTTCCTTTTATTAGGTTGACAACGATTGACGATTGTTATCACGTCAATAAGACATTTATCATAAATTGTTGTTGTCTATTCACTTTGCTCCTCAATATATGAGGAAGTATTAAATTGGTGGAGTGTGATATCAAGTAGTCAAGTCAAGTACTACGAGTACATAATAAACTTTATTAGGGTTTAGAAAATAAATTATTATTAAAATTGTTATTGAAATTGAAGATTGTTTTGTGGTTGTTTTCTGTCTTGTAAAGGGTTCGCCATCTAACGATTTTTTTCAACTAGTGCTTATTTCGTAAATGGTAACACTTAGCTCATGTCTGATTTGACAGATAATTAGTTTTACCCTTCCGCTGAACGAATATGGTTGTGTATAAGCTTCGCTAAGTGGGCCTGCGATCGACTTACAGAAGATGCAGATTTTGCCAAAAATTTCATCTTTTCAGATGAAGCTCATTTTGATCTTGGCGGGTATGTAAACAAGCAAAATTGTCGCATTTGGGGCACAGAAAACCCGCACGCATACATTGAAAAGCCGATACACCCAAGACGAGTCACTGTTTCTTGCGGATTTTGGTCCAGAGGCATAATTGGGCCATTTTTCTTCGAAAATGAGCAAGGAGTGGCCGTTACAGTGAATGACGATCGTTATCGGGCCATGTTGAATGAATTTTTGTTCACAGAAATTGAAGAGGAGGATATTAGTAACATATGGTTTCAACAGGACGGCGCTACGTGCCACACAGCCGAAGCTACACTCGATGTTTCGCGCCCTGTTGTTGAAGATCGCATTATCAGCCGCAGAGCTGATGTCGTTTGGCCACCTCGGAGCTGCGATTTGACACCGTTGGACTATTATCTGTGGGGTGCCGCCAAAGATAATTGTTACGCCAACAAGCTAGAGACAATTGACGCTTTAAAGGACAATATTTGTGAAGCCATTGGTGAAATACAGCTGCACACAATCGATAATGTGCTTAAAAATTGGACCGATCGTGCTACTAGTCGAGGCAGCCATTTGAATAAATTATTTTTCATTATTAACCGGAAGGATTGCACTTTCAAATAAAAAAAGAAATTTGAGAAAATATTCAGTAGTTTTTTTTTTATAGCATTTTCAAAAAAAAAAAAAAAAAAATATTTGGCGGACCCTTTATTACAAATGAATATTCATTGATGTACGTACTTCGTTGTCAATGCAAGAGAATATTAAAATGAAGAAACAAATCAATTTTATATTAAGCAATATTTTCCATAATCATTTATTTATATTAAATAGAAAATATTTATTAAATTTCGTTTTACTTCTTAGTGGTACAAGGCGGGGGTGGATTGGGTGATAAGGTAAACGATATAGGGAAGTGTGTTTAATAGGGAAGTGTGTTTAAATTACTAGGTTTTCTAGAAAAGGTTTACTCATTATTTGAATTCACTGTTTGACTGCGAATACCGAGTTCACTAGAATGCCCTACGAGCCTGTGTGATATTTATATGTATTATTGTATTCCATCAGGAACATTGACTGTTTTATCGGTATATAATATATAATTATCTATATAATAATAATAATATATATAATAATAATAATATATATAATTATCTATCGGTTTAAATATTATATATATTATCTATCGGTTTAAATTTGAACCAGCGGTTATTTAGAATTTGTCAATATTTATTTATTCTTTCACAAAATTCAGTCTATTATCTCCACTGAACGCTTGAGCAACGTTGGGATTTATTGGTATTTTTTTTTTTAAAACAAAGACAATTGGTCGGAAATTGCACAAAAATGTCGTACAAGATTGGTCGCAGATAAGGACCAATAGCGCCCGTAATACACAAATTTATTGGTAAAGTTCATTGTTGATGTGCCAAGACGTACAGTGTATAGACCCAAAAATATCGAAGCTGTGGCTGAGAGTATGCGTGAGAGTCCATCAACATTACCTCGTCATCGTTCTCATGAATTGAACATTTTACGCACCAGTTTACGTCGAATTTTGCGAAAAGTCTTACAAAGTTCAATTGGTTTAAGAGTTGAAGCTGCATGACCATTCGCTGCGCTTGATGGGACAACGAGAAATTGTGCGATGATATCGAATTTGCAAAAAAAAAAATATCTTTTTGAATGAAGATCACTTTCATCTTGGTGGGTACGTTAATAAAATCAAATAAATAAATATCCAACGTTGCTCAAGCGTAAATCGATTTCGTTAAGTGGAGATAATATACTGAATTGTGCACCAGGAAAGAATGACATAAGTATTGCCAGATTCGAAATAACCGCTGGTTCAAATTTAAACCGATAGGTGGCCCACCCGACACATACACACATACATACGAATGCATGGTATTACGCATTTTATTTTACACAAACTTCATTCACTGAAATGAAATGCATGTTTTCGATTCTTTTGAATTCGTTCACAGTATAAAATTTGTGCTTACGAGTTCTGTTCTTTAACTTGTGAGCACATTTTAAAATTAAAAAAATTTTTTTTTTAAATTTATAAATAAAACTCACGAGCACTAGTCACAAACCGATCAAACCAAAATCGAACTGCTCACGAGTCGAGTTTTTACAGACTATGGTTCCTGCCTTCATTAGATATGGCCTTGGAACTTTTTTTTTTTTTTGTTCAAAACTAAGGAGATCCATTATAAATTGATTATTTTTATCTAGTCGATAAAGATACCATAATTTGAAGGGCTCAAGGCTTTAACCAGCTACCGTATTTTTTTACCCTTAAGACATTTTCGTATTAAAGTAACTGAAGGGATTAATGAAAGGTAAGATATTTGCAATGGTTTAGGGGTAGCAGATATATTACAGAAATAGCTCAGGCTTTACTAGAAGTTTTTTTTTTTTTTTTTTTTTTTTTTTTTTTTTTTTTTTTTTTTTGTAAAAGCTTCCTATACTCACAGAAGTGCTTGCCTATTTTCCTACCCTATTATTTACTGCAGTTTTTTTTGCCACTTTAATTGTGTTTTTATGCCTCTTCTGTGGTTTTCCTCTGTGTGTTGTGACAATCCCAACTGGGTACGGCTCTATTGGAAAAATGATATTTAATGCTGTTGTTGTTTTTTTTTTGTAATTATTATGTATATTGTTGTAAACACATGTACTACAATTAGGTATGTATGTGTAACTGTTAATTTATGTAAAAACGTATTTAATTTCGCTCTCACACTCTCATTCTTACTTGTATTATACAAATTAAAGACGATTAACTTTGTATATCTCATTATATTGTATTTTATTATTATTAAAGCCTAGAAATGTATTGTTTTATTTTTTACTTTTAATTAATTGATAACGTCATTTGTGGTTTTTGTGTATGTGTGTGTGTGCGTGTTTGTGTTGCAAAACCGAATATTATTAATGGAAGATTAGAAACAGAAGGCAATATATTGGCGGCCTATAGAAAATTAATATTAAACTAAAGCAATAAAATGTTATATTGAACTGGGTTTGATAGATGATGAATGACATGATAAAAGAAAACACACGCACACACACAAACCTCAATTTGATTAAATTTCTTCTTTTTTTATTTCATAGAAAATGTCTTTTTAAAGCCTTTAATAAAAATATTTTTTTTTTTTTTCTTAATCAATCATATTTACATTTTTATTAAATTTAATAGAAAATTGCTTTTGAAGCGTTTAGTAAGAATATAATTTACAGATTTTACAAACTTAAAGAAAAATTAACTAAACGAGGTAGTAGTACTCAGCAATTACACCCTTAAAAAGCCTAATCTAGTTAATACTTGGGGCCAAGAGAGTTTTGGTCTTTTTTTTTTGCCGGAGTTGGCTAGAGCGTTCTGAATGTTCTACAAGTAAAGGCCATCCAATAAAAAGTTGAATTTAGGAGGTTGAAAGTACACGGCAAACGTTTAAGGTAAAATTCATCAAATGACGGTTGACGATCGGAAGTAAGAAGTGCGTGAGTTTATCGAAATTTTTATAGTATCTCTCCGACACTCTTTTAAAGAGCATTTATTGCTTTGTTCTAATTTCATTAATCAAGTTGATTTTTCAAGCTAAGTAGATGATTAATCCCTCCACCCATATGATTGTGTAGTGGTGAAGATCCTTACCAAGTAGTAGTGGTGATCTTTACTTAACTTTGTAAATTTTTTCGCAGTAGGTGGCGCTTTTCTTTCGATCATTTGTCTGATATTTGTCATCATCGCCACAGGTGAGCTGGGTTTCAGGGGTTTTTATTTTATTTTTTAGATGGAGTTGTCTGGAGGCTATAAATATTTTAAAATATCTAATTGGGCAGTGCCACGCCCATACAAAATAAATATATATTTGTCTTTATCTTCAAAATGCATAGCAAGAGCCTTTAAATTTAGTCCAAATAGTCATCAGTCAAAAATAGGCGAAATTGGACAAGTGAGCGTAGTACCTCCCATATAAAGCAAATATTAATTTAAGTATGTCTTGAGAAAGGTTAATGCTAAAGTTTCAGTATATGGCTTAAATAACTTCATAGTCAGTACAAATCATCAGTCGTAAACTGGGTGGAGTAGAACAAGTGCATGCGGTACCTGTCATACAAACTAAATACTGTTTTTAGTAAATCTTGAGAACGGTTAAAGCCAAATAACTTCATAGTCAGTAAAAATCATGAGTCAAAACGTAAGCGAATTTGGACAAGTGGGCGTGGTACCTCCCGTACAAAAAAGAATATTTCTTTTTTAGTATATCACAAGCACGTTAATATAGAAGTTTCTAAATATAGTTCAAACAACTTCGTGAAGAAAACACATCATCAGTCAGTAATTGGACGTGATTGGATAAGTGGGCGTGCCACCTTAAATTCATTTTTAATATGTAATATTTGGTATCGGGTATACAAGTTAATAATGTCGATTTTGAGAACATAACTATCACATATGGTTTGTGTCTATAATAACAAATATGGTATTTTAGAGGGTAAACATCTGGCATTATAATTCAGTATTCAATAAACGCCAAAATGTAAAAAAAACACATTTTTCAATCGCTATAATAATGTCGAATTTTATGCTTAAAGAAGATGTCTGATAATCTTCTTTCATTTGAAGAAAACGGCTGCTGAAAGTTATCGATTGTTGATAGAAGTTTAAGGTCAACATGAACCAATTAAAAGAAACTTAAGAACGATGTTGTGCTCGACTCAAAGATGATTTCGACAGAGAAGACAAAAAGAGGCTTGGTCAGCCAAAAAGTTTGAAGATGAATTGGAAGCAATACTGACGAAGAAAGAAGAACTTGCATTATCATTAAAGGTCACACAACAAGCCATTTCTCTATGTTTTAAAGTATTGGGATTCATCAAAAGCAAGCAAATTGAGTCCCATATGAATTGAAACCGAGAGACGTTGAAAGGCGGTTTTGCATGTCTAAAACGATAATTTAATGCTACAAAAAGAAGTCATTTTTGCATCGTATTGTTACTGGTGATGAAAAATGCATACATTACGATAACCCCAAGCACAAAAAGCCATATGTAAAGCCCAGCCAACCAGCCAAATCAACGCCGAAGCCGAATATCCATGACGCCGAGGTAATGCTCGGTATTTGGTGGGTTTGGAAGGGTGTTTTGTATTATTAATCGGAACAGACGATTACAGGAGACCTGTACCGAACACAATTGATTTCTTTGAAGAGAACAATCAGAATATTTGACCAGACACAAGGCCATGACATGACAACGCTCGGCCACATGTTGCAAGACCGGTCAAAAATTATCGATGGTAAGTTTTGGCTCATCCGCCCTATAGCCCAGACCTTGCTCCGCCTGACTACCATTTGTTACGATCGATGCAGAACGCCCTTACCGAAATACGCTTCACTTCAGAGCAGAGTATCAGAAATTGGCCTCAAAACCGGAGCGGTTCTTTTGCTAGACTGGAACCGGGAGGGTAAGATAATGGCTAAGATAGGGGTAGCGAAGCATGCGCGGTGTTAGTTAATATTGTAATATAAAATAGTTATTCGTGTATTAGTCGCTTAGGAAAGTTTTTTGTAATTCTGGATGACGCATTTATCAGAACACACCGCAATTGTTTAATCAACTTTTAAAATTACTTCCATAGTTAATCTTCAAGCCTGTTTAAACCAATATATTATAATATTTTTTGCTTAACTGACAGCTTAATATTATTCATAGCTTTGCATGGTTACAGTTGCCAATTTAATAACTGGGTCCTAACACAATTTCAGCTGCTACTCTTTAAGTCTTGATATACTTTAACGGTTTTTTTTTAACTTATAATATCGTTTACCTGTTGTACAAAATTACTCTTGCTTTTCTATACAATTTGCCTTTCGGCTATAAATTCTCCATTAAGTTTGAAATATTACCCATAGCATTCACTCAGTTAGTACATTTGAAATAAATTATGATAAAATTTTTATTATTATTGGCTTGGCTGACTGGTAGGTAAACTCTGACTGGTTTTCTTTAACGGATGCAAATAAGACTTTGATAATAAATTAGAAATAAAAATATGAAATGTTTCGTTTTAATATTAACGCTTTTATTCACAACAAACCAAAATGTATTTGAAATATAATTTTTGTATAAAATTTTTTAAATAAAATACATTTCAAACCCATTTTAAATTTTATAAATATGGAGGTAAATATTTATGTCGATATTATTCTAAAAACTTAAATTCAAACGAAGAAAATTTGCAGCAGAATTCTAATGCGGCATTAAAGGGATTTGGCTTTGTCAATGACTTGTAAAACTTGGATACACAGAAGCGCTAGCGTAAGATGCTAAAGCGGTAATAAAGGAATTGGCGTTGCCAATTGAATTTTGAAGTACTGTATACACAGAAATTCTTACCTGAAAAGTGCAATTATACCTTAATTAACTGATTACATATTATGAGTTTGTGCCATTCAAGTAACCGAATGCTCTGAGTCTAAGGTAAGAACTTTATCGCAATAGGCTTAATGCCTAAGGTTAATCATAAAGTAATAAATATTTGGGCTTTACGCTCTCGATGTAAATATCGAGAAAAGTCACGTCCATTACATGTTTTCTTACCTGAAAAGTGCAATTATATCTTAATTAACTGATTACATATTATGAGTTTGTGCCATTCAAGTAACCGAATGCTCTGAGTCTAAGGTAAGAACTTTATCGCAATAGTCTTAATGCCTAAGGTTAACCATCTATTTGGGCTTTACGCTCTCGATGTAAATATCGAGAAAAGTCACGTCCATTACATGTTCTCCCAACACACATGTTCATAATTACTTTTTATTTTCTAAGTTCACTTGAACTAATCTCTTAAAATATTATTTTTATGAATTTCAATTTTATTATAATGGTTTTTCTTTTTTTATCAAAATATTTTAATATTTTTGTTTATCAACCCCCTGACCAACTTAATATACTTTTGCCAACGCATTGAAAAAACCACAAAAATGCCAGCTGAATTGGTTTTTTTTTTGCCTAATTTTGTTCATCTGGTAAAACAAAAGAAACAAATATTAAAAAAGAAACACACAAGTAACGGCACAATAAATTAGAACGCAGAACGCAATCAACATATTCTTGTTGCTGCTACTTGTGTTATTGTTAACGGTGAAAAACATTATTCAAAAAAGTGTGAGAGAAAAAGTCAGTCAGAGTGGGTAGGAGAGAGAGTATGTGTAATAATAAAATGAAATTATTGCGTATACGCCAGGATTTTATTTCTTTAATGCAGTCTTTTCTCTTTATATACAAATCACTCGTTTTTCTTTCTTTTCAAGCTAAGAGATTTTCTTATGCAAGTAGTTATTGTTGTTGGATGTATAACGTGTGTAAGTACGTGTATTATATTGTTACGTATTGTTGTTGTTGCTTTTAGACATTTATAGACATAAGCAAATAAACACCATAATACTGTAATTGTAAGTTAAGAACAATGTGGTTCTCTTGCACATACACACACACATACAATTGTTCGTAATACTCTCGTCTTGTTCTTATTGAATTTTATGTTCTTCGCTAAAGTAAAATAATAAAACACGTAGAAGAACATGAGAAAACCTCAGGTGTTTATAAAATGACCTGCCATTATTTTATTTGAAAAGTTTGGCTATGAAAATTGTTGTTTTATGGTGTGTTATGAAGTTGTGAAGACATTAAGGGAGTTGCCAGATAGTTATTTTGTATATTTATAAGGCAAATGAAATAAAACTACTGCTATTTAAAGAGTAAAAAAAAGAAAAAGCAAATAAAACTGAAATAATATCCATGAAATTAAATATAGGAGCTGCTATAGAAAGAAAAGATTTTATAGAAATGTAGGTTTATGATATCATGACGGCTTTTTAACCCTGCAACATTAACCCTTCGTAGTATTTTACGAGCTGAATTTGATGCTTTTTTTTACTTAATTAATAATTGTTCTGTGTTGATATGTGCAAAAAATTACAAAATTATATATTTACAGGCATACTTTTACCTTCCAAGTAATTATTTGTCCTAACGACGAACGGTTAGTATTTAAGGGTATCTTAGAAGGTTGTTAAGGGATAAATAAAATATATTTTTTCCAACAAAAAATTATTTCATTTCGCAATACACGAGGGCGGATTGACATTGAAGCTACCTAGCGCTAGATGGCAGCACAAACACAAAAACTTTTTCTTTCTTAAAAATTACGATTTGTCAAACGTCAGCTGTTAAAATTTTAGCCAAATTCATCGATTAGTTTATTTGTTGTAGTAGTTTGAAGTAAGCAACTTTTGTGTTTCTTGGAAAATGGAAAAAAGTGAATTTCGTGTAGTGATTAAACACTATTATTTGAAAGGCAAAACGGCGAAAGAGACAAAAGAAAAGCTTGATAAACATTACGGCGAATCTGCTCCGTCAGATTATATGGTAAAATATTGGATTGCTGCATTTAAACGGGGCCGAACAAGCACTGCAACAATACCATCAACAGGAAAGCCAAAAAAGGTGGTTACTGAAGAAAATATCAAGAAAATCCTCGATATCGTTATGAATGATCGCCGGGTCAAAATCCGTGAGATTGCTGAAATGGTGAACATATAATATGAACGTGTGTTCAACATTTTGCATGAACATTTGCATATGAAAAAGCTATCGGCAAGATGGGTGCCGCGTTTGCTCAGTGTTGAATAAAAACGAGTTCGACAGATCACTTCACAGTGGTGTTTGGACATGATAAAGCATAATCCTGCTGATTTTTGACGTAGATTAATAACTGTTGATGAAACGTGGGTCCAGCACTACACACCTGAAACCAAAAATCAATCGAAGCAATGGGTGGAAGCTGGCGGAAGTGCTCCAAAGAAGGCGAAGACAGCGAAATCTGCTGGCAAAGTTATAACCACTGTATTTTGGGATGCACACGAAAAATTGCTCATCGATTATCTTGATAAGGGATCCACAATCACAGGAGAGTATTATCGTGCATTTTTGGATCAATTGGTTGATGCAATCAAGGAAAAACGACCACATTGAAACAAGAAAAAAGTGCTCTTTCTTTAAGACAACGCACCGGTTCATACAGCCCCTAGTGACTTTTTCCTGTTTCCAAACTTGAAAAAATGGCTCGCAGAAAAAAGATTCATCTCAAACAAAGAAGTGATTACCGAAACTAATGCGTATTTTGAGCAGTTCCCAAAATCGTATTAATCAAATGGTATAAAAAAGTTGGAAAATCGTCTTACTAAGTGTATTGAGCTAAAAGGAGACTATGTTGAGAAATGAATGGTGTTTGAAAAAAATAATTTTTTTTCCTACTTAGGTAGCTTCAATATCAATCCGCCCTCGTAGTGTGCTTTAAATTCGTTGAATTTTTTTTTCTCTTATAAGTTTTTTAAGTTGGTGCATGTTGACCATAAGCTTCTACCTACAATCGAAAACTTTCTGCAGCCGTTTTCTTCAAATGAAAGAAGATAATCAGATTATCCCGCAAAACATATTTTTTAGGTTCAAAATTCGACATTATAGTGATTGAAAAAATGTGTGTTTAAATTTTGGCGTCTATCGATTACTGAATTATAATGACACATTTTTACCCCCTAAAATACCATATTTTTTAATATTGACACAAATCATATGTGATAGTTATGCCATATGCTGTCCAAATCGATATTATTAACTTATATACTCAATATATGGCCACATTTTGATGGCCGGAGAACAGGGCACCCGTTGAGGTTGCTTAGGATACATGCGAAAAACCTTATATGGGTTATTATTGTCCTTTGGGCTGTTGGCAGATATGCTCAAAGGAAGGGAAATGCCTATAATGATCTTTGTAAAAGTTGCAATGATGAAGAGAAGGAGGCATCTACGGATAATTTTCGTTGCCATTTCCCAGCATTCGATGATTTGACACTTTCTGTGCTTGCTTGGAAAAGATTCAACCTTTATTAGGGCGACTGGATGGGTAACGGATTTAAGAAGGGATCTGTGAGAATCTTGGTGCAGACTCAAGTGAGCTTAGTTAGTAGCTGCCAGATTAAACTAACCTTCTTTTCCTCAAAAGAAGCTTTCCGCTCCATTTTTGAAAAAATATTTTTTCTTAAATTCTTTGATTTCTTTTTTCGATAATAGAAAATCAAACACTTCTAAATTATATCTGTAAGAAATATGTAAGGTAGAGCTGTAAAACAATCGATAGTACTATCGATAGTATCGATTGTTTCGTATTTGACTAACCATCGATAGTGTTTTTACTATCGATACTATCGTCGAATTCAAAGAGTAAATACGGAGGCCACGAATATAGTCAAAGTCACATTTGCAAAAATTTGTTCGACGCAGGTTATTAGACGTCTGTAATCTTTTATAGATAAATAGGGACACAGTTTAAAAGTTTCTTAAATTTCTATTTATTAAACTCAAAGTATGAATTCTAACTAAAATATGTTCGTACATACGATTTTGCATTTGTTTCAAACAAATTGACCTTCATTTCTTCAGATCATAGCATATTGTTCTAACTATTACGTGGCAGATGTTGCTTCCGTTTGCTGAGAAATAATACATTTCTAGGACTCTTACCCATAAGTCTAGTTTCCATAAGTTCTTTTCTTATTGTGCGACTTGAAACAGGGGAATAAATTCATTTTTGAGGCTTTTTGATGACCTGAAGGTATTAATCTTTGAAGTACGAATTAAAAGTTTATCAAAACTGACAGTTGTTCTACGTTTTCTTTTCATAATCTCTGCATTTTTCTTTCCCTGGATCTTATTAATTACTTTAGTTTTGGAGCATTTCATGGCCTGAAAAATTTTCGCTATATATCGGATCCGCCATCTAACGCTTTTTTTTCAATTAGTGCTTATTTCGTGACTGGTAACACTTAGCTCGTGTCTAATTTGACAGATAATTAGTTTTATCCTTCCGCTGAACGAATATGGTTGTGTATACGCTTGAACAACGCTGGGAAATATTGCGACATTACTTTGAAAGTCATGGTAATGTTGCAGAATGTGTGCGAAAATTACGTGCGGATTTTTTTTATCTTGGCGGGTTTGTAAACAAGCAAAATTCGCGCATTTGGGGCACAGAAAACCCGCACGCATACATTGAAAAGCCGATACACCCAAGACGAGTGACTGTTTGGTGCGGATTTTGGTCCAGAGGCATAATTGGGCCATTTTTCTTCGAAAATGAGCAAGGAGTGGCCGTTACAGTCAATGGCGATCGTTATCGGGCCATGTTTGTTCATAAACATTGAAGAGGAGGACATTAGCAACATTTGGTTTCAACAGGACGGCGCTACGAGCCACACAGCCGAAGCTACACTCAATGTTTTGCGCTCTGTTTTTGAAGATCGCATGATCAGCCGCAGAGGTGATGTCGTTTGGCCACCTCGGAGGTGCGATTTGACACCGTTGGACTATTATTTGTGGGGTGCCGTCAAAGATAAGTGTTACGCTAACAAGCCGCCAGAGATAATTGACGCTTTAAAGGACAATATTCGTGAAACCATTGGTGAAATACAGCTGCACACAATCGATAATGTGCTTAAAAATTGGACCGATGGTGTAGGCTACTGCATGGCCAGCCGAGACAGCCATTTGACTGAAATTATTTTTCTTTATTAACCGGAAGGATTGTACTTTCAAATAGTTTTTTTTATAGCATTTTCAAAAAAAAATTATTTGGCTGACCCTTTATAAGGAATTACTTTTCCATCAAAAACTTCAACACATAAAATTTTATGACATACGGAACAAAAATAAAGTGTCCCTATTATTTGTTTCAACACTGTATATTTATTATTATTCTTTTTCTTTCACTTAAATTCTAATATTGTTGCCACAAGTAGCACTCAAAAGAATCCGATAGTATCGATAGTTTTTTTTGCAAACTATGGAGTGGGCCGACTATCGATAGTTTTGCAGCTCTACTGTAAGGGCTCTAATTACCATTTTGTTAGACTTAAACATCAGCTCCCATTTTAAACATATTACCATTATTTAAAGGTGGTTAACAAGTTCAAAGAATACGTTTGATGTTTGGTTACAAAAAAAAAAAAAAAAAAAAAAAAAAAAAAAAAAAAACAGGTTAGTGATACAAAATTTGTTCTATATCTAACCAACAAAAAACATACAATTTTTATTTTCAAGGATTTATTAGTGTTGCCATATTTTTTCTATAAAAAACATTTAGTCTTATTTACATTACATAATCATCAATTATTACAGTAATATTTGCTTTAACATATAAAAACAATTACTCTACATTTCTTTTTTTCTCTCTCTCTCTCTCTTGCTGTCTCTTTTACACTTAACATATGAAAAACACTTACTTTGGTCCTTTTTTGTTTTCTTGATACATGTATGTTGTTATTTTACTCTTTTAATGTTCTTGTTACTTTTTAATTCATTCTTTGTGTGATTTATGTATGTTAATGAAGATGTTAAGTTTTTTTGCATGTGTGTTAGTGCATGCAAAAATATTTAATGTTTTTCTTTTTTCTTTTGTTAACATTAATGCCGTAATTTTGTATTTGCTTGCTCTCTTGATCTCTTTTTTTATTCTCCTGAGTTTTCTATTCATTGTGATATTTTGTTTACCTTTATTACTGGGGCTTTCCTTTTTTGCGTTGATTGTTTACTTATACATACACATACATATATGCATGTGTGTATGTATGGATAAAAGATTATGGATAACCTACAATTTATGCTAATATGTAATGCTTTCACAAACTGATTATAATATTTATGGGAGAACAATAACAACAATAATTCAATTGAGTGTTTGAATAGGAGATTATATGCTTAAAAAAAAGATTTTTTTGTAAGAGTATTAGGTAAGGGAAATAAAACTTTTCAAAGAATTAAAAATAATAATAGTAAATAGTGGTATTTAAGTATTTTGTCAAAAAATATTTGAGCACATCAAAATACTCTATTTTTTTCTTTTCTTGTCGTCTCCTTTTTGGAACGACATACAAGATGGTGTGAAAAAACATCAGGGTTCATAAACAGTGCAGTAATATGTTGTTCCGGAGGCTGTAAATGTAATCCCATAAGTTATGCGGAATGAGCTATTTGTAGTATGCGCTATAATCGGTGACAGGAAAATGCCAGGTTATATTCATCGCTATGTGTCAGAAATTTTTCTCAGAGATGTCTTCCATATGGATATCAAAGACTAGTACTAGTACGGAAACCTGGAAATCCCGTGGTGAACCATCGTTATATCGTCCCATTTGTCCGCTTGATTGGATGGGTAAAACACTGTAAAGTATAATATATGATCGACTGTTGGCCTGTGCTTAGGTAAGAGGAGCGCTCTCGGACCTGTACTACGAAGACTGTGGAATACATCATCTGGCACTGCCCGGCTCTCTATGAGCGCAGTCTCAGGTTGATAGGCCGGTCCTCTTTCGATGGCCTGGGTGACATTGCCTCGACTAGGATATGCGACCTAGAGGGCTTTCTGTCAGGTCTCAGCTGGCTCCTTTTTGGGCATACGTGTTTCTGTCTGTACACTCTTTCTGACCTTTTTTCTTCTTCTATTTCTTTCTTCTTTGTCGGCCTTTCCTCTCTTTCTTCCACTCTTTCTCTTCATTCCTTTTTTAAGGGAAAGCTCTTTCCACAATGGACCACTGGTCTCTGGGTGGGGTACTTCGGTACCGCCTTTCATACCTACCCACCTACCACTACGGCTTTTGAAGGAATCGCTCCGCGGTAGATGTTATAAAAAGGGTGGTGAAAACACCGCAAGGCAATAGAGGAGGAAAGGTGTAGGTTAAGCCAAAAGGAATACTGTGCGCTGGTCACACTTGACATTAGGAACTCTTGTAATTCCGCCAACTGGAGACAGAACCTGAAGGCTCTTTTCAATATGAGTTCACTTTCATACTTGATGGACCTGGTGAATGACAACTTTCGGAACCGAAGAGTTATTTACTAAACGGGTGATGGGTGGAGGGAATACTACCTTGACCAAAAAGTTTTCGAAGTAACACCCGTGTGGCGGTCCCATCTTCCCGATTTGAGTTTTTTTTTTTTTTGTTAGGTTGGTACACATGTTGTTGATATTCCCGCTAAATCTTAATGTCATAGCTTGACATTTGCAAACGCTACGTAGCCAAGAGTACATTTATCTCTATGTTGTTTGTTACAATTTTGACCATGTTAACGTCGCAAAAGACATGATTTGCGGGGCTGAATCCGATTCCACATTCATCAAAAGAATCATTACTGGAAATAAGAGGTGGGTTTATGAGTACGGTGGGTGTCCCGCAGTGTTCAGTATTTCGGCCACTGCTCTAGAACTTTATGTACGACGGATTACTGAGGCTCTCCCTACCGAGCAACAATACATTTGAAGGTTTCGCGGACGATATTGTCATAGTCTCAGTGGCTAAGACGGTGGAAAATATAGAGGCGAAGATGAACACGGCTGTTGAGGCAGTTGAAGCGCGGCTTGATACGGCTGAACTAGTACTTGCTACACAAGATGGAGGCCTTTCTGATAAGTGTGATGATTGACAACAGGTTTAATTATAAAGAACACATAAGAAAGCGCCTTTGGAGGACAGAAAGCACTGAAGAGGAGGATAATACTATCGGTCGTGATATCGGTAATGTTGTACGCTTGCCCAATGTGGTCAGAGGCACTGTCGGAGGGGATGACAAGGAGGAATATCTAATGACGCGACACTGGTATTGGCGAAAATAATTCCGATAGACATACTGGCTGATGAAATTTGGCGGATCTACTTCCACCGTCTTATAGAGTCACTACAGGCTGTGGCTATATAAAGGGAGGAACGGTGGGCTTTCACGTGCAAATGGCAGTCACGTTGGGAGTGTAGTTTGAAGAGAAGATGGACATTTTGTCTTGTAACTGCCATAACCCCTTGAATGGAGGCGTAACATTATCAACCAAATTTTTATATGAGCCAGTTCTTGTATGCTCCCGGCTGCTTTAGGAAATATATGCACAAATTTGAACACAATGGACTCAACTTCATGTGCAAACTGTGTGAATGAGGATGAAGATGGAGAGTTTGTTACATTCAGGAGACCATGCGAAATGGATGCTCAGTGGTATAATGGATTCCGATATCAGATAGGATGAGTGTAATAGGCACTCCAGCTTGATCAAGCTTATTCATCTAAATTTATATTGTCCCTTTCAAATTTATCCTCATCGACTGGAACAAGCTTATGCCAGCGTTTGCTCCAATACTCGAAGCATTTTTTATATTCGGTTTTCGGTATGTTCATCAGTACTTCCTGCGATTTGTCCATTATTTCCTCTCGGCTGTTGAAACGCGTTCCCTGTAACGGTTTTTTAGCTCGATTGAACAGAAAGAAGTCATAGGGAGCCCAGTCAGGTGAATTCGGTGGCTGTTGGATAGTATTTGTTGCATTTTTCGTCAAAAAATTTCGAATAATGATGGCACTGTGCGAAGGTGCGTTATCATAGCAAAATCTATGAATTTTTTGTTCACAATTCTGGTCTTTTTCGGCGAATTGCTTTACGCAAACGTTTCATAACGAATAAAATAATACTCTTTGTTTACTGCCTGGTCTTCTGGCAAAAATTTATTATACGCTACACCGTTGTGATCCATGAAAACCGTTTTCATTGCCTTCTTTTTTGACTGAAAGCGACGTGGTTTTTTTGGTCTCGGTTCATTTGGTGAACGCCGTTCACTTGCCTTATGTCTGGATTGCGTGTCGTACTCGTCTCCAGTTAGGATCCTTTTGATGAATGTGGGATCAGATTCAGCCTCAAAACCCAAATCATTAACCAAAATGTCTTTGACGTATCCATAGGCAATGTTAAAGTCCTCCGCTATCTCCCTGATGGTTAATTTGCGGTTATTGACCAACATTTCTTTTACTTTATTAATGTTTACGTCGGTTTTCGATATCGATGGTCTGCCACTGGGTTCATCATCTTCGATTGACTCACGACTACTTTTCAACGTTTGTTCACTGGTAAATGACCGTTTTCTTTAGAGATCTGTTTTTTACGCAAAATTTAAAACAAGTTCGTTGTTGCAATTTATATACATTTCTAAATTTGTAAAAAATCGCCAACACACATAGAGATAGATGTACTATTGGCTACGTAGCCTTTGCAAACGTGAAGCTATGACGCTAACATTTAGCGAGAATATCAACCGGTGTACCAACTTAACAAAAAAAGAAAAAAAAAACTCAAATCGGAACGATGGAGCCGCCACACGGGGGTTATTCCGGGAACTTTTTTATCAAGGTGGTATGGCTTAAGTTATTCAAGAGCTCCAAAGATTAGGGAGACAAAGGATTGGCTTTGCTGTAGAGTAGCACTAATGCTAATCGGCCCTTCGCAAAGTAATACTTAGCAGCAGTTCCGCGAGGGAAGAGTGATTGAAGGAAGTAGGGGGTGGTCGGTTTATTATGCCTTCTGTATATGTATATGCATTTGGATTCGTTTATTGTTGACTGTTTTTTTCGTGTGGTTGTTGTTGTTGGCTATTATAAATATTCCGTAGGAGCGTTTTATTTTATTTATTTATTGTTGTTGTACACATAAGTCTTTCAGTCTGTATTTGTTGTACATTTCTACTCTACATAAATTAGCATTTTTATGATCATATTTATTTTCAAAAGGTATTACTTTTATTATTGTGTTACAGACAACCAAACATACGTACACATTTTTATATTAAAGTACTTATACGCCTGTAAACTGCATTACCATATATGGTGCATACGTGTAGTACATACAGTAGAGGCTTTTACTGTACTATTATTTTATTATTTTATGACAGAGTTTTTTTAATTTTTAAAATAAAATAATTATAAATTATTATGCAAAAATATCTGTTTCTTGTTTTTTTTTTTTAAATTGCGAGTTTTTTAAATTGTGTTTCCTTTTTTTTTTAAATATTTTTGCTTTTTTTTATAAAATGTTTATTTTGTTGCTTTTTTCGCATTTAAAATATTTTGGCGCCTTGGTGTTTTATTTAGAAATATAAAAAAAAATGAAATGAATTTTAAATAATTTTTTATGTTAATTTAGTAAATATTTATGAATGTTTAGATTATTAAACCATAGGAAAGTATTTAAATTCTTTTTTGATTGTTTATATTAAAGTATTTTTCCAAATTTGAGAAAAATTCTTAAATAAATAAATTTCTAATAATTTGTTCCATATTTATACCATGAGGCTTAGGGCGTTTTTAAATTGCCTTTGAAGAAAAAACATTTTTGTTTTGCCAAATACTACAATGTATGTATGAGCAGCTGTTAATATTGTATTATTAATGACATATAGCTGCCAAAATGTCTAATAAATAACAACTTCACTATATAGCGTGTCACGTTTACTGAACATAAATTCGATCACAATTTAATATAGTGCACAGACAATTTTTCGCAGTCACGTTTAAGCGTCAGTACTATTTTTTAGCTCTAAGCTACTAACCAAGCTTAAAATAGTACGAAGTTAGGCAAACTTAGTCGTTGCAGCAATAGCTGGTGTTTTAGAAGACCCGGAAATAAACATTTACTGCTGGTTTACTGAATATTTTTCTGTAATAAATTTCCCACGTCTCTACTTCACGACTGCCAAATATGAACTGTCAAGACTAATGATTACCAAGATGACGGCAAAACAAAGTAGTAAACCTTCCCGGCGGACACCTTTTAGTTAAGTAGTTAAGCAAGCTTAGTCGTTGCAGCAATAGCTGGTATTTTAGAAGTCACAGAAATGAACATTTACTGCATTGGACATTGTCAGGAGACTTAAAGCGACTAATTTTGCGTTTAAATTTTGAGTGCCTCAATAAAGAGGGAGAGGCTTTAGAGGTTTAATCAAATACTTAATTGTAGTATTACGACCACTTTACTCCGTTGGAACTTAGACTCCTGTCCTGAGTGCGTCCTTTTACAATAATACACATGGTGACTAGATGCTTATAGCGGTGCAGTATTTTTCTCACCTAAGCCTCTAAGGAAGATTGTTGTTACAATATGAGTAATATAGGGTGGACAATTTAAAAGTTCAAATTTAAAAATATAATAAAACAAAAACGGTTTAAAATTTTGCCAAATTTATTTTTTTTGTTGTGAAGTACCATTGTTTCTGTTAGATCGGCATTCGATCGGCAATGGTATCACGAGTATTGGCCTTCAAATGGTCAATTGTCCCTAGTTTGTCGGCATAACACTTGACTTTAACGGCGATAAGATGTGTGGCAAGTTGCACCATCCTGTCGAAACCAAATATCGTTCACATCAATACGATGACGAGCAGGCACAAAAAATTGGTTGCATGTTGCGATAGCCAATGATGCCTCCGCTCCATTGGCCTCACCAAACAGTCACTCGAAATAGGTACATTGGCTTCTGTAAACCCCAGACTTTAGCAATAAACTTGTGTATACCGGGCACTGTTGGTACTCTCTGCGATCAAATTTTGCATATTTTCGTGCAATTTTCGGCCTATTGTCGCTCAGTGGATATAATATACTATATTATGCCCTCCAGTATCTTCAGAGAACTACGCTAAGCGAAGAGCATGGAAGCTCATTTGACCATAACATCGCTTAACATTGCTGTAAAAGAGGAGGCTGTTAAGCAGACAGTCTTCATTTATAGGAAGGTAAATCTTAAATGATTATTTTACGAAATTGAGCAAAGTTTTTCGTCAAGGACCGCCGAAATACGTCGGGATATCTGTCCATTCTACGCAGGGTGGTCGGAGAAACATCTTCGGCCCTGGATGTTATGCCTTTGAATCTGTGCCTTGGCAGATGATTCAAAGTTGAATTCCCAGAATCGTTGGTCTTAGTTCGTAGTGAATTTGGTCGCAACTGGTACACCGATGGTTGCAAAGTAACTGTGTCGGTGCTAGTGTACATGGACCCATCCGAAACTTGTAGACCTCTTTACAGTTTCGATATGTGCAGATATTAACTTGGACAGTAGGCTCAAGGGTAAGACCATTGATATATTCTCTAACAGCCAAGCTGCCTTAAAGGCACTTGCCTCGAAAAATATGAAACCTAGACTGGTGACATATTGCTACGGTACGTTGCAAAGGCTTTCGCTTTGAAATAAGGTCAAGTTGTCTTGGGTACCTGGATACTGTCGGATATGTGGTAATGAAATAGCGGATATATTGGCTAGAAAAGTTTCTATAACACCCTATATCAGTCGGGAACCTTACCTACTCTTTCTACCATCATCAATGTAATCAAGGATAGGGAAATTTTATGTTACTTAGAACACTGGAATGCCCAAAGAGGACTTTGCCTCTCTAGGGCGGCGATCAGAGATTCAAAAGTATGGCAGGTGGAACTTGAAACTCTTAACGAAATTTCTTACGGAACATTGTGGACTAAAAAGCGCATCTGAGAAGGATGGCGATAACAGATGTAGATGTTTGTAAACCATGTCCAGCATTATGGTTTTAAATCTGCTGGCGTTCATGAGGAAGGTAGCAGATCTGCTGAAAAAACTACAGACTGGAAGGGACACAATAAATCACATGGGCCGCAGTGTCCTGCAATAATGTCTGGTCAGTTGGCAACCCACTGCGACCATGTAATTTATTATGTGGTCAGTAAGTACAGCGTCATCTTTTCGAGAAGGAAAGAATGTGGCGCAGACCCAAGGTAGTTACAAAATGACTCATAAAAAAATCACTGGAATCATGAATAGTGGCGCACAAGGCACACAGAGCAAGAAAGTTTGAGCAAGGAAGTTTGAGCAAGGAAGTTTGCATAATATTGAGAGCTGTAGGAATCCTATCCAAAAGGCGCTTAGCAGTTGGGCGTTTACGTTCAGAGCAACACTGAAATTATCACAAAGAGCTTAACAATCTGACTACTAAGAAACATTTTACTCTTGTGATGATGGCAGGACATAAGGGGTACAATGTAAATGAGATGGCGGACACTATGCCAAAAGATAATCTCAGGAGACATGCACTTTGTGTTCAGTATGAGTCCTCTGAGATATGAGAAAATGTTCAGCATCGATCGTGAGGGAACATTGGAACGTCACTAGTGGCCTGGCTCGTTCTAAAAGGTTCGATGCTAAAATGGCAGAATTTGCTCTGAAACTGAATTTAAAATATGCCTGTAATAAGAATGTGTACAGAATGGGTATACCCAACGCTAGTACCTGCACACTCTGTTGTAAGAAAGAAAAGTCAATAGGCAATGGAGGAGTCGTAAACTGTGTGAAACTGGGTAAAAAATATAGAGTACCTGTGAATGGCAATAATAGAACAACGGTGTTTGATGTACAAAGAACCGTCCTAGGCCTGACCCAACCTTCATTACATAACATTCTTTGGCGATTTAGATATCATTGCATAAACATTCGCTATGTCATGTTCACACATAAATTTTAAATGTCAATTAAGTAATTTAACGCAATTCATGCCTTACAATTAATTCCAGTAACATTCCACGAAGGAACATGGGGACTTCTCTCAGTCAATAAGCTGCAACCTATTCTATTTTTGAACTTATTGAAAAAGACCTACAGTTTAACGCCGGTTCCGAACGGTAAATGCATTTAGAGAAGTTTTTAATAGTATTAATACTCATAACCAGTTACTAGCGAATGTTACGAAGTGATACCGCGGTCGAAAAATTTTTTTTCTTTTTTTTAAGATGGTCTGGCCTGGTATTGAATCGTCGACCTTCTGGTTGGTAGGCGGGTGTCTTACCTACCATACTACAGCGGCACACAATTAATGCCTTAATTGAGTTAAATTTAAAATGCAACCTTATGCAGAGTATGTAGAATGAGGAGTGGCATCTCTGTATGCAGTATGTTTAATGATAAGTTACAAGTAGTACATACAGTATGCAAAGTACGTATTCATATTAAGCTCAGTTGTCAGATGCTAATTGAATAAACTTCACTTACGAGTAAACTATAAGTGAACACCAAATCCGAAAGTTCAATTTAGAAATGAATTGACTCTATGTCTGAACATGGTGTTATAGGTATTCCTCATTCTAAATATTTTAACAAAATTCTTTGTAGGTACTGTCTGATTATAGGGTATAAGAATTCCAAATTATTAACAACGAATATTTTCGTTGTTGCCAATAAAAATAACAATTAAAACTATCAAACAATCAATCCATTTGTGGAGAAATAAATTTGAAGTATTTTTTTTTTTTTATTATTTTGATCATCATTTGCCTATTTTTAGCATTTCAAATTAATTATATGCGAATATGTTTTTTTATTTGTTTATTTGTTTAATCAAAAATAGCTTTTAATTTGTTTCACACCCATCAGCCTCTCCATATGATTTTTCTTCAAATACGCGGCGTTTATAAATATTTTATTTGAATTTCTTTATTAACAACAAATCTCATAAATGGTTTTTTGTGTTCATGATGTAAAATTTATTGGCCATTTCAAATTGAGCTAAAATTTATTTAATTTCGTTTCAAAAAATGTTAGCGGAAGTTATAAAATGTCAAAAATATGTGCTTTTACTACTATAACTTTTCTCATTACCCTTGATTGAAAGCGGAAAAAAACAAACAAACAAATCAAATTAATTATTTCTTCTCAAAAAAAAAAAAAAAAAAAACAATCAAAAAATGCATAAAATATTTAGTAAAAAGAACAATGAATTGTTTTGACAGACATCTTTGAGAAAATTTTTATTCAAAATTATAAGGAAATGACGCCAATTGGTTATCAAATGATCTTAAATTGAAAGAGATTCCTTAAATCTTATTAATGGCATGTGATTTCATGAATTAAACAACATTGTTAGCCAACAAATCATAGAAAGAAATTAAAAACTTAACACAAGTGGCTTGACATCTTCAAAGGCTTGTCATACGGTTTGTACAAAATTCTTAAACAATTTTTCTTTTCTTTATAGACCGCACTTTAGGGAATTTCTTAAAAAATGGATGAAATAATTTTTTATTTTTATTTAATAAATTAATTTTGAAATTAAAAATCTATTGTGCCCCTACCAGTCTATTGTTTGAAACTATAATGGTCACCCTGTGAGACCTTATGTCTTTTTTAACATTTTAATCTAAACCTATCAAGAACCCCACACAGCACAGCAATTTTTCGAACCCACAAAGGCCAATTCATCCGCTGTTGCATTACCATTTATCGGACAGTGTCCAGCTACCCAAAACAACTGGACTTATTTCGAAGCGAAAGCCTTTGCAACACATTGTATGATAGCAATATTTAACCAGTCTTAATGTAATACGATTCGAGCCAAGTGTCTTTAAGGCAGCTTGGCTGTCAGAGAATACTACTAGTTATGACGTCATACGCTGATTATTCCGGAAACTTTTGGATCAAGTATATCAAGTATATTAATGGTCTTACCCTTGAGCCTATTGTCCAGGTTAATCTTCGCACATATGGGAATAGGCATGCTCTCAGCCTAGAACGCACTCAACGATCTCTTCAGTGGCAAGTCTTGGTTGGGTCCATGAATACCAGCACCAAACTCACTCCGAACTAAAACCTCTTTAGACCAACAATCTCGGTCTGGGAATTCAACCCTGAATCTCCTACCAAAGCTCAAATCCAAAAGCATAACATCCAGGCACGATAGCTTTCCGACCACTATGCGTAGAATAGACAGACCTCCCGTAATATTTTCAAACCGATCAAGTCCTCCAAAGCCTCTGTTGGGTACGCTCTCATTGCTTCACTTATACCGAGGCAGGCGAGTATCTGTACCCCGCCTAATTTATTCATGGTGGTAGCTTTCTCAACCTTTCTTCACCACGCTACCGCCGCATAAGTGATAATGGGCCAAATAATAGCGATATATATCCATAGTGTTATTCTTAACGAAAGACCACGTGTCATTCCGTAGGAGGAGCGACTTGCCCAGAGAGCCATTATCGCTTTATTCCGGACGGCACCATAACAATGAAAAAAATACTGTGGTGGATTCTTCTCCAACAAGAGACAAACTGATGATCTGCTCCTGAGAAAGGAACTAATCTAAGCTATAATTGACTTCTTCATCCCCTTTCGTTCTAACGACTTGGCAATGGAGTCAAATCCTGTATTGTCAAAAACGCCCTGAATATCCAAAAGTGCATGAAGAGAATGCCTTTTCAATACTGCCCAGAAGAGACAAAATGGCACCCTCAGTGAACCCTCCCGCCTCGTACGTGAAAAAGCTTTCCACAAGCTACCTCTCTCTTATATGCTAGTTAGTTACGACGGGTAGCCAGACACTGGTCCAGCTCACTTGGGTTCAATATTGATCCCACTGTGATGCCCAAAGTAGGTAGCGTCCAAACCAACCTACAGGTCCTCACCCCGGTTCGAACCAAACCAACCAGACGCATGCATAAAAGAAGAAATCCCATTAATACTCACATCAGTCAGGTCTTAATATCAGAAAGATTTGGACACTGGCACAAGAAATGCTCGACAGTCTCCTCCTCCTCCTTACCGTGACAACCCCTACAGTAGTTATTAAACGGTAGACCTAATCTCCTAGCGTGCGCACCAGTCACCCAGTGCCCGGTAATGACAGCCACCAGAATTCGTAGTCTAGCGGCAACCCCATAATAGACTCCGAGCGAGCATCGGAGAAATCAATTAGTCTTTCCATCGTCTTAAGAGGACATAGGACTTGGAAATATTTCTAGGCCTACCTGTCTTCTGCAGTGACCTCCCGCCACGCTTGTGGATCATAACTAAAACCAAAGCTGGCTTAAAAAATCACTAAGAGTTTTGATAGAATTATTCCAGACCCTTGTGGTGACACGTGCGAGGCGTGAATACGCCGACACTCGTGTACAGGTGTAACCGTTCAGGAATCGGGAAAATATGTCCTCAACAAGAGATCTAAAGTCTTCCTTCTTGATCTAGTGTAGGCCCCGGTTTCAGTACCATTGTGAGCATCTTTGAAATTTGACTAGAGTTGGCAAGTCTTCAATGGACTGATAATAAATCCTCCATGTATGCCGCTTAGACTTTCTAATTTTAAATTTGTGTTTTTTCCCCACTGCCTTTCAATATTGTTACAATAGCTTTATTCACACCATGAGGTATAATCTGTGGACACCCGATGTATACAAGCATTTCTTCAGGCATTTTGTCAGTAGAAATCAATAGGTTGTAGTCATGTAAAATCAGCTTAAACCGCAGACTTCGACGAAAATTGAAGCCACTTTAAGTTTGCAATAATGACTGCACAAAAAATATATATTTTTATGTCATTATCGTATGTTTATTCACAATTATTCACAATTTTTTAGATTTAAATATGTTTACTGTTTAATTAATTTTAATTTTTTATATTTAAGTGCCTTTTATTCTTGTACTTAATTTGCAAATAAATTATTATTCGTGCAGACAAAAGACATTTTTTCATTATCATATTTTTTACTGCTGCTGATTTAAGTGGAAAACAAGAAACCTTTAACCTTTTCTTTTTTTTCAGAGAGACAAGTACTGCAAATAACAAGCATTGTCATGTTGAAAATATTAAGAGAATATTTCTAAGGCTAAAAATAAATACAGTGTTCAGTTAACAGGTAAGTTTTTAAATAACTTTCTTGATATTTTTACGAATAGAAAGTATAAAATGAGGCAAACTATGTCAAATAACACGTTTCCACAAGCAAGAACGAATTAGAAATACTTTGGAAATGACACTACCTTACTGATAGGCGCTATCGAGTAGAACAAGGATTTTTTTGAAATTTTCGAATCACCTTCAAAATCTGGAGTTATGGATAAAATTGGTTTTTCGAACCTTAATGCACTTATAAACTAATAACTTAACTGAATATTACCCGATTTTAATTTATCATCTCGGAGAAGAAAAGCAGACCTTTTAAATGATATATGTTATATGTTTTACTCGATTCACCCGATAATTTATTTCATAGTGTATTTTTTTCAAGCATAACACGACAAATTATTTACTTTTGAGAAAATTTAGTTTAAAATTTTTATTTTATCGAGAACATTTTTATTCTATCGGTTTAAATTTGAATGTCATTCTATTCTGTCACAAAATTCAGTATATTATATTATCTCCACTGAATAAAATGAATCGATTTACGCTTGAGCAACGTTGGGGTTTATCGACAATTCGGAAAATGCAAAAAAAAATTGCAAAAATCATCTTTTCGGAAGAAGCTTATTTTCATCTTGGTAGGTACGTCAATAAGCTAAATTGCCGTATTTGGGGCTCAGAAAACAAAAAAGTGGTCTTACAGAAGCCAATGCACCCATTACGAGTGACTGTTTGGTGCGGCTTGTGAAGCGGAGGCATCATTGGCCAATATTTCTTTGAAAATGAGGACGGCGCAACCGTAATAATCAATGGAGACACTTATCGCACAATGATAACCGATTTTTTTGTGCCCGCTCTTCATGGTATTGATGTGAACGATGTTTGGTTTCAACAGGATGGTGCAACTTGCCATAGATCTTATGCCACAATCGATTTATTGCGTCAAACGTTTGATGGTGATGTCAGTTGACCGCCAAGAAGCTGAGATTTGACACTGTTGGACTGTGAGTGCGCCGGTTTAGACAAGTGTTATTCCGACAAACCAGAGACAATTAAGCATTTGAAGGCTAATATGCGTGATTCCATTGCCGCGATACGACCCCATACACTCGAAAAAGTTCTCGAAAATTGTTCCAATCGAATGGGGTACTATGAGGCCAGCCACGGCAGCCATAAAATAATATTTCGTTTCTAACTGGAAAAATTATACTTCATAACAACAACAAATTTGGTAAAATTTAACACCATTTTTGTTTTATTGTATTTTTAAATTGAAACTTTTGAATGGCCCACCATATATATGAGTTCATATTAACATTGGTCAACTACCCTTATAACAAAATGAAGGAAAATATTAAGAAAGGAACCTAATGCGACGACTTACTCAAAACTGGAAAATACTGACATTATCCCTTTTAGCACCAAGCAACAGAAATGGCATAGTGTTGTAACGAAAATAAAGCTTGGGAACAACTGTCGTTTGTTACATCGCTAAAATTAATAAACAGAAGGTACAAAAACAAGTACGTGTCTGTGAACAGATAAATAAGCCGACAACAACAGAAATATAATTGTTTACAAATAAAAATAAACGGTAACAACAAAATCAGGCAGAAGAGAAAACAAGTAACAGACAATAACAAACAACAACAGAAAACAAGAACTGAGAGAAATAGATATTTAGATTCGCATTCATTTTTGTTTCATTAGAACTAAAAAGAAAGTAAAGGAAAGAAATGAAATCTATTTGAAATGTCGAGAGGTCCGAGAGCTTTCGAAGTATTGTTTAGTCAGCCATATAAAAAACACATCAATGCACACAACAATCAGTTTTTGTTTCGTGTAAACTCAGCGAACAAGTTTATGTGCCATAAATTCAGAGAGTAGAGTTTATTGGTGGTAAGGTGGAGAGTAAGCTCGTGAAGTAAAAACCAGTTTAGTTGGAGTTAACTCAGTAAAGAGAGTTTGGAGAGTGTGGATAACCTCTGATTGAAAAGGTTGTAATCGCACCCAAGTTGTAACAATGATCGTGTTCAAAACTCTTTAGGTAGAAAGATCTGTCGACTAATTGTTCTTGTTTACCAAGTTGTAAACAGCCAACCTCTAAAATCACTTCATTTAGTGCATTCAATTTCCATTACCACTGAATATGTGGAGCGATAATACACTATTTTTTCCACTACAACCAAAAGTAGTGGAAAAATCCAATGCAATAAACTTAGCTCTGGTAAACAGAGAGAGTAATTAATACTAGAAATTGTTATTGTTTGTGAAAAGGTTACAAACGGTGGAACACAAAACTGTGTTAATAAAGAATTATTTATTAAAAAAGAAAACCAACATTTTTATTTTATTTTTATTTTGTTTTAAAAAGGAGAGTAATTTTCGTGTTTGTTCCATAACTCTAGTTATTGTAAGAATTTTGTTGTAAAGCCTTAAATACACTCTTAAAAAATATAAAATGTTTAAATTCATTGTATTTTTAAAGACTGGCATAAAGACTTAATTTAAAGAATAAGGCTGTACACTTAGTTTTTACGCTTATAGTACACCTTTACTACATTGTAGTGTACAGTGTCTTATACGCGGTCTTGAACAACTGCAACTTTCCAGATACATTTTGTCCCCAAAATATTCCCTCTAAAAAGAAAAACTCCCCAAAAAAAATCCCTTTAAACAAAATATTAGTTTCTAATATGTTTTTGTACTACCATGTAGTAGTGAATATAATTTTTTTGTTATAAGTATATATTTTTACATTTATAAGTAAATAAAAAGGTCCAGATGTACATATTTCAACTACCCATTAGTTCAAAAAAATAATTTATAGGCGTATATGAAGTTCAAATTTAGAAGAAAAAAAGCGAATTTCCTGGGTATATTGGAAAATATACCACTTAATTGTACCAAAAATCCTGTCATTCTATGAAAAAAGACGCTAAAATAAATACTAAATATCGACCTAGGGCCTATTTAAAAAAAATACTTTGAAAAGTTTGAAAATGAATTTGTTTAATTAAATAATTTTGTTTATATAGAAAGCTGTTTAATTTACCTTGAAACTACCTTAGATCCTCGATTAAGGTCTTTGAGGATTACAGAGATATGTGAATTTGAAGGCTGAAACTCTTTTTGTACACACATACAGAATTCGCGCAACATCCCAAGTGGAACAAGGGGGTCTTCTCTCAATCTATGAGCTGCACCCAGCTTTATTTTTCACTCATTGAAAAGCACCTACAGTTTAACGCCAGCTCCTAACGGCAGATGCATTTATTAGAGAAGTTTTTCATAACGTAAACGCTAGCAATGCTATAACGTAAAACCGCTATTGAAATATGTCAGATGATCTGGTCAGGTATTGAACTGAGGACCTTTTGGTTGGTAGGAGGGTGTCTTACCAACCTTACCCTCGCGTGTTCATCAGCAAGACACTTTTCCAGTTAGCCGCACCGAGTTGTTGAATATAGCCGGTGCCGTCAGGGCTGGCTGACTATTCAAAAATATGATTATGTGCGCACTTTTGTCGGTGTATTCAGCTTGAAAGACACTTGGTCATAGGTATGGAGATTTTTATATTTGGTCCAAAGACCTCCACTGCTACACTCGTGTCAGTCCTCGATCCATCCGTGAACCACTTTAGATTTCTGGGGTTCACACGAGGCTCCGAAAGTTATTACTCGAGATCAGGGAACATCTCGAACCTTCATTCGAAAACTAGTTTAGGATTCATACAAACAACAAACAACAAATACAACAAAGCACTCCTTATATCATTCTTCTTCACAAAGACATGGAGGAGTGTAAACCCTATAATGGCTTCAATGGACGTAGTCGGGCAGCTAAGTATGGCTCCTTGTCTCTGAAGGCCGCCCAGTTGTTTCCTAGTGACCACTTGTTCAACTTTAGTGCACCAAACGAGAGATGCATGTGTAGTTATCGGCCTTATAGTTATATATGTACGTGTAGAGCTATTCATTCTATATTGCTCAACGTTCTTTTTTCTTTTTTTTTTGTTTTTTTTTTTTTGGTTTTTTTTTGGCTGCTGATAGTATTTTTTACTTTTTGGAGGAGACATTTGTATTATTTGTACGAGAAATATCATATACGAAGAAACGAAACTAACTTTTAATAAAACGGTTTATCAACGTTTGTTAAGTTCAACTTTTTTTTTTTAAATCAGTCAAGGCACAATGATAATATAATGTTATCATGTCCATGTACTTTTGTGATACAATACCACAACAATTCTGTGGTATTGTATAAAAAAATTAAATGTATATTGTATTTTATCGAACATTCAACAAATTTCCCCAAAAAATCTACTTTTTATATTGAATATCCCTAATAAAAACTCCAAACCCCAAATGGGAATTTTCATCCTTTTTAGAAATGTAATTTCCCCTAATTTGGAGCGAGAACCCCAAATCTGGCAGCCTTGCTCTTCCTTTTTATTTTTTTATTATCATTTTATATTTTTTGCCCAAAAATATAATTTGATTTGAATACATTTTTTTATATTTCTTATAGCTTTATATGGTAAAGCCATATATGTATTTAAGCTTTATCATTCAAAATTTATAGCACTACAGTGCTCTATACAGTAATTTCACACAACTTAACTATGAGATTCTTTAATTTCAAGTTACTTTTACCTTATAAAGACTGTTTATTACGTAAAAGTAAGATTTGTTCACCTTTACTGTATAGTGTTTTAGTTTTGCCAACGTCCCTTTCTCTTTCGTTCTCTATCTTGTTTATAATCGAAAAAAAAAAAAAAAAACATAAACAAAATAAAACCCATGGCTACGCAAAATAAGTGATGTCAATATGTCAAACTACATATATACTCGTAGTAGTGTATGTAATAAGAAATTAATATTTATTTATATTTCATGAGTACTTTTTTTTAGTTCTTTATATACATATGTCTGTATACATACAGTATTGTGCAAAACAAATGGAACAATTCATATAAAAACTCTTAATGCTGTTTATTTGTGAAAGTATTTCATTCAGGAAAAAACGTTTTTGTGCAATTTACATTTATATGCACTTAGTTTTACATAAAAAATATACTACTTTATCTCAATATTGAAGTCTTCAAATAAAGGCTTGCAAACTAAAAGCAACAAATTAATATTTCGAGCTACGTTTCCATTCACCTTCTAGATTTTCAAACAATTCATTTTGATTTTTGAATCGTGTTTCTGATATGTTCCTTTTTTATTAATCCAAAGATCTTTAAGTTCAGTGATTGTGCCGGATAATCGAAGACTTGAACTTTATTCTTCTTAATTAATTCTCTTTCTTACCTAGATGTGTATTTCGGGCTATTATCGCCTTAAAACACCCATCGAAGTGGCCTATTCTACTCAGCATATGGAATCATTTTTGTTTCTAAGATGTTTTAGTACAAGAAATCGATCCATTATGCCATCAATTTTGTGAAATTATACTACTCCATTTGCTGAAAACCAAGCCCGCACCATTACGATGCCTTCTCCAGGCTTAAAATTATTTTTACAACTGCATGTATTTAAGCAGTATAGAAGTATACCTAGTAGAAGCCTTGATCCACGCAATTATAAGAATAAATAAATTGCAGAAAACCTTTTTTTCCTAAATGAAATACTTTCAGCAATAAACGGCATTATTATTAGTTTTTATGAGATTGCTTTTATTTTGCACAACACTGTACATTAAATTTTTTGCTCCTTATCAATTTCAATTAAATACTGAATACTGACAGCGAATTTGTTATTTTATTTCTTTTTTTTAATTGTCGCATGAAAGTCATAAAATCAAATACACAAGTTATAAAATAAAATTAAGACAAAATGCATTAAAAAAATGTTTATTAAAACTTTTTTATAAAATAGCCACCTTTGTGTGCTTTTCTATTCTTCGTCAACCTAAAATATATTTTATTTGGCTTTTTATGGGGCTCCCCATGCACCTATTTCGGTAAACCTCTCTATGTATGCATATCTAAAAATTACTTAATGGGAGAAAGTACCACCATACCATGAAATTATTGCTGTCTAGATTATTCACTTTTTTAAAGCATTCCACACTTAATCTGTAGATCACCTTTTTCGGTGACGACCACTACCTTGGTAGTGTAGTCTCGACGGATGGCGGCGCTTGCAGTACATCCTGAGCAAAATATCTAAGGCACAAGGTACCTTTTCACAGCTAGAAAATTTGATGATCATATTCTACATCAGTCGGTACAAATAAAAACTTAAATACAAAACCAGTTCTGCTATACAAACATTTATCAACAAAAGTCTGAAAGAAATCCTCAAGATCTGGTGGCCAAATACAATATCGAACTAGGAATTGCAGTCCAATTGTAAAGAAATCCCGATACATAGAGAAATTCAAAAGAGGAGCTGGAATTAAATTGGATACACCCTCCGGAAACAGCCAGCCGAAATCTTCAGACAAGCCCATGGAACCCACAAGGTATGAGAGTGCGAGGTATGCTGGAACCCACATACAATTGAGAAGGACATACAATTTCAACGAAGTAAAGAGCATAGGGGGGACCGGAATAAGTGGTGAAATTTTGTTGAGGCCATATGCTTCACTGGTAACCAAAGACATAAGAAGTTTGACTAGAGTGTTAAGAACGTACCATCTCTATCATAATCAAGATAAAGGCTTGGACATTAACAGGGAAGGCAAGCAGTGGTCTTCTGCATCTCCTTCTCATTAAAGTTACTTCTAAAGAAGACATTTTTCGGAAGACGCATTCTTCTTAAATGTATTGGGTACACAAGTTAAAAATGTCGATTTGTTTGCTTGAAAAATGCATTTATTATAATAACAAAATGAATTGGTACATTATTTAAAACTACATAACTTTTTCCCATTTTTGTAGTGGCATATAGATTCCGCGCCAAAAGAACTGTTCAGGTTTTAAGGTAAAAAATGAATCAAGCCTATTTCTAATACCCTGTTCTAAAGTAAAGCGTATTCTGCATCGCTTGAAACAAATGGTAGTCAGAAGGGACAAGGTCTGGGCTATAAGACGGGTGAGCCAAAACTTCCCATCTACTGTTTTCCAAATAGTTTTTGAACGGCCTTGCTACATGTGGCCGAGCGTTGTCATGATGGAAGATTATAGTCTTGTGTCTGGTCGAATATTCTAGTCGTTTTTCGTTGATTGCTCTCTTCAAACGAATGAATTGTGTTTGGTACAGGTCCTATTTGATCGTTTGACCCGATATCAGCAGCTCCTAATACAGCATTACCTTGGTGTTATGCATATTCGGCTTCGGCGTTGATTTCGTTGGTTGGCCGGGCTTTACATAGCGCAAAAAGTCGCTTGGGGTTATCGTAGTGTAATCATTTTTCATCACCATAACAATACAATGCAAAAATGACTTCTTTTGTAGCGTTCAAGCTCACTTCCGATATGCAAAATCGCCTTTCAACGTCTCTCGACTTCAATTCATATGGGAACCAATTCCCTTGCTTTTGAATTCATCCTAATGCTTTTAAACGTAGGCAAATGGCTTGTTATGTGATTCCCAATGATAATGCAAGTTCTTCTTGGGTTTGACAACAATCTTCGTCGAGTAATGCTCCCAATTCCTCATCTTTAAACTTTTTCGGCTGACCAAGCCTCTACTCGTCTTCTGTGTCAAAATTACCACTTTTGAAAACAAACCATCGTTCATAAGTTTTTTGAGTTAGTGCATATTGACCGTAAGCCTGTAGCAATAATCGATAATTTTCAGCAGCCGTTTTCTACACATGAAAGAAGGTTATCAGACTTCCGCGCAAAACATCTTTTTTAGGCACAAAAACTGACATTATTATAGCGATTGAAAACATTGTGTGTTTACACTTTGGCGTCTATCGAATACTAAATTATAATGGCAGATGCTTACCCTCCAAAATACCATATTTATTATTATTGACACAAACCATATGTAATAGTTACGCCATATGTTGTCCAAATTGACATTATTTAAGAATCAAATTAAAATTTTACGATAATCATAAAGGGACGTTACGTAGCACTAATCAACCTTAAATGGAATATACTTGCCACATAAAAGCGTGGTTATTATTATTACCAGCTTGTAGATTGCCCACCGGCAGGCATCTCGGCCTAAAAGATCTTTTGTGTCCTGCTGTAGGAACGTATGACGAAACACATGATCATCCTCTTCAGTGCGAGCCCGACTACAAATAATGTCCAGTTAACGAAAATCGTTTGCTGGTACTTTCCCACTCAATTGTTTTCCAAATAGAACTGGGCAAGCCAAAAGCCATGCTCAAACATCAACTTCTTCACTCTCCGAATTAAGTAGAGTTAATCCCAAATAGAGCCAGATCTAATTTCCCCTGGTTTAAATTAATTCCGGTTGAAAACATGAATCTGGTTCTAGTCAGCGCAAAACAGTTGCACGAAATATGCCTGCGATTTCATTCTCATTGAGACAGAGCCAGCACCTCATCTCAGATAGACAAACCTATTGAGATATCTTGGGTAGTAGTGTCCCGATAGAGACCCTACTCTCCTATCAATATTAGCACTACGTAATTTATGCAGCCCTTCTCCTTAGTCCCATAAACCGCTTGGCCCGGATTTCTCGTTAGCCCTCTCATTGTACGAACCTGAGAGTGTATTCTTACCTGTCCACTCTCCACCTAACTTCTGCCCTCGTCCAATACGTCAGTAATTTCGTTGCCAGCAATTCCGAAATGGACAAGGACTTAACAAAGCACTACCCTATTGGCCGTACCGTATTATTTAAGGTATTAAAAAAACTCCTCGACTAGCTGCGATTTTAATAAACTCGAAGGCAGTGCTCTCCTCGAGCCCTGACTATTCGAAAATGTAGTTATGTACACATCTCTGATACCTATTTTTAGATTTGTCCCAGCGCAAATTGATATGTAGCCTAAAAAACTGGGTCATTTACCAATAAGTACAAAGATCCTTATATTAGGTCACGATCGACTCACGGCCGACAGGTAATCCATACCCCGCGAACAGCGAGGTTAGTGAATAGGCAGTCAGTAGGTCAAATCTAAAGCTTTCATATTGAAGATTGCTTTCGTAGCTAACTTTTCGGTATGGCTGCATAATATTCGTAGGAATTCTGATCGAACTATTGTTTTGATTGCTGTGGGAAGTGCCAAGGTGGCCACCTGGCTTTATGCTACCATTTACTATCATCTTGGGATTAACGTACTCCGTGGTTACAATCCAATTCGTCATATCTTGATACTTTAGATAGAGCTGCATACGGATCAAGTGAGTAACAACTAAGCAACAAAGGTTCTTAGTATATTTATCGAAGAGAATGACGCCTAGTGTGATTACCAGACTTGACTGCAGTGCAGATTTGGCAGGTCTATCCCTATAGGGCAGGTCTATCCCTGAAGTGTTTTCAGGTATTTTTTCTAATGCTAAAGCTACTAATGAATTTCAAATGATTGTGGGAAAATTACTTGTAATTTATATATATAATAATAATTTTCCCACAATCATTTGAAAATCATTAGTAGCTTTAGCATATACTCGTACTTTACAAGGCCGAATAGTTTTATTTCCAATAAAATTATCATATTTGTTCTCATTTTATTATATAAAATCAAATATATGTTAACTTGACAGTTATAATTATTTTAAATTGTTATCATTTTCACAAATAAATTTACAAACCAATTTAAAAAACGATATTAAATATCATCATAAAAACTGTTTATTTTTTCAGATACATGCTGTTCTAAATTAAAAAATAGGTATTATTTTAGCAATGGGGAAGGGGGCGGGGGGGTGTGTTAAAGGGTTTCATAAAACAGTTTTTGTTGAAAATAAACTCTGTATGTGATGTTTTTTTCTTTCTTTTTTAGAATTTTTCCATATGTACTCAGAGACAGACAACTTGTCTAAACACATGTCAATACAAATTTGATTTTTATTTTTTCTCTTATAAAAACAAAAAAAAATGACATATATATATTGTATTTTTACTGTTAGTTTTCTTATTTTTTTCTCTTTTTCAAAAATATATGTAAAACTATTTTTAACTTTCAGCTATTGATGTTTTGTTAAAAAAACTGTTGTTAATTTTACACGCAAAGAATATGAAAAACTTTGTTGTTAGCTTCGCACTCACAAAAAAAAATAATAAATAAATAAATAACGAAAAAAGTATCGTTGTAAAGCATATGTGACCATAATCGCATTGAAGTACACAAGTTTAATCGGCTCCTTATATCTATACAGCCGAACGAAAACAAAAATATTTAACCGAGAATAACGAATAAACAATAATTTCATTCAGTTGTGTGATAGTTCTTGATGAAAGAACATGGAAAAGAACAAGGAAAAAGCCTACACACATTTTACGATTTTGAAGTTTTAGAGAGTTAATGGCGAAATTTGAATAAGATGTTATACCCATGTCTTAGGTATTTATAATTAGGATTATCTGTAGAAAAAACTACAACTTAGAAGTTATTAGGGAGAAACATAATAATTGGAAAGAAAAAAAAAAATTAAAAACAAAGAAAACGAATTAATAGCTACCTTTGTTGATTTATTCAAATTTACAAGAATTACAATTGCTGAAGTGGACAAAGTGATAATAAAAGAAGATATTATTTGAATTTGTAATCCAAAAGAGTTACATACACTATCGGACAAAATAAAGTGCAAATTAACTTTTCTACAAAGACAAACTCATTATTATTGCTAAAAAATTAATTTCATTTATTAATTTAGTTAACATTCCAATATAAAAAACATAAAGACTTATGTATTTTAATTAAACTTTTGCAGCAAAACAACAACGGTTGGACAAAACAAAGTGCAAATGAAAAATCTTGAATGATAACCGCAAAAATATGAAGGGATATTATATTAATCAGCTCCCTCTTTATTAAATATGACCTCACAAAGTCTTTTAGGTATACTTGAAGTCAAGTTTTTGAAAATTTTTAATAGGAATCTTTCTGAATTCGGCATGCATATCTTTTAAAAATGTTTAATATTAGTCCGATATTCCATTGGGATACTGTTATGGCGTTCAGAGCAGTGCACTGAGCCGGTTTTCTTGAAAGTAATTCTTTGCAACCTTGCTCGCATGTTTGGGGTCATTATCTTGTTGGAATATAAAGCACCACAAGCCCATGACCATAACACTAAGATGTGCTTCAAAATGATAAGGTTAATATTTTCTCAATTCATCCAAACTATAAAATGTTATGTATGGTCACCTTATTCAAAAAAATTCTACGTTCAAATAAGTAAATAATAAGCCGGATTTGCAGTTAAAATGTACCATTATATTATATTCGTTTAAATTTATGTAAATAAGTAAGTGCAAAATTCAATGCGTCAAAATAATAAGGTCAGTGATTAATAAGCAATTAATCTAATCAGAAGGTATTACAATTGTTATTTTTTTGTAATAATTTATAATTTAAATAATATCTGCGCGGTACGGCTCGTGAGAAACCTTTGTCACCTTATGAACAAGGACAAATTGTGGCACTTCATGAGCAGGGATTGAGTATGCGTGGAATGGCAAAAAAACTGGGACGATCTTTGTATGTTGTGAAAAATTTTCTCAAAAACAGAGAAATATTTACTACTACTACAAATGCAATTTTCTCTTTGGTTTAAAGCAGTGATGCGCAAGAGTGCAAATGTAGTTGTGTTAGTGAGAATATGAAAATTACTCTCTCAGAGAGACTAAAGTTGATGTTTAAAAAAAAAAATCAGCATACATCCGCTGCACATGTGCATTTGTCGCTGTTCCAGTGATAACTAAAAGCAATAGCGAAAGAATCTTTTTTAAATTATTTCTCTGTGCCTTGAAAAAATTGTCACTGTCTCTTTGACGATTAAAAGCAAGAGCGTAAGAATGCGTGTGTGTTGATCAGGGACAAAAGACCTATGAAAAGCTCATGACTGGTTTAAAGCATCGAGAGGCAGAACACGACTCTGAGCAAATTTTCTGTTTTGTTCTCACACGTACGTACTCACACGCATAGGCAAAAAATACCCTGTGCAAGCCACAAATCACAGCGGCCCACAAAGACAACATCAATACCAGAATTAATGAAAATTAAACATTTTGGATGGGCGCCGACCAGCGGAGACTAATGAGAGAAAAAAATTGTAATGAAAAAGTGTCCTAAGTGCATAATGCAGTTTCTTTCAGTATATTAATATTCATATTATTTACAGTGACATGAATTTTAAGGCGTTATTATTAAGAGAATTTTTATTTTTCTTATGTATGTTATAAAAATAATTAAAATTAAATAAAATACATATGTACATAAGTATAAAAGGTAAAAGAACAAGAAAAACAAAGAGAACATTTTTATAAAGCGATTTTAATTAAAAAACACTGTTGGCTACTCACTTTGAAATTATAGAATTTTAATAAATGGCAATCTGCAAATGAACAAAAAAAAAAACAAGTATTTTAATAAATATTATTATTTTTTTATTAAATGTTTAGAAAATATTTTAAATTTATTAATTATTTAAAACTTTATTCGGTAAAATTTTTCCTGGGAAATCTTTAGTCTTATTTTTTATTTACATTTTTTTATTTACGCTATAAATATTTGTATTTTTTTCCTTTTTATTTATATTTTCAAAAAGGTTTCATAATACGATTAGTGTTGCCAACTATGGCATAACTAAACCGTTCGCAATCAAAGCAAAAAGAAAATCAACAACATTACAACTACAATAACAACAACAAAAGAACACCTAAATATTGTATGTCTTTATAAGAAGCTCATGCAAATGTGCGACTATACACATATACATACACATTCAAATACACTTACAGTGTGTCAAGAATGAGTTTACACATTGAAAATAATTAAGTACTTACAACTTCATCAACAATAAAATGGCACTTTTTTGCTTTCTAACACTAATTTTTTTAAATTATTATAATATTATTAATTAATTATATAATATACATATCTTCTAAAATCTTAAGTAAAAAATAGAACAAATTGAGTTCTAAACACAAGAAATTTACCAAAAACAAATTTTGTTCACATTTGGTATTGTCAACTAACTCTTTACACAAAAATTATAAAATGTGTTTACATTATATTTAGCGGATAATAAAAACATTTTACAGACTTTTAATATTTGGTATGACCTTCTTTAGCATTTATTACACATTGTAGTAGCCTTTTCAACCAATTAACCAATTTTTTAGACCATAATCTGCCGGTATTTTAATAATTCTTTCATTACCGCAGTTTAAATGCTATAATGTTATTTGGTCGGCGTTTAGCTACCTTTTTTAAAAAAAAAAAAAAAAAATAATAGGGTTCAAGTCGGTGGTTTCCGCAGAAGTGTCTATATCTTTTCCGCAGTTATAGAGAATTCTTAGAATCGTTGTCCTGATAATATTTAAATTGTGGTTTATTGTTCCTGAGAAACCCTAATTTCCTAGTGCTGCTTAATAAATGGGTGCACCCATTGTTGATTCTATAAGAGCAAAGTCTTTTACGCTTTCCCTTGAGACACAGCCCTAAACCAATATGGACATTTTTTGAAATTTAACATTTGGAATAATAATTTTCTTTTCTAGCGATGTTGAGGGTTTTCTCTACACTCTTCTAGACCCTTCGTTGTAATACTATACCATTTTCATTTCAGCACAAATTATGACGTTATCCCAATAGTGAGACGGTTGTTAAACGTGCATAATGGCGACGAGAGAACGCTTTTCTATGTTTGCAGCAGATAATAATGATTTCTTATTTGCTGCTCTTGATTATTATTTATACTGTTACGAAAATAGAAATGCCTAAATAGAGAACACATACAGCGCCAATTTGGTGACGAGCACAAACGAGATTTGTGCGGCATGGAATTAAGGTGTCGAACGCAAAAGCCTAATGAATCATTGCAAGCCTTTGCAATGGAGGTCGAGAAGTTGGTGCACTTAGTTATCCAGGATAACAACGTAACAATATTTTAAAACTGCCTGCCGAACCATCTAATGACAATCGAAAACACCACACTCCTCTTCAAGTTCTTTCACACGTGTTCCTGCGGAAATTTGAGGGTTTTCAACAATTATTGTAATATAATACGCTCTGCATGTTTACTTATTATGGTCTTATGGCCAATTTCCCTCGTTTTTCTTGTCACTGAAAGTGTTTCTGATAAATTGGCTATACCCTTTTACAAAAGATCATTATAGTAAATGAACTGAATGACGCTGTAAGATAGCCTTTTTCGTGGCATCTTTTAAATTGTGTAGTATTGAACTAAATGACATTTGCATTTCAAAAAATTATCACCAACTTATTTACAGGATTACAGAAAACAATAACTAACTCCAAATATAACGGCATTAGACCTTTTAATAAATACGAAAATTATTCAGTTTAAATTTTTTTAAAAGCACTAAAAACAGTACTAAAAGCACTTAGTTGACAGCACTGCTTCTCCCTGTTTACATATTTTATGTTGTTGGGTGGTTCTCTTTTTCCGCCATTAATAATTGAATTTTCTTGTACTGTTTGTTTTAACTAATAATTTGTATTGATTTTTTATTTTATTTTTTTATTTTGTTTGTAAAATGCTTAAAAGCAACTCATGTATATTAATATTTTAAAAATATAAAAAAATTGAATTTTATTCTTGGAAAATTTTAACCGTTAACCGTGTTTATTGTCATATAAACTGTTAATTATTATTATTTTTTTTTTAATTCAATGCTGTCATATTAAATATTTTGTTAAAAGTGTTTCTTAAGTATATCATAAGAATGCTCCCTCTAGGGAACATTTGGCTTCCACAAAGCATTCGATATCTTACTAGGTTGCTGCTGCTGTTTTCGCGCCTTACCATGTAAAATTGCACTGTCTTAGTTCATGGAGTATGGTGCGTCTCTAGGTGTTTTTGGTCGACTACGGCAATTTAATCCTTGAGGATTCCATTCTAGTGCCATCCTTGTGATACTATTCAGCTTCTTTCGGATGGTATGGCCGATCTAGCGCCATTTTCTATATTTTATTTTTATGACAATGGTATCCTCAGATGTGATTAAATTAAATTGGATATAATGGCACTTGTTGATAAAAAAACTGTAGCGTTTGCGTACATAGATATGCGTTGTATGCTTGAATGGTTCGTTTGTATATTTTTCAGCTTCATTATATTGATTGTAGTCGTCGGAATACCGGTTCTGCTTTATTGATCTGTTTTAGACATCATTTTCTTCGCTGCCATTCGTTATCACTGTATTCGTCCGGTCGTTAATTCGCCATAAGAACATAAGCCAAATAATATAATTCCCATTACAAAATTTTTAAAGCGAATAACCCGAATTGTAAGTGTTTTAATTTCCAAGTGATCTCTAATTTTTATCGAGTTCATACTAAATTTGTTTATTAAATTTTACTGGTAAATAACAAAACAAAAAACAAAATCAATTGCAAAGGTGACATGTGAACTGAGTAATTCGTATAAGTAATTTAAACAGCGAACAAAGTAATTCGAGGTCCCGTTTATTAGCCAAAATTAAATAATTCTTTAACAATCAAGTGTTAGCTTCACACTCTTCGTATGTGTTAAATACATATATACTTTATTTTACACTGCCTAATGGCGACCGCCGTAATATATGTACATGTGTATGCGTGCATGTTTTGTTTTGCTCATACTATTTGCTGTAATATTTTACAATAAAAATAAAATCTATGGGGTTGGGATTTCTTAACTCTGTCAAGTGTAAACAACTGTTGCAAAGTTACCAAAACAAACAGAGAGAGAGAGAGAACAAGAGCAAGAAATTAAAACGCCAATAATTTAGTGTTGTTGTTATGTGTTTTTCTTATTACAATTACATATACATATAACTATTTAATATAATCTAAAAACGAACAACAAAAATTACACTGCAATGAATTTACTTTTGATATACAATCTTTGTTGTTGTATTTGTTAATTTGAGTAGTTGTTTTTCATCTGTATTTTTGCTAACATGAGCAGCAATTACAGTTAATTGAAATATTTGTTGTTTGCTTATTGCCTTAGTTATTCTTCTTCTTTTTCACTTCGTTGTGTAGTGTACTCTCTCTCTCTCTCTCTCTCTCTCTCTCTCACTCTTTAACAATTCGTAATGAGTTCTTAAAACCTACAAAACAATAGCAACAATAACTAAAATTCTTGTACTAACACAATAAAATAAATGATAAATGACAAACGATAATAAATATTAAACTGCACTAGAGACGTATGTATATACGAGAATGTACACACATATATACCTATATATGAACGTAAGCGTATAAATGTGTTGTGTGTTATTTTTATTTACGCACATTTCGATTTGTTTGTTTTGTTTGCATTTGTGTATATGTAGTTGTGGACACTATTTGAACAGGAGCAAAACGTACAGTCCGTCTCATTAACAAAGTAAAGTACTGTTTAATAAATTTCTTTTTTTTCACATTTGTTATTTCCTTTTTTTTTGCTTTTATAGAATTGCGGTCGTATGACATGAGTACAATGTTCAAATAGTCTATGCAATCAATAATTTTTATTCTAAATATAGCACATGTTCTTCTACTACTTCTCCTTCATATCATGTAATTATTTTATGAACAAATTGAAAAATAAATAGTAAAGCAGGACACGTTTTTCTTATAACATCCCGTTAAACTTTCCCTTGTCTTCATAAATTCAACACTATTTCCAAGAAAATTGTTTTTGTTTTATTAAAATATTTATAAATTACACGTTTTTCCACTTCTGAAAATACCCTACATATACTGATATATGCACTGTGGTGCAAAAGTAAGGCAATTTTTTCGTTTTTTTTTTTTAAGACTTTTCTAAGTGTATTCTAAAAAAATATCATTATTTATTTTAATATTGGAAATACTGTTTTAAATTTATATAAAAGTAAACATCAGTCTCTTGTACTTCGCTAAAAAATTAATTACCTTTCATTGCTTCATTTTTGCATCAATGCATTTTTTGTATTAGAATGATTCTTATTAGTATTTGTACAGCTTTAGAACAAAAAATTAATAGTTTGAATAGTTTGAAAGATAATAACCTATTTTACTGTTAAAAACAATAAAAACTGAGATGCATTCAATACTCACATATACTGTAAGCGTCCAAATAAAGTGTACGGTCTTATTCTCTAGAATTAGGCCTTTATTTCTGTATTTTAAAATACGAAATATCTAAACATTTTATATTTTCCTAAGAGTGTATTTAAGGCTTTGCAAAATCCAAAAAAAAAAACAACTAAATTCTTCAACAACGAAAGTTGGACAACAAATACAAAATTTACTCTCGTTATATCGCTGCAGCATATCGTTTGGCACCACGAGTTATTTCTCGATTTAATTCCTCCATAATGCTCTTCCACAATCGCCCACCATGTGTCATCGAAAAAAAAAAATATCTGCCAAAAAAATATCAGAGCGTACATCACATATATATTATTATGTTGTAAACTTTTTAAATTGTTTGAGTTCTTTTTAATTGCGTCAAAATAGACTAAACACCACTTTGTTGTTGTTTTACTGTTTTTATTTTTTCATTTTTTACAGTATACAATTATAACTATACAGTCTCCGATTCTTGCACTTAATATTTGTTTATAGAACACTTTCATTTACGCCTAAACACGACTTAATGACTGAAAAACGATAACTATAACACCAAACGCAATGCGCCACCTTTTATAGCAATTCATTATCAATTTCGAATATTCTTGTACGTATAAAAATTTCTATTTATCTACTTTAAATTCAAAAGATGTAAAATTATAATACACAAAACGGAATCGAACTGGCAACACCGTTAAACATGCAAGTGGTAGCACTCTTAATAGTACAGACAATTATGGCAGTCACAGGTACACAAGAGCCTTGACACAAACCAATAAAGTCTCAGCGTTGTGTATTTTCTTTTTATACATTGTTATTTTCATAACAATATGTATGTCAATATACAAATTATTTGACCCCAATGTAGTCGGAAACAAAGTTAAAAAAAATAATATTGCTGCCCTAACAATGTTTGGTGCATGAGAGGGTTAACAATAAAACAAGTAAACGCAGACTTTTTGGTGGCTTTATTTACGCGTTGCCAGATTTATGGTTTGCCATTAAAGAATGAAAGAAAAAATCTAGAATTTTTTTGTGGTATATGAACTAAAGAATGTTAAGAAATAATATATATATGTATTAATTCCCATTAGCATTCAATGAAGGAACATGGAGGCTTCTCTCAATCAATGAACTGCACCCAATTCTATTTTTAGACTCATTGAAAGGGACCTACGGTTAAACGCCGGCTCCGAAAGGCAAATGCATTAGAGAAGTTTTCAATAGTAGTAATACCCATAACCCGTTACTAGCTAATGTTATGAGGTGATACCGCTGTTGAAAAACTTTTTATTTTTTCAGATGGTCTGACCTGCTATTAAAGCGAGAACCTTCTGGTTATTTACGTCAATAAGTTGGTATTTTATAACAGTAATGAAGGGTCCGCCAAATAAATTTATTTTTTATGAAAAAACTATAAAAAAAAAACTACTGAATATTTTCTCAAATTTCTTCTTTTATTTGAAAGTACAATCCTTCCGGTTAATAACTGAAAATAATTTCATTCAAATGGCTGCCTCGGCTGGCCATGCCGTAGCCTACACGATCGGTCCAATTTTTAAGCACATTATCGATTGTGTGCAGCTGTATTTCATCAATGGCTTCACGAATATTGTCCTTTAAAGCGTCTATTGTCTCTAGCTTGTTGGCGTGACACTTATCTTTGACGGCATCCCACAAATAATAGTCCAACGGTGTCAAATCGCAGCTCCGAGGTGGCCAAACGACATCAGCTCTGCGGCTGATAATGCGATCTTCAAAAACAGGGCGGGAAACATCGAGTGTAGCTTCGGCTGTGTGGCACGTAGCGCCGTCCTGTTGAAGCCAAATGTTGCTAATATCCTCCTCTTCAATTTTTGTGAACAAAAATGCGTTCAACATGGCCCGATAACGATCGCCATTGACTGTAATGGCCACTCCTTGCTCATTTTCGAAGAAAAATGGCCCAATTATGCCTCTGGACCAAAATCTGCACCAAACAATGACTCGCCTTGGATGTATCGGCTTTTTAATGTATGCGTGCGGGTTTTCTGTGCCCCAAATGCGACAATTTTGCTTGTTTACATACCCGCCAAGATCAAAATGAGCTTCATCTGAAAAGATCATTTTTTTGGCAAATTTTCAAAGTAATGTCGCAATATTTCCCAGCGTTGTTCAAGCGTATACACAACCATATTCGTTCAGCGGAAGGATAAAACTAATTATCTGTCAAATCAAACATGAGCTAAGTGTTATCATTCACGAAATAAGCACTAGTTGAAAAAAAAAAACGTTAGATGGCGGGTTCTTTATATATTAGAAATATATATACGCAGACTATATGGGCTATGTTCGTACAAAAGTGAGGCAATGTGTTTAAAAAATAATGTGTATATCCTGAAATATTTAATTTTAAAATCTTGTTATAGTTGTCTTATTAACTGCTAAATAGATATGTATATTAAATTTTGTTCACAACATTTTGCATAAACTGATAAAAGATATCAAACATTAAAATATTTTTTAATAAAAACTTTGCTTCACTTTTGCACCACACTGTTTTTGTATATGATTAAAAAACCAAATTATTTTACATTCTTTATAAACTTTTTATTTAGCAATTAAATAAAATTGATTATATTTTTAATTTCATTGTTTCTATCAACGAAAATCTAAATTTAATAAAAGCCAATAAAAGCCAGTAAAAATGAAAATATTTAATTAAAAAAAATTATGGTAAAATCTCAATTTCCCTTCTTATTGTTACAAAAATCAATTAAATATAAAATTGTTTTAAATTTTAAATTGAAATGCAAAATAATTGATTGTTATTTTTCACATTTAAACTAAAACTAAATTGCTATTTCCGTTTTCAATGCTATTATTTACAATTAAAACGTGGGAAAAACGAACAAATTTTTTTTTTTCAAAACGTTTAAATAAAAACAATTTCCGTTTAAATAATTATATATAATGGAAACACAATGTTTTTGTCATTTTGCCGAAAATCGATTCCAATGGCGTAAAAAAATTCAAGGAAAATTAATTAAAAATTGCTATAGAATTTAAGCCTAAATAAACGTTTTTTAAAATTACAAAATATTAAAAAAAAGTCCCGGAATATGTATTATATTACAGAAAATACATTTTCACATTCTTTTGCTTCTTTAATAATTTCCTTGCACAATTTGTGTATTTGTCGGCTTTAGAAGACAGTTATAGAATCGTTTAATAACCTACTAAAGTGACATTACTGTATCTTAAGGCTGTACCAGGGTTGCAAAAGTTGGTACAATTCTACTTTTTTTGGTACAATCTTAGACTCAAACGTACAATGGTACATCAATTACTCATTTGGTACAATTTATTATGAATTTTCTAAATTAATTTGTTGTTTTATGCTATCTATGGCAACCCATCTTTAAAATAATTTCTTTGTGGTTTGGTTTGTGAACTTGGCTCTTTATTTTTAAACAACTGTGGGTGGGAACGTTGTACGTTCTTTAGCACTATTTGTAAGTCAAAAGTACAATAGCACCCCAATGACTAATTTAGCACTATTTCAAAATTCAACATTCGTATTAAAATATAATAAAAGTTAAAGAAAGGAAGAGACTGTTCCGACTAACTGCAATCTAATTCAAAAAAAAAAAACACGATTTGCTGAAGTCATCTAATTCGTGCTATTAGAATTAAAAAAGAGTAAACAAGCAAAACGAGCACCATAAATGATGATTTTAGACTTAGTTCTCATCAACAAATAGTCTTTTGTCTACCTTTTGAAATTATGCATTAATTGTAAGTTTTATTTACATTACCTTAAGCAAATAAGCTTGCAGTCTCTTTTGGTTAAGTTTTTTTTACACACATATGTATGTATGTATGTACACATCGTAACGTTTTAACCTTTTTAAAACGTTTGAGTTCTTTTTAATTGGGTTAAAATAAAATAATTACCACGTTGTTGTTGTACAGTTTTATTTTCTTACTTTACAGTATACAATTATACAGTCTCCAACTTAATTATCCTGCACTTAATATTCATTTAAACAAACTCTTTTATTTACTTCTAAACATGACTTTACTTTATGACTGCAAAACGATAGCTCTATTCACGTAAGCAAAGTAGCCTACTGATAAACCTAATTGCCTGCAGCTTGGAAAAGTTCCGGAAATGTCTCAAAGGCACTCATATCCTCCATTTTATATTTGTTAACTGTTAATATGTAAGATTGTGTTACCCAAAGATGGTCGAGTTGGCAATGCCTTTAAATACACAAATCAGTATGGTAATACCAGGGTAACACATTCAAAACCTTGACACAAACCAATAGACTAAAATCCTTAAATACAGTCTCTGATGTGGTGTTTTTATGTATAAAATAGAATTTTCAAAAATAAATTTTAAAAAAATAGTACCATCGGACTACCAAAAGTACACTTTATCATGAAAATTACTACAATATGAAGATCTTATTTCTTATTTAGGGTACTAAATGCAATAATAGCGGTGTTGCCATATTTTTTTTAGAAAAACTAAAAATTAAGAAGAAAACAACTAATTTTTAAGTGAAAGAATTTAGATACTTAAAAAGGTAAAAAATATACATATAGTATACGGCTATGTTCTGTAATCCGAAAACTAGCGAAATTGAAATCGAATACATTTTCAAAAACAAATAAACCTTAAATGTGCCATTAATGCGTTTTCAAGTGTTCTATAATCGCAGAGACGTTATAGTATGCTACGTTACATTACTTCTACCATTTTTTTAAATTGCGCAGTCGTTTTAGAAATACACCCAATTCTGTAAATACATAAAAAAAACAGTGTAAAAAAAGAAATGAACTACATACCTTCAACCCTCTATAAAATATGTACTTAAATCCAAATAATTCATTAAAAAAAAACCGAATTAAATTTGTACGTGCATTTAATGCACAATTTATTTTATAAAAACAGAAAACAAATCAAACCTCAAAATAACATAAATCCAGAAACTGAAAACACGTACAAAAAAATAATAAAATTAATGAACAAAGCAAGGTGAGAATTCTAAAATTACGGTTAATTAATTTAATTTTCTTTGAAATTTCAATCAAGTAGCTTTTCGCAAACAGTGCTAAATTAAATTAAATCGTATAAAAACGGAATCAGATTTTATTTTTAGAGCGTTTTATTTCATAACCATGTATAAAAGACCGCGTAAAAACGGAATTGCGTGTTTAAATTTTGCAAAAGAGCTGTATCATCATATTACTATGTGAGTACGTACGTATGAGTGATATTTTAATAATGAAACAGATATATCACTCATACGTTCGTCCTTACGTTGTTCTAAAGCATTGAACACATAAACGGCAGCCGGCAGCATGAAAGCAAGCAGCAAGTTATTGTTGGCAGCATATGATGTTATGTTATCGATTTATAAACATTTTGAAAGCAGCAGCAGCAATAAAATTAGGTTTCATTGTCATAAAAATATTTATTACAGCAAAATATTTTTCAGTGGTGACACTCAAGCTTTTCAAATCCACTAATTTTTTTTTTTAAATATTGCTCAATACAATAAAAATTAATGAAATTATGTGTTAAAAATTTTTTAATTATTAACATAAATGTTTTTTGATACAGTTGTTTTCTGATTAATAAAAAAATCTATCTTACGTTTTTTGTTATTTAAAATTTTATACTGTATTAGTATCACTAATTTTTGTTTTGCTGCCTAAAAAATATAAATTATTTTATGCTTAGCAGCAGCAGGCAGGTTGTCTAGGCTTTTGCTGTGCTTCCTCCAAAATAATTGTTTGCATATAAACATATGTATTATAATTTTGACATTTTGCTACCTGCTGCTTGCTGATGGTTATATGCTAAATGCTTAAGGTCTAAGAAAGTTGCGGTTTTCTGCGCACTCGTTTTAGAAATATTGTTACGATTTAACCTTTTTAAAACGTTTGAGTTGTTTTAATTTTGCGTTAAATAAAATAAATTATACGAATTAATTGTTTTATTTTATACAGTTTTTTTATTCATACAATTTACTTTGTATAGCAACTTATTTAACTTCCAATTAATACACATATTACTAAACACTTTTACTAACGCGTTAAAACGACTGACTGAATACGCTGCTTTTAATGGATAGATTGACATTTATTTCGAATGTTGTAGTATAATGCACAACATTTTCTGCTACGTTAATTCAAATGTTAAGTTTAATACCCAAAATTGAAATGGAAACACCGTTCAAATAGCTACAGCATTAACAAGGTGATCGTAGCCTTGACACAAACCGATAGAATAATGTCTATAATAAAGTTTGTCGCTTTAAATGTACAAATGTTAGGGTATCTCTTTAGGCATTTTTATTTTCGTAACAATATACATTTTTTGGCTAAAAGAACTGAGTGATCACATTACTACGTAAGTACGTACATATGAGTAATATTTTATCAGTGCAGCAGATATATTACTCATTCTTACGTACTTGCAACTTACTTACCTAGAAAAAACAAATTTATATATATATATATATATATATATATATATATATATATATATATAATAATTAATGGTTTAACCATTTTATAAAGGGTCCGCCAAATAAATTTTATTTTTTTTTATGCTATAAAAAAAACTACTGAATATTTTCTCAAATTTCTTTTCTTATTTGAAAGTACAATTCTTCCGGTTAACAATGGAAAATAATTTTATTCAAATGGCTACCTCGGCTGGCCATGCAGTACCCTACACGATCGATCCAATTTTAAGCACATTATCGATTGTGTGCAGCTGTATTTCATCAATGGCTTCACGAATATTGTCCTCTAAAGCGTCAATTGTCTCCAGCTTGTTGGCGTGACACTTATCTTTGACGGCACCCCACAAATAAAAGTCCAACGGTGTCAAATCGCAGCTCCGAGGTGGCCAAACGACATCAGCTCTGCGGCTGATAATGCGATTTTCAAAAACAGGGCGCAAAACATCGAGCGTAGCTTCGGCTGTGTGGTACGTAGCGTCGTCCTGTTCAAACCAAATGTTGCTAATATCCTTCTCTTCAATTTTTGTGAACAAAAATTCGTTCAACATGGCCCGATAACGATCGCCATTGACTGTAACGGCCACTCCTTGCTCATTTTCGAAGAAAAATGGCCCAATTATGCCTCTGGACCAAAATCCACACCAAACAGTGACTCGTCTTGGGTGTATCGGCTTTTCAATGTATGTGTGCGGGTTTTCTGTGCCCCAAATGCGACAATTTTGCTTGTTTACCTACCCGCCAAGATCAAAACGACCTTCATCTGAAAAGATAAAATTTTTGGCAAAATTGGCATCTTCTGTAAGTCGATCGATCAAAGTAATATCGCAATATTTCCCAGCGTTGTTCAAGCGTATACACAACCATATTCGTTCAGCGGAAGGATAAAACTAATTATCTGTGAAATCAGACATGAGCTAAGTGTTACCATTCACGAAATAAGCACTAGTTGAAAAAAAAGTTAGATGGCGGACCCGATATAACTGTGTTGAAATTCATATTTCAGTAATGTAATAAAATAACGAAATTGAAAATAAAAAACTAAAATGTTAAAAACTGCAAATTCTGCAAAAATTTATAGAAAAACTTATTTTTAAACAAAAAATTTCAAACCTGCTTTGTGCTTAAAAAACAAACTTCAAAATACAGATAAATCTGCACATTCGGCAACACTGAGTAATAGAAAGGGTATTGTGTTATGGTTGGATGTGTTTAATGTCGCATCCCCTACTAAATCTCTTAATTATATGCTCATTTTTGTATCTGAATTATGCTTTTAATTGTTTTCTCAGAAAATAGAAACAACAAAATTTAATCCAAAAGTTCTGTGAAACACGATTATAGCGACTCATTCATACATACATATAATGTATGTCCGACTGTATTTGGTTTTACAAAATTTTTATTAATTATTTTATTACGAAAAATCCTACAAAACCCTTAATAAGCTTCAGATTTCATTTTGATTAAATTGCCTTGTCTTGTACTTTTATAGCCCTATCTTGTACTTTTTATTGTGTTAAAGTTTACTCTGCAGAAGTTTCGTGACTGCTGACAGTGTAAATTCCAGGTATTCTGTTCATTTTCAAACAAACAGAAGCGAGATGGACTACCGCTAGCTGTTAAAGTTAAGTGTATACATATACTACCTGGATCAGAATAACCCCCGTATGTCGGTGCCATCGTTTCGATTTTTTTTTAATTTTTTTTTTTTTTTTTTTTTTTTGTTAAGTTGGTACACCGTTAATTCGTAGTGTCATAGTTTGGCATTTGCATTTTTTATATTCGGTTTTCGGTATGTCCATCAGTGCTTCCTGCGTTTTTTTCAATATTTCCTCTCGGCTGCTAAAACGCGTTCCCCGTAATGGTTTTTTAACTCGATTGAACAGAAAGAAGTCACAGCGAGCCAAATCAGGTGAATTCAATGGCTGTTGGATGGTATTTGTGGCATTCTTCGTCAATAAATTTCAATAATGATGGCACTGTGCGACGTTGCGTTTTCAGGGTTCAATATCCACGAATTTTTTGCTTACAATTCTGGTCTCTTTCGGCGAATTGCTTCACACAAACGTCTCATAACGCCCATATAACACCATTTGTTTACTGTCTGGCCTTCTGGCTACAATTCATGATGCACAACATCGTTGTAATCCATGAAAACCGTGCGCATTGCCTTCTTTTTGACTGAAAACGTCGTGGTTTTTTGGACTCGGCTCATTTGATGAACGTCACCTGTCTGATGTCTGGATTGCGTGTCGTACTCATAAACCCACGTCTTGTCTCCAGTAACGATTCTATTGATGAATGTGGGATCGGATTCAGCCCCGCAAATCATGTCTTTTGCGACCTCAACACGTTCAAAATTGTAAAAAATCGCCAACACACATAGATATAGATGTACTCTGCGCTACGTAGCTTTTGCCAATGGCAAACTATGACGCTAAGACTTAGCGGGAATATCAACAACAGATGTACCAACTTTACAAAAAAAAAATTAAAATCGAACATGGGACCGCCACACGGTGGTTAAGCATCAGATGGCGTATTTTCCTGATCATTCGTCTGATGATCTCCGGAGGTACGCGGGAAGGTCAGGGTGACTTCTTCTTTATTTTTTAGCTGGAGCTGTCTGGAGGGAAGTTGGAGCCTCTTTATTAAACATTCCAAACGACAATTAATTTTCTTCGTCATGTACTCTACTGGGGCTCGAAACGGGTCGTTTGTGTTGTTATGCGTGCACTCTAACCACTACACTACGCCACCACCCACCTGTTGACTTAAGAACTAGAAATTCGGCTGGAATCCTGAACCAAATCGGAATCTATACTTATTAATGAAACTATTAGACAGCGATTAAAGACCTTCAGGGCAAAGTATCTGCTTTAAGAAGGACTGTCAGCTACCTTTGGTGTCATCGGGAATTTAAAACGGGTTTTAGACTTTCTTATATTCTACCTTCTACATAAATACCGGACATCTGTGAACAAAACGGCGAAACATTTCTTAATAACTCTGGCCTGGGTACCAAATCACGTATGTAGGTTTCCTCAAGACTTGGGTATTTTATAACTTAGTTTCGTGTCTGAGTAGAAATACAAGTGTTTTCGAGTTCAGAGCAGATACTTAAATCAAATAAGACGGGCATCGTTACCCCTAAAAACTTAGGTTTCTGCCTAGTGATTGGATGTTAGTAGCTATAGCTAGCACATAAACTGCATGAAATTGTTTAATGGATTCATATTTGATCCTTACAATCATGTATTGGATGTTTTTTTAGAGATTCATAACTTTGAGTTGGCAACACTACTTTATTTGACAAACGATTTAACACTGAAAGTTGTTGTTTGTTTAGTTCGGTTTGACCTTTCATTATGAATAAACTTACACCGGAGCAACGCTTGCAAATTGTTCAAGTTTTCTTTTATCAAAATAATGGTTCTGTTTGTCAAACTCCGATTAAGCCCTTTTTCGTTTGATAAGTTTGTTAATAAGCAGACAAGCTTTTGTCGTAACACCATTATATCAAAAGAAAATTACTGTTTGATGGGCTTTACGGCCTGGCGAAGTCATTGATCCATATGTCTTCGAAAACGATGATGGTCAGAATGTTCCTGTCAATGGTGAACGGTATTAGGACAAGATTAGAAATTTTTTCGTAACTCAATTAGCTGGCATTAATCCTGCCAATATGTAGCTCCAACAGGACGAAGCCACATGCCACACAGCGCGCGCTACAATTGATTTACTTAAAGAATCTTTTGATGAAAGATTAATTTCATGTAATGGTCCAATTAAGTGGCCACCAAGATCGTGTAATTTAACCACATTGGACATTTTTCTCTGGGATTATGTAAAGTTACTTGTCTACGTCGATAAACCAGAGACAACTGAACACCTGTAAATCAACATTCGAAGAGTTATTGGCGAAATACGGCCGTATATGCTGTGAAAAATTTGTGAAAATTGGTGTTCCAGATTCCACATGACCGAAGTCATATTTAAACATTAATGTCATAAAAATTTCTATACAACAAAGCCGGTGTCATTGGTATTTAAACTATATTTCTTTGTTTAATTATGATTTAAATTTGTGTTACTGTAACAAACACATCTGATAGTTAAGAGTACTGATAGGGTATCACATAATCGCTTTTTAATGTTTGGGTCTTCTTGTATATTTGTTTTTTACCCGCAACAGATTGTTTTTTAAAGGCTTTCCTTTAGGAGTGTGCGTTTGTGTATATTTGCATGTCTAGTGACCAATTTTTTTTATTATTAAATCAGTTCTTAACAGACCACCTGTTAAAATAAAAGTTTTCTGTTGTATGTTTGTATGGATGTATTTTTGTACATACGTTAAATACAATACAATAATAATATGCATTATTTATCAATGGCAGGTGATGTGTTGTGTTGTTGTTAAGTGCTCTGTGGAGGAGAAGAAGATTTGAAGAGAGAGAGAGAGAGTGAGAATTATAATGGCATAATAATTATTTCATAAGTATTAAAAAGTTATTTTGACAGTTTAAATGAGTGTTTGTCTGTAGGTGTGTGTGTGCATAGGTATGTGTGTATGTACACGCTTTCTCTATCTCTCGCACACACTCCTTGTGTTCAATTTCTACTCTTGTTCTTATTGTATAACACTTAAGTGTTATTATTTTTTGTTGTTATAAACGGTTCTTGTTTTATGTTAATGAGTTAAAGATTTTCTCATTAACTTTTTGCTTTTGTGTTGTTGTAGTTGTTTTTTCATTTCCTTTTTTGCCCATTAATTTAATTTTTGGAGTTTGTTTTTGTATTTCTTTCTTAAGAAAATTTAATTGATTTCGAAATATATTCTTTATGCAGTGTCAAGATAAATTTTAATATTATTGCCAGAGTTTCAATTTTGTATTTTTTTTTCTTAATGTTATTTTGTGAGTGTGTGGCATTTATTAAAAAGAATAAAGGTAAAGAACATTTAATTACATAAAAAGCCTTTAGAATCTTTTTTTATTTTTATATACTTTTCCCCTTTTTAATTATTTCGTTTTTTATTAAAAACAAAGTTTTTCTTTAAAGTTGTCGATTTTAATAAATAAAAAATAACTGACAGCTGTCATAAGGATATCTTCAAGGTTTTTTTTTTTTTAATAAAGTTTAAGGCATAAAAGCAAAAATAACTTTTTTCCTTAGGAAATAAAATTGCTTTTAACGCGAGGGTTTGACATTTGAAAAGCGTTGGGTGTTATAAGAGCTTCACTAGCATTACTGCTAAGATTTTTTTTTAAAGAAAGTCTCTTTAAAGTTCATTATTTTAATTAGCGTTTTTCTGGTTTTTCGTATTCCTTCACAATAAAAACCAGCATGAATGTACATAATTCATACTCTAAATCACACCAAGCTAACTTCGGAGTGAGATAGGAGGGTGGCTTTCTACTGAGCTGCTTATCTTACCGATAGAGAAGATTGTAAGAAATGCCTCATTTACATCACTGAACAAAATATGGAACTCACACACTTTTCTAGTTTGCGCATATGACAAAGATCTGAAAAGAAAATCGTACAAAAAACGCGATTTAGCTTTATGTCATTCTAAAATCGATTTGGACAACATATCGCATAACAGTCAAGTATGGTTTGTGTCAATAATAGCAAATATGGTATTTTGGATGGTCGAAATCTGTCATTATAATTCAGTATTCAATAGACGCCAAAGTGTAAACACTTTATAATAATAATGTCGAATAATGCCTACAAAAAATGTTTTGTGGGGATCTGGGTCTGATAACCATCTTTCATTTGAATGAAACGGCTGCTGAAAGTTATCGATTGTTGGTAGAAGCTTACGGTCAACATGCACCAACTCAAAAAACTTGTCAACAATGGTTTGCACGATTCAAAAGTGGCGATTTCGACACAGAAGACAAGGAGAGGCCTGGTCAGCCGAAAAAGTTTGAAAATAAGGATTACTCGACGAAGATTGTTGTCAAATGCAGGAAGAACTTGTATTATCACTGGAAGTCACACAAGAAGCAATATTCCTACGTTTAAAAGCATTGGCGTTTATTTAAGCGTAAGAATATTGGGTCCCATATGTATTGAAGACGAGAGGCGATTTTGCATATCAGAATTGATGCTTGAAGGCTACAAAAAAAAATTTTTTGCATCGTATTGTTTCTGGTGATGAAAAATACATACATTACGATGACCCCAAGCGCAAAAAGTCATATGTAAAGCCCGGTAAAGCAGCCAAATCAATGCCAAAGCCGAATAACCATAACGCCAATTTAATGCTCGGTATTTGGTGAGATCAAAAGGGTGTTTTGTATTATGAGCTGTTGAAATGGGACGATCAAACGATCACAGGGAACTTGTACCAAACACAACTGATTCGTTTAAAGAGAGCAATCAATGAAAAACGACCAGATTATTCGACCAGACACGGGGCCATAAACTTTCATCATGTCAACGCTCGACCACATGTTGCAGAGCTGGTCAATAGCTATTTGGAAAACAGTGGATGAGAAGTTTCGGTTCGCCCGCCTTATAGCCCAGTCCGTGTCCCTTTTGATTACCATTTGTTTCGATCGATGCGGAGCGCCTTTACTGAAATACGCTTCACTTCAGAACAGTGTATCAACATTGGCTTGATTCATTCTTTACCTCAATACTGGCGCCGTTCTTTTGGCGAAGAATCTATAGCTACCAGAAAAATGGAAAAAATTAGTGGCTAACGATGGTCAATAATTTAAATAATGTATTAATTCATTTTGTTATTATAATAAAAGCATTTTTCAAAAAAAAGACATTATTAACTTGTATACCCAATACTTTGCTGATAGGCGCTGTAGAGTACAATAAGAATTTGTTTTTTTTTTAAATTTTGGAAACACTTCTAAAATCTTGAGTTACGGGTAAAAAACAGTACTTCGTACCTTCGTGCACTTACAAGGTAATAACTTGGCTAAATTATAACGAAATTTAAGTATCCAAACGGAAACTGTCTGTCAGATGTTGCGGCCTAAGACCTCTTGGTTGATAGGCGGGTGTCTTGAACCCGAGCGATTAAGATACCTATTATTAAGAGATCAACTTTATTGCTAAACATAACTTTGACTTGCCTATCCTGTCAATTTTTCTGATTGGTTGGCGTTTTCCTCGCATATACAATTTTTTTCTAGTTCGGACTACGATTTAAATCCAAGTGCGAACAAACGTCTTAGAAATTCCTTTTTGATCAACTTCTAAAGGTTCTTTAAGAATGTCTTGTATTTAACACAAGTTAAATGGCCTCGTCCTAATGCTCCTTATGCATCTTCTAAACCAATCACAACAAGTTTTCTTAACTAAATCGATTGCTTCAACTTTCTTATCTGTCTTTTGGGCATGGTAAGACGCCCATCTACTAACGTCCACGAGGGCTGTACAATAAGTCTGTATGCAGTACACTGTTATTGCCATTTTAGTGTCAAGTATTGATCCGCAGATCTTTTCCTTAGATGTAATCAGGCGTTTAAACTTGTGTCAAAATGGTGCTTGTTGTATGGTCTTGGCTTCAATCCTCACAAGACGCTTCTTTGCAGCTGTAAGAAAGTAGTGAGTAAAATTTTGAGGATTAGACCTGTCATCACCTTATGGCTGTAAAGAGCCGTGGTAGAACATTCTCTACCTTAAAATCCTGATCATTGTAGTCTGTAGGACAGGCTACGCAGGCTGGGGTATCTATATATGGAGGGTTCCGTAATTAAACGTGCTTATAAGTTGTCTGACTACTGCAGTATGTTTCAGGCAGATATCATAGCCATACTGAAGGCTGTACAAAGTTTGTTAAGGGGCTTGGGTTTTTTTTTGTGCCTAAAAATCGTCTGATTTAGTCGGACAGCCAAGCTGCCATCAAGTCCTTTACAAACTTCATCTAAAAGTCTATCCTCGTCCATGAATGCCGCAGGTTTCTCATTAAAATTTCAGATCATTGGAAGGTAACATTTATATGGATTTATATGAATTTCAAAAAAAACGGAATGGGTTCCGGGAAAAGGTGTTCCGATTGCGTCAATTGGGCTGGATATCATCTGGTTGATGTGTAAAAAGGCTCAATTTTGTTAGCACCATGAGGGCATTTAAATCGCGTGGACATGCATCGCACAATTGTGGTTTTTACGGGTCATTGCCCCATTTGAAGTCATGCCGATAAACTCTACATTATCACACATGACTTCTGAAGCAGCTGCTATTCTGAGGAAGAGGGGGAGATTATCTTTCATCTCATATATCAGTGCCCTTGCTATGAAACGATAGAGGTGTCTGGTCTCTTATTCTGTCATTTTTGCTTGAAATCTCCAGAATAAAAGATTCGCCAATTGTCTGATTTATTTAAGAGCCAAACTGGAACTATTTGATCCACGGGTTGACTCTCACACTTGTGGTATCACAATGAGACCTTAGCCTGCAGTGTAGGTCCGCCCCGTAACGTAACCCAACCAATTTATTCATATGAGGTTAAGAACTACAAAAACTGAAGCTACACATTGTGTTACATTAGCAGCATTGGTTGCAGCAGTATAACTTTGCAAATCGCCTCGCTTAATAGTCTCTTATCGCAATGTGGATTCAACTTACTATTACAATCATGCTCCAAGTTCTCGAAAGTGCTTTTCCTTATAGACATACAAAAGGTAATAATAATTTACACACCTTGATCAAAGATTACTGCTTGGGTTCCATAAGTCACTGTAAGTATATACAAGCAACAGGGGACTTAGGAGAGTTTCAATTAAAGTAGTTTTCCCATTCAGTCTCACCAAAATACAACTAACTATCGCAGAGGTTTTTTGGAAAAAAATAATACCAAATCTTCCCATAAAATGCCCAAAAAGTAATAAATTGTAATGAGTATAATTTTACACCACACTGTTGTACTAACTTACAACTTAAAAAACTTATAAGTATTTAACGTAATCCAGAGAAAAATGGCAGGAATTAATGCCGATACCTAATAATTTATTTCTTATTTTTTTTACTAAAATATAAAATCGTCCTGCATTAAACATTTCAACTTGCGAAATGTGTCACAATATTGGAAGCTTAAGTTGTGACAATTTCACATAATGGTATTTTAAATTCGTAACGAGCACATGTCAAGAGAACTTAGAGCAAAAATTTAGAAAAAGTTAAAGTGCAAGACATTGACAGATGCTTTAAATTGCAATAGCGGTATGTGAAATAAAATTTGTTGCTTTTATGGTATAAAAATAAATTTAAATATGCCTGTCACAGAAATAGAATATTTAAATAAAAGTTTGGACACTAAAATGCAATACAGCTAAGTTATATACTGCGTCCGCCATCTAACGTTTTTTTTCAACTAGTGCTTATTTCGTGAATGGTAACACTTAGCTCATGTCTGACTTGACAGGTAATTACTTTTATCCTTCCGCTGAACGAATATGGTTGTGTGTACGCTTTTTTGCTTCGCTAAGTGGGCCTGCGATGGACTTACAGAAGATGCCGATTTTGCCAAAAAAAAATAATCTTTTCAGATGAAGCTCATTTTGATCTTGGCGGGTATGTAAACAAGCAAAATTGTCGCATTTAGGGCACAGAAAACCCGCACGTATACATTGAAAAGCCGATACACCCAAGACGAGTCACTGTTTGGTGCGGATTTTGGTCCAGAGGCATAATTCTAAAATGAGCAAGGAGTGGCCGTTACAGTCAATGACGATCGTTATCGGGCCATGTTGAACGAATTTTTGTTCACAAAAATTGAAGAGGATATTTGCAACATTTGTTTCAACAGGACGGCGCTACGTGCCACACAGCCGAAGCTACACTCGATGTTTTGCGCCCTGTTTTCAAAAAAAAAAAAAATATTTGGCGGACCCTATATAATATGTATATCTTAGATATGTAATACAGCTGCATATATTTGTTATAAAAAGTAAAATATCATCACATTTATTACAGAGAAAATTAATAAAAAAATTCGACTTTATTATTAAAACTCAAAACAATTGCAATTTGTAGCCTAAAATATGTATATAATTCAGCTAAGCTATATGATATTAAATATAATTCAGCTAAATGTATTCCTAATATATAGAAAATTGTAGCATTTATTGTAAAACAAAATTGAAGAAAAAATTTTTTATTAAATAAACACAGTACTTAAACAAAATCTAGGCTATATGCTTTCTTAGCTGAATTAAAAAAATTTAGCTGAATACTTACACATATATTGTAGTATTAGGTTAATATTATAAAATATTATGATTTTTTATTTCACTTGAATCAGTTTAACCTTGCTGAATAGATAAAAATTTCCTAAAAGTAAGTTTTAAAGGTAAATATTAAAAAATTCATTAGCTGAATTAATTAAAAGTTAGCTGAATTGATCATTTTTATATGTTCAACAAATTATTTAATATTTATTTTTTTAATAAATCCTTAACTTTTGAGCTGACGTTTGTTTATATGGCATTTTACAATGGCCAATTAAAATGAATGCGCTAGAAATTTATATGCCAAATAAAATTATTTATTTATTTATTTTTTGCACAAGCCAAGTGGATTTAGAACTAAATCTCACATTAATTTTAATACTTCCTTGCTTCATTTTAGCTTGTATTTACTTTAATTCCTTTAGAAAAGTCTTTAACGTGAAAATAAAAACCCTGTTAAATACTGTTTTTGTATTTTTTTGTAAAGGGTCCGCCATCTAACGTTTTTTTTTTTCAATTAGTGCTTATTTCGTGAATGGTAACAGATAATTAGTTTTATCCTTCCGCTGAACGAATATGGTTGTGTATATGCTTGAACAACGCTGGAAATCTGGGACTGCGATCGACTTACAGAAGATGCCGATTTTGCCAAAAAAATAATAATAATAATAATAATAATAATAATGGTAAGTAAACAAGCAAAATTGTCGCATTTGGAACACATAAAACCCGCACGCATACATTGAAAAGCCGATACACCCAAGACGAGTCACTGTTTGGTGCGAATTTTGGGCCATTTTTCTTCGAAAATGAGCAAGGAGTGGCCGTTGCAGTCAATGGCGATCGTTATCGGGCCATGTTTTGTTCACAAAAATTGAAGAGGAGGATATTAGCAACATTTGGTTTCAACAGGACGGCGCTACGTGCCACACAGCCGAAGCAACACTCGATGTTTTGCGCCCTGTTTTTGAAGATCGCATTATCAGCCGCAGAGCTGATGTCGTTTCGCCACCTCGGAGCTGCGATATGACACCGTTGGGCTATTATTTGTGGGGTGCCGTCAAAGGTAAGTGTTACGCCAACAAGCCAGAGACAATTGACGCTTTAAAGGTCAATATTCGTGAAGCCATTGGTGAAATATAGCTGCACACAACTGATAATGTGCTTAAAAATTAGACCGATCGTGAAGGCTACTGCATGGCCAACCGAGGCAGCCATTTGAATGAAATTATTTTCCATTATTAACCGGAAGGATTGTACTTTCAAATAAAAAAAGAAATTTGAGAAAATATTCAGTACTTTTTTTATAGCGTTTTCAAAAAAAAAAAATATATATATATATATATTTGGCGACCCTTTATATTTTTCTGCTTTTTAACCCCGAAAAATATAACACCACGACAACAATAATAAAAAAAGACAAAAACAATGTATTGACAACACTTTTATGGCTGCTTGTCTTTTGGCGACATTGTTATGTGTGTGCCAGTTTTACTACAAAAACCAAAACAACAACAATAAGCGGAATGCATTGAAAAAAAGACCACAAATGAGTTAACCCATAAAGTATTTTAAAAAACTGAATATGTAAAGAAATAGAACTTTTGTAGAGACAGCTTTAGTTGAATTAGAAAATTACAGCTGAATTAGTATTACTTCCAACTTTTTAGTATTATAATAACTTAGTAGCTTTAGTTTTATATTCGAAATTATTAGCTGAATTGTAAAATTTCAAAGTTATTAACGATAACTAAGTTTTAAATTAATTAACTTTGCTGAATTATTATTTTATAATAAATTATTAGCTGAATTATATAATTTTTGTTTTAAAATAATTTTTACACTATTTTACGATACGTTAGTTGTAAAATTACTTAGCTGAATTAGTTTTTTATTTAAAAAAATCAGCTGTATTTAAGATTTTGCCTCTAAATGTGTTAAAAATATGGTTTTCCTAATTACTAATAATTTTTTATACAAAAATGTAATAGAAAATTTGTAAATTATTTGCTGAACTAACTTAAGTGTATTTAGTCCTTTCGCGTACAGTTCCAATTTCCTTTTGTCCCTTTTTGAGACAGTTTGGCTGAATGTGTATCCTTAGTTTGGCTGAAACGACGGTATATGTAGACCTATCTCTATATTATTGACTAAATTAAACGGCTTTTGGGGTATTGTCCACGAAAGGGTTAATAATTTACATGTAAAGGGTCCGCCATCTAACGTTTTTTTTTTCAACTAGTGCTTATTTCGTGAATGGTAAAACTGAGCTCAGATCTGATTTGACAAATAATTAGTTTTATCCTTCCGCTGAACGAATATGGTTGTGTATACGCTTAAACAACGCTGGGAAATATTGCGAATTTACTTTGATAATCATGGTAATGTTGCAGAATGTGTGCGATGTGTTCAGATGAAGCTCATTTTGATCTTGGCGGGTATGTAAACAAGCAAAATTGTCTCATTTGGGGCACAGAAAACCCACACGCATACATTAAAAAGCCGATACACCCAAGACGAGTGACTGTTTGGTGCGGATTTCGGTCCAGAGGCATAATTGAGCCATTTTTCTTCGAAAATGAGCAAGGAGTGGCCGTTACAGTCAATGGCGATCGTTATCGAACGAATTTTTGTTCACAAAAATTGAAGAGGAGGATATTAGCAACATTTGGTTTCAACAAGACGGCGCTACGTGCCACACAGCCGAAGCTACAATCGATGTTTTGCGTTCTGTTTTTGAAGATCACTTTATCAGTCACAGAGCTGATGTCGTTTGGCCACCTCGGAGCTGCGATTTGACACCGTTGGACTATTATTTGTGGAGTGCCGTCAAAGATAAGTGTTACGCCAACAAGCCAGAGACAATTGACGCTTTAAAGGACAATATTCGTGAAGCCATTGGTGAAATACAGCTGCACACAATCGATAATGTGCTTAAAAATTTGACCGATCGTGTAGGCTACTGCATGGCCAGCCGAGGCAGCCATTTGATAAAATTATTTTTCATTATTCACCGGAAGGATTGTATTTTCAAATAAAAAAAGAAATTTGGGAAAATATTTAGTAGTTTTTTTTTATAGCATTTTATTTGGCGGACCCTTTATAAAATGGTTAAACCATTAATTATTAATAATTATTCAGTATGTTTTATAAATTACATAATAAAAATGTCCAGCTAAATTGAATTTTCCTATATAACATAGTTAAAACATAAGCGGAATTTGTTATGTGTACAAGTAAAAAAAATGTATTAGAACTTAAAACAGCCTAAGCTTAGTCCTAAAATATGGTTAAAATCTGTTCTGTTATTTAACCAAAAATATCTCTAAAACTTTACGACGAAATTTTCATTTCGTATTAATATTGTATATATTTAAATAATAATATATATTTATAATAAAAATAATTCTGCTAATTTTTTCACCAAAAAGAAAAAAAACTCTTTTTTACCTTTGAAGTACCCGCTTAGCCACTTTAAGGTTTAAATAAATAACCTACATTCTTGTGCTATAAGCCGCATTTATTACATGGGTATGCTTACGTTTTTGTATGTATGTAGTATATGCATACCAAGTACATGTTCATAAGAATGTGTGTGTATGTGTGAAAAATTGTAACGAAAGCATTTTCGCCATTTTAAACATTTATAATCACAGTCTAATGGCCTGTACTTTAGCGCTGGTTGTTGTTGCTATTTTGTTTGTTTACTCTCTTGCACAACATACCGTAGATATGTAAATACAAATGCATCCATACTTATATAGAAAAAACAACGATAATAGACTTGATAAAGTGTGAGAGAAAGAAAATTGGGTACATGATACATACATACATTCATAGATACATAAAAAATCAAATCACAAAAACAAATAGCGAAGAAAGTAAATTTAACAGTGTTTTTATCTCAATGCATTTTAGCATAAACGTACACTGTGTTTCTGGCACAGAAATTTGATTGATCAATATATGTACAGACATACATACATACATACATACATACATTTAGTTACTTCAAAACCAGTATATACATTTACAAATCCTTATAGCTTTGCATTTTAAAAATTGTAGTTACTTTGTTATTTAAACAAATTAAAATTAAAAAAAAAAATAGTTTATTAGTGGGTGTAACTCTTTAACCCTTATGTGACAAAAAAAAGCCTTTAACAGTGTGACAGGGTACCCGGATACCACACAGAGACTATATCGTCACATGAAAGCCAAAAGGCCCTAAGTTACTTTTCAAAAATGTTTCTGGAGAAGAGAAACTTTTTATGAACTTTTTAAATGTGAAATAAACTATTTGGGTTAAGCTCAGAATATTGCTGTTAAAAACGTTGTTTTCAATTGTAAAAGTGAACAAATTGGTGGGAATATGCATTTCGAAAGAACGCATCATAATCAATCAAAAAGTCGATTTCGAATTTTTTGTAACTTAGGGCTTTTTAGAATTTAGTAAAGATGAATTCTACACACAGGTTACCTGTGATGCTCACGCATTTAGATAGACCATATATGCGTGAGCAGAAAATGGAGGAGCTCTTTATCGGATGTCAATTAATAAAAGCATGTAAGCAATGTAGAAACCATTGTTTCTGTGATGCTACAATTTTATTGTTTTTCGAAGACGGACTTTACAATGTTTGTATTATTTTTGCTCCATTGTCCTTTTTTGTGAAAATGTCAGAAAGGGCTAAAAAAAACAATTGAAAAAAGCTAAAAACTGAATGAAAAGTTTCGAAGCTAAATTGAACATAAAAAAGCTAAATTTAGCTTAAAAAAGCTAATATGGTCACACTGATCATAGTTGATTTGACGATTTGTCGTCATTTTAATGATTTTTAGCTCCAAAAGTAGCATATTGATAATTTTTGTACTCATTTTGAGGATTTTTAGGAATTAAAATTTTTATTTTTCTTATCTTAGCACTTTCTGTAACAGCGTCTAAGGTTAATGTCTATGCTTTTGTCGTGCTACCTTTAAAATATTCATTCTCAAAAACACGTCTATATTCTAATTCCACCATCGTCGTCTATGTGTTTATAGCATTAAACGTAATTAAAACATAATAAATGGAGAAAATATATCCTTTTCGATATTATAAATAAATAGTTAAATTCAATTTTGTTGAAAAATGTGAAAGATAAGAGATAAAATCTGTATTGAGGCAATTAAAATTGTTGTTGAACTTTGCATAAATAAAAAGTGTTTTCGTGAAAGCGATGTAAAACAAAAATGACAGATTTCAGTCTGTTATTTCTAACTTTGACTTTCTACAGTAAATGCTGGATGAGTATTTAGTCAAGTTAGTTCAAACAAAAGAAAGAAGCATTTGGTTAAATCGCATGATTTTGACGTCTAATGAACTGCTCCGAAACATAAGTTTAATTGCTCAAAAAATTAGCCTCTTAATAGGTTCATAGCATCATGTACCGTGTGGCATGGAGCACCATCTTCTTCGTATCACATGTCAACCAAGTCCAATTCTTTCGTTTTGTTCAGTATCTTTTTTCATCACAAAACAAGGCCCAATGAAACCCACAAACCTCACCAAACAGTAGAAGTTCTTAAATGCCTCTGGCTGCTCTTGACACCCCTAAAATTGGCTTCGCCGCTGAGACTATTTTTCGATAGAAAAATGGATCATCATTCAATTTTCGTAAGGACAACTCACTAAACAAACGATGTTGTGGTACGTCATCTCACTTTATGCAATTTTTTATTTATTTCTATCTGACGATTTTTTAACGTCTTTAATGAACCACTTTGACAATTCTATCTCTAATATTCAATGATTTTCTCTGTTTTATTTATTTGACAGCTATGAATGTATATTTCTAAAACGACTACTGAGCAAATTAAAAAAGTTTTTGCCCTACTTAAAGGTAATTTTATTGCTAAAGCTAACCGTTTTTGATGTTGTGCAAGCTCCTTTATTTTCGAAATAAGAGTATACTATATCTCGAAAACAAGAGCTAATCTAAAAGAATGATTATGGCCACTGGATTCAACGAACTTGAATCCGGTTTACCTGCCGAGTGTCCCATTTGTCGCAAAAAAAATTTTCAAACTTGAGCACAGTGTCATTATGTTACATTACTTATATACATATACAGTGACATTGATATTTAATAAAAAAGTACGTAAAATGAGATAATTGCAGATAAACAACAGGCCTTACCGGCTTAACAACGATCTTAAAATTTTAAGCAGTGTTACTCGTAGATTATATTTTTTTATAACTATTATAAAAATAACGTAAAGTGTACTTATTTTTTTCACAGGGTGAATTTGTATTTTAAGTTTAATTTAATTAAAACAAGCCATAATTTAATGAAATTACATTGAAATTTGTTTATGTAGTTTATTAACTAAAAATAAGTACAATTATTTAACAGCAATTGTCTCTTTTTTATCAAAACTCGATGTGTCACATTGGCGTCCTTATAATTTTTCACGCCACTGTATAATATTTAATTCAATATTTTATTTTATTTTTTAAATATGTGCATATTTTCACTTGAAAAACTATTTTGTTTTTTAATCTAAATTTGTAGTTTTCTAAAAAAAAGTATGGCAACACTGCTGCTTTTGATGATTTTTATACAATGAAGTGTCCCCATACACATACACACTTGTATAGGTTGGTAGCCTTGTTAAGCATATGGTTACTTAATATTTATTTATTTTATTTATCTTTGAAATGTAAAGTTGATATAAAAAGAAAAGTTTGTCGTATAACTTTTGTTTTTCTTTTTTCTTGCCATTTAAAAAGGCAATCTATTTGAAGCACTCATACTACTCTAGAACATATTAAAAATGTCTGTCATAAATTTTTTTTTTTTTTTCAGAGTTCCAAATAGAAAGTTTAAGAGATTATTATAAAAAATGATGTGAAGAAAAAGAGTAAGAAAGCAAGAGAATAGAGTAAAATGTTATATTAAAAAAATCAGGAGACATTAAATATGGGCGTGTGTGTGTGTGTGTGTGTGTGTAGTAAAAGTGTTATACAAATGCTTTGTTATTGTTTTTATTATTTTTTAAAGAGTTAAATGTACATTTAATGTAGACGGAGGGAAAATCGAGTGGCCAGATGTTATATAACTTATATTTAACCCTTAAAAACCTAAGACCGTCTACACACGACGGTCATTAAAAAAAAACAGGTTTAAACAAATTATCAAACTTTCCTTTTTGACAAGTTTGACAGTTAAAAATTGTACAATATTCTCAAAATAACGATAACAATTGAAATGCAATCAATAAAGTAGATTGTCAGAATTTTTATGTAAAAAGGGGAAAAAATTGAAAAGTTAGTGAAAATTAAAATTAGAAATATAATACGTTCTCTTCATTGGATTGAATCCGCAATATTTTTTGTAATTTGAAATCTTTACTTTCTTAAAATGTAGATATAAGGGTAAATCAACCAAGGGTTTGGTTTCAATGGAGATTTTTGTGCCACATAATGCCGGGCATGTGCACAGTATTCAACAAATTCATCAGCCGGATAACCCAGTTCAAACCGCCTGACATAAATGACTATTATACAATGCCCACTAATGAAACAAACTGGGCACAACTACACTGAGTGTGCTTTTTCGTAGATTGAGCAGTTGTTTTGTACGCTTGAGATCCACCTGCCTATGCCCATGTGGCGTTGATGGAGTCTATTACCTCGTTGTAAATCATAAACTTACAAGTTCCCAATGGTACTCCTGAAGTGGAAAATTCACTCGGAAGTTCAATATTGGTGCCATGCTTGGCTAGTTCATAAGCCCTACAGTTCCCCGGAATATCACTTTAACCCGGAATCCATATAATATGAATATCATATTGCACAGCCATCTCGTTGGGAGATTTGCGGCAGTCGATAACTGTTCTTGAGGTCAACATGTGAGATCTCAGAACTTTTACAGCCGCCTGGTTATTCAAAAATATGCTAATATCTTCCTTGGAGACAATTATCATCAAAGCAGCTCCTCTGGTAGATACCTTCGCTTGAAAATTGCTACAGTAGTCTGGTAACCTTATAGAGTGAACTATATTCGCTGACTTCGAAAAGATACCTCCACACATAGCTTCGGGTCGTCCAGAGTTTTTAATGAGATGCACCACACAATTTGATCATTCGCTCCTGGAGCTTCACTGGGAAGTCATAGTGTGGTGCTGTGTAGCCAACTCTCATATTCGTATCGCGTCACTGCCCTGTAATAATAACGTAACGCCCCTGTAATAATAATGTAAGCGGACTATTGCACACGCTATAATAAGCTAAGGTAAGCCGTGTTGCAAAGGAATTCCTACCATACAAGGCATTCATAGGCCGTTTAAAATGCTGTTGTGTATATTAGTCTTTCAGGACAGCTTCCTATCCAATACTAGCAACAGAAAGTAAGTCTCTTCACTAAGTCCATGACTAGTCTTGTTCAACCTTAATGGCTGAAAAGGTGAGGGTTTGTACCTCACTAACTAACTAACCAATTGCCCGAAATTGTAAGAATAACGTCATACGCATAGGCGATTGCACCACATTCAACTTGTTTCGGAGTCACTAACTGTTCATTCATCACACGATTCCATAGAAGCAATTTCGCTATCCAGGTCATCAGGCTATTCTGCACTTCAGGCACCTAAACCTAAATTATTAAAGCCTCTGTCTATATCCAAAAAGGCTGCCAGGGTGTATTTCGTTTTTGCCAAAAATTTTTCTATATATTGATGTGCACCAGAATGTGTAGGGTAGGCTCTACCGACCTCCCCTTGTTGCATGCATTTTGTCCCTTTGACAGAAGACTATCATTTATGCTTAGACGCAGACTCATATCAATCTATAATCCTTTGGAGTGGTGTGAGATTTGCAGGGCTTTGGTATGAAGACCACTTTCAGTCTGCACCATTCGTAAGGTCCCAGATTTAAAGTAACCGGGTATATTCTGCAAGGTCCAAAAGACTTAAACGGTTGAAAACCAGCAATCGCTCTGAGTGACTTGTTTGTTGTATAATCCAAAGATCATTCTTCCATCGGATTAAGGACCAGCATATCCGAGCTCTGGCTGAGTGGAAAGTGAGTATCTAGTCTCACGCTCCCTTTATCCATCAGTTCTTTGCGACACAATGGCTACAAAGGTGGTTGTTGCCAGAATCATTCGCAGCCTAGAAGTTTCAATATTGTAGCAGAATTGTATCCTTCTAGCAGCCCTGAGGCTATTTTTATAAGTTCTTAGGGAATTCTTATAATAGAATACTATGCTATAATAAAAATTATTGTCGCATTTTATTTTTTTTTTTCTCCGTCACTCCTCTAGGGAGCATCTATTGCTTAGTTCCAGTTTCTTTAATCAATTTGATCTTTCAAGCTAAGTAGATGATTAATCCGCTGTAGCTTCCTCCATATGATTTTGCGCAGTGGTGAAGATCCTTGCTAATTGTTGATGATCTTTACTTTAGCATTGGAATTTTTCCCAGTAGGTGTCGTGTTTTCCTGATCATTCGTCTGATTTTTGTCATCATTGCAGAGGTATGTGGGAAGGTCAGAGGGGCTTCTTCGTTATTTTTAGATGAAGTTGTCTGAAGGGCAGTTGAAATATTCGAAACCACAATTAAATTTTACTTCGGCGTGTCCTCTACTGGGGCTCTAACCTGGGTCGTTTGTGTTGTTATGCGTGCGCTCTAACCACTACACCACGCCACCCCCGTTTAATACGTATCTCAAATTCAGGCATTTAAGGGTTAAATGTTAATACTTACAGTGTTTTTAGTAGCAGTGTTTAAACAGTTTTCAATTTTTACTGAAAAAAAAAAAGAAAATTAAATTTATTTCTTGAAAACACGATTACTTTTAAACAAACAAATTTAAATTTGGTCGAAGTGTTAATATGAAGATATTTATTTAAATTTTAATGAAATTCTAGTTATTAAGCTCCGCTAGTTAATCGGAACTGGCAGTCTGGCAGTTTTTTTTAACCTTTCTTTTTTCTATCTGTTCACCTTAATCTTCTTTTCTTTTTTAAACAAATAGTTTTGTGGTGTCTCTTCGCCACCTTCGTCTTATTCCAACCGCAAATAAGTCTTATAAATAATGCCCACCACCCTTACTTAGTTATCAGTTGTGCAGCATATTTACTAAAAATTGAAAATGCCAATGCCCCAGTTATTTTTGGCATTTTATGGTTTTGTGGTTAAGTCAACGACAATAGTAGCGATAGAGAAAGTAAAAAAGAATTTCAGAAATAATTTTATCTTAAGGATATAAAAAAGTGTATTCAGGACAAATATAAAAGCCAAGTAAGAGAAAACACAACAACCGGGAATGGAATTTTATTTTCGATTTCATTTTTAATTTAAAATAAAAGCATCAAGAATTTAAGAGATAAAATACTTTAGAAGAAATGGATTAGTGGTTAAATATATACGAAAACCTTCATCTATCATGCACAGACATTAATTCCCATAGTTTTCCATATTACTTATAATTTAGAAATAATGAATTTACAACAGATACCGTATTTCTTATCAGGAGGTCAATACGCCAACGAACCGGACCAGTTTCTGCAATGGCAGGGTCAACAAGTCCTACTCACTCTGCGCATCCGTATTGCAGCTTGTATATCCAGCTCCTCTTTATCACAATAGAATCTGTGGCTTCCCATTCTGTGCAGGTGCTTATTACAGACGTAGTTACCCGTGAGTTCGCCCGAAAGTGTCCTTAGGCTTCTCCTATTCAGTTTCAGTTCAAACTATACCCTCTTAGCGTCGAAGTTCAAAAACTTTTGGCCTAGGCTACTAGTGTCGTCCTAATGTTCCTTGACTGCGTATGCTGACTATTTTCTCATTTTCCCTTTCAGGAGACTACTATTTAATCCAAAGGATGGAGTATCTTGAGTTAATCATGTCCGCAATCTCATTCCCATTGTACCCCATAGGTTCTGACATTCAGACCTGGGTAATCTGATTCTGCGTAGCCAAGTTGTTAGCGCATTGTAGCATTCAAATATCGCTCTGAAAGTAAATGCTTAACTGTTTAAGGCATTTAGAACAGATTGACTGTCCGAGAGTTTGTGATTTTTATTCCTGTGCGTTCAGTTTCGAATAGGATTTCTACAGTTTCAATACTAAATGAAGTTCCACTTGGAAAATTGTGGTGTCCTTGCTCAATTTTTTACACCCACTCCTTGGAGCGTTTTATCTCCATTCGTAGACCACTTCTGTAAATCATCCTGTAAGCAACTTGGATTTGCGCCCTACTTTTTCCCTGTCGGAAAGATGACCCTGTACTTCCAGACGAACTACGTATCTCTTCCGCTTAAAGATCCTAACTAGATCGTCAACAAGGACAGACCACAAAAGAGAAGATAGTACACCACCTTGAGAACATGACTTAATCGCAGTGACACTAAGGTCTACGAAACCGAGGGAGGCTTCAATCGACTTTTGGTGCAGCGTACAGCTAATCCATTTTACTATTACCGTAACGTACCTCTTGTGGCTAGTACCGTTTCCATGGCCAAAAAGTTTGCAATTTCGAGGGCACCTTCAATGCTCATAAGTGCATTGAAAGTGAAGTCATAGACTTTTAGATACCCAGGACAAGTTTATGTATTGTCGTAGGCAAAGTTTACTTCATGCACTGAGATCAGAGATATTACTTCTACAATATATTCTCCATTGTCTTCAGCACAAAAGAGGACAAGCTGTGAGGTAAAACTTCTCAAACGCTTTTTACAAATAGTTTTTACCCTGTGGTCTTGCAACATGCCGCCCATCATTGTCATAATGAAATATTACGGCTCCATATCTGGTCGCATATTCCGAGCCAAACGTATTAATCGTGTTCGATACAGGTTCTTCGTGATAGTCTCGACCGATTGGACTTAATGCGTCTTAATGGTCTTGCAACATGCGGATGAGCATTGTCATAGTGAAATATTACGGTTCCATGTCGGGTCGCATATTCCGATTGTCCGTTAATCGGCCAACGCTCCCTTCAAACGAATCAATTATGTTCGGTACAGGTTCCTCATGATAGTCTGAAACTATTTTAACAGCTCATCTGGTTGGCCAAATTGGACATAACGCGTCTTTATTTCAGGAGTCCTGAGTTATGTCATGCTTCTATAGTAGAACCCGGTCCAAAGTTATTGAAAGCACCACCTATGTTTACGAATGCTATCGAAGTATATTCCTTGTAGTTGAGAAAGTTTTCAAGGACCATCAGTAAGAAGGAGCAGCATAAGTTCTTCTACCACTTTTCGGAATGAAAACAATCTTAAAGGCTAATGCGTAAATACGAGTATCCATAAGCTACGGCATTACAATGGCAATATTCTCCTGAAGGTCAGCGGACACTATCCTATTTGAACGTAGGGTTTAATCGTCGCTTCGATAACGAGTAAACTTAATTAATTTTTCTTAGTTTGAGATTATGACATTCGTTATCAAACAATGCACATGGTATGTAGTTATTTGTTATTTTTTCTTGTAGTGTGGTCTGAAACACTATCAAATTTCTATCACAATTGCAAAATGCACTGGTATTAATTTGCCTGACACTGATCTAGATAGCGACGTTTCGCTCAAAAAGTAGAGAAATTATTAAACAACCCTCGTAGCTGAGTGTGAGAGTAACCATATTGAGTTTCTCATTCTCTACCTTTCTCTCTCTCTCCTTCCTTTAGGAGCGTCAGGAAAACTAAAATTAATGCATTTTACAATTGTGGTAATAATTTGAGAGTCTCCCACACCGTTGAGTTATTTTCAAATAGTGGCACAAAAAGGTGATTTAAAAAAAAGTCGCACAGTTTATTTTAACATTTTAATTTAAATAAAAAGTTAATAAAAACTTTTGTAATTATTTGCATTTTATTTAAAAAAATTTTTTTTAACTTGCTTTCTGTATTTTTCCAAGCATTTCACTGCTTGGAATCCAATTTTCTATTTCCTTATTTAATAAATTTAATGAAGGCAACATACATGGATGCACAAATTTCTACTTTATAGCTATTTGTTAACTTATTTTTCACAAGGCTTAATTTAGAAAAATCTCGTTCAGCGCACGAGTTATGGTTGTTATTAAACCGTGAAGTAAAAAATACAACCTTCTTCTTTCATTACCAGAATGTAATTAATTTTATTTTGATTTTCTTTTAAACATTCAACTTATTATTTAAATGCAATGTTTACTATTAATTTAATTTATTTTTTATTTCTTATTTCGCAATACTAATAAAATGTTTATCCAGAAAAATAAATAGGTTAATACGAGGGCGGATTGACATTGAAGCTACCTAGCGCTAGATGGTAGCACAAACACAAAAACTTTTACTTTCTTAGAAATTACGATCTGTCAAACGTCAGCTGTTAAAATTTTAGCCAAATTTATCAATTAGTTTATTTGTTGTAGTCGTTTGAAGTAAGCAACTTTTGTGTTTCTTGGAAAATGGAAAAAAGTGAATTTCGTGTATTATTTGAAAGGCAAAACGGCGAAAGATACAAAAGAAAAGCTTGATAAACATTACGACGAATCTGCTCCGTCAGGTTATATGGTAAAATATTGGATTAATGAACTTAAACGGGGCCGAACAAGCACTGCAACAATACCATCAACAGGAAGGCCAAAAGAGGTGGTTACTGAAGAAAATATCAAGAAAATCCTCGATATCGTTATGAATGATGGCCGGGTAAAAATCCGTGAGATTGCTGAAATGGTAAACATATCATATGAACGTGTGTTCAACATTTTGCATGAACATTTTCATATGAAAAAGCTATCGGCAAGATGGGTGCCGCGTTTGCTCAGTGTTGAAAAAAAACGAGTTCGGCAGATCCCTTCACAGCGGTGTTTGGACATGATAAGGCATAATCCTGCTGATTTTTGGCGTAGATTAATAACTGTTGATGAAACGTGGGTCCACCACTACACACCTGAAACCAAAAATCAATCGAAGCAATGGGTGGAAGCTGGTGGAAGTGCTCCAAAGAAGGCGAAGGCAGCGAAATCTGCTGGCAAGGTTATAACCACTGTATTTTGGGATGCACACGGAAAATTGCTCATCGATTATCTTGATAAGGGATCCACAATCACAGGAGAGTATTATCGTGCATTTTTGGATCAATTGGTTGATGCAATCAAGGAAAAACGACCACATTGAAACAAGAAAAAAGTGCTCTTTCTTTAAGACACAGCATTAGATACGATGCTAAAACTACGAGAAATCCACTTCGAATTGGTTGATCATCCACCTTATAGACCAGATTTAGCCCCTAGTGAATTTTTCCTGTTTCCAAACTTGAAAAAATGGCTCGCAGGAAAAAGATTCATCTCAAACGAAGAAGTGATTACCGAAACTAATGCGTATTTTGAGAAGTTCCCAAAATCGTATTATTTAGATGGTATAAAAAAGTTGGAAAATCGTCTTACTAAGTGTATTGAGCTAAAAGGAAACTATGTAAACTATGTTGAGAAATGAATGGTTTTTGAAAAAAAAATCCTACTTAGGTAGCTTCAATATCAATCCACCCTCGTATTTATGTAAGGTAATGTGTGTCCATGTTTATTAAGGTGTAAGTATCCTGTTGGTCCGGGGAGGCATTTATTAGAAAATTTTCACTGTCATCAATCGTGTTATAACAGTTTTGGTCAAGCTGGTTGTTTTGTTCAAAAATAAAGCCTTGGTTGAAATCATGAGAATACATATTACCTTGTCGAGCATAGTCGTTGCGATAGTATTAATATTCTTCCAAGTCTGTGCAAGGAGATCCTCTCACATCAATGTTGTACAATTCTCGAGGTTTAAAATTACCTGTTGTTCTTCTTGTCTGCATGCTCGATGGTTTCCTTAAATTAGTAAATCCTGAACTTGTATCCATCGATTCTGGTGGAGGTAAGATGCTGTTGTTGCTCAAAGCCGGGTGAATTATTGTTATAAAATGTCCGATTTTGTTCGAATCCACTATTTTGTGTATTCTTTTGAAAAGTATTAAAATTTTTATTCTGTCCGAGTGTATTAATAGGTGCACTGATTTGGGGTTTTTGAACATTATTAATTGGATTCTGATATTTAATTCTCGGAAATTGTTGTGAAATTCTGTTATGGTTGTTTGATTGGTAAGGTTGATAAGGTGAAAAGTTCTGATAGTTTGGTAAAAGGTGTCTTACATTTTGCTGGGGGGATAGGATATGTGCCTATAAATGGTTTCTTTGCATAAATATATATTTTGTTCCTAAATACGAAAGGAAAAGGCTTCGGCCAGCGTCTTAGGCCTCATTGATCTGATATTTGAGCCTAAGGTTCTCTAAGTCCCGATAAGAATGTATCCAGACACATTTCGGCAAGTAATTTTTGTTTTGTCTCTATTACAATAGAATTAGTCTCATGGATTAAAATATTATTAATAGAGGATTGTATCTCAATGATTGCACTATAAAACTGTTGAACCGACTGATTGGTTTGTTTTAAGTTATGTAAGCCTCTGATTAAAGATGTTTCGTTTCTTTTGTCAGAATAATGTAGAATTAGATTAGTTTTTATACTTTCCAAATCCAAAGGGGTACCTGCCCTACTATTTTGTTCCTAATTGCTCTCAATATAATTTTTGCATAGTTTGTTTCGTCTACATTAACTAGGTATCCCAAGATTTCCTCAACATTAGTCAAAAATACGTATAGCAGTCTTGGATTTCCGTCAAACTTTGGAAGGTCTTTAACCGCGTCTGGGACTGTTAGTGAGTCAAATATTTGATTTGGGTTAAGGGGTGAATTTGGGATTAGTTGAGGAGTGGAACCTGAAGGGTTATTGTTATCAAGTGACATTTCTGTGTTCTCTGATATGTGTACTAGGTGTCTAAAAATTTTTGTGTATGGTTTATTTCAATATATTTTTCGCATGAGACAACCTTTATTTAGTTTTATACTTATTTATACTTTTTCACTTTTATTAATTAAAATATATCTTATTTATACTGTATTCACACTTATACTATAGTAATTAAAATATGTCTTATTTACCGTATTATTATTATAAGAAGTTTCATATTCAAGCGTTGACTGATGATCAAGAGGACTCACAACTCTTGATGATGATTGCTGATGTTGGAAATTGATGATTATTTGTATATTTTGATTTTGTTCCTGTGAGTTCTGTTGATGATGGTTGCTGATTGATGATTTTATTTTTGTAGGTTCACTTGATGATGATTTTTGGTTTGTTGGTATTGTTCTGACGATTATTACAATTGCTTAAGTTTTTTTTTTTAAATTTTTATATTTTAACTAAATTACTTATTGTTTTTATCACGATTAGTACTTTTTTATGAACAACTTTTTAATTCTTTAAGTTTTTAATTTTTTATTTTAACTTAATTAGTTCTATAATTATTGTCACTAACTTTTTAATTATACTTCTTAATTGTTTTCGGATTTTAATAGTTTCAAATCATTCTTGTCCGTTCACTGTTTCAATTATATTCCTTAATTATTCACAGTTGTCTCACTATTATATACCGTAATAGTTCCCGAATTTTTACTGTTATGTCCTATAATAGTTTTGAGAGCGAAAGTTGATAAACCGTCAACTTTTTTGACTGCGCCAGTTATGGTTGTTATTAAACCGTGAAATAAAAAAACAACCTTCTTCTTTCATTACCAGAATGTAATTAATTTTATTTTGATTTTCTTTTACACATTAAACTTATTATTTAAATACAAAAGTGTTTACTCTTAATTTATTTTTTATTTCTTTTAAATAATTTCACAATTAAACAGTTCATTAAACTGTTTACGGCTTATTAATAATTTTGAACAGTTTCGCAATACTAATAAAATGTTTATCCACAAAAATAAATAGGTTAATAAACTTGGTAAAATTAAAGGTAATAAAATTTAACAAATGCTTATGCAGCCATTTAATATTGTGGTTTGTTTAGTGCGTTTGTTGTTGTTGTAGTTGGGGTTGTGTTATAGGGTTTTCCATAACTCACGCGCTGCTGTGAGTTAGTATATGCACGCCCAGCTGGTATAAGTTTAAATACAAAGGTTCATTTAATGAATTTTTATTATTACCTATTTATTGTGTGCCAAAAATGTTGACAATTCTTAATTTAAAACTGCATTCATATCGTTTATCTTCTGCCTTACTCTCTTATAATTTAAATTCGATAATAACAGCCTCCAGATCGCTTATAACATAATTAAATTCTGAAATGAGATCTACGTAGGCAATAACTTCATTGCTTGTAAAAGAGCTCGGTTGAAAAAAACATAAGTCTTTCAGACTTTTATCATTAATGTTGATTCGAAATCATATTTCGGTTGCATAGTTTTTGGTAAAACTTTGAAATATTTGTTTTTATTGCTATACATTCTACATTCTAAAAATATATCGGATTTTTTAGAATTTATTGCTATTTCAGCTTAATGGCCTATGTATATATATGTAATATCTTTTATATATTAGAAGTATCTTTGTAATTAGTGTTCTCAGTCTTTGTTATTTAAATGTATTCTATTTTGAAAAATTTGCACTAAAACTTCTTTTGTGTAACTCAGTAAAATTTGTAATGTTTCACGCTGAAAACATTTATTTAGTTTGTTCATTATACCTAATAAAGGGTCCGCCATCTAATGTTTTTTTTTCAACTAGTGCTTATTTCGTGAATGGTAACACTTAGCTCATGTCTGATTTTACAGATAATTAGCTTTATCCTTCCGCTGAACGAATATGGTCGGGTATACGCTTGAACAACGCTGGGATCGACTTACAGAAGATGCTGATTTTACAAAAAAAAAAAAATCTTTTCAGATGAAGCTCATTTTGATCTTGGCGGGTATGTAAACAAACAAAATTGTCGCATTTGAGGCACAGAAAACCCGCACGCATACATTGAAAGGCCGATACACCCAAGACGAGTCACTGTTTGGTGCGGATTTTGGTCCAGAGGCATATTTGGCCATTTTTCTTCGAAAATGAGCAAGGAGTGGCCGTTACACTCAATGGCGATCGTTATCGGGCCATGTTGAACGAATTTTTGTTCATAAAAATTGAAGAGGAGGATATTGCAACATTTGGTTTCAACAGGACGGCGCTACGTGTCACACAGCCGAAGTTACACTCAATGTTTTGCGCCCTGTTTTTGAAGATCGCATTATCAGCCGCAGAGCTCATGTCGTTTGGCCACCTCGGAGCTGCGATTTGACACCGTTGGACTATTATTTGTGTTACGCCAACAAGCCAGAGACAATTGACGCTTTAAAGGACAATATTCGTCAAGCCATTGGTGAAATGCAGCTGCACACAATCGATAATGTGCTTAAAAATTGGACCGATCGTGTAGCCAGCCGAGGTAGCCATTTGAATAAAATTATTTTCCATTATTAACCGGAAGGATTGTACTTTCAAATAAAAAAAGAAATTTGAGAAAATATTCAAATTTATTTGGCGGACCCTTATATATATGTTTTTTTTGTGTTTTTCGTCACTCCTCTAGGGAGCATATTGGCTTTCCACAGAGCATCTATTGCTTTGTTCCAGTTTCTTTAATTAATTTGATATTTCAAGCTAAGTAGATGATTAATCCGCTGTAGCCTTCTCCATATGATTTTTTTTTATGTAGTGGTGAAGATCCTTGCTAATTGGTGGTGATCTTTACTTTAGTATTGTAATCTTTTCCCAGTAGGTGACGTGTTTTTCCTGATCATTCGTCAGGTGTTTGTCATTATCGCCAGAGGTATGCGAGAAGGGTCAGAGGGGCTTTTTCTTTATTTTTGTTTTTTTAGATGGAGTTGTCTGGAGAGAAGTTGAAGCCCTTTTTTATTTTATTATTAAACATTCGAAAACCACAATTATATTTTTTCTTCGTCATGTCCTCTGCTGGGGCTCGAACCTGGGTCGTTTGTGTTGTTATGCGTGCGTTCTAACCACTACACCACGCCACTCTCAATATATGTGTACTCGTAGGACTTTCTTGAATAACGGTAATTTTTTATAAAGTTGATATTTATTAATATTTTAGCGATTATGAAATCTGATTGGGAAAAAATTTGTTTTAAAAGAAAAAAAATGTTAGTGGTGCTAATGTCACAAAAAAGTGGCAAAAGTGGCAAAAACTTATGGAAACTTATGCAAAATTTAGTGCATTTTGAAAAGTCGCACAAAATGATTTTGACCGTCAAAAAGGTTGCAAAATGCGACTTTAGTCGCATCAACGGTAAAGCTACTGTGCACTGTACTTTTTAGCTTGTCTTCTCTTTGTTTATTTTTTGCGTACTTGTAAAAACAGAAGAGAAGAGCAGCTCTTTGCCTGTCGATAAAGTAAAGAAACAAGTGTATAAAACAATTAAAATTGTATTGACATTGAGAAATAATTTGCATATCCTAGGAAAAAAATTAATAATGACTGTTTGTGTTTTCTTGAAATCCTTTCCTTTTTATTCCTCAAAAACAAAACCTCCTATATTATTGCCATAAAATTTTAATTACCTTTTAACAACAATGGCACTTAATGTTTTATTTTTATACACTACACTGCCATGGGTGGCAAGAGTATATTACGTTTGTGTTGGTAACCTTCAGGGTCCTCTTTCAATTTAACCAATCAACTTAAAAGCAGTAAAAGCTTAGCGACTGAGTCGTTTTATGTCGAGCGTTTGATAACCACCGCAATCATTTGATTTAATACCTATCTATTATTTCCTCTTTGAATAAAGCCAATCACTTTGGACATGCCCGTAGCCACATCGATTTAAGAATTAGCCAGTCATATGTATAGTCTTGCCATATTATGACAAAATTCTGTCCGGAAAAGTTTTGTATAGTTCTTTTACCACTATGTTGAATTTGTTTGTTGTTGTGGTATTCTAAGTTTTCAACACGTTCAGCGAAGAAAAAAGTATTGGTCTATCGACTTAAGATAAGTGAGTGCACACACTCTAATGAATGCCGGGCGTCTTTAGAGGAAATGGCGAAATATTCATCCATAAATCGATTCCTGGGCATGAAATTGCGCAAGCTGATACCATTTTAGATCGTTAGGGATCAAGAAAAGATTTCAGGGGGTGACGCATGCATACAACACAAGCAGCCCAGGTTCGAATCCTAACAGAGGACATGACAAAATAATCTAATTACGGTTTTGAGTATTTGATAAAGAGACTTCAACCTCCCTCCAAATAAGTCTATTTAAAAGAAGCCCACTGACCATCTAGCTTACCTCTGGCGATGGTGACACAAGCATTAGTCAAACGATCAGGAGAAAGCGTCACCTACTGGAATAAAATTAAAATGCTAAAGTTAGGATCATCACCAGCACTTGGCAAGGTTCTTCGCAACTACACAATCATATAAAACCGATTAATTATTAATGAAACTGAAACAAAGCAATGGATGCTTTGTAGAAAGCTTATATGCTCCCAAGAGTAGTGACGGAGAAAAAAAGAGATAACGGAGCTTCTTTTAAAATAAACAACTTATGTCGCAGTAACTTCAACTAAAGACAAATAAACCCAACTGTTATAACGGCCGGAGAACAAGTTTTGTTAAATACGCTCAACGGCTAAGTATGCCATATAGTGATTTCTGAAAAATCTGCAATCGTAAAGAGGAGGTAAAACCTCTTAAGAGGATTTCATAACATTTTAAGACCCCGGGTACACATAAGTGTACTTTAAATTATCGTTATTTATCACAAGCGACACTGTTGGGAAGCTGGTATAGACTCTAGAGTTTCTAAAACTATCAACAGCTGATATTTATACCAAAGTGATCGCCATTTTTTTACAATTGGAAAATTTTAATTTTTTTTCAATAAGCCAACAAGTGTTTAAGTAATGATCAAAAGAAAACGATAAAAATAGGGTCTCAGGAGGTTAAGACCTAAGTCTTGCAAAGGACAGTCCACACCTTTATAAAATCGAATCAGTAGCTCCCAAAAAGTGATTCAGAAATTGAAGAACTTTGGTACGATAATGAACATATGGGGGGCTTAACGCAGCCTATGATCCTGTTGAGCTTAATTGATTAAACTTGACACAAATTGACACAATTGAGACTTAAATGAAATTTAAAAGAAACCGAATCGGAAGGGAGCGTGAATGTTTACGTTGCGAAAACACAATGCAAGTAAAACGATACAAGCGTTAGAGATAGTTAAACTGAAGGCTATGAAAACGCAATGCTGGGCCTTAATGGGTTAGGTGAGCTGTGCTACGAAAAAATTCTATTCATTATAGCGAACTTAGTTTATCTCTTACAGCCCTTGTTATCGACACGAGGCACTGAAATACTGCGACCCTATAGTCTACTGTACTGTCCTGACTAGAATAGGGTTTCCCTTTATTATCCTCTCTAACTTTGATGACCTTGACGAATTTCAAGATATCGGTTATAGTAGTTGTAGCTCCCCACTCTCTTCTTGATAAGCATAAGTGCTAAGCAATCTCCAAATATGTGCTCCGGTGATTCAGTTTTCTTGCCACAAAATCTATTAATTGGACTTTTCTGTTCAAATGATCATTGATTCTGGTTATCATTATCAAGCCATCTAAAAAGAGCCCTCAAAAAACACTCAAATCTATTTCTATCGCAGTTGTCTAGCAAAAGTTTAGATTGCTTCGAGCTCATTGTGTATGAGAAGAATAAACGCCTAATTTTCTTCACCCTTTCGCTAAGCAGCCTTCTCCTACCCATAAACTTAACACAATAAGCTTGCTTCATACAGTGTAGTGCAGTGTAAGGTATTATATGATTCGACAACGATTCAAAACTTACTTTTCCTTTTTTAATATTACAAACAAGAATTTTTCGCGTTCTTTTTTTTGTCCTATTTCTGACATTTACGCAAAAGCATTAAAATTTTCTAGTCAATGACGTAAATAAAAAATACACACACGAACACTTATACCCAAGTAGACAATTTAACATGAAAATTTTTAAACAGAAAAATGGCATGTTTACTTTACTTTTTGTTTTAACAACAATTTAGAACACAATTATAATAACCGCAGCTGTAACAATAATAACAACAAGAATACAATATTAGGAATACGATGTCAGTTAACAAATTAATTTTTAATAAATAAAATATTAACAGAAAAAAAGGGAGAAAAATTTGCATTTCTTTTACAAAAAAAAAAAAAAAACGTCATTGAAAATAAACGCTGTCTATAATAATCATAGTTTTGATTTTATTTATTATTTATGTACATATAGGATATGAAAAAATATTTTTTTTTTTTTTTTTTTTTTTTGTTCCGCCTAATCAATATTTTGGTGAACCCTTGTCAGATTTTCTTTTGACAGTTAGCAGATATTTCATTACGACAACACAATGAAAAATTATTTTCAAAAGGATTTTTTTGGCAGTGTATTATCTTGGTAGGCTGTTATTAACAGCTATTGTTAATAAAAAAAACTTTAAAAAATCCTAAGAATCAAAAGCATAGTATGGCAGTTCAATAATTTTGCATTGGTTTTGTTCGGTGGGACCCGCTTTTCCTGAGATGTGCAATAAGCGAAGGTTCGCTATTAGCGAAGAATTTTCGAAAAAAAATATTTGCTAAACTGTCGTAAACTTAAAAAAAAACTAATGTTCGCAATAAAGAACTATTAATAAAGAAGTCTCTAATAAAAGAAATTTTCTTCGCTAACTTCTCACCAAATATTTATAAGTGATAATAAGTTCTTGTTTTTGTCGAACAAAAATACTGAACGTAGCATAGAGAATCAAAAAAAAATGCATAAACAAAAATAGAAGAAAGCAGAAGCTTCACTCTTGAACTATTGCCAAACTCTTAAAAATAATATTAGCAAATATTTAGTGATGTAGTTAAAGTTATTCACTACAGGTATTGCCAAAGTTTCGCTGTTGATATCACAAACAAACCTTTAAGTTTGAAAGATTTGCTGCCACAAACTGAGCGACAGCTGAACTCTGTGAGTTCTTTTTTTGTTTCGCTTTCAATAGTCGTTTTCGAATCTTTTATCGAAGAAATGTTTGCCAAACGTTCGAAGATGTTGTTATTATTGAATGTCTAGGTCAAGCGAGAATAATATCTTGGCTATTGTTAAGCACTGGTACAGAATAAATTTGTTTTGACAATGTTCTTAGGAAAAAACATATATTGCCTGTGATCAATATACTATATTTAGATCGAATCTAACAGTAGAGTATGACTCAAACATTTGGAGAGAAGTAAGAGTAATATTCATACCCAAGAGTGGCAGTAATCCCACTGAAACTCCGAAGTCTCACAGACTACCAATTGTAAAGAACGATATATAACGTTCTCACTGGAATATGCCTTACTTCTGTAACAACTATACAAAATTTGCTTGATTTGTTTCTATACGTTGCCAAAATATGATAAGAAAGCTAGCTAGTGATTACTTATATTTTGAACAAATTAATATTGTACTAGTTAAACCCCGATTTGCTTCGGTAGCTTTTATATCATATATATCAAAAAACTTATTAATTTTTTCATATGCATACATAAAAAGATTTAACCCAGTTTGCTTCGCTAACCCTTTATAAAAAAGAAATACCCACTTATCCAATCTCTCTCGTTTTTTAGCTGATGTAGATAGATAACGAACTTGAACTTTTACTATGTTGTAAATATGCAAAATTCTATATTTAGTATGAATGTGAGCTGCCACGCCCACTTGCTATTCAATCTTTACCTGTTATTGCCCAAGAAGTTGTTTAAATAAAATTTAGAAACTTCTATTATCAGAATTCCCAAAATATAGCTTGTATGGAAGATGTCATGCCTATTTATCCCACTTTTAAACTGATTATTTGTATTGACTGCCAAGTTTTTTACACCAAATTCAGAAACTTTTTACCGTTCCCAAGCTTTTTTCTCCGTCACTCTTCTATAGAGCTTCCTCCACATGATTTTTCGTAGTGGTGATCTTTACTTCAGCATTGTAATTTTTGCCCAGTAGGCGTGTTTTCTTGATCATTCGTCTGATGTTTATCATCATCGCCAGAGGTGTGTGTGAAGGTCAGGAAACTTCTTCTTTATTTTCTTTCTTCTTTTTCTTAGATGGAGTTGTCTGGAAGGAAGTTGTAGCCTCTTTATTAAACACCCGAAACCACAATGAAATTTTTCTTCGTCATATCCTCTGCTGGGGCTCGAACTTGGGTTGTTTGTGTTGTTATGTGCGCTCTAATCACTACACCGCGCCACCCCACCGTTCTCAAGATACAGAATAATAAATATTTACTGGGCTTAGAAGGTACCGTTTCCACTTATTCGTTTTCAGACACTTTTTGACTAATGCTTTGTATTAAAGAAGACATACCAAATCTTCATTCTAACCGTTCTCTCTCAAAAGATATACAAAAATCAATATTTACTTTGTGTAGAAGGTACCATACTCACTTATCCGACTCCGTCCCCTTTTTGTTTGATGATTTGTATTGACTAAGAACCTATTTGGCCAAAAGTAAGACACTCTTACTGTTACCCTTTTGAAGATATCCAAAAATAAATGTTTGTATGGCCGTGGTTTTTCTCTCCGGGCCTTAATATTAGGATCTCGCATAGACTGCCTGATCACTGCAGCGTTTTTTAGGCTGAAGAGACGGCCATTAGAGAAGTCATTAATTGGTTTGCGATTAGAAGGGTATGCATCTATACCGATAATCAGGCGGCAGTAAAGTCTCTTGAATCTTTGTTCGCTAACTCCCGGACTCTATCAGAATGCTATTTGTCACTAAGGATGGTGGCAATATTATGCTTATATGGGTACCAGAATATAATGATTTTTCTGGGGACTATGTAGCGGATTAACTGTCAAAAAGGGGCACGTCGGCACATGTTCTTCCGGCAAAAGAAAGTGTCAGTATGCCTATCTCTACTTGCCATTCGTATCTTAGCTGCTGGGCCAGCAGTATGTTCTTTAGAAAGTGGAGACGAACAAAGAAGTCGTCATTCAGTGAGATAGTGATCCAAACCAGTCCGCCAAAATTGTCAAAGAATGGCTACTGCATCAAAATTTTTTGGTAAATTAGTGGCCACCATAAAGCCCTAATACGATTCCAATGTAGAATTTTTGGACTATAGTAAATGAATGGACCCAGATTTCTCTTAGGTTTTTGGATAATATAATAATAAAAAAATAAGGGGAGTGTTAAAAGAGTGTTAAAAATATGAGGTCTTCCCTATTTAAGTGAAAAGGGCAAAATTAAGCGAATGCGAATTGTTTTTTTATAATTGGCTTTCTTTCATTCCAGTATTTTAATATGATACTTTTTGTTAATGTTTGTTTTGAAAGGACTTAACAATTAATACATGTGTAAAATTTTGTTTTGCTTGATTGAGTATTGAAATTTGAATAGAAACTTTTCAGTTCAACTTCAAAACATGAACTTGGTTTTGCTCCACACTATACACAGTGAAAACTCTACTAACGGACACCTCCCGCAAGCGGACACCTCTATTAAGCGGACAATTCAGTCCTTTCGATTTCCAAGTATTTTAGAACAAATAACTCTCTGCTAGGCGGACACTCCCATAGCCGAACGCAGACACCTTTTTTTGTAACACACCTCCCGTAGACGGACAAAAATATCAACAAAACATAAAAATATGTTTGAAGAAAAGTACAAGAAACTCAATAATGTTTACAAAAATAATTACGCAGCAACACTAAAGCCCGTATGGGACTTATAGGGCCTCTCCCTTATACTGACGGTTAATGTTAAATATTAGTTGAACCAATTGAGATATGACCTTAAAATTATCTATGTAGTGGACTTCTATCAATTCTCTTTAAAATAAAACAACAATGACTGCTGTATCATTGATGATAGTATTTTCATTAAGTTTTTTTATAAAAACTATACTAAAAACGTATTGAAAAACTTGGTCATCAGGATAACGCCATCTACTATAATTTCAATTTAATTAGAATTTCAAGGACCATTCTAGCATTTTAATTCCTTAATTTTACATCTTAAACAGTATTAAGGTTAATTAGTAATGTGTGAGACCGCCTTTGTTTTAAATAACCTCAAAAATTTAAGGTCGTTAGCTTTTGGCTCTGAATCCATGATTTTACGGATTGGACGGTATGGATTGGAACATTATAGATTTCCAAATATGTTTAGAAAGTAGCAAAAAGTCGTTTTCAAAGCGATATTTTAGTCATCCGCATTTATGGCCGATTTTAAAACTGTAACTCGTAGGTGACAACACTCAAAGAATTATAGAAACTAATGAAACTAGTTTTGAAAAATTTTTAAACATCGATAACATTGCATACACATGATTCAAAAGATGATGTTGTAAAACAAACTTAATATTTGAACTGCTTTAAAACTTATTTCTTATTACTTACTACCTTGATCAAAAAGTTTTCGGAATAACTCCCATGTTGCAGTCCCATCCTTTCGATTTGAGTTTTTTTTTTTTTTTTTTTCGTTAAGTTGGTTCGTCTGTTGTTGATATTTCCGCTAAATCTTAGCGTTATAAGTTGACATTTCCAAAAGCTACGTAGCCAAGAGTACTACTATCTCTATGTGTGTCGCCGATTTTTTACAATTACCTCTAGCATATTTTTGAAGATGTTAGTTACGTCCTTTCTAAATTAAGTTATCGACATGTGGATGTGTATGTATGAATCTTAAAACTTAAATGAATTTTGGAAACAAATAAACATATGTATGTGTATACTAAAGATGCAATGCATTCAAATTTGTTTCACATAATAGAACATGTAATATCAGTGAATACCGACCATTTTTAATCAACTATCCCGTAGACGGTCACCTCTCGATAACGGACAAATCTGCTGTGACGGTCGGTGTCCGCCCACGGGAGCTTTCACTGAATATAGATAGATCATATTTATCTCACAATGAACATGCAACATGTTTTTATGTACATCTGTTATTAAAAATGGAGCATGCAATAACAAACAATAAAGTTATCAGTGTTTTAAAGCGAAAAACAACCATTAAAGGAGTTACTTATGCCCTGAGATGCGTAAAAAGGAGAAACATTTAACAAACTGTGGAGAGTATCTCACAAGTGCCTTTGATATTTGCTTATAAGATTTGCAAATTTACCCTTTCCCTTAAGGAAATCTCAAATTTCTTTGTTAAAACTTATAACCAAAGAAATTTTCTTTCTCTTGCCATACAATTTAGAACTGCAGGAGTAGGACAAAGGAAAATTAAATCTGACTGACAACAACGGAAACATAAGCATTTTCCCGGCACGTTCTTTCTTTCTCCAGAAAGAAATAAAACTAATATAAAAAAAGAAACAGAAGCCAACAGCCAAAAGATTTGTAAAATTTTATTAAAGCAACCCTCTCGAAGTCATCATCTTTAATAGAATTATGGTTGGAATTATGGTTGTGGTCTTGTCATCGTTTTACGGTTGTAAAACGAAAACTATAAAAGAAGCAAACACGCAATATCTACATTAAGAATTTTTTCTTTTGTTTTTTTCTCGAACATTAACCGGACAAAAATAGGACAGATTGACTGACATAAAAATGGAAATCAAGACCAAATTTGCCTTAATTTCATTTCAAAATACAAGTACTTATTAGGGATGTAAATATTGTTACAACATTAAGCATACACTTTCTGTTATCATATGTGGTTTATGAAAGCTAACTTCTGTAGCATAAGTCTGCTACGGCAACTCAGATCAGATCTGTTGTGCAAAGCCCATTACATTAACCTCCCATACTAAGGTTTAAGGATTTTAAGCACTACTTTTGGTGTTCTACAGTTTATGTGGAGGTTTAACAATATCATCAAGATGGTAAAGCCTTTGTCTGCCAACTGCAGGATAATCACAAAGGAAAATCATGATTTATGAAATGGACATCAGACTAAAGTCCATTAGTCGAATTATTTTAAAAAACTTAAGACTTTTAAACGTAGTAACGGACAATCCTTTACAGCAACTTCGAAAAAATAGAATAACAAAAAATCCAAACGTCTTTTGGTGAACTGTAACAGTATTCCTACAACGTCTGGCGGATCCAAATTGAACCTTAGCAGCCAATCTTTTAAACGATTAAAAACTTTATGGCGATCTTCATATATCTCTCTGTACGCAAAAATTAACACCTTTAACTCGTGTGTAAAGTCTACACTTTTGTATTGCTGTATATCGTGGAACGTAGCAGTTACAGATGTTATATCTAGAATATTCTAGACTACAAACAATAGCCAGCTTTTCCTATGACAAAAATCACACTTAGTTCCTATTATCAGGGAAATAATAAGAAAGAAATTGAGATAGATAGGGCGCAACCTGAGAGAAACAAAAGAATCACAAGATCAGCTCGTACTTGTAAAAGACAGGTGGAGAAAAAAGCTGCTACCCACAGGATGACTCCGAGGCATATTAAAGCATTGACTTTGGACAGGCGTGAAATGGTGGTCACGAACTTGAATTTATTATTATTATTATTATTATTATTTTTTTTAAGGGGTCAAAATATCGGCCAAAGCGTAGTAAAACATTGTTTTCGAAGCTGTAGAGTCACTTGAAAGTTTCGTGTTTCAAAGTAATACAAACCTAGTTTCAAAACAATTTGCCAGCTTTAATTTACTCTAAAGAATTGACTACTGATAGCGACCTCCGGATTACAAATTGCAAACCGTGTTAGGGGATAAAGTTTAAGACAAAAGATACTCCGATCTTAATAATCTTAAGACTGCTTTGGTAAAAATGGATGTGCCGGTCATATTTAGAGTGAAACACACATCCACCACATCCACCCAATCATTTTCAGAAGCTGCACAATTCTAGTTGAGATTATGTACACCATGCTGCTGAGATACGTAAAGCTTGAAGCGCTCATTATAGGATACGGTAGAAGGGAGTGGTAGCCTCCTTGAATTAAAACTCAATTGAACACACATAGCGTGACAATTAGCACAGAGGAATTGACTACAATCACAATTTTCCAAAATTAAGCCATAAACAAGCCTAGTAAATGTGCTATTAATCTGATATTAAGGGTCGTTGGCGTCGTTAAATCATCAAGAAAGTTCTTGAAATGAGAAGAGTCTACACCGAGTTAAGCGCCTGACATTGGCAAATAAAACCAGCCACGCTCTGTCCTCTTCCTCAACCGATCTGTAACTTCACCAGATGTCACTTACACTCATTGCGCAATGACCTGTGAGTATAGATCCAGTACAGGAGATGTTCCCATGATCCACTTTAAACAGTTGATTGGTACGCTTCTTATCCAGTCTAGGTCAGGTGAGTCTAGCAATAAAGCAAAATTCCTCCTCTGCCCAGGATTTCTCCGCTTTTAATAGATACCTTTGCCTAATATACAGTTCGACGGAGGTGAATGGATGTTCGGTAGAAGTGTGCCCGCTCTCGCAAGCTTAGATCTAAGCCTGCTTCAATGAGCCACCAATTCCTCACTGTCGTCCATGCAAAAACTTCTACATATAATATTACTGGCTATTCCGGGATGGCTAGCATATTTTTTAATGGCCAGTGACCAGTGTTGACTACACAACTTCTCAAAAGCTTCATCAGATGTTGATCTTCCATCTATCATCGGATGTTTTCCTTGAAGTGGAGCAAATAGACGAACCTTTCCATCATTTCTCAAAAGCGACAGCCATAAATACGGGATTAGGCTGATTGATGTCGCATACAATATCTTATCAAACGTATTGTGCCAGAGACTGTAAAGCCCGTCCACTAAGATGATCGGGCCCTATCCGTGCGGTTTCAGGCCTAGTAAATCCACCATCGACCAGATTATTACGATACGGCAAATCCTGGATAAGACCCATGAAAAATATATCGTCACATACCACCTAATCGTCGACTTTAAAGCCTCCTTTGAGAGTACAGATAGGAATTGCCTCTACAACATCATGTCTGAATTTGGTATACCAGCTAAACTTATACGCCTATGCAGTATGACATTGAGCGCCACTGAAAGTTCCATCAGAATTGGGAAGAACCTATCCAAGTCGTTTGGTACTAAAGTTTTAGACTAAGCGATTCCCTGTCTGAAGAAGTCACTTTTTTTCAACCATTTACTGGAGAAATTTATTCGTGCCGCCGGGCTGCTGGCATACGTCGACAAAAAAACAGTCCCTCACGTCTTGGACAGAGCGTCACTGTTGGCGAGCGGAGTTTGGAAGTAGTGGACGATGTAAGCTGGAGATCAAACGGAGAATCACTCTTGCTAACAGATGTTACTTTGGAGTCAGTAGACAATTGAGGAGCAGAGCATTGTCTCGACAAACCAAAATCACGCTCTACAAAACGATTATCATTTCTGTCCTGCTACATGGTGAAGAAGCATGGACACTGTCGAACGACGAAAATGTTTTAAGAGCGTTCGAGAGAAAAATACTTCGTAAGACCTTCGGTCTTCTACGTGTAGGAGATGAATACCGCATACATTGGAACAGTGAGCTGTCTAAGCTGTACAGGGAAGTGCATGCATGATACAGCGGCTACGTTAGCTTGGCGACGTCTCTCGTATGGATGAAGGAAACCGGCAAGGCAGGCCGGAAAGCGGGGAAGAGAAGGACAGATTTTCGTTGATGAGACCAAGTGTTACAGAACCTGACGTCCTTGGGAATCTCAAACTGGCGCCAGTTAGTGTAGGACAACCAGAAATATCTTCTCCCGCATTTGGATAAAGACCTGTGCATATTGAAGATGGGATAAAGCAGTCCCTCCTTCCGAGCTAGTATGGCTATTACCTCTAGGATACAATAAATAAATAAAAAAATTCCAAAAATTGCTCAGTATTTTATTATTTCACAGCCTAAAATATGTGTAACAGTAGTTATGTCCCTACTAAGTGTAATAAAATGTCTTTATCTTTCAATATAGTACTAAAAGAAAAGGTCCTTTAAACAAAAGCAAAAATTCAACAGGTTTTTTTTTATGGGTTGCTTTTATGGGTCTGGCTGTGTCTCAACTTTAAAAATACGTTTCACCACATACTTTGTATTTAAAGGAATAGTTAACTTTCATTTTATGAATTTTTAATTTAAAAACCATTAAAAATTTCTAGAAGTTCTGTAGAGAAATTCTATATTTTTCGTTTCATATTGTGACGTTTTTCTTATCCTTCTGTTTCGTATCTTTACGAACTGCAAACAATGAATGACGACGAAGAGAAAAAAAATGGAAAACTTTGTGTAAAAGAAGAAAATTTTTTCCTTTGTATTCGGTATTATTTTCTTTGTCTTGTATAACGATTTTATTAGGGTTTAAATTGTTTTCAGGCAAAATGTACACTATGTATTAAAATTAAACAGACACGGGGTAATAAAATTCAGAAAAACTCGTATTTTCAAAGATTTCCTTTATCTCTGTTGTCTTAATGGCAAGGCAACAACATGTGAACGACTTAACGAACTGGATTAAGCACAGATGCAAAGATGAATGGAACATTTCGAGGAAATAATTGGCAACGTCACAGACACCGCTGACCACGTCGAAATATACCATAACAGCCTTATAAAAATAAAAAAAAATATTGAACATGGCATATACCCTCCTCCCAGTTTGTATGAAATTAAAGAGACAATAGTAAAGTCCAAGAATAAGATGGCTTACTGGTGATAACCTTATGAGGTGACAGCAAAACCGCAGCTGAATTACTACGGCCTTATACCACATCAGCATGGAAAAAAGACCGGCTGCCTTAAACTTAGAAGAAATACATCCACGCCCTCCCACGCGGCCGTGAAGCTCCTATTTCGACTTGGAAGCATCGGACTGCATATAAGAATATTAAGGAGAGAGATCAGATGGAGTGAAGTATTTCTTACAGCGTCTTAAAACGCCGAGGCAGTTCAATGCTTCTTTCGACACTCGAAATACATATATGATCGTTCCAACAAAGGTCACATTCTCATGCCCAGAACATCATGATCATCTGATTCCTCAATATTTACATTACCCATAGACACAGATGACACCACACCCCTGTGTCTGTGTGTTAAAAGGCAACATTTGGTCTTGCATTAAAATTAATCCTCTGATCGACTTATCATACTCCGCATAACTTTAGAAAGTGCGGAACAAACTGTTCATGGACGGTAGTTCTCAGGGCTATTAGCCTTGCTCTTATTAGGGATTGGCGTTACATTAGCAACTATCCAGCAAGAGGGAAAAATACCGGCGCGATATGACGATATGAAAAGGTTAGGTAATGGAGGCGCAAGCGAAGAAAAGAACTGCTTCAGGACCAATGCTGGGATACTATTTAGCCCAGATGACTTGTTAACGTTGAGATTTGCAAGAACCCTTTTAACGTACGCTCTCTGGCAAGTCAGAATTACTAACAAACATTTCAGCCAATTTCCATTCTTTAAAAGAACTGGAATCGAACCAGCGCTATTCCTCAGTCTTTTAACGAAAGACCAAAAGCTTTTACTTTCCCTAGGAAAAGTAAAAACTTTAGCACGAAGGCGCTGAGCGGGTACATGCAAAAAGATACTTCGATCTGCATACCGAAGCTTGTTTTGCTATATTGATTAGATTTAGAACATCTTTGTGGCAGCCAACCGATCCTGTATTTGTTCTGCAGAGGTTGCAAAAGAAGTCTACGCCACCGGTATATAGTACACCGGACCCATCTCATTTGGGTTCCTGCTAACAGTGATATTTCGGCTAATTGTGTTGCTGATAAGCTTGCTAAGGCGAGCACATATCCAGAGCAGAAGGCAAATCTTGCTCCATTGCTAGACTCATCCGGCTTAGATTGGAAAGTAGGCGCACCAATCAATTGTTTAAATTGGATCGTGGAAGCAACTCCTCAGCACAGATCCAGGGCGGAGGGTGAACCTTGCTTCATTGCGAGATTCACCCGGCTTAAATTGGAAAGTAGGCGCACCAATCAATTGTTTAAATTGGAGCATGGAAGCAACTTCTCTACTGTGTCTATCTTCAATGGGCATTGTACTCGCAAAGGGAAATGAGATCTGCCGAAGTTGTAGATCGATTGAGGGAGAGGAGAGTGTGGCCCACTTTATTTGCCAGTGTCCGACTCTAGCTCGGCTTAGATTGCTCACACTTGGCTTGCGCTTTTTCGATAGCTTAACCGAGCTATCGACCATTGATATCAAGTTAATAGCCAGGTTCATTAGATTGTCGGGATAGTTTCAGACTTCATGTAAGGTCTCTGGTTGACTGTCAAGCAGGGTTGGCAACCCACTGTGTAATCCAATTAAACCCAGTATAGCAGGTGCTGCATTTGATCGTTTCTAACAATTGTTACGCCACTTTTGTGGAGAAAAAGTTTATTTGTCTGTCTGTCTTTATAATTCGGCCGTTTTTCTCATAGTGCACAGTTTAAACGAAGTAATTGCAGTCTGCTTCGATCACCGAGTTCATAGTACACAATGAAGCCCTAATCCCACTGAAAGTGAAAAATTTCATTATAAATACGAAAACAACGTAATTGTAACAAACAAAAAATATTGTCGAACTGGTCGAAATTTGGAAGCGGTAATAAAACCCATTAAAAATCCAGTAAAACCCGATGGGTAGGATTTTTTTCCAACCCTGCTGTCAAGACCGATTAATCTGGACTTGATGACCAGCAAAGGGGCTTCGCTGTATGTATCACAACGGGCTGCTATATGTTCACAAGTGTACCTGGATTAGCGAGGCTACCACTTCTTCCTAACCTAACCCAATGGTTATTTTGTTCAATGAAATCCACAGCTTCTAAAGGCTTGGATTCAGAGACTTTTCCGGACATTGTTATCCTAAGATACCATTAGTGTATTATGAAAAATGTTGAGGATGGTTGATGAATGTACGTTCTGGATAAACTATGCCAAAACATCTCAATACATACTTTGTGAGTGTCCAGCTATTTAGGCTCAGTGGATAAATTTCGTTAAGGAAGCAGTGGTAGTGCCAAAAGAGGCATTTCTTTTCTCGCCAAATAGGACTACTGTTTTTATCCACAGGCTGCACAAAAGACACATCGAATCGCGGTACGTTTGGGCCCTGACTAATAAAAAAAAATATTACAACACCGGTCCAAAGATTAGGTTGCGTTTTGTTACCATACATGGACTATTATACCAAGTTACTTACATCTCTGAGCCACTTATCGTCAACGATCTAGTCAATTTATATAAAACGTAGACGATGTTGCAAGACTGTTCTTTTTGTAGAAATTTCTCCGACCAAGCAAGGTCAGCCTCTTATCGTCAAATGCCGAGCAATGATAAAGGTCTTAGAACCTCCTTCAACAGCTCCCGGCGTTCATAGAGGTTCCATTTGGAAAAAACATTAAAACATAGAAAGAAAAATATATACTCCGTATCCAAATAGGTGATCCATATGGTAAACTACCTTACGTAATAGGTCACCATAAGTGCAGGTAAAGCGTTTGGGAAAAGATATAAAGGATAATATTCCTTTTTTAAATAGATTTTTAAGTGAGCTAATGGAAGGCATATGCACACCCTTGGAAACTATCAAACCAGATAATTGATAGAGCCTTAAACTGCTGCGTATTTCACACATCAAGTAAGCTCAGTTTTATCTTTCATGACTTGAAATCTTAGCTAAGCAACTGAATTTTATTGCCCACTATATAATTCCTCATACATTATATTTATCTGCTCATAAAAGTTGAAAAATTTTTTATTGCATTTTCTTTTCTGATTGTTTGTATTCTCCTTGTTGCCTTTTCCAAGAATTTCTTTATTTTTATTTTTTATTTGCCTTCAGCTCACTAAAGTTTTAGCTTAAGATATACGAGTAAATCCGTAGAAGGTGAACAACAAAAGAACTAAAATTAGGACGACTCTTCATATCGCCAGAAGAAAAAGTTCACATGGAAAAACGTGTTTTAACGTTATTCGACGTGATTATTGATTTTATTTTTATTCACTCACCTCACCTTGCTTTTCATATTTATTATTAAACCACGATATGTCAGCCAACTGGATAAAAGGAAGAAATTGACCTGGGGGGAAACCCATGTGTAATTAATTTGTGAGAGAAGGCTAATTAATGGTGAAGTATAGTGTGTTATGGTTGTAAGTGTTGTGTGTGTGTGTGTGTGTGTGTGTTCATGAAATAAATTGATTATTTTCCAGGAGATCTACAAAAAAGAATATCTAGAATAACTTTTAGGAATCAATGCAGGTTGAGGATAAATTAAAAGTTTTTAAGTTCTGAAGTATTACAATTTCGATTAAAGTGTTTTATATCTCTTTGTTTTTTTTTTTTTTTTTTTTTATTTCAAACTTTTATATAACATAAGAAATCACTGGAGAAGAAATAGAAAAAAGTAATCAAAAATTAAAGCAAACTTAAGGTACGAGGCTTATAACTTAAAAATGAATGGAGGATATACATATGTAGGTGTCAGCACAGCTAAGAGTTGCCCACAAGGGCGATCCTACAGCTCTTAATGTGAAATTTCGTTGTAATGAGTTTCCTACCATATAATTTAAGGCGGCACTGACTACCAGGGCTATGCGGAATTTATGTTTCTGATAGCAACGGGCGAATTTGAGGACATCGTGTGTAATCCTTGATGAAAAACTTCCCGGAATATAACCTCCGTATGGCGGTCCCATCGTTCCGATTTGATTATTTTATTTTTAAGTTGGTACATTTGTTGTTGATATTCCCGCTAAATTTTAGCGCCATAGCTTGACATTTGCAAAAGCTACGTAGCCCAGAGTACAACTATTTCTATGTGTGTTGGCGACAACGAACTTGTATTAAATTTTGGCTAAAAATGAATTTAATGGTGCAGGAACGTTGGGAAAGTGTTTCGGCAACAATTCTCTAAAGAAGACGGTCGTAAGCAGTGGCACGAGCGGTTCAAAAGTGGTCGTTAGTCAATCGAAGATGATGAACGCAATATCAGGCCATCGACATCGAAAACCGACGAAAACATTAATAAAGTAAAAGGAATGTTGCTCAATAACCGCAAATTAACCATCAAAGCGATAGCGGAGGACTTGAACATATCCTATGGATCCGTCCAAGACATTTTGCTTAATGATTTGATTTTCCGTCGTGTATCAGCAAAGTTGGTGTCAAAATACCTCAATTTCATGCAAAAATGAGACGCGTGTTAAGATCGCAAAAGACATGATTTACGAGGCTGAATCCGATCCCACATTCATCAAAAGGATCATTACTGGAGACGAGACGAGACGTGGGTTTATGAGCGCGACACACAATCCAGACATCAGGCAAGTAAATAGCGTTCACTAAATCAGCCGAGACCCAAAAAACCTCGTCGTTTTCAGTCAAAAAAGAAGGAAATGCTCACGGTTTTCGCGGTGTAGTACGTCATGAATTTTTTCCAGAAGGCCAGACAGTATACAACGAGTATTATTTGGGCGTTATTAGACGTTTGCGTGAAGCAATTCGCCGAAAGAGACAAGAATTGTGCGCAGAAAACTCGTGGATTTGCACCATGATAACACACCGTCGCACAGTGCCATTATTATTAGAAACTTTTTGACGATTTGGCTCCCTGTGACTTCGTTCTGTTCAATCGAGTTAAAACCCCATTACGGGGAACGCGTTTCCGCAGCCGAGAGGCAATAATTGGCAAAATCGCAAAAAGAACTGATGAACATACCGAAAACCGAATATACAAAATGTTTTAAGGATTGGATCAAGCGCTGGCATAAGAGTGTTGCATTCAATGGGGATTACTTTGAAGGGGGCAATATAGATTTAAATGCATAAACTTGTATTTTTAATTTTATAACTTGAGAACCACTAAGCCGATTTACAAACCAATACATGCGTTGGAAAAGTTTAGGTTTTACTGATGTTTTAGCTTCAACTGAACAGTGCCATACAATTTTTATTTATATATTTATATATTCAAATGGTAATTGTAATAGTCTCTAAACTTCGCCCAAATTACTTTGTAGTCAATACAAATCATCCGTCAAAAAGTGGCAGAATAGGATAAGTGGGAGTGGCAACTCCCATACAAAGTAAATATTAATTTGTGTATATCTTGGGAACGGTAATAGTTACGGTTTCTAAATTTTACCCAAATAACTTTGTGGTCAATGCAAATCATCTGTAGAAAAGTGGGCAGAATTGGATAAGTGGGAGTGGCACCTCTCATACAAAATAAATATTGATTTTTCTATATCTTGGAAACGGTAATAGTGAAATGCTCTGAATTTGGTCTAAATAACTTCGTAGCCAATAAACATTATCAGCCGAAATATGATCGAAATTGATTAACTGGGTGTAGCACTTCCCATACAAAGCAAATATTGATTTGTGTATCTCTAGAGAACGGTAGAGTAACAGCAACGAGGGTAAGGTTACCCTAGTATCATTTAAAATTGAATGGGAAGTTGATGGTGTGAGTAAACAGCAAAACCACAATAGTACTATTCAGTAGGAAAAGGCAACTCTTGAAGTGGAGAAGTATTCAACTCGTGGATGAAATGAAACTATCAAGAAAGGAGATGAATTAGCAACACTAATTTTTGCTGAATATCTGGCAATGAGGGGGAGCCATATCCCCCTTGAACATATCCTTTGTTTTTGCCCGAATCTCCAGAAGTGTAGACTCAGATTGCTAGGCCAGGGTATCTTCAGTCTAGGTGTGGTTTCGTCAGCCAGGAGGGTTTTTAATATTGGGCATTAGACCGCTTTTCAGAGTGCTCTACTTTGACCTATGGTGTCCTATTTTCTTTCTTTTTCTTTTCTTTCCCTTTTCACTTTTATTTTTTTTTTTTCTTTTCTTTATTTATCTAAAGACTTTACAATGGATTATTCTGGGCTTTGTGTGCAGTGCAATTGCACTGCCCTTCGAGCCTAACCTTACCTATCTGGAGATAATACTGGATAGTAAGTAGACTTGATAAGCTCATGTGAAGACCATTTCAGTAAATACCAGGCATGACCTAATAGTATGCAAGGGGCTTACATAGATATCTTATGGCTGTAACCATAGAATACTGTAATGGACGCACACCATAATGTTCAAACCAATTGTGACTTATGGGGCCGGTATGTGCAGAAAGGACAAGTTTGGGAATAACAAAAGCAGATTGACGTGCATAAGCATGCACTGGAAGTTCTATTGACGTAAGACCGTTGCACATGGCAGTGAGAAACTGCTATAGAAACCATCTGAAGGATTATGTGAAGAGGCTGTGCGGCGGTCATTCCAACCCGATTGAATCATGGAACGGAATATACAGAACCGATGGGAAAACTCGCAAGCATTTTTCAAACGAAAGTTCATGCAATTGAATGAGGTGCTCAGTTCATCTTGGACAGGAAATACTTGCCCTGAATATTTGATAGTCAGGCCACCCATCCGAGGCTAGTGTGGGACTGTGTGGATAAATTGAACTAGCTGGACAGAGTAACAAAGTCTATTTGCGCTAAGTCCTGGGTTACGTGGGAACTCCAGCAAAAGTGTGGGGACAGATGAAATTATCAGAAAGGGAGCTTCCATTTCACTTATGGGGCCAGAACCTTTCTGTGGTGTGGGAAAGTGGTCTGAAAGCGTCTATCCTATCTTTTCCACAAGATTTGTGTTTTTAATAACTTATGTGGGATTTTGGAGGGTAAATATCGGATAATGCGAAATAAAATATGTTTACCTTCAATGTTAACCGATTTTCTGTTACCAAAGCTCGACGAAGTCTATAAATATTCAATCTAAACTTTTAAAAAACGACTACGCAATGGTCGAAAATGGCTAATAGGATAACAATTATCGAACACAATCATGTGACTTTTTACCTCTGGATTGTTTTTTGCTAGGGCAACGTCAAGTTTTTAGTCCGCATTTTCAAATTTACCATTTTAGTCGAACTTGAGGATAACATTTGAAAAGCTAATACCAGAATAATGTTATACAAATTAAACCGTATCAACAAAACGTTGTATTTTTTTATACTCTAACATCTGCTGAACTGGTCACCTTAAGTACGCCAAACTTTTAATGTGGGCGATATTATCGTACTAAGGCATAGGAATGACGTTTGTATTTGACAGTTCATATCAGTGGTTTCTATCGCTATTTAAGTTAAGCCGTTTTAAGTTTTACATACAATGATGAAATGTTTACAGGAGAAAAGTTTTATTCTTTTCTGGTTTTTTTTTTTAACAAAAAAAAAATAATTTATTTTAAACCTCATACTAAAAAGCTCTTCAACATGTTTATTAATAATAATAATTTTAATTTTTATGGTTTTTTTTAACTATACATTTTTTGCTATCCCACCTTTTTTTGGATACTAAAGTGTAATTTAATGTTACACCTTAAAATATGCAACAATTTGTCGTTTCTTGGCGATGTTACTGTCTCTTTAACTAGTTTCCTATTTCAAAATGATTGCTTTTATACAGGCTTGCATTTAATAAGCCGTTATACTCATACATTCCATTTTGAAGTCCTCGCCCACACACCCAAACACAAAAAAACAGAACAAAAAGTTATAGTGACAACAACAACATCATCAATCATTATGACAGCAGGACCACACATATACGTAAACAATAAACTTACTTTTACTTCTACACACATCCACTTATAGAAAAAGACAGAAAAATCAAAACAAATAAAAAACAAATGTATGACAAAAAAATCTATAGAAATATAAAAATTAATCCAACTCTCCAACACTAGTCTTGGTCTCTCCTTCTTTCTCTCACTATGTTATAAGAATTTTTATAAAAGAAAATTCCTAAACAGTGTTACTATTTGGTGCTTTTAATCCAGCTAAAATAAAAAGTGATAACGTTTTTGTGGTAATGTTTCCTGTCCTTATAAAAAACAGTTGAATAGCCAAACCTCTTGGTTGAAATGTTCGCAAGTTTTTCTCAATGGCAGAAGAGCATTCAACCACTGGCCGAAATTGAAAGAATTTCAGTACTATGCTTAGTATATTCTTTCGAGCCTGTGTTGTTAAAAGCGTTCTTGCAGGACTCAACGTAAATAAGTCTGCTAGGCCGGATGGCATACTAGCACTGGTCCTGAAGCAGTGTTCTTTGATGCTTGCGTGTCCATTAGTTAACCCTCTCAGTGCGTCATATTGCGCCGGTATTTTTCCATCTTGCTAGAAGGTTGCTAATATAACGTCCAATAGGTGTTTGTTCCGCACTTATGGAGAGTATGATTAATCACCACCTTGTCAGGTATTTAGAGTCGAAAGATTTGAAGAGCGATCGTCAGTATGGTGACCTACGTATGACCTACTGCGTTGCTCTCCGACTTGTGGAACCTGTTCATTAAGGGTTTTAGCGATGCCAAGATTGTGGCTCTAGATATTTCCAAGGCCGAGCCTCTTGGAGACAATCCACACAGTCAGTCTAGACAGTCTTCCACATGTACCTGTACCAACAACATCAAAATACCTTGGAATATATATGACCAGAGTATGAATTTCCTGGTACATACTCAGAGGGTTAGAAGAAAATGACTAGTGTGATAGGATGAATCATACATAACCTTAGAAGTGACTGGAGCCTTAGCAGAAATGCTGTAAACACTGTATACGTTGAACTATTTGTTGTACGTGAAACATATGGTGCATATGGTACGAGACAGTCAAGTCTGTTAATGGTCGGCGTAGGGCTGTTACTTGTCAGAGAGTGGACATACTGGCATGTGTGCCAGTTTGCAGGACAGTGTTGACTAACGCTCTGCAGGCATTGTGCTATTACCTTCAAGGTCTAAAAGGGGCTACCACTTCTTGATACTAAGTTTAATCCTGCTTCTGATCTGGCAAAAGGGGAGTGATACGAGTCTTTCTTCAATTCTTAATTGGATACTCATCTAGAGGTGGCAGGCACGTTGGACGGACAGCGACAAGGAAAGGGTGGCGTTTCCAACGTAGAAAATTCACTTGTCAGCCCTACAGGAATATCACTTTGACCCGGTACTCATTTAATATAAATATCACACTGCTTAGCCATCTTTTTGAGAGATCTGCGGCAATCTATAACTGTTCTTGAGGTCAACAGCTGAGATCCCAGAGCTTTCTCAGCCGCTTGGCTATCCGAAAGTATGCTAATATCTCTCTTGGAGACGTTAATCAACAATCGAGGATCATCGAAGTAGTACCTATTTCCGATACCTCCGCCTGCAAAAGGCTAAAATGTTTCGGTATCCTTATAGAATGAAGTATAATCGCCGACTCCGAAAAGATACCTCCACCCACCGCTCCATTTCACTTGGAGCCATCTGTGAAAATCTGCTCAGAGTCTTTAATGAGGTGCACCACACCATTCGCCTATTAACTCCTGTCCCCAATCGTAGTTCGGGACTTCATCATGCACCTAATTCACACGATGCCTTCAAAGATATGCCTTTTTTAAATTCTCTTCTAAACCTGCTTCTAAAAATCATTTGATTCAGTCATGATTTTCTAGCAGGGTTGATTTGTTAACTATAATTGCATTAGTGTACATTGAATAATAAAGCGCAATGACAAAAACGAAAATAAACGTAAAGAAGAATACAAAAAAGTCATCAAAAACAGAAATCGTATCTTTTTTGTTACCCCTCTTTCTCTCTTACTCCTCTCGCCATCAAACAAAAAAAGCATGATTTAATTTCATGACTTTAAGTCATAGTGTGAAGTGAGTGATAGTGTGATTCTATGTAGTCAACTCTCTGAAGGTCTGCCAAACATGTCAGAACCTTTAAGTGACCCATATTTGAATTGCTCCACTGCCCAGTCGCCCGCAGACACTGTCATGTACCAGCCGCTGACCCCTTACAATAAAGATCCAGCGGAGGGAGATGCAGGATTACCTCTCTAGTCGTGATAATAATGCAAGCAGACTTTTGTACCCACTTTACTAAGCTAAGATTAGAAGCCGATAGAAGGAATTCCGATTATACAAGGCATCCATAGGTCTGATCACAGCCGTATTACAGTGAGTCATATCCGGTCTGAGGCCTCTTTTCTTTTCCAGGCCAGCTTCCTATCCAATATATATATATATATATTAGACGTAGAAAAATGATAAAAGTCATAGATTTTGATGGAAAATACTGTTAAAATATCCTTATCTTAAAATCAGCATATCAATGTCTTAAAATTTCTGTCCTTTTTTCATAGCAACACTTTACTTTACACTGTTAAAGAAACCAAAAGTTGTTTTCTATATAAACCACTTAAAACATCGAAAAAATTAAACGCTAAATTTTGCTGTGTTAAAGAAAGTTCGAAAATATTTAAGGAAGTCCATCTAACGTTTGTTTTTCAACTAGTGCTTATTTCGTGAATGTTAACACTTAGCTCATGCCTGATTTGACAGATAATTAGTTTTATTCTTCCTCTGAACGAATATGATTGTGTATACGCTTGAACTTCGCTTTGCTAAGTGGGCCTGCGATCGACTTACAGAAGATTTCGGTCCAGAGGCATAATTGACCCATTTTTCTTTGAAAATGGGCAAGGAGTGGCCGTTACAGTCAATAGCGACCGTTATCGGGCCATGTTGAACGAATTTTTGTTCACAAAAATTGAAGAGAAGGATATTAGCAACATTTGGTTTCAACAGGAATGCGCTACGTGCCACACAGCCGAAGCTACACTCAATGTTTTGCGCCCTGTTTTTGAAGATCGCATTATCAGCCGCAGAGCTGATGTCGTTTGGCCACCTCGGACCTGCGATTTTTTTGAAAATGCTATAAAAAAAACTACTGAATATTTTCTCAAATTTCTTTTTTTATTTGAAAGTACAATCCTTCCGGTTAATAATGGAAAATAATTTCATTCAAATAACTGCCTCGGTTGGCCATGCAGTAGCCTACACGATCGGTCCAATTTTTAAGCACATTATCGATTGTGTGCAGCTGTATTTGACCAATGGCTTCACGAATATTGTCCTTTAAAGCGTCAATTGTCTCTGGCTTGTTGGTGTAACACTTATTTTGACGGCACCCCACAAATAATAGTCCAACGGTGTCAAATCGCACCTCCGAGGTGGCCAAACGACATCAGCTCTGCGGCTGATAATGCGATCTTCAAAAACAGGGCGCAAAACATTGAGTGTAGCTTCGGCTGTGTGGCACGTAGCGCATTCCTGTTGAAACCAAATGTTGCTAATATCCTTCTCTTCAATTTTTGTGAACAAAAATTCGTTCAACATGGCCCGATAACGGTCGCTATTGACTGTAACGGCCACTCCTTGCTCATTTTCAAAGAAAAATGGGTCAATAATGCCTCTGGACCGAAATCCGCACCAAACAGTGACTCGTCTTGGGTGTATCGGCTTTTCAAGGTATGCGTGCGTGTTTTCTGTGCCCCAAATGCGACAATTTTGCGTGTTTATATACCTGCCAAGATCAAAATGAGCTTCATCTGAAAGATGATTTTTTTTTTTGGCAAAATCGGCATCTTCTGTAAGTCGATCGCAGGCCCACTGAGCGAAGCGAAAACGCATTGGACACAATCATATTCGTTTAGCGGAAGGATAAAACTAATTATCTGTCAAATCAGACATGAGCTAAGTGTTACCATTGACAAAATAAGCACTAATTGAAAAAAAAACGTTAGATGGCGAACCCTTTATTTATAATGCAATTTTGCTTTGTTGGTGGCATCAACGCGGCATTGTTTACTACGAGCTGCTAAAGCCCGGTGATCGGAGCAGACTGCAATTACTTCACTTGAATCATGTATTATGAGACATGATTGTTGAGCGTACAACAACTAACTTTTTAACAAAAACAACATATATTTGTTGCTTTTTTGTGAATTTTGGATGTCAAAATTAATATAAATTATATTTTAAATGAAATACACCTAATCCGATTCTTACACTCTATATAAAATCCAAACGATATTGTGGAATAATTGCGTAAATATAGGATTAGGTGTAAAATAAAATACACCTGACCCTGTTTGTGCATTTTACTTACGTTCCGAACAATATCGTGCAAAAAATCGTGCAAAATCAGGTTTATGTGTAAACTTAACAAAACTATTGACAATGAAGAATCACTGCATTACATAGAGAAAAAAACAGTCAGCGGTAGCGGCAACACCACCTTCTATGTTCCTCGGGTTAAATGTTTTTGTTTACAAAAAATCAAATATTTAAACAATGGCAACACTGCTTGTTCTTCAATCTCTTTGACAAAAACTGTAATGGCCAAACAATTAATTTCAAATACGTGCGTAAGCAAAAAGACACCAATACATACAAACTCCTGCAGACATTTATAAGCAACAACAAAAAAATAACCAAAGATTTCTATTTATTCTGTGCTTCTCTATTTTTTTCTCCTTTGCTCTAAAAAAACAACACCGAATGAACCGCTATCATTAAAGAAAAATGATAATTATATTGTTTTTTTTTAATAAATAAATATGAATTTAATCGTAAAAAGAAAAATAGTGACAATTAATGAATTATATAAAGTTAGATAAGAAAAAAAGACAGAGCCGACAAAAAATTTTTTATTTTGTATAACTTCAATACCAGGGTCAATTGATGCAACATACGAATGAAGTACATTATGATCAGGGTTGGCAACGAAAGTTTTAAATTCATAAATGGTACGAAAAAAGCTTTATACTTGACAAATGTGGAAAAAAAAATGTATTTGCTTGAAAAATTCTTACATAAGCACACCTCAGGGCTAAGAAGTATATTATATCATCATTTAAAAGGTCTACTTCTCCTCTCTCTAAATCCACTGAAAAGCTTAAAATCGGATAGTATTCCACTAAATTATAAGTCTATAAGTATATAAAGTTACGAAAAACCGTTTTTTACCCGTAATTAAGAATTCTGGAGGTGTTTAGAAAATTTCAAAAATTGAATCTTGTTGTACTCGATAGCGTTTATTGGAAAAATAGTATAACTTTTCAGGTATTTTATCTTCGTTATTTTTTGTCCCATAGTGTAATTTAATTCCAATATAAGGCAATTTGAAATGCGTCGAAGAAAAAGTGTATAACTTTTTAGATATATAACAATAATGAGACTACATATCTACTCGTATGTATATCCAAAATGTATATAATTTTATATTAATCATAAAAATGATTTTTTATAGTTTTTTAGCTTTCAGTAAACTATAAATATAGTAAACCTTGTACACTTTTTGTTTTTGCTAATATTTTTGTTTTATAAAATTAACAAAATATATTTTGTGGCGAATTTTTTTTTCATTTTTGGGGAAATTTAAGAATTTGAAACAAATTAGTTTTTATTTGTTTTAAAAAATTTTTGTCATTATTTTAAAAAATATAAATTTTATTATCAAAATGTAAAAAAATATTTTTTTGGCGATTTTTGAAATTGAATTTGGCGAAAAAGCTTAAAAAAGAACTGACAACCCTGATTATGATTCTTATCATTCTCCCTTGTATATACAGACAAGAGCAGTGGTGGTAGTAATAGTAAGTAAGAGTATCATAATTATTTACATAACAGCATTATGACGCTTTCTTCTAATGTCAATATTCAATAACAAATTAAAATAAATACAAACAAAACAAAAACAGAGATAAGGCGAAATTAAATTGAAAATGTATTTTAACCCAGCAAACAATTTGCGAGAAATTTTCAAGATTTTTTGATGTAAAATAAAAAAAGAACTTAAAAAATGTTTATTTCTTTAAAAAACAATTTATATTATTTGTGCATAATAACAAAACAGCAAATAAGCTGCACAAACGGTCTACGCCTATTTTGAAGTAAAAATTTAATTTGTTGTATTTGTTTGTGCAAACGTTTGTAAAAATTATTTGTACAAATGACTTGTACAAATTTAAAAAAATTGTGCATAATAACAAAACAGCAAATAAGCTGCACAAACGGTCTGTCAAACAATATATGCTAAGCCTATTTTGAAGTAAAAATTTAATTTGTTGTATTTGTTTGTGCAAACGTTTGCACAAATTATTTGTACAAATTTAAAAAAATTGTTTTGACGATTAGGCTATACATGCGATTTGTCGATCAACATAGAATTTTAAGCTTATATTTAAACTGTTTTTCATTAAAACCAATTTTTACACATTTTTCAATTTCAAATTGGCAAAAATATCAATTTGCAAGATCTTACATGGAGCGCTTTGCCCAATAGGCGCAATAACTCCATCAATTTCCATCCGGTTTTGAAAAATTAGAATCAGTTTATTCGTAACTAAACATACTGATTTAATTAATTCAAAAAATAGGACGTTTCCTATATAAACTAACGGTAAAAACGTCTCTAATCATGGAAAATTTGAAAAGAATTGAACAAAAAATGTATTTGCTTAAGAAGTCTACACAATTTAACATGTCTGTTAATCTTTGCAAATTCACCAAGAGTTCTTAAAATCGGTTAACGTTTGGCTATGTTATTAGCTTCTAAGGCATGAAGGTACGAAAAACCGTTTTTTTGCCAGTAACTCAAAATTTTGAAGGTGTTACGAAAATTTCGAAATTGTAAAATTTTTTTGTTATTTTTTAAGAATTTTATAAGGCTTTAAATAGGATTTTAAATAAATATAAAATGTTTAAATTCCTCGTATTTAAAACGACTAAAATAAAGACTTAATTCTAGAGAATAAGGCTGTACACATAATTTTGACGCTCGTAGTATATTAACATTTTATAGGCTGCTTGTGTACATGGCATTACAGTTTAGTAAGTTGCTTGCAGAGTACTATACGACATTTTAGCATCTGATTACAGCTTATCAAACCATTTGTTCTTTCTAATATGAGTTTGTTCTTTGCTTCAGTTCAATATGATTTTTTGCAGTGGCTTTTTTGAAACACCCTGTATTAAATTTATTAGTTTCTGCAAAAAAAGTGCATTTTAATATTTACAAAATACTTATAAACTGATTATGCCTTAAAAAACTGCAACAAATTATTAATTAAAATGCACCTACACATACAAACTAACTACCAGTATACGAAATTAGCGGCTTTTCTTTTAACTTTTCTTTGATGCTCATTAAGAAAAAAAAATTTGGAATCGCTTTTCATCGTTATTTGTACTTTCATATGATTTTGTGCAAAAAGACGAACTCTGATTAGGAGACAAAAAGTGTAACAAATGAAAAAAAAAACAACAACAACAAAACAATGCAATTTTCTTAGTAGTGCCATAAAGAGGTTACAATCTATTCTCTGTTTTTCTCTTTTAAAATTAACAATATATTTACATGCATACATATGTATAATTTTACGTTTTATTTCCTATTAACACAGCCTAAACAAAGGAGGTTTTTTGTCTCTCTCTCCCTCTTCATACACACGCACAGTATGTCTGTACATGCAGTTACAACGAATATAATATAACGAGTACACTTTTAAAAACATTCCTTTATTTCTTACGATTAAGCAATTGGCTTGGGAGTTTTTTTTCACTATTTTGTATTTGTTCTCGAATTTCTTTTACGCTTTTTCTTTTACTTTGATGTTCACATAACCATTGGTTTTGTTAGCGAAAGTATTGATTAACCTTTCAAAGAGCAAACAAAAATATTTTGATTAATGTTGAGTTTGAAAACTAAAATTCTTTATTTTTGAACATAAAACCTACCCAAGATCGTTGCTCTTTACCTGTTGAATGATTTGAATGATAATGTTGATTTGGTATACATAAATAATGACTTATTTATCTATATAAATCTGTTTTTTAATCTAAGGGTTTGAGTATTTATGTGATGTCAGATAAGCAAGCGGCTTTCGGTGCTTTGTCATCTCGTGAGGTTATGCCGAAAGTTGTTATGAACCTACGTGACATTCCCTAGTTATGAGAGCCATCCTGAAAGACCCCGCCATGTTTGAAGGTTGGCAACTAATATCTATCTTTGTTATGCCATCAGAGCCAAATGTGTACAATTTATTTCGTCGTTTTACAACACTTTGGCCCATTGCTCCTTTGCACAATGACGATACCATCTGGCACACTCAAGCTGTTTTTTTTTTTCGCTTTACAAGTGGCTTCTTAGCTGGTCTTCTAGCTTAAAAGTTTGACACTTTTAATAGATTTCTGGCAGTGTTAACGCCAATTGTTTTGCAATGTTCTACTGCCGTTATTTGTGAGTCGATTTTAATTTTTTATCATATGATGGTCTTGCTGAGCAGTAGGCTTACGTGGTCGTCTATATCCTGATATTCTGTTCACGTTATTTCTTTGACTGTATATCGATGCAATTCGGCAAACCGTCGATTTGTTTATATTAAACCTTCATTGATTTACCTTCTTCCAAAGCTTGGAAAAAAAAATTTAACTTTTACGTTGAATCTTTCTGAATCTCTTCTTCAGCTTGTGCAAGCACTCATGTTTCAGCGCCATATAACAGCACGGGCAATATTAGCGTCTTATAGAGCGAATGTTAGGTACTTGTTTTTTACTACTACTACTTTTTGTCTAAAAATTGATGTCATTAGTTTTCTATGGCGGGACCAAAGTAAATACTCTATTTTAGAAGCTCGAAGCTATAAACGTTATTGAATTTCACACATTTCACCTGTGCGACGTCAAAATCGGGAGAAACGAGCAAAATTATTAAATGTGTTTTTTCCAGCACCGCCGGATGGGTAAAGCTAATTTTTAATTAGCTTTCATGAATCTTTTACTAGGCGATTCTTTATATAACCCAAACTGTTCAGAATAATCTTTCTCCGCTCTTTTTTGTTCCTCACTCTTCCCGAGTCACAACAGAAAGAATTTACTATGTACTACACAAATTTACTGCACAGTTTTAAAGCTTGAGTAAAATATCAAGATCAGTTCAATGAAAATATGCAAAAACACATCCATACACTACACACTGCGCATTGTACGGCCCGCATTAAGATTAATGCGGCTTCATGTAAGCAAAATAAAAAATTCTATTATTTGATTTGTAACAACTGAAGAAATCACAACTATTTGGTAGAGTCAGTGAATCGGTTAGAGCATATTGTGGATGTCAGCCCCTCTATGGTAAAACATGTGGTCTAGAACTCAGATTTATCTACCAATCTTTCGTTACAATAATAAGCCCAATACTGATCTATACTGCCTTAACTCAGAACGGGACAGGGCAATGCGTGGAATTAGCTGAGTGGGATCTATCTATCTTGTATTATAATCAGTGGTGTGATGAGAACCTGTCCCACACTTGCCATTGTGACTATCCTACACATATCTCCATTGCTAGTGATGGAGGAGATGTGTAAAAGTGCTCTTAGATTGCGGGGTCTGATTTGAAGGCTGGCTTATCATCAACATGAGGATTGAAGGCGATATATTATTATATGTCGGCTTCTATGACGCAAGTCGGAAACTTTGGGGTTCTTATATCAAAAAGGAATTTATGGTTGAACTAATCATTGTGGCGTAGTACCGCGGACCAGATTTGGCTCACTGTTGGATCAAAACAAACTGACAGTGAAACTGAAGTCGGTGTGGTAAGTTTAAATATCCAAACAGATTTGCTTATGGGCAAATACTCCTCGATTTTTCAGGTGGAGATTCGTAGGAGAAAATCAAAGCGTTTGAGTATTTATATGATGTCAAATGTGAGGTTATATCGAAAATTGCATGACATCTCTTAATGAACTTGGTGTTCACAGCAGAGTTACTACATGTTGAGTACCTGGTTATGAGAGCCATCCTGAGAACAAACGGATTGACTGTTTAGCGAACAGGAGAGCTCGCCGAGTTTTTATTCGGCCTGAATCTTTTTTGATGTCCCTGTAGCATACTCAACGTGGAAAATTAATTCCTAGGTTGAGGGAGAATTAAGGAGAATTATTTCATCTCAGTAAGAACGTGCTTAGGGTACTAACAGGCCTTTTTACTGGGCATTGCGGTCTTAGTTATTATTATAACCATATTTTGGGTACAAGTGTAGGTTATACACGACTTATGACAGAACATCTGAACACATACAAAAGGGGTATTTCTTCTCTCACCAAATTGGATTACTGGCTTAATGCGGTGAACTGCAAAACAAAATTTTTCAAGTCCCGGTGTGTTTTGACTCAGACTTAATATAACATAGTAGCGTCGTATGGAATTTTTTTTATATAATAAAATATAAACTCGTTTATATTGTAAATAACACATATAGGACTTAAAGCGTGTTTTTTATAGAGGTATAGAACTTTAAGTTGGCATTTCGTTCGGCAATTCATCATGAATAGACTCACGCTTGAACAACGCTTGCAAATAGTGCAATTTTATTTTGAAAATAATGGTTCTGTGCGGAGAACGTATCGCGCACTACGTCCATATTATCGTCGACAAAATCGTCTATCAGAGCAGTTAATTCGATTAATCATGGAACGTTTTCGCACCACGTTTACTCTTATTGATAACTCGCATCGCCAGAGACGCTGTACGATGCGTACAGAAGAAGCTATTGCTGCTGTAGAGCGTAGAATTGAGAAAGACCCGAATGAGTCCATCCGCCATCGAGCACAGGAATTGGATCTGTGTCCATCCACTTTATGAAAGATTTTGCGGAAGGATCTTGGTTTGCGTGCTTACAAAATCCAACTCGTGCAAGAATTGAAGCCAAACGATGATCAAGTTTGGTGACCGCCTAATTTCACGTTTTGGATCTGTGAATTGGCCTCCAAGATCTCGTGATTTAACACCGCTAGACTACTTTCTGTGGGGCTATGTAAAGTCATTAGTCTATGCGGTAAAGCCACAAACGCTTGACCATTTGGAAGACAACATTTGCCGTGTTGTTGCCGATATACGACCACAAATGTTGGAAAAAGTCATCGAAAATTGGACGTTCAGATTGGACTACATCCGCGCCAGCCCTGGCGGTCATATGCCAGAAATCATATTAAAAATGTAATGCCACAAGATTATCTTTCGGATAAATAAAATTCATGTTAATCGAATAATCCATCGTTGTTTTATTGCAACTTAAAGTTCTGTACCTCTATTAAAAACACCCTATATTTGTTGAAAAAATTTATTTAAAAAAATTTTATTAAAAGTTCTTCATATTTTTCTTATTTAAACAAAAGAAATTTGTTCTTATTAGTCATCAAAGGGTTAATCTTTGTAAAAATAATACTCTTACAATGTATTACACTTGTATATGTGCGTGTCTCACTTGTGTTAACATTTGAGTAGGGTGTGTTTGTTGAGTTAACTGTTAGTTGTTGCTTTAACTTGTTTCTTTTCGATTTTTTTGCAAAGAGAAAGGACTAATAAAGTGTGTTTGTACAACATGAAAAGGTGTGAGTAACTTTTTTCTTTTAACGTCATCACTGTTTTTCGTACTGTTTTGTTGTTGGTTTTTGTTAACAACACTTGTTGGTGATACGTTAGAGCGCAACGTATCATTTTAAGGCGAAGTTAAAAATTCTTTTATGTTGTTGATGATGATAAAATGTAAAGTAAATAAGCAAAGGCATGTGTCTTCGTCTTACGTCTTTTTTACATTTGTACATATTCTTTTTTCTTTACATTTTCTCTTGCCTACATGATTTTACTCTTTTTAAGAACTTCAGCTTTTTTTTACTCTTGTTGTTGCTCTCCGTGTGAGTGTATGTGTGAATGTTGGTTCCGTTGAGAGTGTGTGTTCTACAATTTTTGAAGCTCTTCTTTTATAAAAGAAGAACGAAGTACTGTAATAAAAAATGAATATTTAATATGTACAAAGTATTTACCCTGAGAGTACATGCAGCAATAAATTTGTTGTTTTTGTTTTCTATTTTCGTTTTTTTATCACAAAACTACTGTATAAAAACCATTTTATTGAACTGTATTCGTATATTTATGTAAATAAATGTTTATGAAATAATTTGTATTTATTTAATAAGACGACTAAATAAATACGCACAAGTATTTAGCCTTGATTAGACTTTATTTATATTCGCACTTTTATTTTTTCTATTTGTTTTTTTTTTTCAAATAAAAAAAAAACATCTGCTTAAACTTTACTCTTTAGCACTTCACTTCTATTTTCCTTATATGCTTTAATTATTATAAATTAACGTTTAATTTATATTATATTAATTTAATTTGTTTAAGAAAAGAAATAAATTTTATGTTTATTTTGTTATACTGTTTTGTTGTATTATGTTCTGCTGTTTTGTTGTATGTTCCTTCGTTAACTATAACAATCTTTTCCACCTCTAATACATGTTATCGGTTACGCGTTTCATTTGCAACTGTGTTTTATAAAGTTGTTGATGGCCGCATAACACAGTTTTTCTGCCTTTTTGCTTTGTTTTTGTATTTCTTTTACTTTTTTACGGTATTTTTCTTTTATTTTGTTTTTGGCATGTATGTGTGAGAGTATGTTTGTTTATCGCTTTAAACTTTTAAGCCAATACCATTCTAATAAGAAATCGAGATGCCGGATGATAAAATTATTTTTAACAGATTTTTTAGGATTTTAAAGAAAATGAAAAGGAAACACAAAAGAAATTGGTGAATATGTTTTACAAGTATAACTTGTATTTAGTTTAAAACACCGTTTATTCTTGCCAATGTTGTTTTTTGTTTTCGTTTATTGCACAAGTTCCTTTCTGCAACTATTTGTACCAAAGCATGCACTACTGCTTTTTCTATAAATCGACGTTTAAATTGTATTTAATTACATTATATGAAAAGTACTCAGATCGTCTACACAAAAGTCTCCGTTTCAAAATTGTGCAATGCGCTTAACAACCATTTGTGCAAACATTAAAATATTCAAATCTAGTGTTCCTTGTTTTTCCCATTACCCCTTCTTAGAAGCTTATGACTTCCACAAATGATATAAATTCTTCTCGTTCTTATAAGGAGCTTTATCATCATACCGACCAGGTACTATTGAAGGACACTGCGACCCATGGGATCTACTGCGCCTCTTCCCGTTTATAGTTTGTTCAGCAGATCTGCTACCTTCCTAATGAACACCAGCAGATCTGAAACCATAATGGTGGATACGCCAGCCATTGAGACGATATATCTTTCTAAACATTTCCATTTAAACCTATCAAGAACCACACATTCACACAATATGTGTCCCGCTGTCTCTGATACCTGTGAGTAATTCTCTTCAGATGCGCTCTAAATCTATAATGGCCTGTAAGAAACTCCGTTAGGAGTTTCAAATCCAGCCTGCCATACTTGAGAACCACATAGTGACGCACAAATTGCGGACGACCGCCGTTCTAGAGTATCGATGTCAAATTTGTGCATTCCTGTGTTCCAAGCATCTGGCAATTTGCCAATCCTTGATTAGATTGAGGATGGTAGTAAGTTATGTTACACAGTAAGGCACCTGACCAATATAGTGTGTCGTGGAACCCTTTCTGGCCAATGCTTGTTCTGTTTTATTACGATCAATTCAGCAGTGTCTATGTACACAAAACAACTAGACCTTATTTCTAAACGATATTTGACCAGTCTAGATGTCATACGATTCGAGACAAGTGCCCTTAAGGCAGCTTGGCTGTCAGAGTTATATTAATGGTTTTGCCCTTGAGCGCACTATCTATATTGATCTCCGTACATATGACAATAATAATGATCGCAGTAGGACCGACAAGTTCCGGTTTGGTCATTAACATCAGAACCGACACAGTCATTCATTTTGGAGCCATTGGTATACCAGTTTAGATGTAACAATAACATTTCGGCCTATTCGGTATCTATTTGTCGACGCCATGTGTGACCCGATTAGCCGTTCTTGCGACTACTCGTGGGTTCTATTGTATTGTATTTCTGGTAATGTCATCTTGAGACCTGTTAAATCATGCTCCATTTGCGCACTCTGATTTCGAACTCTACTTGTGACTGTCCGGTATCATTCTGTAGGCTTTCATTCAAGATGGTGTTTGACAAATAATGTCTAGAATGCAAACACTGTTGATTAATACCGAAAGGGCATTTATGTTGCATCTTTTCGAGTTCCAGGGTTCGCAATCATATAACATGGTTAGCTTATTCGCTTTGTTTTCAGCGTCTCCGCTGAACCTCCGCTTGTTGTTCTTATACGTGCAGTGTTAAGTCTCGTTAACTTAACCCTTGAGATTTTTATTCTCAGACCATTCTGATTTTTATTCTGCTGCTTCGGTTTCTGTATTTTTCGTCATCAAACCTATGCACTAGTAAGCAAATGTCGTCTGCATACTCTAGGTCTTCCAAACGTCCATCTAAGCTTCAGGTAATGCCCCTTAATTTAAGGTTAACTTAGAAGCTTGTTTTAGTTTCTTAATCAATTTTCGTTTTCCAAACCATGACGATAATTTTTCTTGCTCGGGATTCGAAATTAAGATGGTTGTAGGCAATCACCTAAAACACTAAACCACGACGCTACCCAGTAGTGAAGTATACCACTAATAAAGCATATGGTCTTACACAAATTGTTTGTGCAAACACTACTAAACAACCAGCAGTCTATATAAGCGTAAATTTCAAACCGATAGCATATTTATCTGTAAAATTGATGTCACAAATATTGCATATAGCGTTTTAACACATTTGCACAAGTTTGGGCGAATTTTCGTATGTGATAAAATTAGAATTTTTAGCAAACCATTTAGAATTATTTAAAAAAAACAGATCTGGCATCACTATTTCCAGTTTTTTGCTCTCTTTAAATTGTGAAAAGCTTTTCGAAGCAAACGATATGAATGCTTAACGGTATTTTGATGATTTGAATTTCCATTTTACAATATTGACGTCACCATAAGGTGTTGCCCATTGCTTTTTCTAAGGAAACTATTAATATGTTTTTTGAGAATAATAGGGTTTTCAATTTTATCCTAAAAACTTTTTGATTTAATTATGTATCAAGGAGCTTTAGTTTTGAAAACATAATTTTATAATCGGCCCTGCATTGGTGCAGGAGTCTTTATGTTAGATGGCGTATTAGCGCAATCTTATATACTTCCTCATGAATGCAGTGCCTTCCAGGCTTAAGAGTTTTCGGTTCTTAGGACACGGAGTTAATCTATTAGAGCATATCGATACGTGTGTGGGCAGTCATTTTACTATATTTCATTTACTATATTTTACCCGCAAGGCTTGTTGCGTCCTGCAGGAAAATACTCACGTTACTTCTGGACAGATACATAATTAGACTGTGCTGGGTTTCGAGACACTGTGTCATTTCGGGAAATGAATTTGCATACTAGCGAACAGGTATGAACTTTCTGTCTAGCTCAGGCTAGTCACGTTCTGCAAGAAGGCTCTCACGTTGCCTCTTGACAGATACATCATTAGACTGTGTTGGCACTCCGGCATTGCTGAGTTATAGATGAGCAGGGAAGATCAAGCCCAGCCTGTAACGGTTGAACACATCTTATACCATTGCCCTGAATCGCGAACTTGCTGGCTCAGGCTATTCGGTGAGGTCTTTTTTGAGTCTACCAGGATTTCAGGCCTCTCAGCATTAGTTGGTTGGTGAGAGGACTCTCTATGTAAGAGGAATTTATTGAGTTTATTTCCAACTTCTCTCTTCTTTTTTTCGCTTTTTATTGATGGTATCCACAATGGGCCTCTTTTTATTCTACAGGGAGTGCAAGAAAATTTCAAGTTCAACAATGTCCTTTTTCAAACGCAAGTGACCATTTTAATTTAATTTATTACGGGCCAATGCATTTGGGTGAACTTCAAGCTTCTTTAGGTATGTTGTTTTGTATTTAGTGGCTCACGTTTTACAAAGTGCAGGCCTAGTACAAATGTTCGAATATTTAAAATACCAGGAGGCGGCTGTTATCATATGTAGGATCTTGTTTTGGCGTCTTTGAAATTTCCTTACGTTCAAAGTTGAGACCGAGACACATAACTGAATGCTATAACTCTATTGGTTTCAACAGTGGGTTATAAAGCAAAAAAATTTGCAATTACAACTAAAGACGGAGTTTTTTTGACATCAACAGCCGTTCGAAAAGTTTTGACATTATAAGTAAAAGACTAATAGCATTATAAGATTATATTTTAGTGATGCCCTTTATTGACTTAGGTATCATAGTAACAAAAGCAAGCTTCAATATAGTGGGATAATATTCAAACCATGAAATACATTACATACGACACTAGAGTAAGCCCTCCCGCGTTGCTGGGAGTCTGCCTGTACTTGCTTTTTGACTGATGTGAATAGATAAACAAGGTTTAAACTTTTGCCGTTCTCCACACATGCAAAATTCCATATTTTCTTAAAACAGATGGTTTGAATTGACCGCCAAGTTATTTAGATCCTTCAACTCTAAACATTCTCAAGATATACAAATATTATTGTCGACTTTGTATGAAAGTACCATGCCCACTTATTCAATTCCGCCCACTTTTGAAATGATGGTTTTTATTATCTAAGAAGTTATATAGAACAAATTCTGAAGCTGCCATTCTAACCGCTCTCACGATATACAAAAATCAATATCATTGATTGTCATTGTACACATAAGACATTACAATACATGGTTTGGTAAATTTCCAAGTGACAATAAAAAAATCATAATATGGAAAACGGAGGGCATTTTGTTGATATATGTATGGAAATATATAGGAAAAGCCAAATGCCAAATCTCCGGAACAACTGAGCCGATTTCATGCAAATTCACATAAATCATCTCCAGACCATCCCCAACGTTGAAATTGGTTGACCCGTTTCCGCAGTTATTCGTGACATCAAAGTGTACACTTATTTTTATATATATAGATAAAAGGGATGTTTCTTATTGCTATACAGGGCAGTGATTTTATCAACATTAAAGCTTTCTTGGGGTTCAGTTCAGTATATATAAGGTATACATAGATACAAAATATAAAAAAATTATTCTTCAAATTTAAAATAAGTAAATTTTTTGAAATTTTTAATAACATTCTTACATAATACGAAAGTGTAAATAAAACTAATTTTCATATATAATTTCAGATAAATGCAAATTTAAACACAGAAGACCTAAGTACTTTCTATAAAAAAGTAGAAATATAATTAAGGAAAGCGTATACAATTTCAAAATAATACATATGAGTGAGTACATTATATAAAAAGCTAATAAGAATATGCCACTAATAGTTAAATAGCCAATTTAAAGTATGAATAAGAATACATAATAGCATACCAGATACACATATTTAAAATTTAAACAAATTTGAAAAGCTATTTTACAATCTTTTGCGTTGACGATTATTCGGATGATAATTGTGTAACGATTCGGTGTATTTCGGCTTTAAATAATTATCTATATTAATTTCAGACATTTTAGTCAAAAACTTTGTATTGTGGTATTGGCCAATTTGTTTAGAATTTGACGGAGCAGTATTTGTTTCTTCGGAGGATGTTGATAAAATACGCTGCCTACTACGTTTTCTAATTCTAATAAAATTTTTTAAATATGTAGAAGATGACGAGAATGTTGAGCTGCTATCATATTCGTCTGGCTCCTCTAAAATTGTTGATATATTTGGTTGCCTTAAAGATTTACGTTTTCTTGTACGGTTTGCTATACAGGAGAGATCAAATCTAGTATCTTTTTCTTCATAGCCATCGTCTACAATAAAGCCATTAAGATCAGTAACAGTTTCCGTATCACTTAGTGATGATAGTGATTCATCGTCTGTTGTGTTATCGTAATCAGACTCAGATTCATGTAATTGTTCATAAATTTTTGATTGTTGTTGTTGAAAACACTCCTGCGATGTTTGTGCACATATAGTTTTACGTCTAGTCCTTTTCGCAATACAGGATATATCTAAAGGATTTTGTTGATTTTCTTTTAACGTTTGTTGCTGCAAATACGACATTTCATTTCTGATTGTGGTGGTATGTATAGTTTTACGACGTCGTGTCCTCTTAGCTATGCAGGATATATCTAAAGCATTATTTTTGTTACTGTTACGGTTTGTACTATGTGTGGTGAGTTTTGGATTATCCTTATTGTTGCCTTTATCATTTAACTTAAGCATTTCAATGTTTTTCTGTAGATTTTGGGATTTTCTGCGTGTTCTTAAGGCTATACAACTGATATTATTTTGTTTTTCAACATGTTTATCGAATTGCTCTAAAGGATCTACATCACTGGTTTCGTCTGATGTTTGATTTTCAGAAAAACATTCTTTTGCTTTCGGTTTGCAATCTAGACGTGTCTGTTTGGCAGTGGAATGTTCTTTGTCATCTTCCGAATCGCTAGATATTTTAAAAGTTTTCCTTTTTCTACTAGTGTGTTGGCTGAAAAGTGTTTCACTACTTTCAGAGTCTGTTTTTATTCTCAAAATATTTTGCGTGCAAGAGGGTTTAATATCTTCCTCTAAATCCTTGTTGAAGGTGGTCTGTCTTTCAAACGTTTCACTTTCTTGACTTTGCGACTCAATACGCTGACATCTGATATGTTTACTGGATGTCGGTTTGATTTGTTCGTCTTTTTGGGAATTTTCACTCGTTTCTGTATCACTTCTTATGCGCATCTTTCGTTTGTTTGTATTGTTTGCTTGAGTTATTTTGTAATCGCTTTGTTCTTCTTCACTGCTTAATATTCTCATTCCTCTAGAGGTACTGCAGCTGACTTGTGTAGACTCATTATTATGAAAATTTGAATCCTGTTTCGAAGTGGTAGTGTCTGTTAAACGTTTAACAGTTTCTATATCCTCCTTATCACTAACATGACATACGTCAATGTAGTCATTTTCTTCATTACCGTTATTTGAATTAAAACTTTCACGACCACTATCACCTTCCTCTATGGCCACTGTACAATCGCTACAATGAAAACTTCTTACACCGGCCAGTAGACAACGCTTATGCATAGCTATTGAGCCACAAGTACTGCAAAAGACAAAAGGATTTTGATCACTTTTATCCGTGCGTCCCTTATTATTCTTACACTCTAAAGCAGAACATGTATTGGGACGTTCTAAGAGTTCAGCAAAAGCATTAGGTTCTAATTCCCAGGCAGCATCTCTGTGTTGTAATTAAAAATTCCGTTTTATAACAGTTTATATCTTAAAAACTAATTTTGCAAAAAAAAAGAACTCACTGATTGGGTATAAATATCCCTTTGACTGGTAACTTTTCCCTGAACACATCGGCATCATTGCATAGAGGACATTTAAAGAAATATCCGGCAGTTTTGGCAAACTTTTGCAAGCACAACTTATGGAACCAACCATTACGACAACAGGGTGTCAAAATCATATTGACAGAGTTGAATTTTTTCCCTGGCGTACATAGATTGTCGTAGCAAATCAAGCAAGTCTCTGTTGAGGAAGGACGTTGTTTTGTTTTCCTTACATGACGGTGACAGTAGGAACGAAAATCATTACAAAATTGATTCTCGGCATAATTTTTCAGGCCGCATATCAAATGGAAGGTATTACGGCATTTGCGATCACAGCAGCCTATATTGGCATACTTTTCACTGCAGTAGCAGCATTTCTACAAAAACGAAAATAAATAAAAACTATCGTGTGGAACATTCATACATATCTCAGCCATAACACCACTAACCAGCAATGATACACGAGCAACTTCCTTCTTTATATCGGCTTCAAGGAAACCCAAAAAGCCTTCGTCATCGTTACCATTTTGTGTCAGATTTGAGGACAAATACTACGCAATACAAACAAAATTTTAATTAATTTCTCCTTTGTTATCCTTAAACAACAACACTTCTCCCCCATAATCGATCAGCTTACCAGACAAAATGTATGTACACCGAATTGTTTGTTTCTTAAAAATTCTCCATATTGTATATCATCTTTTTTCGAAGATTTACACAAAATACATTTGTCCATCGTATAAAAAACTTAATTTTGCATTAGAAATTGTGTTTTATTTAATAATAAAAAAGTAAACAAAAGGTTTCACACTTTTCTTTATATGAAATAAGAAATAAAAAATTTTTCTTCGACAAACCAAGCGCGGTATTTTCGATGAATTGTTAGGCGTTAGCAATTCATAGTGAATGACGATAATAGTAATGCTATAGAAGTGAAAACAAAACGCCTAAAATGATATTTGTTATATATATTAAGAGTATCTTAAAATGTTTTTATTGTTCACACCCTTATGAATATAAAATATTTTGTTTCAAAATAATTCCTACTACCTAGTTATTGATACATATATGGGTTTATTTTAAGTCCAAGGCAGAGGAGAAAAATCGTTGAAAATTTATTTAACATTTAGCCACTGTACTGTTTATTATTGTTTTCATAGTTAAATTAAATCCGCTGTATTGTTTGTTTACATATAAATTTTTTAGAAAAAAAAATAATAATAATAATAAAAAAAATATGCCCAAATTTAAAATCTTTGTTTATCAATTATAATTTATAACAAAAATATATATAATATTATAGCTTCTTATCCTTAGTATTATCAAATTCCAACTCCTCCATTTTGGTAAATCCAGAATATCTAATAATTTTGCCTTTTTCCACATTTAAACGTCTACTAAACTGCACTGCTTGAGACTCACTTTTCTCTTCATCGGTTTTATAGCCATAATAATGGGCCCAATCACCGCGTCCTTTATATACCATATAGCAAACATAACCAAAAGCATTCCAAGCTATTAATGCATAGGCTAAACTCAGGCGACGTTTCCATAAGGCTGCCTGCAATTCCGGTATAGGATTGGTGTTTCTTCTTACCAAGCGGCGCAGCCATTTCATTTGAAACAATGACATTTTTTATATGTATTATTAGTATATAGCGATTATATAAAAATTATTTAATACAACACAACACAGCGTTAAATATAAACAAAATGTGACAATGTTTATTAAAACAACGAAGTAGTGAACAAAGGCAAAAGGAGATAATGACAAACAGCTGCGCTTGAACAGCGGTTAATCTGTGATTAGAGAAGAGTTGCAAAATTTTGTATTTAATCATGTGTTTTGTGCGTGTGCATGTGTAGAAAGTGGTGGTAAATATTTTGTCAAAACATTTATTTGCATTGTGAACTACTGCAAAGTTGATAATTTTAAGGCGAAAAAACAAAATAACATTCTAAAAAATTGTAAACATTTTTAATTAAAAACTATTATTGTCCAGCCATTATTGCCTTTTCGAAGTGTTATGTGCCGTGTTTTTAATATTTTCATCCTGTCACCCTGTGGTGTGAGTGATAATCTCTAAATAGGTTTTTTATCCAGTGTTTTTTGAAAGCAAGAAAGTAGAAAAAAGCTAAAATTAAAACAAAAAAATTGTTTGCGAAAAAACAATGTTATTGCGAGCTCAGCAATTCAACAATTTGGATTATCGTCGTCGCCAAATTGATACTTTGAAAGTATTCAATGACAAGTAAATATTGCTGCTTCAACTCGTTGTGTCATAAAAGCAAAGAAAATAATTGTTTTTTTTTACCTTTTTAGTGTGGTGGAAGTCTGTGAATTAGAGGAATATTGCATACACTTTGAATCCGGTGGCCGTAATTTTATATTAACCGTTCTATTGGGTCTAAACTTTCCCAATGAACGTCCCAAACTGTTACTATCACCCATTGTCCAGCATATATGGGTAAATGCCGCAACTGGTGAGGTAGAATCAGCTCCAGGTTTACTAAATGTAAGTGAATTTGGTATTTTATTATTACTTCGAATATCCTTAGAATTTAGTTGACCTTGTAGTAAAATATTGATAAAAATATTGTGTGTCGTGCATTATATTTGACAAATATTTGTCAAATTAGCCGTATATGAAAAGTGAAAGCACACGTATATGCTCAAGGTAATATCCTTGGAATCAAGTTGAAGGCAATAATAGTTAAAAAAATACCAGTTTTTATTAATCGAAATGACAGTTATGACCTTAAACTTGTTGATGATTAAGGAAATTTTTAAATGGTTATTAAAAAATCTACTTTCTCTGGCTTAATTTCACACTTAATTTAGCTAAAGCTATTTTAAAATTTTATTTACAATTTATCCACAAAGGATAGTAAGAATATACCCAAAAAGTTAAGTTTTTAATATTTAATGATGGCTATAAGATTTATGAGAACCTCGCAGAAGGCCCAGTGACTGTAGCTGTGAACAAGAACACCACTGGAAGAAGAACATTATCAATCTCGGCCTCTCAAGGTGGGCGATGTAATATAACGGCAGTAGACAATCACATCTAGCTATTCGAACAGCATTTTTCGGAAACTTTCAATATATTCGATTTTCCACCCCGAGACCCTCATTCACTACGAGCGTACAGCTGTCCAGACGAGACAACTACAAATTACGATGGATATAGGATGGCACATTCCCGGGAAGTTGCAACATGTTGTTGAATTTCTAAGGTCCTCTTTCAGGACTACCCCTTGTGTATTACTAAATCCGCCCATCTCTAAAATATTAAAGACTGAATAATTGTTTAAATAATGGTTGGAATGAATTGTGGTCTCAATTCCGAAAAAGGGCAATCTCAGTCAATGTGGAAATTAGAGAGGTATAATGTTGTTGTCTATCCCACTGAAAGTGCATACTAGGAATCTACTTAACCGTATAAAGAATAAACTAGAGTCGAACTTACGAGTACAGTAAGCTTTCTAAGCGAAAGCCTTTGCAACTTATCGTAGCAATATTTGACCAGTCTATATATCATACTATTCGATCCAACTGCCCTTAAGGCAGCTTGATTGCCGGAAAATATATTAATGGTTTTACTCTTGAACTCATCCAGGTTGATTTCCATGATCTCAGCCTAAAAGACACTCAGCGCTCTCCCCAGTGGGATCGACAAGTGGCGGTTGGGTCAATGAGCATCAGTACCGACACAGTCATTAATTTTGAAGCCATGGGTATACCAGTTTAGATAAACTCACGTTGAACTGAGGCCATATTAGATCAACAACCCCGGTCCGGGAATTCAACAGTAAATCTCCTGCCAAAGCACAGATATAATGGCATAATATGCAAGACCGACCACCTTTCCGACGTATTTCGGTATCCCTTAACGAAAAACTGTTGGAATCGTTCTCTTTGCCACAGTCAGAATATCTAAGACTTGGAAAAAATTGGAGATCAACTTCTATATCAACCTGTACAAAAATACGGTTTGTTAACCTTAATATAAAACCGGTTCTGCTGTACGTGTACGAGATCTGGTTGATAAAGAAGCTGGTGGCCGAATACAATATCGAACGGAAAATTGTGGACCAAATGTAAACAAATTCCGATACATTTAAGGATCAAGAAGAGGAGATTGAATTGGATTGGGCACACTTTACAAAAACAACCAACCGGAATCTGCGTACAAACTCTCCATTGGCACCCACAAGGCACCAAAGTTCGAAGTAGGCCGAAACTCGCATGGAAACATATTGTTACGTTTTAACCGTTTTTAAAACGTTTGAGTTCGTTAAATTAAAATAAACACTACCCTGTTGTTGTTCACAGTTTTTTATTTTACTACACTATAACTTTTATACAGTTTATCTTAACGCAACAGCTTAATATTCGTTTATACAACACTTTTATTTTCGCTTAAACACGAGTTTATTTCATGACAGAAAAGCGATAACTAACTATCATGTAGGCAAAGCAGCCTCTTTGTGTACCTAATTGCCTACAGTTTGGAAAGTTCCGGAAATGTCTCATATCCTCTATTTTATATCCGTTAATTCAGATGGTCGAATTAGTAGTGCTGCCAGATAACGCAAATAAATACGACATTGACAGTATGACACATAACTACCAAATATACCGAAATTTTGGCATTTTTGTTTTCGTAACAATATAATAAGCGACAACTGAAGTCGAAGGACTCATACTTCGATGGAAGGTAGCAGCTACATATGTATAGGCTCATTATTTCCAAAAGCACACGTCAATATCTCTTTCAACCATAGATTGCAACTGAACGCAAATTAGTTGTCCTACAAAGCTAATATAACAAATGCACTGAATAATAGTATTTTAATGAATAAATGAAAAAACATTTTATTTTATTAGACTCCTAATTTAAATTTAAATAATTGTATTAAAATATATATATATTTTCCTTTTCTGTTTAGTATTCACCGCACTCAGATTTAGGCCGAGTTGTGCATGCTGTAATTAGAGAATTCGAACGTTTTCCTCCACCGGTAATTAAGGCCCAGAGTCCTATTAATATAACAACTACCCTCAATAATTCCGCCACGTCTTCACATCACACCATGTTACAACAGCCACATCATCATCATCCTTATCCCCCCCTACAAGTGGCCAAATCGTTGGATAGTGGCACTAGCAGTGGTGCATCCAACAGTACTAGCAGCAGTAAAGAAACCTCTCCACATGATCCTTCAATATCAACTTCATCGCCCCGTCTCAACGAGAGTAATTTTCCGAATTTGTCCACATTATCACTAGATGAACTTAAGCAACTTGATAACGATCCAGAATTCTTTGATGATTTCATTGAGGAAATGTCAGTAGTGCAACAACTTAATGAGGAACTAGACTCTATGATCAATCAGGTCGAGTCAATTTCAAAAGAGAATGAAACTAAGGAAACACATTTGGTTGAATTGAAGCGTAAGCTAAGCGATGATGTGACTACATTGAAACATCTGGGCGAGAAATGTGATCAACTTAATAAGAAGTATTTGAAGAAATCCGAAGAATATAATCCCCAACATATAAGAGAACTATTACAAATAGCAGCCTCAAATGCTGATACGGAATGTGAAAGGCATGTGGAACAATTCTTAAATGGTAAAATAGATGTACAAACATTTCTACAAAACTATACACACTCAAAGAAATTAAGTTCAGAGCGCAAAGCCAAAGAAGAAAGATTAGGCCAACAATTAACGGCTTTAGAAAAGGCTGGCATTTAAAGCCGTTGTAAATTGTTGTACTAGAAAATTGCAAATCTTGCCTTATTAACACAAGGCGCTCAACAAAAACAAAGGAAATAATGCAATAATATAGAATATAGTGTTTGTGTTGGAAAATACATATTTTACTAAAATAAAATCATAAATCCTTCAACAGCCTGGTGCTGGGCTTTATAATTATTGTTAGTATGTATTTCTTCTATCGTTGCTATTTTTGAATTGTTTTCTTTTTATTTAAAGCAATATATATAATATACTTTTACTCTTTTGGAATCTTTTTCTTTTACAATTTTTGCTCCTTTTTCACAACTGGTTTCTAGCTAAAGCAAATAATTTTTAATTCAAATACAAAAATTATAAAAAATGCTTTAGAATAAAAAACATACAAAAAGTTCTCTGTAGTTAAGTAGTAGTGCTATTGTAAAATATATTATGATCATTATTTTTATTCTTAATTTATTACTGTTTTCGTTTCGTTTTTTTATAATAAAAATAGCTGGTAAAGTTATTAAATTCTTTGTACAAGAATTTCAAATAAAGTTAGTTTCTTTAAAGAAAACAAAAATATAAGACCAGTAAAAGCAATGGTTTTATTTAAAACTAATGGAGCTCATTCGCAATTCATCCCTGCAGTCCAATAAAGCACCTGGTCCTGATAAAATACCTCCATAGTTAGTTATTGAAGCCAGACTGTCTGCACTTACGGAGGAACTTATAATCTTTTTGACAAAGAAGAATTGAGAGGAAGCACGTTATTAATCACTACGAATAAAATAGTTGCGAACATCATTAATTTTCGAGTATCAGACTCAGACCATGTGTTACCTAGTCTGAAGAACATGCAGGCTGGCTAAAGAGCGCTTCGGGCTTGTATCGACCATGTCAACACATTGTATATAATAATGGAGCAATCCGCTCTACCTATATTTAATAAACTGCGAGAAGGCGTTCGACACTATAAGATATAAAAACACCCCTATTCTGTTTTTTTTTTCGATTCGAATCCAAATTTTATCCGTTTAACAACTTTGGTGCTCTGCGTTTTAATTCCGTTCATTTTCTTTCGATTGTATGTATTCTGCATTACGATCGTAGCTACGATTTTCTAAGTTGTTAAAGTTGTGATGGGCAGTGACGTGATGTAGTGGTTAGAGCACATGCATACAACACAAGCGGTCCAGGTTCGAATTTCCAGCAGCGGACATGACAAAAAAATGTATTTGCGGTTTCGTGTGTTTAATAGGGACTTTAAACTTCACAGCAGACAAAAACAAATTTTGAAAAAAGTATAAGCCCCTTGGCCTTTCAGCTTACGTCTGGCGATGAATACAAACATCAGACGAATGATCAGAAGAAAAACGCCACCTACTGGGGAAAAGATACAATTCTAAGTAAGGATTACCACCACCGCTTAGCAAGGATCTTCACCACTACATAATCATATGGAGGAGAGCTACAGCAGTTTAATTATCTACTTAAGTTGAAATAAATTAACTTGGTTAATAAAACTGAAACAAAGCAATTTTTCATCCATTGCTTTGTTTCAACAAAACAATCAAAAATTAAGTTTTTTCTTAATGAACCCCTTTGTGTATGCACTTCCTTTTTTAATTTTTTCATTATTTTTCCGCTTATTGTATATATAGGGGTGAATGTAATCTTATCACTAGAATGCAAGAGCTTGTGCAGTCATCCCTATACTCAAAAGAAATTTTTCTATAGTTTTTGTTTACTAACCAAAAATATTTAAAATCTACTTCTCAGGCGAAATATGCATGAAAGGTACACTGCTTGCCACTTGAATAGCATATTGTCTGTAGTTTCCTAAAATCGTCTTATATCTCAAAAATTATAACCGTAGTAAAGCTATTATCATGTGTTGTCTTTTATGCTTTATTTACCAATTCTGTCGTGGAAAAAAATTATTCTTTCAATATTTTATATTATATCTTGTAATAATGTTTTTCTCTCCAGTCCTAAATACAACCATGGACACATTGACAGTCACACTCATTTCTAAAAGTATAATAAATGTTTAAGCTGCGCAAACATATTTCGATTGGAATTTAATTTCGATCACATTTAGGCCCCCGTAGAATCAAAAAACTTAATCGACTGGAATGTGTGATATTTTTAATAATGGAATTTGAATAGATTATAAAATGTTGAAAAATGGTTGCTTTCCTAAACGTGTTGCTTTTCAGTGCAAGAATGTCTCGCAACCATGCTAACTTCGACAATGGATTGCATTCCTAGTCATTCTTTTCTTAGGTGATGCGCAAACGCAACTAGAGCAATATAAAAATTCGTAATGCTTTTTATAATGTTGTAAAGAAAAATTTAAGAATTTTAGACCGAATAAAAATTTCAATTAAAAAATTGAAGTTTTACAAAGTCTAAAATGACAATGCATTTGATTTGCAGTTTTGCAAAGTATTACTACTTGATTTAAACTCCGCTTTGACGTTGTATAGAAACGTTTAAGACAGCCAATTATTTTTCCTTTAAATAAAACAACTTGAAGATTTTTTTTTTAATACGTATATCAATTACATGTATTTTGTTTTTATTTGATCAATTTACTTGAATATAGTTTTTTTAGTGATGTGTTGGTATAAATTGAAAATGTTTTTTTTTTTATAATAAATTAATAATTAAAAAAAAAATATTATATAATTAAAATGAGTTTAAATACAATGCAGAAAAAACACAAAAATACAAACATAAAATGAAAAATTCGTTTTAAAATGGGCAGAATAATAATTTAAAGAAATAATTTATTCTTTTAAAAAATCTAAAAGATAAAAGAAAAACGTTTACAAATATTTGTTTTTGTGTAATGATAAGAAAATATTACTAATATTAAAAAGAAAATTACTACTACTTATGGGAACACTGCTTTAATGATATTGAGTGTTTTTTTTCTTTTATAAATATTTAAAATTTTTATAATTTAATTATTTTATATTGTGAATTGATCCCTTTTATTTTGGATAGGAAAATATTAGAAAGAATAGAATTATTTTCTTTTATTTTAACTACTAAAAAATATCACTCTTAAACACAAAAATAGAACCAATTTAATATAGGTAAGGAAAAATCAGAGTTGTTTAATAAGAATTAACACCTTCTATTTTTTGTTTAATTAATGGATTTTTATTTTATGTTTTAATTTTTCTTTGTGTTTTTTTTTCTTTACGTTTTTCAATTAATTTTCTGGCATAAAATATTATTATCTTTTTTTCCAATATAAGTTATTGTTGTCTGCTAAGTATTAAATCTTTTGTTGTTGTATTGGTTGTTGTTGCTTCGTTATAAATATTAAAATGTGTTTTCAATTAAGTAGAGGCATTAAGTAATGTTGTGTTGTACTACTCATGCCAAAAATTCTATAAATTGTTCGTTTTTATTTAAAGAATTTATTTTTTCTTTTCATTTGTTTGAATCTCTAGTAACGCTTATAGCGTTCGTGGTTTATATTTACTTAAATTTTAGTTATAAATTGGAAAAAAATTACGAAAAAAAGATGAAAAAAATGGTCCATTTACTGATCCATGGCTTCTTCTTGACTGGTATCATCAACATCCATGCCAGAGGGTTCATCTTCGGCTTTAGATGGGTTGCTAGTTACCTCATCGGTGGCCATGGCAGTAGGTTTGGCGTTATTAGTAGCTGTTGGCTCAGCTGTTACCGCAGTAGTTGGTGGCTCAGCCATAACAACTTCTTCTACAGTAGGTGGTGCCTCCTCCTCTTCAATGGCTACATCCTCTACCATAGGTTGATCGTTCAAAGCAAGTGTGGGTGGTGTTGGTGTAGCAGTTGCCTCCTTGTCATCTTTATCTTTATCTGTTTTGGGTTTAATTTTATCTTCAGTTTCTGTTGGTGCAGGTGATGTAGCTGGAAATGTTTCTTTATTATCTATTTTTGCTTCATTTTCAATGGCAGTTTGTTTGTTAATTTTTTCAGTTACGATTTTATTTTCTGTAGTTATTTCTTCCTTTTTTTCTTCTTCGCATTCCTTTTCTTTTTCATTGGATTCTTCAAGTTTCGTTTTGTCCTCTTCTTCAGTCTTTTTTGTTCCCTCCTTCTGTTGTTCTTCTTCTTTTGAGATTTCTTCTTGTGCTTTTTCAGTGGCCTTTTGTTCTTCGTCATTTTTGTCTGTTTCTTCAATAACTTTATCTGTCAATTTTTCTTTAGTTTCCTGCTCTAAATCTTTTTCTGGAATGTCTTCTTTTGTTTTGCTTTCCTTTTCTTTAACTTCACCCTTTGTTTTGTCATCATTTTCTTGTAGATTTTCTTTTTCCAGTTTCCTATCTGCTGCAACTGGAGTTTCTTTAGTTTCTTCATCACATTTTTGCTCTTTTTCTCCCTTTTCTAACTCTTGTTTTTCTACCACATTGGCTGTTGCACTGTCTTCTTCCTTCTTGTCCTCTAACTTGGCTTCTGTTTGTTCTTTTTTAACTTCTTCCTTAGTTTTACCATCAATTTCTTCTTGTTCGATAGCTTTACCATCTTTTGAATCTTCAGACGGTGTTTCTGACTTTTTAGCAGATTCGTCTAAAGTTTTTTCAGTTTTGTTTTCTTTTTTAGAAATATTACTTTCTGCATCTTCTTTTTTTAATTCCTGTTTTTCTTCCTTTGTTTCTAATTTTTCTGTGTTTTTATTTACTTCTTCAGCTTTTTCTTGTTGATCTGCCTTGTCTTCCATTGCTACATCTTCATCTTTATTATTGGGGGTTTTAGTGTCTACCTTTCCTGTGTCCTTTTGGCTTTCATCCTCTTTCTTTTCCTCTTTATTAGCTTCAGATTTTAATACTGGCTCGTCTTTCTTAATTTCAGCTTCAATGTTAGTCTTTTCTTCACATTCCATTTTATTTTCCTTAACATCTTGTTCTTTAGCTTCGGCAGGCTTTTCTTCAGCCTTTTCTTTTTCTTCATTGGGCTTAATGTTTTCCTCTTCTTTAGCCTTCTTTGTTTCTTCCTCACCTTCGGGCAGTTCCAACTTGGCTTTTTTAGGATTTGGTAAATTATCATCATCATTGGCATGTGCATTCTTAGTAGGTGTTGTCTTCTCTTCTGGCTTTGTCACACCTTCTTTAGTAGCTGCTTCAACTTCAGCTTTACTAGCTGTACCATTGCCATTGGTGTTTTCTGCGTTATTGAAGAGGCCATCAGCTTCCATATCAATATCAACATTCACATCTAACGAGAGGTCACCATTTACCACAGAATCCAAAGAATCGCCATTTTCGGATTCGGTACGTTTACGTCCTGGCTCCACAGTACTGACTACTGAAAATAATTTAAGGAGTGAGAAAAGCAAAAAAAAAAAAAAAATCTGCCATTTAAATCCATAGGGAGAGAAATTATTTAAAAAAATGTTTCTCTTTTATCCTACAACTTTTTGTTTAAATGAATGCAGTGCGGTGGGTATATTTTGTTTTGCAAAAACTTACCAAGAATATTCTTTTCCAAGGCACGCATGAACTTATCAATGCGACTATATTGTTTACGTGGATCAATTAAAAGTTCACACAAGCGTTGTATGGTAAATGGTGCAGCATTGAAAAGTTCTAAACGTTCCAATAAAGATGATTTCATGCTCTCATAATTGAAAGGATCAACATTGGGGTATTGGGGAATTTCTAAGAAGATAAAAAAGCAATATATTTAATAAAATAAGTAAAAATAGTCGGAAAAAAAAATTTAGAACTCCTTTTCTTTTAACAATCATTGAAGAATTTAAACATTTGGTTCTGATCTGAAGTCTAATTAAAGTTGAATATAATTATAGGATTACAAATTAAATTTAAAAAATAACATATTTTGTTTAAAGACAATCAAAGCGGCAACACTGTTCGAGTCTTTTTAAAACCATGTTTATTTACAAAATGTTAGATTCAAATTTTGAAATTACCACCCGCTCTCTACGTTTATAGAAATGCAATTTATACTGTTAAAATGCCACTGCTGCTTAAATTGCTTGCACAGAATTTATTAAACATACACATACTTCTAGCAGTATCAAAGACCTGTTAATTATTTTGTTAGCACACAAATCTTCAAAGAGATTAACAGTGTTCGTCTATGATAGCTTAAACTGTATTGTATGTAGCAAAGCAATATTAAGCAGAGAGTTGCTGCTCTGCTACTTACAAATGCAGCATGAAAGCAGAACAGTTAAGCAGAGCTGCAATGTAATGTTGGCTCTGCCATAAGATATAAACTATTTTTGGTCATTCTGAGAGGTAAGCAGAGCTGCAATGTTATGTAGATCTCAACTGTTTTGGCTGTTGTGAGAGGTAAGCAGAACAAATGTGTTGTTTAAAAAAGTTAATATGTTTTCTTATTTTTAAAATTTTGCAAAAATGAAAATCATGAATAACAACTGATATAATATATAATTTAAAACACAAGTTTAAAATAAAACGGGTATTAAAAATTATAAAACGATATATATATATATATATATATATATATATATATATATATATGTACATATATTAAATTTGCCGGTTTTTTAAAGGCAATTAGCTCTTTTCTTTGTGTTGAAGTTACACTTTTTCTCTTTTACGCTCTTAAATACACTTTTAACATGTTTTAAATGTACTCTTAACTAAACTACTTAAGTAATGTTCCCAAGAGTTTGGTATACATTTATTTCCAAATGAAAAACAAACACATGCATTTACATGTGAATGTATATACATATGAATGTAGTATATATAAAATAAACAATTGAAATTTAATATATAGAAAACAATTAAAAATTGCCGGCTTAGTGCCACACACATAAACACCTTAAATCTACACAGGCGAATTGAAGAAAACAAAACGGCTTTAACTAAAATTGTTGCTTTAAAAAAATCATTAGGCAAGTAAAACGTACACATACATACATTCTTCTAACGAAACTATTCACAACAAAAGTAATATTTAATGAAAAAACAATTTTAAAAAGGCTTGCAAATATTTAAGTTTAATATAAACATATACACATGCACCAACACATGCATTTGTACATACATATGTATAATGAGAAACACTAAAAGCGAAGTCTTCTTTTCTTTTTATAAAGAAATAAAGTAAAGCTTAAAAGAAAACACATGGAAAAAACGTCTTTTGCTTTAATTGGGAAGTTTTTTTATTCTTTTTGTACTCATGTTGAATGTGTTCCCTATATACGATACTGTGGCTATTTTTAGAACCAGACTTAAAGTGAATGAAATTTTTTTATATTTTATTGTTGGGATACATGAAAATAAGTAGAGTGAAGAAGACAAGCAACAACAGAATAAAAAAGAATATGGCAAAACAAAATTTATATGGAGTATTGTTTATTTAACTTCATAGAAGAGGATCGTAAAGGATAGTAAAACAATGTCTGCACATACATATATGTAAGGTGACCAGATAGTTGAGTAAGCCAGAGTTGCATCGATATTGAACGTCTTGAAGTTATAAATTGCTTCAAGTTCTTTTTAGCCTGCACTCGATAGAATGAAGAAAGACTAGTGGGTCGATTATGGATGTAGGCAACTAGAAATTTGTAGTTGCCTATATTGCAATTGAAGTTAATAGATTTTCAGCTGCTAGTTGATATACGTAGTGCATTTTTTGCCATCCATAATCGACCCATAAGTTTTGTATGATATGGCACATTATTCGTTAACGTAATTATTGCAAAGTACTGCATGACAGGTTAAATGGCAAGTGCGCATTACATGATCCACTAATAGTTTCCCTTAGAAGCTACTAAAAATGGTAAAACTTTGATGAAGTGGTCTATATTCGAGGACTAATATTTAGTATATGGCAATAGGCCTTATACCTCTTTAACTTAACCTAACCATTGGTAATTTTGACAAGTGCAGAAATTCCTATAACAATTAGAAAAACTATCATTGATTTTGTCACTTTAAATTTATTGTTGATAAAAAAAAGATTTCGTACAAAAATATTCACGCCTGGGTAATCAATGGTAGGGATTTAAATCAATTGTATGTTGTGAATTACTTTTCATATGATTAATTAAAAATGATTAACTTGAAAAGAATGGTTTATTGCCACAATTTTTCACAGAATATTTACTTTTTAAGCAACATTTTTTACCTATCTAAAATGCGAGTTCTGTTTAGGCAACATTACGCGAGTTTAGCTCATTTCACGGTCACCATAATAGTCCTACCGAAAGTAATATGCGCAGTGGGGTAGAACATTATATAATGAACCAACACCGGTATGACGTCGAAACGCTTTGGTATGGATTTTGTGTTGCTGGCTAGCAAAATTTTTGTGAGAACGACGTAAACCCTGACATCACGGCCAACTGTGAGAGCATAACCTATTTTGGTTGGATCTGGGTGATATGGACACCAACGAAATGTGGGTTCAACAGGTAAGGAGTAGCCATATCACGTGAGGTGGCGTGAACTTTAGACTTTCTTGTGGGCTTTTCTTAAGTCGCACCCATGCCATCAGTAGTATTCAGCTTGATTTCTGCGTTAGGTTAGTGGAAAATAGGAAATTTCAAATGCGTGTCCCACAGCAAAACCGCGACGGAAATTTGCGCGTTGCTGTATGTACATATGTACCATACGTAATGACATCGATAGGCCCTTCACACACACATTGGTTTATTTAAACTTGAAGATAGGAAGTGTTAATGAAGAACCATAACAATTTTAAATATTTAAATTTTTTCCGAACGATCCAAATTGATATTTTGTAAGGGAGTTGGCTGATGCTGTAGACATTTGAGCCATTCCAAATATATACATTTGGATATAAAAAAACCCATGAATTAAAACACATTTTTTTGAAAAAAATTTTGGCTTAGCATAGGCGTGACCTCACTACGCACCTATTCTTACAAGGTTTTATTTAACTCACGATTTTGTTTTCAAAGTTACACCAAAATTGAAAACTTTGCTTGTTGAATTTTTCCTCCATGTATTTGTAGAATGTTTAAAATAGTCTGTACAGGAAGTTGGTCCTACGTACACGTGGACTTTTTTTTTACTAAATAGGTACATATGTATGTATTTACTTTGTTTGAAAAGTAAAACACTTACTCTCGACATACCCATTACAACAGGATCTAAGATCTACTTAGTTTTAGACTGCAGTAGTTAAAGAACACTATAGTATAAACAAAGCGGCATTCATCGAAGAAAGATTTACAATCCATCTCAATAATGCCAAAATCTACAACTGCACATGAAACGACTGATGTCTCTTCCGACGTCATTGTATGCGAAGGGTTTAACAATTTTAAAAAATTGTTTTAATGCATTTCATTAAATATACTCAAAGCTTATTTAAAAAAAAATAAATAAATAAATAAAAAGAAAACATGTCAAAACCCTACTGCGACGATTATTTTATCATAACTTTTCATCATCATCAAAGCATACTTTACTCATACATTTACACATTTTTTCTATGCACATATTTACATGCATATGTATTCTTAACCTAAATAAACCACTGTTCTCTACTGTTAGACAGATGCTCTTAATTCTTTTTCTTTAAAATAAATCTTAAACAAAAGAGAGAAAGGCGGAAGAGAAGAATAAAGGAAGTAGAAGAAAATGAAAAATTTCCAAAAAATGAAAATTTTTGATTTTAAGTAAATTAACAAAGCGTAACGCCCTATATTAAAAAATATTCATTTTTATCAGAAAAAAGAAGTATAAAACGTGTGTTAAAGAGAAAGTCGCACAAGGAGCAAAAAATATATATACATATAGCCGGTTGAACCGGCCAATTTTTTTGTACATGTTTTTTGGGGAGAAATTTATTTTCCTTTACTTACCATCTATACGAGGAGTGGTATCATGAAAATTTTTAATGACATTAAGCAACTTTTCACGAAACAAGTACTTTAAGGAGGCCCACTTAAAGACAGTATCACCGGTTTTCGCCACATAACCTAAATATTCATCCAATTCCTTAGGTATCTCTTTTTGCTTAAGGCGAGTAAAACGATCCAAAATTTGCATAACTTCTTCAGCGTTTTCCATGGTAACCATGTTTTTTAAAGTTGGCTTTGTTGTTCTGAATATTCAACTGTTAAGCGTGTAAAAAAAATAATAAAAAAAAAGTTTGGTTTAATTATGGGAAAATATTTTAAAAAAAAATTCTTAATTTTTTCGAGGTTTTTTGGTGTAGACACACACGTATTTAGGGTTACTGTTGTCTTTTGCTGTTAATAGTGATGTTAATGCTGTTGGAGTAGTAGTTTAGTCGCTTTTTCCTTCAAGTTTTTTTCTTTTTACTTTATTTTTTGTCGTTGTTGCTGCACACAAAAATGTTTTTTTTTTTTGAACAAAGGTCTGTGTCTGCCTAACCGCCTGCTGAGTTAAAATTGCAATAACAATAAAAATTTAACGAGTTTTGTTGTTGCTGTTGTTCTCTAGACTGGTTGTTTAACGAAGTCGCTTTATTTTTCACAGGCACACACACATACGAAATTTGACGAAATGTATAAAATTCACAGATAAAAAGAAAAATTTATGGCAAAAAACAATAAAATGAGAGCAGGACAATGACCGGCTTTCTTTTTATTTTAATCTTTTACACAGTTAATTGAAAGAGGTGACTTTTCTCTTTTTATAAATTTACGATACAAAAAAAAATTATATACTCTTTAACTATTTAATATACAAAATGTACTAAATTTAAGGAAATTAAATGCTAACAATTCCTGTTGTCTAATAAATATCCGTTAAAAGATGCAGCTTCAACGACGTTGCAAAAGCGACTGAGTAAAAACTACATAAATTTTAGTACTCAGCTTTAAAGACGTAAACGTCGACGTCACGTCGGCAACTTTTAACATACGCTTATCCAATAACAACAAAAGTATAACATGAGTAACTAATAGAAAACAACAACAACATTAACCAACAAAAAGCAGTGAAATGTTAAATTTCTTCAAGAACAAATTGTTGTCAAGACGTTCTCTTTTTCCTGATTGAACAAGAAAACAAAAAGGAATTAATAGTTAGTGCAAGCAGGTAATATTTTTTAAATGAAACATTGTTATTTGTATCTTTTTAATTTATAAGAATATACATAGGTACTTAAAATTGCAATTACGCCTGGAGAGCCAGCAGCAGCTGCTGGGCCAAATATTGCTTTTGTGAATTTTTAACTCACCTCTTTTTTGAACAAAAACCTTTGAATCTTTTTAATAATACAAACTTGTTAAGTTTTTCTCTATTTATTCTTTTAAACAAATTATAGTATTTAACGCTTTTTTAAACAAATTAAATTTAAAAAAAAATTTCTTCACTTTCTGTGACAAATTCTTCAACGTCTTCTTTTCTTATTGAGAGAAACAGCTGTTAAGTATTTAGCTGTCATTCGTGGCGAAACGTCACATATTCAACCTGGCAGCTGTTCTGTTAAATACATTTTACTGTTAAATTTAAAACGTTATAGAGTGACCGCCTACAAATAGTGATTTTGAAGAAAACCGAAAAAAAATTATTACTAAGTGGTTAATCTGCGGAAATTATTAAAATTATGAAATAAAAGTAATTTATTGTGTTTTCCCTTTTTATTTAGTGTTCAGGCTATTCCACGTGAGGAGCATACTATGTACACGTTAGGTACCTATCGGCAGGAGTTGACCCGTTTGTGGGAAGACAGTTACGAAGACTTGGAAAATTCCGAGGATGTCAAACTGTCGGCCAAGGACGCTAGGGCCAAATATATGTCTGCATATACGATATATTTCAAAGACATATTGTTTATTGAGGGCTTGATGGACGATTTCAAGACTAAAGCTCCCACCCCTTCTAATAGTTCAATACTGATATACCTTCCCCCTTGTGACATCTAAACATTTCCTGGGGATTATGCCTCTTGGTCTACATATATGGCTTAGTTTAATTTTTAGATAGCCCCGAAATCAAAATGTGGGGGTGGAAGGGTAAATGTAAAAATAAAATATTTACCCCGAAAATGTGAATTGAAAAAAACAAATAGAATAAGTTTTATCTCAATAAAAAACTATATGATTGGTAAGTTAAAACACGTACGTTTCGGGTTGGGTTCGGGTAATAATAATACATAGTTGTACACTTAATCTAAAAAGGGTAACAAATACTTAAAAACTAAGGTTGCCAGCGTAAACATTTAGCTTAAAAAATAATGTTTATTTGATAAATGTTAAATAAAAAGTAATAGTAAACAAGTGTTTATACATAAACACTAGAGGCCTTCGTAAGCACTTGATTGTCTTACATGCAATCGTTCATCATTTCAAGTACTCTTGCTTTACTAAATAAATATTTTGAAGAGAAAATATTTTAAACCACAAACAAAATCAAAAACATCAAAACTATAGAAGAAAAGAATACGAAACCTTTAAAACAAAGTAAAATAAAAGAAAATTGCAGTAGAACATAAGGAACTGAAGCAGAATTCAAACACAATCAATAAAAGCTTGTGTTTGCGATATGCTTGTCGGTTGTCTTGTATGTCTTGTCGGTTTTGTTTTTTGTTATTGTAAGTTTCACAATTCCCAACAAAAAGTAAGCATGGGACCAGCATTGCCACACAATAAATTGATTTCGTACCAACAGTTAGTAGCCTACCAAAAATTCAAGTAAAAAATTTAAAAATTAATAATTATTAAAGTATATTGAAAGTTGCAATATACTCATTTACTACGTACTTTAGCCTAAAGTTGTGTTGAGCTAAGTTACAACATTAGATTTAGGCTGCGAATAAATCCAGAAATCTAATTTGGTGAGAGAAGATATACATCTTTCGAAGTCAGCACAGCATCCGGGTACCTCATCCTATTGGCCGTGATGGCTGAACACTTACGCAGTACATGTTCAGATGTTTCGGCTTAAACAGTGCAGAGCCTACGCTGATCATTCTCAACAGTGGCCCAGAGCGATCAAAGTAAGCTTATTATACAATATTTCATTGTGACGAAAAACAAAATGTTTGGCGATAAAACTAGGAATTGCGACATAAATACTTGATGCCAACGGTAGAGCATGGATGTAGGCAGTTTGGATGTGTTTTAGCAATGTATATCGGCAGCTGAGGTTGGCATTAAGTTTTTAATGATACAACTAAAGATTGATCGCTTCACATATTTGGTCCTACTTGGAGATAATTCGGGGCAATCTGTGAACAAAATGGTTTCTTTTGAAGCTGATATACATATGTGTAAAAGCAGGATAAGCAGTCTCTGAGCTAAAGTAAAAAAATTGACCACACTTATAAACATTTTTTTAAAACAGTGTTAACATTGTTATCTATTCAAATGAGAATTAAGAAACCTACCAAAAATATAAGAAAATTGCAATAGACCCACCAAATTTCTTTTAAACAACGAAAAACTACCAATTTTGGTCCAATCGGACCAAAGCGGCAATACTGTATACATTTAATACTTCTTTTCTCATTCATCACTCTCATTCTCCTACTCTCATAATCATGCTAAGTTCCCTTTGTTAACTTCATACTTATTCTACTGTACATATTGTGCTTGCTATAGTTTACCGTATTTGACTTGATTATTATGTTTTGTTTTTATTTTTACTGTCGATCAAAATACAAAAGCAGCTACAGTATGGTTTTGAATTTTTTTCAAATGATATAGTGCTTGTTTTGTTGAGAATCAAAAACCAAAGAATTTTTGCTTTTACCAGAGAAAATACACTAAATACTGTTGTGTTTTCTACCGTATATTAGTGTCGGCTGGCATCCAACTGGGTTTGCGCATAATAGTAAACACTGTGTTACGTTTATTTAATCCATTTTCTTTTTTTTAACAAAATTCAATATGGCAGCTGTTCTGTTATATAACATGTTACTGTTAAGCTTAAAACAGTTCTAGAGTGACGGCTTACAAAATAGTGTGTTTTAAGAAAAGAGAAAAAGAATAAGGTTTATCTGTGAAATTATTAAATAAATATAATTTATTGTGTTTTTCTTTGTTATTAAGTATAGAAAATAATGTTTATTTAATAAATTTTAAATAAAAATAAAAAGCAATAGTAAACAATTGTATGTACATACATAAATAATGTGTTACATATAATCCATTTTCTTAACTTTTTTATTTAAAGAATTTCAATATGGCAGCTGTTCTGTTAAATAACATGTTACTGTTAAATTTAAAACCGTTATAGAGTGATCACCTTCCGAATAGTGTTGAAAAGTGAAAAAAATTATTAAGACAAAATTATGGTTTATCTGTGGAAATAAATAAATAAAAAACAAAAGTAAACAAATGCACATTAAGCAGCGTCGCTGTAAGATTTTTTACATTTTTTTATTTATATATAAATAAATTATTAGGTACCGTTTCACAAACAAAGCTGCCAGATTTATAATTGCGAATACATATCCTACTAACCTCTATCTTCATTGAGATACTATAGAAAAAGTTGCATACTTACTCTAAATAGGTTTTAAATATGTCTTAAAATCTAATTTTATACAGTCGGGTCCAAATTCATCGACACGCCGCTGCTTGGTCGTCAGTATAAATCGATTTTAGCTAACTTTTAATCGCCAAATTTCTGTGGCACTACATGCCATACAAGGGTAGTAACTGTTAAAGTTGTGAAAGAATAAATTACCTACTGGCTATTTTCTTTGAGGCTACTTCAAATTCCTAATCAACGATAACAAACCAGTCACTAGACGAGATCGTGGCCGATTTACTATTATCGATTCAGGGCACAGTTGCAATAAACTGCGTCCTGTGAGATCTATTGTGTCCCTTCGAGTCTACTCTTTGAACTTTAGTGAAACTTTAGTGGATACGTCCCGTGCATCAAAGAAAAACGAACGTGGTCTTGGCTGTAGTTTTTTTTAGAAGCACGCGATTTCATTCACATTGATTACATTGAAAAGGATAAAGATCAGTATTGATTTAAAGTACAAACTACCTCATATAACGAAAAATAAGTGTTGTCCTATCAAGGAAATGTGCGGGTGCAGACTTAGCCCCTGCACAAGCCTGGAAAATTAATAAAAAATAAATTTTTATTAAGACTCAAGGAATTATCAAACTCTTGAGCTGTGAAATAAAGTAAAAATTAATTTCAGGGTTTCTTTTCCGATTATCCAGTCAGCCTCTACGAGGAATTAACACACTGTGGGATTGTTTTCAAAAAAACTACGAATAGTACACAATAAGAAAAAAGAAAATAAAAGAAAATACATATTTACATACATAAGTAGTTATGACAAAATCAGATTTACGTCACTGTTTATCTTTATTTTTATAATTTTATATGTAACTTTTCTATTCTAATATTGTTGTTGCTATTTTTACTTGGTAGATAGATGCCAGTATATACGAACACATACATAATACATGCATGCCATATATTTTTTCACCTTTTTATTTAAATTTGAATACTTTGGCGCTTTTGTTACACTCACACACGTGTTTCTTACTTATGGATGTCTCCGCTATTAAGAGTGTATGGTCTCTATATGTAAATAAGTACATGTTTGTGACAAGGATAATTTTCTCTCAGGCTATTTTTATGTTTTCAGGATTTATTTTTAAATATCGGTACGAGCATAAGTGAGATGAAATAAGATCTTTCAATACAATTTTTTTTCTTCTTTTTATACGTAAATAGAAGAACATTATATTTTAGTTGTTTTTATTGTAAACAAAACATAAACACGTGCCCATTGATTTACTCTCACATGCTCTCATACTTATTTAGTCTATTCTAACTTATTCATTATAAAAGATTTCGGTTTCTTTTTGTCAGAAAGAAATCCTTAAGACATAAGAAAAGTATTAAAACAAAAATATTAAAATAAACAGCTGTTAAGAGGGATATTATTTTTATGATAAAACTCATACTCATCACCTGTCCCGTTCTAGAGAAGAGTGATAGGCAGGGTAGAATGCATTGTATTCATATTGTTATTGTTGTGGCTGCTGTTATTGGCTGGTAATTCTCAATAAATACATTGCCAGCTATTTTTTAAGTTTTTATTATTATCTTAAGGAATTTCTCTATGTATATTAATGCTAAAAAAAAATTTTAAATATAGCGGTAAAAAAGCATTTATTATCATTACACCTAAGATATTCTGAGAATAGTAATGAACTGTTTTACCACAGTATCGGGCATATTGAATGTCTTAGAATTCGTTAAACCTTTTATATATGTTTCTACATAAAATTATGTATTCCGAGAAAATTTCTAATGAAAATCAAAGAATTTAAAAAATATTTTATTAAAAATCTAAAAATTCAAAATATTTTTGTGAATCTTATAGTTAGATTCTAGCAAATTTTCTATCAGTCATACTATAACAAAGAAATATATTTTTAATATGAATGAAACCGTCTTTGTTGGTTAGAAAGTTGTATGACATTAATATTTAAATATAGTTCGTCCGTGTCACCGCTACGGCTACCGCGTATATGGCGCAATCTGGAACACCAATTTTCATGAACTTTTCGCAGCATATATGGCCGTAGTTCACCAATAACTCTTCGAATGTAGATTCAATTGTTGAATGTAAGTGTTTAATTGTCTCTGGTTTATTGACGTAGACAAGTGACTACATAACCCCCAAAAAAATAATCCAATAGGGTTAAATCATACTATCTTTGTGGTCAATTAATTAGACCATTACGTGAAATTACTGTTTCATCAAATTTATTTGAGTAAATCAATTGTAGCGCGCGCTGAGTAGCATGTGGCTCTGACCTGTTGCAACCACATATCAGCAAGATTAATGCCAGCTAATTGAGGTATGAAAAAATTTCTAATCATGTCCCTATACCGTTCACCATTGACAGTAACATTCTGACCATCATTGTTTTTGAAGACATATAGACGAATGACTCCGCCAGCCTATAAAGCACACCAAACAGTAATTTTATGTGGAAGCAGTGGTGTTTCGACAAAAGCCGGTGGATTATTCTCACTCAAAATGCGACAATTCTGTTTACGTGCTTATTCAACACAAGGTGGGCTTCATCGATAAGTTCTACGAACAGAACCATTCTAGTGTAAATTTGTCCATAATGAAATGTCAAACCAAAGTAAACAAAAAACAACTATCAGCTGGCTAGTCGGTTATCAAATAAAGTAGTGTTAGCAACTCAAAGTTATGAAAATTTAACACCTGCTATACATACATACATTTATATGTATGTATATTATATTCCTCTTACTCCTACAAGAATCATATGTCCGAAATAAGATCTATTAATTGTACTCGATCTAAAACGAGGTTTTTAGTTTCAATAGCTTGTCTGTCTATTACAGTCAGCTGTTTGCTCAAAGTATGGCCAAGTCAGTTCTACTTGTAAACACATATATCTAAAGCTTTTGCTGACAAAGACTTGTATTAATTATAAGTCACATTGGGCGAAAAACCACGTTTCGCTAGCACATAAGAGCGTGGTCTTCACAATAGTGTTTAATATTCTTATTTCCGTTTGTGATAAAATCAACAAGTTCCATATCGATCTAAGTCGTCCGAGTTTTTTCTGGCTTTATTAATGCGGTTATGGATATCAGCCTTAGAGCCACCAGTATGCTTCCTAGATAACTGCTAGATTCCAACTCTTCTATTGTTTCACTACGTGTGGCTAGTGCTTGAAATGTGTTTACTTTGCCGATGTTTGCTTCCAAGCCAACCTATGCAGATGTTTCCTGGACCATAGATAGCTTAGAACTTATCCAACACAAAACAAAAACACCGAGGTTGTATACTATCTTCTTTGTTATTCAATTACGTTATAATAAGTAGCTCGAGGCATAATAGATATGGCATTATAAGATGAATTCATCACGGCAGGCTGAAAGATCTTGATTGCGGCGATGATGTGAGCTTGCTCTCTCACATTTTCTCGGATATGCTGAAAAAGCCGTCATAGAAAATCTAATAAATAGAGCTAATTTTTTCGAGAAAATCTGGGATATAAACAAATTTTCTATTGAAAATCTAATAGTTTGATACATTTACTAGAGAAAAATCTGTAAGTTGGACATATTTTTATAAAAAATCTCAGAATTCGATAAATGTCGTACTGTAAACTTTAGAATTCGTTAAATATCATATGAATGAAAACCTCAGAACTCTAAAAATTAGATAATTTTCTATAGAAAACATGAGAATTTAGTCAATTTTTCTATAGAAAATCGCAGGTTTCCACAAAATTACCAAGGAAAATCTAAGAATTCAATAACTTTTCTATGAAAAATCTGAGAATTCAAAAAAAATTTTATAGAAAATCTAAGGAATTTAACATATTTTCTAAAGAAAATCTAAAAATACAACTTCTATCGAAAATCTGAGAATTTAGCGAATTATCTATAGAAAATATGGAAACAATTTTTGGGTAAAGTTCGAAAAACTTTTTATTGAAAATCTAAAAATCCTACAATTATCTATGTAGAATCTAAATTTTAACAATTTCAATTAGAAAATCTGAAAATTACACAAATTGTCTATTTATTTTAATATATTTTCTAAAGAAAATCTAAAAATTCAATAACTTTCTATAGAAAACCTGAGAATTTAGCAAATTATTTATAGATAATCTGGGAATTCAACATTTTCTGCGGAAAATCTTAGAGTTGGATAAGTTTTCTATTGAAAATCAAAAAATTTAACAATTTTCTATGTATAATCTAAGAACTTAACCATTTTAAATAGAAAATCTGAGAATACACAAGTTTTATATTAAAAAATTTGAGAGTTAAACATATTTTGTTAAGAAAATTAACAAAATATATAGAATAGGAATGTAATAATTTGATAAATTGGTGGTTCAACAATTTTCTATTAAAAATTTCGGATTTCAATGAATTTTATATGGAAAATCTTAAAATTCATAAATATTTTTTTTATAGAAAATCGGAAAATAAGACAAATTTTCTATTAAAAACGTAAGATTTCATTACGTTTCTATTTAAAACTTATAGCAAATCCAAGTGTTCGACAAAATTAATATAAGAAATGAGATATGATAAATTTTCTAAAGAAAATTTTCTGAATAATGATACCCAACGGCAGATGCGTTAGTTAGAGAAGTTTTTCATACTGTAAATACTCGTAACCAGTCGCTAGCAATGTGATGAGGTAGTTGATACCGCAGTTGAAAATTGTCGGATGGTCTGGCCAGGGATTGAACCGAGTAGAACGTATTATAGGGCGTCACTGTAACTGCACTATTTGATTTAAGGAAAAATATTGAAGTATAGAGCAGCAATAGTTAAACGTATGCGAAGATCACATGGCTTCTGCTCATAAATTTTTCACAAAATGGAAAATTAAGATTAATGAGCACAAATCTCAGGTTATCATTTTTTCATACAATAGATCATTGGAGAGAATCTGAACTCGTCCTTTCTCTATACAAGGCAATATAATACCGTTTTCAGCTCTCGATCGCAAATTACTTTTTAAGGAGCACCTAGATGTTGTCTGTTCAAAAGCAGTAAGTTGTAGTAAATCTCTTTACCCTCTTCTTAATAGAAAAAGTCAATTAAATACAATGTGTATTAGACCGATTTTAATGCAATTTTTTGATTGCTAACGGTCATCATCCACTTCAAACGTCGTCTTTGTGTTTTTCTTATAAAGACAAATAGAAGGCACAAAAACTGATAGGATCGGGACAAAGGGGAACGCTAATCTCATTTATAATATATGTATAAAGACTCCCAGGCAACCTCGGAAAAATAAAAGTAGTTTTAAATAAAGTTGTAGAACGAATTTTTAGTAAATTTTGATATTATTTGGTCAATTTCAATATTAGCCATTGGCTAAGAACCTGAAGAAATGTACCGTCAGGCATAATAGTAGATGATTTGAAATTTTCCGGCCAAATATGGTCAATTTTAGGCTGATCAAAGATGTCCATTGGCATTAAAATGGTCAAACCTTAATTAAGATTTCTTTAGTTTTGTATTCTTTTACCTTTTTTCATTCTCCTTAATGATTCACTTTAAAAAGTTAATAAAATATAAAACTTGTTTGATCAATTAATGCGGCTTCTTTAGATAGCCAGCATTTTCTAAATGATTTTATAATAAATGATTTTATATTAATCTAACTTTTTTTTTTCAACTAGTGCTTATTTCGTGAATGGTAACACTTAGCTCATGTCTGATTTGACAGATAATTAGTTTTATCCTTCCGCTGAACGTGTATACGCTTTTTTCGCTTCGCTAAGTGGGCCTGCGATCTATTTACAGATGCCGATTTTTCCAAAAAAAAAATCATCTTTTCAGATGAAGCTCATTTTGAGCTTGGCGGATATGTAAACAAGCAAATTTGTCGCATTTGGGGCACAGAAAATCCGCACGCATACATTGAAAAGTCTATACACCCAAGACGAGTCACTGTTTGGTGCGGATTTTGGTCCAGAGACATAATTGGGTCATTTTTCTTCGAAAATGAGCAAGGAGTGGACGTTACAGTCAATGGCGATCGTTATCGGGCCATGTTGAACGAATTTTTGATCACAAAAATTGAAGAGGAGGATATTAGCAACAGAAAAAGCTATTGTTTCTGTGATGCTACAATTGTACTGTTCTTCGATATCAAATTTTACGTTTGCATTATTATTTGCGGCGATTTGATCTGGTTACCACGCATATACATAATTGTTTGCTCTATTGTCCTTTTTTGTTGAAATTTCAGAAAACGCTAAAATAATTTTTGAAAAAAACTAAAAAACGCTAAAAGCTAAATCAAAAATTTCGAAGCTAAATCGAACAATAAAAATCTAAATTTAGCTTTAAAGAAGCTAATATGGTCACACTGCCCAGGATAAATAAAGTGGTTTTTGCGCCAATAATATGTTAAAGCGATGGAAATATACGGGTTGATTTAAAAATAGACTATTGATCTGCTTTTTTACAGCCTTTTGGCGGATTTTTAATGTCATACATATTGGAGCAAAGAAATTCTTTTCTATTAAACTTAACCTGATTTATTATTGAAGCTGGTTATGAGAGACCGGTTCGAATCACCATTTCAAAATCTATCAATTAAAAACCCAATTCGAAGCAGAATTTTTTAAAATGTTTTATTTTTATTAACTTTAAATCTTCAGTACAGTTTTTTTTTTGCACTCCCGTACTCTTGGTTAGTCTCGTTTCTTAGTGAGAGGATTTTTTGCTCTAATTTTAACAAACTTTGGCCAAGAAATACAGGAACAGATCTAATATTAAGACATTTACAAAAAACGACTTAGTCATTAAAAATGTTATAATTTTACAGGACTTAAGCCAATTATATTTAACAGTATTTCTCTATTCAGATATAAAACACAACCCAACATTAATTTTTAATTAAATTTCTTATAACTTAAAATATTTTCTTTTAATGCTTAGAATAGTATACATACATAAGGATTTAATTTATAAAAGACTTTAATGATTCAATTAAATTAATTATGATTTATTTCTATAGAAAAATATTTAAACTTTTTATTGGTGTTAAGGCATTTATTTATTTTTTTCTCCATTGGAAAGTGCATTTATAAGGGCTAACAGTCACTTAAGTTACTAATTTACTAATTATTCTAAGACTAAGTGATTAAATAATATGTATTGAAAGTATAATTTAAAAATAAATACATATGTTGTGTACAAATACAATTTTTCTTTATCCAATTTAAACTAAAAACTAAAAATTATAAACAAAAGTCAGTAAGCGATATGTTAAGCGTTAAAATTTACACTAAACACTCTTAACATACATACATTCGCTAACTTACAAGTAGTTATACCCTACACCATTGACATAACATCTTAAAAACAGTTCAAGAACCATTCGTTCGTCTGTTTATCTTCTTCTATCAATTCTATCTTTGTTAGCAGAGTACGACAACACACCACCACGTACTCGTATGTGTGTCAGAAAACAATGTTGGGTCTTGCACGCATTGAAGTCGACCCTGTTTGCGCGACCCAACTCAGAGATTTTCGCCAGGTCGCTTGTAAGCGTGTCGTTCATATTCCGCCTTTTCGCCCCAATTTCCAAAAGGCTCGGCCTACGATCAAAAGAATATGAATGACAAATGTTGCTGCCATCTGCAAAAGAGTAGATAGAATTGGAAGTGAGAAAAAGAAAGTCGTTAAGAAATATTAGAAATAGAGCTGGAGAAAGAACAGAGCCTAGCAATACCCCTGAATTTATCCTGACCTCGTCGGATGAGATCTCATCTATAACCACTCTTATCCAGGACCACAACCTTATTCTCACCAAATCTATGAATGGACCTATTCCACCTTTCAGAGAGTAGCGCCAGCAGATCACCAGTAGAGCGAACCTTACGGAAACCATATTGGCGATCAGTCAGCAAATTGTTGGACGCTAAATATTTCACGAGATGGTGAATAATCATACTCTCCTTAACTTTGTAAACTGCCGAACAAACTGCAATTGGGCGGTAGTTCTCAGGGTTACTAGCCTCACCTTTTTTAGGGATTGGCGTTACATTAGCAACCTTCCAGCAAGATGGGAAAACGCCCGCACGATAAGACGCACTGAAAATATTAGCCAATGGACACGCAAGCGTCAAAGACCAGCTTCAGGACCAGCGCTGAAATGCCATCCTGTCGAGATTTCCAGAAACATTTTACAATTCATTGACAAAATATGTCTTTCTCTTGAAATTCGCCCAAAAAAATTTTTTTTTCAACAAGTAATGAGGGCTGTTAGTTAATTCCGCTATTTTTAGTTTCTATATTGACTTCTTCGTTTGACCCAAATCTCTTTTTTTCGTCACTTCTCTAGAGACGTATTGGCTTTCCACAAAGTATCCATTTGCTTTGTTTTAGTTTCATTAAACAAGTGGATTCTTAAGTAGATGATTAATCTATTGTAGCTCGACTTCATTTGATTGTGTGTAGTGGTAAAATTACTTGCTAAGTGGTGGTGATCCTTACTTAACGTTTTTATTTTTTTTCCCAGTAGGTGGCGTTTTTGTCCTGGTCATTTGTCTGATATTTGTTATCGTAGTCGTAGAAGCTGAAAGATCAGATGGATTTGTCTGGAAGGAGTTTAAGTCTCTGTATTAAACACTCGAAACCACAATCAAATTTTATTTATTTATTATTATTTTCTCTTTCGCCATGTCCTCCGGTGGGGTTCGAACTAGGTCAGCTTGTATACATGCGTGCGCTCTAACCACTACACCACACTACACTCATCATCTTACCCCTCAGGTATTTCTTTAAATTTAGAAACTGTGTATCTGGGAAGTATGTCATGGATTTTTGACATTCTGTTTAGACACGTGTGCATCTGTGCAGTGTTTTATTAAAACAGCACGTTTTTCCTTCATTAGATGTCGTTTTTCAAATCACTATTCAGTCTGTGCCGCTGCGATATAGTAGGTAAGACACCCGCCTACTAACCAAGTGGTTCTTGGTTCAATCCCAGGCCAGACTATCGGATAATTTTCAACAGCATAACATTGCTAGCGACTGGTTATGAGTATTTAAGCCATGAAAATCTGCAACTAATGAAACTGTCGTTGGAAGCCGGCGTTAAACTGTAAGTCCCTTTCAATGAAACTGATGTCTACTTGTCTTTTATATCTTAAATGACCAACGATATTTTCTGCAGAAAATGAAGGAAAAATTCTTACTCTAAACAGGCGAGAGAGTTGTGGCTGGTTTTTGATCGGAGGAGATTCTACCAAAACGCAGATTTTCCGCTGTGGTAGGTTAGCTATCTGGTAATTGTCTAGAGGGCCGTTTTGGGTATAGTGGATTAATGTTGTGCAATTATTGCTATAAAGAAGAGGAAACAACTGCGAGACACTTGATCTTGGAAGGTTCGACGCTATCGAAGCTGGGTTTTATCGGTCGCTTTGAGATCAAAGCTGTCTTGGACCTTGGGGGTATTTAGCACTGTTATCGGAATTTCTTTCTAGGATTATTATTATAGGGTTACCAGGGCTATGCCAAAGAGTTTATAGAATTTAGAGTAAGTAAGATAGAAAAGACGACTGTTAATAAAGCCAATCTTAATATAGCCCACAATTCTGATAAATTTCGAACAATCCACACACTTTTAGAGATTGAAAGATAGATAAATACCAGCATAATAAGTTGTATAAAAAAGGTTATCTGGTGGATAATAAACCGCGGCTTTAGAAATAAGCGATTTAGAAACTATGCCAGTAAACCATGCGGCTTGACAAATTTATTTGTTTGTTGAGAACAGCAAAAACCTTTTAAATATCTCTTTTTATCACTTTAACCTCCACAATTCTTTTTATACAACTTTTATTTAAAAATTCCATTATATGATTGCTTGTTTTGATTTTAAAGTGAAAAAAAAACTCGTAAAACAAAGTTCCAAGTTGAAATAAAACGTTAACAAAAAAAAATCGAAAATCGCTTAAAAACAATCAAAAGAATTTAAATAAAACGTTTAGGATCAGCATTTAGAAAAGGAAGGTGATTTAAATTTTCTAAATTTGGATATTTTCTAAAGATAAAAATCTTTAAAATACAAACTTATTTTCTAAATAATTTATCTATTTTTTTTCAGATTTAATTTTTAATTTTGTTGAGTTTTTAATTCGAGGCGCTTTTTTAACATTTGATACGTTTGATGCATATGACGCATTTGAACGCGTATTGAGGTGGTGACGTCACGTTGCAACTGTTGAACTTCCTGTATGTCCTTGCGTAAGTTTATGTATTCATTACGTACCTGTTTATAAAAGAAAAAATTGTTCTTTTAAGATTTCAATTTCATTTGATTAAAAAACATTAAATGTAAAATAGAAATAATTATTGATATATTACTTATATATCTTATATCCTTACCTCTGACATCGATTCTAACAATTCTAAAACACACAGATCATCGATTTCCTCAAGGTTATTACAATCCAAGCAACGTTCAACTTCATGCAATTTGTGAGCCATTGTACACAATTGTGTACCGGCATGGGCCACCTAAAATATATTAAAAAAGAACAGTCACTGAAGTGAATTAATAGAGTGGGAGGAGAGCGGCGCAGATAAGAGTGTCAAAGAGAAAAACAATAAAATAAATTGTGATTTTTTTGCGTATTAAATCCATTTAAATGGTGTTTTTATTGTAATGGTTGTCGGTCGTAACACATGTGGAGAAAGTGAGAGAAAAGAGGACGAAAACTATAAAAAAGGATAAATGTAAACAAAACAATAAAAACAAATTGATGACGTTTAGTAGTTGGAGTAGTGAGTAAGAGCATGTCTTGAGAGCGCACAAGCTGAGATTGCCCAAAAAACCAGAGATGTTAACATTTTTCGAAAGAAAAAAGTACAATTTTCCTAAACTAACTTAGTAGAAAAAAATGAAAAAATTTTCTAAAAGCGCTTACTTTTGTGTTGAAAAAATACCGGATTTCTTTAAAAAATAGTGACTTAATTTTTTTTAAATAGTTGACATGACATGACATTGAAAAAATGTGATGACAGTACTTCGTCAAACTCATTACGTTATACAGTGAGGCATGGTTAGGTAGGGTAGTGAATCCACCTATAGGTGTTATTTTGCTTAATAATTCCTTATTACTCACTCCAGAGTGGTACATATTCGTATAAACGCGCCTCTAATTTTTATTTTGCTTCCTCCCCTCTATTTTACCAATGCATTATTCAAAACAACTTCCAACTCATATTGTTTGTTCACTGAAGTAACGGTAACTTGTTGTTGTTTTGTGTAAATCATTGTAGTCCCAAAATATCACCATCGTTTAAGGGCACTGACTTAATTTCGTAAGGAACACCATAGTTATTTGATTTTAAAAAATTAATTAGTCCACGATTTATACGTAAAATATGATTTGGCATCGATTTCGCCAAATTTTCCTAAGCTTCCTTAATACCTACTGGAGCTCTAACAAAGTTTTGCAGAGCTATCCTTGGGCTTTTTGTTCGTAGATTTTGCGTGACATACACTCTAAAAGGTTCTTCATTGGACTTAAATCGGTTCTACATGCAAGCCATTTCATAAGTGGGATGCTAAGTTCTTCGAAACATTTCAATGAATGGCAGCGTGTTATCCTGTTGAAAAATGTTGTCTTTATCCTCATTATCATTATTATTATCATTCATTCATTCATTCATTAATTCCGTCTAATAGATATTTACTTAAAATAAAAAATCAAATGCCTCAACAAATTGTACGTATACGAGGGGTACTATTTATATTTCAGGAACTGGCAACACTAATGTCAATCAGTTTGGCCAAAAAATGGAAATTTCAAGAGAAGGTTTTCGTTGGATTATTTTTCACAACTTTCGACGTCGATTGTCTCAACAAGAACATGTCTATGAACTCAGTTCTTTGTAGGGCGATAAAGCACCATCAAAAACCACATTATAACGCTGGTATAGTGAAGGTCGTACAAAATCAGTTGTTGTGACACAAAACATCGATGCAGAGGCATTCTGTACATTAGTTCCACTTCAATATATATGATTTTGCATGAACACTTAGTTGTAAAAATAATTTATTCTCGTTGGATACTCCATAATTTATTAATCGCTCAAAAACGGTTCGTTTCGATTGGTGTAAGGAATTGATTGAAAAGTTCGACCATGGTGCTTCAAAAGATGTGTATAAAATCGTGCCAGGTGACGAATCATATATATGCGTATGAGCCGGAAACAAAACAGCAGTTGACCGTATGGGTATTCGAAGACGAGCTAAATCCAACAAAAGGTGTTCATAGAAAAAGTACAGCGAAGCAAATGGGCTCCTGTTTCTTCGGTTGAATGGGTCATGTGGCCTTTGTTCCGATTTAGCAACGCAGGACGGTCAATTCTGAGTGGTACACGACCATTTCTTTGCCGGAAGTCTTCGGAGAAATTCGTAAAACCAACCGACGAAGACGAATCATTCTCCATCATGACAATATGATCTCTCACACATCTCGTCAAAGAGGTGAATTTTTGAGCAGTCAAAACATCGAATTGATATCTCATCCTCCGTACAGTCCTAATTTGGCACCAAATGACTTTGTTTTGTTCCCGAATATCAAAGGTTAACTGCGTGTCAACGATTAACGAGCGCCGAAAAACCAGCGTTTAAAAACCATGTTTAGGAGGTGAATTAAAAGGAATGGAAAAACTGCTATGAGAAATTATTTGAACGAATGCAAAAGTGTATTGATCATTAAGGGAAATAATTTGAAAAACAATAGTCTTTTTTTATTTTAAAATATTTGTTATTATTTGCCATTCCCGAAATATAAATGGTACCCTACGTATAATAAGAAATAGGAGTTGAATTGTTCACTATATTGGAAGTTAATATTACCGCAAATTAACTGTATATACATTAGTAATTCGGATATGAATTTTCTAGACAAGTTTGAGTTGATGTTTAACATGAATATGCACAAAGAATTCTGACTCTGACTTCCGTAGCTGAGGTCGAAAACATTTTCAAGTCTGCTTGAGCTTAGATATAGCTTAAATGATGCCATTTTTCTATCGCTGAAAAATTTGAAAATTTACATACTTAGTAAAAATTTAGCTCTAAACTCTAAGCTTAAATTAAAATTTCAATATTTTTTTATATATTCATCAATATACAATATATATTATATATATATTTTGACTCGATTTTTTCACACACGTATAGCCTTGAGTTCCTTGTAGCTTTTATCTACTCAATCGTAGCAAATCTCTATTCTTTTATGAATCTTTTTCGTTATCAATGGGTGCATTGCCGTGATGCAAAAGCCATAAATTGTTTGTTTTTTGCAAAAGACAAACTTTTGATACATTTTATTTTTTGATAAAAATGGTGCGCTCTTTTTAGCTCTGCTCACGTGTTTCATAAGTATCTTTTCTTGGCCCATATCGGCCATCAGTTCAATTCCGATACTATATATTAAGTAAAATTCCCTATAATAATTCAACTATCCCCTGTATCAGTGGTGCGTATCCTGCATAAAATTAATTAGCATTCATTAAAAAACCTACTTGGTTTTTGAAAGTGTTGTCCCTCAAATACTTTTACTAACGCTTTCATTTAAATAGTCGCGAAAAAGCTTATTCGGAACTATTTTTTTTTCAAATTGCCATGATTTTATATGGAGTACAAATTAATTCGATCCTTTATTTATTCGAAAAAAAAAAAGAAAATACATTTATTTTAAAAGATGAGGTCCATAGATCACCATCGATCAACTCGTCTTGCGTTAATAATGTCGAATTTCTATCTTCAATGCTGAAATCACCACTTTTGAAGCGCCGAACCATTTTCTAAATAACTTGTCAGTTGGAGCATTGTCATTGTAAACTTTCACAAGCATACGATTTGCTTCAGCTGGATTTTTCCAATTAAAACAAAAATATTAAAATTTCCCGCAAATGCTGTTGAGTTATAAAAATAAACCTGACATTTTTAACATCGTAATAAAAAACGTTTTGTATGCTCTTCAATTCAAACTGGATGTTGTCTATAAATGTCCAATCCGTCTAAAACCACGGCAATCGAAATTATAACAAAATATAAATTTAATGCTTTTGGAGCAATCTTTTGCTAACGGACCGAATTATATTGTACTCCAAGTGTCAGTCAGGTAAAAATGCACTAAAAATCTACTAAAAAGAATTTCGGGCTCTTAATATTGTTACGAAAATAAAAATATATAGCATTGCATTGTGGGATTTTGGTATATGTCAAGTTGGCAGCACTGCCACATCAAATATCTTCACGTTACATTTGAATTAGCGGATATGGAAATAAAAGATGGTCGATATTTCCTGAACCTTCTAAAATGCAGGCAATAAGGTATATAAAGGGCTGTTTTTCCTACATGTCAGTTAGTGATCGTTTGGCTATCGTAAGATAAAGACGTGTTAAAAGCGGAAATAAAAGTGTTGTATAGTGAATATTAAGTTGTTGTAAACTGTATAAAAGTTATTGTGTAGTAAATAAAAATATAATAGTAAAACAAGAAAATAAAAACGGTGTTGATTTTATTTTAACGCAATTTAAACGAACTCAAACGTTTTAAAAAGGTTAAACCGTAACAATATGTTCAAATTCAACTCTGGGACATTTTACATCCCTCTTAGTTCCATTTTTGTCTAAATTTAATTTCAATCATGTATTATTAGGTTCTTTGAAACGCCACATACTGAGAAAAAAATACAATGCTTAAATAAGGATCACTACCACCACTTAGCGAGGTTCTGCACTAATACACAATCATCTACTTAGCTTGAAAGCAACTGATTACTGAAACTGAAATAAAGCAGTGAATGCTTTGTTGAAAGACATTATGCTTCCTGGAGGAGTGACGAATGAGAAAAAACCCACAAGTTTAGAAATCTTTAATACACTACGAGATATTTCTGCAGTTTTGGGTCGATGTGAAGTTTGTTGTTTCTTATTTGTTGTAAAATTTCATCTGCTTCTAGAATTAGCACTCAATGTACTTTTAAATCTTTACTTCTATTATTGTATATAGCCTATAATATCGCTAAGCCTGTGTAATATCGGAAAGTTTATTTATCATGGATTGTATCACTCCGCAAAACAAATTATTCGTATTTAGATTTAGGTTTTTTTTTAAGGATCCTCTAGAAGTAATATATTGAATTTTAGATCTTCTAGAATGAAAATTTAAATATCCAAGGCAGTATTTCCAGTGACTTAGAGGTTGTCCCTGTTTAATTTTAATACTTTTTTAAAAACCGTCTAATTTCGTTTTACTATTTACAAATACATATATTAGCAACATTGGTTAATATATATATTATATACATGTTCATAATGTACTTTATGTTTTTGCCTTTTTATACCCTACACAATGGGTGATGGTGGGAGATATATTGAGTTGGTACTTATGTTTGTAACTCCTTTAAGGTTCTTTGTATTTAAGGTGCAGTTCATAATTAAAAGATAACTTAATAAAATTTGTCAAATTATCTTCTCTAGCCTCATCTAATATTTCTATTGCTTTTTATTAGAATGGATCAATAATATGAGAAAGATATTTTCATGATATAACACCTACAACTAGTCAAAACGAATTAGGATTAAACTGAGATAGAGTTCACTATAGTTTAGCTCTCTAAATTAACTACTTGACTTTTATATATAATATTTTTTCCGTACTATCAGAATTTTAAAATAAAACTAGTTCAATTTTCTTCTTGAATTCCGAAATAGAACTAGATCACTATTTACTACCTTTGTGTAATTTTTTTCCCAAACGTTTTACTCCTCAATCACAATTTTCATAATTTAAATATTCCCTTCCATATATCATTTTGGACCTTTTCTTTGGCTTTACAATGGAACTAGATCAAGTCTCCTTTCTATCTTTAAAAATTATGAACTATTTTCTAATTTTTTGCCTCTTAATCTACATACTAACTTCTAGTTTTTCTTATATTTTGTGCTTTTTAATAATGTTTGGGTAGTTCATAAGCGAAATAGTTCATTTGATCTATATGAAATAGTTAAAAAGATTCCCTTTTTAATTCAATAGTACAATTTTGTAGTATAAGTTAAAATCTTTTACATTATCAAGAGAAGACGCAAATCATCTTCGTTCGAAAGTGAACTACTGAACTATACATATAAGCGAACTAGTTTATTTTAAGATGAACTTAAAAGAGCACCCGTTTAAGTGAGTTATTAAGGTTATGAACTATTTTCAGTACTTTAATTTTATCTTCCAAAGTTCGCAAAAAGCACATTTTGTACAACTAAATGTGAAATGGAAAATGAATCTACTTCAACTATATTTATTTTTTGCTCTATAATTTGGAATATATTAATTTTTAATTTTATGGTTCAATTTGGAGGTTTTTCGACACCATTTTAGAACTGATTTTGTACACCAAAAAAGGATTACATATTCGTGAAGTAATTTACATATGTTACATCGTTCACCATAGTTACTTCCACAATTACTTTTATCTTTCAAATGATAATTTACTAAATTCAAGTGCACTTTTTTAGTATAGTTCAGTAAAAAAAATTAGTTTTCGATTATAGCTCATTGTAAGTTTTCTATTTGAATTTTTAATAGAAACTAGTTCAATTTTATGCTTTTAGTTCTTTTTCAAAGTTAAAACCTTTTAATATAATTCATTTTTGTGAATCGCTCAGTTGATCGAGTTCAATTACTACTCTACTCTTAGAGTAGGGTTATTATATGACTGCCAGGAGGGTGGTGGACTAGTAATGTAATTGCAATAGAAGAATTAAAAAAGGGAGACAGCGGGGATGTTTTTGGGTTTGAAATTGTGTTATGATTGGGTGTAACTTTATATAGGTCAATATTTTATTCATCAATTCTAAATGTCAACATTCATATATGTACAAGTATATATACATATGTATGTAAAGGGATTAAAAGTATTTAATAAGAGATAGCTAGCTAATACGTAGTATAAATATTGGAATAAAATTTCTATAATTTTTTGAAGCAATGTAGGCAATATCCATAAATTACTTACAGATTTTTCCAATTCACTTAAATCCTGATATGATGAATCCATTTTGCTATAGAATTGTATTAATTTCTTTTAAAGTGTAAGTATGTACTTTTTAATAGTATATCAAAAGGAATATTCAATTATATAGACTTAATTTACTTTTTATAAATTTATTTAATTTTTTTATTATTTTTTTTACTTTTATTTTACTTTGCACTTCAACACTTGCCTTTAAATAATTTTTACAACACTTTCTTAATCATTTTTAATTACTTATATTTAAATATTTATTTATTTTAAAATAATTTATTTAATTTTAATTTTTTAAAAACTTTCTTCCCTCTTTCACATACTTTTTGAAACTGTTTATTTAAACTTTAATTTCTCTGCTTTTTATATCTGTCCTCTACTCTCGTAATGTACATAGGCGACTATCTTTTTAACAGTGTTTTGGTTTTATCTCATGATTTTCCTCCTAAATGTATGCTTTTGTTATTTATATTTATAACGCAACTCTCCCAAACCATTGTTGTTACAATTTTGCTATTTTTGGCTATGCCAGCTCCATAACAGCATTCTCTGATGCTGCTGTTTTAAAACATGTCTTTTAAATATATTTTCGTATTGCCGGTATTAGATTTGTACTATAAAAAGGACAAAAAATTGTTTGAGTAAATTTTCTTAATATCTCTTAAAAAATTGCTCTCTTTACGCAACTCTCTCTGAAATACTCTCATTCTTAAATAAAATGCTGGAAGGACCAAACTTAAAAGCATAGACAATTATTGTTTAAGAAATAACGGCACTTTTTTATTTATTAAACATTTTGGTTTGTCGCCTCAGATATGGTACACATGTCCAGGAAGCATTTCTAATAAACACTTTTTGCTAAAGCTTTCAGTTCTTACTACGTCGAAGACTTGATTTTGTTAATCATGGGTTTCTTTCAGCTTTGAAAACAAAATAAAATATAGTAGAACCCAAATTAGGCAAAAAATCAACCATAAGCAATGATGAAGCTTTGTTTTGTCAATTATCAGATCTGACAATATTGTCAGTAAATGTCTTACAACCTTATCTTTCAATATTTTCAGAGAAAGCATTGTCTGATCATTGTCAGATGCCCGGATCTTGAACATCTGACAACGACATCATTGTCAGAAAAACATGTATATAATAGGATTGCCACATTTTTTGACAAATGTTCTCCAATCGTGTGAACTGAAATAGACTGACTGACATATACATTGTGGTGGCAATTTCCCATTGTATGGTCGTTTCCAGTAAATTGCCTGGTCTGACAATATTGTTAGATTTGACAATCGTCTGTACAGAGCTTAAGTAATATTTTTATGATTTCATCTGCCCTTGATTGGCTCAGTTGCACGACGCTCTTAATGCTGAGCATAAATACAAAAATACAACATCTGCCAATTCTCCCAAAACTTTTACTACAAAAGATATCCGATCTGCAATTAAGGGCACTGTCACAACACTTTTTTTTTAAATTTTTTATTAAATTGGAACCTTACACTGTTGCGTGAGCTAACAATTCGTATTCAAATCTTAAAACTATAAATACATAATGACATGGTGTCATGGGATTTTTTAAATTTATTTTTCTTCCGTCACTCCTGTAAGGAGCATATGACTTTCCACACAGCATCCATTGCCTCGTTTCAGTTTGATTTATCAAGTTAATTTTCAAGCTCCGTGTGATTATGTAGTGCTAAAGATCCTTGCTAAGTAGTGGTGGTTACTTAGCATTATGATTTTTGCCCAGTGGGTGGCGTTTTCTCCTGATCATTCGTCTGATGTTAAAGTCTGTTTAGTTAACACTCGAAACCACAATTCAAATTTTTCGTCATATCCTCTGCTAGGCCATTTGTGTTGTATGCATGCGCTCTAACCACTACACCACGCCACCCCATGGGACTAGTTTGATGTTGTTATAAATTTTTTTTAATCGAATGCATCATTCAAAATTTCACGGGCTAATGGGTTTAGGTGAACCTCTAGCTTCTTCAAATATGGCTCAGCATACTTTGCGATTTCATCTCTAACCATGGGCACTTTCAGGGCTTTATGAATGCTCAAATTTATTATAAACCATGGATCATTTGTTACTAGTTCCAAAATTTTATTTTGACACCTTTGTATTCGTTCAACCTTAAAGCTGAGTAATAGCTGGGCTAGACTCCTTACGCAAAGTGAATGTCAATCGTGTTAATTTTTGCTCGTTACCCTTTATTCTCTATTTCTTTCACCAAGTCTCCAGATTTCCTTCCTGCGGGTCTTCATGGATGCTTAATAATGCTATATAATCAGCGAATTTCAAAATGTAAGTACTACTGCATGTTGGCATATCGGAGGTATGTATATCTAAAATATAGAATGGATCAGAGTATGTGTTTTTCTTCTCCGTCACTCCTCTAGGAAGCATATTGAGTTTTCACAAACCATCCATTGCTTTGTTTCAGTTTCTTTAATCTATTTGATCTTTTCATGCTAAGTAGCTGATTAATCCGCTGTAGCTTCCTCCATATAAAATTTGCGTATTGTTGATCTTTACGTTAGCCACTACACCACACCACCCCCATCACAGGATGGGGTACTCCAGCCATAATAGTCTGAGGCTCGCGTACAAGATCGTCTTACTTAACGTTAAACTTTCTTTCCGTTGCAGGCATCTGGTGGTAAATTTTGTCTCAGTTTATAGATTAAGAGACACGTCACAACATTGTCTGTATTTTATTAAAATTTTAAAGCAAATACACGTTCTCCCTACAGGGCTGTTACCAAACCTTGGAATCTAACGATACCACAAAACTATTTTTCATCCTGTTCGCTCATTATACTTTTTTGGTATTGTTCGGTCCGACTGCTTTGTTGTTCTTAAGTTTGCCGATTGCCTACTTTATTTCTGCAAGTGTGTGATGTTTACATGGATCTGCGTTGATTCCGTCTAACATTATTACACTCGTACTGCTTTATAGGATATTTCTTTATACGACATTTTGCTATAACGTTATTCGGCTAAAAAATCATAGATTCACCGTTTTTTAATAAAAAGTCTTACGTAAGTAAAAGCAGCTCTTTTTAACCTTTTTTACGGCATTTCGATTTATAGTAAAAATTTTCAGAATCTATCTAGACCGTATAAAGAGGTGTGAGTGTATTGAACGATTGTCGTTTATACGTTGGCTAATTTGGGATCGCAATCGTATTATTAATAATACGATAATATTTTCATATTTTGCAATTTCACTTGCATAAATGAAACGTTGAAATTTTAAACCCCTACATACATACATATATCCTTGGGCTAAGGGGAAATTCCATTTACACTTTCATAATGTGTTTTCAATGAGGGTTCTTTTTTTTGTTTACCCAGCCATTAAACAATTTCTAGACAGGAAAAGTAAAGTTTTGTCGTTAAACTTCCTGGCTGTCGAAAAGAAAGAAACGCAATAAAAAAAATTGAAAGTTTTTCTAAAGTGAAATTTTGTATAAGCCACTCTCTACCCCCCTTCAAAATGTAGGACAGTTAAATAAAGCAATAATAAAATATGTATTTCTGTGGTAAACTTTTTGTTCTTTCAATAAAACTTAAATTTTGTATTCAAAAATTAAGTCTATCTGTTGCTATACCGTTAAATGAACTTCCGCTTATTTTTTCCATTGCCATACATAAAAGGATAAATTTTTGCCCATTAGTAGGAAAATACTCCCCACTTACTTGCATTAGAAAATTAATGTCAATGACTTTTGAAAAGTTTTTTATGAAGAAATGTGAGAGTAAAAATTTCATTAAAACAGAAAATAATGAGGAAAAATGAATGGCATTTTAAGTGGTTGGTAAAGTAGCAGTAGAAAAAAAAAAAAAATATGTTTTAGAAAATAAACATAAAAACAGCAACAACACTCGTGGCTGTAGAACAATTAAAAAAAGTTTCTTTGGTTGTTGTAAAAAATCAGAAGAATATATGTGAAAAATTTGAAAGACAAACAAGAAAGTTAAACGAAGTTTGTTCAAAAAATATTTTCATGGAAAATACTTAGTTCTTAATTCATATTCTGTCTTTATTTCACCTCGCAATGGTCTTCTGATAAGCACATTCAGAAGAACCTTCGAACTCTTTTAGCGAGACATTCTTCCATTACATTACAAATATCTGTTTGTTAATAGGCCTCTTTAGTTTTGGGATAAAGACAAAGTCTTAGGGACCTAAATTGGGGGCTATGTGCTCTTCCAGAAAACATACTATTAGGTTGTCCACGGATGGGTCAAACACCGAAAGTGGTTTGGATGTGGGGATATTTGTGATTGAGATTAATTAGAATGCATTTCTAATTGAACCTTAAATCAGGTGGAATTTGACTGTGAAGGCTAATCTGTCAAATCTAACTTAACCGTGGACATATGGACTCTGTAGATAATATTTGTATTTAATATTTTATTTTTTCATTAGATAGATAGATAGATATGTAGATAGATAATGTTCTTTATTTCAATAAAGTTAAAATTACAAAGATTATAATTCTCTACAAGTTTTCTTGCAAATTATGAAATGTTGCACATACGACAATGACTAGGTATTAGTCGTCTAAAAAATCTTTGCCTATATTCCTTCAAAACAGGACATCTTCCCAAAAAGTGTTTCATATCTTCTTCTTCTTCATTTAAATTATTTTCATTTCTGCCGAAGCTATTATTATTTAAAGCTATAAGGCCACACCCGCTTTAAATATTAAAGAAATCTTCATCCTTCCAAACGTTTCCTTGAAATAGGTTTTGCCAATGTTATGGTCAAGCTATTTGAATTTGATTTAATAAGTTGTTGAAGGTGTGAAGGCAATTTTGTTGGTTTAAATTTGTTGCGTTCCATTGCAATCCATATTGTCTACCAAGCTCATTAAGATCTTTAGCCCAGTAAACCTCTTTTTCCAAATTTTGGTTGATAAACACACAAACACGCTTTAGCTTATTTGGCAATTTGTTGTTTTTATACACGAAGAGAGCCTTATACAAGTACCTTAGGTGCAAATCAAGCGTATAAAGATAGTTATTACTTACACAAATTTCCAGCATAATGCAGTATGAGGGTGTAAAGTCCGGTAGATTAAAAATTGTTTTGATAAAAAAGAATTGTAATTTGTCAACCTCTTCCAAAAACATACCACCCCACACCTGAGCTACATAACTTTGAATGGATCTACAAACAGCTTGAAATAGAGGTATATGTTCCATACCGCCATTATACTACTTTTAGCTGCATTATATCTCGATTCCAGATGTTTTTTGAAACTTAATTTTGGAGTTAATGTTACACATAGACATGAATACTCATTTACAATTCTTATATCATTTCCACAATATGGCCATATCTCTTGTCTTGATAATTCACCTCCATTTCTAAACACCATAACAGCTGATTTGTTAAGATTCATGCCCCATGTTTCACAATACTTTTCTAATTTGTTTATCATGTCCTGCAGCACTTTAACGTTATCCGATAATATTACAATATCGTCCGCATATGGAAGCAGCCCAATATTCAAATCATTCATATAGACCACCACCCAAGCAATCGTACAAAACATTTAAATAAAGTGCAAATAAAAATAGCGACAATAAGTAGTCCTGTTTGACTCCAGTGTGAGTATTAAATTCATTTGAAAAACAATTTCCTCTCAAACAACAGATTTGGTATTTTGATAAAGACTCAATAACATTTATTTTTTCATTATAAAGTTTAAAAACAAATCTTTTTTTTAATTTACAGGACAATACAATTTTTTTTACAAATTTTAGCTAAAATTTATCTTAAAAAATAATGTTCTAGAAAAGCTAAGCTTTAATTATTTTACTTTTTTTTACAAACAAGGCTAACATTACATTTGGAGAAACATGTACGAATTTGCTTTTTCTCTACTGTTACAGTTTTTTCACTAATTCACAAGATTGTTCGCTATTCACTTGTTTATCCTCTTGTATGCTTTTTAGATAATACAAACAATATTCCTTTTTCAAAATTTGATGTTGAGTTTTTTCACAGGTAAAACGTATGCCACATTTTTTATAATTCAAATAGCATCTTAAAAAATGACGATTCGTTTCATGAACGTTGGGATGTTCTAAATACTCATTAAAGGGCATCCATTGCACTTTAGCAATTTCACGTTCACAACGTTTTATATCATACGTGGTAGGTGTTAAGGCCACTACACAGTAGATATCCGAACAACCAAATGGTCCGCCATGGGCATGACGTAAACTTAAAACAGTATTGAATACAGTTTCTATGCCAGTTTCTTCACGTACTTCACGTATGGCGGCGTCAACAATATTTTCTTGCGGCTCAGCATATCCGCCTGGTAGTTTCCAACTGTTGGGAATTAAAGCAAAGCGCTCCGATACTACTAAGACTTCATTCTTTTCACTTATAACTAGGCCTCCTACGCCTAGCATGGTATGAGAGTAAACAGGTAAATTTGGATATTCTTCTTCGGGTAGCCAACGGTATAACACAACCATGCCATCTTTGGCATGATGAAATTCAAAATTCATCTGGAATAAGGAAAAATAAATAGAGATTAATAAAAGATCACACATTTATGTAAAAAAACAAAAAATAAGTTATCTCTTGCATCATCCTATTCTTTCATTCTATATTTGTTAAGTAACTGCGTAATGATGATGCTTATAGATCGTCAACTTTAAACAGTGCGTTAAGTGATTTTTGTATTTCAAAACCTTTCATACCTTTCATGCTTATACAATGTATGAATCAAGCCCAAATAGCTCTGAGTAAACGCTTTTCAAGTGTAAAATCAGATTATGACAGCACGTTAACGAGTGAAGTTGGGTGTAGAACAAAGAGAAGAGCTGAATTTGCCATTGATGAAAAATATGTGACATATTGCTGTTTACTATACAGAACGTTAACGCTCTTACCTAGGTTGCTCATTGCATTGTCAACATTAGGCGCGCAGCAATGTTACGCTAGATGCACTGATTTAAGCTGATATGTTAAGACATTAAGCTTGTTGTTTATGCAAAACAAAACCAACATTCAAGGCACTTGTGCAAACAACGACGAACATATGAAACAGTCGTCAAAAATTTTATAGACCATTTAAAGCACTGCTAGTGAGGCAGACGTAAGAGACTTTCAATAGATGCTTATGCTAGCTTAAGCTACTGTTGAAAATAAACGTTAAACGAGAAAAGTCTGCCAAATACTAAACAACTTACTGAAGGCTCTTAAGTGGTTACATTGTGCTTTTAGGCTGACTGGAAGAAATTATGCCCATCAATTGCAATCTCAGTGTTCTCTGTTTTGTGTTGAAAAAGCAAAACCCCACGATTTGCGCCAACTACAGGAGTATAAGCCCCATATATAAGCATATAAGACTTCCACGTCTGTACTGTGTGAACGACTGAAACCACTCTCCATTACATTGATTGGACCTTATTAGTGCGGCTCCAGAATTGGTAAGTCCTGGAAAAATCCGATGCAGTTGCCTTAGCTTGTTCGAGAAGATCTTTGGTCCTGTGCAGGTTGTAGATAAATTCTGCCTCCGAATCAACCATGAGCTGTATGGGCTCATCAACAATGTGGAGGTTGCTCTGCTGATCAACATCCAACGACTACGCTGGCTCTACTATGTCGTTTAAATGGAAGAAGATGCTCCAACGAGACGAGTATTTAATGCAAATTCGTCGCTGTCTGCGTAAGAAGCTGCACACACATTTGTACTTTTGTTAAAACTGTTTTATCCTTTTATTTTCTAAGTCCTTTAAATTTTTAACACAAAATATCACTAACAAATTTGATTACATGTATTAGCAGATTTGCTTAAGGCAGCCTAAGCATATGAATGATGTGCTATATCCACGCATACTCTAGTGAATTCAAAATTGTTAAGCCATTGTATCAATTTGGTATCTCAACACACTTTTGCTTTACTAGTGCTTAAATTTCTTATCTGGTCACCTTAAGTAACTATAGAGTAGTTTCAAATGTACCTCAACATAAACTTAGTTTCCAAATCTACCTTCTATATATGTATGGGAATTTCAAGGCAATCAATCAAATAATAAGACACTCGGTTAATTGTAATAGGAATATAGAAAAATATAAATTGAATTACAAACACCACGAAACAAATAATAAGACACTCGGTTAATTGTAATAGGAATATAGAAAAATATAAATTGAATTACAAACACCACGACGAGAAAAAAATAATTTGAATTGTAAATTAATTAATATGTCAATTAAATAAGAAATAAAATTGATATTGAAACGCAATTTTTCTTAAAAACAAATCTATAGAAATTTAATTTTAGTTTAATTTCATTTTAATTATTACGTAAATTTGTTGCAAAAAATTGTAAGATAAAAAAATGAATTTAAAAATTGTGGATGTATACATACATATGTTTTGTGGTGCATCCACATTTTTGTCATGGTTAGAAAACGGCGGTTGAACAATTCCTAAAACTTTTGCAATTGCGTTTGGGCTCGAATGTGAGAAGACACATTCAAAATTTTAACCATTGCGTCATGTGAGATGCCTATGGCTTCCACAATCTCTCTCACTTTTAATTTTCAATAGGCTGTTTAGGATGTAGAGACGTTATGGCTTCCGCAATCTCTCGCACTTTTACGAGAGATATCAACTAAGCGTCAAGAACGTTTGGCATGTTTAGTGCTTGTACGACTATAACGAAATTCAGTAAACCACTTTTTTACCATTGAAATCGATAGTGCAGAGCTACCATTATCAGGCTTTTTTCCCTTAATGAACAGTGCTCATGGAGCACACGAAATTAACTTTTTTTATACAGCTTGTTTTAAATTTAATATGAAAAAACTGACAGTGTTGTCTTTTCAGTCTAGAGGCGTAAAATTCAAAAAGTCACGAATTTATTAACCATCGTGTATAATGACATCAACATTATTTAGCAGGAAAACGGAAACGGAAATTAAAATGATAAATACAATAATCATTTCGTTAATGTAGAAATTGGTAGTAAAACTTTTTTGAATAATAATAACGTACATAAGAATGCCGTTGCCAATAAATGCTCTATCTGTCCATAACTATATATTACGAGAGCTTTAAAGCATATCTCTTAAAGTTCAGTTTTGTAGTATTTAAAAAAAATATATTTTTATGGGACATTTTAACACGTTATACAAAAAAGGCTATTTACAAAAACAAATTATAAGTAGGGTGGAAGATTAAGGCTCTTTTCTTATAAATATAGCAATAGTGTTTTTGAACTCTGTTAGATTATAAAAAATGCATAAAAACTTTATTTTTATTTTTATTATTTATTCCTATTTATTTTTTTATTTATTTTTAAAATTTTGATTTTTATTACCTCACTAACAGTAATAAAGATAAGTTTGTTTTATTAAAATTTTTTAATGCTTTTACTACATTTTAATTCGTTTATGATGGAATAGAAACGTGTGCTAAAAAATGTTTGTGTCAAATATGTCATTGGCATAATACAAAATGAAGTTGTTGCTATAGTTGCGTGTATTAATATATTAAATACATTATATTAATACAAGTACAAGGAAAGATTAACCAACTAGGATACCTAAAAGGCTTGCATTAAAAATTTCTCTGTAGGGTTATTATGTATTTGGATTTGAAAGGAAAATCTTATGAATTCGAACAAATTGTATTATTTATGTAGTAGAAACGTTAAACGTTAAAACGTTTTTATATTATTCGAAATAAAATTGCTGTCGAATAGTTTTATTTTTTTAAATCGAAATATACAATAACGCCCTTGTTTTAAAATCTTTTTTCATAATTTGTTAATAATTATACCCTTTGTCCTCGTTTGTGATTGGTGATTGTAATGGGGCCATAAATAAATACCTGCCTAAAGATTATTTTATGTTAATGTTGCCCGCGACTACGTCTTAGGTGGTTCACCCGTAAACTCTAATTTGGTCCTACTTTTTCCAGCATTTCGGCCGGTATTTCATCAATGGCAGTTGTAAAGTTGTCTTTCAGGCATGAAATTGTGCCACGAGAGATTTCATATAAATTTGTTTAGTGGTGTCAATTCGCATGATCGATCGATTATGACGATTATAAAATGGAAATAATTTACGAAACACCACGAATTTTGATAATAAAATTAATTCAATGATTTGCAATCGTTGTTCGTTTGTTTACATGGTGTAATGATATACCTTACTAAGCATTTTTGACATTGCCACATGTCACGAATCTTTTTTTAAACTGGGAAACCAAATAGCAAAAAATCAGCCTAAAAATGTTTTTTTACAAATTGGTTACATTTTTCAGCAATGGCTGCAGTTCAAGACAAGTATATATATGTAATACATTTGTGTGTTGCTTCGCATTAAACAAGGAATAATTGAACTAAAACAGAATTAGGAAAAGTAAGATCTAAACTGAGTTGAGTAATTGGCTAGCGAATATTTAGTAAAGACATATGTAAATCGTGTAATTTGTCTTTAAATCTTAGAATTTTTTAGTTAAATATACATCATTAAGTTTTATTAGGAAGTCTACGGTTTGTTTGTTACAAGGATGCATCACAACAAACGAAAAGGAGGGGAACCGAAGACATACATGGAACGGTACCTCTGTGTTTAGGGATCATATGATCAGGAAGCAATGGCTGGGTGTTGCTAGGTTGATGAATGGCCACGTGATCTTCATAAATGCCTCGAAGACAAAGGCGGGCATTGGTGCAAAATTTTTTTTGCTGGATAGTGGGATAAAGCTGTCTTATAGATTTTTTGAAGAGTGCAGTGTCTTCTGTAATTATTTCGATACGGGTGAGAGGGTGGTCATATATGTGGCCACTATGAAAGCAATGACTGGGCGTTATTAAAGCTCATGGCAGGGTAAATTTTGAAGGAATGACCTTATATCGCTCCTAAACAGGTACAGTGTTAAACTGTATTGGTTATAGTGGACTGTGTCATTGTGATAAATGACACTACAGATGAACTGACAAGAGGGAGCGGCGAAGTGAGCAGATTTGGCAGACGGATCATGTAAGACTCCCGATGAGATCCTTCGTTAGTTTGATGGACTCTGAGGTCAAGAACCAAGTTGTGGAACATGGCACTCCTGATTTCTGTAGCGTGTGCGGCAACGAAGGGGAGCCTAAAACAGTCAAACACAACCTGTGCGTTTGCCACGGACTTCACGAAACGCAGGCTCAAGATATTGGTCCAGTGCTTTTTTAGTTGCCTTAGTGAAGTTCCGCCTGTCAGGCTGATGAGGTGGCTGACTCTCTGTCTAGGGACGGTTTCCTTTTCGTTTATCTTTTCTCACTTCTGGTTAATTAATTATACTATTCTTTTCCAATCTACTTCTTTGATGGATGGGTTCCAATTCTTTTTCTGTTTTCTAAAAGGTATCCACAATGGACCCCTTTTTCGATCTCTGGGTGGGGAGTACGTGTATACCAACTTTGCGTTTGAACTTAACCTAGTATTTTATCTTTTTTACTTGTTTGAGATAGGACTATCCTCGCTGTGAATTGTAAAAAATGTAGGACAAAGCATTAAATCATATTAAAACTAATGTCTGTAAAAAATTTCATTTAGCATTTTTCTCTTCATTATGGCAACTTCTCATTTCAAAATTTATGGGCAGAACACGAATCCTTGAAATTAAAATGACGAAATTTTAGGTTTTATTTTATGAATTAAAACATGTATTCCAAATATCATTACTTTATGATAACTCCTTCTGTGATAAAAATTCTACTCGTTATATGAAATTTTGACGCTATATCGTCTCATCGACTTATATAGTGAATTTTTACCTTTTTTTAAAAACATGTTCTATGTAATATTTACCTTGGTTAAGTATGGTACCCATTCTGAATGTGCTGTTTTAACATAAAACCAAATGGCACGTCTCTTTTCCGCTTGCCAATGATCCAAAGATTCTTAAAATTAAAAAAATAATAATTAAATAAAACAATTTAAAATATTTATTAATTTCAAATACTTTTTAATTTTTCAGGAAAATTATCATTTTCATTGTACTCTGCATCGGAATCAATTGTTATGCCATTAAAACGATCTAATAAACCCTTAAAAACGCCCGGTGGGCAATCCATAATCTTTTGATATCTAAGGAAAGTTTAAGAATAAAAGAAAAAATTGAAATTAAACTTAAAAGGTAAAATTATATTGCTTTTTATGTTGATAATTATTTTTATTATGAGGGAGGGTTTAACTTACTTGTGAAAAGCTATGGTATTTTTATTGGTGATAGATTTAAAACGATATTGTTGCTGTTTTAGTAATTTGTTGTTTATAAGTTGATGTTGTTGAAGACACTTGTAGTTATTTGGAACGATAGTGAAATGATTGTAATGGCGCGCTGTTGATTTTATATAAATTGCTGATTCTTTTTTAAATTTTGATTTTAAACAGGATAAATGTAACGTTTTATTGTTTATGGCTAATGTTGCTATTCTTCTTGTACTCGTATTAAGATTTGTTGATTTTAAAACTGTTAAACCAACATACGTTAGTGCAGATGACATTTAAATATATTTTTTTTGTAATGTCGCTCTTTTGTGTCTTAATTCGTATTAAGCGTACTTTCAACTAAAGTATTTCGTAACGCTTAATAATCAATAATAATAATATTTATTTATTATTGTTATTAATAATTGTCTGTCTGTCTCTTTGTTTATGTATATTTGAACGCAAACTTATCAACTGTTTTTTGTGTTATACACCAAATTTATATGTAAATGAGAAAGCAATACGCGGTATAAAACAAAATTGCACGGGATGATGTCTAATAGATGTTTACGGGGTATAATAAACACTAATATAGCTCTGTGTATACAATGTTTAGGAAGTATCGCGTTTACTAGGTATGAGTATTTGAAGAGTATAGACTGTAGATGATAACGTTTAAAAGTGAATTTAAACAAACTGCCAGCCTATATACGTAATAGTTAAATTGTCATAAAAAAACAAAAAAATTAAGAGAAGAATATAACAAAATAGAAATGATATTAAAAAAATAATATTCTCATAATAATACCAGTACATTAACAAAAGATAAGCTTTAGAATAATTATGGTTAGCAACTGAGTTATTTGGTTATGGAAAATTATAAAATTTTGTTATGCCCTACTATACTATTATATCTTGGGACAACTACTAGTACTTATGTATGCTATTTAGGAGGCAGGGAAAAGAAAAAATTTACTTAAAATATATCACTTAAACAGTAATCTTCAGTCAGTCTCAAGAGGTTGAACTATTTGACTATTTCGAAAATATTAAAAAACAATGTTTACAAATTATTTTTTATTGCTAAACACAAACCATCTTGCTTTTGCCGGGAATTAGTTTATTTTGTTAAGAAAGCACAAAACTTAATGACAATTTATAGATTTTTAACATTTAATAAAAATTTAATATTTATAACATTTTAATTAAAAATTTGTTTTTCTTTTTGTTTAAGACTAAAGCTAGTGTTATTTGTTTTGGTAACTCCACTTTGAAGCATACAGCTTCCGCAAGGAATCTTGTTTCAGTTTTTGTATTGATTTTGTTCTTCCAACTAAGCAGGTGAAAGGTTTACTGTAGCTAATGTCAAGGATAGATGTTGGTATTGGCAACTGTCGTTGCCCGGAAACAACCTTTTCTGTTTATATGATATAGTGGTGGTTAGGAGCCTTGCTACTCACCGTAGACTCCTACCTAAAATGTATATTATTTATGATATTATCTACCAGAAGCTGCATTTCTCTTTCTTATTCTAGCGCCAATTTATGGAATTTATACCAAATCCATTTTTTTAAATTTGTTTTAAAATTAAACGAATATCAGCTAAAAGACATTTTGAAATCAATCAGGCAATACAACGGTTGAACCAAAACTTTCTGTTTTAAATTAATTTTTAAATGTTTACATATCATAAGGCCGAAAAACGGCGAAAGAAACGTGCATTGATAAGAATTTAAATTTGCTGTGGTTTCGTTTAGTGTGCAGCTAATTGGGGAATACAGCACTCGTTTCTGTTGCTAGGTCTGCTAGCATCCCATAACATGCGAACTGAAGCTGGCTATTTGCTATTAGAAGGCGCCAAGTATCCGCCTTGTTACTTCCAGAATCTGAAACACTCTGATTTGATGAAAACCCGATGCCACTCAGGTTGTCGCTAATACTCGCCGCTGTTTGTCCATGACTGCAACACGGAGGAAACTGACGCCTTTTTAATGGCCTTGACTTTAGTTTACGCAGAGCGCAATAATCTTGTTTTGGAATGAGTCCAAGTACTTAAACTAATACATATGGTAGCTATTGCTCTCTACCTTATTTTTTAATGCTATTTGGAAAATTTTCTTTTGTATCGTTAAAGCGAAGACAACAGAAGCATTTCAAGACAGCAAAAAGACACCATGACTACATACATACATATAAATTTCTGTGTGGTTTGTAGAGTGTATATTGTATAATGTCTCGTTAGGTTTAAGAAGCAAAGACCAAAAGCCTTCCACCTAGGTTCATGAAGTATGGTGTTTTTGTATATTATAGGTTTGAATGGCAAAGCAAGCACCTCTGGATCAAATTTGGTCTACAGCTGTTTGTGCAAAGATCGATTTGCTCGAGATGTACCTTCATATATTGCAACTATTTCAATTAATATCAGTAGACTTAAGAAAGTTAAATAGACCATATTTGTAATTGTGGTAACAAGGTCTCTATGATCAACTAATCAAACAGAGGAAAACGATTGTTTTCAACTAAAACTAAACATTGGACAGATAATTAGTATGAAGAGTTACGAACTTCAATATAAATACAACATATACCCTCAACCATTTACGGCGATAAAAATAAATAGAGCTGTGGGGTATCACTCTACAACACTTTGCCATATTCTGTATAACTTTCTTATTTATTATCTCTATTAGTATGTATGACGAGTATACCCATTGTTAACAAACTTAGCCTGAATTTTTTCACAGTGTATTTGTATAGTAACAGGCGATTCCTATTGGATATTGTATTCTTTAAAATGTTTTGTTTCACAACACTTTCTTTTATTTTATTTATTTTTCTTTTAAAAATAACACTTATTTTTTATAATTACTTTTTATATTAATTTTATTTTGTTTTTATTTTTTTAATTTTTATTATGTATTTATACAAACTATTTTATTACAAAATATATAACAATGAACAATAAGAACAATAAATTCTAATTGACGTTCGCTATTGTTAACAGCTGACTTTGACTAATTTTATTGTTGTTCTTTTTATGACTTAACAGAATAGTATGATTAACAGATTTCTTATTTAACAGTGACATCTTAATAAATAATTTATAGTGTTAGTAAACGTAAAAAATTTTACACAACATCTTCGGTGGAATAAAACGTAACAGTGTTGTTTTTAAATTTAAAAAAAAACGGTAAATAAAAAATCTGTAAAAAGTTTTTTTTTTTTTAAATACCAAAGTATTTTTTTTACACTTTTCCAAATTGTGTCAGCTGTGTCAATTGTGTCAGTAGAAAAAACGAACAGAATAAAACATTATTTTTTTAATGCATAAAGTAACAAATACTCTGTTAGATAATTTGTACACTTATACCTCTTTTTACGACATTTCGCTATAACGGCCTGTCTCAATTATAGAAAAACTTCGCTTTACTGCACAAATTACCTCGTTACACGGCTCTGGAATCTGAAATTATCCGTTTTTGAGGAAAAGTTGTTAGGCAAGCAAAAGTTTTTTGTTTTACGGGATTTCAATTTACGGCCTATATTTTCAGAAACTATCTAGGCCGTATAAAGAGGTATGAGCATAATCAATATAATTTGGCTATATAATACCGTAATTATGTATTCACATAAATATATATCTTTCGATTAATTCTAACTTTAATTTCAGTTAAATTATAGCTAATTAAGTTAAAACCAGGCATGCATCGCTACTTTTATCTTGATTATTATCGTAATTATCATTTTTACTCTGTTTTTTCTCCCATTTTGTTCCCTTTCGGTCCAAGCCTAAACTTTTAAGATAGACTTAGTCCCTTCCAAGAAGACGCTGTAACAATTTCAAGGTAGTATGTTCAGTCTTGTGCTGTATGTAGACTTCAAAAAACATTAATTCGTATATGCAAACAAACATTCAATTTTATATATATATTTAAATATTTAGCCTTTGTGCGGTGTGATTTGGTACCCCTTTATAAAAAGAAAATCGCAATATCTAATTATCAAATCTCTCCCGCTTTTTGCAACCGTTTCACAGATATACAAAAATCAATATTTACTATGAATGGGAGATTCCACGCTCACTTATCTAATCTCGCCCACTTATTTACTGATGATTTGTATGGACCACGACGTTGTTTGAACCAAATTCAGAAACTTCGACTATTACCACACCTACTTATCCAATTCCCTTCACTTTTTGCTTTATATTAGAAAGTTATTTGGTCGAAGTTTAGAAACGAGTTTTGACTGGTTATTTGTATCAACCAGGAATTTATTTGGACCAAATTTCAATGCTCTTACTGTATGGGCGTGGTATCATCGACTTGGAAATTTTTAATACTGAGAGATACTATCGAAATTTCAAAAAAATCAGTCCAGCCGTTTAACTGCATATAGAGTCCACTATTGAATTTAGTAATATTTTTAAATTTTAGGTTAATATGAGCCAACACAGACAAATGTGGCACATTATTAAAACATAGTTTTACAAAACACTTATCTTTATCAAACATCGTCTTAATTTGACTTAACCTAGTTATTATTTATTGCTTTTACGCTATATCGAGAGCCCATAGTGTCAATGCAAAATTTACCAATCATTTACTCGTATATCTCTACAAATAATCTATCCCGTAATTCATTTCGTGGATGTAATATTTGATCATCCTCAAAGATTTTCCGTGATCTACCGAACTTTCTTCTTCCTTGGGAACTTCATCCAAAAGGTTTGCGAAAAATATGTTAAGCCCACCATCATTCTTATATCGGGTGTGTTTTTTGCAGTTACACAAGTTTAGATCATAATAAAACAAATAAATACGAGTATATTTTTAATATAAATGAAAAGTGATTTGCTGGATAGAAGAATTTATGAATTTTAAATATGATTTTAAATATGATTTTGGTCATGTGGCCACCAAGGGTGTCGCGTACAAGGCGCATTCTGGAACACCAATTTTCACAAACTTTTCGCAGCTTATATTGCTGTACTTCGTCAATAATTTTTCAAATATTGATTTCCAAGTGCCCAATTGTCTCTGGTTTATCGACGTAGACAAGTAGACGTAGACTTTACATAAGCCTAAAGAAAAAAATCCAATGGGGTTAAATCACACGATCTTGGTGGTCAATTAATTGGACCAATACGTGAAATTACTCTTTCATCTACAGTTTCTTTGAGTCCATTGCTTTGTTTCAGTTTCATTAATCAAGTTGATTTTTCAAGGTAAGTAGATGATGAATGAATCCGCTGTAGCTGACCCCTCCCCCCATATGATTGTGTAAAGATTGTGGTAAAGATCCTTGCTAAGTCATGGTGGTGAGCTTTACTTAGTATTATAATTGTTTTTCCAGAAGGTGGCGTTTTCTTCTGATTATTCGTCTGATGTTTGTTATCATCGCCAGAGGTGAGCTAAAAGATCAGGGGGGCTTCTTCTTTAGTTTTTTTTAGATGGAATTGTCTGGAGAGGACTGAAGGTCTCTTTATTAAACACTCGAAACCACAATTAAATTTTTTCGTCATGTCCTCTGCTGGGGCTGGAACCGTGGCCGCTTGTGTTGTTATACGTGTACTCTAACGACTCCACCACGCCACCCCCACCACTTAAAACAATATCGTCAGCGTGCACAAGGTCATTCAAATGTTCCTTCACTGGTGATAGTTGCCCATTGCATAATTTTATCGATGACGATTAGTGGTGATGGATAGTATGCATCTTTTTCTTATGCTTGGTTTGATATGGGGAATTAATCAGCTTAAATAATTTCTCGGAGGCACACTGCTTTTTAAGTGCGTCCCGAATTTTGATATATTTAAATGTTTTGGCCTAGCTGCGTACCTCAAAAACGTAATAACTACTACAGATTTTTCTTTATGATGCGAATAATATCTATGTTCATTAATGGAATGCAACTCTCAGAACTCTACGAAGCAAATAAGTATTTCCGTTTGTTGTCTAGTACTGGGAAAACGTACTTATAAGGTGATAAACAAAACACAAAATTTGCAAAAGTCCATCCGTGGACTCCAATTTAGCATACTTTTCCAGCATTTCATACCAGCCGAAATGCCAAGAGACTTCAAGTATACCCACAAAATCTCGCCTTTCCATAGATTTATGGTTTTGAGTGCCGTGTGGCATGTATCACCATTTTGTTAAAACCATATGTCAAGTCCAATTCTTCCAATTTGGGCAAAAAAGTCGGTAATCATTCCACGATAAGTTACTCCATTGATTGTAACGTGCAATTTTCATCATTTTTGGAGAAGGACGCTTAATAGCTTAATTTTTCTAATTTGAACATATCTCACACGGCATGAATTTTTATAATAAAATTCAATTTGCAAGCATTGTTCGTTTGCAAACGGCAAACTTGAGTGAGCATTTTTGGCTTTGTTACATGTCACGAATCGTTTTTTGCACTGAAAAACCAAATAGTAAAAAACCACCCTTTATCAGTAAATATATACTCTATATATATAATATATATATATAATATCGAATATACTCTATATATATAATATCGAAAACCGAACTTTATACTTGAACTAATCAAGTCTTGATCGATAGCAAAATCCTAAGTCAATAAGATAACATAATTCGCAGTGCAATTGATTGCATCCACTAAAAAAGTAAAGAAACACTGGCTTGTACCAGGAGAAAACAGCTCAAAGCCGAAGTTTCAGGAAACTGAACAAACGGGAATAAAATCAAAAACACTGAATTAAGAAGTAACGATTGAAAAATGTACAAAACCGGTCTCAACTGGCACACATATTGATTAAAGGAAACGGTAGAACAAAAAGTAATATTACACACAAATTACACATAAAGCTACACACACGATCAAAAATTACACATAAGGTGGCAACACTGCTCTTAAAATTTTGGAATACAAATATATTTTAAATGTTAAACACTTACTGTGCGTACTATATAGTTTGTATATTATACCAAGAGTTGTTTAAGATCCTCGCGTATGTTCTGTAAACTGAAATCGAGTGAAACTTCACTTTGCTATAATTTTCAAATTTCTGACGAGATTTTGTTAGTTCGTTTAATTACCTTGAAGATAACTTCATTAATTATTTAAACTTTAAAATAATGTTTGCAATTGAGTTCTATTTGTTGGTTTACAGGACACACCCGATTGTCAGATTTTAAAACAAAAATTTTGTTTTAGCTGTAAAAGTAGAGCACATTAAATTCAAATATGTGCTTAAAACGAAAATATGCTCTTAAAACTGAAATATGTAAAAAATGCTGTTATAAGCAAAATATGCAAAAATATGCACTAATGAATGGATGTCAAAATTCATAAAAATTCATGTTTTAACTGTAAAAATAGAGCACATTAAATTCAAATATGTGCTTAAAACGAAAACATGCTCTTAAAACTGAAATATGTAAAAAATGCTGTCATAAGCAAAATATGCAAAAATATGCACTAATGAATGGATGTCAAAATTCATAAAAACTCATGAAACTTATAAATAGCTTACATCTGACTTGATTTTTCGCATGAGCAAAAACATGCAATTGCATATTTCTGGTTTCCCTTCTAATTATGTTGCATCTTGTTCGATATTCAGACTTAACCAACTATAAGTTTCATAGAAAATAATCACTTTAGCAGGGCTTTTTAATTATTTATTTCTTTGCAATAAAACAAAGTTTTTTCTGTTTTTAAATTAGTTTATAGATGTTTTAAAACTAATGCTCAACCCAATAGCACCTTGCGCATCATATAACCGCTTGCATTATTGCTTGTCTGTGGCCTGGGCTCTTCTTCGTGTTCAATGCATTTGGAGGAGCACAAATATTGCAATAGAGGTACACGATATTTACCACAGAAATCGACAAATTTAATATGCTCTACACGATTATCAAAGAATACTCCTTTACAATTGGGATTAACACAGCAGTTGGCACATTTCAAATATTCCAAAGTAGTTTGGGGTAAATCACCGGGACCCACCTCTATGGCTGAAGACTTAACAATCCGTGCAGCCAATTCCATGAGTGTAGGAGGATTTAAAGCCATGTCCTGTACAAAACGCACAACCAAGGGATTATCACGGAGACTTAACTGTAAGAAAGAATGAAAATCAGGGAATTGTTTTTAAAAATTTTCAATATATTTTTTTCAAGGCAAATATTACCTCTGCTAAATTTTTTAAAGCCACTATATCTTTGGGTAAATGTTTCAAACGATTTTTATGCAATAACAAGGATTTGAGATTCTTCAAACGTGCTATGCTAGTGGGTAAATTTTCTATAAGATTATCACATAAAACCAGAGCTTGCAACTGACTAAGTAAACCCACTGCATCGGGAACTTCGGTTATTAAATTGCCACCCATAGACAAAACCTGAAGGCTGAAAAAAATATTTAAAATAAATTTAATAAACGTTTGATTTTATTAGAATGGTAGTGCAGAGTAGCTATAGTAATAATGAAATTAATTTGACTTAATTATAAATTATGTCACCACAATTTTTAAAAATGTAGTTAGAGTTCTACATATGTAAGTCGAATCCTTTACTTAAGACAGTGTGCTCTCCAATTTAAAAGTCATAAAGAAACCAAAGCAATTTATTATTGAGTAAACGATGCTTATATATCAGGATTGGCAAAAAACCGGTTGCCGCACCTACCGTATTCTCCGAAAACTGTTCCTTCTGTATATTATATTGTTACGTTGTAACCTTTTTTAAAACATTTGAGTTCGTTAAATTGCGTTAAAATAAAATTAAAACCACTTTGTTGTTGTTTTACAGTTTTTAAATTCTCACATTCTCCTTATACAGTTTAACCTAATACAACTTAATATTCGTTTATACAACACTTTCATTTACGACTAAAAATCACTTTACTTTATGACAGCTAAACGATAACTAACTCGTAGATAAAGCCGCCTCCTTATATACCTAATTGCTTACAGTTTGGAAAGTTCCGGAAATACCTCAAACGATCTCATATCCTCTATTTTATATCCGGTTATTCAAATGTAACACACAAAGGTGGTCGAATTGGTATTGCTGTCAGATACGCCAATAAGTACGGCATTGACAGAGTGATGCATAATTACCAAATATACCAAAATTCCACAATGCAGTTTTAAAGGCGCTGATGTGGCATATTTTCTTTTTTTAGGCATTTCTATTTTCGTAACAATATATTTTGACGGATACAATATCTTTAGACATGCCACCGAATCACATTTATTTGAAATTGGCTTTAAAGTTGGATCGCCTTAAAAGACGAAAAGTTTTTCTGAAACGGGATTCGGAAATTAGTTCAGCGGTAGGGAAAAGATGGAAGCAGTGATTTGATACATTTTTATTTTGATAAACTTGTTAGTTCATTATTTTTTGTGAGTAAAAAATGGGCCGAATTAATTTGTACTTCCAAAACATAAATCATACTTATTTTTGTTGTAAATAAACTATGAAAACCCACCCGGGTATTTTTTTGAATATGATACCCAGTAATACCCGGATGGGTCTAATTGGGTTATCTAGTGGGTAGCCAACCCTGTTTTATATGCTAAGTAATTTAGCTGAAACCTCTTTAAAATATAATAATTTCTGATTATACAGTGTCTTAAAGAAACTATGAATTCTAAAAATTATCAATCACTATCCAGTCTATCTAGAATTTTTTGTTTTTACTTAATCACAATAACAATACCAAGTTACATTATTTTTTTTATACATATAAAGCTGTTAAAACTTATATGGAATATAAAAAAATATTATTAAGAAATTGCGAAAACTCTCACTAAGAAAACAAAATAAAATAATTGTGTCTGTCTTCTGTTTTTCGACTGTAAAGAATAGAGAATAGTATGACTAATAATAGTTTGAAAATGAAATCTGAAATTAGCATTATTAAGCTGGTCAACTAAAAATATGCTAAAGCATATGTATGTTTTACGTCTGTTTTACCAAAACGCACGATGTTAATTGTAAATAAAACAAAAAGTTTTCAAAGAATTATTTTAATATTTTTTATTATGATAGAAGGAATTATGACAATTATGTGTGAAACAAAATATCGGCCAAATGCTTACCACCTCTATCCGTCGGTCCATATTTTCAATGACTCTGATACGTAATTGAAATTCAATGTCGTTAATGTGCCGAATTATCTCATTCTTTAACACTTGAACTATTCTTGGCTTATTGACATACGCTTTTTCTTCTAAATATCCCTAAAGAAAGAAGTCAAACGGTGTCAAATCACATGATCGTGGCAGCCAATTAACATCGCTATGACATGAGATAACACGTCCTTTGAATTTCTCGCGCAAAAAAACCATTGTTTCGTTGGCGGTGTGGCAAGTGGCACCATCCTGTTGGAACCACATATCGTTCAGGTCAATATCTTCAATTTCTAGCTACAAGAAGTCTGTTATCATCTCGCAATAGCGTATAGCATTCACGGTGACTGCTTGGTCGATTACATTATCGAAAAATTAAGGTCCGATGACGCCGCCAAACAGTCACTGTTCGTGAATGCATCGACTTTTGAACAATCACTCGTGGATTCCCGATTGTCCGAATGCGGCAATTCTGCTTGTTAACGAATAAAAGTGAAAGTGTGCCTTGTCGCTAAAGATGATTTTCTTTGTAACTTCTGTCTGTTCAACTAACCATTCGGCGTGTTGACGACGCTTGAAATGGTCAGTTGGCTTCAGCTCTTGAGTCAATTGAACCTTGTAAGCGTGTAAATTCAAATCTTTATTCAAAATTCGCATCAGAGATGTTCGTGAGATGTTCAACTATTGGTCACAGCGATCAGTCGGGGTTGACGGCTCTTCTGTCACACTAAAGCGAACAACAGCATTGAAACAAAGAAATGTTTAATTAAGTTGGGCAAAAAAATTGACGTTAATGTGTGACATACAATTAACATTGTGCATTATAGTTGGACCATCCTTTATTTGTTCGAATTTTGTTATTGTATTTTTAGATATTTTGCCATACTATAATATTGGGTGTTTAAAAAAATTCGGTTAAAAATTGTCGGTAGATGGCTCTAAAACATTTCATAGAACTTTTGTTCACGCTCATTTTTCACGTATTCTTACGCTCTTGCTTTTATTCGTCAAACATAATATTAATTGCATCAGGCAACACTATGGATTGTTTAAGATGACATTTTAAGCTTCACTTGTAAAGTGTAAAAATGAGTGCAAATTCGGAAATTTACGATTATGGAGTAGATGTTGTAACTAGAAAAACAGCAGCGAAATGGTTTTGCCGGTTCGATCTGATAATTTTAAAGCTAAAGTTACACCTTTGCTAGACCAATAACTGAAAAAGTCGTTGAAATCATGGAAAGAATTGAGAAATACTGGTACATAAGCAGATTGGACGTTGTTAGGAAACTAGGCATTCATCATAGATGCTCGATGAGTTAGTAGTGAAAAATTTAATGGTCCAAATTTCTAGCATATTTGCGATTCATTGCTAAAACGGAACGAAATCGGACCATTTGTGAAGCAAATGAATACGGGCGATGAAAAGTGGACGTATGACAATAATGTGCGAAAAGATCATGGACAAAGAAATATGAAGCTTCACAGAAGGTGGTAAAGCCAGGATTGACACTAAGAAAGGTAATTGAATGTGTCTGTTGGGATTAGAAGGAATTTATTTATTATGAGCTTATACAACCTAGTCAAACGATTGATTTTGATCTCTATTGTTAACAATTGACGAGATTAAAATAAACAATTCAATTAAAACGGCCAGAATTGAGCAACAGAAACTGTGTTGTGTTCCATTATAACAATTCAAGACGACACACATCTTTGATGACCAGGCAAAAGCTGAGAGAGCTTGACTGGGAAGTTTTAATACATCTACTATATAGCCCAAACTGTTCACCTGCAGATTATCATTTGTTTTGATCTTTGCATAACTCGCTTAATGATGTAAATTAAAATTCAGCAGAGGTCTGCTTGGATCAGTTTTTCTGTCGGAAGACCCTGAAGTTTTTTCTACACTGATGGAATAATGGCTTTACCAGAAAACTGGCAAAAGGTTTTAATTAAAACGGCATATATTTATTAATTAAGCTCGTTTCAAATATAAGAAAAAAGAAAAAAACTTTTTGATACACCCAACTTTTTAAAAATTACAAATTTTTATAAAAATGCAACCTCTTACCATAGAAGTTTATTTTTGTTTTTATTTTTTATTTATTTATTGTAAAAACTTAGTGTTTCCATTTATTTTGCGGAAGCGAAATTTATTTTAAATTTATTGTGTTAAAAACTCTTTTATCAGTTATAAATAAATTTTTGTAACATGTTTTCGCAAAATCCTATTTTTTTGCAAAACATACATATATACAATCAAAAAACAACACAATAAAATAATAATTTATTTATTGTATGCAAAAAATTAAAAAAATAACAATAAAAAGGTTAAAGGTGATCAAGTACAATAATATGATACCCTTCTTCGAACTGATTACTTTCGTATATGAAAGCCAGGGCAATTACGAACCCATTCAATTTAAAAAAGTGACTGCCAGACTTTTAAAGCGAAACTTTACCAGTAATCGCTGTCACTTAGGTTTCTTCTTTTCAGAATTTATTAAATTTACACGCTGGAAACGGAACTTTCCCTGTGTTTATAAAAAACTATGCCTTTACTAGGCGATAACTGAAATTATAAGAAGATTTTTTCAAAATAGTGTTTATCTGGAGTTCGAACTGTGATATGTGCTTGTATTTAGTCGTATATTCTGGTCTTTCCAGTTCAATTACTGTTTTAAGCGATTTAAATGCGTTCGGTATAGGTTTACACCCATCGTTTTAGATGATATTCTTCTATTACCACCAAATACAGAGTATTGCCTAGAAATTCGGCTTGGGTGATTAAGTGGGCTTTCAAATATCGTATTGGACCACTTTTTTCATTACTCCTATTTATTCCACAAAGAAACGACTTTGTTTTGTGTTGCTAAATCAGAATTTCAAAAATGCTTAAGCGCCCCTCGGCAACTGTCGCCCTCAGTTAATGTGAAATCCATATAAACATTGCTTTAAATTAATCAAAGTTTTTTTCAAACTCTTGATTTTCTGTTAATAATTCTGTTATCATTTCTAACATCTTGGCTGGTCAAGATGCACCTTATATGCACTTTAAGATTTTTTAAAATAAACACTACAAGTTATTCAGCATTTCTGAACCGTACTAGAGGATCTGCGTATACACCACCTTGTACCATAAATACCTCCACCTAAATCTATCAAGCATCCCACATTCACATAATATGTGTTCCGCTGCCTCATATGTCTGTAAATCACATTAGTGTTCGCCATCCTTTGCAGATGCGCTCTTAATATACAATGACACTCGTTAGAAAATTCGTCAGGAGAACATCAGAGCCAGGCCCAAATTATGGATTGATCATCGCCTTAGCGTGCTTAAATATCTTTTGAACGCTCCTTGATTAGATACAGATATATTAGGAAATACTTTCTTAGAATCTATAGTTTTATTGCCTGCTATTTCAAAATAACTAAACCCTAGTAGCAACATGTAGTAACAACATTTGGTAAGTATCGATGTCAGACGGCTTGATCTTAGCACAAATGATATGGCTATGATCTCAGCCTGGAAAACACTCATTACACGACATAAGGCTTAATTAAACGTTACTTAGCATAACTCCATAGTCATAATCGTAAACAGCTAGTCGAAACCAACATTATGGATAACACTGTATTTGATTCGTAATGACAGACCATTACACTATACTCATAACCGTAACCGTACGGTTATCTGCCGTAACCATAAACGGCTGATTGTTATATAAACGTGTTCTTAAAAACATCAACAACAGCTACTTAAGGTAATGGCACCAATAATAACGGTTATGGTTATGGCGTTACGTTAAGCTTAGTCTAATTGAACCTTTAGGTATTTAAATCGGCCACTTAGAAAAAACGTTGAGGCTACCTAAACAAAAAAAACATCTTATGATTATACACCATAAGTAAAATAGAGATATATTGTTTGGACCCATTTTTATGTTAATTGAAAAATTGCTGTGATTTATGACATTAAAAGTCTGTATGATATGAATTTCTCCATTTAAGCAAAAAGTTATAAGATTGATTCTTTGCTTTGTTTAAAAAGTTTACATAAATAGAATAAATGGACATTATCAATCCTACTTAGTGAAGTAGTGTTATTCTGAGCCGATCGTTATAAGTAGGCATGGGATGGGAATCCATCACAAACACATTTCTTTAAAACATAACGGTGATGGACTTATGGTGATTAAATAAATTTTCTGAATTGTATGGCCATCAGCTTTTTAGATTCGTACTTTTTTTGTATTTGTATTATACATATATATGACCTCTTAATGGGAAAAGATTATCAGTGTTTGTTTTTTATTTTTTTTTATTATTGTTGTTATTGTTCTTTCTTTAAGAATGTTTGTAAAAAATAGTGTTAATTTTAAGTATAGTATAGTCTAGTTATAACCAGTCCAAGTACATATTTGACGTAAAATTTTTTTTCAAAATTTGAAAATCGGTTTTGCCACTACTTACCTTTGCATTCGCCATATATCTTTACTTATGGCTGTAATTTGATTACCACCCACATATAAATATTTTAAGTTTCTCAATTCAATAACTTGTTCGGGAAAATGTGTCAATAGATTGCCACTTAAATTCAATTCTTTCAAACTGGACTGTTGATTTTTCAACATGAACGATTTGGGCAATGATTGATTGGTGAGTTGATTATTTTTAGCTACGAGAGTAACTAAGGGTATTTGAGCCAAAGCATCGGGTAATTCGGTAAGAGAATTAGAGCTTAAATCCAAAATACGTAAATTGGTGAAGTTCTTAATTGCCGGTGGTAGAAATTTAAGGCGATTGTGATTGAGCAATAAAATTTCAATATCCTTTTGGGATTTTAAGCGTTGTTTAGTTTCGGAATAAAGGTCATCTTCTAAAGTGATTTCATATAAATTCATGCGGCCATAATCCAGAGTTTTTTGTTCACGTGAATCGGTATCGCTGCTATCTGATGTATAGATCTCCATTTTGTGTTTCTTCTTTTAATGAGTTTTTTTTAAATTTATATTTAATTTTGTTAATTTTTTTCTTTAAAATTTCACTTTTATTTTTTTTAAACCTTTAAATTTCGTTCTTAGTTTCCCATTTATTTATTTATTTTTTATGTTCACTATGTTATCAATATTTTTATTTTCTTATTTTCTATTTCACTCTTTCATCTATTTTTTTTAAATTCTTATTTTTGTTATGGATCCGATTTATATTAATTTTGGTCCGTTTGTTCCGTTCCGTAAAACATACGCTTTGCAAATGATCATCATATTTATTTGGTCTTGTCTATAAAGCTTTACTTAATCAAGTGTTTCATTATCTTTACTAGACATGCTATAATATAGACAGTCGTTTTAAGCGAATACGTATAAAGCCAATTGTTATTAACCACTACCAGTTGAGTCGAATTTTAGGCACTGCTCTTCTTTGGTATCTAAGTAACTGAGACAGAGAAAACCCCTATCCTTTTTAATTTTTTTAAGCAATTTGTTTAATGAATATTCTTATTTAACACATTATTATCGATAAACTAACTTTCTGGCATCCGAACAAAGTCTTATATAGCAAATGGTTATTCATACTAAATCTTTCTACAGCCTTTAAAAGCTGTGAATAATTAAGATGGGAGGACCTATTATTTGATCTACCTACATGGTCTACGTAATAAGACTTAAAGAATAGAAAACTCACTTTACACGTACGTACATATTTAGTTCCCCATTGTCCTATAGTTTATTCCTCTGAGGTGAATCTAGGCTAGTCATTACCGAAGCAATACAATTTTATACTTATTACAGCTAGGCAAATTTTTCGCGTACTGCATTAGTTCTTAACAGAAATACAAAAGCAGATTTGAAACATGTTCTCAACTCAGTTTTCATTCTCTGTATGTGTCTTTCTTATCGCTCATTTTCGATTATTGAATACTCTGATTAAGGGAAATATGTGGGGATCATTTTGGATAGGACTCTTACTTGGCGGAAACACTTGTCCTATGTTAGCAACAAGGCAGATGTCAGGGCTTCTTTAATAAAACGTTTTGTCTAACACCCAAAATGAGCTGTTGGTCCTTTGTTACGATAATAATACTAACCTATGCTGCATATTGTCTAGAACGGAACAAGATAACGCGGAAGTTACTAGGTATTGCCGTACTTATGTTTAAATCATGGGTGCGATATAGCACATACCACCATTCCACATTTTGGTGATGAAGGAGGCTTTTAAATTGCCTGGTGGCTTCAGTTTAAAAGTTAGCGACATGGTGGGGCACTTGAGGATATTGCGCCTATTTGATGGTGATCCTTATACCCGAAAAGAATTTATGATTGGACAAAAGACTGGCGGTAAGACTAGAGCTAGTGTGGTTGGTGCCAATTTCCAAATCGTTGCCTATGAGCAAATAACCTTCGATTTTCCAGGCAGAGGCTTACGCCATCTTCAATTGCGTTGGGAATTATCTGAGAAGAAAATCGAAGGGTTTGAGTATCTATGTGATGTCAGATAGTTAGACGGCTGTGAAGGCTTCGCCATCCTATGAGGCTAGGTCGAAGGTTGTGAATTTGGAGTTCACATCAGGGTTACTCTATGTTGGGTCCCTGATTATGTGGGTTATCCTGGGAACGAAAGAGGCTGACTGTTTATCGAACAGGAGAGCCCGCCGCGTTTTTATTGGATCTGACATTTTTCGGTGTCGCTGTTGGAAAGACAAGAAAGAGAATCGACTCTTGACCTAATGTATAATTCCTTCGGTTTTGGATGAGTGGTTCTGGTATGAGACTGACGGGCAGGTTTATTTCGCTTTCTTGCTCAATAAGAGCTTAGGTTACTAATGGGTCTATAATACCATCAGTGAATTTTGGAAAATGTTGCGAATGATCGATATAAGTTCTTGGTTCGACTTATACCGAAACACATGAACATGTACTTTGTGAGTGCCAAGCTACTTTGACGTACATTTAGTTTTGAAATTTCTATGGCTGCTCTTAGTTTGACTTTTTTGTAACGACTTCTTCTTTGCCTTTCATGTTTAAATCTTAGTGAGATTTCCCTTTCCTTATTCTTATTTTTCTCTTGTTATGGATTTTCTCACTGGACCTTATTTCCTACATAGGTTCCACTCTTATACGTTGCTTTTTCTTTTAATTAAAATAAAAAACCTCGAAGAAGTGTATTTCCTAAAATGGTTTGACAATGTTTTATATGTGTAATACACAAAAATGTGTGCTGTGATTATAGTATTGTGAGCATCGATACTTTGTTAAAAGTTCTTAACATCTTCTTGTTATTAAAATAATACCCTACAAGAGGTAGTATTACTTCATCAGATAAAATGATAAGTAAGTAATAGAATTCAAACAAATATGTATATCATTGCGTTTATACAGTTTTTGGAGAGTTGAATATGTCAGTGAGACAGGTCTTTGTAAAATGATGTCTTTTACTTTCATTGATTCGTTATTGAGTTTAGGAGCTATTTACTGTATTAAACATTATTACTTTTTTTAAAGAAGAAAAGATTGAGCTCGACAATTGATCCTGCCTGTTACCGTTACAGTACTAACAGGAGAGTCATCATAGTCACTTACTTTGGGATACTATTACTTCCATCAATATAATGAACGTTTAACGGACAGTAATTTCTCGGCTAGATTAAAAGTTGAAAACTAAAGAATTAGGGGTTGTGTTCAATCAATAATAAATATTCAGTAGTTTTACAGAATTTTTAAATCATTTGAAAACGATATCTACTCTTATGTATGGAATTATGCTTCAAGGGCTGTTTTAAAGCTTTTCAGCAGTGATAAATTAGTAGGATATTCGATTCTATTGATTTTATTTAATTAAATATATAATGGAAACTGTTCTTACTAAATAAATAAGGCAACTTCTTCTAGGAAATTGTAAATTTTTAGGCGGTCAAAAAGGAAAGTCAACACCGGGGTATTATTCTCGGTGCTATGCCCTGTTTTTGCTGGCATCAGAAGGATTACATTTAACTAAACTATTAAAACCGTGAAATAGGTTGAGTACAGACAAGTGGATAAAAACATAAATTGATCGATTAAATTATATAGAATAAATGGTCAGAGAACCGGTAAATACAGCGGCATCTTTTTAATACAACAAAAAAGATTGCGGGCTCGTACAGAAAGTCAACAACAACAGTCAAAGATAACAACGGAAATCTGCTAACACGAGTCGGACGACAGCAACTTTAGCGTTGGATAGAGCATTTTATATACAGTGACTGCAACGCATAATCGAACAAAATGGTAAAATGCATTTTAATTTTAGTTAAATGGTCACTGTAGTTGCTCAATATAAAAAGGAAATGCACCAGTGTTACAAGTAGTTGCAATACTAATATCATGCCTATAAAGGGAACCTCCAACAGGAATAATGATAATTCGAACGAAACCAGACAAAAAAAGGATCATAATTGAAAAATCGGTTGAACTACGTTTCCCACTATATATGCTTTTTATTGACAACGAAAAAGCATATGATTCCATCCGACGAAAATGGAGTGCCATCGAAAATAATTACAATCATAAACTGCAAATAAAACAATTTCCAATCCACTGTTGTGCTTGAAAGGCAAATGTCGGAACACCTTACAGCCATATCAGGAGCTCGGTAAGGATGCCTTATATCGCCACCCTTATTTCTGACAGTAATTGACGCAGTTTCAAGACGTTCCTATGCAAATGTAAACGGAGATATTGCGCGTGATCCACTAAACCTAAGCCACAGGCAGGAATCACTAGATTACGCAGACAATAAAAGCGAAGAACCTCATTTGTTTAGATGCCTGTAATGAACTAAATTCACTTTTCGACTGTAGTCGAAATAACTGATCGAACGAATTCTCATTTGGTATTATGACACTAAAAAAACATAAAATTAACGAAAATAGTTCAATTAATAGTATTAGGTTCACCAAAACAAAAAAAAAAATTTACGAATATTTAAATATTCAACCATTTTTTTAATTTTATTTGCGTCGAAAGCAAAATTCGTTGAAAAATTCGATGTACTACGAAATTTTCGACAGCGATACCAACTTATAATACAAATTTTACATGCAACTTATATTAGGGGACTTAGTGATATGCAAAACAAATTTAATGACTCAAACTGAAATTCGCGAAAACAGAGGAAAAGAGAATTACCACCACTTTAACGGAACATTGCACCGACTGCGCAATTCATATACACACATTCAAAGAATTGAAAATTTCTAGTACCTTGGGAGATATGTCTCTGAAAACATTAGCAACAGGAACGATATAGAAAGCGGAATAGAAAAAACTTGGGGATATTTAGCCAATTGCATAAAATATGGTATAGAACACTTTTCAAGACGAAAATACATATTTTTGAAACCTGTATTCTATCCGTGCTGCTATTTCGTGACAAAAATCGTAAAAAAGAAATTGCGTATATTCGTCAACGAATTCTGGAAATATGATGGCCAAGAAAAATCTCAGACGAACGAGAACATAGTTTGAAGACATATTGAAATTCGTAGAAGGAAATTTACTTGGATTGGACACACACTAAGCAAATCACCTGACATAATATGCCATCAAGCCTTAGTATACAAACCTCAGTCAGGTAGAAAACGAAGAAAGCCGACTAAGACCTGGAGAAAATCAACATTGACGGAGATCGTTTCTATAGCACACAATCTTGGCAGAACTTATGACAACATTGGGAAACTGAGGAAACGTGCTTTAATTCGACGAAGATGGAATTAGTTAATGAACATCATATGTTCTGTATAGAGGCAACTCGTAATCCTTGGATGACGAGCAGGGCATTATTATTTATTAATTAAACTGCGAAAACCGTATACAACTATTTGAAGTGGAGGTTTTTTTTTTCTTAATTTAATAATAATTATGTATTCACTTCTTGTAATCGAACAAATAAAATATCCATCGACAGCTGTTAATTTGGCTACAGTAATACATAATTTTTTTTTTATCTGAAAATTAATGTAATATTGGCTAAGTTTTTATATCTTTTGATGGAGTTATTCCTGATCTTCATGTTTAGCTATCTCTACCTCCGACGATGTTTTGTGTTTTGCTCTTATAAAGCATTAGTCCACTTGTACTGTGTTCTAAGCATGGAATTGTTTTTGCACTTAAAATTGTGTAGAACTATTGGGGTTTCCATCTAAAACATTTTTATCTGTTACTAACATTTAGAACAATAGTTTTGGCACAATAGTTCTTTTTAGGACGCAGCGTCATGGTCACTTGGGCCTATACAACTAATTTTTAACGCTTATATCAAAGGAAAAACAAAATTATTTTAAAATAATTGCAACATCAATTTTTTTAAAGTATATTAACATACAGCTTAAATGGCAACAGCAGCCTCGTTAAGTCGAAACACAATGGCGACTCCTTGTGCAACCACACATGAAGTGATGATACTCTGCCAGTCACCAAGCCCATACAGTCTGGACAATCAACCAGAGCCTCCGCACAGAAGCACAATTTCCTAAATTAAGTTGGAAACCAGCCAAACTAATGAATCTGGCTTTTGACCTGATATCAATGTCCGATAGCTTCGATAAGCAATTAAGAAATGGAGTGTCAGCAGTCTGTTCGATATACAATCTTGACAGAATTCATTTACAGGTGAGCACAGTTTTTTCGGATAACACAATGATCTGTGAGAATATCGGGTGATTTTTTAAGAGGATTTGATTAAAAAAATATAAAATTTAGAGAAATGTATGAAGTCTTTATTTAGGTCAATATAACGATCTACGTATATAATTCAATGTTTAAATATGATTTCTTGTAAATGTTAACCGCGGCTACGCCTCAAACGGTTCAAACGCTTGGTCCAATTTTGGCATACTCTCTCCGACATGTCGACCGGTATCTCACGAATAAATTTTTCAATATTGGCTTCCGTTGAGGCTTGTCCCTATAGACATAAGCCTTAACATAACCTCACAAAAAATAGTCTAAAGGCGTTAAACCGCACGATCTAGGCGGTTAATTGACCGGCCCCAAACGTGAAATAAATTTACCGAATTCGCCTCTCAATTGGGCTATTGGTTCGCTTGCTGTGTGGCATGTGACACCGTCTTGTTAAAATCGCATGTCAGCCAAGTCCATCTCTTCCATTTTGTGCAAAAAAAAAAAAATTGTAATTATCGCACGGTAGACCTCGCCATTCACAGAAACGTTTCTGCATTAGTCGTCTTTGAATGATGGCACCGGCCCAAGATTCACACTACGGTTTTCTAAACGTAGAAAAACTCTTTTTTACTTGCCATAAAAAATCCCAGTAAAATGGGAAATTTCAACAATTAAAATTCCCCAAAATTTCTCAGAAAATAATCCCAATTAAAGAAAATGTTATCCAGTGTTGCCAATTCAGCGCCTTTCGCGCTATATTAAGCGCTTTTCAGCTACCACAAAGTCGCATTTTGTCTCTTTAGCGCTTTTTTAAAAAACCGCGTAAGGTTAGCGCTTTTCTATTTACAATTTTTGTAAGAAATAGAAAATTGCTAAATGAACTCATATATTCATATAAGCTATGGAATTAAAATGCTATACGCTGAGAAAATTACTTTATTCCAAATGGTATTTGTACAAAAATCAATAGAAATAGTGTTTTTGAAACGTGTCTCAAATCAAAGATCAAGTTTTTTTATATTTTTAAGCTAGAAATTTAAATTATTTAATTACAATACTAAACTTTGTTGTTGATATGTAAGATCCTATAAAGATCACAAGGGGCCATAATAAATTCTTTCCATCTACGCCTATTTAAAGCCAATGATCTAATCTGTCTCCTAGTCATTCTGTGGGAAACAGCTTCCCTTTCAATCTGTTTTCTCTATGAATAACCTTGCCTTCCAATTCTTCTGCTATACTGCGAGTTCCATTCAGTGGCCAGTTTTGCTAAGTCGTAGTTTGGTTTCCTCAGACTGTGTCCAATTCATTTCCTTCTCACAATTTCATTCATTAAAAAAACTTGGTGGGATCTTGTTTCTGGCCAGAATATTTTCCAAATGCGCCGAAGCGATTTATAAATGCCTGAATGGAATTGACATCAATCACAATCAATCCGCATTCTATAACTCGTAACCATTAAAAAATAGATTTCACACACGAGTTAAATATGTTATTGTTATAGTGGTTTTGGAGAGACATGTGGAGAACGTCTTATAGCATTCAGTCGACAAAAATATTCGACCTGTTTCGAAAATCATCACTCGACCTCCACACGTCGTAAGGATACTAACGAGATATCAAAAAGACGTGGTATCTGCCATATTTCTGTTTCAGAATTCGAAACATTGTTGTGTTATTAGTGTTGATTCGCATAATTCTGGTTTTGGAGATGATTATTTGCAAGCACACTCTGTATGCTTCTGAATCCTGCTTACCTTGAATTGCTCAATGTCCAGGAGATAGATGTCGTCTGCGTAATCCAGGCCTTCCAACTTTGTGCTAAGTCCCTGGGTTATACCCAGCAACATACAATCGAGGAAAATGTTAAATAGCAATGGAGGTATTTTGTTCTGATAGATATTTTCTTTATGGTAACACCTGATCCCAAAGATTAAGAACAAGTGTTTAATTTATTGTTTCGCTTCGAATCGTTTTTAATTTTATTTTTAAAGCAATCGTTCAAATTATTAAAATATCTTTGTAAAAATAGAAATTTGTGTAATATATATTTTTTTTTTACTATTTCAGTATATTTTTCTGTTATTAAATATTATTAACGCTTTTTAACAGCCCGTTTTGATTACAAATAGTTAAAAAATTATAATTTAGCGCTTTTTGGCACTTCTTATGTAGGAGGTTTGCGCGTATTGGTCATAAAAAGTTGGCAACACTGATTTTATCCATTATTTCATATGACGACTCACTCCCACCTTGTTCTGGAGCTAAGGACTATCTACACCACTGACAGAATTGCTTGCAGTTACGGAGCAGTACCATAATTAAATATCTGTTTAGGATCCGAGTGTACTTCCCCATACTACCAAGGCGTATGTATGTAAACCTTTATGCCTTGGTGGGTCATACCTCAAGGTGTGCATTCACCAAGATTCTAACAGAGCCGCCACGGACAGAAAAATCGGCAAAAATCTTTTCGACTTCCATATACTCTCATTTAGCTCATTCCTTTGTCTTTCAAGCTACTCTATTACAGACTTTCGCCTATTGTTATCAGTGTTTTTAACTTTTGCGCTTAAATGCCACTACTTGCGTCTATTAAAATTACAGCTAATACTCGTTCTACATTCACAAGTTACGAGTACAACTGAGATTTGAATTCCGAGCACAAATTCACACGACTCTATTAAAATTTAACACGATTCTCTCGACTCTCGCTTACTTTTTTTACTTGTTGAAACAAATAAAAATAATGTTTATTAATATATTTTTCTTAAAATTAATTTCTTTATTAATAATTATTCTTATCTGTACTAAAATATTATCTTTGTTGTTGTTTTTTATTATTCTTAAATACGAATACGATTTTTTTGCAAAATTATTTTCTTTGTTTTTTGTTTCATTTTTTGATTATTAATAATTTTCTAAAAACTTATAAAAAATTTAATGAAAACAAGTAAGAACTATAAAAAAGGTCAAGCCGAACTATTTAGCATCCTACACTATAATGCGATTGCAACATACTCGATTAGTACTTCTACTTATCCAAGTATTTTGATTAAATTTTTATTTTTCTGTAGGTTGTATTGGTTGTATTTATTGTATTACTTGGAAAATTTTAACTTGATTTAGTCTAATACTCATAATTGTTGAACCACCTCCATATATGACGTTTTCTTCAATAAATTTAACTCGTTGTGAGCCGAATCCGATGAATAACCAAAAAAGCAATTAGCAAATTTTTAACCAGAATAGCAATAACAAGTCACTATCGATTAATTTTTTTAATTATTTTATCGGAAACGGGTTATAACGATCATGTATTTTATCGTATAATCGAACTAGGATTAGGTTTTAGTTTTAAAGTTATAACCATGTTTTTGTTTTTTGTTTTTAACGAGTTTTAAAGTTGTTGAAATCTTCAGTCAATGTAGGACATCCACCAATTAACATCACCTCTATGTCCGACGGATGATCCTCTCAGAACCATCGATTAAGCACGTTCGTTTCAGTTCAATTGTATCTATACGATTGTCCTTTCCTTGCAACATCGTTGTTGCTCCTGTTGTTACAGAAGCGGTCTGCGTTCTCTCTCCATTAGGCCGAGTCTTTGAAAAACTTATCTGGCCCACATTCCACTTGGTTCTGAAGAGCACATCTCGCTAATCAAATTTTCAACGGATAGTTTACAGCCAAAAACCTTCACTAATGCACCCTATTTTTTGCTGAATCTGAAGTTTCAAGTTCATCCTGGCAGTTTAAACACACAGAACTACCATATCTGCTAGCTTGAAACGGTATTGGTATTGCTGAAAACTGTTATATCCGAACGGGATCAGAGTGAGATAAAATTCCATTTCGCATTGAGATTTCATTTCATATTTCGAAACAGAGTATAAGATCATATCGTCACCTAAAAGGCCATAATTAGCCAAAATACATTATACATAATCAATCAAAAAATAGTTTTTTAATTTTTTGTCGCTTACTGCATTTTGGGTAACGATATGTCTATTTAACGTTGTGATGGGTCTTCCACCTATGCTGCCGTTCTCCTTATATCGTGAGCAATCCTTTGATTTCCCTTCCAGCGGCTGTGATGTATCTTGCACTCTATAAACTCTATAAACATGGCTAAACTTTGTTGTGTAGATATCCATCCATATCATTCTAGATATTACAGCCTTCTCGGACACTGTCCTGTATGACCATAATAACCACAACCATTTAACTTATATTTTGCAACCAGTTATAACAATTTTGAGCAAAACAGCAACTTCTCAAATAGTAATTCAGTTTTTCGCGATTTAATATTTTCATAATTTCTGAAGCATTCAGTCGAGGGTTTTTCATTAAAATCTTTTTTCTTGGAAAAGTATGCACTAATTGTTAACGTTTTTATTTGATTTTTTAATTAGAGTATATATTTCGCCAACCCCAAATTTAGAGAATTTTAAACCAAATTGAGTTCAGTTTTTGCACTGGATATGCAAGGCAAGTAAGAAAAAAAAAGAGAAACATAGTTGTCTTTGAGGGCGATACAATGAGTATAGCGATTTTCTAACTTTATGATACCACTTTTATAGAACGATTTCTCTTTCTCGTCAAAATAAGCTCCAGTGTAAGCGATTACTTCATCATTGGGCTTAAATTTCTTTCCAGCAAGCATTCTCTTGAGATCTGAAAAAAGGAAAAGTCGCTAGGGGCTAAATTCATGCAATTTCGCTATGGTTTTCATCGATTTGTGAGCTCACACGGCAGCCCCATTGCACAGAGCTTTCGCATACCCAAATGTTCGTGTAAAATGGTAAAAACATTACCATCTGATATATTTACTATGTCAGCTAGCTCAAGCACCTTCAATTTGCGATTTGTGCACATAATAAATTTGATAATTTTTTTTATGTTTTCTGGAATAACAATTGTGCTGGTACGACCACGTTTAAATTCAGCACCCCACTTCTCTATTATTTGTCTCGATGGACCAGGTTTTAGATAATGTTTATCAAGCAATTGTTTGGTTTCCACTGTATTTTATTTTTTCATCAAAAAGCTTTATCAAATCTCGAAATTCACTTTTTTCCATTTTTTTTTTTTTCAATTTGCTTCACACAAAATGCTATAACTCACGAACCAGTTAGATTGTCGACAAAATTGTCATCCTACGAACTTATTGAGTGACCTGATACAAGATTTACGCAAAAATACAATTCTATTTTCAGCCGAATCAAACGGTATAATAAAAAGTTTTTTGGAACTTCTATATTTATATGTTACAAACATTAGCACAAATCCAATATACCATTTAGGTGTTTGTATGTTATAAAAAAATGTGACAATAAAGTGCAATTACCATTATTTTGATTAATAATTATAATAAGTATTAGTTCCTTTTGAAAGATTAAAAACAAAATTTGTATGCAGTGGCTATACTTATGTCATTCTATTCTGTCACAAAATTCAGTATGTTATTTCCACTGAACGAAATGAATCGATTTACGCTTCAGCAACGTTGGGATTTATTGGAAATTTATCATAATTTAAAATCATCTATTCGGATGAAAAGATTGTGGGTACCTTAATAAGCAAAATTGCCGTATTTGTGGCTCAGAAAACCCAAACGTGGTCTTACAGAAGCCAATGCACCCATTACGAGTGACTGTTTGGTGCGGCTTGTGTAGCGGAGGCATCATTGGCCCATATTTCATATTTCGCAACCATTACAGTCAATGGAGACACCTACCGCAACAATATAACATAGTTTTTTGTGCCGGCTCTTCATGGTATTGATGTGAACAATGTTTAGCTTCAACTGAATGGTGCAAATTACCATACATCTCATGCCACAATCGATTTATTGCGTCAAACGTTTCATAGCCGTTTAATTAGCCGAAATGGTGATGTCAGTTGGCCGCCAAAAAGCTGCGATTTGACACCGTTGGACTCTTTTCTGTGGGGCGCCGTTAAGACAAGTGCTATGCCGACAAACCAGAGATTATTAAGTATTTGAAGGCCAACATACGTGATGCCATTGCCGAGAAATCACCCCATACACTCGAAAAAGTTCTTGAAAATTGATCCGTTCGAATGGAGGCACTGTGAGGACAGCCGCGGCAGCCATATGTATGAAATAATATTTCATTTCTAACCGGAACAATTGTACTTCACAGCAAAAAATACATTTGGCGAAACTTCAAACCGTTTTTATTTTATTGCATTTTTAAATATAAACTTAAAGGGCCCACCTTATACTAGTGCTCTTTAATATCTTTTCTCTTCAATATATTTCATTTTTTTACCATTCATCCATCCATCCAGGAAAAGGTGAGTGGCAAAATCGCCGCTTACTCCGTTCATCAGCAGATCTACTAAAAAAGTCTATTGCATACACTTTCGTGTGCGCGCAAAAATCCTTATGCCACCAACAGATAGGCTCATATTGTTACTGTTCGCTGTCTGAATTATGTTAATCTGAGTTAATGCTGGTTTTTTTTTCTCAGTACTCAACCCTTCTAGTAGGCATTGTGTGGAAATCTTTTTCTGTTGGAATGTATGCCAAATGCAGCACAAGGCCATATGTTCCGCCTTTTGTTGCAAGATTATTTATTGTATCCTTCCCGATTACCCGGTGTCCAGTAAACCATGGGACATCCAGTATGAACATTGAACGGAATTTAACTTTTCTGACTGGTTTTTAAATGACCTTTGTATCGTAATCTAGGTGATACTGTAGTAGTCTATAATAACAGGTTTAGATTCTATTCGACAAGGTAGTCCTAATATTAAATAGTTTCCCTCAAGGCTCATATAAGGGTTGGCAAAATTAATAATTTTTACTTTCTAAAGCTGTGTTGTAATTGCCACGACTCTAATAGAAGTCCAAGAAGCCATTGAGAATCTAAATACTAACAGAACCTGACAATATCGCCTAGAAGCTGTTAGTAGCTGAAATCATCGTGAGTTCCTAATTAATTCTGCCTGTAATAGAAAACTCCTGGGTCTTCGTATTGTTATCAGATTTTTTGACGAAAAGTATCATTATCAAGGTCTCGGAAAGGAGTAATTTATCGGATTGCAGGAAGTATCTATTAAATGTTGTCACAAAACTGATATTGCGCATCATCGTCAAACGGATCTCAATGTCGTTGGAACACTAGGTTAAAAATAACACATGCTTGGATCATGTCAATATCCTTCGTGTTATTGTTTAACATTCGACAGAGTGGAGAACTCCATTCGTGCTGACTTTCATTGACTACTCAGAATACAATCTGGTGTGTCTTAGAGTGTAGGGCAGTACCAAGAAATATATATAATCGGCTTAATAACGCAACTTGTGAAATATTGTACGATGGTTACCTTAGTTATATAATATGAGGTTTTCTGATAGTACCATTCACGGAACTGAAACGATTTCAATATAAGTCTCATTTTCTAACTCTTCTATTATAGGCAGTTCTGATAAAAGTGTAAAAACTGAAGAAAGTGTAGAGAAGGTATTGGAATTTCGGTTGGCTTGTGTGCCAGCGAAATATATTACGAAGCTACTTAATTTCTTTCATAAGACAGAAAAAAGCAGTATGATTTACGGCAATGATGGTCCTGAATTCAGCCTTTGAAACGATAGAGTCCAGATCGATTACTGGGCGCAGTGCATCAAACGATCTAAACAAATTGTATTCGGATGGGGCATGGTTTAGATTATATGACGCGGGAGCCTAAACTTCCCAAACACTATTTTCTAAATTGTTTTTAAATGGTCTTACAACAAGTGTTGTCATGATAAAATATTACAGCTTCTGGTCCAATCTGATTGACTGGGCTTTACATACGATTTCTTCCGCTTGAATGGTTCGATGCAAAAATTGCTTTCAAGCATCATTTCGTATATGCAAAATCCTTTTTAAATGTCTTTCTACTTCGGCTCGTGTGGTATCCAATTTCGTTGCTTGTGAATAAATCCTGTTGCTTTCAAACGTTTTGAAATTGCTGCACAGATGGTTCGAAATGATTTTACAAGTTTTTCTGCAGTTTGTCAAGAATTTTAGTCTTCCTTGTCAAATGCACAAGCCACTGATGGGAGATGGGATTTTCATTCGGTATAAAAAAATTTTTTGAGGATACGTTTTTGACAACAAGAGCAACAGTGTTATTTTTTATTTATTCAATTTAGTCAGTAGATTTAATCATTATAGACTACATAATTACAAAATATGTATAATATGAAAAGAAGTACAAAATTAAAATTATAAAAATTTACAAAAGATGCAGCAAAAAAAGTAAAAATTTATCAAGTATTAAGAAAAATAATAATCTTGTTCTTTATAATATTAACATTTAATGAAAAGTCAAAAAATTCCGGCAAAAAATTATATTGACGACCTAATCTCATAAATGGATCAGTAATAGCATAATTATATCTACATATTTGAACATATAAAGGCTTATAATGACAGATTCTAAAAGAAACTTACAACAAATGTTCCCATTGATAAGGTTCACCAAAAGCGATATATTTAACATGGTGCGACGACTTTTAAAAGTAGGCAGTTTAATTAAAGATAGTCTGCAAGTATAAGAAATCAGTTCCAAATAATTCCAACCCAGGTGACGCAAACAGAAGAATAAAAAATGTTTCTCAATAATCTTCTGTTGTTTTGGAAGGAACTACCTGCATGTTTTGGAAGGAATTATGCGCATTAATATTAAAAACGTTTCTAAAGAGAATAAAAGTTTCGAGCGCTGACGGTTGTATAAATTATAAAGTCTTTAAAAAACGACAACATACCGCATACTAAATTATAACAATCACAACTCAAATTTCACAATCTTCAGAGGATGCGAACAAATTATTTTTTAAAGCATGGTCTAACATGGATACCGACGTGAAGAAAATAGTGACGTAAATTAAATTTCCGTAGTTGTTAGAGATTTGATCTGCGAACTGGCTTATGAAAAAACGACTGAAAATTTTTTCGTTAACTTTTCATTAAAAAATCTATTAAAATAATTTAGTACAATCGGACTAAAAAAAGAACACTTTTTTATAAAAGTTGGTACAATTTTAATGTCTTATTTCGCATATCCTATAATAAAAACCGGAAAGTGCGGAAACAAAGAAATGTAAAAAGTTTAGAAATATGAAAATATTTACGAGAGTTCCAAATCTGTTAGGAGAGTACTACGTTATTTTTGATGTTAAATAATATCAAAAAAGTACGATTATCATTGGCACAATCCATCTTTCACGCTTTGAAATCTATGGAAGAATATGCACATGCAGGAAATGCTTATCCCACACAATAATTTTACTTACATAGACAAAATTTTGTGTTAGCTTAAATATTTATTTATTTATTTGATTTATGTGTTAAAAAATTATTATTATTTTTTTTAATTTAGTTTCCATTTCTTAGTATGTTTTTAAAAAATATATATATTTTTTATATATTGGTTTAATTGGCGGATTATTGTGCCACATGTTTACTTCCCTTTTTATTATATTTTTGCTTGATGGCATCTCAGTTTATGTGTAGTAACGGCTTTGCCTTCATTCAACTGTGTTGTGGTTAAGAGAAGACGCTAAAAAATTTGTGTATTATTTTGATGAAAGAAAATTTTTAAAATATATTGTGTATTTTATTTAAAAAACTATTTCAAATGGACGCGGAAACTATACAGCAACCTGATCGAGAAGTGGTCGAGGAAGATGTTGAAAAAGCTCCCGAGACAACTGCAATTTCAGCCCCCGTTATTTTAAGCGCTGATGAAAGTACTTCATTTGTCCAAAATATTAAAGCAGAACCACAAGATTGTGAAACAAATATGAGCAGCGATAAAATTGGAACGCCAATGGCAATTGAACCACAAGAGAACAATGAAATGGAAGAAAATGTGCCAACAAATGTGGTTAACAATGAAACTATAATGCCAACGGTGTTTGAAGCACAAGAAAGCAATGATGTGACAGAAAATGTACAAGTAAATGTGGTCAGTAATGAAAGCGAATTACCAGTGGGTGCTGAGCCACAAGAAAGCACTGATATATTAGTAAATGTGCCAACAAATGTTGAAACTCCTACGGAAGTAAGAGTAAAAGAAGAGCCTCGAAATGATGAAATTCCCATAGACAGTGATGTGCCAATAGCGAAAGACTCAAGCTACTTAAGCGATAATGTATTTGCTACACCATTACCAACTAGTGATTTTCTGGATGGTATAGCTACAGCTATAGCTCCAGTCAGGACACCACGTTTAAGGGTAAAAACTGAGTTTTCTCTTAGACAACCTATTTCTCCCCAAAAAACTGCTTTAGAAGGCAGTGTTGTTTCCTGGGAACAGACAGATCAATTAAATAATGATAATTTTAATGAAGAAACACCACCTCCACCGCCTCCACCTTCATTATCATCTAATTCTTCATCAGAACTTTTCGCAGATGGTATAGCAACGCCTAGAATATCTTTGCTGGCACTAAATCGCTTGAAAGTTAAAACAGAATTATCTCAACCAGATTATAACGAGGACAATTCTTCTCTACCTGCAGAATTTTTTAATGATTTGTTAAAACCAAATTCGCCTAAAGAAGCTGGTGAAGTATCAGAAAGTAATAGTGAAACAGATTCTGAAGGAATACCTGCAGATTTTTTTGATGACCTGCTACCAGAACAGTCAAACGATATCGATAAAGATGCTGACAATAATGAGATAGAAGAAAAGTACTCAGATCGTCTTAGAGAAAAAGAAAAACTAAAAAATGCTTACAGAGATTCCATGGAAAAAACAAAAGATAAACGCAGAAGTCACAAAAAACAAAAGAAATCAAAGAAAAAACACAGAAAACGTTCAAGATCGCGATCGCCAATACATAATAAGGAGAGAGATCGTAGAAATATTTCACCAACTTCCTATAGCAAAGAGTATAAACGTAGTCGTCGTTTATCTCCTATTCGTCATGATACTTCCGCCTCGTGCTCTAAAGACTACTATCCAGATGAATCAAAAATAAATGATTCCTTATGGAAGCCAGAATCTTTTATTCGAGTTAAACAAGAATTTGAAGTTAATGCAGGAAATCAAACAGAACAAGGTAATAATTTTGTCTTTTTAAGTTTGAAAAGTTTTTAAGTTAACGACTTCTATTCTCACTTTTTCAGTTATAACACCTATAGAGAACGTTGAAGAAATTGCTGAGATTTTAACGCCTAAACAGAAAAGAGAGAGAGGTAAGCGCTATCTTCTTATTTTAACATTTTTTACGCATTTCTTATTGTCAAACATTTAAATTGTCTAAATTATATAAATTTAAACTGAAAATACACTTGCAAACAACATTATTATATTAAATTCACACGCAGGATAGGGTAGAAAATATCGAATACAATGCCGCTGTATATTGGGCTCTTCTTTTTTGAGTAGGACGTTTTCCTCCTCTAAAATAGTTGGAGGTTCTTATTTGAAACTGGGAAAAAAAACTTTCAAATATTTTATTATATTATTCAGCTAAATTCTAAAAATATATGCGGCCAAATCAATTTCGCTCTCTGTACATGCATAGTTTTAGTTTGTACTAAGAAACATTGCAACAAATGACTTAAACAGATTTTAAGATAAACAGCACAATAAATGTATATACGCACATGTAATAACGATTTCTTACAAAATTATATCGACGTATGAAACGTCTTAAAGCAATTTTTATCTGATGAAAGACACAAATAAACCTCAAATTTCTCACACTGGGTTTGAGAGCGGCTATTACATTGATTCAACCTACGCGCTTTTGGTGATTGATCTTTACCGAAGTTCCGGCTAATTTTTGGTTAGCTATTTGCAGGTAGATTGTAATAACTTAAACCATCTGGCCATTCACATTAGACGTTTTTTCATCTAAAAAAATCTTTCCTTGTCAAGTTTTAGTCTACACCACTTGCGTCTTTGTTAATGCCAACCGTGGCAGTTTTTGATTAGCTAACAACTGGGGTTTTTTTGTAGCTTTCTTCTACTCTATTGTTTGACCATCACACAAAATCTTCCGCATAAGCAGTTTCCCAACTATGAGCATTAATTTTGCCACAATTTATGATGCATATAATAGATTTTTAGTGGCCTCTTCCGCAATTGTATTTTTTTGACGTAGGGCCAATTTTGAATTTCGTTTAGTTTTAAGATAATTTCTTATAACTTTCTCTGGTTTTTCAATCTGTCTTACGATTGCTCTATTTGAAAGGCCATTTTACTTCATAATATTTATTTGGCCATTTTCCACTTCAGTTAGTACTTTTTGCGTACAATTTTAATATTTTTGTCTCCAAAAACTAAAAACCTAATTTTGAATTCGAGAGGTTTAAAGTTTTTAATAGAATTTACCATTATGACTCGTTAAACATAATTACGCCAGAAAATAACATTCACAACCATTTCTTTTTTATTCAAGTATCGTTATGATCAAATTCATATTATTAAATATATTATATAGTTTTATAATTAAAATAACATATTGTTACAGAAACAAAATTTAAATAACAGTTTTTTTTTTAAATTTTTAACATGCGGCCAAATAAATTTCGCCGACTATAATCTGTTTTTGGCAGCTCAGGTTTTTTTTTTTTTTTTTGTATAACATGTTACTGTCAAACATGTTCAGTTTGGTCTATAATTTAACCATAAATCGACTTACAAATGAACAACGCTTGCAAATTATTTATTATTTTATTATTTTTATTATCAAAATTCATGAATGGTTAAGTAAGGGCATTGTGTAGTTCTTCCATTTAATGGTCAGCTCATTTCTGGTTGAATGGATACGTGAACAAGCAAAATTGCCATATTTGGTGTGAAGAGAAGACAGAAGGATTGCAAGAACTACTAATGCATCTCGAAAAATGCACTGTTTGGTATGTGTCAGTGACATCATTGGGCCCTACTTTTTCAATGACGACAAAAGCAGGAACGTAAATGGCGGGCGCTACCGTGCGATGATTACAATTTTTTTTTGCCCAAAATGGAAGAGCTGGTTTTGGCTGACATATGGTTTCAATAAGACGGTGCCACATGCCACACAGCACGCGAAACGATTGCCCAATTGAGAGGCGATTTCGGTGAACAGTTTATTTCACGTTTGGAGCTAGTCAATTGGCCGCCTATATCGTGCGATCTAACGCATTTAGACTATTTTTTGTTGGGTTGTCTACAGGGACAAGTCTGCGAAGGTTGACGCACTGGAACCCAATATTGAAAAATTTATTCGTGTGATACCGGCCGACATGTTGGATAGATTATACCTAAATTGGACCCATAGTATTAACCTTTTGAGGCGTAGCCGCGGTCAACATTTAAATGAAATCATCTTTAAACATTGAATTATATACTGAACAACTACAAAAATTTAGTGGACAGTATACCGTGCCGTATAGAGGCAGGTTTTACTGCCAAACGAGGCTATACAAATTACAAAGCCTTAAAAAAGGTACACAATTTATTAAATAAAGTAAACTCAAAAAACCGTCTACATGACCTATATATACGTTTTGCTTATTTTTCGATAACGGTACATATTACAGCAAAGATATTTAATTGTAGTTGTAAAAGTCCAATAAGCAATTAGATCAAAAATCATAATGATTAGGTCTTTAGCTTTATTGTTGTTTGTACTTATATTTGTTAGCACTACCTAAACATTGAGACGGTGTTTTGAGTGACGGTACATCGATCGTTCTATCGACTCAAATAAAGTTTTCATACATTTCTCAAATTTTTTTTAATCAAATCCGTAAGCTTATAAAAATCTCCCGATAAAAAAAAATTTAATTTTTAAATTGTACTAATGATATATTAATAATAAGCACAAAAAACATGTATTGTGCAAACCTTAAATTTTTGTTATTTGAATTTGTTATTTAAATATAAAATAAAGTTTTTTGTCTTAAAGAAAATTTTTTTAGTTTGAATAAGCCTCACATGTATGTATGTTCTTTTTCTAAGGGTATGAACTTCGAATAGACATACAAAATACAATTTTTATGTTTTTTAGGACAAGTAATCATATACCAAAATACAAGCATTAAAATCCACCGACTTTTAATTGTTTGGGATGGAAAGAATTATAACTTAGAAAAATATTTTTCTTCTTCACACATTCATTGTATTTATTTTATTTCTTTACAACATTTAGATCTTATATACATGTGTATACAATTCCCACGTTTTACAATCCACAGCGATTGTCGATGAGTGATTGTAATATACTCATCAAACCTCTATGAATTTCTCAAAATTGTATACTTAACAGTTTGACAATGTTAAGCGAAAGATCTATCGGCGTAATGCCCTTAATTACACGGACACGCTTTTTATTTGTGTATTTTCTATGACCAATTTTGTCAAAGTTCCTAAGCTTAAATTGTTATTTTATGTTTTAGCAGTTATTTCATGTTGTATTGCAAAGTGTATAATCTGTTTTTTTATGTTTTTATTGGCAAAATCATGTTTGAACTTCACATTCATACTGTCTGTGCAGATTCTTTGGAAAATCATGTAATCTGATGACGCACTTTTCATAGCTCATACTTTGGAATAGTCTTAATTTACCAATGTCATGTATTTTTCCCTTTTACCACATTTTTTACCTTGTCCTCAGCTTTAAAGCGTGCCACTGCCCTTTTAAATCATCTCAGAAATACATCCTCAAGCGATAATTTTATTACTTCAACGTTTCAATTTGCATCAACGGTACGTAAATTACCAACCAGCCATTCCTATGTTCAACAGCAGATATACGAAAATCGTTCTCCACTACACACAATTAATAATGTCAGTTATAAATTCAATTCACATGCCACACGTTTCAATATGGAAGAATGGGGTTTAGCTGCTTTGCCTACACATGCTGCAAAAGTGGCAAAACGTATAGGTTTTGATGCCCAGTTTATATATGAAAAACTTAAAACCATTAAAATACCAGCCAAGTTGAAAAAAGTCAAACAAGAAGACCTGGATCTCGGCAACGAAGAGGAAGAGGATTTAGTTGAAGGAACATCTTCACTATTTTGTAATGCCATGACCCAAACAGATGTTGACAATCAATATAATACACTGCATAAAGGAAAAGGTTATGATATTGGTGTACAAGCGAAACCCACTGTTTATAGCATAGGTTCTCAAACTTTAGAAACACAATCGCCTACTGATAATCTTCACAAAGACGATGAAGTGCCTATTATGAATATAATACGTGATCTAAATGAACACCAACTAATGGCTATACACTCATTTGCGGAATTGATTAAAAAGCCAAACCCCAATACTAGTGCCATGGATATGTATAAAATTCAAATGAAAATTATGGATATTTATAAAATTTCTCAAATACCCTCAGCGTTGACTGCTCCTGAAACTCAGATTACAAACAATTACACTACAACTTATGATTCTCCGTCACGAAGAAGAGAACAACCCATAATACAAAGTGTTAAAAGTGCCGATGGTACACAGTTTTCAATAAATGATCCACGAGCAAAATCTGTGGCTTACGATGGTAGAATTATTAATAATTATGATGACGTTGGTTCTGGCACATCGTTACAAAATTTTGATTCTAGATTAAGCAGAGGAGAAAATAGAATTGCACATTTTCCTTATAACAGACCACCTGCAAATGACAGACGTTATAATCATAATACACATCCAACGCAATCATATTCTTCTTATCGAGAACATCAACAATCTCATCAACCGCCAATGGAAACAACAACCACAAAGAGATATGGACGTGGGGCCTTAAGACGTTAACAACCATTCAGTTAAAGAAAAAGTTTTCAACTCATTAAAACTGCTTCAAGTACAACGGTTTGTAAATTTGATATTCACCCTATTATATTGTAAAACAATTCAAAGAAAGTATACATTCTTAAAAAAAAAAAATAATAATAATAATAATAATAAAACCATTTATGCTATCAAAAAAGATTGAAATATAAAAATGAATAAAATTTTTATTATTATTAAGATAATTCCTTATACCTAGAACTAATATAATAAGTTCCAATCGATCCTTAAAGAAGCATAAAGCCTCAATAAATTCCCTAAACAACTCTCTGTTTTGTGCTAACGCCTTTACTCATCACCAACTTTTGCCGCATCTGTTCAATTCGGCGTCAATTTTTCTTCTCCATGTATAAGCTGGGCGTCCTATTCTTTTGATCAAATCTGTGACAATTCTGCTAGTATCCCCAACTAATTCCCGGGACGTCATGTTCATACGAATAGAGTTTTGGTCTTCAAGGTATTTATGTTCAAACCTGCCGCTTCTACTGTCAGCGTTACTTTACGCAAATCTGTCGCAAGGTCTTAAAAGCTGTGAGCCTGGAGACAGAAGTCAACTAAATAATCGAATAATCGTATCCATACACTTCACATAAGCGTTAAATATTCTGAGCTTTGTTGTGCTCCTAACACTTTCCGCTTTCCACACCTTGAAAAGGCTAGCAAAGAACTCAATTTGCTGTACTTGCTCTAGAGTCTGTTATTTTATCGTTGGTGTTTATTAGAGTATCCACTCGATTAATCATTGTTCGATTAATCGAAGAATTTTTTGGTCATTATTTTTATGAAAATAGCCAATTTCGAGTAACAAATAACTCGAACAACGTGTGTCAATTAATCGAGCTACTTTTGTATGTAAAACTTGGGTTGTAAAATGGCAAATATTTATGATTATTTAGTTTTACGCTTATATTATCTGTCAAAATTGTATTAAAAAATGAGACGTACAAATATCACTTCTTTTCGAACATAATTTTGTTTGCTCTCAGATCAGCCGTTACTGGTTTGTTAGACATTATAGTTTTTAAAATCAACCTAAATGCCGAAAGGTTCCCCAATATCGATAACTATAAAATATATTTCAGAAACCAAAACAAAAAAGTTTGCAATCAAATCGTGCAATCGATTGTTTAATATTGAAACTGATCAAAGTGTACCAGACGATGATCTTTAAGAGAAAGAAGATGTGGATCTAAACGAAAACAATCTTCTAGACGAGCTCAGCAAAACAATACAAAGTATTGTTAATTTTATAAAATCTAATAAAAAAGTATCAGTATAATAGACGATTTCATGTATTTAGACAAGACAAAGAGAAGATCACAGAATTTCAATCGATCACAATTTTATCGCTATCACCAACATCGCACCGCAACATTTGTCATTCATATTCTTTTGGTCTTACGCCAAGCCTCTTGGAGATTGGGGCGAAAATGATGAATATGAAAGACACACTCACAAACGACCTGGCGAAAATCTCTAAGTGGGGTCGTGCAAACAGTCTTGATATTAATGCAAGCAAAACCCAATGTTGTTTTTAACACTCAGACGTAGTGGTGTGTTTTCATTTGTGTCCATGGATAATATAGATATTGGAAAATCAGATGCTCTTAATGTTCTGAAGAATTCACCGTGGCGTTCGTTGGAACAATCACATATTTCATGTGTCGAAACAAGCATTCAAGCATTAAGACAATGCAAGCAATACTTCACTCCATCTGATCTCCTTAATCTTTACAAGACCTATAACCAACCCAAAATGGTACACAAATCTCATGTATCGGTCGGTGCTTCAAATCACATATTTTCACGTAGTACTAGTTTTTGAGCGTATCCCTTTGTCCAATAAATCGCACAATGCATTAAATATATATATATATATATATATATATATATATATATATATATATATATATATATATATATATATATATATTATTTATATATATTATTTTTTTGCCTCTCCGTTCGTCTGGAAGGATCTGGCATCGACAGTTAATCCTGCCACTTACGATATAAATAAATTTAAATTAAACGTCCATACTGGATTCTATCCTCCTTCTCGTAACCTATTTTCCTATTACCAGCACAATGCACTACATGAAAAGAAAAAAAACGTTGAACTCGAACAAAAGTAAAAGTCGAATAATTGGATACTCTAGTGTTTACATACCTTATTCCAGGGATGTGAAATAAAATTTTCAACTTGTACTAACTTTCATGAAAAAGTATACTTTTTCAGTCAGATTGTACTACATTTTTATATTTATTTATTTATTTTTTTTTTTTTATACAAGATTAACTAAAAACGTAAATAAAAATTAATTTTTATATGCTCTTTATCGCATACTAAATCGTAAACAGTCTCAACTTAAAATTTATCAAAATCGATGTTTTTCATAAGCCGCCAAATCTCTAACAACCATGGAAATTTTATTTGCTTTCCTATGTCTGTAAAACTATTTTTTTAAATATTTTTTTGAATATTTGTATGTGATTATTTTGTAACTGCTTATAACGTAAGTATGCGATAAGTTGTCGTTTTTTAAAGAATTAAATTTTCCACATTTGACAGCGTTCGAAACTTTTCTCTCTTTAGGAAATATTTTAAATATTAATGGTCAATGCTACATGTTCTTTCCGAAACAATAAATGTTTGGACAAAATGTGCCAAAAAAATTACAATGAATGATTAACTAAAATTTTCCATATGAAAATAAAAAGAATGCAAAAATTTGAAAAAGTTTGATATAGTTCTAAATCAGTCATTAGTGTGCTATTGTACTCCTGACTTGCTAATAGTGCGAAAAGAAGTAAAATTTTACCAACTTTTCCACCCATGCTTTATCCTCATAATCTTAGATTCGAGATAATTTATATTTAGTTCCACACTACCTTTGATGCCAGCATTACTTTGATGCCAGACTGTTTGCCAGCTCTCGTATATCAGACTGTTTGTTAGCTATTATCAGCGTACTCGGCTGCATTTCCAATTACTACCTCCGCAACAATTTCCAAAAATCAATTTAAAAAACAATGGTGAATGAGCACGCCTCTGTCTCACACCGCTGTTGCAATTAAAGCTCTTACTCAGCTTGCCACTGTGGAGTACCCTTATAGTTACCCTGACGTAACTATTACGTAAAATGGATACTATCGTTCATGTTCTGTAAAACACAGGGTTTTCAAAACTATTACAGTTTGAGAAATTCATAACGCGATTCAGCATGTTCTGAAAACCACGCGGTTTGCTGACATCCTGAGTTACGGGTAAAAACCGATTATTCGGCTCTTCATGAACTAATAACTTAGCTGAATATTACCCGATTTTAAGTCTCTTTTAGGATTTGGAAATAAGAGAAACATATGTATATATATATATATATATATATATATATATATATATATATATAAATATATAATATAATAATAAATATATAATATATATATAATATATATAATAAATATATAATATAATATAATATATAAATGATATATACGAGGGCGGATTGCTATTGAAGCTACCTAAGTAGGAAAAAAAATTTTTTTTTCAACAACCATTCATTTCTCAACATAGTCTCCTTTTAGCTCAACACACTTAGTAAGACGATTTTCCAACTTTTTTATACCATTTGATTAATACGATTTTGGGAACTCCTCAAAATACGCATTAGTTTCGGTAATCACTTCTTCGTTTGAGATGAATCTTTTTCCTGCGAGCCATTTTTTCAAGTTTGGAAACAGGAAAAAGTCACTAGGGGCTGTGTGAACTGGTGCGTTGTCTTAAAGAAAGAGCACTTTTTTCTTGTTTAAATGTGGTCGTTTTTCCTTGATTGCATCAACCAATTGATTCAAAAATGCACGATAATACTCTCCTGTGATTGTGGATCCCTTATCAAGATAATCGATGAGCAATTTTCCGTGTGCATCCCAAAATACAGTGGCCATAACCTTGCCAGCAGATTTCGCTGTCTTCGCCTTCTTCGGAACACTTCCACCAGCTTCCACCCACTGCTTCGATTGATTTTTGGTTTCAGGTGTGTAGTGGTGGACCCACGTTTCATCAACAGTTATTAATCTACGCCGAAAATCAGCAGGATTATGCTTTATCATGTTCAAACACCGCTGTGACGTGATCTCTCGAACTCGTTTTTGTTCAACACTGAGCAAACGCGGCACCCATCTTGCCGATAGCTTTTTCATATGCAAATGTTCATGCAAAATGTTGAACACACGTTCATATGATATGTTTACCATTTCAGCAATCTCTCGTATTTTGACCCGGCGATCATTCATAACGATATCGAGGATTTTCTTTGTATTTTCTTCAGTAACCACCTCTTTTGGCCTTCCTGTTGATGGTATTGTTGCAGTGCTTGTTCGGCCCCAATCCAATATTTTACCATATAATCTGACGGAGCAGATTCACCGTAATGTTTATCAAGCTTTTCTTTTGTCTCTTTCAAATAATAGTGTTTAATCACTACACGAAATTCACTTTTTTCCATTTCCCAAGAAACACAAAAGTTGCTTACTTCAAACGACTACAACAAATAAACTAATCGATGAATTTGCTTAAATTTTAACAGTTGACGTTTAATAGATTGTAATTTCTACGAAAGAAAAAGTTTTTGTGTTTGTGCTGCCATCTAGCGCTAGGTAGCTTCAATGTCAATCCGCCCTCGTACGCCGTTTAAGTAGACTTGAAGAAATTTTTCACCTAATTTTTTTCACATTCTTCAAGCATAAATACGTTTTTTCTCACTATTTTATATGACAACCGTACTATTTATGTATTTATTAAGGAATTATATTGTATTATATTAAGCTATTCTGCGTTTCGATTCGAATTGAAATTTTTTTCGTTTCAATTCCGATCAGTTTCTTTCGATTGTATGTATTCTGCATTACGATCGTAGCTACGTTTTTCTAAATTGTTAAAGTTGTGACGGAGAATCATTCGATTTTTGTTTTTTAGTCCAAAATGTATTATTTGGCTAATATATTTTGTTATATTATTTCTTTTTATTAAATACAAAATTAAAATATATAAAATGTAAGATATTTAATATAAATATAAAGTTATGCTTGTCCATTTGCATGAAAAAGACAAATAAAAAGTGAGTGTCTTCTTATTGAACCACTTTGCTTATGCACTACATTTTGTTATTTTAGTACAATTTGCTTATTTTTTGTTTCTATTTCACACGTTCCGATCCTTGTGTGAAAAAGGATTGCACTAGTCGAATTAACGCTCTTTTCAGTTTAAAGATGAATTTTTACAATGTAATTATCTTCGTTCTTGTTCATAAATGATCGTTAGATTCAAAAGTAAACCTGTCGTCTTATCGATGTGCTTTTTATATGGCTGAGTAAACAATACATCGAAAACTCTCGAACCTCTCGATATTTCAGGTAGATTCCATTTCTTTCTTTTTAGTTCCTTTGTAGCCATGCGTATGTACACATTTACCTCTTTCAGCTCTTAGTATTTGTTGTTGCTAGTTTATTGTCTCTTACTTGTTTAAGCAGCAAAGCTTAATTATTGTTGTTGCCGTGTTATTTTTATTTACTTTACCTCTGCTTAAGCACGTATAGTTGTTCTTACAGCTTTTGTTTATTTATTTTAGCGAAGTAATAAACACAGAGGTTCCCAATCTTATTTTCGTAACAGTATTATAGACAAGGTTTCCCTAGTTTGACACTTGCAAGAACATTATTGTCTTCGTTTTCTTTCGATTTTTTTTTTTAAATTCCAATTTTTGATCGAAACGTAACTGAATGCGGAGACGTGGTCAAAGCGCAGAATAGGGCTGATTATGCAAGGATGAAGAGGAAACCATCAAACAGCTGCTATCACTTCCCAACCTTTTTCGTAGAAGGCTTCATAGAGCCTACCACTATTCTCCGATTTGCTAAGTGCTTTAAATGACTTTGTTATGGAAATTTTTTCAGTTACACGTCCTCTAACCTAACCTAAACAGCTGATTCGAATATGGGTTTTATACGAATTCAAATTAATTTAAATTCTGAAACAATATTGAATATGTAGACTGCGCTGCGTCACGACGTTAACCTTTTAACCCATAAAAAAAATGATGCACTATTAATGCATATGAATTTGCGACAGCACTACATTTGATTTGCATTAGCAAATTTTTGAGTAAACTAATGAATGAATTTAGGTTGTTTTAAAGCGCTTAATGTGATATTGCAGTACTGTGATGCATTTTCGAACATGCCCATATCTTTAAACTAGCCATCTGTGTATTATGTTTTATGGTCTATTCGATACAAAAAATTATTCATTAAGAACACAGTGCAAAATATTCAAATGGTTTCCTTTCGAAATATATATATATATATATATATATATATATATATATATATATATATATATATAATTTTTTTTTTTTTTTTTTTTGAAATAAGTAATAATAAAACACATTTAAAGCATTATTTTTTTAAATTTTTATTTGTTTTATTGATGGTTTTTCTTTTTACGATTAACTAACATAAGTAAAGTTTACTTTTCTGTTTGTTCTTGTTGTTCTTTTTCTTCTTTTACATGGGTTTTGTTTTTAATGTTGTTTTTGTTTTTATTTGTTCTTTTTTAATATAATAAATAGCATTTTTATGACATTGCCCGACAACATTCTGCTTTGTTTATCTTTGTTTTTAAATTTTCTGCGTTTAAAACAAAAACAAAATAAAAAGTAATTGCTAATAAAATATTGTTTGTTGTTGTTGTTGTTTATTTTTTGTAATTTGTTTAAAGTTTTATTAAATTATTTATAATAATGAAAATGAAGAGAAAAAATAAACTAAAATATATTAAAAGATATTTTAAACAAATAACTAATTGTTTTTGCCATTTTAATCATAACTTTTTATACAAACAAATTCTGAAGGGGTTGAGAGAAGGAGGTGGCGATTTTAAAGAAAAATAATGATAAATTAATTAAAAATTATTTATAATTTTAGAGTTTTTGTTTTATATGAAATCAAAAGAAATTGTTTATTATAATTCTTTTATATTTAATAATGATGATAAATGTGTTACTAAATATAAAAATAATAATTAATAGAAAATTATATATAACATGAAATTTTCTTTTTAAAGATGTTTAAATATAAAAATTAATAAAAATATTAGTAATAAAACAATAATTGTTTAACTTAAAACACTATAATTTCTAAAAGAACACTTTTTTAAAATACCGATTTTTTCCCTTAAAAATCAGCTTAAATTCTACACAAGACTATATAAGAGAAGTTACACAGAAACTAAAAGAAAAAATACTTACTTTTTATAAAGAAATTTTAAAGTTAAACAGTTTTAAAGAACGTTTAGTTTTTTTTTTTTTGCAAATGACAAATGTAACTCACAAAATAATTTGTCAGAAAAAATTTAAATTAGATTGTTTATTATTTGAAAACTTAAAAACTTTTTAAGTTACATTTTTTACACAGGTTTTTTATTTGTAGAGTTTTAAACGTTCTTTTAAAGCTTACAATTTACTTTTTCAACAGTTTTGAAAACTGTTTTGTAGATTATTTTATTTATTTTTAATATTATTGTATGTATTGATTTAAATATTATAGTGTTTTTTGTTTCTTATTTGAGTTAAAATTAAATTTTTAAAACGTAAAAGAAATTAATTGAAAATTAGTACACAATAATGATTTTTTTTTACTTTTGTTTATTCCTTATTTCTAAAGAGAATTTATTTAGCAATTAAATTTAATTTTTATAGGCTTTTATGTATTTTTTACTTTTTATTAATTAAATATTTTACTTTGTGTTTATTTTTTAATTTTTTTTTTTCGAATTGCAGCTACAAGTTTTTTTTTTGTAATTTTTTTATTTTTTTAATATATATAATATTTATTAAATTAAATTACAATTAAACTGCTATGCTACGCTTTTACTTAATAAATGTAGGCTTGGTTTTTTATGTTTTTCTTTTTCTTTTTGTCAGAGGAGTAGAGGTGTTTTGTTTTTCTTTTTCTTATTTTTATATATAGGACAATAAGTGTTTTCTTTTTCTTTACTTTTTAGTAATAGATTTCTTTCATGTGTAGAGCATAAATTTGCTAAATAAGTTTCATTTTCTAAAATAAAAGAAGAGAAAAATTATATATATATATATTTTTTTTTTCAATAAGTTTTGTTATATAAACAACTTAATACGGTTTTTCTTTCAATTTTTGTTTGTTTTTAAGGGTTTTCTTTAGATTTGATTAGTTATTTTAATATAATTATCAATAAAAATGGTGCCATATGTTTTTGTTGTTTTGTTAAATATTTTAATTTTTTTGTTTAATCATAATTTACGTTTTGATTTCTTGTTTTATTTTAAGGATTAATAATAAACTGTAAACCATTTTTTATAATTAAAATTTCATTTTATTTTTAAGTGAATTTCGCTATATATATGCATTTGTATTTAATTTAGTATTTTATGTTTCTCTAGACAAGAAAAAAGAAAGGACTCTAAAAGCTTTTCGAAAATAGTTTAATGAAAAAATATTTAAAAATTTAGTATCGTATTTTATTTTACAACAAAGTGAATATAAAATATTGATTTCTAAAGGGTTTAAATTTAACCTTTTATTGCTATAAGACTTGAAATTGTTGAATTACTACCATTTCGTTGATTTGTTTTAAACGTTTTTAATAAACAATTATAAAGTTTAAATGAAAATAAGATTTTCGTAATAAAAATTTATAAAAATAAAATTAAAGGTTTTTTAAATAAATTAAAGGTTTTTTTATTTTTAAGCCCATAAAATAATTTCATTGAAGCAAATTTTTAAAGACAAATAAATCGTTGGGGTCAGACATTTTTTATTTTTTAAATTTTAAAAATGGTTTAGATAAAACATAATTCAAGTTATGATAAAACTTGTTGCAAACACCCTTGTCGAGTCGTAGTCGTTTTTAACATTATTGCAATGGATTAAAAAATATGTTTCTTGTATTTTTTAATCTAGGACAAAAATGTCGAAATACAAAACAAATAAGCCAAACATGATGAGGGCCACCTGATATAAAATTTAAAAATTCTTTCAGAAGATGAGCATAGGATACTACTAACTTTTGTTATTTTGTCAGAATTTCGGTTTTGTTTTATAAAAACTTAACCATGGTAAAATAAAAAAAAACTATTTTTTTATTTAAATACTTTCATTTCAAACAGAAGTCAGAACAGCCTCTATTGCTGGAAAAAACATTTTGTAAGTTTGGTTTTGTAAGAAAAACAAACTTTAAAAAAAAATTTTCAAACAAGCTTTTAGAAATTTAAAATTTAAAAAATATAAAATTCCTAAAAGTAAACAAAACAATTAAAATTTTTTGAATTAACATTGATTTTTTTAATTTTTACAATTTAATTGTTTAATCCGCATACTTTGTCATAATATAGTTAGTTCTAGATAGAGTGACATTAACTTTATTTTTCTCTTCTTACAATTTGTATTAGCGTAGGTTTTAAAATGATAAATAAAAGAGAGAATTCCAAAACGTCAAAATACACAGTAGTGATGCTGTTTTACTGCTGTATCGATACAAAGCAAAAAACACTTTCCATTCGAACAAAATTTCAAATTGTAAACAAAAAGCATTGATAAAATTTATATTACATAGTTTGCTTTTGTTTGCGAAGTTAAAACTTTTAAAATACATTTAGGAAGACGATAACCCTTCGTATAATTTACGAAAATTTCGAGGTATTTATTACCATTAAATTTTCGTAGACAGTACTACATAATACAATTTGTTCGAAAACGTACATTTTTTCGTTTCGAATCGAAATGCCTAATGACAATCATGCTTTAGTAATTGTATTATTGTTTTAAAAATTCTATGTCTTCTAATGGGTCGATTATGGATTGAAACCGAATCTTCGTTGTGTTACCAGCTGATAATAAAAAAAAATTACGTATGGAAACTACCAATACCTGTTAATTTCAGTTTCCATATTGACAATTAAAAATGTATGGTAATCGAAATAAGTTTTTTAGTCCTCATTTCAGATTAAAATCAATAAGAAAACGCCATTTTCGAATTTCATAAATTTTATTTTATTTTTAATACAAAGCATGAAAACCTCGATTTTTTGCTTCCAGTCTTAAGAATTTCACAAGTTTTTTATTTCAATCATAATACCTCCGGTACAATGATAAATAACAGATCTTTTAGTCTTTCCATGCTCTTCTGTACTCTATATACCGTTATGTGTTGTTCTATTTTTTGTTTAATTTCTAGTATATACTTCTGTACTACATTCTAAAACCGAAACTTTTTCTGTTCTGTATACCTTTTTCTTTTCCCAATTGAAGAAAAAATTGGCATTATGAGCTTTTAGAAAAAAAGACTTTTGTGTAGAAATTTGAAAATATTAAAAGTATGTAAAAAAGGAAATGATATTTTTTTAACTTTTAGAGTCTTTTAAAAGTGTTATAAATTTGTCAAATTTTTATTTCTTGTTTTTCTAGAGTAATATATGTACGATGTAAAACATTTTCTTTTATGGCCGGGTAATAAGATTTCAAAGATGCTTTTTTTAAGAGTTTCAGATGTTTTCTTCTTCTTTTGTTTTTCTCTACCAATTTAATTATCCTTATTTTAAATTTATAATTACTTTAGTTAGATAGTTTTATATAAATAATGTATTTTTTGTTTTCAATATATAGGGATTGATTTACTTATTATTCCATTGTTTTTGTTTTTCTTATTTATTCTTGTTTTTTAATTTATATTTACGCCTGGTTTCATTTTAAACGTTTTTTGTCCGTTTTTTTCTTTTGTGTTTTTTAATTTTTTTTCTTCTTATATATATATATATATATATATATATATATTTTACTTTATTTTATATGTTTTTGTTGTTGTTATTTATTTATTAATAATAATATTATTAGAATTAATTATAAAGTTTTATAATTTGTTTTTCTGTTTTTTATTTTGCAATATATAAATTTTTGTTTTTGTTTTTTCATTTCGAATTATTTTACTCAATTAAAAAAAAATTTTAGAAAAAAATTGCCTCATTGCAATTGTTTGTTATCAGGGTTATTTAAATTTTCATATGAAATCCATTCACAACAACACACTGCTGTATGTTGAGTGCGTAACACTGCTTGTTTTCTAACGAATTTAATCTCGCTAACCCATTGTCGTCGTTGACTGTTGTGTTTGTGTGCCACCTGTACTGGCCGCTGCCGTATTGTTTGCTGTGTTTGAGGTTGCAGCACCATTATCAGCCTCAACACTATTGTTGGCTTGTGTATCTTGTGTAGTTGTGGCGGTGGTTTGTGATGCTGCAGCTCCATTGCCACTGGTTGAGGTTGCGTTTGCATTGTTATTACTGGACGTTCCCGATGTAGAGGCGTTTGTTGTATTACCCGTTGAAGATTGTGAACCTAAAAGAATATATTGAATTTGTTTTTTTAATGGTGAGAGAAAAATTACGAATATGTGTATGATGTTGTGAAAATATGTGGGTGTAGTGTATCAAATGATTTAAATATCTTACGTAAATCGCTTTTAAGGAAAATTCATGAAGAACTTTGGGAGTGATTTACTAAAATTTTTACTTTTCTTATTTTGGTAGTCAAACAATTTTTTTTTTTAGAATAGTGACAGTTATTCTCATGTGTTTCGAGTGCATATAGATTTTGTATTAATAAACTTGAATAATAGTCTTCATTGTTTTAACAAATATCATTACTTTTAAGACTCATCAATTTTCAAATTTTTTTTTTTTTTTGAGTAATTGAAATATATAATAAAAAAAAACATTTGTCATTTTTCCATGTGTTTCGTCTCTTCTCCCGTCTTTTTAATTCATACTTCAATGAATGACTATTCTAAAGGGATTAGTATTATATTTTGACTTGATACACTTTTTTCTATCTTTCCTGTATAATTTTCAGGCATCATATTGAGTCCACAGTTTAACTGAATTCATGTGGCTTCTACGCTTTACTTTTCTTTACGATCTTGTAAAGTCAGCGACCTTTTAAAATAATTTTATTTGTTTCGTATTTTTTGCATTTTTATAGCAATTTTTGGTGTCCATTCGAAGACTAATTCTGTATCTCTGAAAGCCTTATTCTTAAGAGTAACTCGGCAAGATTGTTTTAAATCCAACGACTCGAATAGTACTTATTTTACAGGGGCAATGTTTCGCTATATTGCTAATAGTTTTAAACAGATTACAAGCAAAACAGCACTTCCAAACATGCGAATTCGTTTTTCGAACAATTTTAACTTTAGATCCAGGCTTTAGATGAATTTAATTGCTTTAGAATATTTGGAAATTGTTGATTGATCTTCCCTCAGTGATGATCTCATTGTTGCTTGATCTTCTCTTCCTGGTTTTAATATCTAAACGATTGTCTCAATTATTTTTTTATAATTATGTATTAAAAATTTCCGCAAATGCTGCATTTTTATTGCGAAACTTTTCATATCAAAAGTTTCAGAAAATTGTATTGTTTGCGTTTGAGCCAAATTACACGTAGTGAATAAGAAAGCTTTATAGCATGTTTACACAATAAAAATTAAATACTTGATTTACTCTCTTAATTAAGATTGTTAAATTTGACAAACTGTTAAATGCACATATGTATCTGTGTCGATTTAGAAGAGGAGCTTAAGTCGATTTAAGACAATATTACTTATCTACACAGAGTTACCGTATCTAGAGATAGTCTCGGAAAAATTTTAATATAATACACTTCTGTTGAAAAGATTCTAGTCCTATTAGATGTTCCTCTTCTTCATATTTTGTCTTTATTCATATAAATCTGTGTCGGTAAGTAAGAATAGCTTAAATTGACGTAAGATACTCTTCCGTATTGACGCCGATATATATGTAGATATATATATCTATGTGAAACACAAATTGTTTTGTCGAAGATATTCTTAAAATCATCTTGTGAGTACAAAGTAAGTAAAATAATTTCTTTTCGTTTCAGTACTTTGTTAATACTAAATTTAAGTGTTTCGCTTTCAAAGTTTTGTATGAGGAAACACGTTGTTTCATTTATCTTTTTGGTATGAATTACGAATGACAAAGCAAATCATGAATATTTTTCTTTATATTTACATGCTGTACTTTCTTATAATTCTATTGGTCTTTAATTGCAATTTGTAAAATTTCCTTTTCTACTTCGATTTTAAATTATCCTTTCCTCTCTTATATGATCTCTATTTGTTTCAATAGTTTTTCTTAATAATAATTTTATCGCATGCTACATTTTAAGTAATATTATTTTACTAAAAACTAAACGGCCAAAACATACATAAACATGTATATAACAAGGTTAGAAAAAGTTATTTGACTAATTACAAATTAGTTTAGGATAACAAATCACAATTAAACATGCTTTTAAATAGAGAATTTTTACAAATTATTAAAAAAGAACAAAAGTTTATTTAGCTTGAGGGGTTGAATGCAGAAAATTGAAAGTTAAAAGAACGCAAGGGCCCTTAAAAAAAATATTATAAATTGTATATGAAAAACTACAAAACAAGACTACTACTATAAGGCTAACATACTATAGTAAAACCAAAACCACAATAAACAAAACTAATAAGGGGAATTAACAATTTAGAAAAAATGAAGAAATTAAGGAACCAAACTAAAAATCAAATATTTTATATTTTTAAAAATTATATTTGCGATTTTTACTATTACTTTTATTATTTATTTTTAATGTAAAGCATTTTTTAGAAATTTCAATTAAAATGAAAACTTTTCTAATTTTTTAATTTTTCTTCTTTATATATAAAAAAATTAAAAGCTCTTAAATTTTCTAAATAAAATATAAAAATTGAGGTAAAGGTATTTGTTTAAATCATACAAAAATTAATATTAAATTTATAAATTTTAAATAATAATAAAATAAAATGATAACAGATGTTGAAAACAAAGATAAATTAAGCAAAATTTTGTTGAAAATTCCATAGAAGTTTCGTTTTACAAATTATTATTTATTTTTATTTTCATAGACCTTTTTTATCATCATTTTAATTTACTAGTCAAGCTTAAGGTCTTCTTTAAAGAGCTTCTAAAAGGTACAAGTTGCAAAATGAGCATTAAAAATAAAACATATGTACAAAGTCAATAGTTAAATGTAGAGTTTAAATCTCAGCTTTCTCAAATGCGATCAATTTGTTCCTTAAGACTGCTTGAGATTATTTGTAAGAAGGTTTAAAAGAAAGTTTTAATAAAGCAGAGAATGTTTATCCGATATAAATTGTTGTAATTACTGTTCAAAACAATTGAACTATTTCGATCAACACATAAAGAAAAAGTAAATATTTCCTGCTCGTAAATGCATAACTGTGCTGCATCATGATGGCAAACTTTTATCACAGAAAATGAAATGATGCATTATTAATGCGCATAAATTTTGCGATTGCATTGCTTTTTACTTACATAGCCAATTTTTGGAGTAAAATAGCGAAGTTGTATTAAAGCGCTAAATAGCAGGCCCAAATATTAGGACTTGGGTTTATTAGATCTTTTTAGTTGGGTTTATTAGATCTTTTTAGTGTACGCTTTTTTGCCTCAATACTCTTTAATAAACTAGGTCTTCCTTTTAGTTCAATAGCTCAGTACTCTGTTGAAAATACCAATATATGGGTCTAAAACAAGCTCTATCTGAATCAGTGTTGCCAGTAATAAAAGCAATAAAAATCACGTCTTTTGATGTATATTGTATTTTACTTTTTAATTATTTGCCATGTGATGGCTCCTCCAACGAATGGTTCTTTCAAATAAAGTATCAAACATATAAATTATAAAGATGTATTACTGCATTTTACTTTTTTATTTTTTCAAATAAAATGTCAATCATATAAACGATAAAGAAACAAGGGGCCTGCTTGTAAATGCATTATTGTACTGCATCATGACTTTTAACACTTTATAACAACTCAATTTCACTACTTTACTACAAAATTTGTTTATGCATTATAGTGCATCATTTTATTATCTGTGGTAAAAGTTTACCGTCGTAATGCAGCGTAGTGATGCATTTACGACCAGGCCCAAAAGATAAAAAAGCATAATTTAACAAGAACTAAAAAGAAATATGAACTACAGACATTAAACAGCACTACGGTAGTGACCAGCCTTCTTAGTTTCATTGTGAGTAGTTCACCTGAACTAGTTTGTTCAGGAACACTACCTAACTCTTAAAAACGTTTTTAATAAAAGACCACCTAGAGCTTGTAAATTAGTTTAAAATTAATTGTTTGAAAGCTTTTAATACCGGCAAAAGTTTTTAATTCTTTTTATTCAAAGAATTTATTTCTTAATTACCAAACCTTTTAAATTTTAAATCAAATTTGTGTCCTATTTGTCCTGTTCTGCACTGTGTGGTTTTATAAGAATAATTTTATTTAAAAATTAATATTTTTTATTTATTTATGTGTTATATCAAAATTATTAAATACTTTGCCTTCTTCATTTTCCCAAAATCGTTTATTGTTCATTTCAAATATATTAAAAGATTGTCTATTGTCTAATTTAAATTATCAAGTTTTATTTTCTTCTTTTTTTAATAAATTAACAAAAAAGGAGAGTGTTGTTGTCTACATTTTAAGTTTTTTTTTTTTTTTTAATTAAATATAAAGTTTTTTTCTGTTATTCTTTTATTTGATTTTAATGTTTTTCAAATATTTTTTTATTATTTATTATAATTTTCTTAAAAAAATATTACAATACACAATAAAATATAGGAAATTTTTTGTATGTGTATTAAAAAATATAATAAAAATAGAACTAAAAATTTTTAAATTTATTTAATTAAAAAAATAATAAATTGTTACACAAACAATATAATTACAAGACCAAAAAGAGTTTATAAAACTAAAAAAATTAAAGTTATAATAGTATTTCTTCTTTTTTAATTTGCCACAGTTTATAGTTATTTAGTCGCTATTGTTGTCGTTGATTTTTGTTTTTGTTTATTATGCATTTATATATAAATAATTATTTTAATGTTTTAATAATAACATATGAAAAAAAGTTTATAGATAACTATTTAAATTGTTTTTTCTTTATTATTATTTGTTTTTCTTTTATTAATTTTTTATTTAAAAATAAAAAAAATTATGCCACTATGAATCTGCAAGAGAAATTAAAAAAGAGAAAAAAGATACAAATAATATAGAAATAAATAATAAAAGTAATTAAACAAATATCTTATTTAAAGCAAATAAACACGAATCAACTAAAATTAATCAAATAATAGCAAAACCAAAACCATTAAAAATACGTATAACAAAGTAAGACAATACAATACCATAGAAATAACATTTTCGATAGAACATGCGATAAAAAATTATTGTTTAAAGGTAAAAAAGATATAAATAAAATAGAAAAAAAGCATTGCAGGGATATATTAAAATATTAGCTATTGTGATAACCTTTGCCAGTTTCTTTTCTATTTAATAAACGTCTTTTGATTGTTTTTAAAACATTATCTTGATCAAAGATAGGACTGATTTATTTTTGATCTCAAAATATAATAAGTTTGGTGCTGAAATCTATAAACTGCCTGAATGATGATTAAAAAAATCGTAGCTTACAATGTAGAAAGATATAGAAAATAATAAAATTTGTATCTAGAAAAATGTTCATGAAAGAAAACAAGTGGTTTCAATAACTTTAAAATTATCACCTCTATTCTGCATTACGATTTGAATCGAAATTTTCTTCGATATTATTCGATTGTGTGCATTACAAATTTGCTTATTCTTCCACAGCAACCAACATTATTACATCGAAATGTAGAATAAGCATCTATAATTTTTGTTGAAACTCTTCTAATTCTAGTTTTTTGACTTTAAGGCAGCTGTATCATATAGACAGCTTAATAGAAATAATAGTTAGGAAGAATTTATAATATAAATTATATCCTAAATTAATTCTAAAACAAAATTCTTTTTAACGAAACGCTCCTTCCTCTTTTTCCTTACATAATTTAAAGCATGCCTTCGTAATATTATATAAAAAAAACTTAGAGATAATATATAACTCTTTTAATATAAATACTAACCTGTAGCTGCTTGCGCTGCAGTACCCGGCGTAGTATTATTAGCCGCAGTAGCAGCACTTGTGGCATTTGTTGATGATGAAGCAGCTGTAGCCGATGCACTACTACCACCTTCACCACCAGCGCCAGCAGTACGATGTGCGCTATTTTGCAAATGTTTTGGCAACAATTGTGGTACTAAACTTGGTTGTATTGTTAGTTCTAAACGTTAAAAAGAAAAAAAATTTGAATTTATTTCAAAAACACACGTTTCATAAAATTAAAATTAAATTATTAACACATTAACGTTTAGTTCAAAATCGGTGGGTGCTCGCGAAAAAACCACCTTAATTTGAATAGTTTTATAGTACTGAGAATATAAGTTTACTATAGACGTCTATATACGCCATTTATGTGAAAGTGTTAATATACTTGTGTACTTACCATGTTCAGTGAAATTAAATAATGGTGGCATATCTCGACCATTTGGTAATGTATGATTACCCTCTTGACGTAATTCATCGAAGAATGGATGGGCACATGCTTTCAATGGTGTTATACGTGCACTTGGTGTGTATTCCAATAATTGTGATACCAAATTTATAGCTTCTGGTGGAGTGCGTATACGGAAAACCTAATGTTTTTTTTTTTTGTTAATAGCAATTAAAAACACATACGCGCACAATTAACAACATATGCAAAATAAATAAGAAAAAGAGAACAAGAAAATATTGTTAGAAAATTGTATAAAAAACGTATATTCTTAAATTTAAGACTTACTACTAAAATTTTATTAGTTTTAATGTAAAAAATATATTCGTTTAGTAATAGGCTTTTTTCACTGGTTTTACAATAATATTCGTATATATACATACTCGCACGTACGTTTGAAATGTATTTTATTTTAAACTTTTTATATAAAATTAATCATTTATAAGCCTAAGGCTTATATTTATAAAAAGTAAAACGTATTTGAAATCTATTTTAAGAACATTTTGTATGAGTTAAAATACATTTCAAACTCCTTTTAATTTTATGTCTATGTGGGTAAATAGAATTTTTCAAAACTTTTGTTTGGTTCTTGAGGTAATGTATAAAAGTTTTTCACCCTCTAAACTTGATTGAAGTTATCAGGTAACTTTGTTAAACAAAAAAGTATTCTTAACAATCCATTTTAATAACATTATTCGGGGAGGTATTTAGTTTTTTTATTTCTCTTATAATTGTCAAATTACGTTTCAACTAAAACGTTAAACTATTTGTTATGAAATGGTTTTTAGTTTTTAAATATACACATTGTTCTTGAAACCAAACCTTTTATTGCTCGTTTTGCCAACAGAATGATCATAATAAAGCACAGGATTTCATAGTGACGTAACTATTGGTTTTTATTCTGCACATCCTCTAATCTTACCAATGGAAAAGCATTAGTACCTTTCCGGTTGATAGTGTGCTAAAATTAGCAATATATATTCTATATATATTACAGGGTTTGTCTTTTACATTCTGGCAGGAATCTTTAACGCTTAAAACAAAAATGTCCAAATCTTTAGCTGCTTACTTTTGGTTCTTTTTTTTTTGTTTCGAATGAAAAGTTTGGTGAAATTTCAAGAATTACTATCTTTTAAAACCGGTTATTTTTTAGTTCCACTTATTCCAAAAGTTATGAAATTAATTGTAGACAGAAAATAAACAAATAAAATTAGAACATAAGTAAGTGGCATGGTGTAGTAGTTATAGTGCTTGAACAGAAGACACAGAATCAAACCTCAGTAAGGTTAAAATATTGTTTTTTATAGATTTTTTAAAATTATGTTGAGATAGATCTACCGTTGTTTTTTGTTTTTGTTTTTATTTTTGATCAGGGTATACCTAATAAAAAAATTATTACTTAAAATAATAAAAGACATTTTTTCTTCGTATGTCGCCTTACGACACAGCTTGAAATCTTTTGTACCTTAGACTTTAAGAGTGTTGGTTAGCCCTTACTATTTCTTGGCAACTATTTGGCATTAAATTGTTTTGCTAAATTTGTTTGCTTTACCGTAAGGTTCTCAAGTATTTATTTTTGTATTGTATTATTTTTTACACCTTGAACCTAAAATGACTAAATTTATTAAATTTTCTTACATAAATTTCCAACTTTTTAAATAATTTTGAATAAACAACTTTACTTCGCAAGTTCCTTTGCTTACGAGCAAAAACTCGCAAGCTTACGTCACCATTGGAAATTTCGATTCAATTTATTCGTGATTGAACAAGAGAGTTCCAAATAGTCAAAAACTCGTTCGTTCGATACGAATGCTCGAATTAGCCACATGGACTTTAAATTTTATTATGTTTAATTAAAAACCCATTTAAAAACACTAAATGCTTCAGTTTTCAGTTTAGAACTCTCCGAATAGCTTTATATTATATTTTCGCCTATTTTATACATACCATGCCTGACTTATAGAAATAAAAAATGACATGTAAAACTGTGTTTAGAACTTCAAGATTCACCTCAATTATGACGCTAAATCTTCAAAATTCTTTAAAAGCGGAATTTAAGGACATAACAAACAGAATCACCGCTTTGTCCTTACTAATAGTTTTACTTTAGCGCAAGATATTCGAAATTTAATTTATTTGTTTCCGATCACATAATATAAATAATAAAAAACGGATTTTTTTCTACGGTAAGAGGTTATAAGCTCTACCTAGTTTTGACTTTAATGGATACATACTCTCATATTAAGCTTGTTTTACAATCATGCAAAGTTATATTTTTTAAGCAGTTAGAGCATATTTACAAAGAGAAAGATTAAAAAGAAAATAATGCCAATTAAAAAGAGCTTCATTTAAACGTAGCCAAATGCCTTAAAACAAATGCTTCTGCTTTGATATTATTGATAGAAAAATTAAAAGGAAAATAAGAACTAAATGAAAGAAAGATGGTAGAAATATAAGTTGTTTTATGTGTCTATTTTTATATAAATTAAACGAAATATTTTGTATGAAAATTAGAAAAGTGAGATGGGTTAGAATTGTATTAAACTTTTTAAAAAAAGAAAAGAAACAGTAAAAACCAATTAATAACGATATAAAAGTTAACAAAAAGAAAAGAAAAAGAATTTAAATTTAAATAGATATGTTTTCTAATTGTTCTTTTTTAGATATAAAAGTATAGATTAGCTGATCTCTCTCTCTCTCTTTGACTACCACTCTCTCTGTTACAACACTTCACACTTTCACTTTCTGTCTCTTTCTCTCCCTCTCTCTCTCTGTCATACTTTGCAGTAATTTAAGTATTATAAACAGTATGTATTTTAATTTTAGAGGAAGTAGTTCTTACTCTTAAACGTTGTTTCTGGTTTAGGGCATTTGGAAATTGGGAACGTTCAAGTAGCGACTGTAAATAGTTGTTTGTTTTTTAGTTAATTAATAATAACTAATGGTAAATAGAAATTTAAAATAGTAATAAAGTTTTGTAATTTTAAGAAAGCCAAAAGCTGAAATATATTATATTCTCTTTTCTATTACAACACAGCCATTTATGAATATTATTTCTTTCTTTGTTATCGAATATCAAATTTTTATAATGATAAAATGCCGTTTTAAAACTAAACACGAAAAAAATGTTTTAAAACAGAAAAACTTACTTTTTGCCATGGATGACTCTTAATTTGTGGAAATTTGAATTCCGTATAGTTGGGATTCATTTCACGAATTTGTTCTCGTGTGGGTGTGCCCAAAACTTTAATAACCTCAACCAATTGATCGACACCAGAATCACCGGGGAATATGGGTTGGCCCAAAAGTAACTCAGCTAATACACAACCGGCGCTCCACACGTCTGTAAAAAAATTAAATTAAATTTATTAAAGCAAAAGAAGGAAAAAGTGAAACATTAAACAAAATTTTGCTCAGAAATATACAGAATATTGTGTACAATGAAAGCACACCAGCACTGTTTTACAAGTTTTCGAGTTACAAAGTCTCACCAGAACTCCTTTTAGTTTATGTATACAAAAAGAATTGTAATAAGACATTGCAAACTGAGAAGAAAAAGTGTCAAACTTTGCTTATTTTTCTTGATCTGCTATTACTTTAGAAAAAATTAATTCTGATTCGAATTCGAAACCGATTTCAATATTTAAATATTAGTTTTAGAAGTTATAAAAATACTTTACCAATTTTTGTGGTGTAATTAATAGCGCCAAATATCAATTCAGGTGCACGATAGTATCGTGAACAGATATATGAAACATTTGGTTCGCCATGCAACAATTGTTTGGCACTACCAAAATCGCATAATTTCAAAACAGCGGTCTCTGGATCCAATAAGAGATTTTGTGGTTTAATATCACGATGACAAATACCCAATGAATGTATGTAAGCCAAACTTCTGAACAACTGATACATGTAAAGCTGTTTTTTTTTTTTTAATAAAAAAAAAATTCATTGTAATTTTCTAAAATAATAAAAAAATTTGTATACTCTTACCCTTATAAAGTTAATGGGTATGGTTTGCTTAGTTTTAGCATATTGACGCGCTACTTTATATACGGTTTCTGGTATATATTCGAGTACTAAATTCAAAAACACTTCATCACGCTAGAAGAAAATCAAGTGTAATAAACAAAAAATTATTAGCAAAAAATTTACAATTTTCTCTAAAATATAAAAAATAAATTAAAATTAAAGATGGAAATAAATTATACAAAAATAAACAAAAACTAAATAAAATTTTCATAAAATGTTCTATACACAGCTGACACATTGTGGATAATTAAAAAAATTTAATACATTACATATAATAAATAAAAAATAAATAAATGAATCGATTTATTTTTTATTAATTTTACTACCTGTGTCATGCATTTTTAAAATAATAAAAAAAATAGAATCAAAATTTTGTTAAAATTTGCTTTTCACATAAACTTTAATATTAATTAGTTTTTATTATTATACATTGTATTACATATTTATTAAGAAAAAATCATGACTTAAAATCGCATGCTACTGAAAATGTTATTATTTTTTCTTTCAACTCATTTCAACATACAAAGACAATTAGCATATAAGTATAAATGTGATATTTTTTTTTTTTTTTTTAATATAATTGAAAGTGAATGGTAAATGTAAATGATTTATGGTCTTTTAGGAAAATTATTTAAAAAAAAAAAACTTTACAAACAGATTTAGAATATATTAATTAATGTAACGTGAAAGTGCCATTCTTGCCCTTTATTTTGCAATATCATTCTGTTGAAATAAAACAACACATTTTTGTAAGCTTTTAACATGGAAAGTTTTAAATCAAAATATTAGCATTTAAGCATTAAAGTTTAAAAATTAACCGTTTGGTGGAAGTTTAGCCACAAACTTAGTTGTGAGTGATCAAGATTATTTTTCGGCCAGCCGAAAATAGATAATGTGTTGTAGGCTTTTTTTCAGTACAAGTTAATTGAAGTAGATAAAGTATTAGATTCCATTTTAAAACGAAAAAAAAAAAAATTAAGAATATACGAATTATAGACAAGAGTGCGCGTATTGCGAAAGCGCGCATGCCTGAAATACTGCTTAAGTGCCACTTTGATTCATTTAAAAGTAAAAAGTGACTAGCACACGAACTAAATCCAAGAGATTTCCAAATGTGGTGTTTCATGCTTAATAAAAAACAAATTTTGTTTTAATTGTAACGAGCGATAGAAAGAAGAACTACTCTGATAATACAAAGCACAAAAAACTCGCCCTTATCAGGGTGATATTTTTGTAATAGATTAAACAAGAACTTTGTTTGTTTTCTTTAATATAAGACAAAAATTTCGAAAGACGACGACAAACACGCCAACCATAATAATAAGTGCCATTGTATGTGAATCCCCACTGCTAACCAAAAAAAGTGATACCAAAGCAGAAAATCTATAGAGCAAAAGTAATGTTCTATATTTGTTCAAATCATCTATATAAACAGTAAAAACCGAACAAAATTATGCGTTAGAAGAATCATTAAACAAAAAACGGTCACGATTATTAAACAAACAAAAGGCAAGTACTTGCGATCGTTGTTTTTTGTCATGATAATGATCAGCTTTATTTCTAATAGTCATTTAAAAATTGTTTGGAAAATAGTTGCTCTAGTCCTCGTAAAATGTAGATGTTTTCTTAAGACAGCTGTTCGATTCGTTTAATTAAGAATAATCCAATAAGAATACATTCGACTTCTTAAGTATTGGATAGAGTTGGAGTTGTTTTGGAATGAAATTTACCAAAATTATTAGAAAGATGCTAAAAATTAGTGATTTTCAAACTAGCTTCTTTCTATTGATGTCAAACTGCTATAAATTTATATGAAAAAGATTTAATTTCGTTCGATGATTTTGCATTCGTTTTACACGGAGTTACACAGTGACAATTACAGTATTCTCCGACTGTAAAACTGACCTTTAAAAAGTAATTCAAAATTTAAAAATTTTTCACAATTTTTTGACTTGTTTAACATTTTATCAAATTTTAAAGTGAAATATCTATAGAAGATGGCCACTTGAGAGTTAAGATTGACAAAGCTTAATATTTATTAAATGTAAGCAATGTATAGAAGAGTTTTATATTTATTTAACAATTTTCGATAAACGTTTTTATTAAATAAAGATTATGAATATATGTAGTATGTATATGCGAGTATGATTTTTGCGAAGCATTTGAAAAAACATATATTTGTAGAATTATTTTTTTAAGCCATTTACAATATGTAAAGAGGGAGGAGGATGCTCTAAAAAATTTAGCAAACATTGTTGTTTTTTTTTTAGTTTAAGAGGTTTTGTTTTGAGCAAGGATAAATGAAACGTTAATACACAAATGTAAAGGATATAATTTTCTTTCTAATTTATTTAAAATAAAAATGTATATTTAAATGAATTTGAATTGATTGCTTAATTGATATTGATTTGAGGTTTTTTTCTGAGTTGAGTTGAATTGATTTGTGTGATGGCTTTATAGGTACCTGGGGTTTAAGAACCGAAGCAAATATCCCAACATCTATGGGAAATTCAGCTAACTTTTTTTTGTATATATATTTTTTTTTATCGAAATTGTAAATTAATTTTAATAATACACATATAAAATATATATAAATTAATTTTTTATTACATACACCATAACAATGGATGGATGATAGATAGACCACATTTTGTTTTGTTTTTTATTATTTTCATTTTAAAGTTGCATATGATGGTGGGGAGTAGAGTAGTTTCGTCGTTTACATATTTAGAACGAACGAAGAAGTATTAACAAACATTTAAACGTACGAACGAAGAGTTTAGAATTTCAAATTTGGTTTTTGAAAAACACATTTTTTTGTTATCGTTTTAGTTTTGTTTGTTTAATATTTATTTTGTTATTTTTGTGGTTAAACATATAAGAAAAATAAATTATTAAAAAAAAATAAAATTTTAAACTAAGTAAACAGAAAAAGGTAAAAGGAAAATTAAAGCTTCATATAGGTATAGAGTAATTAGTTATTGATTTGACTTTTTTTAAGAAGATCTAAGGTTAGGAAAAGATTTTTTTTTTTAAATTTTAATTTTTGTTTTAATATTTTAAATCTTAAAAAAATCGTTTTCTTTTAATATTAGTAAAGAATATATATTTGAATATATAATTACGTTACAAAAAGCATGCCCTTAATATATCCTTTTTATGTTATTTTTAAAGACATTTCTTCAGCTGAGTTATATTTTGTTCTTTTTCAAGTACGGTAATGAAACAAAGGGTGGTTGTTTTCATTAAGGAAGGAACTTCAATAGGGGGTTAAATTTTTTTATATGTTTCCATAATAAATTATAAGACTTATATGTTTTTAACTTTTTAATTAAAAACTCACCTTTTCACCACTCGAATAAAAAAAATATAAAAGTTTTACAATATTACAATGTTCCAATTTACGCATAATTTGCAATTCACGATTCTAAAATGAAAAGAAAAGAGAACAATTTTTAGAATTTATATAGATTTCTTTGAATTTGTAATGAAAAGCAATACTTACCTTAAATCGTCTGTCTTGTAAAACTTTTTTAATGGCTACCAATTCACCGGTATCGCAGAGTTTAGCTTGAAAGACAACACCAAAACTGCCATTGCCAATCACCTTTGTATCTGTGTAGGAAACTTCTTGTACACGATCGGTACCTTGGCCTGGAGTGGCAACAACTGTGGTAATTTTTGAACCATCTCTGCCTATTAAAGTAAGAAAATAAAACACATACAAATTAGAAAAAAAAAAAAAAAACTACAAAAATAATTTTAGAAAAATTAATTTAAAAAACAAGAATGTTTTCTAAGGCAAGTGTTTGGGACAATTTTTTCAAATAAATTTGAAATCTTTGTTTGTTGAACTATGTAAACTAATACGAAAGTACTCTTTTGGTTTAATAGTTCTTAGTTATTTATTAAAAAAAAAAAAAATTTTAAACCAAATAAACTGCCTAAAACTGTAGAGCCTGTTTGAGTCAATAAACTATTTTTTCATGAAATAAATCAACTGCTTTCATTTTTATGCCCGTTTGGATCAATAATTCTCAGTTTGTTTAAGAAAAAAAAACTACTAAGAATTAAATACTATCTCTTAATTATGATTATGGACTTTCCTTTGGTGTATGGAACTAAATCATCAGCTGTTTAAAATCTTTTTGCTTTTTTAGCCAGTAGCTTTTACTTTGTGAGTGAGACCAGTCACGTGCCTCTTTGGTACAAAATAATTCTGAGTTTATTCGCAAACCAAGTGAATAGCTCAGTGTTAAATGATTTTTCACAGTTCTTTTAATAAACAAATAAGTTTAAACTCTTTTGCTGTCTTACACAGGGTGTTATAGACGTTGCCAACACGAATGTACGCGAAGTGCTTTTAATTTATTATAATATATAACTTTATATAATCATACTACATATTTTTGTATCAATGAATATCTTTTTTAGATACATAAATCTTAGATTAGAAAACGAGTTTGTACTTTTTAGTTCAATCAAACTTATTTCGTTTGGAAACCAAGATAGTAGCTCACTTTTTCGTGTGTTTTATAGTGAACTGTATACTGTATACTGTGCTTTCATTCAATTTATTGTGTTACTTAAATAAAAAAAAAATATTCGAATGACGTAGTGTCTATTAAGTATTTTTCATTATGAAGCTCAAAAATTTTGGTTAATAGGTTGACAGCGGTGAGTAATATTTTCTTAGACTTTACTTATTAACCGTATTTTTTTACCGCCACTACTCTAGGGATCATATTGGCAGGCTTTTCACAAGGCATTCATTGCTTTGTTTCAGTTTCATTAATCAAGTTGGTTTTGCTAAGTATGTAGATGATTAATCCACTATAGCTCCCCACCATATGCTTGTGTAGTGGTGAAGATCCTTTAAGTGGTGGTGTTAATATTTACTTATAATTGTAATGTTTTTCCAGTAGGTGGCGTTTTCTCCTGATAATTCGTCTGCTGTTTGTCATCATCGCCAGAGATAACCTGAAAGGTTAAGGGCCTTCTTTATTTTTTGTAGATGGAGTTTGTCTGCAGGGAAATGGAAGTCTCTTTAATAAACACTCGGAACTATAATTAAACTTTTTCGCCGTGTCTTCTGGAGGTCGAACTTGGGCCCTTTGTGTTGTTATGCGTATGTTCTAACTTAGCCGTTATACTATTGTATAAATATTAGATATTGGTTTTAAATATCGATTATCAAGGATCATTTGTTTGTAATAAAAATAAAAAATGTGGTAGATATTTTTTTCTTCTAAATGATTTATTTTAATAATTGGAAATAATAAATCAATTTTTTTTAGTTTTTCCTAATTAAGAAGGAAGTTGTGTATAGTGTAAAATCATTATCAATAGTTAGCGTTGTCTAAAGTTTTTATGTTTTTAAGAGGTGTGTCTCGAGTGTTTTTTTAAGTGTATCAATGTTTAAATACGTAAAAATCTTCATTTATTTCGTAAATGTTTACCTTCAACTTCTTCAACGCCTGGTATTTTTTCATTCGCTTTATCAATTTCCTTTGGAATGGAAAGTGCAACACTATGTTCGGGCCACAGATCATTTAATTTACCGATTAATTGTTTCATGCCTAACAAAAATAAATTTAATTTGAAAACACCCATTTCGTTTTTCAATGTAAATTAAATCCCTTTTAATTACAATAAACAAGTAAAATCAGCAAATATTTCTTTATACAGAATTTTAATAGGTATATTCCTTTATTAGATAAAAAATATATTAATTTTTTTTTTACAAAATTCCAAACAAAAGCTAAGATAAGAGAAAAAAGTGCAGACGAAAGACGATAAGAAGTAAAATATGATTAAAAATACATTACTGATAAAATAAACACCAATCTTTAAGAAAACGATAGAAAGATAGAGAACAATTAAAACAAAAATCAATTACAATTCGATTAAAAGCTTAAAGACCTTTTTAATGATATTTAATAACACTGGGCAACAAAGAAAAAAAAAAAAAAAAAACGAAAAATTGTATGCCTTTGTTATGTCCTTTACCACCAAAGTTGTTTAAGTTGACCAAATTTGATTTACGTAATGTTTTAATAACACTCTACTATAGTGTCGAATATAATAAATTTCGGTTTATAATTAGTAGCAGTTTTGGAAAGTTTAAAACGAAATCCTAAGCAATTAATTAAAAAAAGTTGTATAGGCAGGTTCAAATAGAAATATTAAGGTTGAAATTTAGTTTCCCTAGCAAATTTGAATATTACTAAATTGTCTCTAGTTTTTTTTATAAACTCGAACACTATTTTCTGTTGTAGGCTATTGTATAGACGCCTCTAACTTTCTTAATTTTTTTTTATTGAATTTGATTTTCTCAAGATTCTTCTGGTTCTTCTGGACTTGGCTAAATTTTTAATTTATTTTACTTACTTTATTATTTTTTAATTATTGACGTAAATTTTCTACTGAAATAACTAAAAGTTAAATAACCGAGTACATTTCAATAAAATAACAGTGTCCTATGCCCTTTACCGTCTACTCTTTTAAATGCTCACCTTTGGCTAATGTTACTTGAAAATCTAAAATAAAATAGTTTTCGTTCCTTTTTTAATTTTAAATGTTTATGCCAAATTTAATTATAAAACGTTTTATTTGTTTTTTTTTTTTTTTAATGAAATTACAAAAATTGTACTGAATAAACAGATTTTCTTTTTACGAAAAACAGTTTTATTTCAAGTAAAATAAAAAAAATAAAAAATTGAAAAACTATCAAAATAGAAAATTTCCTTTTCCTCAAAAAAAGTATAAATTGTTTTTGTTTAGCACATTTGAAATAAATAGATTTTTCAAGTAAACACACCTGTCTTACGAACAGAAAATAGGGGCAAAAAAAAAAAAAAAAAATTTATATTCGTGTTATTAAATAAAATGTTTTAAGTTTATAGAAAATCGACACCACTAACATGAACAACAGATTTTTGATTAAGTTTCTAAAAAACTTTAAGGATTTAAAATTATTTCAAAATAATTTATTTAATTATTTAATTTTAAACAATCGAGAAAATTAAAAATTGGTTAAAGCCGATTTATAATCCTATGCAATATACGTAGTACTTGTTGGAATTATTAGTTTCCTGTAAGAAAACTAAAAGAATTTATTTAGGGTTTGATCACAGACTATCAAACTAAATTTGCCTAATCAATGTTTACTTTACAAATTCTAATAGTATTCAAATTCATACATGTACAACAGGTTCAATTATTAAATTTAAATTTTAAGGTTGTCTACACTAAAATTTATTGTTTTAGATGTGCATGAATTCAGTGACCAATTTTGTTTTATGTTATTCTAACAAAAGTATATAACTACTATAGGTACAGAATTTAGGTATTAAGAAAAAAATATCATTTTGCTGTGTTGGAATGCCACGAGTCAGAACTTATAGAAAACTTCTTCGTTGTTTTCTCAAATATGATTACTGGTTTTAAACACTAAAATTGAGCAATAGTGTAAGGAATGTGAAGGACTTATAATATAATAAAAGCTTTTTCAAAACATTAAAACAGTGTAATGATTTAATGGTAATATTTAGCCAATAAATATTTTTTTTTTTTTGTAATATAAAAAACGTCCCTATTTTATCCTAACGTTTGTTAAAAAAAATTGAGTAAACGTGACAGAAAGCGGTTGTTTTTAAGTCCGATAGAATTTACGAAAGGGTTAACCTTAAAACTCTTAAACCACTGCACTTATTTTTTGACATTTAGTATAAGTATACTCTAGCAAATCATCATGATTAGATTAAAGCTTAAACACCGTCACCAAATTATTCAGATTTACAGATCAGTAATCCATATGAGGGCAAAATTTTGTTCAGCGATAAGGCTTACTTTTAGCTTAATGTGCTTATTAATTAATAAACAAAATTGCTACATATGGAGTGAAACTAGTCACAACAGACCCTATAGACACCATTACAACATTAAGAAAAAATCACTTGGTGCAGTTTACACGCTGGTGGCATCATTGGTCTTTATTTCTACAAAAATGGCGACCAATAATAATAGTTAATAATTTTCTATTTGAAAATATGGATGGCATGGATCCTGGTTTATGGTAATAAATCAACAACAATTGACGACTTGAAAGCCAATATTGTCTATGTTATTTGTGACATACGGCCAATAATGCTTGAAAAAGTGGCCTAAAATTGAACGTCCAGAATGCGCTGTGCCAAGAATAGTCGTGGTGGCCATATGCCCAAAATTATTTTAATATTTTAATGTATCGATCATTCGAGTAAAAACATTTTTTTGATTAAAATTATCATTACTATTATTATTTTTTTGTTATTTTTTATAATTTTAAGTATATATAATAGACCTAGATTTTGTTTGTAAATGTAAAAAAATATTTGTGGCCATATTATTTTTAATACCACTGTAAATCCTGGCCACAAAAATACGGCCGTATTCATCATAGAAACCTAGCAAGTGTCTAGCTTAAGTTTGCTAAGCTAAGATTAACAATCGTAATAATTTTGGATACGCAATATAAGAAACTAAGTATTGCAAAAATTAAATTATTTTTAAAAACTAAAACATTTGCTGATTTTTGTAGAAAAAAATATGAAAATATCACCAATATTAGATAAATTTGAATACGATTATATAAATAAATAAATAGATCCAGCCACTATATATAAAATGTATTCATTTTCTTTTTTAACCAAACATTATTTTTCGATTTAATTTTGTTATTAAATTAAATGTATTTTCCCCTCAGGGAATGTAATATATATGTAGTTTATAGTTTAATGAATCCTAATAAGACTTCCATAGCTGATTCCTTTACAAATGCCAATTGTTTCTGATTCAAGACCAATTAAAAATCAATTTTTTGTAATTTAATCAAATGATTAACAAATCTAATATGTAAAAAAGTTGCAAACTTAAAAACTATCAAAATGTGAAATTTTTATTAGCTTATGATATTTAGATAAATAATAAAGATTAGAAATATTACCCTATATGACGTAATGAAATTGAACGAAACACCTCAAATTTCAATGAAGACAGATTTTAAATATTTTTTTTTTAAATTTGTTTGCATGGCTACCCTATCATATAAACTTCTTCAATAATCAAAACTTTTAAACAAATTTTGACATTGAAGTTCTGTTTTTCTTCGAAAACATACTCGTCAATTTCATTTGGGATTCATATGGGATACTTTAGGCAACGTTTTTTTAAACTGTAATTAATTAAAAAAGAAACTGTTTGTAATATACTGGTAATTTTTTCATATTTTTTCTTTTCCTATTTGTTTTAAATGTATTTCCCCCATTACTGTTATTATTTTGTAATATTACTTGGATCGGCATATTTTTTCATGGTACCACAACGTGTTACATTTCGAACATTTTTTTTTGCCTTTTTCGAACTTGAAGTTGTTGTTGTGGTAGTGGTAGTAGTAGTCGTGGTAGCCGTAGTTGTTGATAAAGATGACGACGTTGAACTTGTCGTTGTAGTTGTTGACGAGGAAGACGACGACGATGATGATGATGTCGATGACTTTGACTTTGAGGAAGAAGATGTCGATGATGAAGTAATAAATTTTGTTTTTTGTGCAGATGGTGGTAATTTCTTCTGATTATTTAAAGATTTATTATTAATATTACTATTACAACTGTTACTATTACTGTTATTTAAATTCGTACTATTACGTCTAACTACTTTACGTGTAACAATACGCCGAACATTATTACACGAGGCTGATTTATTAAATGTAGTAGTGGTGGTGGTGCTGGTAGTTTTTGTGATATTCGTTTCATCATTATTATTGCGATGAGCGAAGGAACGTAATGAAGTAAAGGAATTTATACGTTCGATATCGGTAGCTGCTGCCGAATCACCACCACTACTATCGGTTTTCTTTTTTTTACGTATAATTTTTATAATTTTACGCGGGCGTCCTGTTGATTGATTCACTTTGGCGGTTTTTCTTTTCAAATCAAGGTTAAGAAGAATTTTTTGTTGCTTTTTTCAAGATTTTTTGAGATTACGTGATTAACTGTGGGGTTTTATTTTGCTTTATTTTTAAAACAAATTTTTCTAGAACCTTTTTGTTTTTAAGTTAATATTTTTTATAAAAAAGTATAATAAATTTTTATTAGATCTCGTTTTTTTAAACTTCTATTTTTTTTAAATTTTTGTTTTAGAATTTTTTTAAATATATATATTTTTTTTAGAACAAAAAGAGAGGAGGTTAATTGCTTTAACGATGCTATGAAACTAGTTCAATATTAGCCAAAGATTTTCTATTAGACCCTCACAAGAGTTTTTCGCTAAACATAAAAAACTAAAAATCGCAAAATTTACAAAGAAAAAAAAAACCAGAAAAAAGTAGATAAAGCAGATAGAGAATTTAGTTGTCACATTGTAAAATAAAAAATCAAAGCAAATGTTTGATATCAAGAACCACGAGACATTTACACAGTTTTTTATATTCTTCCGATTACTTTTTTTTTTAATTGGCAATAAAATTTAATTTTTTTTGATTTTTCTAATTCAATTAAATTTTTCTCATGCAACTGTTTAATATATGCCGCCTTCGATCAATGATAACAAAAAAATATGTTAAAAAAAGAGACATTTTTGTAGGGGCTATACTTCCCCTATTTTTCTTTTACCTTTACTATATTTAAATTTATAAAATTAATTGCTTACAAAATATATTTATATTTTAATTTAATTATTACGATTTTTTTATTCGCATTGCTAAAAAAATCCTTGATAAAATTTTTTTACAAATCATTTGAAAAGTTTCGAAAAATAATTCATCTGAGAAAAAATTGTAAACAAATATAAAAAATTACGTTATTAATGATGAGATAATAGTCTCTAAAGCAAATAAAATGAAATAAATATTTAATTAAATTTTATAATTTAAGCGTGAAATATACAAATGCCCACAAAGTTTAACCAATTAAAAGGCAATTAATTAAGAAAATTCAGATTGCATATAGAGATTTAAGGGTAACGATTTTATTAAAAAAAATTATTCTTCCTCCTTGTCTGTTAAAAACATACAATGCTGTTCGAAACCTAAGCATCTTTTCTTGTCGAGGCAATTAAGGACTCGTATATTACTAATAGATTTATTCAAAGTAAAACATTTAATTATTATTATTTTAGGCACCTAAATTATAACTATAATAACAAACCTTTAATTCCCTTCTCTACCAAGTAATACGCCAACAAAAACTGAATTATTCCTTAAGTACCTGTTCGAAACTTAAGCAATTTTCAGTACTTTGTTTTTTTATGGTCTTCGCACACTGTTTTGGCATAGTGTTCGTGAGATTTGTTAGAATTATTGTTAGTATTAATTGCCACTCTAATTTTAAGCTTTCCAGAACAGAAGCTGACTGTTTATTTTTAAAACCACGTGGTCCAATAGGATTTAAGTCTGGTGATTGGGATGGCCAATCCAAGACTTGGATCCCATTAGCTGATAACCATTCCTTGGTCAATTTTGACGAGTGTTTTGTGTCGCTGCTGTGCTAAAACACATAAAACATATTTAAGCATGTCATTAGATAAAATGTCCCTATAAACAAAACGGTCCATTTTTGTTTGGATTTTGACAAAGAGGCCGTATTGAAAAGAGACTTTTGAATGAATACTTCGCTATATGCAGGCTTTACATATATATGCACTTGTAAACAAATTTAGATTTTGTCGTTTTAAAACCAGGACTTTCCCATTTTACTTCGTTCTGACTTCGTTGTACAGAGGTTTCTGAATAAATACTTTGTTATAAAAAGATCTTATAGCTCAAAATTTCTTCGTTATAGCTATAGTATATTTTTGTAAGCAAAACATTGCAATAGAGGTTTTCGTTATATCGAAATTTAACTGTATTATTCTTCTTTTTTTCAGATACACATCGAAATTGGAAAGGTGTTGATGCTGACTGGATTGAAGTTTTTAAGAACTTTCAATTAATTAAATTAAAAGACAACAAATATATTTTTTATTGGATTTATTTTTAAATATTGTATGTACATTAAGAAATTGTTTATAAACTAGTTATTGTTATAATACATGTATGTATGTTTGTCGACATAAAAGTACTACAAATTGTATAATTTTAATTAATATTTTATAGTTTAATTTTATATACTTTTCATAGCTCGACATCAAGCTATTACCATAATGAAGGAAAACCGCCAAACTGCATTTTTTTCTGTAAGATATTTTCACAATTATTAAATTATGTTTCTAATGGAGAAAGCAATGTAATATTTCAATAAAATGAAAATCATTTAAAATTTAAGTGTTTTATTTTACTAAAAGTTGTATGTGAGCTTTTATTTTTATATAAATATTTCGTTTTTACTTATAAAATTTGCAAGAAATTATTAAATAAAAAGGATGGCAATCTTGTAAAAAATTACAATTCACCATTTTCTATCATAACCTTTTTTTAATTATCGTGGTGATAACTATTTTTGTAACATCATTTTTCTATATATAGGCATTTAAACACAATTGAACTACAATATGAACTAGCTCAGGTGGCAGAGCATTAAGCCAGAAGTGTAAAATCCCGAGTTCAAATCCTGGCTCGATGAAGGCTTTACTATAGTAATTTTTCTCAAGTATTATTTATTATTTAAAGAGATCAATAGTGGTGAATAATTATCTCAGTTATTAAGGAGTAAAAATAATATACCAAAATGTTTATGTGTGAAAGATATAAGAGAGAGATGGCAGGAGAATTGAAAAAAAAAAGTGGCGAGAACTTGAAAAATAGGAATGAATAAAAGTATTGAGTGGTAAAGTTTTTGTTTGGGTGTTGGTTGAGAGCTTGGGCATTTTGGTGGAGCTATATGTGCATTTAATTATAAGTTAGTGAAGGGGCAAGTAGGTAGTAAAATAATATGGTTAGTTGAGGAAAGAAATTTTAATAAATATTAGTTGTTATACGTTGCAATTTGACCATTATTTATGAAATTATTCATAAACAGTGTAAATAGAATGTTTAAATTAAGAACCAATGGTTTTTTGTAAATAATATTATTGTTAATGCTTTTTAATGATTAAAACCAAGCTTATAAGTACAAAATTGCACCAAATTAACCCAAAAAAGGAGTAGATATTGGTGATGGTGATTCTATATGTATTTATTAAACGGATTCATGGCAATTTGTACGCCAAAAACACAAATAGAAGCTCGGAAAATTATTAAAAAACGTTTTTTAATTTTTTTTTTTAATTTTAAAAAACGTTTTTTAATTTTAAAAACGTTTTTAATTTTTTTTTTATAGAAACAAAATTTTCTCTACACTAAAGTAGTCTTAACCCTATAAAGTCCTCTCTTCTCTTCTTTTAACACAACAACAACACAATAAACAGACGAACACAATACTATTTATTTAATTATTTACTAATTTTATTATTTATTATTTCATTTGTATGAAAGAGGATCTTTTTTATTTATCTTACATTTCAAATTTTATTTAAATAATTTTCATTTTAAATTACACACAAGAACTACAATTTATAAACTCCAACTGATGACACACATTCGACATTCGGCCTTTTTTGACTCTGTCTTGCGGGGTTGAACCCGTGAAGCACCGATAGAGAACAGATTTCCAGTGATGATCTCTACCAACTCAGCCATCATCGTTATATGGTTGAGAGCCTATGATACATGAACTTAATTAAAATGTGAAACAAATTTGAAATTTCACCAAAAAGGTGAATATTTATATTACATTTAATATGCAGGTCAGGGCTGCCAGATTAGATATAAATTAAAACCTCCTTTATTTCCCGAACAATATATCCTTTTTAAAAATTAGGTCAATATAAAAAAGTTATTTTTTTATTTTTACCTTTTAATTTAATTCAATTTAAAGAACATTTTTTTATAAATAAAATTTAAATTTACAATTTTTTTTTTTAATTAAAAAAAAAAATCAAATTTGATATTTTGTTCGGGATGTGAAAAATTTTGTATTAAATTATTTAAATTATATTTAAGTTTAAAAAATTTTAAAATTTTTTTTTGAATATAAAAATTATAATTGATTCAATTAAATTTTCGCTTTGAGATCATAATTTATTTTTTTTTTTTTTGAATTAAAGTTAATTATAAAATTTACAGATCAACGGTGACTCGAACTCGGATCTCCGGTTAAAATAAAAAAATTTTAATTTTTTTTTTTTAATAAAAAAAATTTCGGGTTTAGTTATACGCTTCGCATAGTTGAATACTGGAAATTGAACTGCAAAATTAAACTGAAAAATCAAACTGAAATTTCTAAAAGAATGAATACTACCTTGACCAACAAGTTTTCGGAATAACCCCCGTGTGGCGGTCCAATCGTTCAGATTTTTTTTTATTTAGTTGGTACAACTGTTGTTAATATTCCCGCCAGAATTGTAAAGAAATCGCCAACACACATAGAGATAGGTGTACTCTTGGCTACGTGGCTTTTGCAAATGTCAAGCCATGAAGCTAAGATTTAGCGGGAATATCAACAACGGATGTACCAGCTTAACAAACGGGGGTTATTCCGAAAATTTTTTGACCAAGATAGTATACTGAAAAATCGAATTGTAATCGTTATTTACAGGCCAAAAAAATCGGGTAGAAAGAGGGCAGATTTTGGAAATACGTTTTTTCTTTTGCTTATAATTCGTAAACAACACAAGATATAGAGTGGAGTGAAGTGGAACTTTTCCATATGATAGCTGGGATGTCTATCATATAAAGAAAATTTCCGGGTTGAATTGTAGTTTATTTTTTTGTCAAGTACCAGACCAACAGAATCAGGTAGAAAGTGGATTTTGGATGTATATACTTTCTTCTTTAACTTATTCCTTGAAAACCACAGAAGATGTTGTTTTAGATTTTTTCTATAGATAGTTCATATGTCGGGCTATAAAACGATTGCCAAGCCCACTAATATAAAATAAACTGCTAAAATGGTTTTTCTTCATTATATCAATACACATTGAAGAGACGGTGGCGGAAGAGTAGATATATTAAAATCCAAGCTCCAAGTCTAGCATATTTTTGAATAATTCAACACTTTGTGGTAGAAAATAAATAAAGCTCTGTCCACAAGAATCTAAAAACTATTAAAGTAAGTTTTCTTGTCCATTTTTAGAGTCTTTGTGAATGCATTATTGCTTACTTAAATACTTGTGGATTGCATTCCGTTCTTATAATTTAAATTCTACTTGTTTATTTAGAGGTCAACATTTTTAGCCATATTTAGGTGTCCAGTTAACAATTCTTTGGCTTAATCTTGAATTTAATTTTAAAAAATATTGGCAGCTGGATATGCATTATTTTTAACTACAGCAGCTATTGAAATATAATAATTGAAAATAATAAAAACCGTCAATGCTATCTGGTCATCTCTGACGTAATTAATTAAACATTGTGTCCCACTGCAAATAATGTTTAATCATCCTATCGTCAGCGTATTGAAGGTATGTAAACATTTTAGAGATTATATCGAAAAAAAAAAAAAAAATTTTTTTTTTTTTTTAAAACATTTTTTTTCTTGTTGATAAATGTGATGGCTAAATAAATAAATAAAAAGAGTCAAAATCAAATGACAATGTCAAATCAATTCGTATGAAACACACGAAAACAATTTTGATAAAAATAAGAAAATCAAATAAAAAATAACAACAAAATAATTATTTTTAGAAAGTAAATAATAATAAGCTAAATATTTGACAGGGAGAAAAATAAATAATCAATAATAAGAAAAGACGTAATGACGGGCACTAAATAAATGGGGAAAAAATGGCAAGAAGCCGTAAAAAATAGATGGAAAAATAGCAAAAAAAAATTATTTTAACAAATAAACAATATTCAAATAATGCTTTCAACGTGGTTATCAAAATTTAACAAAATAGAAGAAAAAAAATATTTGTATTAATTAACACATATACTATTTTGCATTAAAATTAGGAAAGAATTTAAAATATTTTTTTACTTTTTTTTATTAAAGAAGTATTAATTATAAAAGGACGGAGTGCTAATTTTTAATTTTCATATAGAAAATTATTTTATTTAAATAATTAAATATTTATTTTTAAAATCTATTAATAAAGATTAAATATTCCTTAAAAACAAGTCAATCACATGACAAAATAAAAAATTGGCATGAAAAAGAAGAAATAAAGCAATGCAATTCAACAAAAAAAAAAGAAAAAAAATGTTTTAATAATAAGAGATCATAGTAAAAGTTCAGATTAAGGGTATATTCACCCATATATTGGAAGAAATATACTTTGAAAGGAGCCATTTATTCAATCGTATTTCTTTCAATATATCGATGGCCCTTAATCTAGAAAAATAAAAACAAATTTGTATCAATCAGGGAAGCAAAGGAAAAAAATGACTTCCAATCTATCTTCTATCTGATCTTGTTAACCTGGTATTTGACAAACATTTTCAGTTTGAAATTCAAATAAATTTGATTTTTAAAAATTTTGTGACCGTTATTTTTGAAATTTCAGTTAAATTCAACAGATTTTTTTTTTTTTTTTTTTGTCAGGCACCAGGTCAACAGAATCAGGTGAATTTTGTGGTATATATTTTTTTCTTATGCTTATATCTCGGAAACTATATAAGATATCGTTACAGAACTTTTTCTGCATCATAGCTTCAGATGTGGGACTATATCATAAGACGATTGTACAAACATTCGCTTATTCCGACACCCAACAGCACGGAGCCACATGCCACACAGCGTGCGCGATACAATTGATGTACTCAAAGAAACTAGTGATGAAAGACTACTTTCATGTAATGGTCCAATTAATTGGCCACCAAGATCGTGTGTCTTAGCCCCATGGCAATATTTTCTTGGGTTATGTAAAGTCACTTGTCTATGACGATACCCCATAGACAATTGAACACGGCCACATATGCTGCGAAAAGTTTGTAGTGAATATTGGTGTTTCAAATTGGACCATGTGCGTGCCAGCCGTTCAAGTTTTCACTAGCCTTTGACATTTTTACTACGAATCTGTTGAATTACATTTATAACGAACTAAATTGTCGCTTTTATTTGTGTTCGACTGCATATGCAATATGTATACAATACACAATTTTTTACTGACAAATTAATTTAACTTGCATCTGGCAGCCCTGTCCTCATGCTATATATATATATAAAATAAACAAATTATCCACCACTTTTAAAAAACATGGTAGATTTGATATTAACGACTACCTTTCTATTATAAGTATTTATCACACGATCTATCAGCATACGACGGTGGCGAAGGTAGTAGGGATCATCACTCAACACTTGTTTTTTAAGCGTTTTGTTGGCGTACATGGTTCTAATCCTATGTAAGGAGGTTTTATTTTTGAAATAATAAAAAGATGACATTATTAATAGCCAGCCATTTAGAAAATAAAACATCTATGTTCAATTTTTAAAGAAATTTATTTAAAAACTTTACAATGTTTTTCTGTCTCAGGTGTTTTTTACTTAGGTGTCTTTTACTTATTTTTAATATCAAGGAAATAGGCTTTGTTGGATAGAAAATATTATGACTTTAATGTTTAAGCATGATTTCAGCCAATCAAGCGCCACGGATTGTACGTACAAGGCGTAATCTGGAACACCAACTTTTCGCAGCATATGCGGCCATATTTCGCCAACAACATCTCGAATTTTGCTTTCCAGGTGTTCAGTTATCTCTGCTTTATCGGTGCAGACAAGTGATTTTAAATAACCCCAAAGAAAATAATCCAATGGAGTTAAATCACTCGATCTTAATGATCAATTAATTGGACCATTACGTGAAATTACTCCTCAATCAACAGTTTCTTTGAGTAAATCAATTGAAGTGCTCGCTGTGTGGCATATGGATTCATCCTGTTGGAACCACATGTTAGTAAAATTAATACCAGGTACGAAAAAATTTCTAATCCTGTCCCTATTATATCGTTCACCATTGACAGTAACATTTTGACCATCATCATTTTTGAAGACATATGAACCAATGACCCCGTCCGCCCATAGAGCGCACCAAACAGTAATTTTCTGTGGATATAATAGTGTTTTGATAAAATCTTGTGGATTATTCTCACTCCAAATGTGCTAATTCTGCTTCTTTACGTATCCATTTAACCAAAAAGAGCTTCATCGGAAAACAAACTTTTGAATGGAATGTTGTCTTTTTCACGTTGAGGCTAAAGGCCCATGCTCCGTTCTATCTCCTTAAGATGATCTTAATCAGATAACCGTTGTAGTAGTTTTTATATTATAAACTAGCAAACAGAATCAGGTAGAATAAAAAAGTTAAAATATTAGTTTTCTCTCTTTTTCTCTTTTTGTTTATATCTCGTAAACTAAACTATATATCGAAATAGAACATTTTCTATGCTTTAGTTAAGATATTTATATATCAGATAAATGTATAATTAGTATCTACCCTTTGCCTTGCAAATTGTTAAAAGAAACATCGTAAAACCATTATTTTCTGTAAGTAGTCGTGGTAGTGGGCGGGAAATTTTAATTTAAATTTAATTTAAATTCCCGCCCACTACTAAATTTTATCTTATAGCCCGATAGCCGAACTATAGCAGAGAAAGATCTTCATTCTAATATCTTGTGTAGTTTACGAGTTATAAGCAACTTAAAAAAATATACTTCCAAAATCCATCTCCTAACTGAACCTGTCGACATGGTATTTGACAAAAAAGAATCAGCATTCTTTCGTTTCAAATAATTTTTCTTTGCAAAATGGGTGTTTGTTATTCAATTTCAACAGATTTTTTTGTTAAGCACCAGGTCAACAGAATCAGGTAGAAGGTGGTTTGGATATATACGTTTTTCTTTTGCTTATAGCTCGAAAACTGTTAAAAGATATCGTTTCAGAACTTTTTCTATATGATAGCTCAGATGTCGGGCTATAAGATGATTGTACAAATATCCGCACATTGCCACGCACACTAATTGGAAAATAAGCAGGTAAATGTTTTTTCTTCATTTTCTTAATACATATTGGAGCGTCGGAGGCGAAAGAGATTTGCATTTTAAAGTCATGCTCCATTCTATCTCTTACAAATGCTTTCAATCAGATACCTGCAATAGTTTTTGAGATATAAACTGGCAAACAGAATCAATTAATTTTCTGTCTTTGTATCTTTTTTTATCTCGCTGAAGTTTTTCTAAATCAAAGCTCAGATGACAGTCGGTAGTCAGAAACAGCAGTGCCACGAAAATACTATAAGATATCCCATTTGATTATTTATAGGAATTTTTTTACAACTTTTGCAACGTGAGGCCGAACGTTGTCATGCAGAAGAATAAATTTGTTATGTCTTTCCTTATAAACCGGCCTTTTTATTCAGCGCTGTTTAAACCAAGTAATTGCAGTCTTGTACCGACCGCCGGGTTTTAGTTGTACGGAGTGCACAACAATACTTTAGTCCCACCAAAAAATAAAACATATTAATTGTTCCAACAAACCAAAAATATCGTTGAATCGCAAGAAATATGGTAGGCAGTTATAAAAAACCGATAAAACTCGAAGGGTTGGATTAAGTTTTTGTTAACCTTGCCACTAATAGGCTCAGATAAGTTTTAAAAGAAAGAATTTTTTCATGCACAGAAAGTTAGATGGTTCAAAGGTTCTTAAGCATTTAATACTTTAAATTTCATTTTAGGATCTTGTTTTCACTAAAACAATTTATTTGCTTTAGGCTTATTTTGGCGTTCCATTAATCATGTGCCTCGTGTTTAAAATTATTTAATTATAAAATCAATAAAAGCCTATTTTTTAAATAAAATCTTTACAAAAAAAGTTCATTCTCCGACTGCAGTATATTAAAAAAAAATAACCATAACACGATAAAAAAAATAAAAATCGTCCATCATGTCACATGATTTAATAATAAAGGAAAACAACAATAACAACAAGCAAACTTTTTTTTATTTTGTATATATTATAAAATTAATGAATATTTAAAAAACAATCTATTTTAAACCAAAAAAGAGACTTAAATAATAAAAAAAAAATACAAAAGAAGGCGAAGAGAATAAAAGAAAATTTATAGACTGCGGCAGTAGGGCAAATGACGACGGCGACGACTTTTGCAGAAAAAAACAACAGAATGATGTTCGCGATAATTTTCATTTGCTGTCACGCGACAATTGTTGAACGAAAAAAAAAAAATACAAAATTTAAAGGAAAATAATTGTAATTTTTTAATGTCTTTTTTATATCAATTTAAAAGAAACAACTTTCCAACAATAACATGACAAAGAAAGAAATTGTATTTTTCTACAGAAGATCATTAAGAAATTATTTTAGACATGACACAAATTAATAAGGAACTGAAAAAGTTTTACAGTTTTTAATAAAAGTTATGAAGCTGAAAAATAATGGTTTTTCCCGTTTTGAGATAAGGAAAACGCGCTAATTGGGGCCATAATACGTTTTATAAATTTATGAATTACAATCAAATAAAGTGTTGATTTATTGTATATAAACAATAACGAATAAATGTTTATAAACAATGTTGCTTAGAAAAGTATAGAGTTACACACGTTCATTTTTAGAAATATTTTACTAAATATTAGCAAAATAATGACGAGGGAATAACTCGGGGGTTGCAGACACGTTTAAATGACCTAGACTAAGCGTAAGATATTTGCCTTTTGACACATAGCTTCTCTGAGGCAACTGAATGGGAGGGTCAAAAATTAACATTGGCAAAACTAAATCCCTTCATATAAACTCGACAATTTAAGATTCGCTTACCAGACAGATATAATGATGTTTGCTAGTCAGTTTTTCTATTTTAGAAGTATAATCTCGTAAACTGTTGAATGCGGTTAGGTTATGTAAACGGATTGTCGACTCAACATCTTTTTCGTATCGTGTTAAGTTTATAATTTTTAATACAAATGTAATCTGACAGCCTACTCTATTATTCCGAAACATAGAACTCTGCCCCACCGTGACATCCAGAATATGTAAGTGTTTGTAAACTAATGTTTCCGAAAAATTATGCTTTTTTTGACCAAAGGTAATTTTTAACGGCAGAATGTGTGCGCAAACCTAGCGGGAACCTATGGCCACAGAAATTAAAAGGAGAAATAGCGCTAGGCACACTCTTAGAAGACCACACAGCTCTCATAGAGGGGGACAGTCACAGAGAAAGTGTTGTCCGATTTTTCTTCTACAATAGCCATGATAGGGCGCCCCATTTTCTCTAGGTTCTGCTTTAACACAAATACTTTATAAATTACAGACCTACCAGGCCTTAATTAATACTGGTATTTCCCAAGAAGCCTCTCCTCAATGTTACTCGCCGTTTCCGGAAATAATGTTATAACATACATTAAGTAATGTAATCCCACAATAATTCTATGAATCAAGCTTGTCACCTTTTTGTGAATTGGGCCGATGATACTAGCTGTCCACTTGCTTGGCAATTGTTCCTCCCTCCACACTCTTATTTGCAGATCATAAATTTGCCGCTTTCCTTCCATATCCAGCCCTTTTAAAAGTTCCATTGTGAGGTTGTCGTCACCTAGTGCTTTGCCATTTTTCATTGTGAGTAGTTCAATCATTTCCTAAAATGCGGGGTTAGGCTCTGTTTAGCTTTCATCACTCATTTCAATGGCAATGTTTTCTCCTCCTTCTTCGTCAGCTGTTGGTGCCCTATTATACACTTCTTCGAAATGCTCTTTCAATCTATCTGAAATATTTGACTTTTCTTTTATAATTTGTTGCGATTTATATTTGCAAGCATCTGTTTACGACTGAAAGCCTTTTACTTCCTTGCTCTTCCCATCAATAAATTTTATATTGGTGGCCTTAATGCTTCTTTTCATAGCTTCTTGCATAGTCTAGTCACCTCCTTCCGACTTATCTATAAAAATGAGACAGATAAACCGCTGAACCGATTTTTTGAAATTTTTATAGTATCTGTCGATATGTCTGGACGGAACTACTTTTTTTTTCCCGTCACTTCTCTAGAGAGCATATTGGCTTTCCACAAAGCGTTCATTGCTTTGTTTCAGTTTCTTAATCAAGTTGATTTTCCAAGGTAAGTAGATGCCTAATCCACTGTAGCCACCATATCGATTGTAGGGTGCCCCATGCTCCCTATCATACGGTGACCAAACTGGAGGAGAGATACGTATATGTTAGTCCTTTCCAAAGACAAAGAAAGCAAGATCGTTCTGGATATATTATAGGTAGTATTAGTACACCTGTGAAACATAGTGTAAACAACGTTTCTCTATTTGATTCGAAAATGTTGAATTTTGTGCCAACTGAGCATCATCTTTAAAAAATTATGCTTTACTCATTTAATTTGAAAAAAGAGCACCTGAACACATCAAAGTCAAGAACAACTCGCAAAATCATTGGCAATTCATAACATTTTCTAACAGTGATATCTATATACAAACAAGGAAACTGGGTATCACACAAGTTACAACCCAGAGACGTTTTAAGATGATTTTATATGCTCAAACCTCTATCTTGAACGCTAAAAAATAAGTAATTTTTGCTTCGAATCATTATTGGCGATGGATTAAGAAAAATTGTGTGTTTGACCCAGCCAGCCAGTCGAATCAATGCCAAAGCTTCGAAAAATTATAGTGTCAAGGTAATGCTCTATGTTAGTATTTACCTAGATTGATCGGAAGATTTCTAACTATTATTAGCAGTTGATATTGATCCAGACGATCACAGGAGTCCGGGGACTAACATAATTAAATGAATTAAAGCTTTGGCAGAAACACGCCCGAAATATGCGACCAGACATGAAGCTGTAATATTTCCATCTTGACAACACTCGGCCACATATTGCAAGACCAGCTAAAAACTATTTCAAAAAATAGTGACTGGAAAGTTTTGCCTCACCCGCCTTACAGTTTGACTGCCATTTGTTTCGAGCGTTGCAAGACACTGACTAGAATATTCATCGCTTTAAAATATGGATTTCGAAATTGGCTTGATTCGTTCTTGGCTTAAAAAATATATAGCATGTAGTAATTTGGCACCGAATTCTTATACTGTCAAAAAGTCATAGATAACGATGGCCTTATAACATTAGCTTGCGACTGGTTATAAGTATTTACGCTTTGAAACACTTCTATAACTAATGCATCTGCCGTTCGGAGCAGATGAGTATAAAAATAGAATTGGACGCAGATCATTGATTGAGAGTTGTGCCCCTTGTTTCAGTTGGTATATTGCGGGAATTATGTATGTTTGTATGTATGGACTTAAAGGTAGCAAATGCTTCGAATAAACTTGTATTATACCAATGTTTCATAACAAACGAATTAATTCTACAATCTGGATTAAAAACTAAATTCTTATAAACTTTTTTATTTTTATTATAAACAATGTTATAAAAATAAGATATTTATTAAACCGGATTATTTAACAAAATATTTAATTAGTATGTATTTTTTTCTTATTTTTAATTTCTGTTTTTTTATTATTTTGCTAAATTGTTTGTTAAAAAAATAAGGTACACATGGCCCAATATAAAAATTTCTATAATTTTTCAAAATATATATGTATAATATGTATCAACATTTAAAGCTATGAATGAAAATAAAAAAATATTTTTGTTATACAATAATATGTTTTTAATATGTTATTTTTTATATAATTAAAAAGAGATAAAAAATTTAGCAAAAAAAAAAAAAGAAATAATAATCTTTTCTAAAGTGCTCAACAATAAATTCACAAAGATTTTTAATATTTAAAACATTCTAAATATTTTTTATAAATAAACTAATAAATTACGAGATTTGCACACCAAGGTTAATTTAAAAACAAAAACAAAATATTTTATCCAAAATTTTTAATACATGTTAACATAACTTTTGCATTACATCTTTTTTCTTTCCACTTAAAAATTTTATACGCCAGCATAAATAGTTTTTGGCTATAAACCAATTTAGCTAAGAAATATACATTTTCTTGTTTAATTTTGTTTTTTATTTTTGAAAATTAAAAAAATACTTTTCTTTAAAAAAAAATCCCAATAATTTCTTTGCTTCATGTAATAACAAAACATATTTATTAATAAATGCATTTAATTTTTATTCACATTAATATATTTACTTATTAAAGGCCATATTTCATTTTAATATCATTTGATAGAAAACACATTTTTTTGTTTTTATTAAAAAAAAAAAAATCAAAATTTGGTACAAAAATTTACAAATTTCTTTTCTTTATATTTATTTCCATTTTGTTTACTCTGTAAAACCACTAATTGATTAAACATCATGTAAATGCTCTCAAGTTAATGTAAGCACGATGCCGTTATACCTGTCTAACCGTTATAAAAAACAACAATACAGTGTACACAAAGATAGATCATTGTAACTTAAATCATAACCAAACAAACACCTGTTTGTAAACAAAAGTCAACATAATTTATAATAGTGTTTAACGAGTGTATAAGAAACAGAGAAATTTAACAACAGTAATTGATTACCAGAATGTAAATAATAACAACTCTGCTATTTTGTAAGAGTAGAGTAAGTATGTATATCTTACTTATTATTTATCTGCAATTAATGTAAATAAGGTAAACAAATGTAACATTATTCATAACAGTGTTAAAGGGATGTGTGTAAAAGAGGTAAACATTTATTAATTATTATTAAGCACTTTTAGTACAATAGAAACAAACGTAAGAGTGAGTAATCATGCTGCTGTGAAACACTATATGTATATAAGGTAAACATAACGTTTATAAGTTCGTTTTAGACTAAACTATTAAAAATTGAATTTTTAGAACTTAAAAGGAATAATTTGATATTTTATTTCTGATTATTTGCTGCTTTTAAATTCGGTAAGCAAAATCAGTGTGAGTATTTTCAAGTGCCAATAAGTAAATAAAATTATTTAGAATAAAAACATTTACAATTTAAAGCATATATTTAGGTGGTTAAAGAAATTTGAAATTTCTCTGTTGATATAGAAACCATATAAACTTTTAATTTTTTAAATAAATTTAAAAGATATGAGTAGTAAAAGAAGATCAAGACTAATTTATTTTTTAAAATAAATTTAAAATATAAATAAGACACACCCCACTTGGGTTGACAACAATAAAAACATCATTATTAATGATCATTATTGATGATGTTTTTGACATCAAAATTAGATTTTTAACATTTTATTTTAAAAAGCAAATTTATTTGATTTTTTTCTAAGTGATAATCAAGGTTGAGGTTGAAACAAAAACAATATAATTAGAATTTAAAAGAAAATTAAAAAACAAATATGAAAAAATATATGTATAAAAAATATGGGATGATATTGTAGATATATATACATACTTTAAGTGAAATAAAATATAGTAAAATCTACTTTCTTATACAATTTTCGTTAAAAAGAATCGCTAAAAATTGAAATTTTTCACTTCTAAATATTCTTTTTTTTAAATCTGAAGGGCTGAATATAAATATAAAAAAATAATGAAACACATACATATATTGGTATATTTTTCTTAAAAATCTTTTGTATTAAAAAAGACGAATTGTATTTAATATATATATATATATATATATATATATATATATATATATATATATATATATATATATATATAACAAGAAGATTTTTATATGCTCAACCATATACAATAATAATAAAACTTATTATGATCATGTTTTTATTATTAACAATAATAAAAAGACTGATTTCAAAGAGAAAAAAAAATTGCGATAAGAAAATGAGCTGTTTTCTGATTTTTTGTTTCAAATAATAACTTGACGCTTTAGCAACAATAATATGCAATTTTTTTTTTTTTTTAATAACAAAAACAACTTTATAATTTTTATTATATAAAAACAAACAATATTATAATTTTATCATCAATCATTGCTTATTTAATATAAAAAAATAATAATAAAAGAAGAAAGTGAGGATTATACAGTGAGGGTCAATAAACAGGAAATGTTAAACATTTTAAATGAAAAATTAAATTACAAACAACAAAAAAAGACGTGATATTTTTCAAAAATTCCAGTTTTTTTTTTTTGTAATTTTATTTAAATTTAAACTTAACAAAAACGACGATTTCTTCTTACACGTTCATTTTAATTTTTTTAATTATACATTTATATATAAGTCAAAGGCCTATTAACAGAGCTCTATAATGCCTGCACTAAATTTTTTATCTAGTTCTAAAAATTTACCAAAAAAAAAAAAAAAAAAAAAAAAAAAAAAAAAAAAAAAAAAAATTATACTGTGATGTATGTATTAATTAAATCTTTAAATTCTACATACACTTGTGGACAGAAAAATAAGTGTACAGCTAATATTTTTACAGAATTAGCTGAGCTTGCAATTAATTACCTTCTCATATTTAAGCAAATTTTAATAAATTTTTCTAATTTAAATTTCAACCCCTATTTTCTGACCCGCAACATTTTTTATAGGCCAAAGTAAACTTCACTTCATCCTTTAATTATATTAGCTGGTCTAAGCAAAGAAACTTTTTTAGCAATCTTAATTGGTAGTTTTGATATAACATTTCTACTGTCACCGGTAACGCAGCCTAAAGCACTTTAAAGAGCGTTTAACCAAAATGATTTTGTGACTATCTAGGTATAGCCGAAGATGATATTTGTATTAAATCCACGTCTTCTAACATTTGGTTTCGGTTACAAAGCATTTATAACAAGCCCTTTCACCGATTTAACAATGTTTTTGTAAGTTTTCATATCTCTGAAATTGATGTAGTTTCTTCTTTGCTGAAATAATGATGACCACGAACCACCTTAAATTGTTTGTAACTAAATTAAATATAGCGGTTTATCTTAAATAGTATTATTCCATTTACTATCTTATTTTTTTTTTACAAAAATCACCTTCAGGTATACACCTATATACACCTAATACACCTATATTTCTGTCCGTATTAGGACAAAATAAGTTTTTACCAATGCGATTACACTTTTTTTCGTTTTCAAGCTACTTATGTGTTCGTTTTAATACTTTAAAATTTGTTCATATAGGATAAGCCGATTTTAATAGCTGCCAAATTTACACATATTTTTCTGTCCACATGTGTCTATATAAAAATATCTATTATAAAGGGTCCGCCAAATATTTTTTTTTTTTTTTTTTTTGAAAATGCTATAAAAAAAAACTACTGAATATTTTCTCAAATTTCTTTTTTTATTTGAAAGTACAATCCTTCCAATTAATAATGGAAAATAATTTCATTCAAATGGCTGCCTCAGGTGGCCATGCAGTAGCCTACACGATCGGTCCAATTTTTAAGCACATTATCGATTGTGCAGCTGTATTTCACCAATGGCTTCACGAATATTGTCCTTTAAAGCGTCAATTGTCTCTGGCTTGTTGGCGTAACACTTATCTTTGACGGCACCCCACAAATAATAGTCCAATGGTGTCAAATCGCAGCTCCGAGGTGGCCAAACGACATCAGCTCTGCGGCTGATAATGCCATCTTCAAAAACAGGGCGCAAAACATCGAGTGTAGCTTCGGCTGTGTGGCACCTAGCGCCGTCCTGTTGAAAACAAATGTTGCTAATATGCTCCTCTTCAATTTTTGTGAACAAGAATTCGTTTACATGGCCCAATAACGATCCCCATTGACTGTGACGGCCACTCCTCGCTCACGCTCATTTTCTAAGAAAAATGGTCCAATTATGCCTCTGGACCAAAATCTGCGCCAAACAGTGACTCGTCTTGGGTGTATCGGCTTTTCAATGTATGCGTGCAGGTTTTCTGTGCCCCAAACGCGACAATTTTGCTTGTTTACATACCCGCCATCATCTGAAAAGATGATTTTTTTTGGCAAAATCGGCATCTTCTGTAAGTCGATCGCAAACCCACTTAGCGAAGCGTATACACAACCATATTCATTCAGCGGAAGAATAAAACTAATTATCTGTCAAATCAGACATGAGCTAAGTGTTACCATTCACGAAATAAGCACTATTCCTGTTGAAAACAAATGTTGCTAATATGCCCCTCTTCAATTTTTGTGAACAAGAATTTGTTCAACATGGCCTGATAACGATCGACATTGACTGTGACGGCCACTCCTTGCTCATTTTCGAAGAAAAATGGCCCAATTATGCCTCTGGAGCAAAACCCGCACCAAACAGCGACTCGTCTTGAGTGTATCGGCTTTTTAATGTATGCGTGCGGGTTTTCTGTGCCCCAAATACGACAATTTTTCTTGTTTACATACCCGCCAAGATCAAAATGAGCTTCTGTAAGTCGATCGCAGGCCCACTTAGCGAAGCGTATACACAACCATATTCATTCAGCGGAAGAATAAAACTAATTATCTGTCAAATCAGACATGAGCTAAGTGTTACCATTCACGAAATAAGCACTAGTTGAAAAAAAAACGTTAGATGGCGGACCCTTTACTATGAATTTTCAAAGATATTTAAGCTTTAAAGCCTATTCAAAAAAAAAAAAAAATGTTGAACATTAACAATTGTCTTAACTGCTTTTTTTTCAGAAATCTTTCTTGATAACTCTTAATTTTTTTTTTATTGTTTATTTATTATCGCCTTGTTATTTAATAATATATTTATTTATAAATACATGTAAAGTCTATATTTTCTTTGTTCTCTTCTTAGTGACTTTAATTACAAAAAATAATATTTATAAAATGATGAAATAATAGAAACAATAGTTTCTTTTTCCGTTTGTATTTAATTAAGTTTACATTGTAATAATAACAAATATATGTTTGTACATTTAAATATAAAGTGATAATTATCAATACAAAAGTACAAAGTTTATTGTGGACATGTTCTTAGAAAGTGATATTATTTTTTGCCACTTATTTCTTGCACACTTTGTGCAGAAAAAAAACAAAGTAAGAGTATGGTAATTTTAAATGAAAAACTTTAATATGTATTACTTACTTTGAAAATGCTGTGTATAAATTTTTTAAAGAAAAAAGCTATAAATACATACAATCATTTTATTTCGTCATTTTTTCTTCAAACTAAAAAATCTACATTGATTAAATAGACAAAGTGGCAACACGCCTACTGTATTACCAACACAAATTTAACTTGAAGTCCCTAACAGAATGTAAAGAGTAATAAAACTTCAACGGTAAATCTATTGGGTTCACACAAAAACAAAAAACGAGAGAATTACATTACAGAGGATGTATAACAGTTAGCAAAAAAGGCTCTCAAACTGCGAGGGCGGATTGATATTGAAGCTACCTATGTAGGAAAAAAACTTTTTTTTTTTTTTTTTCAAAAACCATTCATTTATCAACATAGTCTCCTTTTAGCTCAATACACTTAGTAAGACGATTTTCCAACTTTTTTATATCATCTGAATAATACGATTTTGGGAAATACGCATTAGTTTCGGTAATCACTTCTTCGTTTGAGATGAATCTTTTTCCTGCGAGCCATTTTTTCAAGTTTGGAAACAGGAAAACGTCACTAGTGGCTAAATTTGGACTATAAGGTGGATGATCAACCAATTCGAAGTGGATTTCTCGTAGTTTTAGCATCGTATCTAATGCTGTGTGAACCGGTGCGTTGTCTTGAAGAATGAGCACTTTTTTCTTGTTTAAATGTGGTCGATTTTCTTTGATTGCATCAACCAATTGATCCAATAATGCACGATAATACTATCCTGTGATTGTGGATCCCTTTTCAAGATAATCGATGAAAAATATTCCGTGTGCATCCCAAAATACCGTGGCCATAACCTTGCCAGTCGATTTCGCTGTCTTTACCTTCTTCGGAGCACTTCCACCAGCTTCCACCCATTGCTTCGATTGATTTTTGGTTTCAGGTGTGTAGTGGTGGACCCACGTTTCATCAACAGTTATTAATCTACGCAAAAATCAGCAGGATTATGCTTTATCATGTCCAAACACCGCTGAGAAGTGATCTGTCGAACTCGTTTTTGTTCAACACTGAGCAAACGCGGCACCCATCATGCCGATAGCTTTTTCATATGCAAACGTTCATGCAAAATGTTGAACACACGTTCATATGATATGTTTACCATTTCAGCAATCTCACGGATTTTGACCCGGCGATCATTCATAACGACATCGAGGATTTTCTTAATATTTTCTTCAGTAACCACCTCTTTTGGCCTTCATGTTGATGGTATTGTTGCAATTGTTCGGCCCCGTTTAAATTCAACAATCCAATATTTTACCATATAATCTGACGGAGCAGATTCGCCGTAATGTTTATCAAGCTTTTCTTTTGTCTCTAGTCGATTAATGTTCAAACTAGACAGTTCCTCAAGATATTCGAACAGCTGTTTTCCGAAAGTTGACCCTTTGTCCTTTCACAGGGCAGGGCATTCACAGGAAAAATGGAATACATGCAGTTTTACTTTCCTCCATCTAATTACAACTATAGCAGTATGTTTTGTAAGGAATGTTCATTCTGGCCATCTGCTCTCCAATACTTCAACAACCATTTATTCCCTCTGTTATCTTACCAGCATTGTTACGTTTCATATTCAACAAAATTAAGGTTCTCCCTAGGTCGTATTTTGGTCAACTAGGCATGCTGTTCCTGTAGTTCGTCTGACCAATTCACCTTCAACTCGCTATTCGATGGTACTCTGTGGACTTTTTCCTCTTAACCAAGCTAATTGGTGGAAAAGCCGATTCCACAAGAGGACGTTTATGGTAGATGATCCATGCCTACAGTCAGTTGATTTGCTTTTTCGTTACCCTCAATATTCCTATGAACCAGCACTCAGATTAAGGTCACGTTATGGTTTTCGCTCAAGGGGGAAGATTTCATGCTCATGATGAACAGAGAATAGCAATATCGCATTTAAATCTGAAAACCACAGGAAGCACCAGCACCTTCGCCTGGTAGACACTGTAGGTATCGAGAAGCATAAATCTTCAAGTTTGTGAGGGTTGATACACGCTTCAACACCACAGTCCAGTTTAGACCCATCCGTGTAGACCGTAGTATTAAATTTGTTTAGCGAATGATACACACTCTAATTTATTCCTGGAGGGAAACAAAGTAGAGAAGTTCCATTGAACGTCACCGTCAGTATAATGTAGTCAGTTCCTCTAGCGTACTAAGTTTGTCATAATAATAGACTAGCAGGACCATAAGGTAAATTCCTCCAGAGAACGCCTCATTCAACCTTACTGCACTTATTGCCGCCATCTTCCTGATATGATGTCAATTGGGTTGACATTGGTAATTACATTGAGATCCTCTCCCTAGAGCACGTGTTAGTTGCACCTACCGTCATTGCACAAGCAGTTCTCTGTATCCTGCCGAGTATTTTGATGTTATACGACCTCTGTAGGGCTCTCTACCAAACTACCGACCCATACGATAGAATTGAGCGTACAACTGCCTAATAAAACCATAGCCTATATTTCCTTCCAAGTGAACTCTTTCTACCCAACATGCGTCTACAGGCATTCCCGCTTTTACACGTTAAGCTTTGAGTTAACTTCCTAACACAACGTCTAAGCACTTACACTCGTCGAAAGAGTCAGTCTGTCCATTCAAATGTGGTAAATCGAAAGTGGGTATCTTGCTTTTGGTGGTAAATGAATTTTGTTTTACGTAAGTTCAGTATCAGACCACAGCTTGTGACCTTGTTACTGAACTCACCTAATGCCCAATGAACGATCCCACTAATAGTGGTAGGTGACAGTCTTAGTGCCATTATCACCACATCATCAGTATACGCAACTTCCCCCTTAACACCACGTCCGTCTAGTCCATTCAGAATTCCACACATAGCCACAGAAAGGGTGACAGCACTGTGGAGTTTCTCTGTTCACCTGCTTGAGACCAGCATTCAGTAGATTACCAATACTTATGCAGTGCATTCTGCTGGTACTAGGAAAATAGGTTATGGGGAGGAAGATAGAGGGAATATTGTTTATGTGTTTATGGTAGACTAATGCGTTGTGCGATTCATCGGACAATCAACCACAAATGGATGTGCTCTACAGGAAAAACGAGTACTGCGTAAAAATATATGATTATGCGGAATCAATACCTTTATTTCGTTAGAACACATTCTTTTATAGTAGCGATAGAACAATAAAACACACGCCACATTTCGGCGATGCTCCATCCAATAGAGTTGGCTACCCTACCGTCATTAATAAGCACCTTAGCCCTCTCCTGTACACGGTCAAGAAGCTCCAAAATAGACTTTGAAGCACCGGCCCATACATTAGAGTTGTATTCCATCTTGGGTCGGATAAAAGGTTTAGTAAATATTGAGGAGGTCAGATGGAGTGAAGTATTTCTTGCACCGTCTTAAAAAACCGAGGCACTTGAATGCTTCTTTCGACACGCGGCAAATGTGATCGTTCTAATGAACATCACAATGAATCCTCATGACCAGAACATCAGACTCCTCAATAGCTACATTACCCATAGTTACAGACGATCCCACACCACCACGTCTGTGTGTTAGAAAACAACATTGGGTCTTGAGCGCATTAAAATCGACCCGATTTGCACGACCCCATTTGGAGATTTTTGCCAAGTCGCTTGTGAGTTTGTCATTCATATTCCGCTTCTTCGCCCCGATGTCCAAAAGGCTGGGCCTACGATCAAAAGAATACAAATGACAAATGTTGCTGTCGTCTGCGAAAGAGTAGATAGGATTGGAAGTGAGAAGAAGAAGAAAGTCATTAAGAAATATTAAGAACAGAGCCTTGCCGTACCTCTGGCTCAATTAAGCCTGAACAGTCGGATGAAAAGCCATCTATAACCACTCCCATAGAACGATCTCTGAAAAAGCTTGATATAAATCGAGAGAGTTGACTACCAACACCAAAAGCAATAAGTTCCGATACTATTGCCCCATGCCAAACTCTATCAAACGTCCCCGCAGTCCATATACCATTCGATTTCCTAACACAAGATGCCTTCGTATGTCTTTAGGCAGTATACAGCTGATCCCGAAGAAATCGTTAGTATATGCGCTAGATGTACAAAAAAGTTTCTTCAGCTCTCTCTTTTAGCAACCTTAACTGTGTAGCAGAGTACGAATAGTGCTCGTATTGAAATCATTCGTAAAAATTTAAAATACGACTCGTGAGAAAAATCAAAAACAAAAGAATTTCAAAATAAAATTCGAAACGAAAATCGAGTAAAAAAGCATCAAAACGAGTTGAAAACGAACAATTCTTTTTAGTAAATGTTGTTGTGTAAAACAAAACACATGCATATAAGTGTGTGCGATACTTATCGCTGCACACAAGATATGCATATATGCACACATACGAATGCACGGGTATTACGCATTTAATCTTACACAAACAACATGCATTGAAATGAATTGCTCGTTTTCGATTCTTTTTTGCTCATTTTTAATTTGTTCGCAGTATAAAATTCGTGCTCGCGAGTTAAAGAACAAAACTCGTCTAATAGTGATATAATCCTATTTTATACAAATTCGTTAGCATTCTAATATATAAACAAACTATTTTTGGCACTAGTCCGACTGTTTAAATGAACTTTAATAAGACCTTAGTCAAAAGTAATAAAGATAGTTTTTGAACATAAACAAAAAGTGATTTTGAAACAAGAAACATAGCTTTGGTTTAAGGATTTAAAACTTAAAAAAAAATCCTAGTCAAGAACAGACTTTTATATCATTAAAACAATTTAATTTTTATTGTTTAAATTGAGCCATTTGAGATTTAGTTTCCACGTACAAAACTTTAATTTTGTTCATAGGAGTAAATTTGAAAGAAAAAAAACTTTAAATCCGTTAAACCAAATTCTTTTTAAACAATTAAAAATTTATTTTATTTACTTTACTAAGACAGGCAAATATAATTTGTATTATATAGAGTTATTGCAGATATCAATTATAATGATAACGACCGAAAAAAAAACAAAAAACAAAAATTAGATTTAACTACTGGCCCTCCCTTTTGATATAGTCTTATCGCATGTTGCCAGCCAAGTTAAGTTCGTAGATTATATTATAAAGATTAACACTTAAAACACTTTACCTTAGAAAACAGCAAGGCATATATCATCTTATCAACATCATTGTTAACAAATATGAACCATAAAAACGACTTGATAAAAATTTTGTTGAAAATGAAGATTAAAAGTAGAAAGAACTTACCTAAAAATAGAAGAAAAAAATAATATATTATTAGAAAAAAGTGTATAAAGAAAAAGAATTTGATATACATGTTTGCATTTTAAAAATATATTAGACATTTTTTGAAACGAGTATTATTGAAATCTTCTTAGATTAAAAAAAAAAACTTTGCATTTATTATAAATCAATCTTCTTCTAGTAATAACACTGGTCAACACAAATCCTTTGAAAAATGAAAAATATACCGAGAGATTGTGTTAACAGCTTTACTTTTAAAATGTGTACTTTTATGAATTTGTCAAAATATACAAAAAATTAATACATACATACATATGTTAACATAAATTTCTATCGAAGACTATCTAATTGATCTGTTATAAGATTTTCTTGAATGAATGACTTTAGGTAGATCTCTTTGAAAACTTCAGCAGTAATCTGCCATCACATGAGAGTCCCATATTTCCTGATAAAGCTTTTTCATTCTCCGAAAATAAAATCACCCAGATTTTGTGGAAATCGAAGTGGATTTTTATGCTCATGTTGCACCCTAACTCCTTCAAGTTTTATAGCATGTACATACTTAAAAGCTCAACTTGGTCGTCAGATTTGTTTTTGCCTAGGATATTACTCATAACTAAAGCAAATGAATTGATTTGACAAAATTAGGAAAACTCACGAGCTGCCTTATCTGTGGCTCATCAAAAATACCCATGATTTCATTTTAAAGTATTGATGAAACGCAGTTTTCACGAATGCCCATATAGGTTTGTGATATTTTTCACCACACATAGCGAAAACAATTTGGCTTAAGCAGACAACATCTTCTTAATGAAGCCATGTTTAAAACATCAAGAAATTATGTTTTAGTGTCCAATAAAAAACGAAAATCTATGTAAAAGTAGTAAATAGGGGTAGTTAGAGAAAAACCGTTTCCATATTTAAAAAATGCACGCCAATTTGAAATGGAAACAATCAAAAAATCACAGGAAGCAAACAATTTTTTTGTTTTGTTGACCAGTGTAATTTATGTAAATAAGATTTTTATAAAATTAATGACTATAAAAATTTTAAATATTTTATTCGTTTCTGTTTTTAATTTTATAAGTTTTAATTTGAAAATAATTTTTATTGATTTAACATTTAATATCAAAATAGAAAAAAATATAACAAAAAATATAAGCTTGTATGGTTTAAACAAGTTGTATTCTATTTATAAAAACGTTTTAGTGGCAACTCTTATGTATAAACATAATGATCCTTACGTTACTGTCCTACAATAACCACATTTATTTACATATTTTTGCTCAGAACACCAGTATACCAAATATAGAGACGTTTGTTTACATGCCTTACAGAATGTGTGTTTGTTTATGACAGTTTTTAATTTGGCTGATCTGTTGTTATAGTTATACGCCATTAATTTATACAAAGACAATAAGTACATAACGGAGTATTAGTAAAAAAAATTCCTTTTGTTTACTATGAGAGTGAGTGTTTTATTGACATTTCTAATTTCCTACAAATATATATAGATTTTTATTTAGACTGTAAATTTTTGAGTGCATATGTACGTAAATTTTCATATGTTCATATGAGAGAAGGGAGTTTTATCAAAATTTTTACTTTCTTAGCAAATAGAGACTGATATTGAAAGTGTAAACGTAAGTTTCCTTTAGTTTACATGCGAAACAGGAGAGTTTTATTGAAATTTTACATAAATAAAGAGTTATTTGACACACACGTGTGTAAGTAAGTCTCCTTTAATTTACAATTCTTAAAGACAAAATTTCAACAGAAAACTTTGTTTACTATTGAAGAGTATGTATAGTGTGAGTTTGTTATTGAGTTATAGTTCTGTTAAAAAAAAAAAAATCATAAAATTACATTTCTTGCGTGCTATATGAAGAGCATGTATATATATGTGTTAAACTACTATTTTTATTTTACTTTTATTTACATCTCTCTTACTTAATGGAGTTCTTTTTTAATTGCTGACAAAAAAAATAACAGATTTCAGAGACACAAATTCACCTTATTTACATGCTTTGCATTTTACTTTATATTAACAGGTTTACCAATTTGAGGAAAGGCAAATTTGCTTGCCCATGATAAATAGAGTGAAAACGAAATTTGAAATGATTTTTATTTACAATATTTTACAAATGTTACCGGTGTTCTGGAGTTTTTAATAAATTAAACACAAATAAACGGCAAGGTTATGGAGAATATGATTAATCACCACCTTGTGGGATATCTTGAGTCCAACGATTTACTTAGCGATCGTCAGTACGCTTTCCGAAAGGGTCGTTCTACTTTTGACCTGCTGGCGTTGCTCTCGGAGAAGTGGAACAAGTCCATTCATGGTTTTGGCGAGAGTAAGGTTGTGGCTCTGGATACCTCAAAGGCGTTTGATAGAGTTTGGCACGAGGATCTCATTTCAAAACTTAATGCTTTTGGTGTTGGTAGTCACTTCTCTCGATTTATATTGAGTTTTCTCAGAGATCGCTCTATAAGAGTGGTTATAGATGTGGTCTCATCCGACGAGTTCAGGGTAAACTCAAGGGTACCGCAAGGCTCTGTTCTTTCTCCTACTCTTATTCTAATATTTCTTAACGACTTTCTTCTTCTCACTTCTAATCCTATCTACTCTTTTGCGGATGACAGCAACATTTGTCACTCATATTCTTTTGATCGTGGACCGACCGAGCCTTTTGGAGGTTGGGGTAAGAAGGATGAATATGAACGTCACACTCACAAGTGACCTGGTGAAGGTCTACGAGTGGGGTCGTGCGAACAGGGTCGATTTTAATGCACGTAAGACTCAATGTTGTTTTTTAACACACAGGCGTGGTAGTGTGCTGTTATCTGTGGATATTGAGGAATCAGATGCTCTTGATGTTCTGGGCATGAGAATTCACTGTGACGTTCGTTGGAATGATAACATATTTCAAGTGTCGAACGAAGCATTCAAGTGCCTTAGTTTTTTAAGACGGTGCAAGGAATACTTCACTCCATCTGATCTCCTTAATATTTACAAAACCTTTTATTCGACCCAAAATGGAATACAACTCTCATGCATGGGCCGGTGCTTTAAAGTCTATTTTGGAGCTTCTCGACCGCGTACAGGAGAGGGCGAAGATGCTCATCAATGACGGTAGGATAGCCAACTTTATCGATTCATTGAAGCACCGTCGCAATGTGGCGTGTGTTTCATTGTTCTATCGGTACTATAACGGAATGTGTTCTAACGAAATTAAGGAATTAATTCCCAAAAATCATATATTTTTACGTAGTATTTCGTATTACTCGTAGAGCGCATCCCTTTGTAGTTGATTGTCCAGTAAATCGCACAACGCATTATAGGGAGAATTCGTTCTTTGGTCGCACTGTTCGGTTGTCGAATAATCTCCCAGCGAAAGTATTTCCTGCCACTTACGACATGAATAAATTTTAATCTAACGTCCATAAATACTACTCCCTCTGTCCTTCTTGCAATAACCTATTTTCCTAGTACCAGCACAATGCACTGCATGAGTAGAGGCCATTCCCTGGGTGCTGGTCTTATATATAAAAGAGAAACGAATTCGAATGTAATTGTTTTGGATCTTATATTGAAATTATCACACAGCAATGCCTCCGTTTATAAAAAGAAAATTTTTTTAGAACAAAATGCTCGATTAATTTTGGTTAGTGTTGCCACTTTTTTGATATGATGTATGCTTTACTAATACAAAATTGAATAAAAACTTATTATTACTGTATTTAGTATATTAGAGTTGCCACTACTTGTTTTAGGATAAACTAAATTTTAACTTTAAAAATTTTAGGAAAGGTTTGAAATTGTACAATTAAAAGATAATTTATTTTTGTTTTCTTCTTACAGAAAATATAAATTTTAGTATTTGTTTAAAATATAAAACCATATTATTATTTACCTATTATATTTTTAAATTTCTGTACAACTTTTGTCCAACTCACACAGGATGGTGTATTTGCAGATTTAAATTTAACGCCTTGATCTTTATTATTATCGTTATCGTCGTCAACAACGATTACTTCTTGGGCAATTTCGGCTTTATCGGTGTGATTTTGTAACTTACAACTATTATCAGCAGCTGATTTCTTACAATAACTTAAATTACTTGTATTTTCTTTAGTATCACAGTGAGTTTCTAATGAATTTTTGGATTTAACATCGTTCGATGTTTTTTGGGGATTTTTGGTAGATTCAGATTCAGCCTTTTTCTTATTGGCTTTACTTTGTTTTTTCAATTCCTTTTGTTTTTGTTTGCGGGCATATTTTTCACGTAATTTTGGACTGCCAAATTCATCCAAATAATACATGCAATCCTGGAGACCATCTTTTTTATTGATTAGTTTGGGATTGATAGTGGGATCATCGGAAATATTGAGTAAAGGAAAATAGTAATGGCCATCGGTGGCTAAAACTTGTTGTTCTTTTTCTGTCGGCTGTTTTTGCTGTTGTTGTTGTTTCTGTTGAGAATCCTTAGAGGTTTTCAATTGTTGTTGTGTAAGTTTAAATGATGGATTTTGTAATGATGTAGAGTGTTTGGTATCTTTATGTTGAATTTTATGGGGATTTAAAGTCATTTGTAAACCACTGTCATTAGCGTCGTCTTCCTCTGACTCATCCTCCTCCTCTTCTTCTTCTTCCTCCTCCTCTCCTGGCTGTAAGTTAGGACTTCTGTCCATTTCTTCTTCCTCTTGTTCATCATTTTCGTCTTCCTCATCGTCTTCATCATCAACATGTATATCATCTACTTCATCTATGCGATCCTCTAGGCCCAAACATCCCAGGGTAGTAGAGCTATTACATGATTTATATTTGATGCGTCGTGTGGCTCCAAAGTTATGGGTACTACCCGAGTAGCCACTGGATGATTCAGTATCTAAATTATCTTCTGAGTATTTAGATTGAGATAAATCTCCTGAGGAGTTGGCTCCTATGGATTCACTGCTTGAGGAAGAACATTGAGCCGATTTCAATTGTTGTTGGGAACCTATGGCCGAATCACGGTCATTATCAATGCCCGAGTCCTGAGACAATAATTGCCTATATGCTGGCTGCTTTAGTTTCTGTAACTGACACTTGGGATGTGCCGCACCGTGCAGACTTAAGGAGGCACTGCGTATATTTAACGACTGGCAGCTAGAATCTTTTCTTTGGCCGTTAGCAGTGCTGCTGCTGGTCAAAAAGACTGATGAATTGGAAGAGTTGCCATTATTGGTAACGACACAGGCACTATCAGCCGAACCCGTTGACAATTGTGTAGAAAAACGTTCTTCTTTGTTTAGAGGGATTCTAATAGGCTCTGTAGTGGCGGTCGTCGTCGTCTTGGCGTTTAATTGTTCTATTGCTAGTGTTGCCATCGGGTGTTTTCTTATTCTTTTATTTTATTTATTTATTATATATTTTTTTAAATGAATTGTTTTTATTTCTTGTTTGTTTTGCCACCAGTTTATATTTTTTAGTTAATTGGCTTAATTTTTTTTATACTTTCACTGTTTCTTTATGTTTTATTTATTATTTCTCTTTGTAATAGGTTTTAAATTTTCTTTCTTTTTTTCATTGACTTTGTTTTTTTATGCGTTTTTAATAAAAAGTCACATGGCTTTCCACGATATTTAGGAAGAAAATAGTAATTCTTTTAAATTTTTTAAGCAGGAACAATTCTAAAATATTCCAAACATTATAAAAAAAAATTCAAAATTTTTGCTTTAAAAAATTGGAAAAAATTAAAAACATTATTTTGAAAAAAAAAAAACATTATTCTGAGAAGTAAGTGTGTTTGTTGTAAGTATCCGCTTTCGCATTCGAATTCGCAAAAATTTTAATTAACTATACGCCACCTACTTTTAAACCTTTAAGGCTATTTTGTTCAATTTTTCTTTTTCTATTGAAAGTGAACATACTCGAGAGTAATCTTCGAAGACGCAATATTTTTTTAAAAAACCAAAATTAAACATACGAAGTTAACAAGAATTAAAAATTTATTTGACAAGTTTTGAAGGTAATATGAGAAAAATTTTAACACAAATTTTCATTTTTGAAATAAACATTTTAAAAATTAATTATTTTTAATAATATTGCCAGAAATCTTGCAAAAGTTTTAAAATTTAATTCCAAAATTATAAAATTAAGACAGAAAAAAATATAGAAAAATTTCTAAATTTTTATAAAAAGTATCAAGCATTGTATCATTAGTATTTATTGAAAATCTTGATTATTATTATTTTTTTATTTTTACGTCTTCTCTTTATTATGGCAGAAAACTTATAAGAAAATTTCTTTATTTTTAAAATTTTTTAAGTATTAATGGACTATCTTAATTATAGCAAAAATTTGAAGTTTTAATAAAATTATCACAGATTTTGAATAATTCTTAATTGCACATTTTTCTTATTATTTATTTATTTTTAATACATTATTTCTTTTTTGCTTGTGTATATTTATTTTTTATTCTTTTGAATTTTCATTATTTTTTAAATATTTTTTTATAGCATTTTTCGTGTCTTAATTATTTATTTAATATTTGTTTTTCTTCTATTTTCGTAAGCATATTCCACTTTTTGTTGTTGTGTTTGTACTTTTTTTTATTATGGAAATTTAAAAATAAACATATATTTTTTTTTTCGTTAGCAATTTATATATTTAAAACACTTTTAGTTTCATTTAATAAGTGGTTTTATGCACATAATTTCTAACTGTGTATTTGTTTTGCTCACTTGGTTTTATTTATATATAAAACAATCGTTTTCTGCTACTGGTGATCGCAAATAGTTTCTATATTGCGTTTGTTAAATATTTTTAAGTACTTTTAAAATAATTAATGATTTCTATATAATTTTATATTTTATTTCAGTTATTTTGCTTTCTTTTTAATCTTAAATTTTTCAAATTTATTTTTTATATTTTATAATGTGATATCTTCAAAAAAACATGTTGACTCTCATAAGTGTTTAAATGTACTGAAATTTGTTAAAGCCAAACAAGAAAAAAATTCATATAAGAATTGTTTTTGCTTCTCTCTACCCTATAGAGTAACAACAAAGAAAAAAAACTTTGTTTAAGTGTATAAGTGAGTAAATAATTTAAGCTTTAATGGACATGTATAATGTATGGACGTACTTGTGTACTTTGGAGTACAGTGACAGAGAGAGAAATAGCGAGAATAAGCAGCAGAGAATATAAAAAAATGCGTTCTAAACACTTATACTAATGCATAGCATAGAAAAAGAAAGGAATGAAATAAAATACCAACAAAATGTTAATATAATAATACAACAATAATACTCAGTAGTATCAGTTCAGTTTTGTCTTGTTTTTTTTAATTCAGTTTAATAAATAGTAATGGAAATAAAAAAAAACGCAGAAAATAACGAGATGCCAGATCAATAAATAGAATAAAAGAACAGTAAATTCAGTAAAAATGACAAATTTTCTTATAACTTTAAAATAATTTTTAATAAAAATATTAAAAACAAAATTTAAAAAAACTTTTCCATTGCAGTTAAAGTTTACAGTAGAATACAGCTGCTATTTTTAGCGACGTTAACGTTTCAATTGTTTGCCGATCGTTAAAATAACAAAAACATTACTAACGATGCTAAAAACAAACCATGAAAAATAAATGTTATGTTGGTCAGCGCTAAAAATCATCGCGATCCGTAGAATCTTTTGTGTAGTCGCATAACTTCACCACATCAGATTGAGGCTGCTAATAATACTATTTGAAGAGAGAAGAAACATATTTTCGGAGTCACCACACAAACCTGAACCTCTGGGCCGAAATAGCTACGCACTTACAAAGTATGTGTTCAGATGTCTCGGCATAAGTCGCGCAAGACTTATACCGATCATGTTCAACATTTCCACTGATGGTATCTTAAAGCCACACCACAATGTCTGGAAAGTAAACCAGTTAGTTCCCTGAGCTCGCATTTATTGAACAGCAAATAGCCATCTGAATCCACCGAAAGAAAGCGAAATAAATCTCCTTATGTGTTTCAAAATCTAGTGAATTTTCTCTTAGGCCAGTAGTCAATCCTCTCCCTTTCATATCCCACAGGGTCACCAAAATATGGCTAAGGCCCAAATAAAGCCAAAAAACACGCGAGTTCTCCTGTTCGCTTAACAGTCGGAGTAACCCAACATAGAGTAACCCTGTTGTGAAAGCCCAAAAGCCACCTGACTATATGACATTACAAAAATACTCAAACCTTTAAATTTTCTCCGTACCTGACGCAAGTGAAGATATGTAGCTTAGACCAGAAACGGCGAAAAATAAGTAAAAGCCTCTTCAGGCTCAGCCATAATGAAAGTTAAATTTTTACGAAAATGGCATATGGTAGAACGTCTATATGCGGCCAAAAGATTCATGCCATACCAACGACATTGTGACAAAAGTAATTTTATTATAGCAAGAGCTCGTTAATTGACAAACGCGATTTGAAACTTTTCAATATATTTGCTAAAGCAAATCCTTTAGAAGACTAGAAGACCAGTTATCAACATATCATTGCATGTATAACAACCGCTAAAAGTACTACCATCGAAACTAAGATGACCATATAAATAATAAATTTTTTCCCTTAACAAGTATATTCGAAGCTTTACAAAAATATATATGACAGCCTTCGTATTGCTTTAAATTATATTATTTTAAACATTTTCTATAGTTTTTTTTGTTAAATATGTATCTTTAAACCCCTTTGTAAAAACTATCGTTCACAAATACTTTTTCAACCATATGGCACCTCCATTTTTGTTTTCTTTATTGTTCTTATAAAACAAAACGCACACATGATAATTTATCCCACACACCCCATCAAAACAGTATGCGAAAACGTATAAATATGTAAATTTTAAAATCGGAGCACACTCACACGAACGCATAAATGCTTCTACTCAAACACAAGATAGACAACTAAGCGTATACATAATGCTGATAAAATAATAAAATACCGAACAACATTATTATTGTGCTGTTATTGCTGTTGCTGTTGTTGACGCGTTTGTTTTATTTGATAAAATTCTTTTTACACATTAAAGCCATGCATATGATGATGAGTATACATATGTATGTATATAAATGAAATGAGAGTAAAATGACTATTTCTGTTGGTATTGTTGTATGTAAAGAATGACAAAAAGGAAAAGCGAAAGTTTTATGGAACAATTTAGTTGATATAGCCAACCACCTCATAAGGCATGCCATATAGGAAAATTATTATTCTTTAATTTACACTACACATGTTTTTAGTAGGTGTATGTGTGTGTTTGTTTTTACTTATGGGTGAAAAAAGAGAGAAAGAGAAAGAAAACATATTTATAGCCAAAAATGCAAATTGTAAACAAATATTAATACAAAGATTAATATTCAAAGAAAATTAAGTGACTTTTTTAAGTCTAAGAAAGAGAAAGAGAGAGAGAGAGAGAGAGAGAGAGCATTTGTGTTGTTGTTTTTTTTATCGTTTAGAATGTGTTTTTTACGGGAAAAATTAACACATTTTTCTTTGTTAAAAGAAATAAAATATTGGGAAATATGTGAATACATATACATACTTAGAATTTATATCAGACATAACGATTATTAGAGCATATAAAATTATGTTAAAATTTATTAGGGGGCCTAAAAATGGCGAATTTAGTCAAAATACATAGCGCCATATAAGACGAAAAGAGTGAAAATTTGGGAGTTTTAAAAATCGAAGGTTTTTATTCTAATGATTTTAAAGAATAGCTTGAAGTTGAAGAAGATGATTAGCAGACTTTATTTTTAACACTTCAAGTTATTTTAAATTAAAGTACTTAAGTTCTTTTTTTTAGTAATTTAACACCTATTTCTTAGAAATTTAAATTGAAAGTGCTAAAATAACACAAATTACTGTTATTGTTCTAAGTTTTATTAAAACGGAACTATTTTTTAATTAATTAATAAACACTTTTTCTAAGAAATAATTACATTTAAGTTATTTAATAACACTTTTTCACGTAATTAATCATTTAGGTAATACTACGTAATATTTGGTTTTGTTTGGGTATATGAATTAATTTCCATTCTTTTATACTAAATTATGCGGTAATAGTAAAGCGATACATTTGAACAATCATGCCATGTAAAAGTGCGGGCATTTATACGTTTTATTCTGTTCCAACGTAAAAATACCATTTTTTGAAGTTTTACATAGGGAAAGTTTTACTTTTTCAGTGCTTTTACTTCATTATTAATGTTAAAATGAAAAAAAAAAACGCTGCGGATAACCATTGTATTTAGCAGATGAACTGTAAAGATCATGCTCTAGCTAAGATATATCGCCGTAAGTAATTTGGTTAATTCAAAAGCAGCTTTTAACGAACGTAAGAAGTCTTTTGTTCGATTCAGACTAGAAATTAGTTTAGAAAGCAATTCCAGATGTTTCAGAACATTTATTCAAAAGTAAGGAAAATCGTGTGACGCCCAAATCAATATTGAAAGATCTCAAAAAGCAAAATCTAAAGACACATGTCGCTCCAGTTTTACAAAACGAAGTTGTTTTAGCAACGAATTGTTTTGGTTAAAAAAAAATATACAATTTCAATCTGATAAAAATCGTCACCAAACTTGCATATTCCTAATGTTAAAGAAATGCTTAACAATTCTAGTTTACGATTTTCTAGGCGGAGTTTTACGCCATCTGCATTTGCGTTATGGAGGCTTTACATCCTATGAGGTTAGGCCGAAGGTTGTTATGGACTGCATAACATCAATGAACTTGGAGTTGTCATATAGTCAGGCGGCCTTGCCATTTTTTTAAAGTTAGGTCGAATAAACTTTCAAAAAAGGATTACTCTATGTTGGGTCCCTGGATATGAGGGCCTTCCTGTTCAGCGAACAGAGAAGCTGACCGGATTTTTACTGGCGTTAAACCATTTTTTGGTGCCCCTGTGGAATATGCAAAGGATTGAATTGACTCCTGCGCTGAGTGAGAAATCGTTCGATTTTGAAAGAGTGCCTCCGTTAACAAACGGGCGATGAGTTTTTCTTTGCTTTGTCAAGTGAACTCTTTGTAGTCAAGTGGAGTCTCTGGCAGTACCTAATTTAGTTAATTATCGAAATTTCTAAGTCTTTTTCTACACTAAAATTTGCGATGGCTGTAATATTCCCGCACTGCATTACTCACTGTCTGTTTTGTGGCTTAATGCTATAAACACATTCAAGGCTTCCCGACCATCGACTACACGACTACAAAAAACGCTGACAGCAAAAGTAGCCAAGTAACCAGTTACTTATTTATTTTAACGACTACAAAATAAATGTAAAGAAATTGACATTTGATTATTCCTATTTAGTAGTGCCACATAATTTTTTTCGCGTTTTTAATTTATATCTATATTTCATGTATTGCAGTTTGAACACGCCTATTTCATGCAAATTATTGTACTGACAGCACTAAACTGTTTGTTGATGCCAAGAAAAATAGAAATCAACCTAAGTTGGCTACAGGCTATAATGCTAATCGAGTAGTCAGTAGCCGAGTTGCCGCTAAACTAAATATTCTTATATTCACACATGTATTCTATATTTGGCAGCTTGTAGTTGATGGTCGGTAGCCTTGAATGTGTTATAAGTCTTAAAGAGTTTAGTTAGGTTCAAACTTTTTCACTGTTTAACTAATTGCCCGCACACTGAAGCTTTACTTATAATCTAACTTAGGCAGCAGTGGCCGGAATTTATAATAATAATTACATATTTGGAAAATTTAAAACGATTTATGATCTGGTTGCATAAGCTATTAAAAACTGTTAAGGATACAAAAGATATGAAGGGATCTGGTAATATGTATTGGGAAAAGTGAAGGTCACTTAAAACCTTAAATGTAATTAAACAAAGACAGTTTGAAATTTTGCTAATTTATTTTTTGTTGTGAAGTAAAATTGTTCCAGTTAGAAACTAAATATTATTTCATTCATATGGCTGGCCTCACAACAGTACCCCATTCGATCGGACCAATTTTCGAGAATTTTTTTGAGTGTCTGGGGTCGTATGTCGGCAATGGCATCGCTAAAGATGGCCTTCAATGGCTCAATTGTCTCTGGTCTGTCGGCATAACACTTGTTTTCTTGACGGCTAACTGACATCACCATTTCGGCTTTTTGTGTGACAAGTTGCACCATCCTGTCGAAACCAAACATCGTTCACATCAACACCATGCACAGCGGGCACAAAAAAATTGGTTATAATGGTGCAATAGGTGTCTCGATTGACCGTAATGGTTGCGCCGTTCTCATTTTCGAAGATATATGGGTCAATGATGCCTCCGCTCCACAAGCCGCACCAAACTGTCACCCGAAATGGGTGCATTGGCTTCTGTAAGGCCGCGTTTGGGTTTTCTGAGCCCCAATTTTGCCTATTAACGTACCCACCAAGATTAAAATGAGCTTCATCCGAAAAGATGTCTTTTTTTTTGCAATTTTCGGCCAATTGCCTTTGTTTTGGAAATAATTTCCAACGTTGCTCAAGCGTAAATCGATTCATTTCATTCAGTGGAGATAATATTATTGTTATAATAAGTATTGCCAGATTCGATATGACCGCTGGTTTTAATTTAAACCGATAGATGACCCACCAGATGTTATTGGACTTATAACGAAAACAATTGGTCCTAATTGAACAGAGCATTAGATACAAATTTACTAGAGTATGAGACACAGCTAAAGGAGATCAATAAGAAGTCATTAAGGTAGTGCTCGGCAGTCATCCATCTAACTACTATCTATTTGCCCCAGAAGTTAGCAAAAATTAACTTAATTTGTTTTTAGGCTTAAATGAAAGAGATTTTATTTGGTTATGAAATACATAAATTAAAGGTCAATACGTTTAATATTTATTTTATTTAAAAAAAGACTAAAAATTATTACATACATCCAATACATTTGGGGTTAAAATATTTATTTTTCTAGAAAAACGAAAACAATTACCACATTTTCCAGGAGTTTTTTTTTTTAGGGAACGGCCTGACAAGGACAATATTTAAATAAATAATACACTGGGGAAAAAATTTCTTTTCCTATGAAAAAAATTTCATTTATATATATGTATATAATGTTCTATTGTTTCTGTGTAAATATTGTATGTGATGGCCATAATCAAATGACAAAAACTGTATACAACAGCAAAAAATATAAATATAAATGGAGAAATAGAAAATATTCTCATGCATACAAAATATATATATGATCTCACAGATTTTTCTAACAGAAAAAAATAACAAAATAAAATTACTATTACTGCTCATACACTGCATTCTATCGTAGAGACGTATTCGTTGACTATAATTGCAAAATAATAATGGAATTTTTTATAAATAATAAGTTTATACTCCTCTCATACTTATAAAATAAAATTCCTATAGTCCTTTGGTTTATTTATAAACAATTTGTTGAATATACGGCGGATGAGTTGTAGTAATTGTTTTAACCAAAGAATCAATACCATCACCACCAGCTTTGTTTTATCGGCTGCTTTTGTCAGAGCTCTTTCATAATTTCATTTAAAATTATTTATTTTTTTCTAATGTATAATGCATATTTGCATATACATTTATATGTATGTGAATTTGTATGTATGTAGTTTTATATACAATTATTTTCTTTTATGTTACTTGTCCTTTGTTCTTTTTTTTTAAATGGCAATCATTTATTGTTATTGTTTTTTCTTATAAAAACAAAAATAGAAATACGAGAAAAGCGTCATAGTAATATTGGGTGTATAACTTAAAAATGAGGGAATTTTGGGCGTTTATTGCAAAATATTGTTACAACGTATATTCCTTAAAAAAAAATAGACCACCGTTCTACTCTATACTTACGTTATCTTATATATTAAAATCAATCTGTGTTCGCATAGATATATGTATGTTTGTTCATGCCTTATTGACAGCTAAGCCGTTGAACCGATTTTCCTGAAATTTTTACATTATCTCTTTTTATGTCTGGAAAGACCTGTAGGCTATATAAACTCAAATAATTCCAACTGGGCAGTGCCACACTCATACGAAGTAAATATTTATGTTTCTATATCTTCAAAATGGTAATCAGCAGCCGTGATACTTTCCATACAAAAAGTCAAAAAGTGGGCGAAATTGGGCAAGAGGGCGTGGTACCTCCCTTACAAAGTAAATATTGATTTTAATATATCTTGAGAACGGTTACAGCTTAAGTTTCAGATATTGGTCTAATTAAACTCATATACAAATCATCGGCCAAAAACTGTGAGGAATTGAACAAGTGCGTGTTTTACCTCCCATACAAACTAAATATTGTTTTCATTGCACATATCTTGAGAACGCTTAAGGCTAAGGTTTCAGTATTTGGTCTAAGTGATTTCAATGCCAATACAAATCATCAGTCAAAATGTGGGCGTGATACCTCCCATATAAACTAAATATTGATTTCTGTATATTTTGAGAACGGTTAAGAGCAAAAGCTTCTGAATTTGGTCTGAATGACTTTAAAGTCAATACAAATCATAAGTCAACAACAACGCGGAATTGGAAAAGAGTGCGTGGTACGTTCCCATAAAACTAAATATTTATTTTGTTATATCTTGAAAACGGGTAAAGATAAAGTTTCAGTACAAATAGCTTCATGGTCAATACAAATCATCAGTCAAAAAGTAGGTGTGGTATCTGCCACATACGAAGTAAGAAGTAATTAATTAATTTTTGTATATCTTGAGAACGGCAACAGTAGAAGTTTCTAAATTAGGTTCAAACAATGTCGTGAACAATACACATCATCAGGCAGTAATTGGGCGACAATCATACAAAATATTGAGACTGTTAATTTGACATGAAAAAGCGTGAAGATATTCTTTTTTGAGCGTACAAAAAAAAAAAAAAAAAATACTGATTTATATTTAATTAAATTTGCCAATTTATATACTTATAAAAGTTCAAACACAATATTCGCTAAATCGGGTAAAAGATCAAATTGTAGCAGAACTGGACCTATTGGGGTGAAATGGCATTCCTTCAAGGATTGCAGCAGATTTTACCTGAAAAAATGCCATATTTGGTACCAGGCACATATAATTTCACAAAAATCGAGTAAAAGATCAAATTGTAGCAGAACTGGACCTATTGGGGTGGAATGGCATTCCTTCAAGGATTGCAGCAAATTTTATCCCATGACCCAAAAGTCCTTCTGAGCCGAGATATACGGCCTAGAAAAAAGCCATATTTGGTAGCAGCCACATATAATTTCACAAAAATCGAGTAAAAGATCAAATTGTGGCAGAATTGGACCTATTGGGGTGGAATGGCATTCCTTCAAGGATTGCAGTAGATTTTATCCCATGGCCCAAAAGTCCTTCTGAGCCGAGATATACGGCCGAGAAAAATGCCATATTTGATACCAGACACATATAATTTCACAAAAATCGAGTAAAAGATCAAATTGTGGCAGAGCTGGACCCATTGGGGTGGAATGGCACTCCATCAAGGATTGTAGCACATTTTATACCATGCCACAAAAGTCCTTCTGAGCCGAGATATACGGCCTAGAAAAATGCCATATTTGGTACCAGGCAGATATAATTTCACAAAAATCGGGTAAAATATCAAATTGTGGCAGAATTGTATCTATTGGGGTGGAATGACACTCCATCAAGGATTGCAGCAGATTTTATCCCATGGCCCAAAAGTCCTTCTGAGCCGAGATATACCGGTTGAAGGTAGACAGCCAGGGATGGCCACCTCAACCTAACCATGGAGACCGTCAATAGCAACCGTCAATTTGGAAAAGGATAGCTAGAGTTCTGTAAAGTATTCCCGTCTTAACTTTGACTGTGGATGAGCTGGAGGTAACTGTGAACCCATCATCATCTGGTTTGGATGTGCCATGCAATTTGAAATTGGGGGGCAGCTACTGTCCCAGACTGAGGGAACCTTCTCGGTTGGTACACAACCTGTGTACCAGCGCCGACACAGAAGTCATCATTTCCCTGGTGCGAAGGAAGACGAATTTTTCATATTCCATGAAAGGCTGCGAAGCTAAGAAGTTAAATGTCAGAGAGTTTTATAAGAGAGTGATCTCCTATCTACGAAAATTTGTCGATAGAGTTCCTTACCTACCTACATACATTAACACGGTATTAATTTATAAAATTTGTTGAAAAAAGATTTTTGTTTATTTTTAATTTAAATTTTTTACTTTAATTAAATATTTTGTTTATAATTTTTAAACAAAACAAAAAACCTTTTTTACTGGGTCTAGGTCAATTGAAAACGCCACATATTATCAAAAGCGTCTGCATTTACAACAACAAAAAATAAATAAATTAACAAATTATTTAATGCAAATCCCCACTATACTATTTTATTGCCATAAAATTCTACGCATTTTTTCAATTTTATAGAAAAAATATGCACAATCTAAAAATAATTTGTGAAAAAATAAACAAAATAGCCTCAATCGAAATGAAATTTTTTTGGCAGACAAAAAATTTCTATACTATATTGAGAAAAAGAAAAAAGAAAAAACCAAGAGATTTTTGAAAATAATTTCTTACGTTATTTTAAAAAGTGAAAGTATTTTTCTATAGAATATTTAATTAAAGAAAGTAAAATTAAATTTTGACTAATTTTACATTTTTAGTTCAATTTTTATTCTGAAAAAAAAAAAGTAAAAAGAATTAGAATATTTTTTCCACTAATTATACCCTTAAGGGAGTGTCAATTTATTTATTTTGGTTTTTCTACTATAATAAAATACAAACCCCACCTTGTTTTGAAAAAATTCAAAAAAAAAAAACTGAAAAAAGTATTTATTTTTAATCTCAAAATCGATAGCGAAACAAAAGGATATGACATGAAAGTAAAAGGGGAATGTTGCCTGTAAGGAAGTACTGCATTGTAAGTTCAAGCTAATACATACATAGTTAGACATGCAAGCTTCATATCTGTTTTCGAACATAGTTTTTCTACAAACTAGCTCATTACAAGTAATTTGTACAAACATTTGCGCAAGTAAATTGTACAAACACATAAGCAATTTGTGCAAATGCACAAAATATTGTGTTCTCTGCAACTCATTAGTTAGAATTTTAAATGTCCTTAAAAATGTTTTTTGCAATTACAAAATTATAGTTTCATGTAAACATTTAAATTATTATTATTAGCAAACAATTATTATTATTAGTATTGCACAAGTTATGTGTGCAAGCTCACAAAATTTTACAGTTTTCTCAGCGCTTTAGTAAAAGTATAAAACGCAGTATATTTAAATGTGATTTTAATGAAAAATTAAACAAAAAAATTCCCTCTGTGAACATTTGTTATGAAAAACAGTTTGTACAAGCAATTTGTGCAAACAAACAAAACTTTGCGTTTTACTTTTAAATCTTCAGAAAAATGTAAACAAGTAGTCAATAAAAACAATACTACCTTGATTTAAAAGTTTTCGGAATAACCCCCATGTGGCGGTTCCTTCATTTAGATTCGAGTTTTTTTTTTTAAGTTGGTACATCTGTTGTTGATATTCCCGGTAAATCTTAGCGTCATAGCTTAATATGACTACTGAGCCAAGAGTACATTTATCTCTATGTGTGTTAGCGGTTTTTTACAATTTTAGAAATGGATTTCAATTCGCAACAACGAAATTGTATTAAATGAATGTTGTAAATGTTGGATAAGTGTTTCGGCAACGATTCTCGAAAGAAAACGGTCGTTTACCAGTGGCACAAGCGGTTCAAAAGTGGTCGCGAGTCAATCGAAGATGATGAACGCACCATCGACATCGAAAATCGACGAAAACATTGATAAAGTAAAAGAAATGTTGGTCAGTAACCACAAATTAACCATCAGATTAATAGCGGAGGATTTGAACGTTGCCTATGGATTTATTCAAGACATTTTGTTTAATTATTTGGGTTTCAGTCGTGTAGCAGCAAAGTTGGTGCCAAATGACCTCAGTTTCATGCAAACAAAAGATCGAGATTGCGCGGCTGAATATGATCCCCATTCATCAAAACGATCATTACTGGAAACGAGACGTGGATTTATGAGTACGACTCTCAATCCATACATCAGGCAAGTGAATTGCGTTCACCAAATGAGCTGAGACTAAAAAACCCACATTGTTTGCAGTCAAAAAAGAAGGCAATGCTCACGGTTTTCAGGGCTTACAACGATGTAGTGCATCACGAATTTTCGCAGTAAGCAATGAGTATTATTTGGGCGTTATGAGACGTTTCCGTGAAGCAATTCGCCGAAAGAGACCAAAATTGTGGACAGAAAACTCGCAGATTTTGCACCATGAGAACGAGCACATCGTCACACAGAGCCATAATTATTCGAAATTTGTTAACGAAAAATGCAGCAAATACCATCCAACAGCCACCGAATGTAACTGATTTGGCTCCCTGTGACTTCTTTCTGTTCTATAGAGCTAAAAAACTATTACGGGCAACGCGTTTCAGCAGCAAAGAGGAAATAATGAAAAAATCGCATGAAGCACTGATGAACATACTGAAAACTGAATATTTTAAATGCTTCGATGATTGAATAAAGCGCTGGCATATGTATGTTGCAGTCGATTAGGATTACTTTAAAGGGGACAATATAGATTTAGATAAACAAACTTGTATTTTTGATTTTCTGAACAAATTCCGGGACTTTTTTGATCAAGGTGGTATTTACAAAAGTAATTTGAGCAAATATACAAAATTTGGTAGTTTTCGCAGCTCTAAACGTAAACTATTAAAATATACTTTAAAAAATAAGCGCAAATTTTTTATTCTACATACATAAACATTAAAATGAATGTTAGAAATATTTTGAATAAACATTTGCGCAAGTAATTTGCGTTCTTCTTAAAGCTTTGCTAAAAAAATTAAAACGCAGAATATTAAAATATGCTGTAATTGCAAGCCTTTTGTTCTATATAAGGGGTGTTTTTATAGAGGTATAGAACTTTAAGTTGCAATAAAACAACGATGGATTATTCGATTGACATGAATTTTATTTATCCGAAAGATAATCTTGTGGCATTACATTTTAAATATGATTTCTGGCATATGACCGCCGCGACTGGCGCGGATGTAGTCCAATCTGGACGTCCAATTTTCGATGACTTTTTCCAACATATGTGGCCGTATATAGGCAATAACACGGCGAATGTTGTCTTCCGAATGGTCAAGCATTTGTGGCTTTACCGCATAGACCAATGACTTTACACAGCCCCACAGAAAGTAGTCTAGCGGTGTTAAATCACAAGATCTTGTAGGCCAATTCACAGGTCCAAAACGTGAAATTAGGTGGTCACCCAACGTGTCTTTCAATAAATCTATCGTGGCACGAGCTGTGTGACATGTTGCGCCGTCTTGTTGAAACCACATCTCCTGGACATCATGGTTATTAAATTCAGGAATGAAAAAGTTAGTAATCATGGCTCTATACCGATCACCATTGACTGTAACGTTCTGGCCATCATGGTTTTTGAAAAAGTACGGACCAATGATTCCACCAGCCCATAAAGCGCACCAAACAGTCAGTTTTTCTGGATGTAACGGTGTTTCCACATACACTTGAGGATCACCTTCACTCCAAATGCGGCAGTTTTGTTTGTTGACGTAGCCATTCAAACAGAAGTGCGCTTCATCGCTAAACAAAATTCGCTTATGAAATCGAGAACAACGGTAATCTCGTTTTGGGCCCATTCGACGAATCTACGCCGGGTGTGAGTCTATTCATGATGAATTATCAAACCAAATTGAGAATAAATCACTTGACAGCTGTTAAATCGGTCGCCATCTTGAAAAGTAATGCCAACTTAAAGTTCTATACCTCTATAAAAAACACGCTTTAAAACACTCAAACGATTGTTAAAGATAGTTTGTACAAAAATGAATTCAAGTAATTACTGCATATATAAAAAATTTAAAATGTTGAATGTTACAATATGTCTTCAAATTTAGTACTTTTCTCATCGTGGAAGTAAAAATTTAAAACATGGACATAAAATATGTCCGAAAGTAAATTCAAATATATATGTTCTACATAAATACTTACCGCCATATTCATAAAAAATAAAAAAAGTATTCGAAATCTATTTAAAGAAAATTTTTGTAAATTTAAAATTAAATACATTTCAAACTCATTATAAATTAAATGAATATGGGGGGATGGGGGGGTTAACTATTTCACAATTTATAAGACTTATGGCATAATGATAATTTTTTGATTGCTTCTAGATTTAGTTTGGCTTATTCTTAATGTTTTGTTAATGCAATACTCGTATGTAATAGAAAAGTCCTAGGAGACATATATTTGAAAAAGACTTATTATTATCATTTACATTTAATTTGACATTTTTAGTATATTTTTAAAATTTTTAAAATAAAAGTATGTAACGAAAGAGTTAAATGATTACTTAAAAAAAAAATCGTACTCAAATAGTTTGTGCAAATATAGAACAAATTAGAAATTAACATTACAAATGAAATTAAAAATTCTTATATTTTTTTTTTTTTTAATTTTAAACTTAACAAACAAACTGATTTATGTTGCGTAAATAACTATTGTATTTATGATAAAGTCATAAAACAAAAATTTTCCACTGATAAAGAGTCACATCTCACACCACATAAAACCATTTCACACTACTTTAAACCGTTTTGAACAGCTTTATTCAGTCAAAAAAATTCACACAAACAAGACACCATAATAAATTCACAGCTTATCTTTAATTATTAAATAAATAAAGATGTGATTTTTATTTTCTTAAATTTTCCATTTCGAATTTTTAAATACAAAAATGAATCAATAATATGAAGTATTATTATTTAATTTATTTAAGCTATACTTCCCTAGCCTATATAATGTCACATTTGCATACATCATATACTTCATATTTACATGCACTCTCTCTTTCTCTTTGTTATACTTGTATAAGTGAAAAACAATGGCGCCCGCCATATATTTGCTAAATAACAAATAAAAACAAAAATGTAAATAAATAACTGCATTGTAAGAAAATAATATAAAATACCAAAACAAAGGATAAATTTACGAGGTATGTACATATGTATGCATGTATGTATGTACAAAAACAAAAGTACTGGAAAAATAAAACAAAAACGAGAGTTAATATAGCGAGAAAAGAAATAAAGAGGGATAGAAAAGTGTCATACTTGTAATAATATAAACGACTTGCTAACATACTCATTCACCAACATACACCAACACTAGTTACAATAGATGTAATATGTATGTATGTATGTAAATAACCGTATTATATGTGGGTACTCATTTTATTAAAAGCGATAAAAAAAACATCATTGATAATGTTATTGCTTTAAACTAATTCCTATTAGTTTTATGTTTTTGCCCTTAAAAGAGTAACAGCAAGAGAATTACCGTTACAAATAGTAAGTATGTATTGCAATGTTTGTTGGTTAATCACTACTTGTAGTAAAAGTGCATGGATATGTGTTTTTTGCCAGTGTTATGAAAGTTTTTGTAATGCAGATAACAACACGAAGACAGTGTTGTAAAACATTTTTATTTAAATAGAGGCAAATAAGCATTTACATATACTCGTAGCTAACAAATTAAACGTTAAATTCAATGAAATAAATACTATATATGTATGTATGAATCAAAAAATAACGAAAAATGTGAAATATGTTGATTTACTTTATATTAAAAGAAGATAGTCTCGCCACTAGTTAGTTACCTTGTTGTGGTGCGTGAGGCTCAGTACGTGTGGACAACCTGAGTGCGATACCGGCGGTCGCATAGATCAAAGGATAATCGAAAGCGGAAAACGATCATTACGCATCAGTGATGAAATCATGTCTTCAATCAAGCAGCCCGCTATATAAATGTGTCCCATTAACCAAGATGATAGCTATGAACTGGCAGCCCCAGTCCCAAGTCATGGTTACTCTCTCGCTCGCCTGAACTTAACTGATTAGTAATACGAACACAGGATTAGGAATAAGACGACTTTTGGCAAAAAAAAAATCTGTTATACGAGTAGGACAAGGTAATGTTATGATTTTTAGGGAAACATCAAGACTTACTTAACTGCAAGCGCATATTGAAGCAAAGAAAAGAGATGCGATTAAATAACAACAGCCAGCATAGTTCAATGCTATGCACTAACCGAAGATGCCGACGAGGCCGTGATACATATATTGATAATTTTAGTTTAAAGATCGGCAGCGACAATTATGGTTTGAGTCGAACCATGCGGCATGGAATATGAATTTCAAATCACAAAGGCATCAACTAGTAATTGGAGGATCATTATTCCCATTGTTCCCCTAGGGGAACAAGCGAAACCAGATACACCACATACATATAGGCAGGCACTGAAAAAGTTCGAAGAGACGTGGAGCAGATAAGAATGGTAATCATGAACCTGTGGCCCATAAAAAGTGAATATTTATTTATTTATATCTTTAAAATGGAAACGGAAAAAGACTCCAAACAGTCCAAATAGATTCATAGTGAATGCAAAACATCACTGTAAACGTGGGCGGAATTGGGCAAGTTGGTATAGTAGTTGCCATACAAAGTAAATATTGATTTTAGAATTGCAGAAATCACTTCGGGGAGAAGCTATCTACATACATACATGTACGTATCTTATAAAGGGTCCGCCAAATAAATTTTTTTGAAAATGCTATAAAAAAAAACTACTGAATATTTTCTCAAATTTCTTTTTTTATTTGAAAGTACAATCCTTCCGGTTAATAATGGAATTTAATTTCATTCAAATGGCTGCCTCGGCTGGCCATGCAGTAGCTTATACGATCGGTCCAATTTTTAAGCACATTATCGATTGTGTGCAGCTGTATTTCACCAATGTCGTCACGAATATTGTCCTTTAAAGCGTCAATTGCCTCTGGCTTGTTGGCGTAACACTTATCCTTGACGGCACCCCACAAATAATAGTCCAACGGTGTCAATTCGCAGCTCTTAGGTGGCCAAACGACATCAGCTCTGCGGCTGATAATGCGATCTTCAAAAATAGGGCGCGAAACATCGAGTGTAGTTTCGGCTGTGTGGCACCTAGCGCCGTCCTGTTGAAACAAAATGTTGCTAATATCCTCCTCTTCAATTTTTGTGAACAAAAATTTGTTCAACATGGCCCGATGACGATCGCCATTGACTGTAACGGCCACTGCTTGCTCATTTTCGAAGAAACGGTAACTTGTCGTGGGTGTATCGGCTTTTCAATGTACACGTGCGGGTTTCCTGTGCCCCAAATGCGACAATTTTGCTTGTTTACAAACCCGCCAAGATCAAAATGAGCTTCATCTGAAAAGATGATTTTTTTTTTTGGCGGAAAAACGGCATCTTCTGTAAGTCGATCGCAGGCCCACTTAGCGAAGCGAAGTTCAAGCGTATACACAACCATATTCGTTCAGCTGAAGGATAAAACTAATTATCTGTCAAATCAGACATGAGCTAAGTGTTACCATTCACGAAATAAGCACTAGTTGAAAAAAAACGTTAGATGGCGGACCCTATATATAAGATTGAATGTGTGTTTCTTTGACGACAGAACCTACAGTGTCTTTCTGCAAGGAACAAAATGGGGAAAAAGGGTAAAAAATTTAACTAAGATATCATTTAATATAATAATTAAGATATGTGTAGCGAAGCACTCCGGTTTTTTTTGCTTGCATATTATAAAAGCAAAATTACAGTGCATTGAGGGCAAACTACGTGACGAACAAACATTATTCCGCCTGCAACGCTTAAACTTAACGGAAATCAAGAACATGTACGAAGACATACGAGTTGCACTACTAAAAAGCTTAATAACTTCGTCAATTTTCAATCAAATACTAAACATTAAGTCTCCTTTTAATTTATCATTTCAAACCCGCTCGGAAACTTTAAATTGGTTTAGTTTTCGCTAAGTTGTTACCATATAAGTGCATTAAAGTCCAACAATAGGGTTTCTATCCGTAACTCGATATTTTGGACGTGTCAGCGCCTATCAGAAAAATATTATTACTTTCCAGGACTTTTTGTTTTGTCGCTCTGTGTTAAAAATAGATTAAAAAAATTTTATTTCCTTTTTATTGTCATTTAATCGATTTTTTTCTCCAAAAATTACGGAAACAGTACTTTTTTTCTGTAATAAAACATGTGAAGAGCTGTCTGTTTTATGTGACAATCTGTTGACATTTAACATTAATAAAAAACAAACTTTTGTTTATAATTAAATATTTATTAAACAATAAATAAAAATGATAATGATAAAAAGGAAAAACTAATAAAAGTTTGAATGACACGTGTTTAATATTATCAATAATAATAAACAAAAATACTAATTAGCCTCGCCGCTTGTCATAATTATTTCCCTTACTTTTAATACCCAATTAACAAGCAGTCTAGGAAATAGCATACAGCAAACACTAGATAACATTAACCATAACAAGAATTATAGTTTTTCAAACAATTGAGGAACAAATTTAAAAGTTCTTACTGTTTTGTTTATTTATTATATTAATATAGAAACACAATTTATATAAAAAATAATTCAATTATCACCTGCCATAAATAAGCTTCTTTGGCAATTCTAATATTTTTACATGCGACATTAATTTACTAAAAGCATCACTCTGAGCTCTTGAAAATGTTGAATAGTTTTAAATAAAAAAAAAAATTCTTTTTTGTTTTTAATCACTGTCTCCAATTGCCTTCTTGTACTATTTTTCTTAAAACCTAAATTGTTTATATTTTTATTGGTTTATTTCTTAATTATCTTAATAAGCATGATCTCATTATTTATCTCACCCTCGTATGTTTTCTTTCTTAATACTATATGGTTTATTATTTTAATATTTAATTGTTATTAAAATTTCATATTATGTCCCTCTATTTTAATATTTTTTTTTAATACACTAGGCTTTCTTTTTCAGGGTAAACTTTGTAAATTCTTGATAACAATTGTGTGGCCTTTGGCTTTGATTTAAGTGTGTGCATAACTGATTAGATAAAATTTCGTTTTATTTATTTATTCATTATTTTTTCTTTACTCCACTACGCTAGAAAATAATTAAATAATTATTTATGTTTTGTATTTGATATTTGTATTTGATATTTAAAATACAAAAAATTAATAGCTTTTATAATTGTCCATGACAAGTGCGTCTTTGCAAATGCGAAGCTTGCCACTTTATGATTAATTATCAACTGGTGTGTTTTATAGCTTTGTTCCATTTCATTGTTTGATCAGCACCTAAAATCTGTTGTACTGGTGTTATCCAACTGGGAGCTTCAATTTATCCACAATTTGTAAGGCATATAATTGATTTTTAGTGGCCTTTTTCTTTATTGCCTTTTTTTTAATTTTTGTAAATCCAGAATTTAAGAAAATACTGTTTTCAAATTTCTAAAATGCAGGCAAACAAATGTCGCTCACTATATAGACATATTATCTTAATTTTATTTAATCGCTAGTAAAAAAAAGTGGCAAATGCACTGTGTAATAGGGATAAGAAAGGCTTAAAAACCGCTTTCGGTTGGGTACTGCCGAAAAGGTTTGTATGTAAGCCCAACAAAGACGGAAATTTGTCTTTTTACAAGGTGGATGAATATACGTCGTCTGTATTAAAAATACCACACAGAAGAGAAAACCAACTATGACTATTGTATCATGGGCTCTATAGAAGCATAGTTAGACGCAATCTAAGCTATGCGTCTATAATCTGGTTACACTTGGTTACTCAAGCAGATTCAACAAACTTGTTGCCTGGGAATAAGTGTTGTGATTGAAGACCACCAAGACTTTAGAAATCTTACTAGACATCCCACCAAGGACAGCTATATTTACTACTCGGCGGCACTCGATGCGGTTTTGGACGAACAGTATAAGGAGGCCATAGATCACGTTATCTGTGTATTTTCAAATCTCCACTAAATATAGACCGACTACAACTGGGAGATACCGCTCCCCAATAGTTCATATTGGCCCAGCGGAATTCTAGGCTTCGATATATCTGTGTGCTGAGCCACTTCAGGATGGCGGGTAATGGATGACTTAACGACCTCATAATCAGAGGCAGAAAATTTGATGAACCAAATGTGGACATGAAATCGTTCGAGGTAATAGGCTAAAGAAGTTCACGTGGCTCTTTAATCAAAGGAGACAGTGGGCAAAGCCACAATTTTCCTATGAAGAAACCCAGATGAGCATAAGATAAAATAACGGGACCGCCATCTAACGTTTTTTTTTTTTCAACTAGTGCTTATTTCGTGAATGGTAACACTTAGCTCATATCTGATTTGACAGATAATTAGTTTTATTCTTCCGCTGAACGAATATGGTTGTGTAAACGCTTTTTTCGCTTCGCTAAATGGGCCTGCAATCGACTTACAGAAAATGCCTATTTTGCCAAAAAAAAAAAAAAAAATCATCGTTTCAGATGAAGCTCATTTTGATCTTGGCGGGTATGTAAACAAGCAAAATTGTCGCATTTGGGGCACAGAAAACCCGCACGCATACATTGAAAAGCCGATACACCCAAGACGAGTCACTGTTTCTTGGAAAATGAGCAAGGAGTGGTCGTTACAGTCAATGGTGATCGTTATCGAGCCATGTTGAACGAATTTTTGTTCACAAAAATTGAAGAGGAGGATATTAGCAACATTTTGTTTCAACAGGACGGCGCTAGGTGCCACACAGCCGAAGCTACACTCGATGATTTGCGTCCTGTTTTTGAAGATCGCATTATCAGTCGCAGAGCTGATGTCGTTTGGCCACCTCGGAGCTGCGATTTGACACCGTTGTACTATTATTTGTGGGGTGCCGTCAAAGATAAGTGTTACGCCAACAAGCCAGAGACATTTGACGCTTTAAACGACAATATTCGTGAAGCCATTGGTGAAATACAGTTGCACACAATCAATAATGTGCTTAAAAATTGGACCGATCGTGTAGGCTACTGCATGGCCAGCCGAGGCAGCCATTTGAATGAAATTATTTTCAATTATTAAGCGGAAGGATTGTACTTTCAAATAAAAAAAGAAATTTGAGAAAATATTCAGTAGTTTTTTTATAGCATTTTCAAAAACCTTTACCTGCTATTGAGTAATTTTGAGTTCAAAAGTTGAACTGGACAGTTTGGTCTGAGGGCATAGAATAAGCTGTGTTGATCTTAATAAATGTAAGACATGCGGAGAGAAAAAAAAAACGTTCAATAATTTTCTCTATAAATGCTCTGCTTTTAACATAAGATTTTAATATAGATGGGATCTCATTTTTATATGGGTATGAAACTTGAAGCCTCTACGAAGTCTTAAAGACAAAATTACAAACATTTGTCAACAGATGTCTACGTATAATCTTGAAAATATGTACTTTGGTCAAGGAATATACCTAACGAAGACCTGTTTACGAGAACAAAAGTGAAAACGGTATGCTTAACGTTAATCAGGGGAAAATACGACTGGATTAAACAAACACTCAGGAATAAAATAGAAAACTGGGATACAATCTATGGGTAGTCGAAAACATGGAAAACCACGAAACTCCTTGTCTCCGGCTGAATTACAATACAGGAACTGAACTGACGGAAAAATCTTAGATTTACGAGTAAGAGAATTGAAACAATTTGCCAATAGGCTTTCTGAGTGGAAGAAGTTTACTAATTGCCTATGCCCCCTGTAAGGTAACTCGGAATATACCCCGGGCAGCAAGGTTTAATGTTAATATGCACTGTTTTTGCCGTAATGAGATCGTCGCAGTTCTGTCGCGTCCTGGTGCCGAACATTAACCTATTCAATATTGTTCAGTGGACTACATTTTAAGGTTCTACATTGTGAAGATCGAATTCCTTAAAGATGAATGATTATGTGGGAGCAACAAATCTAATGTGGCTTTGATGTAAATCTTATTGACTTGAAAGAGTGCGGCTGGATCATATATACTTATTTACTTTTTTATGTTTCTTTCTTTTTAATTTAAAACTTTTATCAATTTTTTTTTTTTTTTTGTATTTTCTGTATAGTACTTTGTTTTGTTTAAAAAATGTTGTTGGATTATATAGTTTTGTGCTTGTTTTGCTTTTTAAGTCTATCTCAAAACACCTTTTTATAACACTTCAATTAATATGGTTAATACGCTAAAATTTCAATGTCAGTCGTTTCCGGTTTATGGTTAAACAATAAGTCACAATTGAAATAACAAATATCTTTTAATAAATCAATGAATTAAATATGAAAAGTACGAAAATTAAGCACTAATCTGATGCAATTTTAGCCATTTATTACCACAAAACGTTAATCAACACTGTTTAGAAACGCAGTAGAAGAAACAATGGCAAAAGTTTTAATCAAAACAAATATGAGAAAAAACAAATATGGAGCCTCAAAAAAAAAAAAAAAAAAAAAAAAAAAAAAAAAAAAAACTAATGCAAGTCTCTTGCAAAACATACTATTGCATAGACACACACCAATACACATAATGTATATAGAAAACGTAAAAATTTACAGATTTCATATTCTCTGAGAGCATATGTATGTATGTAAGTAACAAAAATTTAGTTTTTATATTAAAAAATTTGGTATTTTCAGTGTTTTTTTTTTAAACAAATTCAAACTGTTTGAAATAACTATTAGTCATTTGTTTATTTGTTGTTGTTATTTTTATGAATTGTTGTTGTTGTATTTAAATATACGTTTTTTGAATTTTACATATACAATTCTTTAGAGGGGGCTTACACAACAAAACAAATATAGAGCAGACCATATTAAGGAACAGCAACAACAACGTCAAATACAAAAAAAAAAATGAGGGAGCGACATATTAAAATACACTCGAAAAAGTAGTTGAAATGCTTGACGTTCAAGACAATATAAATGCGTGTGTGTTGCTTCAAATAAAGCGTGTGAAAAAAAAACTATGACGTCTAGACTAAAGATATTTCATCAGTTTTTATTAAAAGAAAAAAAGATCATTTTGAAATTGTATGAGTCAAATGACCTTTTTAGACAATAACAAAAAATCTTAACAAATAAAGTGTTAAAACTTCCGAATAACATACTGTCGGTGATGATAATTATCTATCCCACTCATTACGCAAATGATGACAAAAAATAATACAAAATCATTAAAAAGAAAAATAACAAAACAAAAATATATTTTTTTTTTTTAAGTAAACAAAAACAATACATTCCCTTTAAAACATTTGCGTGTTGCCATTAATAAAAAATCAATATTGTAAAGATAATTTTAAAAATTGAGGTTATGTAAAACAAAAGGTGACATTTACTCCATTTAAATAATTGGCATCAAGGAATATAAAAAAAAAAAAAAATTAATAGAAATATTATTTTAAAAAATAAATTTAAAATGGATGTTTTTCTTATATAAAAAAGGTGTGTTTATATGTACTCGTATGTTTGTTTGTTTGCTGGTTTGTTTGCTGCCTTATAAACAGCTAAACCGCTGAACCGATTTACTTGAAATTTTTACAGTATCTCTCTGTACGTCTGGAAGGAACTATAGGCAATCTTAATTTCAAACTGGACGGTGCCACGCCCATACAAAGTGTATAAAGAGATTCATAATCAAGGCAAATAACTCATCAGTCAAAAAGTGAGCGAAATTAGACAAGTGGGCGTGGTACCTCCAATATAAAGTAAATATTCATTTTTTTATATCTTGAGAACGGCAATAGTAGAAGTTTCTAAATTAGGATAAAAAAACATTGTGAACAATAAGCATAACAGTCAGTAACGGAGAGATTGGATAAGTGAACGGCAGCTATTAAAGCTTCGTTATCTACCCACATTAGCCAAAAACGGGACTTACAGAAAGCACATTGGATAAAAGCCATCTATATACATACGAGTATACTGTACAGAAACGAATGTGTGTTTGTTTGAAGACTGTATACAGCTAAAATGTAGAGCCTGCAGTGTCTTTCAGGAAGGAACATGTGTTTGGATTTTATCGAAAGGTTACAAAATGCAGAAAGGGCTAAACAGATACAAAAAATATAGCGTTTAAGTTAATAATTAAGATGGGGAGGCACGTCGGGTTTTAGTGAGTTTTAAATAACAAAGAAAAAATACAGATTTTCTTGTAATAAAACAAAAATAATCACAAAAATACAAAATAAAGGGTTTGTTTTGAAAGGCTTGTTATCTTTAAATTTAACTAAAATAAAAAGTGTGAAATAAAATCGAAATCCTATCGAAGCCCTAATGTGTGGAGTATAACAACGGGTATGGTAAATGTCAGCAGCAAACCTGCGGCTCAAAAAAGCCGACAAGAAGAGTCAACCGGTTTCAAATCGTACGATTTCTAATCTCTTATCCACGTAGAAAACGTCCAATGTGGCAAGAGCTGTGTCTCATGTCACACTACTGTCATTGTGTTGTGGTTATCATGCAATTCAGATAATGGGGCCTTGGTTCGGAGTGAGTTTTATCTAAGCAGATTCCAAGCTCATATCATGACCATTGCTATATGTGCAGAGATCAACTTAGACAGTGGGATCAAGGGTAAGACCATTAAAATATTATCTGATAGTCAAGTTGTCTTAAGTGCACTAATCGTGTGACAAATTTGTTACAAAAGCTTCTGCTTGGAAAAAGGTCCACCGTGGAATACGTGGTAATAACCCTATATAGGTCCGGAGCCTTACTGTGAAGCAACACTTACTATCATCCTCAATATAATCAGGGATTGGGATATTTACAGATGCTTAGAACACTGGAATACTCAAAATGGACTTCGCAACTTTAGGGCGGCAATCAGTCCACAATTTTGGCGTTGCTCTGAGGTTCTTATGTATGACAGGCCTAAAATTTGACCTGAAACGTCTTACGGAGTTTCTTACGGGCCACTGTAGACTAAGAGCGCATCTAAAGAGGATGGCGGTCACAGATGTACTCGCAGGCATCAGAGACAGCGGAACATATATTGTGTGAATGTTCGGTTCTTGATTGGTTTAGATAGACATAGGGTCTCACTGGGTGACATATCTTCATTAGGACGGCATCAGATCTGCTAAGCAAGCTATAGAACAGAAGGGGCACAATAGATCCTATGGGTCGCTGTGTGCAATAGTGCCTGATCGATATGATGGTAATCCAGACTTAAAAAAGTCGTAATTATCAACCTATAAATGTACAACCTAGTTACCAAAAAAATATGGGCCCAAAAAAAAGTTATGTTCAGTTTTTGCCCTAGCTAGGGTGTATTCAGTGACCACACATCATTGTCAGTGTGGGCCTGTTCGCAAATGTATTACTGTGCAAATAAAATTATACAATACACTCATACCTATTTAACGGTATTTTGCTATAACAGCTGAAAAACAGTGGATTCATCGTTTTTTTTTTATTAAAAAGTGTAAGGTAAGCAAAAGCAACACATATTCATCTTGTTTTACGGTACTTCGACTTATGGCCTTTATTTATTGAACGTATCTAGGCCGTATAACAAGGTATAAGTGTATTAATTAACATACATAAATTTGCAGCAACACTGCCTCGCATAACAAATTTTGTAGTAAAATAGTGAAGTTTGTTGTTCCAATAGGTTAAATGACATGATGCAGTGCAGGTATTGAATTGACGAACAGGCCCCATTACCGAAAAATTTATTGAATTTATTGACTTTGTAGGATTAAGAATTAGATTTTATACTTGCAACATTGCTTACAATCTCAAAAATGTTAAAAAATTAAGTTAAAGTATGGAAAAATTAGACGTAAAATGACATTGGGCAACGCTGTCTTTTTAAGCAATAATATAAAAAATAATTTTTAAATTTTAGTTAAATTTTTTTGTTATTGGACGATTTTTGATCATTTTCTAATATGTAATTTCATATAGATTTAGCCTTTTTGAAGTCGCTAAAGTAAGATAACATTTACTAATAGAATAGTTTTATAAAAAAAATTCCAGAAAAAGCAACAATTTCATTGGAATTTTTATTAACAGTTTGCATTAAAAATGGCCAAAGGTCTAGTTTTATTTTTATTCAAATATGTATGGCAAACTTATGCAAATTAATTAATGAGAGCGACAATTTTAAATTCATTTTAACAAAGCCACCGAATCGAAAGAACTTTTTTAAAGTTTTGACTCGTGAACTTGATTTTGGAAACATATTAAGCTGACTTTCAAGTAAAATTAAATAATTCGTAACAGCTTTTCAGTAACATATATATTAATCTAAAGAACATGATAACAATTAGAAAATAACGAGTAATTAATTGTCTGCATAAAATTAAATTTGTTAAAAACATTCCGCAAACATGTGTTAATTAAAATAATTGTAAATAAAAATAATATTAATAAAATTGTAAACAATATTAAAAATAGTACATGGAATGACGTTTTATTTACATTCTATTTATTTACTTATTTGTTTTCACAAATATTTATAGCAAGTATTTTTAATGAAAAACAAAACAAATCAATAAAAATAACCCTTTAAAGGTGAAAAAGGAAATTTGGCAACGGAGCATTTTAAAATAATACTAAGATAGAAAAATTAAATTTGGCAACATGACAACTTTTAGAATAATTTCACTAATTTTCATATTGATATACAATTTATAATTGTTTTTATGTTTTTTTTTATTTTAGCATTTAAAGACAACAACGAAAATTGGCAACACTGCATAACATAGTCAAAAACTCACAATTTTATTAAAATTTAAAAAAAAATTATTAAAATTTTGAGTTTTATCCGATACTTTTAATTTAAACCCTAAAAAAAGAAAAACGAAATTGTTCACAACCTCTTTCCAATTTAACCTTAAAAAGAAAAGCAATATAATTCGGCAACATTGAAAATTTCTTTCAAAACCATTGTTTAGTTAAATTTTTGAAACACTTACAATATTATCTATAAATTTCAATTCAACTCAAGTGAGTTATAAGCCGTAATTTTGGCTTTTTTTTTTCTCACAACCCCTCTCAGAATCATATGCTTTCCACAAAGCAGCTCCATTTTACTCGGTTTGCCGTCTAAGTTTATAGATTTTGTTAAAATTTAACAAAAATCTACAATCTAACTTAAAGGCTTTTCAACAATCTTTGATTTAAACCATTTTGAGATACAAAACGAGAAATTTGGCAACATTGTAATTTTATTTAGAGTATATACTAGTTTTAATGTATGTAAGTGTAAAAAAACCACATCTTTTAAAGATTTGCAAACGGAGAGCGATTCTAACCTCTTAAAGAAGAACAAAAAAGTGAAGTTTGACAACATTGCAGTTTTTCCTTAATGGTGTTTAAAAATATAATAATAATAATAATGGTTTGATGCATACTCATAAAACAATTTTGGAGCGTTTTATTAATATTAATATATTGCCAAATTTATTTATTTATTATTATTATTTTTTTTTTAATAAAAAATAAAATAAAATAAATAATAATAATAAATAAATAAATTTGGCAATATATTAATATTAATAAAACGCTCCAAAATTGTTTTTATAAAAAATAAAAAATAAAATTATAATAAAAATAAAATTTTTAATAAAAAATAAAATAAAATAAATAATAATAATAAATAAATAAATTTGGCAACACCACTAAAAACTGTTTTATTATAAAATAATTTTTTTGTATTTTTCGTAAATAGACTTATTAAACACACTTTGAAGCTAAAAAGGAACCGCAAGCCGCAGCCTTATGGGTGGCATAATTGTATACAACTATTTCTGAATCAGCAGTGCTGATGATCAGTGGTGTGATACCCATAGATTTAAAGGCCAACTAACAGAAAAGACTGTAATAAGTTAAGTATGCTAATGATCATGAAATATCGGCAATTGACGAAAAAAAATTAACTCTATAAGAGTGGCTACAGAGGTGGTACTATAATTCTGTTAGGTGGACAGCGAAACTTCTTTCAGACATTTTACAATGGGTCGGGAGAAAATTTAATGAAGTTAATTGTTACTTAATGCAGCTCCGGGCCGGCCACAGTTATTTCTGCCAATATCTGCATCGGCAAGAACCTAAGATTCGAAGATTCGCCTACAGAAAATGAGAAGTGAAGCATAGATAGAAAGAGCTAACCTTGAGACCACGATCGGTTTATCACTGTCAAAAACTGATGGAAGAGGATCCGGCACAACGAGGAAAACTGGAATGTAAGAGCCAGGTTCACTGAACTTGCCATGAAAGCTAAGAAAGAAGACTTGGACGAATTAATGAGAGCAGATTCCTAAAGGGAGCACAGAGTCTCAAAAAGAAGTAGGTTTTTAGAGGAATCATCCCATTAGGAATGCGACGGCATTTGATGATCTGAAGGGATTTTCCTACTTCGAAAAAAATAAAATAAAATAATAAAAAATGAAATTAGTAATTTAACAACGTTGTGACAACAAAAATAAGATTACATCAACTAAGGGCTAAAAGTAATTTCTAAACTATATTTTTACTAATTGTTATTTTCTAACTCCAAAAAAAATTGGAAACAATGTAGAAACAAAGTTATTTTATTTGAAGTTAACTTGTTTAAGGGCTTTATTTAGTTATCAATAGTCCTTAAAAACCAAATTTTACAATGATAACATCGCTTGAAAATATAAAAATTATCATTTCAAGTGATTCTAAAGATTCATTTTTAATTTTAAATACTTTAAGAACGGTAAAAACGCCAATGGCACTGTTAAAGTTAACCACTAAATGGTGACGTGACCACCTAAAACAAAAATATTAAAAAAAAGTACTATAAAGGAAAGGTTGGCCTGTCCGTAACCGTTTTTAATATATTACATAAGATGTACTTTTTTATAAATCAAGTTACTATTTTTGGCAACAATGCGCACTAGTTCAAAGTGACAAATATTAGAGAAGTATGTGCGATTTTACTTTATATACACTCATGTTATTAGAATTACACTCTTGTTATTAGAATTACGCAGTTCGAAACTTGGCAACAGTGAATTACAATTTATTTTGGAGATAATCCATAAAGGGTTATATTTCATATTTTGCATAAATAATACGCTCTTTACTAAAAAAAAAACAATTTTAATATGACGTTTTTAAAACTTTTATACTATTTTACCACCTGTTTAAATAATTTATTTGTAACAAATACACCCATTAATTATTTTTAAATTACCATAGACCAATTACAAATTTAAATGAAAGTAATTGTAAAAATACATTTATAAAACAAAATTGATCAATACAAATTATGACCCATTTCTTAATAGTTTTGTTATTTTAGAATATACAGATTGTTGCTAAGTTGTCTAGTGTATTATAATAAATATTACGTTGTAAAGATAATAGAAAATAAAATGTGTATATGAATGTATGTCTTTAACTATAAATAAATCTAAAGTCGACAAAAACAACAGCAGTTATTAGCAAATTACGAATTTGTAATTACAAAATATTTTCATATTATACAATAGAGTTTGTTGACAGACACCCATAATTACAATAAATACAAGCTGCGTAAATACTTACGATAAAAAAATTGAAACTTTGTAAACAAAATAATCATATTACACCAATTGAGAATTACATAAAAATAAACCACCCAGTGATCGATTATCACCAAGAAAGGTTGATTTTATATATTACACACCGTAATTATAATGAATTTTTAGTTTTTATATTTTTAGGCCTTAAAATAATTAAAAATTAACTATTGCAAAATTTAGAAATTTGGCAACACAGCAAATAAAAATTTTTGAAACATAAAATCATGCTTTAATAAGTTTCCAATGAAAATAATTTAAAAAATTAATTTCCCAGTGCAAATTTTTTTTAGAATTTGAGTTCTAAAACTAAGCAAAAGCCTTGAAAGAACTAAAAATTAAAGTTTTCCTTATCTGATATTTGGCAACATGCCATATTTTCGTTAATTTACTAAAAACCCATCTTTTGTAAATCTTTAAACTTAAATTAATTAAATAATAAAAATTGATTAGCTTTTGCGAAATAAGAACAGCGTACTTCGAGAGTAACCTGGCACTGGACATAAACCTCCTCCATGACATTGATGGGAAAACTCTAAAGAACTATGTTGTAGAGACTAAGTTCCTTAATTGGGGATAATACCGCTGGACTGGCGAAAGGTCAGTGTGGCTTGCATACCCAAACTTGGCAAGAGGTCAAGCGAACAATATTGGTCATATAGACCCATATATCTTACGTCTTTTGTATTAAAGTTTATGGAAAGACTTCTGGACTTACATATCAGAGAGAAGATTAAACTCGCCTCTTTCTTCGACTGACCCATTTTGCATGTTGTGAGGTTGGGTCTATGGAGGTTCTTTGCACGCGCTGATCTCTAGGATCAAAACAGCCCTTTCTGGCTGGAAAATCGCGCTGATCTCTAGGATCGAAACAGCCCTTTCTGGATGGAAAATCGCGCTGTGTGCCTTTATTGAAGTTGAGGAAGCCTTTGATAATACTGGCTATTGCTGGTTAGGAGGTTGGTTTACGATGAAAGCTGAATGGGGCTGCCCAGAAGGTGGAAGATTTTCTGGCTAGACTACATTAGTGTGGATATGACGCTATAAGATAAGCGAATGACATAGCTGTCAATGACAGCCTGTCAATGTCGGATATCTTGCAACAATCCCTTCACCTTATATCTACGTGGTGTGATGCAAAGGGGTTGTCGGTCAATTCGAATAAGACGACAATTATTCTTTTGAATTGAATTGAGCCTAGGGCCTCTGTAAAGTATTGAACTTATATGGCAATTTTATGGTGTAAAAAAATAATTTTCTTTTTTGAATTTTAAACTTTTTCCTTCATCGACAATAAATAGCTTTAAATAACTTTATAACCAAGAATGGAAATCAATCAATGTGGTCTGGCAAAAAAAAAAAAAAAAATGGCAATAAAAGTAACACAGAAAACTGTATGCCGACAGAAACAATATAAAATGGCTTTTTTTATTACATTGTCTGTTATGGTGGCCTGTAAAAGTTGAAAAAAAAACCAATGCGACACTACAAATATTTACGATTTCTATGAATCAAAACAAAAAGAAAACGCGCAAAATACATTACAGATACATAATAATAAAAAATACAATGTTTTACGTTTTGTAAACACAACCATTTTTATGTTTTTAGTGTTCAATAACAACAATGATGAATGAATTGAAAATAAAAAACTGGAACCACTTCGAAGGAGCAGAATGGCAAGGGGAGACAACGCGCACAACTTACATACATTTTTTAAAACGTTTTAAAAGTCAAGTCAGTGACCTCATTAAAGTAAAGACAAATTAACAAGAAATTGTAGAAATCTGGCTTTAAAGTAAAACTAAAGTTTTTAAAATGTGGAGGAAGACGAGGAGAAGCCAAAGGTGTGTCGTAATAATAATGGCAATTAATGCGTAAAATTTTAAATCAGCCGCAAATATGTTTTCTATTCATAGAAAATTTTGGCATTTCTGTGAAACACTTAACAATAAAACGCTCTTTTTAAAGAATTTCAAATGATTCATGATGATTCTCTTCTGCTTATTTTTTGAATTAAAAAGAAAAAAATATTCAAAAAGTTACAAAAAATTGCTTAAAAATCTATTATTTCAAATATTATAAACAAAAAATAAAATACATATTTGAAACATTATGAATTAATTGGAAATTTGGCAACATTGCTTTTTAAACTGGACTTATGTACTTTAAAATTATTAATATACTTTTTTTAGTTTGGCAACATTGCTTTTTATAGTAAATATATGAAAATCAAAACATTTTCACATTACATTCAAAATTCTCAAGGAATCTGTAACTTTTTCGTAATGTGGCAATAATGTCTTTAAAGCAGATACCACTACTACAGTATTTTACTATTATATTTTTTTTCAAAACATCTAGTTGCCAATTATTTGATTTTTTTAGCCTCAAAAAATTGAAATTTGGCAACGCTGCTTTAAAATAGATATAATACATACAGTGGTGGCCATAGCAAATGTAACTACCAACCAGGGTTGGCTAAAACACGGGTTTTCAAAAAAAAAAAAAAAAAAAAAAAAAAAAGCCCAGACCACCAGGTTTTATTGGGTTTTTGGGTTTTTCTAACGGCTTCCAAATTTCGTTTATGTTATACTAATCCCCATAACATTCCAAGGAAGAACATAGGGACTTCTCTCAGTCAATGACCTGCACCCAATTCTATTTTTAAACTCATTGAAAGGCACCTACAGTTTAACGCCGGCTCCGAACGGCAAATGCATTTAGAGAAGAGTTCAATTGTAATAATACTCATAACCAGTTACTAGCTAATGTTCTGAGGTGAATACCGCTGTCGAAAAACTTTTTTCTTCTTTTTTTTTAAGATGGTCTGGCCTGGTATTGAACCGACGACCTCCTTGTTGGTAGGCGGGTTTCTTACCTACCATACCACAGCGGCACACATCAAATTTCGTTTAAGTCGACAATATACACTTTGTGCACACTTGTATATACTTGTTTTAGTATTTATAGTGCAGTTTGCACTCTTGGTGGGATTAAGGCAGCACTGTGTACTATGAACTGCTAAAGCTCGGTGAGCAAAGCAGACAGCAATTAATTCGTTTGAATTATGCATTTTGAGAAAAACGGCGGAAATATAAAGGCAGACATGCTTAAGTTATTCTTTTTCATGACAATACCCGTCCACATGTCGCAAAAGTTTATTAACAATTATTAGAAACGATCAAATGCCACATGCGCCGTAATTATCCGAACATTGCTTTGTCGGCTTTTTGCGACGGATACAATATACTCACACCTCTTTAGACGGGCTTTCTTTACATGGCATTTCGCTATGACGGCCTGTTTGAAATATATATGAAATAATAGATTTAAAATAGATTTAAGCGCAAATTACCTCTCGAAAAAGTGTAAAGCATTTCGATTTACGGCCTACATTTTCAGAAAACTACCTAGGGTGTATAAAGAGGTACCATGTCACCGAATCGCTTCCTTTGAAGAAATACCAAATCGACTTGAAAGCTAGACCACCTTAAAAGACGTGAAGTTTTTTGAGACGAGATTTGGAAAAGGCTCAGAGGCATGAAAAAGATGTAAGCAGTGATTTGATAAATCTGTTATATCATTATCTTTTTGAGCTCAAAGGCGGAACAAATAAATTTGTAATCCCAATACGTAAATTACTCTTATTTTTGCTGTAAATAAACTACGAAAACCTTTAAATAAAAAAACCCACCCGGGTTTTTTTTTAAATACTCAATAAAACCCAGGTGGGTTGAATTGGGTTACCCAGTGGGTTGCCAACCCTGTTAGCAACATAATTTTGCCAAACTGTTTTAAATTAATTTTGTAAAATAAAAAAAATACATGTGTTTGTAATATTTTTTATTATTGCTTTAAAATTAAGAAAATGAAATTTAATCATAATCATTTCATGAAAAGAAACAAAAACTACGTATGACTGATGTTTCACTGACCCAAACATACGCAAAAATTGCTTCGTAAGCATTTATGTCGATAAAACTTAATATTTCGTGGCAAATCCTTTATTTTCAATGAAGGCCCGACGGCGAGGCATTGAAGCTATCAAATTGGCAATAAAATTCGCAGGAATAGCGTTCCAAACGTCTACCAATCTTTAAAACATAATATCTCAACTAATACAATTTTTGCGATCGATTCTTTGATTCACGATTTCCCAAAGGTTCTCGATGAGTTCATAGATCTGGTGATTGTGGTGGCCATTCCATTACCGAAATTATTTCTTGTACTAAACACGATTTAACAACTTTTGTATAGTGCCTGGAGTCGTTAAACCAAACGCAGCGGCATATTATCTAGCCTCTGGATGTGGAAGCATTACTCTTTCTAAGATGTCTCTACAGATAAATCTATCCATTACTCTACTAATAAAAAATAAATAAAATAATAAATATGTTGCCTCCTCCATGTTTCGCCGTCTTTTTGCAGTATCGCGCTTGAAGCCGCTTGTTAACTGGTCGTCTTACATAACATATACCATCACTGCCGCTGATATAAAGTGTGGATTCGTCTCTAAATTGGACAGTCCTTCGTTTGTTTTCTAACCAATTTAAATTATTCTTAGCAAGGTTCAAAGGTTTCTTTTGATTCGTAAATTACAGATCAGTTTAAGCTTAGAAAGCACAGTTGCAGATGTTTTGGCCACCACTGTATAACGAAAATTGCAATGTTTCACATAAAACACTTTTGGAAATATGGCAACAACATACATTTTTAAAACAACTTTAAAATATTTTGAGCAGAAATAAAATTGAAGATCCTCTAGATTATTTGGCAACATTTCTCTAAAAAAAAAAATAATTAAAAATGGTGTTTTTTAAAATATGGCGACATTGCTGGAAGTATGAAAATCGTAAAAAATTTGCAGTTGTATACAAAATTTTGCCTAATACTGTACACTATAAAGTTTTAATGCAACTTTAGTTACAAATAAAAGCAAACAAATACTTTTAAGGTTACTTAAGCAATATGAAACATATCAACATTGCTCAAGTTGTTTTATATCAATAGTTCATTTAATATTATTGCAGTTGAATTAAGATTTCAATAAAATCGGACTACCAAGTGAGTAATTCCCTTATTGTTTTGCGGCCTTGTTGCATTTTGTTTAGCCTAAAATTATTCAACAAATCACGTTTTAATTGTTAAAATAAAAACCTATTACAACCAAACGAAATATTAATGGCAGTTGTCTGTCCATATCCAACTAAAGGGTCCGCCATCTAACGTTTTTTTTTTTCAACTAGTGCTTATTTCGTGAATGGTAACACTTAGCTCATGTCTGATTTGACAGATAATTAGTTTTATCCTTCCGCTGAACGAATATGGTTGTGCATACGCTTGAACTTCGCTTCGCCAAGTGGGCCTGCGATCGACTTACAGAAGATGCCGTTTTTCCAAAAAAATCATCTTTTCAGATGAAGCTCATTTTGATCTTGGCGGCTATGTAAACAAGCAAAATTGTCGCATTTGGGGCACAGAAAAGCCGCACGCATACATTGAAAAGCCGATACACCCAAGACGAGTCACTGTTTTGTGCGGATTTTGGTCTCAAGGCATAATTGGGCTATTCTTCTTCGAAAATGAGCAAGGAGTGGCCGTTACAGTCAATGGCGATCGTTATCGGGCCATGTTGAACGAATTTTTGTTCACAAAAATTGAAGAGGAGGTTATTAGCAACATTTGGTTTCAACAGGACGGCGCTAGGTGCCACATAGCCGAAGCTACACTCAATGTTTTGCGCCCTGTTTTTGAAGATCGCATTATCAGCCGCAGAGCTAATGTCGTTTGGCCACCTCGGAGCTGCGATTTGACACCGTTGGACTATTATTTGTGGGGTACCATCAAAGATAAGTGTTACGCCAACAAGCCAGAGACAATTGACGCTTTAAAGGACAATAATCGTGAAGCCATTGGTGAAATACAGCTGCACACAATTGGACCGATCGTGTAGGCTACTGCATGGCCAGCCGAGACAGCCATTTGAATGAAATTATTTTCCATTATTAACCGGAAGGATTGTACTTTCAAATAAAAAAATTAATTTGAGAAAATATTCAGTAGTTTTTTTTTTTTATAGCATTTAAAAAAAATATTTGGCGAACCCTTTATAACTTCCTTCCATATTAAGAATTAATCTTATCTTTTAAAATATTATGGCAATAATGATCGTCGTTAACAACGTCACAAATCAAAAATTTATTCAATTTTACTTGCAAAAGCACATGATATTTATTTATTTATTTTTTTAAATATACATATAAAATATATAATCCAATATAAACCATAAAAACCAATAAATTAAACAATTTATGGCTAAAATAATAATTATGTATAATAAGAATGAGCGATGATGACGTTGTTAATAAAATATTTTCAGATAAAAAATAAATATCTTAATTAAAAATTCAAGTAAAATAAACACCTGACTTTGAAAATGTTGTAAAAACACACCATAACTTATTGGAAAATTTAAAATGAAAATTCTTTAAAAAACATAAAACAAATTTTTATAAAAGCAAACTAATTTAGGAATATAAATCATAACAGAAAAATGATTATTATTATTAAAAATCATGGTTTTTGGTTGCTACCATATAATCATTTTCAAGTCTTTAGAATCAACTTTGAAATTTGGCAACAATACCTAAAAGCTTTAGGACTTCAAAAATAGGTTTTAGATTTAATTTTATGCATAAATTTTTACCAAAAGTTATCGATAAAAGTCCAAAGAGCCAGAATTTTTTGATAAATTTTAAATTTGATCATTTTTAAATTTGGAAATATTGTCTAAAAATTTTTAATACATACTTAACCCAATTGCATCATCGCTCTAAATCTGCAAACTTAGTCAAAAATTTTTATTTTTTAACTTACGACCAGAAAAGTAAGAAAAATAATATTTTACACTAATTCGTTGTTTATCGTAGATTGTTTGACCCTCGCTGATAAGCTAAAAACAAAAATTACTAAATGAGGATTTATCCACTCCCGTTGATTATGGTTAGCTTTTTGACGTAAATGGGTTAAAAAAGATTGTTAATTTTATTACTTCAACAATAATTCTTACCAATACAATAGATAACATTAAAGGTGCATATAACCACAATAATAATAAAAATGCAATTTGGCAACGTTGCTTAAAAAATTATATTAAAGCAAAATTTTCAAAAATTAACTCAGTGCGTTAAAATGTGTTATATAGAAAATGGTTTTTCTGCAATGACATAAACAAAGGCATTGAGTGTAACCATACTAAAGAAAACTAAACTTTAGAGACATTGTCTGTTATGAGTCGACTGCTACACCTCCTCGTTAACGAATAAAACACAAACGGGGTTTACACGATAGCCTGTTTATCGAATTATCTAGTTATGTGTTTATAATAAAAACGGCAATATATCTCTAGTAAAAACGTAACCAGCTTTTCAAGGCCTTTAACTTTGCTTACTAATTAAGTGGTTATTTACTTTTTTTTAGTGTTGCGGATTTCAATATAAACCGTGAACAAACTCTATGATTGTTTATGATATTGTATGTTAGGACTCACTAATAAACAGACGCCTGCATGACAAAATCAACTTCTATCATGTTTGACAATTTGAATAATTATGATAACAGGTCACTCAAGTAGTCCGTAGGATAAATAAGACAAAAACAAAATTTTGATAAAACTCTATTTTATTATTTAACATAGTTGCCTTCGAGGGCGATACAACGAGTACAGCGATTTGCTAACTTTTCGATACCACTTTTATAGTATGATTTCTTTTTCCCGTCAAAATAGGATTAGTTTCAAGGGTTACTTCATCATTGAACTTAAATTTCTTTCCAGCAAGTAATCAGGAAAATGGAGTTCGGAGCCAAATCTGGCGAATAAGTTGGAGCAATGTGGCAGCAATTCGAAATTCAATTCATGTAACTTTGACATTGTTTTGGGTTATTAACACGTTTTTGTTTTTGGTCAACAGTGAGCAAACGCGGCACTCACTTATAAAGAGCTTTCGCATACCCAAATGTTCGTGTAAAATGGTAAAAACATTACCATCTTATATCTTTACAGTTAGCTAACGCGACCACTTTCTATTTGCGATCGGTCATAACCAATTTGTGGATTTTTTGATGTTTTGTGGAATAACAGCCTGGATGCTTTACTATTGCCAGTGTTTATCACAATGATTCACTATGAAGTTCACTACTGGGATGCTGCTTATCTTACAAATCTCTCGAAAAGTAATTTTTCTTTTTTGTAAGCTTTTAATAACTTTCATAATAGATTGCGTAAAACATAAGCAAATGTATAAATACTAAACATATTTTAGCTGTTTGGAAATGTGGCAAAAAGCATTATAATTTAAAAAATTATTATTTGAGATATAAAAATCTAGGTTTTATTTAATGACTCAATGCAAAATTTCTGTGCTTTCTCATATTGAAAGGTTGTGTTCCATTACAAGTGTTCAGTCTTAAACTATGGCAACATTACTTGAGAACCAAAGCAACTTTGAATATATGCAATAATATTTAATATTTTAAGGTTTTCTTTTATTATTTATCCTCGCATTTCGAGGTTTTTGCGGTTATTTGGTTTATTTGGCCATTAAGCTTAAGTTTACAGCTTGAATTTTGATATTTAACGCATGGCTGACTGTTTTATGATTTTCATTACTTAAGGAATTTCATCAGCCTTTTTTTTCGTTTATTTTTGTTCTTCGAATAAATTTTGTGGTATAATTATAAAAAGAATTACTCATTATTTATGTTTTAAAATAAAAATTTTATCACGTATTTAAACAAATAATGCCAGTTTATATAAAAAAATAATAATTATTTATAATTTTTACTTTGAGAAAGAGAGCATTCATTTATTACATTGGTAATAAATCTGAAGACAGTTGCCTTTTGTCCGAAAAATTGATAACAAAAGTTAATGAACTTGTTAATAATAAATCTTTAAATTTTGTTTAAATTTAAAAGCTAAAAATAAATCATAGATTTTTGGCGTTTTTTAATGTTTTTTTTTTTTTTTTAATGAATTTAATTATTTGGCGTTTAAACTTCCGCCTTTTAAAAGCAAAAGAAATAATTAAAATTACACACAATATACATATATTTAAAAGTCATGTAAATGAACTTTGAAACAAAAACACTTATTTATATACAAAAAAGTAAAACACGTAAATTGGAATGTTTTTTTTTTTTTAAATTTGTATAAAAATACAGGCTCTTGTTTTGCTTTTTTTTTAATTAAGAAAAAAAAAATTCCATTACTTTACTATTCCATATATAATATCGCAGCGTATGTGTATAACAAAATGCTATAAAAAAAATCTGCCAAAACAATGACATTAGGATCGATTCTGTTCTAACAGGACCACAATCCTGAATACACATTACGCATTGTAAGGCCATTTTTGAAAATAATAAAATCCTTATATGGCAAGATTTGTCGGGATGATTAAATTTGAACTCTATTGATAAAACATCATCAGTTCGAGGCATTAAAGTATCTTTAAATAGTAAAACTAAAGCCATAAGCTTGTCAACAACGATACAGGTTAAATAAACAAGTATACATTAGGCAAGTTGATCAATAGTATACCGAAACGACTTCGAAGTGTTATAATTATACGTAAGAATTGATTTAATCGAGTTTGTTTGATTTTTATAAAGCGTGTTTTTCATAGAGGTATAGAACGCTAAGTTGGCATTATTTTTCAAGATGGTGACCAATTTAACAGCTGTCAAGTGATTTATTCTCAGTTTGGTTTGGCAATTCATCATGAATAGAGTCACCGTTGTTCCCGATTTTCATAAGCGAATTTTGTTTAGCGGTGAAGCGCACTTCTGGTTGAATGGCTACGTCAACCAACAAAACTGCCGAATTTGGAGTGAAGGTAATCCTCAAGTGTATGTGGAAACACCGTTACATCCAGAAAAACTGACTGTTTGGTGCGCTTTATGGGCTGGTGGAATGATTGGTCCGTACTTTTTCAAAAACGATGGTGGCCAGAACGTTACAGTTAATGGTGATCGGTATAGAGCCATGATTACTAACTTTTTCATTCCTGAGTTGAATAACCATGATGTCCAGGAGATGTGGTTTCAACAAGACGGCGCAACATGTCACAGAGCTCGTGCCGCAATAGATTTATTGAAAGAAACGTTTGGTGACCGCCTAATTTCACGTTTTGGACCTGTGAATTGGCCTCCAAGATCTTGTGACTCTAGACTACTTTCTGTGTGGCTATGTAAACTCATTGTTCTATGCGGTAAAGCCACAAAGCCAATTGCCGATATACGGCCACAAATGTAGGAAAAAGTTATCGAAAATTGGATGTCCAGATTGGACTACATCCGCGCCAGATGTGGCGGTCATATGCCAGAAATCATATTTAAAATGTAATGCCACAAGATTATCTTTCGGATAAATAAAATTCATGTCAATCGAATAATCCATTGTTGTTTTATTGGAACTTAACGCTTTATACCTCTATAAAAAAACACCCTTTACTTTAAATTGTCGCGTACGAAAAATTTAATTATTAAAATAACCCACAAAATTTTATTTTTTTTTATGTTGTATACATCAAAATTGATTTATGTTTTTCAGATACTTTACTATTTCATTTTTCAAATGAATTTTGGATATATCTTAAGTGCTTTTTTAATCCTTAGCAAAATTATCATATTCATTAAAAATGTATACTTTAATGTGTCGCATAGTGTATGTTGTTTTTTGCAAAACCCATATTCGTACACCTTATTAAAATATGAAAATTTACAAAATATTCAACGAATAAGCAAATTTTTGAAAATTTCGTGTCTATTTATTGTTTCTATGACAAAATACAAGTAAAATGTAGGCTTCTTATAAATTGACCGCTAGATGGGGGAGTATTCACATTATGGATAACAAAAACCGTATTCGTACAGATGGCAATGCCATATTTGTCTTGTTGTTAACGCGAGTTTTAAACCCTATTTTATTTGTGTGGTTCCCCGTTTTTAGTGTTGCAGTCTGTATTTCCGTTGAATTATTATAAAAAGTTGGGAAAATTCAACATGTCCAGATCTCAATCCTACTGCGAATTTATGGTCAATTTTCAAGAAAAATTTGAAACATTACGGCATTAGAAACGTAAACAACCTGAAAGTATCAATGCTGTCACAAAGCAAAAAGGATATCAAACAAAATATTAATTATAATCCTTATGCATAATACTCTTAATTTTGAAATTGTTACTCTGTACGAATACGGTTGTTGTTAACCAATATGTGAATACTCCGCCTTCTGGCGGTCTATATATATGAACATTTTGTAAATTTTCTTATTTTTATCGGGTGTACGAATATGGGTTTTGCATACTGTATTTAATTTTGTACCTATGGATGACAATGCGTAAAAAATTTAAAAAAAATAATTCTATGAAAATTTATAACGAATTTTTATTTTAGAGTGTAATGAAAAAAAACTTGCGAAATTTATAGTATTTCACTCTTGTTTATTTCTTGCCTGATGTAAAGTATTGAAAAAAATGATTTTAAAAATGTTTTATATTTTTATTTTTATTTAGAAATACTTTCGAAAAATATATTTCAGTTGCTACCTATTATGTAGAGAATATAAGTAATTAAAGTTCTTGTAATTTTACAAACGAGTTTTTCTCTTTTATTACTAGACAAACGACATATATTCCTTCTTAAATTTTAATTTAAGAAGTTTACTATTGTTTACCAGATGTAAGTTATTAAAAAAAAAAAACATAGTCTCAAAATGTATAAAAATTTTTGTATTACATATTAATTGCTTTTTAGATGTTTTAATGTTGATCTATTGTTGATATATATATATATATATATTGTCGTAGAAAATGTAAATAATTAAAGATGTTGCGATTATTAAATAATACTCCTATTACGGTGTACAACTCGACCGACCCAGTTGAATTGAAATTTCAGTCAAAATTTTACAATTTGGTATATCGAAAACACCTTAACCGGTTAAAAACACCAAAAATTACATCTCATCAATAGCAAATATAAAATTTCAACTGAAATATCAATTCAACGCAGACGAGTTAGAAGATGTAATAAGAGCACAACATTTTATTAAAAAATTATTTTGTAGCATTTACAATCAAAATCATTTACATGAAACGTGAGTAAATCAAACGATGACCGTATAAATATTTAAATTTAAAGATTTTTAAAATTAGAAAAAAAATATTTAAAATCTATTATTTACCTATTGTTTACCCCATATAAACTATTAAGAAAAGCAATATCTTTAGCTCAATTTTATATTTTTAAGTTCCTTTAAACGTTTTTAATGATAATTACTCTATTTTTGACATTATGTAAAAAAGGTAAACAGTCCAATTTCTGGCAGTTTTAAAAGGAATTCTCTGTTTCTTAATCGAATAAAAATTAAAAAAAAAAAAAAAATTCAATACCAAAGTGTTGTTTATAAGAGAATTTAAAATTGTTGACATGTAAATAATGTATATAATGTAAACAATTAAATTTTCAGCATTCTCACATTGTTTTCAGGGCAAAACATTGGGTAAATAAAAACAATAGCTGATTTTTGTAAAATAGTTCAAAATTTTATACAAATTTGTTATATACCTATTACTTATGTCAAATATTAAAAAACTATATACATATACTTAAAGTTTTCTATATTTTTAATTTAAAAAAGCATTTTAGAAAACGCAATGTGTGCTTTCAATGTGTATATTTTTGATAAAATTAAAATTTTTTAAGAGATTTTAATTGTTTAACTATTTCTGACTTTGTGTAAATAATGTAAAAAATATATTTTTAATAACTTTCTAACAAAGTTTTTCTTTTACTTTTTTCAACATTTGCATGGTATATTTTGCAGGTGTTTTTGTGTGTTTTTACTACAACTGATGAAAATTTTAAATAAATAATCTTTAAACAAAAATGTTCATTTATAGCTGGAAAATTTTTAATAAATCAATTGTTTACATAAAAATATATTGTGTTATACTTTTAGTATAATATTTTATGCCTTCAATAAGTTTTGAAAAAATAAAATGAATTTCATTTACATATAAAATTTACGTTTACGTTAGAAAAAAAAACACGAGATAAGGTTTCCGTTCTTTAAGTAAATAAAAAAATATATTAAATAAAAATAAAATATGACGTGCTTAAAAACACACATATTTCACATTTTAAATTTAAAATGCTTCAAGAAAAACGTGTAAAACACTTATAACAGCCAGTAGTAGTAACAGCTAGTAGTAGTATAACAGCTATATTAGAAAATAAATAAATATATTCAATAATTATTATTAATATATAATATTAAACAATATATAATATATTAACTTTTATAATTTATTATACAATTAATAATAATTAATATATGTTATATACTTTTCATATATGTACGTGTACAATATAATTAATAATTTATAACATAAATAAAGGTCTTTGTTATTGAACAAAATCAGAAAACTAATAATATTGAATATTCAATACTTTTTTTAGAAACAACAATTTTAATTATTTCCGCCCCATATTACCAAAAACCGAAACCTTAATAAAGTTCAAATATAAAAGTATACTAAACATGAAAATAATACTTTAATGAAAAAAAAGCATTTATAGAATAAATGGAATTTTTAACAATCATGACTAAGCAAAGTAATTTTTTAGTTTTTAATATAACTAAGGCTAAAATTACAATAGAATATGATGCTTACAATTTTTTAATAAAATATAACATATTTTATTGTTAATTTTACTATTAAGCATTTTGTTAAAATTTTATTATTAAAAAATTATTATTTTTGTATTCAAAATCCTTTTCTAAGGCATTTTCCTGAAAAGGTAGTAAATTTGTTAATTTTCATTGTTAGTTTTACGCACAAAAGGTAATAGATTAAACTAACCAATTTTATTGGCAAATACAAACACTATTCTCAGTATAAAGGTGTTGTTGGACACAGAGTTGATAATTATTTTAAATAAAATTTTTATTTATACAAAGAAAAGAGAAAGAATTTCACATGCCAGCAATTTTTGTTGCAGTAAGAAAAAAAAGCTCATACCAAACAGAACACACACAAATCTTTTGGGAATTTTCCATTAAAACGTCACATGTCTATAGTTGGAGCGGTTATTTTTGTTGTTTTATGTACATATGTTATACATGCCTACAGCATAATAAGTATAGACATGGTGGGGGTCAGTGCAAAAACACACATACTCACACGCAAAGAACTAGTGAGCGGGATAAATGGAGATGGTAGGGGCTGAACACATTTAACAAAAAGAAAAAGAGATGAAGAACATGCTTAAGCAGGTTGGTAAGTTTGTTAGTGACTTTTTGTACTAACAAGTACAACATAAATACAAACACACACACAAGCATACAATACATACCCAAATAAATTGAAAAAAAAAAATCATACAAAATGAAAGAGAGAGAGAGAGAGCGAAAAGTAAAAATATTTTAATCGTATTAAAATTTGTTATCAAAAAGAAAGACAAAACGAGAGAGAAAAGCAAGGCTAAGAGTTTAAATTTAAAAATAAAAAGACGAAATACTAATAAAACAAAATTGACCACCTATAAGTAAACCAAAAGCAAAACTAAACAAGATTTAACAAGACCAGACAAAAAGCATAAAAAACGCAGGCAGACAATCAAGAGCAAAGTCTGGTAACACTAATTACAACAACTGCAATTTAAGAAATTTTTTAATCAATGAATTTTTTTTTTTTTTTCAATACAACAACAATTCAAGAAAAATAGTGATAAAATAGAAGAAAATTAAAATACACGCACGCATATCATCACAGATTTTGCTTATTATAAAACTTTCAAACTTTTTTTAAGTATGTTGGCATAGTAATGGGAGAAGTGTTTGGTGGGGAAAAGTGTGTGAGAGAAAAATATATGCCATTAAAAAAGGTGTGTGTCAACTACGTATGAGTAATGCAAATTAAGCATTAAAAAACGCTTACAAATTAAATAATTAAAACTTAATTTTAAATCAATAATTATTTTACTTTTTAATAAAACAAATAAAGTTTTACTAAAACTTTTAAATCCAATTTGTAATGGAACTGTTCGCAAATGTATCACTGCAGTGCATCATGACATTTAGCGCTTTGAACCAACTTAACTTTTTAGTACCAATTTGTTTGTGCAAGTAAAAGGCAGTGTTGCTGCAATTTTATAAGCATTAATAGTGCGTTATTTAATTTTCTGTGGTAGAAGTCTGCCGTTATGATATAGCGTAGTGATGCATTTACAAACAGACTTAATGTTAAAACTCAGCTAAATCATTGCACCCTATAAATATAGAATTACGCTGCTATATAGAAGTGAGACATGGTTTATAACCAAACTACGACCAAAGCTAGCCAAACAAAAATTTATACATTTCTGCGCATCATCTGTCGCATTTTCTGGCCGAACACCATAACTAATATCGCATTATAGCGGAAAACTAACGAGAAGCCAATTAACAGGTAAATTATGAGAAGAACATGGATATAGATAGGCCATATTTTTCGAAAAACACCTGCAAGCATAAGAAGATACGCATTTGAATGAAAACCCCAGAGCAAATTCAAAAAATTCCTGTCATCGAACAATATTACAGACATTAATATATAAACATATCATGGAAAGCAGTAAGAACATTAAGTTGTAATAAAATATGTTGGAATAACATTGCAGAAATCCTATGTTCCACAATGGAACATTTATTTCTTCGTTTTCTTTTTTCCTATTTCCTTTTAATAGTTTTTTTTCTTAATTTCAATTTTAACGCTTTTCATATTACAATATTGTCATTACTGATTATACTTTTTTTCTCAAAGAATAATACCTGTATAACATAAGAATAAGAATAAGATCTGTATAACAAAAAAAAATTGTGGCGCTTAAATTGCCAACTTCTAAAATAAAACAGTAAAAAATAAAAACGTTGACAATTTATGCTAGAGGACAATGTCCATAAAGAAAAAATAACAGAAACAACAAAAAGCACACAGTAGAACTATACATAAAAATATGGGCAAACATTAGGTATCGAGTTTACAGTGTTGTTTTTGTTATTGCAGCCCCATATAATACGAACGTCTTACTATTTTTACCACATACACACAAGCGCACGCATTTTAACAGCAGCCTACAAATCGTGCACTTATTTGATGTTTGTTGTTGCTGTTTTATAAAATACACTTTTGCTTGATCATTTCTCTCACTCTATCTCTCCTTTTTACTAAAAGTATCTTTTAAAATAAGTGAGTAAATAAGTGAACAAACGTAAATTTACTAGCAAATTATATATATGGGTGTAGCTGGGGTAAGGGCAGAAGTGAAGTTAAGTGCATTTGCGAGGAAAGGTTAAAGGGGGGGTTTTGTATATGAGTGTGTATTTATTTATATTTTTGTATAGCTTAAAAATACACGAAAATTAAGAAATATTTTAATATGGTGTACATGAGAGAGTAATTTGTACAACAACATTGCCAATTCGGTGAATTTTTTAAGCCTTTTTAAACGTAAAATCAGTTTGGAAATGCTGTTTTAGTGATTTTTAATGGAAAATCAAAATTGTTAAATTAAATTGAAAATTTTTAGACATAATATAGATATATTGTTTGTAAGAAATGTTTAAAAATAATTACAAGCCAAATCTTTCCATACCATAATATCAACTTCCGGGTGGAAGTCAGATACGTAGCGGAAGGCATCAAGGAAAATATGGGGCCGATGCAAGCTAACATATTTTACCAACATCCGGATGATAATAAGGGCAATAATAATAAGTGGGTTTAAATCGAGGACGGTGTCAAACTGTAGGAAAATTCAGCTAGTGCCCATGCGTAACTCATTATCTGGGTGCTTGACCACTCTTCTTTAAAAGGTAATGAACGAGCTTACGACCTCGCCGTTAGAAGAAGGGAACTTCTTAAGTCAAACTTGGACAAAGTGAAACCGCACGAAACAACAAGGAAGCAACTGAAACAATCACCTGGACAGTGAGCAGACCAACAAGGTTTTTATGGGGAGACCTAAACTGGACGATTAACCTGCTCAGATTGAGTAAGTCCGAGATTAGATTAGTAGGCTATGAACGTTTTAACGGGAATCTAATCAATGTAGAGCATGTGATCTTCAAACCCTTGCTTTGTATACACCTTGTTTTTGCTGGGTTTATGCCAACTCACTTCAGGCACGACCAGATACCAGACATAAGCCTATTCAATAAAATTGAGTAACTATGTTGTAGAGACTGAGTTATTTAACGATGGACGATGACGGTTTACCGTTTTTTTTTTTTTTTTTTTGTTTGTTTGTTGAATAAAGGTGTTTTTGGTTCATCCATACAACAAGACTATTGAGGCTTAGATGTAAGTTAAATTATTAAACACTACTAAGTCGTTTAAAAAGAGCATTAAAAGCAAAACACTGGAATAAGCGTATAGATAAGAGTCCCTAATTTACTATTATAATAAAGCTTAGTATTATACTCAGCGATTAGTTAAGAACTGCATATTCGAAGAATAGTGAATAAAAAGTGTTGACATATTCGCCGTATAGTCCAGAACTTGTTTAATACTATTTTTTTTAGAAAATAAAAATTGTTTTTTTTTACCCAAAAAGATGAAAAGCGTTTTTAAAATAAAATTAATTAAAAAAATAAAAATAAATATGTAAAACAAATTTTAAAATAAAATAATACTTTTTGAAACAGAATTATATTTGATTCCATAAATCATTTATTTTTTACGGTAACTGACCTTTCTAATTTTAAAACCAGTTTTAAAACTTAAAAGATTATTCATACATTTAAAATTAAAATACAGTGAATGAAATCTTTGCATTTTTATCAGACAAAATATGACAAAAACGTCATAAATTTTTTTACGACAAATAAAAGCGCACGCGCGAATGATTTTCTTTTATAAGACCTCAAAAACACTTGATAACACTTGTAGAGTGAGAGAGAGAGAGGCATACACAACAGAGAGTTTTGAAAATGGAATCATAAATATACTTATAACAGAGCTTAACAATAAGAAATAAAATAGTAAACAAAAATAAATGTGCATATGTATTTGTGTATAAATAAAATAGAAGAAGAGTTAACCATAAAAATTAAAAACGAGTTAAAATATTTATATTTTATAAAGAAGCACGAAAGAGACAGTGAGTATTGGAAAAAAGTGAGAGAATGAGCGAGAGAGCTAATAAATTGCAGAAAATTTTCCATTGATAAATTTCGTGGGAATGTGATGAAATATTTAAGCAAAAAATGCAAGCCGAAATTCATTTTTTGTTTGTTTCTTTTCTCTGGTGCAGAAAATAAGTGGGCAAAATTCGCTTTTTTTTTTTTTGTTATAAATCGAAGTGGGTGTTAAAACTTAAAATGAGTTGAACTTCTTAAAGGAAAAAAAAAAAGGTTTTTTTATTTTTGAAGTAATAATTGGGAATATACATAAATATGTATTTGTTTATATATGTTTAAATAAAAATGAGTCATTAATGAAATCAAATTTGGAATTAAAAATAAAATAAATAATAATAAAAAAATAAAATATAAAATAAAATAAGGTGTTAAATGATTCATAACAAAAGAAGGTCTATATTTAGAAATTCAAATGGACTTTGGACAAAACTTGTATATTTAAAAATTTTTTTATTATTATTTTTTTTAATAATTAAAAAGAAAAGTAAAGCTCTTCAATCAGAGTCTTTAAGGTATAGTTCCGATACGCGTATTAACCCTATACATCACAAAAAAGTCATTGAAAGTTGAAGGCTGTCTATAAGTTATGAAATAGTTTTTAAAATGAAGTGAATACAAATTTGATTTAAATTGAGACATCACCTAAGAGTTTTGTGTTAAAACATTATTTATTAGCAATTTTTCAGTTTATATGTACATATGCATGTATTTAGAAATAGCGATACCAGTTAAGGGTTCAAAAAATGTTCGATAAAAAGAAAGTCAATGATCATTTCCTATGCTATGTTAATGTTAGCACGACAAAGTTTAAATCGTAATTCGCTCTCACTGATTCATAATTCAACCCCCAATTATGATTCAATTTACATAATTCCCCATAAAAAATTTTGAGAGCGAACCACCAAAATTGTAATTAATTCAGTTTTAATTACTCTGTGAATTAGTAAAAAAAAGATAATATAAATCATCGGGTTTTTAATAATTTATCTGATGATTGTTTGTGATAAATTTGTTTAATCAATTTCCAATTTTTTTTCCACGCTAAGAGTGTTTATTTAATTTCCTAACCTTCTTTCGATTTAAAGAATTAAATAAAAATAACATTAAAAAAAATTACAAAGGTACCATGTGAACGGGGTAATTCAAATAGCGAACAAGGTAATTAGCAAACGAGTTTTTACATGCTGTACTCCAACTGGGCTTTTAAAAAAGGAGGTTTAATATTGGCTGAAGAATTGTATTACTAAGGCTATTCAGAAAACCAAATTTTAGTATATGGTTGAATATTCAATCTTTAGGATGCTCACCACAAGGCCAAGCATTTGCTTTTAGTAAAATTGCACTCTCTTACAAACAAAGAACAACAATAATTATCATAGTTTTTGCGGGTAGCAATACATCCTAAAAATGTTACATTTGGATTGATTTCGCCGGTCTGCCCAGACCTAACAAGGTTCCTCCATCCCAAAATTAAGCCAACTGTTGCATAGATTGTGGCAAAAAAAATTTACTTTGATGAAAACAGTATCAGACTAACATAAAAGCCGGGCTGGATTCTACTCGTTTGGAATGTGTTCCTCCGTTTACGACTATAGAACCAGGCAGTAACATCCTAGTCATCGAGATATTCACGGAAACGGTTACGAAAATTACCAAATAGTTTTGTATGATTACCGGATTATACCCTGAAGATGATTTAATAATATTACAAAGTGTTTAAGACTAGTTTTTGCTTCAATTGGTAAACATGGATGAGACATAGGTTCTCCTCTTCAAAAATAACACAAAGGAACAGTTAAAGCACTGGACTGAATTGGGACAACCGTATCCAAAGAGGACGAAGACAGTTCCATATGTAGACAACGGGCGGCTATAGATTTGAGAACATGGTAGGCAGTGGAATTTTGTACGAAAGGCTTAACCGGACTATTTTCGTGTACTTTAGGCCGAATTGATGGGCATTTATCATGCTGCAGAGTAGATCTGGAGTAATAGGGCTCCTACCAATGACATAAACATCTTTTCTGATCGCCATTTGGCTATGAGATCTCTTTCAATTGTGACGTTTAACTCTGAGCTAGTTAGAGACTACCGAGATTCTCTCGGGATCTTAACACAGCAATTTTGTGTCAACCACGTTTGGGTTCTGATTACAGGGATATCCCCAGGACTGTTCTAATCCAAACGAAGCATATACTTAAGTCATCTAATTCGTTCTACTTCAATTTATAAAAGAGTTAGCTAGCAAGCTGTCTATCATAGTTTATTTATTGTTTTTAGGGCAACCACCCTGAACAACTTATATTTTGTGTTGTGTAGAAGATACTGGCTACTATTTAATCATTTTGCAGTTAATTCAACTTCTTTTCATTATAGAATTAGATATGAGAGTCCGTAGCAGAATTTTGGAGATTATCACTTTGATTTTTTTTTATAATTTTTATGTGACAGTTGGAAATTTGTTTTTTTTGTTACTTAATAAGTACCTTATTTATTATTAAAATGCATATAAAGTTATTGTAATGAGTTATCCGACTTTTAATGTGAGCCACTGTACTTAATATATTTATTCGTTTTAATTACAATTTCTTAGGTCTCTTGAAACCTATTAAAAAATTAAATACCTAAATACTTAAAGACTTAATTTCTATGTTAAGAATAAACGAATGGTACTTGATTTTTTCGTACGTACCACTAAAGTTTAGTTAGTTAATCCCTAGAATTTACAGCAATTTGTATAAATTCCTTTACGAAAATATACGTCAAAAACACTGTAATTGGTATTTTAACAACAACAACAAAAATTATTGTAAGCTTTTACCAGAAGCCAAAAACGATTTTTTGTACATATAAAACTTTTCCTTTTTTTTATCAATTTATTTCGTTAATTTTTTATATTTTTTGTATTAATAATTATTATGACTGATAAATAATATTAACTACTAATTCGATGAAGATTATATATTTTTTTCTTTTATTTCTTGGCACTATATTTGCAATAGAATACTTTTCTATTATATTTCATGCATTTTTTTTATTAATATTGTTCTTGTTTAATTAATGAAATTTTTTAATTACTTAAATTTTTTTATAATTATTTCTATTCCTTAAATTAGACTTGTAAGCATTCTTTTTTATTATTATTATTCCAAAATATAGAACATTTTCTACTTTATTTTTATTATTTTAAATTAAACGCATTTTTAAAACAATTTTTTTAATAAAAAAAAAAAAAAACGAAATTTAAAAAATATAACTTTTTATAGCTTTTTTGCTTCATACATTTAATTTTTCTCTTTCTGCTTTGTTATATTTTTAACAAATTGATTTTAAAAATATACTTCGTTAAAACCACACAAACAAATTTTCGATTTATTTAAAATTTAATTTTTCGTTTTCTATAAAAAAGAGCCACGAAAACCTCAAAAAAAGTATGCGTTTAAAAAACAATATGCATGTGTGTGTCTGTCTGTCTCTTTTTAGCGTGTATTGTAAAGAAGTCAGTGTGGTATAAACTTTCGTTGTATGTGCTTTACGTTAAACGTTCACTAGTAGACTAATACACTTAAAATTGGGGAGCTGCTATTGGAGTATATGAAGCACTGAAGTAGAGATACAACAAAATTAAAGAGGCACAAAAAACACAGAAATATGTTTTATGCATTAAGAAAAAAAAATCAACAGCACTAAACATATGGTTGATGTGTGTTAAAAGATCGAAAACGAAACTAAATAAAAAGAAACGAACAACAACAATGATGTTGGCAATAAAAAAAGAAGCTACAAATAGAAGAGAAGAGCAACAAGTTTCTTAATAGCATTTTAAAATAGCAAATTTTAATCAAAGCTGCTTAGAATTACACAACAACTCCATTAATTGAAGTTAAACGATGTCTTAATTGACTCGAAACATTATAACTCTTTTAACATAAAACTCTTAACAGTTTCGCAAAACGATGCCAAATAAAAACCTTGACAGTCTTTCCACAGTCCCCAATATATTAATTAACAGTGCAAGTCCCACTAAAATATTAAAAAAAAAATCCTCTTTTAAGATATATTAACGTGCTCACATTAAAACCACATTGAAAACATACTCTCTTACTTATATATCTTCTTTAAAAACCGAAGCACAATCTCTTTCTATGTTATATGTAATGATGCAAAAACTCTCTTAAGTAAAGCTTAACAGAGTTTTAATTGACTTTACACTAGAAATAATAAAACCTTTTAAACACACACTTTCACAAGATCACATTAAAAAACTTAGCCAACAGCCTGTTAAAAAAAAATCGTTAGACAAAACATTAATGGTGTTTTATTCCTTAAAAAATAACCTTCTCTTATAAAAAATATCCATTAAAGAATTGAATAACTCTTTTATTTATCAGTCTCAATAACAACCACATAAAAACACTGTCGCTTTCTACAATACACGTTATGTCTTTATTAAGTCCCCCAACTACAACTACTAAGACTTTGCCTCTTTTATTTACACTGTCAACTCCTGTAGAAATTCTTTGATGATACGTGTATATACAGTGATGTGCAGAAGTGTAACATGATTTTATACTTTCTATTTCAAGACCCTGTATTTTCTTAAGTTTAAATGAACTGAGTACTTCTGTTGTATGGTATTATAGGTACAAATGCCTTCTTCTTTCAAAATTAGTTTGATGCCAATACAACAACAACGACAGTAGTCGCAGCAAAAAGTATAAATAAAAACAAATTTTACAATTTTACATCGTAGATTTTAGTTTAATATAAAGGTTCCGCCAAATATTTTTTTTAATGCTATAAAAAAACTACTGAATATTTTCTCAAATTTCTTTTTTATTTGAAAGTACAATCCTTCCGGTTAACAATGGAAAATAATTTCATTCAAATGGCTGCCTCGGCTGGCCATGCAGTAGCTTACACGATCGGTCCAATTTTTAAGCACATTATCGATTGTGTGCAGATGTATATTGTCCTTTAAAGCGTTAATTGTCTCTGGCTTGTTGGCGTAACACTTATCTTTGACGGCACCCCACAAATAATAGTCCAACGGTGTCAAATCGTAGCTCCGAGGTGGCCAAACGATACCAGCTCTGCCGCTGATAATGCCATCTTCAAAAACAGGGCGCAAAACATCGAGTGTAGCTTCGGCTGTGTGGCACGTAGCGCCGTCCTGTTGAAACCAAATGTTGCTAATAACCCCCCCTTAAATTTTTGTGAACAAAAATTCGTTCAACATGGCCCGATAACGATCGCCATTGACTGTAACGGCTCATTTTTGAAGAAAAATGGCCCAATTATGCCTCTGGACCAAAATCCGCACCAAACAGTGACTCGTCTTGGGTGTATCGGCTTTTCAATGTATGTTATTTAGCACTTTTTTTTAAGCATTGAGCAGTTTTGTAGTTTTCTTTTTGTGTTTAAAAAATAAGTTTTTCTTTAAATTGTGCAGATTTTGCATATTTTAACTTTTTAGTTTTGTACTTTAAATTTGGATATTTTGGTTGCAATTTCTGAAGTAAGAATCTTACATCATTTGCATAATATAACTGTAACATATTTTATTACTAATAAAGTGAAAGTACCTAGTTTTGAAAAAAAAAATGTTTGTTGTAATTGCCGAAAATTTCACTAAGCGTATGGTGATATTATAAAGTTCGAAGAAATATATATATCGCTTATACGACACCCATTACATACAATTACAACAGAAAATTTGTATTTATTTTTGTTATATGCAACTTTATGAATAAATAGTGAAAGTGATAAATATTCTCTGATTTCTATTTTTTGTTAATTTTTAGAAATCAGAAATATCATAATTAAAAAAAATATATATATATTTTTTATGATTCGTTTCTCAATAATTCCAAAAATACTGGTTATATTAAGAAATGATATTAGAATGACTTAAAGCTGGTATAATGTGGAATTATTTAACATATGGCTTAACGAAATCGAATGATTCAATTTAGAGTTATTATAAGATGTATGAAGCAGCCTCTTCAAAAATATCACATTTTAGAAAAAAAAAAAATTTTTTCTAAAATATAAAAACTTATCCATAGAATCTGAAATGCTTATGATTTTTGCGATCATAGCGCAACAAAAAAATATAGTGGTTATCCAATGTTAGAACATTTTTTTCCATTTGTTGCATAGTGTTATTATGCCTATTCACATACGTATATAATAGAGAAAGAATACCTTTACTCACTCTTCAAAATTAAAGGCACACAAAGGGAAGTTGTAGTTTAAGAAATACAACAACCAAGATAATGCAAATCATTAAATACGTTCATTTTTTGTTGTTTGTATTCTATTTTCATTACAATCAGCAGTTTCTACCTTTTTGCTATTTTTGTTTTCGCAATAATTACATACTTTGAAAGGTAATTAACACTTCAAATAAACATCATTATTATTAGACTATAAAACAACACATATTACAGAAACAACAAATTAAAACACTAAGTCGAGACTAGGAAATATAAAATTACAAAAGGCACGTTAAACAACAACAAAACTTATTAGAGCATTGATTTGAAGTTAAAAGAAAAGAAATACTACAAAAACAAAATATGTAACAGTAACAAAACAAATGAAGGTGTAAATAGTAAAGCAAAAAGAGAAGAAATAAATATAGCAGAGATGCCAAACTTAAGATTTTTGTTTACTTTAAAAACTAATGATAAAACTTCTTAACTCTTCTGCACTCCTTGGGCAATTTGGCCGAACTTTGATTTTCAGACGCAAAATTTTTCTCTTTTATTATAAGATATGGACATTAAACTTTAATTTATCCATTATAGGGACGATTTACAAACAAAGTATCATAGAAAGCGCACATATACAAGGGATGCAGAAATAAACAATTGTAAAGGAAATTGTAAGTTTTTAAAGAATACTTAGAAATTTTGAACTCCAAAAAACTAAACCCGCCTGTGAAGCGCAACGAATGATGTTGTTATGTTTTTGTTTTGATCGAGTATTTATTGACTTATTTTCTATTTTATAATTAAATATGTCAACATTTTTTATATAAACTGTTAAAAAATACTTATTTTTAAAAACTAATCACACAGGCGAGATTTAGTTTATAGCGTGCCACTAAACACCCTCTATGTTAAAAAATGTTATTAAAATAATAATAATAATGAATAAATAAATTAATAAAAAATATAAAAAAAAAATATTTTAAAAAATATATAAATAATAAAAATATATAAATAAAAGAAAAAACATAAAGAAAACTATTAAAAAAAATATTGAAAAATATATATATCAAAAAATATATAAAATATAGAAAACAATATAAAAAAAAATAATAATTATCTATATAATTAATAGGCTAACATACATTAAGAGGCTAATACGACTTAAAAATTCTTACACATAGAAAAAAAACACATTTATTTGTATACAAAATGAAAAAAATATATATATGAGTGTATGTATATATTTTTTGTCATATAGAAAATTTTTTTTTTGGATTTTTTAAAAAAGAAATTTTTTAGAAAAAATAATTTTATTTTTTTTTTAGGCTTATATTAAAAAAATGTTGTAAGAAAAGTTTCAAATAAAATACAATTAAAACTTATTTAAAGTTTACATATGGTATATATGGGGATTAATTTTAAAACACTAATTTATATTATTATATATATAATATATATATAAATATACATAATATATATATATATATATATATATATATATATATTATATATGTATATAATATATATATATATAATATATATATATATATATATATATATATATATATATATATATATATTATATATATATATATATTATATACATATATAATATACACCATATTATATATACATACACACACACATATATATATATATATATATATATATACACAAATAAATATACATATATTATATATATACATATATTATATATATAAACATATATATATATATATATATATATATACATATATATATATATATATATATATATACATATATATACATATATATATATATATATATATATATATATATATATATATATATATATATATATATATATATATATATATATATATATATACATAATTAAAACAAATGCTAGAATGCGGCTGATTGTATCTGCCGCTAAGTACACTAATAATATTTATCTTTTAAAAAAAATTTTAAATAATAGAGGTAAAAAATATAATAGAGGTAAAAAGTAATTACAAAAAAATAACTATTTTTTAGGGAGTAAAATGCATATATGTATGTATAAAAAGTCGCGGAATTACAAAATTTACCTTGTAGAGTTACCAGATATTTTTTATTAAAAATTTACTTAATATTATTATTATGATTTTTTTTAATTATAAATATTAGGTTTTTATTAAATCAGAAAATTTTCCATATTAACTTTTACATAAGATGGCCTTTTCATTTATTTTCGTAATTTTTATCAAATATTTTTTTATTCGAATTTTTTAATTAAATTAAAAAAAAAATTACTCAATTTTTTAATTCAATTTATATATATATATATATATATATATATATATATATATATATATATATATATATATATATATATATATATATATTATATATATTTCTTTATCTAATTAAATTTCTTTTATCTAATTAAATTTAAATATAAATTTAATGACTAATTTTTTTAATTCAATTTTTTTCTAATTTAATGGCCCCTATTCATAGTCACACACTAAAGTTGTCTCTTGCTAGAGTTTCAACTACAATTTGCTTAACGTTTATATTTAATTTTTTATCGAATATTTTAAAGCGGGATCTGTAAACACGTGGTTTTAAATTTTGATTTTATTTTGATTTTATTATTTAAAGCTACAGTGACAAACAGGGGTCATTTGATCCATTTGTATATCTTTCTGGCAATATTTTTTTGATCAATGATTTTTCTGAATTGGTAATTTCTGATTTTTATTAAAATTGGAACAAATAAAATTTAAAAGCATTCCTATTTCTTTAGTGTTCCAAACGCAAATAAATAACGCAACTTCCTAAAAAAAACGGATGAGGATTGACCCATTTGCATATTTCATCAGTTACTTTTCCGAATACTTTTCGTGAAAATTGTGTTTCTAAGCGTATGTATATATGATGTTCTATAGTTGCGATCGAGAATCTCCATGTGAGTTCGACGTTGTTCCTACAGGTTGTTGTTTGCCCAAAATATCCTTGGCTTTGGCATTGCGTTATATTATATTTATTACTTTTATGTTCCAGGACTTACATCCATACAGGAGGGCCAATTTAACGCTGCTGTTGAATATGTTTCTCTTAGACCATTTGGAGATAGCAGTCAGTCCACACAGGACTTAAAATACCGAAAGATTGTCTGGATTTGGACATCCAAAACATTATATCGTCGCTACAGCTATCAGTCCTTGTTTGAATGTTCTTAATGCTCAACACTATGTATCCTGAATTTGGTGTTGTTTAGGATATTGTTCCATCTTTGCAACTTCACTCCTCAAAGACTTAAGTTTAGCAAACATGGAACGATGAATGAGTGTTAAAAGGCAAATATCATATCCATATTCCATAGTCTCAAGTGTTGGTTAAGTTCCCATCTTATGCCTCTGCTGACTGTTGTATCATTGCAAAAGACAACATTAAAAGCTGTATTCTATAGAAGCGGATCACTGCATCACTGTTGGATATTATGCAGAGCAGAGCTAATGACATCTCTAACATAGAAATGAAAAAGAATTCGTGAAAAAAAATACGTGAAGCTTTACTTTACGCATGAAAGTAATGATAATGACAAAATCTCTTATAATCGAAACATTTTTCACAAATTTTTAATTTATTTCTTTAAATTACTTTAAGTTGTCTGTTAATGAGTTAGAGTCGACTTTTGTTCTCTTAAAGTATTCATTATTTTTGACTATGAAGAATATGGGCAATTTTTTTTTGTAATTAATTAATTTTTTTAATTAAATTTTTTTTAATTAAATTTTTTTTTGCTATTTTTAATTTCTTTTTAATTGTGTTTATTTTTTCTAATTTTTTTCCTAATTTTCTCTTCTTAATATACATATAAAATCCGCTTTTTGCAAATCAATCATTAAATCTCAATGAGTTCTCTTATTCAGCTTCTTTTAAATTATATTTTCTCTTCTTTAAAATGAACTCTCTATTGGTCTGCCAAAAAATAAACTTAACCTTTGAACCAAATACATGCTGATGGATTGTATGTATTTTGGCATTAAATAACAACAAAACTTGTAAATCTCAATTTTTTGATAAACACAATTATTCACAACACTTCGCTCTCTTTAGTTAACAGTAGAAACTAACTGTAACAAACACAACACACTCACATTTGAGCAAATCACTTTTTTTTAATAGAAACTTAGGCGCCTACACAATCACAACCTTTGTTATCTTTAGTGTCAAAATGAAAAAAATGTGTTTGAAGAAAAAAACGTGATTTCCTGTTAATAATAAACAATGAGAGTAAATCATGACTATGGTGATTTTTATTAATAATAATTACAATAACAAGAGCAATAAAATTTATCGTTAATAAACTACATAAATAATGTCAAAATTGGACAATTATTAGAACAGAATTAAAAAAAAATGCGAAAAGTCGGCTAAATAAATAACAATATAGTAACATTGAAATTACATCTGGAAAAATATGTATGTATGTAATGAATGTATTTAAAAAATACACTGAAAAAAAGGTCAATTTTATTTTAAAAACAAAAAAATTCTAATTTTAGTGTTATTTTTCTTATAAAATATAAAGATTACAAAAACATAAATAAAAATGTATTTACTAAAAAAAAAAGTTTAGAGCTCTGTTTCCTTTTTCTACATAGGCTACAAAAGGCTAGTCGTGCGCTTACAAACTGAAAAAATGGTATCTCATCATGGTTCTTCATTAAGAAACTCAGTCTCTACAACGTAGTTCCTTAAAGATTCTCAATTTATTAAAGCGCACTGTCCTATGTCCAGAAAAAAAACATGGCATACACCACATACTTGCTCAATGTGAGCAAATCCTTCGTCCTATTCTCATCTGAGTTTATCTTATGGGTAGATTATTGTGATTCTACTTAATTTCTTGTTTAACGAAAGAGCTACATGGATCACTCACGATCATTGTATCAAAGGGTTTTTCTGTTTTTAAAAAGCTTTTCGTATGAAAAAAAGTTTGTTTCGTTAAGAAGAAACGTATTGCAACGTTTTCGAAGAAAAAAAGAAAGGGTCCGCCATCTAACGTTTTTTTTTCAACTAGTGCTAACTTCGTGAATGGTAACACTTAGCTCATGTCTGATTTGACAGATAATTAGTTTTATTCTTCCGCTGAACGAATATGGTTGTGTATATGCTTAAACAACGCTGGGAATCTGGGCCTGCGATCGACTTACAGAAGATGCCGATTTTGCCAAAAAAAAATCATCTTTACAGATAAAGCTCATTTTGATCTTGGCGGGTATGTAAACAAGCATAATTGTCGCATTTGGGGCACAGAAAACCCGCACGCATACATTGAAAAGCCGAAACACCCAAGACGAGTCACTGTTTGGTGCGGATTTTGGTCCAGAGGCATAATAGGGCCATTTTTCTTCGAAAATGAGCAAGGAGTGGCCATTACAGTCAATGGCGATCGTAATCGGGCCATGTTGAACGAAGTTTTGTACACAAAAATTGAAGAGGAGGATATTAGCAACATCTGGTTTCAACAGGACGGCGCTACGTGCCACACAGCCGAAGCTACACTTGAAGTTTTGCGCCCTGTTTTTTAAAGATCGCATTATCAGCTGTAGAGCTGATGTCGTTTGGCCACCTCGGAGCTGCGATTTGACACCGTTGGACTATTTTTGTGGGGTGCCGTCAAAGATAAGTGTTACGCCAACAAGCCAAAGACAATTAACGCTTTAAAGGACAATACTCGTGAAGCCATAGGTGAAATACAGCTGCACACAATCGATAATGTGCTTAAAAATTGGACCGATCGTGTAGACCACTGCATGGCCAGCCGAGGCAGCCATTTGAACGAAATTATTTTCCATTATTAACCGGAAGGATTGTACTTTCAAATAAAAAAAGAAATTTGAGAAAATATTCAGTAGTTTTTTATAGCATTTAAAAAAAAAAAAAAAAAAATATTTGGCGGACCCTTTACTACAACTTTAATTTATTGGTTTTATTTATTTTCCTCTACTATATGGTTTTTATTTCTCTACCTCATACTTTTTGTTTTAGCGTTTTTATTCTTTTTATTTTTTTTTTCTAATTTTTATTGCCTTTTTTAGGTTACACTAGCGTTTTCTATTTAATAATTTTTTCTGTGATTATTTATAATTTTTTTCTGCATTTTTATTTTATTTATTTTATTTTTACCTTTTTATTTACGCCCCTATTACGGTTTACAACTCGACTCAGTTGAATTGAAATTTTACAATTTGGTATTGTCGACCACAACTTATCCTGTTAAAAACACTAAAAATTGTAACTCATCAATAATTACTGCTATTGATTTCAACTTAAATTTCAATTCCACCTTAATATGGACATTAGTTTCCCTTTTGTATTCTTTTAATTTAACTATTTTGAAATTTGAATATAACGTTCTTTTCTGTGCTTCTTAATTGTTTACATCCTAAAAATATACCATTAAAAACAACCGTAAAAACAAAACAATTGCATACATACACTAAAGCACATAATGAAAAAGCTTTTTTTCTCTCTTACATATAATGCTTATGTGTTTGCCTCTGTGAAATAACATGAGTCATGTATTAATGAGTTGATGACACCTAAAGAAAGCTTTATTCATTAATACACCAGCAGCACACAGCCACACAGTCACACACACACACAACACCAGTAACAATTATAATCATTAATTAAGAAGAAAAAAGACCGCAATTACCGTTACTTATATGACGACAAAGCAATTATACAGAGAAATTTCCCGTTTATTAAATAAGTTTTGGGAGTTTTAAGTAAATGTTACTCTTTTGGGGGTCATTGAAGTAGTAAGGTGTAGACTTTAGGATATTTATTTGGGTTATTTATACATAACACTTATTATTAATTGTTACTTTATACAGTTGATATCAACTATCTCGTTAAATTAATGAAAAAGGAAAAGTAAAGCAGTGTTACCATTGTATTAAATGTGTTAAGAAAGAAAAATACAGTGAATTTGAATGTCACAATATAAAATGTATGTATAACTTTTTTAATTGTGAATAATTTTTTCGAATTTAGCCAACAAAGGAAAAAGAAACGATTTAAAATTTTAACTGTTTCAGATATAAACTACATATCGTACGTAAAAAATCTTTTGACGATTACTAAATTGAACTTTTTTGTGTTATCAAATAGAAACTTAATAAAACTTACCCTGATTATAGGTTTATAAATACTATGATTAAATATTTAATAGTATTAATCTTTAAGGAATGAAAGGAAACTTACCTAGAAAGAAAAGAATAATATTAAATTTTATTAATAAACTATTTTTATAAATTTTAAAAATTAAAAAAGTACACAAAAAAATTAAGTAACTTAATTAATTAGGAAATAATAAGCCCCAGTTTTTAATTTTCTCTACAAAATATTTTTTTATTTCATAATTTTTTCAAAAATTTGTTGTTCTTTGAGCAAATTTGGTACACAAAATTTAGATAGAAAAATTGTATTTATTTAATAGTCACCACCAAAACGTTTTCTTGCTAAATTTCTTATTTGTTTAGTCATATGTTTATATGGCAAGACAAGAAAAAATAACTCAGCCGGCGGTCATAATTTTTTTTATTCGCTTTGCATGTCAAAAAAGTGTCACTGTTCTTATTTGTGACGATCATGATATGGTGGGTGACGTTTTCTTCTTCTTCTTTTTTCTCTCACACAGAAAATGTAAAAATAATAACTTGGTCGTAACAATTGCACAAATACATTCTGTTTAAATACACATTTTCCAAAAAGAAAACAGAATTTATAAAACTGACGTAAATTAAATCCGCTTTTAAATAAAATACCACTGACATCTTAACACCTTTGATACATACATACATCCATAAAAATATATATAATTGCTCATACGCTTACCGACACTTTTATTCTTTTTCACTCTCCTTCCCTCTTTCATAAATCATGTTACTCATACTCTGACACATATTTACAAACACACATATAAAACAATGAGCATTTGTTTTTAAATGGCCATATTGACCATTTTTTATTTGTATTATTTGTTGTCATACAAACATGTACATATTTTTAACGGGGTTATTGTTATTATTCTTGTTGCCATTATTGCCTTGTATATTCACATAATGAAGCATCAAGTTATTGACCCACATACCTCAACACCCAAAATAAATATGAAGAATGATAAAATACTGAATGATTTGTTGAAATAAATCACTTGTATATACAAACACACACAAAATACAACCTACAAACAAAAATTACCGGCATAAATTTCTTACAATTGTCATTGGAAAATGTGTAAGAGAGACATTTTTAAGGGAAAGAGTTAGAAAGTGATAAAAAATGAAAGACGGGACATAAAAATAACAGTAAAATCGCTATTCTTGTATGGCCATTTATTATATTTTAACCTACACATACATATATGTTTGACCAACAAACTGACTGTGTATCAGCGTCATAAGGAAAAAACAATTAAAGGCTGAATTTTGGTGTTGTCAAAAGTTACAAAAATGCTAGAGAAAAGAGAAAAAGAAATTATCGGGTATGTCACACATTCCGATCGAAATGGTTTTGATTTTTATTTCCAATTTCGATAGATTTTGTTTTTTGTTCTATAAAATTCCGAACGATTTTATTTATTCCAAAAAGAACTAAAATTTACATTTCAGTGAAAACAAAATAAAAAGTATTATATTTGTATCACTTTTTATTCATATGTACCATTTTGCTTGCGAAGTAGACTTCAAAGTTTTTTAAAAATTTAAAAACAGAAATTACGAAAAAATATTTTCGAAATGAAATCACTTTTAACACATTATGAGCGGAGCGGGAGCGAGAGCGGGTACTAGTACCCGTTTCGTAGATTGTCACTTATAAGCGGGGCATTAAACGAAACATTATTTTTTCCCTTGTGTCACTTAAAAGTGATGATTTTAAACGTGTACGGCAATTCGTAAAACAGCTCCCGCTTTTATATTAATTTCAAAAGTGGTTTCATTTAGAAGAAAATTTTCGTTTTGCGTTTTCTGCAGTGTTGCCACTTTATGTGTAACTGCATATATTTTGTGTAATTTTTGGTTTTATGTGTAGCCCGTGTGTAATTCGTTTCATGTGTAATTTGTATAATTTTTACTTTGCTGTTTGCTTTAACCGCTGTATTTTGATCGATATGTATGACAGTTTGGGTTGGTTTTGAACATATTTCAATAGTTACTTCTTAATTCAGCACTTTTGATTCATTTCTGCTTGTTTCGTTTCTTGAAACTTCTCCCGGTATAAGCCGGTGTTTTTCTTTTACTTATTAGTGGTTCCAATCAATAGCAATACGAGTAATGTTATCTTATGCACTTTCCTTCTATTTTCTCCTTATAATTTTGTTAGTTAACTCGTGTTTAAGGTTTGGCGTTCGATATTATGTTCGGTCAGGTCAAACCTTTTTAGGTTTTTAATTGTCAGAGCGTTTAATTGTAACTGTGCGACACTGATAAAGGATGGTTTTGTACTATTTAGTTTTCAGTGCAAATTTTTCCAGTATCAAAAAAAGATTCATAACATGTGGCAATGTCATAAACGCCCAGTAAGGTCAGTAAGAAACCAAATTTTGTGTGATATTTTTAATGCCGGTTGTGTACAAACCATGAAGATGTTGGTGACAACACTGGTTTTTTGTTGTAGCTAATTGCGCTATTAATTTCACTTTCGATCGGAATTGAATTCTGTGACATACCTGTATAATTATGTGGTAGAAAATATTTGGAAAATTTTAAGAGTTTTTATGAGAGTTACCGTTGTGCAATTTAAGGACAAATTATCTGTTATAAGCATTAACGAATATTGAATATAGGCCTTGACAATGATAAAACTGATTGACTCATTAGAATGGTACTTGAAAAGATTTATTTGTTAAAAATTTATTCAGCATCAAGCATTGCCTAGCCCGTAAGGCATATTAGCGATGTTTTGTTGAAACTGAAGTTCGAAAATATCGTGGATGGCGGGCACGTTTGTCATTAACAACAGTGGTGTTATTTATTAATTTTAAAAGCAATCGTGGCATGAACTGATTCTAGGTCAAACACGTGTGAAAATTTTTAAGAGATTGTTTGTTTACAAAGTTGCTAAGGTAAGTTTTTACGCTTTAACCCTAGGATATACAACTTGGTCTGACTAGACAATTTTTACTTTAATGCGCAATATTTTTTTTTTTTAGTTAAAAAGAAAAGAAAGGATATGAATTCTACCACTGAAGTGTTCTGAAGCGAAATTTATTTGGAGTCGATCGGTACATATTAAGAGGTTGAAATTCAATTTTGTCAAAATAGTGCACTAAATGCACAATTGTGGTCTGGCTAGACTACAAATTATTTTACAACGGTTTATACGATTTTACCACGCAAACACTCGTCCAAAGCGTCAAGAATTAGTAAATCAGTTGCCATAGATGATCTTTTGTTAACGCTTGATACTAGCGTATAGTAATTAATCGTATATACCCTAGATCTAAATTTGATGCTTGATCTTCAGATTCTTTCTTATCGCTGACTTACTAGATTAAGCCGGTATACTCAGTTAAAAACCACTCAAATATGACATAAAGTACGATGGATATGTGACTAATGAATAAATTATGCATTAAGAGATCAAATTTATACATGTAAGACTCTGATGGTATATGGGAGTTAAAATAAGAAGAAAGAGTTGTGATGAACTTCGCTCAAAAGTACTTTCATACGGGACGTAGCATACACTGTGGCAAACTTAACGGAAATTTCCCCTGCTCTTGTTGGTGCAGGTCTCGCTAACAAAGGATTTGTACCATTTTCGTTTCGAAAATCAAGTGAGCGTCCAAGTTATTAAGCCTTGTTTGGGTATTATGAGAAGAGGTACTCTTTGTGCTCCTACATTCAAAAAAAAAAAGAAAAAAATAAGACTGTATTACTGTTATAGGGTATATAATTGCAAAAGATGAACCAAGTAGAGCAATGAACCAAACATTGTCACAAAATCTAACCAAATTATTGACTACAACCGAAATGAAGCAGGAGTAGATACAATGGATCAAACGGTATCGTATTATATCTGCAAGTGTAAAACAAAACCTTGGCCTTTGGCTATGGTTTTTCAATATGCAATATTCATGAATAGATGGTAAAAACAAAGCAAATGGACCGTCGCCGTCGCTTCCTTATTGAATTATCAAATCAGTTAGTACGGCCACATATGGAATGTCGTGCATTTAATGCTTATATATTGTGTTATCCACATATCAGAAAAGCTATGGCAAGGTTTGATGTATTTGTAAGTATCATACTATACATTTCTATATAAGAATAAACAAAATTCACTAATTTAATTTCAGTAATCTTTTTCAGGGACCGACACCAAACCTCAGCCTGAATAATTAGAAACTAATATGGAAACAGTTGGTCTGCGTGTAAGCTTACAAGTCAAATGATACTCAAAACTCGATTTTGTTGCTAAAAATGCGGCAAATCCATGTGCTTATAACATTGTAAAGAGACCAAAACGTATGTTTGCAATCACTGTGATATAAAATAATACAAAATTTAGTAAAATAATACTAGAATCTCGTTAAATTACTTGCCTAATAAACGACTGATTAAAAAAACATTTGTTTAGTTTTACTTTTGGTTGTATTTTTAAGCTATTCACCCAACCAAGAGGTATTCGGTTCAAATCCAGGCTAGAACAGCTGACAATTTTCAACATCGGTACCACCTCATAAGATTGTCAGCGACTGGTTGTGAGTACATATTTACGCTTTTCTAACAAATGCATTTGCAGTTCGGAGACGTTTCTAAGTCGAAAAAAAATTTTGTTTAAAATGGTAGGAGGGCGGTAAACCTTAGACTTAGAGCCCCTAAATGGAAGTTCTATGAAGACAAATTTAAATCTGCTTTGTCTTCTAAGAGGAAATGGAGACAAATTCGGGACAAAGTCGGATTTTGAATAAAAATACTGCTGCTAATAGCGATGAGGATGTCGATAATATAACTTTTGTTATAATTGAAGAGGACCAAAGATCACATTTGAGTAATTAATCAGAATCAATTGGTTGCGATAAAGTAAGTCCAAAATTCATAAAACTTATATTGAACAATATTATTAGATGTATTTCATATTTATTTAATACGGTTCCAATATTCCAATACCTAAATCTGATAAGACTTACAGACCTATAACAATATTACCATATTTATCAAAGGCGTTTGAGGGCATAGTACATGGTCAGATTAGTAAACACTTATATGACAACTCTCTGTTAACTAGCAAACAATCTGGCTTTAGGCATAAGCATAGCTGTGTAACTGCTATCCACTACGTGGATGTTGCCAAGGACTTAAGGTCTAAATTGGACAAAAATATGATGTCATTTCTTAAAAGCCTTCGGCACTGTTGATCATAATATCCTCTATCACTAATTGAAAAATATATTTAACTTTTCATCATCAGCCGTACAATTATTACATACATACTTATATGATAGTGCTTGGTTTCAAGATCTAACTAAATTTCATAAGATATAATACACAAGTATCTGAAAGACATTTCCATATTACCGCCATTCGCCTGTGGAACCAACTTCCATCAAACATTCAACTGAATAGCAATACAATGCATTTTAGATCCGCAATCAAAGCACACTTTGCATAGAATTAGCACTTGTCAATTTGTTAGGCAATTGTGAATGGATCAAATACTATTTTTCTTCTTTACTTATAAATCTTAACAATGTTTATATATTTAGTTTTAGTTTAATATTTACATTTTATATATTAGTTTTACTTAAGATTCCAATTTGCCCTTATCTACCCAGTACTGTTAAATAAGATTTATATTCTTGTTGTACTGTTGTTCAATGTTTAATAAATGAACAATTAAAAGAAATAAATAAAATAATTCCCTTACATTGGTCCCAAAAATAGAATCGAGTGCAACTCACCGATTGAGAGAAGTCCCCCTTGTACCACTTGGGTTGTCGTGAAAATTATGTAGGTAGGTATGTATGTAACTTTTATTATTTTCAGTCTACTCGAAATATAGACCAGAGGTTAATTAGGTCAAAATATTCTTTTAGTTATAAATTTCTAACATATTTTTTCTTTAAAACCTTATTTACAAGTTGATCTTTTTTGTTGTTGCACTTTTTTTTTTAAAGGGCTCACAATAAATTCTACTTGACCCATTTTTAATAAAAGTTGTATTAAAAGAAAGAACACAAAAATAAACAAATAGTGATGATGCCCCGCGTCACACGTTTTTATTTAAATTATAAAATACTTCAAAATATTGCAATTGTATAGTCATCAACAGCAGTAGCGGCAACATCAAATAGTCAGGCATCCAGTTAGCCACTTTAGCATCATCAACACTACCCACTGATAATAGTTTTAAGATGATGACAAATCACGTTTAAAATATATTTATAAGAGTGCTGAGAGAGAGAAAAAAGGGGGAAAATACTGTATGAAACACAAAATTACATTTAAACAAAAATAATTGAGGGAAAAAATACATTTTATGGACAAATGTAACTTAACTTAACTTAACTTGTACTGGTATTTTAAATTAATCTTTCAAAGTTCAATTTTATATTGATTTTTTAAAAATTCTTGAAGGGGTTAATGCTAATATATTGGGTGTAAGAAAAAGCTTGATTGTAAATTCGACCAAAAATAAAATATCTTTTTTTATTATTTGAAATGAGCTTTATTATACCAAATATGTACCGTCTTGATCGAAAACCCTTTGTTAGTTTTGGGGTAAAGCCATTATTTCATCAGTGTAGAGCTTTTGAGGTTTCTGAGCGAAAAACTGATCCAGTGGGGTTTTGCAGGCCACTACCGAATTTAAATTTATACCATTACGAAAGTTCTGCGAACAAATGATAATCTGAAGGTGTAAGTTCTGGGCTATATGATGGATGCATCAAAACTTTCCAGCCAGTTTTTTTCCCCGCAGTTTCTACCTGGTCATGTCATGATAGAGCTCAACAACTTTTCTTTTGATCAATTTTGCCAGTTTGGAATTAAATTGTTTATTTCATTTCGTTAATTGTTGACAGTAGAGATCAGAAACAATCGTTTGATCAGGTTGTAGATGCACATAATAAACCATCAAACCATCAAACGTCAAACCATCGTCTAACCTGCTAACAACGCGCGTGGTGCTTAGATGCCGATCTTTCTTATTGCATAATTTCATCGATTTTTTAGAGATTTATCGACCAGAAAGAGGTACATTTTATTGTCAGATCCAAAACGAACAAACCTTTTCGCTTTTTTTTTTAGTTACATTATCGTCTCCGTAAACTTCACAAAACTTTTTAGCAGCCTGCGAAAGTAAAAAATGACTCCTTTCAAGCAAGCTATAGTTTCGCCTGATGCAATCAATATTACCGTAACGCCAAGTTATGTTTTGCTTATATCTTTAAATCCTTTTCGCATTATATAAAAAAAATTAAAAATGAGAACAATCGTATATTAAATTTAAAAAAGTGCACATCATGGATTTTTGTCTATCTCAGCTGTTGACTGGCATGGACCATACGTCACCATTTACATAGTCTTGGACTTTATAACTCACTATTCTACCCGCATTGTGATGATGAAATCCAGGAAGCCGAACATTTGTTTTTTGAGTGCCGAAAGAGTATTTAGGAGTATTCTTTACCCGCGAGAGACTTCTGGCCTAACAAACAGGGGTTTCCTTAAAATACCCTTGAGGTCTATACCAACGGTTCCAAGATGTTAGGCAGAGTGGGCTGTGGTATATACATACATAGAGGTTTTTGACACTAGACTGTCCTTATAGGTTGACTGATCCTGAAAATCTTCTGGTTTACTTGGACAGTCAAGCTGATCAAACTGCGATCAAGTCCCTTGCGTGAATCACTTCGTCGGCTACCCTCATCCATAAATGCCGCAGGTGTCGCATTGAAAACTCGGCTTCATACTGGTCATGGTAACTCTCATATGGGTTTCGGGACAAAGGGATATCATCAGGAATTGCGGTGCTGATGACCTGGTTAGGGCGGGTACTGAACTCGATATTTTCGAATGAGAGCCTATCAATTTGGCGTCCCGATTGCCTCGGTTAGGCTGGATGTTCTCCGGTAGATGTATGGCGAGGCTCAATCTAAGAGGAGACATGAGAGCAATTAGGGTATCGTTAGGATCTGCTGGCCCGACCTCGATAAAAAGAGGACTAAATATATTCTTTCCCTAAGTCGCACGGCCATACATCGCACAATTGCGATCCTACAGTATCATTGATCATTGATCTTAATGGAGAAGCTGAATAAAATGGCCTAAAGCTATCTCAAATATAGCTGCCGCAACAAAAATTGCATGTGATTTATTGGCCAGCATAAAACCCTTATCCCAAATCCAGTATTTTTAAACAATAGCAAAAGAGGGATGGGCAGTTATAGGGCTTCGGGGAACAGGTTGAAATGAATATGTGGCAACGAATATAAGACGAATGGAACCAAACTTCTCTAACGTTTTTGGATAGTCTTGTAAGAAATATGTCTAAATCCATTCAAATGCTTTTCCAATAAAGAGCTGTAAAAAATATTTATTAAAAATTATAAGCCAATTGCAATCGCAGCCGTGAAGTCATGTAGACTGCTGTGTTCAATGTGTTTAATGCCTTAAGGGTATTAATACAATTAACAATTGTTACTATTTTAGAGTTTTTTATGCATATCTGATGTTTTCTAATAACCGTGTGAAAATATTTCATATAAATAAAACAAAGTGTGTACAAGATATTAGCGCTTGAAAGGCTAATCATTTATCCAAATACCTGCCGCTGTATGACGCGCATACAAAATGACTAATTTTCAATAAATCTAAGGCATAAATCAGGCTGAATTTGAGCTGTGGCTTAAGTTATGACGCTGTGTTTTATGGCTAATTCGCATAAAGCATCTTTAGAAAACTCCACAAAAAAGTCAAACGAGTCAAATTTCACAATCTTGGTGGCCAGTTGACATTACCTCACGTGAGATGACCATTAACTTAAAGCGCTCATGCAGAATGTTCATTGTGGCACGAGCTGTGTGACACGTAGCTCCATCCTGTTGAAAGCACATGTCCAGAAACCAAGATCCTTTCAAATCCACCTTCTCATTGCTATTTTTTCTGACATTATTCCCATATACCACTCCGTATGTATGTAATAATTAAATAATAATTTAAATTGTTTTCTTCTTGTTAGAGGTCAATACAAATAGGGGGCGTTGGAAGGGAAATGTATATAAAATTGCACTAAAATTATTCACGTTTTTTTTTTTTTGTTTGTTTGTTTTTAGGAACGATGAAAAACAAAACGATCATTAACCAAGAAAACAACAACACAAATTATTATTAGACAAATATTTAAAGTATAAAACCTAAAAACTGTTTTTAATAAAGTTGGCTAAAAGCCAAAAAATTAAAAATAAAAATTTTCGACATAAAAAATATTATATTTGTTTTTTCATTTAATTTTTTTGTTGTTGTTAATTCTTAAGCAAATTAAACCACTAGAACACACAATGTTGGCCAAGAGCATTCAACAACAACAACTACAGCAAATAAAATAAATTTTTAACACACATTTAATAAATATTTTATAATGAAACTGTCAATTATAAAACCGAAAGAACAAACAAAGGAAAAACGAAAAGAAAAACAACACAAAATGTAAGAGGAAGGACTAGATATGTTGGGCACATACTTTACAAGAAACTGCGAAATGATTAAGAGAATTATAAAAAACGAAGAGTGTACGAAAAACACAAACGAAAGAGAATAAAAAAAAGAAAATTTATATACTGCTATAGTGTTGCCGTGCTGGTAGTTTTCTTTATAATTGATGAAATAAATAATTCGAGTTAAAAAGTTATTGAAGGAGCAGAAAAATGAACGGTGGAGAAGAAAATTGAACTACATACATATGTAGTTCAAATTCAAAATGTACACACAGAGAAAATATATGTAAAACTTCGAGTGTATGCTATTTCAGTGACCTTTATATATATATATATATATATATATATATATATATATATATATATATATATATATATATATATATATATATATATATATATATATATATATATATATATATATATATATATATATATATATATATATATATATATATATATATATATATATATATATATAAAATATATAACAATTTAAAAAACACTGGACTAAAAATTTCGATTGTAACGGAGATTATGTTTACATCTTAACATAATCTATGTTTACATCTTAACATAATCTCCGTTACACTCGAAATTTTTAGTCCAGTGTCTTTTAATTCCCTCCAAATCTCTTAACAGTCAACCATTTCTTAGAATTCGTAATCAAGAAAATATGTTAAGGAGGTTAAATCTTAATAGTACAACAGTTCCTAGCTAAATTAATGTCATAATGTCTACACACACGGTGCTTTTTTATTCGCCAGATGCGTTCACATCAAGGTAATGCAAACGAGACCGTGTGCATCCTAAAAAGAAATTATGACCACTATTTTGTTGGTCGATAGATCAACATAATGCCTTCTTTTGAACACGCTCATTCACACGAAGCCCACTGTTTTAATTGCTCTTTGGTACCAGGATAGATTTCTGTTTCGTTCATAGTTTCGGCGCAAAATCTCTATCGAATTGTTCTTCCAAAGTGATTGCAGGTAAGAAGCCTCGTTTGTGATACTCATAGCTTCAGCTACTTAAAGTACTTTTATTCTGCATAGTTCAATATCATTTCATGTATTGTATCGATTATTTCTGATATAATAATCTAAAGCACTTATCACAAAGTTCACTTATTTAACTTTTTTAATTAACGAATTAAATTTGGTAGTAGACTAGCAATAAATAACAGTTAACGTGAGTAGTGTTGCATTGCAAGTACGTGTTTTCTAGTCGAAGATCCAGGCAATTTCCATCTGTGCTCAGATTAATATAGATCGTGGAATCAGAGACATTTCGATAAAAATATATTCTCATAGACAACCGACACTGAGGACCCTCTCTTCCCATGCCATTGGAATACGGGGTGACACTTTCTTGCGTCATTGGTGTTATTGAAAATGATATCGCTGACGAAGTGGTAAACCTATAAAAGGGACTGTGATACATGGTCAGTGCAATTATGAAGAAACTAAACTAATTGTTTTCTTGACGGGCAAGTACTATCTTAAGTATCACCTCTTCAACTTTAATGTTATCCCCAACACGGAGTGTAGTCTGTGCGGGGAAAAGAAGCAGATCACGGAGAATATTCAATGTGAACGTGTTGCTTTGGTGCACATTCGTAGATGAACATTTATTGAGACCTTTTTTGGGCCTCAACAAGTTCGTTGGTTACTCATTTGGGATTTACATACGGAAAGTTAAAGGTATTCTTCTGAAAACCGAACCATGCGGAAAGTCGTTAACTCATGGATATTGACTCGATGAAGGATTGAATGAGCTTTCTTTTGAGTGATTGCTACTCTTTATAGCTTGTGCAGGTCTGACACCCAAGCGTTTGGCATAAAAGATTTTTTAGGTCACGTTGCATCGCTATATGATAATAACAATATTGAGCAAGAGGTACAATATGAAGATCAGGATTGCAATTTTAAGGAACTTTCCTATTAGATTAAAATGAATAAAGATAAATAACTTGAAACACTGTTTGTTTAAGACTGGAGTCAAAAATATAGTGCTTTCAAAGTATTTATATTCATACAAAAATAATGTTAAACTACTAGAAAATTGAAAAAATTAAGAAAAATGTCTTGATGTTTTCTAAACTTATTAATGAACTAACTTTCAGTAAATTTAAATGCGTACTAAAATTTTATCTGAACCAACTAAATAGCCACTTCTCTGTAATGATTATGAGATTCAAACGCATTGCCGAATGTGCGTTTATGTGAAAGGGAATGATACGATTCTAAACAAAAACAATACAATTCTTACCCAAAACATAAAAAAGCAGTTTGGCAAATTTCATAAAATTATAGTAGAAAAATATTTTTAAATAAATTAAGAAATAATTTACGATTTCTTTAACTAACATTTCACTCACTGTTATTGCTTTTCTTCAGTTTTCTAATAATTTGTTGCGATTATTACACATTAATTTTTTTTTTATTTTAAATATTTGTCAAGGTTTTAAAAGAAACGTATTCGTAATATACTACGTAAAAAAAGTTATAATTACATACTAAAATATGCAACAATGTAGTAATTGTACTAAAACATGTAAATGTTACTTAACAAAAGAAATGAAAGAAAAACAACACGTTACATTTTTCTTGTTGCTTTCCGTTACAAAGTAAAAACAATACACACATACATACTCACAGAATTCACCAAAAAGTAATGCTTTTGCTCTTTTTTTAATGAAATTATTCACTAGGGGAATAATTCTTTAAGAGCATGAACGAGTCTTCGTTATTTTATTAAAGAGAAGTAGAGATTTGGAGATCAAGAGCAATTGCTTAGCAATAAATTACAAAAAAATAAGCTAAATTTAACTTATAAATTGAGAAAGAAACGGCCACACGGATTTTCCTTTAAATAGAATTGAAGTGTTGAAAAAAATTAAATAAAAAAGAAAATTAATTTACCTTCTTCACTAAAAGAACCGCGATTAACCAACATATTGTATTAAAAGTTGCTATTGTTTTTTGAATTTTAATAATAACAATAATGGAAAGCAAAACTACATGTGATTTTTATAAGAACAACAATAAAACTCGTAAAGAAATTCACTGAAAATTAAAACATTTCTTTCTTCTTTTTTAATAGAACGGGTTAAATAATATATTCTTCGCTATAAAGCACAAAATTATTTTTTTAATAAGCGTTTAAAAAATCTTTTTACAAAACAAAAACACAGGTGCACACGAAAATTTATTTTTTAGTATTCTTTTACTTTAAGAACTGAATGTAGTAGAGTAACACAATCATTTTTGTCTTTCATAAAATTCAAAAATTACTCCGTAAATATAGTAAAAAAAAGAAAAACAATATAGAAAAAAGTACGGCGAAAATAATAGGCACGTTATTATAAATTTTTTCTTAAACTGCAAGTCGGTCACTATTAAATAAAAACTGAATACTTTTATTCGAAGAAATTCGAAAATAAAAAAAGAATGGGATACCAAGTGCTCTCTCGGAAACACAACACAATCACTCTCACTCACATGGGAAGGCAGCAGCGAAAACAAAGAAAAATCACACGTCAGTGTTACCCACCAGCAATGGAAAGTGGATTTTCATTTTTGGTATAAAAAAAATATTTTGAGAGTACTTTTTTTGACCACAAGGGACATTTGCAACGTATACGGAGGTGTCAGAGGTGTATTCGGAGCAGGAAATGTTTACAATGTCCAAAAATGGCGATTTTGACGTCGATGACACGTCCCGCTGTGGAAAATATTCTGAATTCGACGAATGGCGTCTTAAAGCACTTTTTGACGACACTGCATCCTTGGTATGACCCTACCCCTGTCAATGAAACTCCTGAAGATCCTCCTCCACTCTATTCCAAATTTATAGAGGTGTATACAGGCATTTCTCTTAGTCAACGATCTGCACCCGATTCTATTTTCAGACTTATTGGAAGATACATATAGTTTATAGCCGCCACTGAACGGTGAATACATTACAGAAGTTTTTCAATAATAGTAATACTCATAACCATAACTATCTAATGTTATGGTGTGATGCCGCTTTTGAATTTGTTTTTCACATAGTGCGCCTTGGATTGAACCCTGGACCTCTTAATTAGTAGACGGTTGTCTTGTCTACCCATATTCAAGCTAATAACTTAGCTTTTACGTTTTTAACAATAACTTAAGATCTTAGAAGTGTTACGAATATCTCAAAAACAGATTCTTAATGTACGAAATATTTATCTATCGAAAAATTGTATTACTTTATATTACTAAAAAAGTTTAATAGCCCTATCAATTTTCAACCGATTTATAAAACGTAAGTCTTATTTAATTCATAACTAAACATAGTTTCTTAATTAATTGATAAATGGTACGATTCCCACGTAAATTAGTGCTCGAAAACAATTCTCAGCTTGAAAAATGTGGAAAAATTTTATGAAAATGTGTGTGCTTAACAAATATGTATAAACAGATTACCTAAGGTTACTTAAATAATGTATATATACTTTAAAAGGTCTGTTTCTCTTATTTTCAACTCTTAAACCTTAAATAGGTTAATATATAGCTAAGGTATTAGTTTATAAGAGCCTTAAGGCACGAAAAAACGTGTTTTTTCCGTAATTCGAGATTTTGAAGATGTTTAGAAAATTTCAAAACCAGATTCTTGTTGTACAGGATAGCTTCTATCAGAAAAGTAGTATTACTCCTTTTTTGTCGCACCGTGTAATCACCTTTAAATTTATTTTTTATTTTTCCGTTGTTTTTTATATGAAAATTTTTTTCTTTTAAAATAAATTTATAATAAAATGAACAAATATATGAACACTGAACACAAAATTTCGGCAATAACAGACAACCCTCCAAACAAAATCATCAATGAAATAACACGAAAAGGCCCAAAATATAATATTTTGCACCATGATTCTTTTTATTTTTTACTCTAACTACTATTTTTTACTCTAATTTTTACTCCCTAAATGCAAAACAACACCTAAATTAAAGGGAAGATCTCAAACATGGCAACCCTGAATCACATAGAAAATGGCAAATAGTATCTACCAACACATTAAAAAAAGTAAAATATCGCGTGAACAAAACAAAGCAAACACAATAAAATCATTGTTTTTTAACATTCTCTTTACTGAAAATATGTTTTCTTTTTTGGTTTAAGGGAAAAAAGAAAAGAGAATACATGTGTATTTCACTACTTAGCACTTTAATGAATATTTGAAAGACAAAGTGTGGCCAAGTACAAAATAAAACAAATGGTACCTATAAAAGCGTTTTTTTAAAGGAGAGTAAAAGTCATCAACAGGGAAACCTGAAATATGTTCTTAAAATGTGTTGTGAAAAATTTTAAAGATATATTTTAAAGATATATATATATATATATATATATATATATATATATATATATATATATATATATGTATATAAAAGAGGACTTAAATGAAAGGTAAATTCAATACCAAGGTTTTTATGTATATGCGGTTTTTGGTTTGCGAGTTATTGACGTTAGAGTGACCCTCACGTATTGAATAAGTTTTACTTGAAAACGAAATTTGTTACAACATTTAAACTTTGTGTGAGTTGGAAAATATTTTGAAAACTGAGTATATAAAAGGCATATGTAGAATGCTTTCATTTAGTGTGTGGCTTCACTATTGTTCGACCGAGCGGTGCCACACCCATATAAAGTTTGTATTTATATGTATATATCTTTAAAACGGTAAAAGTAAATCTCTAAATTTGACCCAAATAAGTTTGTGTTCAATACAAATCATTAGTCAAAAATTGGGCCGAATTTGATAAGTGACTCCCAGCAACGCGGGAGGGATTACTTTAGTATGATCTAAAAATTTAAAAATATGCTCAAAAAAATTAAAAATTTCTTCTTTGTTAATAGAAAAAAGGCTTATTCCACAATATATTTAAAGTGTAAGGTAAAAAATTAACAACACAAAACCAAAAAAGATTAAAAAAACAAAAAAAATTATTTGAACTCTAAGGAAATTGAGTACAGAAGTTAAAAGTTTTGGTAAAATGAAGCAGAATTTTTTATAGTGTGTAAATGTAAATTAAATTTGAAAATGTCATTTCAAAGTCTACTGATGTAATGGGGTCATATTTAAGGAATAACAATTCTTTAAGATCATATTTTAGAACTTGACTTGAAGAAGATGCGCCAAGATATGTTGCTAGATATTGACATATTAATTTTACTACATCAAGTCGTTTATTTTGTGCTATAATCTGTTTTAGCTTAGTTTTAATATTAAGTTTTGTGTTACAATCTTTAATTTTGCGAAATTCTGAACCGTGTCACCCATATTCTGCAGAAGTTTGCAGCAATAAAAATCAATTCACTTTTTGTATTTATATTTTTTAGTTAGAACTTCTAAGATCTTTTCATAATTGTAAGCATAATCATAAATGGCCACAAGCCATATTCCCCTACGAATTATGACTGATTCGGGGGCCAATGGATCTTCTGGATACATTTCTTTTATAATTTGAACTCTATTTTAAGCTTTCAATCATACTTTACTTACATTTACAATGACTTTATTTACATTTTCGTATTGATCTCTGTACGTTCGCATAAACGATGCAGTCCGTGGATAATATGTTAAAATGCGTTAGTTTAGGGTAAAACAACTTTATGGTTTTGGCAGCTTTGCCAATATAAGTCACAGTAACTGTCACAAGTAGCAAAATCAAGGTTTTATTTAAACTTATGTAAAATATTTTTAATGAATTGTCAAAAAGGTGCGCAAATGTGAAGTCACTGGTATTGCCCAAAACAACTATGTTAACTAAGAATTTTTTGGTTGATGCCTCTTTCGTAATGTAAACACCTACATTTGCGACATTTCTTTCCAGTGGCATGAATTGTTTCATTTACTGAAATGTCTAAAGATTGGTCTTTTATACATTTGCGTATGTCATCTAAGCATTTGTGGTAAATATTTTTGACATACAAACATATTTTAAACGTTAAACTCTTTCTCACTTTATAGTTTCTCCAAAAATTGTTTTAGATCCTGGTAAGCGGTAACAATTTTTTTTATAAACTTAATTAAGATATAGATGATGCAATAAATTTCAATTGATAGATAATTCAAATATGTAATAACACTGTCAGAATTTAAACAAAATGTTGTTTTAGCTAGAAAAATATTTTAAGAGCACAAAAAATTCAAATGTGCACTAAAAATGTTTTAAATGCTCTTTAAATACGAAAACAATGTCGAAAACATGCTCTTACAACTAAAATATGCTTAAAAATACTGTTATGAGCAATATATGCACTAAAAAATTGATGCTAAAATTGATAAAACGGATAAATATCTTACATTTGACTCATCCGCAACAGTTAAGATTATAAACATACATATTTACTAAACTTTTATTTGAAAAACAATATTTATTTATCAAACTTGGTATTTCGAAAAGCAGTTTATTAAAAAAAAAAAGTTTATCTTAATCGCTTTTTACAAAATTGTAATGACAATTTTCTGCTCTAAAAGCGGCAAAATTACAGGAGCAGAAGATAAATGCATTGTCAACACTTAGAATTTTAACGAATACTAAAGTCATGCACACAAAGTAATAGAAACAACAAGGAACTTATAATTTGTAATAAGTGAAAACTAATCAAGAACTTTATAAAATGTGCTAGAAAATGAGAGGAAACATTTATTGAAAGGAAAAGAGGCAGAGAAAATGAGTGAGAGAGTAATGTAATAAAAACAAAAAACACATGTGTAAAGAACACAATACGTACACAAGTACGCATTGGAAACAAACAACCAACAATAACAAAAAAAAATATCCATGAGATACTCGAAAACACAAGTTCAACGTGATATTTAATGGAGGTTGTCGTTGATTAATTAATGGGTTACCAACCCAGCATATACTGCTACAGAAAAAATTATTACAACTTGAATGCAACAAAAATATCAAAATAAAATTAGAAAATAAATTAAATAAAGATTTTCTATCACGAGTTGATAGATGGGGGCTAAAAATAAAAAATGCAACTGACATTGATTTTGTGACATAGGCTAATACCTGTTATATGACTTCAATATGATGGGATTTCTGAAAAAGCTAATAACTGGTGACAAATTATGGTCAGCCGGTGACAATTCAAATCAAAGCTTTGAACAGCCGAGGTCGACAAAGGCACTTACATTTTTATAAATTGTTACGGTTTTGCTGTTTCCTTCCATCCTTATTAAATTTCTGAAACATGGTAATACAATCTGTAAAAAGCTCTAAAAAGTAATATGTGAACAGAATCGCCGCTTGCATATCGAGCCTCAGTCACCATATCCAATGGATTGGGTTTCCAAATTAAAGAAACAATACTGGATGACAAGTAGGGAGTCTGACTTAACGAAGAGCCCGTATTTTACTAAAGTGTTTACCAAAAGTGTGTTAGAGTTAGCATGTATGTATGTTCTTGTAGAAAAAAATATGTACTACATCAAAGGGTCGAAAAACATGATGTTAATAACGTATACTTTTCTTAAGTGTACAACTCCTTTGGACGGACACTGTGGGCAGGTCCCGAAAATGATCCAACATAGATTCTCTTGAACTAACGATCTAATTGTACCGACACCTTTTAATCGTGTCTGCTCAAGAGAGATTTTACTATAAATGATTTATAAAGATAAAAAATAGGAACAAATAAATCTAGTTTTTCGCTAATAGTATGACATCTAGACTGTTCAAGTATTCCCCATGTGAAGAGGATGGCCGTCACAGATGTAGATTGGTAGACTGTACTCACAAGCATCAGAGACAGCGGAACACATATTGTGTAAATGTGTGGTTTTTGATAGTCTTAGATGGGTGACATATATATCATTATGGTTTCCGATCTGCCGGTGTTCATTAGAAAGACAGCTGGATGTTCTCACGACACCTCATGGCTTTTTTTTCGAGTTTAATTAATGAAATTACTTCTTATTTTTGTAATTGTGCTTTGAAAGTTTTAGTTTAAAGTACGTTAGTTTTTTTACAATTAAAAAAACGACATAAATTTGTTTTTATAACAGCAGTCGGTACTTTATCAATTGAATATTTCACTAACTTGCTATCGTATTCCCATATATTAAAAATAAATAAAATAAAAAATGAAATAAAATAGAAGACATAGAGTGTGTCTAAAACATTTCAATACGTCCTATTAATAGCAAAAACACACGCTAAAAACAAATAAGCATGAACAGGTTAAAATACCTCTTATGAGCAGTGCTGCCAAGTACAAAATTTTGCTGGAATTTGGTTATCGGAATTTTCAAACAATTCTTCGGCCTATCCAAGATATTGGTAAGAGAAACAAAGTTTGATCATTGAAAAGCTGTCCTTAAAAGCAGTTATCTTTTCGTACGACAAATTAAGATAAAGACGTAAAAGATTAGCTTGCTTTAATAAATTAACAAGGTAATGGTAACCTAATTTTTCACCTTTCATAGATAGTTTTGGTACTATTTTTTAACATATCCCAATACCTTTATGGATGTGATGTACAAAAATTCCTTTGGATAGATAGTACTAATAGATAGAATTTGGATAGTTAGTACTGGCATTGTAGCTTCAATACATATACTCGTAAATGCTTTTATTTTTGAGTTTTATAAAGATTTTTGTCTAAATTTATTTGAAAATTCATGACTAAGATATTAGCAAATCCCAGAACAGGGACATTTGCCCTTTTACCTACAAAACACAATCACTCTCATCTGGCAACCATAAACACAATGTAGAAGAAAATAAAAAAACACTTTCTAATAAATTGTTGTATCTTATACGCTCCGTTGTATGTATAGCGTTGTTGTTTTTATTGATAATAATAAGTAAAATACAAAAATATATTGCACGCAATTCTTATTTTGATTTCTCTCTTTCTCTTTTACTTTTTTGGTTGTTTTTGTTTTCCATAAACAACAAATATACAAGTGCACATACCAATAAAAAAAAACTGAACGAGTCATGCAATAAATAAGAAAAAATAGCAGAAAGAAAAACAAAACAACAGCTATAATTTTGTTTTTGTGAAAATATGAACTCACATACATACACACACGCACAATGACATTTATATGCTAATTTTTAATTTCTTACGTAGTACAATATTATAACGAGGGTCACTCACTTTATGCACTCATTTTGCCTATAAATTATTACATATTTTATAAATAACATAAACAACAATAATAATAAATAAAATACAATAAATTTTATATGTAATTGGGTATCAAAAGAAAATATTTTTATGATACAACGATCTGTATTTATGCTTAAAGTGAAACATAGAAAAGTTGTTGAAAGTATTGCCATCAAGTTGGCAATGTATGTACATATGTAACGAGATTTTTTAGAATGCTAGCACGATTCCCTAGTCTAAGGTTAGATTCACTTAAATTCTGTAAACCTGATCGAGAAAGCGCAAGAAATTCTTTGCAAGCAAAAGCGATTAATTGCAATCGTCCGTGTTATGCCGTTAAATAGACTTGGCTTCATATATGACCCGGTCGGTTCACTTTCTTGAGACTGATGTTCTAAGTTACATTTTTTTCTATCTCTATTCATATATTTTAAGGAACACAAATGAATTCAGTAATTCTTCAATAAATTCCAATGTTTAGACAAGAAAATCACAAGTGTTACGTGAGCATCGCCACATTGACATATCCCACGGTGCCCAAGCCTCGAGTGAATACAATGCGTCCACCAACACCCCACACTTGATAAAAACCACATTTGAGTACGAAGACATGTTATTTGCACATCCACCTTCTTAAAGTGTCAGAGACTATATAACTTCTACCGATCTATGGGTTACGGCACCCGGTTGAGAATGTAACTCCACACCGGTTAAGAATGTAACTAGCGCTCTCCCAGCTACCATAGCCACCACGTTACTCACACATGAAGGTCTCACCATAGTCGGGCAGGAACCCAGGTCCCTGGAGCTCCAGTCTCCTGTGACACCAGAATTAAGCCTCCGGTCAGGCTTCGTAGCATAAATGCAACTACCAGTGTAAATATCACATGACGCCGGACTGGATGCAAATAAAACAAATAAAAAAAAAACAACAATACAAATCAACAAACAAGTGAACAATCACACAACCAGACAGGCACACCGTAGGTCAATAACCATCAGGAACGCACCAAGAATCCACCGCAGATGATGCCGCAAAAGAACCCATCATAATGTTTGGACAATCTGATGGGTGCAAAAAGCTTTTTGCCGCTAGGTCACCGCAGCGAAAAACGCCGCCTACACAAAAACGTGATCTATAGAGAGAAGATAAGAGAAAAGAGAGTCTTTTCAGACGCCAAAATAGAAAGCAGGAAAAGAGTGTGCGAAGGCCAATAGAGATATAGTGAGGTAAAATCCAGTTGTTTTGTGTACGTGGACACTGTGATGATAGATGGTTTGCAGCAGCGGATGTATTGGCTAGAAAAAGTCCAGTGACAACTATTTTAGGCCGGAACCTTACTGTGCAGCAATCTAATCAGGGATTAAGCTCAAAGGGGAATTCATCACTATAGGGAGGTAATAAGTCCGCAATGTGGGCGTCGCTTGGAGGTTCTCAAGTATGGAAGAAGTTTCTTAGAGGTCGTTGTGGGCTGAGATCGTATATGAAGAGAATGTCAGTCACAGTGTGGATGTTTGTAGACACAGAACAGCGGAACACATATTGCTTGGATGTGGGCCTCTTTATAGGTTTCTCTGGATAATATATCTACTACTATGGTTCCAGATATGCCGGTGTTCATTAAAAGGTAGCAAATCTGCTGAACAAACTTTAGACTGAAAGGGGCATAATAGATCCCACGGGTCGCATATAAGTGTCCTATAAGTGTACCTGGTCGCTATGATGGATAATAATTGTGATGAGGTAGGAACGATGGTCGAAAATTTTACAGGAAGGTTGTGGTTGTAACCGAATATTTCAAACCTGGAGCATCCTTTCGTAAAGATTTAAGCGGTAATCGTGGTTTTCCTCCTATCAGGACACTACCACTGAGATATATTAATCAAAATCAGCAGACTTTGGTCATTATGAATAGCCATTCTATAGTTTGTCCTATGATACAGCGTACAGTGTTGGCTAAATCTATGCATCTATTCGGTCTGAAGCCTGCTTGTTCGTCTCGAATACGTAGTCTATTCCGTTTTGAAGCTTTTGCTGATTATGACTGCAAGTATCTTATATATGGTGTCAAGCAGAACAGTTCCTCTTCATAAATTAGTCTTTCAAGTCACCACTTGTTGGCAACTTTACAATAATGCTCTTCTTTCACGTTGGAAGCAACCTCTCTTCCTCCCACACTGATATGATGTATTCTTTTCTATTTTGGAGTACAATTGAGTTGGATAGTATAAGTCGGCGATTGTGGTGAACTAAGCATCATTTGTGAGAGGGGTCATACTGATGATTGTGTGGGGGTGATCATATGAATAATGATTATAGTAGGAATAAAGATTTTTTAGGTCGGGGTGTCTAACGTTGGGCAACTTACTGGTATGATAATATTTGGTATAGTTAATAATGACAATTGTTTTCCTTGAAAAATGCGTTTATTATATAAACAAAATGAATTGATACATTATTCAAAGTATTGTCCATCGTTAGCCACTACTTTTTCCCATCTTTCTGGTAGCATATGGATTCCGCGCCAAAATAACTGCTTTGGTTTTGAGATAGAGAATGAATCAAGTCAATTTCTGATACCCTGCTCTGAAGTGAAGCGTATTCCATCCAGTACGGGCGTTCTACAATGATCGATACAAATAGTAGTCAGAAGGGGCTAGCTCTAGGCTATACGGCTGGTGAACAAAAATTTCCCATCCACTATTTTCCGAATAGTTTTTGACCGGTCTTACAACATATGGATGAGCGTTGTCATGATGGAAGATTATGGCCTCGTGTCTGGGTGAATATTCTGGTCGTTTTTTGCTGATTGTTCTCTTCAAACGAATCAATTGTGTTTGGTACAGATCCACAGCTCATAATACAAAACACCCTTCTGTTTCCACCAAATATAGAGCATTACCTTGGAGTCATGGATATTCGACTTCGACGTTGATTTCGCTGGTTGACCAAGCTTTACATATGACTTTTTGCGCTTCATTACCAGTAACAATACGATGCAAAAATGACTTCTTTTTGTAGAGTTCAAGCATCATTTCCGACATGAATAATCGCCTTTAAACGCCTCTCGGCTTCAATTCATTTGGGACCCAATTTCCTTGCTTTTGAATGGATCCCAATGCTTTCAAACGTAGGGAAATGGCTTGCTTTGTGACTCCCAATAAAAACAAAGTTCTTCTTGCGTTTGACAACAATCTTCAATAAGAAATGCTTCCAATTCCTCATCTTCACACTTTTTCGGCTGACCTTGTCTTCTGTGACGAAATCACCACTTTTGAACAGCACAAACCATCGTTCACAAATTTTTTGAGTTGATGCATGTTGACCGTAAGCTTACTCATATACCAACAATTGATAACTTTCAGCAGCAGTTCTCTTTAAATGAAAGACGGTTATCAGAATTCCCCTTAAAACATCTTTTTAGGCACAAAATTCAACATTATTATAGCGATTGAAAAAATGTGTGTTTACACTTTGACGTCTATCGAACACTGAAGTATAATAACATATGTTTACCCTCCAAAATATCATATTTGTTATTATTGACACAAACCATATATGGCATTATTAACTTGTATACCCAATAACAATCAATGGAATGGAACATAGACTCTAGTTGCTGTCACCCTTTTTATCCTCAATTTCTACTTTTGAAAGAAGCATATATTTAACAAATTTCTATCTCCAAGGTTCCCTTAGAAAAAACTTGTCTTTTATTTCAAAAACATTTTTACGAGGGAAACAGTGTTATCAAGTGTTCAAACTATGAAAAGGAGAAGAAAACACTTTCATGACTAAAATAATTTAATTTCTAAAACCAACACAAAACTATTAGATGACGACAATCCAATATAAAATATTAACGGACGGTCTTAACGTAAAGTCGTTGTAAGAGTTTGGTATATATAGTTATCCTTGAAAATATTCGAACTTCTTAAGAATAAAAATACTTTTTGCATTTTAATGCCACTTTCATTAACAGACATACAAATGTATGTATGTATGCACTATGTGTGAAGTTGTACGACGATTACAATTAAAAGTGCCTATTAATAAATAGAAACTAAGCGAAAAAAATAAAAAATTACTTACTGCTTGTTTTTACGCCTCCCAATACTAAATTTGGTGACTGCTTGTTGCCCTCAGCGAATGAGGTTGTCCTTGGACGCCCACTCATATCGTCGTCCGCGTCGTCGGCTGCGACTCCTGATGTAGTGGTGTCTTTTAAGGGTTTGTCAATACTGCCTGATGCCTGCGTGTTGGCTGATTTATTTCAAACACCGGGGGGGAGAAAAAAAAAAGAATTTCTTTTAAAGATGATGATGATGTTAAACGCGTGGCGCGGTAGTGTTGCCTGCTATTGCTTGCGTGTGCTTGCTTATGCTGCCGAGTAACTGCTGATACTTTTGGTGGTAAATGGGTGATTATGAGGTCGATCTTAAAAGTAATTTATTAAATTACCAGGTATTCTTATTATGGTGGTATTTTGAATTCTTAGTTAATGATTACTTTTGTTTTTTTTTGCAAACTTTGTTTGCCAAACGTTATTGGAGAAAAATCAAAAGTGTTCCTTTTAAAAAGTTTTATTTTCTCTTTTTCTTTTTGATATATTTCAAATTATTAAAAAAAAATTAAGTTTTCCAAAGTTTCTGCCGATAAAATTACAAGGAAAATTTAAAAGCTGCAATGAAAAGAAATACAAATGATTAGTAATAAATTTACATTTAAATTAATCCTTAAAAAATATCTAAATAAATTATAATTCTCAGAAGCTTATCCTGTGCTAAAATAACTCATAAATAAACAATTTTCAGAAGTTTATCAAAAAAGAAAAAAATTCGTAAGCCTAAAAGCATGCTAATTGCTTTCTTCCAGTTACTCCTCTTGGGAGCATAGGAAGCAGTTATAAAACCCAAAAAATCCAATAAAACCCAGTGGGGTGGGTCGGCTTTTATTAAAAAAAAGCCCTGATCCAGACATCAGGCAAGTGAATATCGTTCACCAAATGACCAAGAACAAAAAACAACGTCCTTTTCAGTCAAAACAGAAGGCAATACTCTCACGGTTTTCATGGATTACAACGGTGTAGTGCATGATGAATTTTTGTCAGAAGGCCAGACAGTGACAGAGTGAAGCAATTCGCCGAAAGAGATCAGAATTGTGGGCAGAAAACACATGGATTTTGCACCATGGTTACGCACCGTCGCACAGTGTCATTATCATTCGAAATTTTGTGATGAAAAATGCAACAAACACCATCCAACAGCCACCGAATTCACCTGATTTGGTTCCCTGTGACTTCTTTTTGTTCAATCGACCTAAATTCCCATTACGGGGAACTCGTTTCAGCAGCCGTTTCTAAAATTGTAAAAAATCCCCAACACATATAGATACATAGATGTTCTCCTGATTACGTAGCTTTTGCAAATGTCAAGCCATGACGCTGGAATTAGAGGGAATTTCAAGAACAGATGTACCAACTTAATAAAAACAAAAAAAACAAAAACTCAAATCTAAACGATGGGACCTTTTGATCAAGGTAGTCTAATACACCTACAATTATGACTCAAAACAACTTTACTCCAAAATTCCTCAAACATTAAAACTTGACACCCGGGATAAAATATGGAAGACAGTTTCGTTATGGAATTTATGCAAACACATTTTTCATCCAATTTATTCCAAATTGTTCAAGTTTAGAGATATTTTTAAACGCTATTTATATATATGGAACGTATTATTTATAAATTTATTAGAGAAGAGCGTTTAGTTACGAATACAATGATACTTGTTTTTAAAGATCCGGTGGAAATTTAGTAAGTTAAACCACGTTATTACAACAGCAACAATTTACAGTTTTTATTTCCTAGCTTTGTCTTTATACAGTTTATCTAAATACAGCAATTTAATATTCGTTTGAACAACACTTTTATTTACGCCTAAAAACTACTTTATTTTATAACAGCCAAACGATAACTATCTATGACGTAGGTAAGCAGCCTCTATGTATACTAATTTTGGAAAGTTCCGGAGATGTCTCAAACGCTCTCATATCCTTTTTTATATCCGTTAATTCAAATGTGATACACAAAGATGGTCCAATTGGCAGTGCTGCACAATATGCAAATAAGTACGACATTGACAGGGTGCCACAGTAATACCAAATACACCAAAATCCCATAATACAGTTTTAAAGGCGCTGATGTGCTGTATTTTCTTTTAAGGCATTTTTACCTAACACATAATAGTTTTGTACCGTATTTCTCTTACAGAATATGGAGGAAGGTTAATAAAGCAATGCATTACAAAAATGTAAAATTAACTGCTAAGCACAGCGGTGGCAGCATTATAGTGAGGGTTAGTTTTGAAACATACAACATAGAAAACATTTAATTTGTAGATATTTTATACAAACTAAATTATAATTCACACGAGACAATTGAAATTATAAAAATAAAATACAGTATGGTGAGTAAATTTGAAGTTAGGAAGTAAATTGGCTGCCAAATGATAAAATTCTATCGAAATTTGTCGCTTTTATGCCTTAAAATATGCTACATGCTTCTAAAATTGTAAACAAAAACCATATGTTTACTCCGGCAACATAACAAATTATATTAAACAGGGACATAAATATTTTTACACATATAAAAATAATGAACACTTTTAGATAATATTTTTATTTATTTATTGATATAAGTTCCATAAAAAAAACCAAAAAGATTTAAAATTGTTTGTTTCAATTTTTATCCTTTTAGCCTTATGAGCTGTCATAAAATTCTGCTCGAAAATACATCGTAGGATACCCTCCCAAATCGAGACTGCAGCTAGATGATGACCATATTCGACCAATGGGATGAACTCAGGGGATACTTCTTAAGATGACCTTACACACTGTGCAGTATAAATGTTTTCATCAGTAAACTTAGTTTTTCTGTAATTGAAAAGTATTATAACAACGATACGATTCACATTTTCTGACCACTACATAGTGAATGCTGATACAATTTGGCATTCCCGTTGCATACATTAGTCATACCTACTGCTGCATAAAATTTCGTATGAAATAAGTCAGCCTTGTTATTTCGTAGTTGAAAAAAATGTTGCTAGAATTTTGTTGCAGTTGGAAAATAATGTTGACATATACATTTCACATGTTTTTCGTAAAAAGAGCAGAGTACTGCTTTCTCAACATTATTTCATAATTATATCGTACGATTTATATTTTTATATGTAATTTGACATCACTTCGCACAACACAACACATCTAAAACGGTGCAAAATAATGCATACACCCAATAAATAATGGAGTTCTTTTTACTTTTGCTTATAAAAACTATGAACTGTTATATTAAATTATTAGTTATTTATAAACTATAATTAATCAATTTTTTGGTTAAAGGAAAGTTATAAGTAAGACTTTTCAACAATTTTAAAACTAAACTAACTTATAAATATTTAAGAAAAACTTACATTTTCATTTCAAAATAATAGAAGAAGAAAAATGTTTTCCGCTCAAATGATTTTTTAAATGGTTTTGCTTTTGCTAAAATGATTGCACGAATTTTCGTTTTTTTTTTACTTTTTATATTTTTATAGAGTAAATTATTAATTATTAAAATTTTAAATTTAATGTAGCTAAATCGAAGACGTTTTAATTACGATTTAAAGAGTTTTACTTTTTTTCACGTTCTTTTTTTTAATTTTTTGTATTTTAGGCTCACATTTAACTAAAAAAATGTTTTAGTTTTTTTCCACAATTTTTTTCTAATTTTTGTATTACGATTTCGAAAATCTCTAATTATTTCAGATTTTTTTATTTAAATTATATTTTGTTTTTAAATTATTATTAGCCTAAAGAAACGAATGGTATTATTTATTTATTATTTACATTATTTTAAAACATTTAGTTAATTTTGGGTAAAATTTTATTCTTTTCTGCTCTTTATGCTATCGACACTGTATGTTTTGACAAATAAATGACAGCGCAGCACAGCATTTAAACAAAAATTCAGAATTTGATTTGCTCTTCTGTTGTGCTTGGTTGCTTATTTCTTTCCAATTACAGCAGCTAGGAAGAAGGTTTAAAAATTAATCGTTGAAAAAATGCAATACAATTTTTTTCTATTTTGTTTTTATTAACAAATCTGTAAAGAGATAAAAAGTATAAAATATTTGTTAGAAGAGTTTAAATATTTTGGATTATAAAGAAGAGTTTTTCAACTGATTTCATACAAAATGAATGAACTGGTAGATATTAAATAGTACTCGAATTAGTCTTTTAAAAACAGAAAATAAAAAAAAATATCCAAGGTTGTGTACTAGTAATCGTTGTACTTTTAATGAATTTTTAGACATTTAGAATATTATCAAAAAAATCATACTTAAAATAAAAACATCTGGGCTTAGCGGAAAACAGATTAAATTTGCATATACCGTTAAATTATCGAAAAAATAATAGAGGCTACAACCCGGAGCACAAATCACTATTGGGCTAAAGTCCTATGTTACATGACCAATTTTGGAATTAGTGAACCTTACTCAGATCGCCTAACGCAAGACTTTTCTTCGTCAAAGCAACCAGATTCTCCAGATCTTGCACCCACGGATTAAAATTTCTTCCGATGTCTGCCGAACCATATGAAGATAATTTAACTCGGCTATTTAAATAGGACAAGATCTTTCTGGTTTCGTATCTAACTACTCTTTTGACTCCAAATGCAGTTAATGTATTAAAAATTGTTTACTTATTTCAAGGAATTCCAATATCTTCAATAGATTCGAACCAAAGTGATGTCTGCTGTTACGTTTTAGGGCCTTATGTCCACAAACTCATTTAAGGATAATCCTCACTATTTTCAAACTTTCTCCTCCAGAGACACTTGACTCATTCATGAACAATTTTCGATGTGCTGTGTACACTCTCCAGGTGTCTTATGATTGCTTTTGCACTATGAGATGGTGTTCTAATTAATCAAAAGTATTAGATATTCCACTGTAAGATATTCGTTTAAAATTGATTGTTCTAATTTTCTTTCTCTGCGAAAGCTCGATGTAATTCAGGAGTGACAAAAGTACTCAATGTATCAGTTTATCTCCGAATCAATGAATAGATCGACATCAACTGCCAACAGTAGTGCGAATAATACAAGGCGGGTCAATAACCAAATAACTTTTGCATTTTCTGCTTCTTTACTGAAAGGACAACACTGCTCCTGTCAACAGGCATTTGTTAGTTGATTTCTGTTAAAATTTTAAATACCTGCGTCATTTAGCTTGTGTTTGACAGCCATTAATAGCAAACTACCGCTAGGATTGAGGAAAAATGAAAAAAAATTGGAATTTGTGCGCTCACTAAGCATTATATTTTGCAGAAAAAAACATCACTTCAAACAAAATTACGATATAGTGCTGTCGGATTGGGGATGGAAAGTGGGAGAGATTGTAGAAGCTATAGGCATCTCACATCGCCCAATGGTTTCTATTTTGAATGATCACTTGGGCCGCGTTTACTCACAATCGACAACAAAAGCAATGGTGCTACAACTTCACAGAAGAGCTTGGTTAAACCGCAATATAGACGAGTTTTTGTGAAATTTGGTAACCGTGGACGAAGCGGATCCCCCACAACACACCAAAGACTAAGTAGCAGTCAAAACAGTGGATTTATCATGGATAATCAGCGTCAAAGAAGGTCAAAGTGTAGATTTTTCAGCCAATCAATTCTGAAGTCCGTTTTTTGGAACGCACATTCAATGGCTAATTTTATACCAACTTATTGGGTGGATCAGAAAAAAAGTTCTCTCTTATCAGGACAATGTATATAAGTGTGCACACATGTGCAGTTTCTATGACAAAAACCCAAGAATTAAGCTACAAATTGTTCCCTCATCCACCGTGTTCTCCACATTTAGCCCAGAGTGACTATTTCTGGTTTCTAAACCTGAAGAAATGGCTCGGCGACTGGAACGATGAAATCATTTCACAAACAAATACTTGTATTGATAACTCCGGCAAGTTTTACTTTTTGAAAGGGATAAATAAATTGGAGAAACGTTAGACAAAGTCTGTAGAATTCAATGATCATGTTAAAAAATAAAATGGTATTTGAATCAAAAACCTATGTTTCATTAAAAAAAAAAGTCAGAGACTTAATGCCTCGTCGTCTTGTAATTCTTTTCGTTAAGCAGATATTTTCAGTCCTGAGTTCTTCATACTTAATTTAAAAAAATCGATCTTTTTCAGTTATGATAATATTGAAATAAATGAGCGTTATGCTTTTAACCCTGGAATCCTAACCTTGGTACTATACCCTGATAGATATTTAAAGTCGTGTTATACATTTAGGTCTGAAAACAAAACTTAGTTTTTTTGTCTATAAAGCATATATTATTACTTTTTCTTTTAAGTTATTTTATAACTAAGCAATAAATAAAGTGCAATTTTATTACTAATTTTGATAATACTCATGAAAGTACAGGGCAGGAAAAGTCAATGCCAAATATGGGTAGGGCTCCAGGTTTAAAAACAATTGTAATTTTTAAACACTGCGTATAAAATCATATTTTTTTACATTTTCTGTTTTTAAATTACTTATTTAATTTCAACACATTTAATTTAAAATTTATATATTGATTTTGTTTAATGTTTTGCTGCCATTTGTTTTATAATCGATCACGTTATTAAAGAACACAATACATCTGCTTTATTAAATTGATTTTATTTATTTATTTTTTTTTTTTTTAAGAAAACAGTCATGATTTCTTTTTTTTAGAATAAAAGAAAGTGAGACAAATTGACGCTTTTATTTTTTTTAAATATACGAATATTGTTGGTGCTTTAACAAAGAGCAAAGTGTTGGTTATGATGATGGTGGTATTGCTGCTGCTGTTTTTTTTTTTAGTTTCCTTTTTTAATTTTTGGCAACATTTCGATGTGTCTAATGCCAAAATTACAAAAAAAAAAAAAATTGTTCAGTTTGGTTTTTATGAGATATTCTTTTTTCCTAAATAACAGCATTAAACATTTTCAAATAAGTTTGTATATACTTTGTTGTTTAAGAAAATTTCAATATAAATATTTAGTATATGTTTAGGCGCAGGACATAAATCACTTTTACTGTTTTTACTTAAAACAATAAAATAAAATAAAAACCCAAAAACAAATTACAGTAGCCCTATTTAAAATAGGTGGCAGTATGGCATACAATACTACTCGCTTATCTCTTTCTATATTATGTATATTTTCAAGGATGACCAGATAACAACGTTAGTAAAAGAAATTTAAAAAAACTATATATATCTTTTAAGCTCAATTTATTGTGTACCGTGTACCGTGCCGGGTTTGCTAGAAGAGTTGTTACGGTAGAACTTATTGGAATATGGAGTAGTTTGCTATAATTCACTAATGGTTCTAAATGGACTACAGATTGGAATATGGTACTCTCTTTCCAGAATTTAACATTAGAGTCTTGTATGAACTGCCTGATCTTAGCAGCGTCTTTAAGGCGGAGATGACAACCATTCGGGAAGCCACTAATTGGCTTACAAGAAAAATAGTCAGTATTAAAAAGGTGGTGCATTTATACCGATAGTCAGGCGGTAATCAAGTCTCTGGAGTATGTTCATGACGGCGTAATATTTCGACATTTGGCTCATATGGGTATTGGGGAACACAGCGGTATTCATTGAAACTGTATGGCAGATGAACTAGATGGACGATACACAACGTACAGATTCTTTTGTCAAAAGAAAATGTTAGTATCCCGATTTCTATTTATCTTCTGTAGTTTAGATGCTGTTGCAGCAAAATGTTCTTCAGATGATGGAAACAGATTTCTTCCTGCAAGCAGGCGGAAAGAGCTGTAGTCGGTTGTTTGTCGGAGAACTGGTCAACTGGTAAACCTGCCAAGACGGAGAATTTCAGCTGTGGTAGGTATACTCTCTGGGCCATTGTCTAGTGAGCAGACATGTGGTTCTTCTTGGATATAGTAGATCAATGTTGTTAACTTATTGCTGTGAGGAGGCACGGTGGTTGAGATAGAGGGTCGTAGGACGGCTCTTTATGGACCCTGTATTGCTGCTGAAAGTCTCGGTAGGTTGTAAGGGTCGCTTAGTGATCCAAGCTGGCTTGGCTATAAAATACTGTTACAGGATTTTTTTCTGGGTCATTGTCTTAGGTGACAACACCATAGGCCTATTTAGCATAAGTGGATTGATGTTTGAATCGACTAATGATTTTAACTCAACCTAATGTAATTTAGAACGCTGCCACTCGTGATATAAAAAAGTTGCTAGTTTTAATGAGCCGTTGTCTTAGCAGGATCATTTGGATTTACATTCTTAACCGGGTACCGTGACCATAGCTTGGTAAGAGTTTAGATAATCTCCGATATTTTACAAAAGTGGAAGTCATGTCTAAATAACATGCATTCGAATTTGATGCTCACATGTAATTTTTTACATGTGTGCGGACATTGGTGAACGCATTGTGTTAACTCAAGCATTAAGCACCGTGGGGTTTGCCAAACATGTGACTTACTTGTCTTAGCAGGATCATGGACATTTTCTGCCTAATAATTGTAAATAATCATATGTTATGGCAAAGAGCAGAACAATAACCATTATTGATTGATATAAAGAGGCGCAAGTGGCGACTCCTAAAAGGCAGCTGAGTGATATTTGCAGAATTGCCATAGATTGGAATCCGAGTTGAACAGATGCGGCAAGAGTTGGAGAAAAGTAAAGGCGTTAGCATAAACAGAGAGTTGTTCAGGGAGTTTATTGCTTCTTTTAGGATCGAGTGGGACTAATTATTATTAAACTTATATAAAATAATTGGGGGTGGCGTGGCATACAACACAAACGACCCAGTTTCGAGCCCCAGCAGAGGACATTACGAAAAACGAATTTAATTGTGGTTTCGTATGTTTAATAAAGAGGCTTCAATTTTCCTCCAGACAACTAAATCTATAAATAAAGAGGAGCCTCCTGACAGAATCTCAGACGAATAATCAGGAAAACACGCCACATACTGGGAAAAAATTACAATGCTAAAGCAAAGATCACCACCAAATAGCAAGGATCTTCACAATTACGCAAAATCATATGGAAAAAGCTAAAGTGGATTAATCACCTACATAGCTTGAAAGATCAAATTGATTAAAAAAACTGAAACAAAGCAATGAATGCTTTGTGGAAAGCCAATATACATGCTCCCTAGAGGAGTGACGGAGTAAAAAAATAATAATAATAATAATTAAAACATGTTTCTACGTAATGTCGGTATGGACTATGCAACGTTGGAACATAGTAAAGGGTGGGCAAATTTGAGGTTAGGAAGTAAATTCGCATAAAAACACATATTTTTTTGACAAATTCAGCCGTATTCATACCAATATAAAATAGAAATATGGGAATTAGTAATGGAATATGATGTCGGACAAATGTTCACATCTAGCACGTCGGCAGACGTCCGCACTTTTCACAAAATTTTGAACCACACTTTGCATCAAAATCATCTTTAGTGATGAGGCCCATTTTTGAAGTGGTAAAAACACACTAATAAAAGATTTTTCACAAAATTGCTATAAGTTATGATCCTATAAAATTTAAAAAAATTTAAAATATTTCTACAAACCACACGTAGATAAACAAAAGAAAGGCGCTATAAAATTAGAAAAGCTCTCATTTTTATCTGGTCACCCCGTAGTTTAAGTATTAATAGAATTTGTTCAAACACAACTAATTTATTTTGACTCTCACTTTTTTCATGTTGTTGCTGTTATTGCACTTGCTGCTGTTGTTGTTTTTACACTTTAATCTTAGCAGGTGTTGATTTTTTCTTCTTTTTTTGTTTTTATTCTATTGTTTCTTTTTTTTAATTATATAGTTGTTAATTGTAAATATTCAGTTTTTACATTGCAATAAAAAAAGAAACATTATTTGTTTTGTACTTTGCCTGCCATTTGTTATATGAAATGTAAAAACCTCATCATTTAAAAAAAAAAAAATAATTACAAGAATATATTTTTAATACCTTTCCCTAAATACGTTATCAAATAAATGCTCATTATAAGACATGTGAAATATTTCCGTTAAAAAAAATAAAAATTGAACGCTTTTGAACATTCCATGCCTTACCTTAGTAACGAAATATATGAACTTTGAAATATATTGTAATTGAATATTGCCTTGCAAACTACTACTTTATAAGATATAACAAATTTAAAAGTTTAACTTTTAACATTTTAAAGTTTATTTTAACTACATACTTCGAATAATAATTGAAATTCCATTATATTATTTCTGATGTTTAAAAATCAGGGATAGCCTTTCATACATTTGAAACTGCAATGGTTCCATATAATTGCTCAATAATGAATCGTATCGTATTTTAAATTTTCAGTGCAGGAATTCTATGCATCCCTTAAATCCCAATAACTGGTCTATTGCTTAAATTTTGAAAAATCATAGAAAGCAGACTCTTAATTAGATGCATTAAGAAAATCACACAATTAATAGCATGGGGTTGTCAAGTCACCACCAAAAACCTAAACTACTTAAATGTTAAATTACAAATAAAATTCTATTCAGCTTTTGAGGCAGACGATATTTCTTGACCCCATGGGCATAGTTACGAGTAAGGGTTTATCTTAATGTAAAAGAAAAATATGTCACCGAAACTAAAATAAGGTTTGATAAATTTTATGGCGACTCCGCACTTTCAATTTCATTGTTTAAAAAGTGTTTTACTGAGTTCTGTTTTGTTCAACCCAGCACAGATGACACCAAACGTTTAAGACGACTAAAAGAAGACATTATGCAAGAAATAGTCAATAAAATAATATTAAACAATTTATTAGGCACCTTAACAGAGCATGGTTAAAACGATTGCTAACATTCTACCTTAAGGGAAACCATTTAGCCACTTCAAAGATATATTTGTGAATGTTTTAGTATAATCAGAATAAATTTCTTTCCGTTTTTTAACTTCGAAAAAAACAACAAGGGCACACAAAACAATAGATTTCTTAGGATTAATATTCATCAAAGCAGTCTAAGATAGACCTATCAGTCGATAAGATCATGGCTACATATTTTATTGCCATTAAATATGGCTACATATTTAGTGCAGTTTTACACATTTTAGTTTTTATTTTAATTTTGTTATTTTAGTTACAATTACCGAAGTAAGAATTTCATCGTGGTGAAGTGTACTTGTACCATTTTTAATGCGACAATGTTTTTATTCCTTTTTTTGACCACTGATCATACAGAAAGAGAGAATTCGCACAAGGTGTGATACCCACAATTAGTACTAAGAAAGTTGCGTTTTTCTTTGTAGGCGTTTTAGAAATATCGAGCCATAACCGCCAAAAAGACGTAAGCGACAAAAAACAAATTTTTCAGAAGAAGGTTTTTTTTCATTATTTTTTGTTCTAGAGTAGTACATAAGACTCTTTTGTTTTTGCTGTAAAATCACAAAGGTACATTTTAGAGCTACAAAATTTTGCATGCTGGTGGGAATGATCGAATACTATCGATTTTTATCAAAACACGAAAATAGGTAATCATGGCGCTTACGTCTTTTTGGCGGTTATAGCTCGATATACATCTTTTTGCCAAAAGAACAGTGGGACGCAAGTACGTAAGTACGTACGTATGATTGATATATTTGCTTCACTGATAAAATATCACTCATACGTACGTACTTACGTAGTAATGTGTTCCCACTGTTCTTTCGCCAAAGAAAATGTATATTTCTAAAACGACTGCTCAAATTAAAAACAGGTTTAACTTAAAGGTAATTTTAAGGTGGAATTTCCGTTTTTTTTTTTTTAGTTTATTCAATACACTAAATCGTGTTTTAGTTACGCGAATATATGGTGTGCCGATTGTCGATTGTCTAATAACAAGAGCTAATCTAAAAAACCACTGGATCAGAGTACTCGAATTCGAAGTTCCTGCTGGGTATCATCACCTCATTATGTATTTCTTTTTAAACATTAGCCTTAGTGCGCTACTTTAAAATAAAGTCGTAAGGCTTTGAATATTGCATGGATTAAGCTTTTTTTTGGGGTCATCGATAAACAATACAGGAGATTAAAAAAAATTTTAAAAAAATTGGACATTTTCACTTCACCTTACTAGATAAGATATACATACCATTGTTCGATACCAAATCTAAACTTTTTCAACAAAGAGACTAATAATGTATAACAACAAAATGAACTATTTTTTATTAATAATACTTATTTGTATTAAATAAATGCACTATTTTATGTGAATAAATAAAATTACTTTTATTTTTTAAAAATAGCCAAATTCAAAAAATTTAAGGGAACCCTATAGCGGTTAAAACCGGTCATTGGGATGCCCGGAGGCTAAAACTCCAGTACAATGTATACGATACAGAAGTTACAATGATAAAGTGGAGGAAGAGTGTAATAAACGTCTTTTTGCCATTTACCGACTTTTAATAACTTTAGGCTGTTCTTGCTTGGACGGAGAATATTGTACGACAATCAACAATCTTTGCACCGAGCAATTTGTACAAAATCCAGGCCTTCATAAAACCAATGGGTGGCTGACGGAAGGTGGAGAAGAGAAATGAGAACTTTGATACGATAGTGAACACAAGGCATCACAAGTAAGCTGTGCAGCGAACAACTATTAAGTGTAAGTAAAACAGATATGGTTGGTAAGAGATTTAGGGCGAATGAAAAAGTCCATCTATCTATGAAATAAACGCCTAATATTGTATATATCGGGTGGGCTATTTAAAAATTTAATTTTAAAAATCCAATAAAACAAGAAACAAGTTTTTGTGATTTACAATGGTTCCGATTAGAGATGAAATATTATTTCATTCATATGGCTGCCGCGGCTGGTCTCACAGTACCTCATTCAATTGAACCAATTTTCGAGAACTTTTTCGAGTGTATTAACTTTTAAGTGCTCAATTGTCTCCGGTTTGTCGGCATAACACTTGTCTATAACGGCGTCCCACAAAAAATAGGTGTCAAATCGCAGCTTCTTGGCGGCCAACTGACATCAGCATTTCGGCTAATTAAACGGCCATCAAATTTTTGACGCAATAAATCGATTGTGGCATGAGGCTTGTGGCAAGTTGCACCATCCTGTTGAAACCAAACATCGTTCATATCGATACCATGGTGCAATAATGAACGTAATGGTTGCGCCCTCCTCATTTTCATAGAAAAATGGGCCAATAATGCATTGGCTTCTGTAAGACCACGTTCGGATTTTCTGAGCCACAAATACGGCTTATTTGCTTATTAATGTGAAAATGAGCCGATGAATTTCGCATTTTTTTTTTTTGCAATTTCCGACCAATTGTCCAATTTCCAATGAATTCCAACTTGCTCAAGCATAAATCGATTCATTTCATTCGATGGATACTGAATTTTGTGACAGAATAGAATGACATGAGTATTGTCAGATTCAAAATAATTGCTAGTTCAAAATTAAACCGATAGATGACCCACACGATATTTAAGAATATTTATTATTTTTAAAATTAAGTGCTATTTTTACCCAAACAAAATTCACAAAATAATCAAACTGACTTGATAGTGTTCTCTAATTTTTTTCTTGGAAATAATGTCCAATTGTTTTGGGTACCTGGACACTGTGGGATAGATGGTAACGAAACAGCCGATGCATCATTGGCTAAGAAAGACTCCGTGACACCCTCTCTGTGTGACAACACTTACTACGATCCCCAATCCAATCAAGGATTGGAAAATTACCAGATGCTTGCAACACTGGAATGCTCAAAGGGGAATTCGCCACTCTAACATAGTACGGCGATCAGTTCGCTACTTGGGCGTTGCTCTGTGGTTCTCAAGTATGCAGGCCGCTCTTGAAATTCTTGGTGATTTTTCTGACGGGCCATTGTCTCAAAAGGATGGCGGTGGATGTAGATTGCGTTCACAGGCATCAGAAACATATTGTGTGAATATAGGAGTTCTGGTTAAGTTTAGATAGATGGAGATGTTTGGGGAAACATAGCATCTCATTGGGAGACATGGCCATCGTTAGTGTTTCAGATCTAGGTGTTCATTAGAAAGGCAACAAATCCGCTAAGCAAACTGTAGACCGTCATAGTGTACTACAAGAGTGCCTGGCCAAAATGATATTAATGTTTTTTTTTTTTAAATATTAAGCTTGCTTTTCCTCAAAGTTGCACAAATGACAAAAATTTTATCAATTTAAATCTCATTCAATTTTTATACACAGTAGTTCGATTTTTAAAAAAGAAAAACAAAGTGAACAATATTTAGTCACACCCCAAATATAAAAATTAATATGTAAGCAAAGCAAAGCAAATAGAAAATTCAATTTCTTACATTTTTCTTTTTTTGTTTTTTATTACACTCTCACCACTAACAGTTAAAATGCCGCTTGACCCCTTTCAAACTAGGGCAGGTTAAAATTTATATGATAAAAGAAGAATAAGTAAGATTTTCCTTATCTTTTTTTTTGGCACTTTTTGTCGCTTTTTTGTGCAGTAAAAAAAAGGAAAAATTGGTGGTAGAAAACAACAATTTAAGCTAAATAAAGGCAATCAGATTATCTAAAAGGGTATATTAAACAACAACAAAGAAAGAATTTTAAAATATCCTTTTTCAACGTTTTAATACATTTAAGTACTTATGCACTTGGAAAGTTAGGAATGTGTCTTGTTTGTATAATGTGTGGCTGTATGTATGTATAGTGGTGTGTACACATACTTATGTATATTCATAATAACTAGAGTAGGTACCAATGACAATGACACAATTTCATATTGAATTTTTTTGTTTTTGTTTTCTTACTACACATTCGTTTTGTTGTTGTTTTTATGGAATTTTTGTATTATTGTATTTTGCACAAAAAGTAAGTTTTTTTATTTTAAAGTACGTTATGTACACTCTATTGGTACTTTTTTAATATAGAGCCTTTTATTATAAAGGAGGAGACATTTCAAAAAGAAGAAAAAATAATAACGAAAGAGAGAAAGCCTTCGTCATAAGAGAATCGTAGCAAAGCTTAAATAACACAAACAGCTGTTATTTTTGTAAAATATAGTCTTCTATTTGAAAAGCGCGCAGACTCGTCAATGAAAAGTCATAGGAAATTGAATTTTCCAATTAATAATAAAAATATGTATAGGAAAAATTTAAAAAAAATATATATATATATTATAAAAGAAAAGAAATTCTAGATCATAATTTTAATAATTCTTTTTCAGAATTAATTAAACAGTTTTTAAATACATAATTTTTTTAACGTTATTCGTTTTCATACAAAAAAATTTTAATTAATTAATTTTTTTTTTTTTATATAAATTTCTTAGCAAATTTCTCCAACAATTTCATGCTTTTAAATTGATTTTCATACGATTTTAAATTCATTTTTCTTTAACTTTTTTTTTTACTAATTCACGTAATTTTTCTTTGATTTTTCATTTTACTTTTTTTTTCTTTTTTCCATTTCATTACTGTTTTACAATTTTTGTTTTACACAATATTTATCCTTTTCTATACATTTTTATGTCAGTTTACACAGCAGTTTGTAGGAAAACCAAGACACAACTACTAACATGAGAAATTCGTTGGAAATTGTTTGTAAAAATTTGAAGAAGCAGACGCAGCAGTATAACAGCAGTGGCAGCAGCAGCAGCCTTAAGAAAATATATAATAGAAATGTAAAAAGTAATAGAAACAAAAAGAAAAAAGAGGGAAAACGTTTTCGTAAAACGTTACAAAACCAGCGTAACTCTCTCTTGAATTTTAAAGTGCCCATATACCCGCAGTTCTCATCATTCAAAAGCAGCAATCAACCGAGGAGCAGCCAACCATCGAAATTCTCTACAAACTATACTACACACTTTGCAAAATGTGTTATAAAAGTTCGTTAAAAACTTTAAAATAAAAACAACAAAACAACTAAATTTTGGTTTTAGTTGCGTTGCGTTTTTGCAAGAAACGAAGTATATATTTAGGAGTTAACATTCCGTTTTTAAACAACTCTGCTTTTTAACCTTTTTACTCAAACTTCTCTTATACCTACTTCTTCTCTTAAATATTCACATATATATTGATGACGTAATTGACGTCATAGTTTAGAAGACATAAAGTCGTCATTGTGACCTCCATTATAATTGTGTAGAAAAAAGGAAAATGAGAGTAATATAGAGTTAAGCTGAGAATTAGAAGAAAACAACCTATTAAATGAAATTAAAATAAAGAAACATTAAATTAAAATAATCATTTATAAAAGCCTAAATACATAGTATGCTATTATTATTAAAATGGAGCACTGATAAGTTAAGGAGTGGCGAAAAAGCCTTAGAATACCAAAGAATATTTCTGGCAAGCAATTTACAACTGGTAATAAATTAAATTTAATTAATATTGGCGATCACTGTAAGAGAATTGATAATGTAGAGTGGAAAGTGCCAATGAGGTTTTTGGAGAAGGAGAATACGTACGTAATGCAGAATAATTTTATAAAAAATGTGTTGAAGTAGTGTTGCTTAAGAATAAGTCTAAAGAAGAATGATACAGTGCAATACTAGAGCTAATAATGAAATATATGTAATAAGACAGAAGGAGGCGACAAAATTACGCAAAAAAAAGAGGAAGGCTATGAAAAGAAGCGTCGAAGAGCAAGGAATACTAAATTTTTTTTTATTTTTTTGTAACTAACTTACCGGATTTTATTGGGTTTTTGATGGTTTTTTTAAGGTGCAAGCAGTAGACCCTTTACAATACTATCATAAGGTCCATAGTTACTTATGGATCAGAAGTTTAGTCTAAAATGAGTTCTAAGGAAGAGTCTCTCAGAATCTTCGAAAAAAAAATTTTTTTAATTTTTTATTTTTGGCACGCAGAAAAATGAACGTGATGAATATTGCCGGACGGACAATGCAAAACTTTTAAAGCTCAAAAGGATAGGTTATGTGCTAGAAAATGATCAAAGCCGAAATTTTTCAATGGTTGCCGGTGAAATCTGTTGTGAAACTGCCCCATTTTGGCTACAAAAGCCGTGATCGCTCAGGAATTGCTGAAAAGAAGAAAATTTGTTTTGCCGAAACTAATATCGGGTGGGCATTTAAAGTTTAAATTTAAAAATGTAATTAAACAAAAACAATTTGAAATTTTGCCACATTTATTTTTTTGTTGTGAAATACAATTGTTCCGGTTAGAAATGACATATTATTTCATTCTTATGACTGCCGCGGCTGACCTCACAATACGCCATTCGAGCGGACGAATTTTCGAGAAATTTTTAGAGTGCATGGGGTCGTATCTCGGCAATGGCATCACGAATGTTCACCTTTTAATGCTCAATTGTCTCTGGTTCGTCGGCATCCCACAGAAAATAGGCAAACGGTGTCAAATCGCAGCTTCTTGGCGGCCCACTGACATCGCCTTTTCGGCAAATTAAACGGTCATCAAACTTTTACGCAATAAATCGATTGTGGCATGAGATGTGTGGCAAGTTGCACCATCCTGTTGAAACCAAACATCGTTCACATCAATACCATGAAGAGCGGACACAAAAAAATCGGTTATCATGGCGCAATAGGTGTGTCATTGAGTGTAATGGTAATGGTCCTCATTTTCAAAAAATATGGGCCAATGATGCCTTCGCTCCACAAGCCGCACCAGACAGTCACTCGTAATGGGTGCATTGGCTTCTATAAGACCACTTTTGGTTTTTCTGAACCCCAAATACGGTTTATTAACGTACCCACCAAGATGAAAATGAGCTACATCCGAAAAATTGATTTTTTTTCTTTGTCAAAACAGATATCATCGTGCAGTTACTCGTTGGCCCATCTAGTAAAGCGAAAACAAAACGGATGGTCATGCGGCTTGAACTCTTGAACCAATTAAGCTTCGTAAAATGTCATACCGAGATTTTTTCGCAAAATTCGACGTAAACTGGTGCGTAAAATGTTCAATTCTTAAAAACGATAACTAGTTGATGTTGATGGATTCTCACGCACACTTTCAGCCATAGCTTCAATATTTTCGGGTGTACAGACTGTACGAACAAGCTTACGTCTTGGCGAATCAGCGATGAAACTAGTTTCACGAATTTTAGCCATAAACTTGCGTATACCGGGCACTGTTGGTCTTCTTCTTGGACTAAATTTTATTTTGGAAATAAATTTACAATAAATCCCATCGTTTCTCAAGCGTAAATCGATTAATTTCGTTCAGTGTAGATACTATACTAAATTTTGTTGCAGAATAGAATGACATAAGATTCGAAATAACCGCTGGTTCAAATTTAAGCCGACCGATGGCCCACCCAATATACATATGCATTTCAACTAAAGGAACTAGGGAATTATCTCATTTGAAACTAACCACATAAACTCCCGTCCTTAATTAAAGGAATTTAATTTTTATTTGGACACTATGATTTTCATTGAACGCCTTACACCTACTATCCCCTGTAGAAGTGCTGCTAATTGATTTCATAAAAATCACAAGAACGAATAGAGAATTGAAAATTATTATTAAAAGGAAACAAAACAAAATTATGCGGGTGTTACAAAAAAAAAAAAGGCCTAAAGGGTCACAAAAAAGAAATCATAAGGGAATATTATTAAAATAAAAAAGGATAACAATAAAACGACGTACTTGTTTAATGATAGCTGTGAATGCAAAGAAAATTATAGATAATTGCTAATGACAGAATGCGTGTCTGTCTAGTATTTCTGATGTTATAATCTTTGAAAAATACGAGTAAATTATACAGAAGACTACCATTAAGTCAAGTGGGTGTTACAATTGAATGGAATAATAAATTTATTAATTTTTGTTGTTCTTTATTTTGATTTACACTTGTAATTTGATTTCGCAAACACACTGCTGCTTTCCCCGCTCTTACTAAACGCTGTTATAATTTTAAATAGCTTAGTTGTTCTATTGAATTTCTTTTGTTTTTCTATTTTATTGGTTTTCCTATTGCAAACCTTTGTATTTCTATGTTTTTGTTAAATATATGTATTTCCGATTTAGTTTTACGTTTTCACCAATTATTTAAACACTCGAGGCGGCATAAACTACGTCATTTTTACTCAATACAATATAGTATATGCAGTTAAAAAATCTAAATTTAATAGGAATTTCATTTGCATTATGCGCAAACTACTACTGCACGGTCTCTAGTTGTTGTCAACGTCAAACTCGTGTGAAACAATAAAATTCAATTAACTTTTCACACAAAACGAAAACAAAAAAATTAAAGAAAGAATTATTTTAAATAGAAAAAAAAAACCCAAAGGGGAAAATATCTATAAAATCAGAAAAAAAATTAATAATTGAGAGTATAGTTTACGGTTACAGGGAGGAAGCCTAAGAATATACCATGCTTTACAAAGGGTTTTTATATACCTACCATTACCATGGTAGCAAAATTGCAAAACTTATTAAAACTAAAGTATAATAAAAAGTTTCTCGGCGGAAAATTAATTTGAAAATTACAAAGGTAATGGATATTAAGCTCGTACCTGTTGGAATGACATACAGACAAAAAAAAAACTTTTAGACAAGTCTCGAAAGGAGGTTAAAGGTAAAGTTTTGTTTGTTAAAAATTGTTAATTGATATAAAAAAATTTCTTAAAGATATAATTAATAGAGTATGTTCTGTAAACCAAATTCGAGTGATTTTGAAATCGCAAGAATTCTCAAATTGATATCATTTACAAATCTGACAAAATTTTAATACTTTTTTTACTAATTCGCTTAATTACCTTTAAAATTGCTTTTTTGATCATAAAAATTTTAAAATAATTGTTACATTTCAGTTTTATTTGTCTTTGAAAATTTACTCGATTTCAATTTCATTCGTTTTCGGATTACAGAACATACCAAATTAGATTTCTTTTGGGAGAAAACGTGGTCTTAGACCCTATGTTTTGCATTGGATGTACACCGCGGTCATTAGGCTAAGCCTTACCAATGGCGCTCTTGTCTGGTGAAAAGCGACGGATATTGCGTAATGATTGATCATTCTGAATGGGGTGTACTGGCCTGTCTTGCCATCACCGGTGCCATGAGTTCCGCACTTCAGACTGGTCTGAAGACATGCTGAGCATATCACCCCTGGATATCTTTGTCAAATGTGTTTCTGCAATGTATGCACTCAGGTTCTCCAATGCCAACGCCTTGAAACACTTCTGAATAGCACATCTTGTTATAACTTTGAGTACCGCCAGCAATTAAGGCCTTAATTAATTGCTCCAACAGTTTCAAGCATCTCTTTAGTTTGAGGAAAATGGAAAAACATAATTGTGATGTTGTTTTAGCTTAAAAACCAGAAAGAGGAAATAATGACTCAGCAGGTGCATTAACAAGGCAATAGCAAAAGAAAAGAGGTTGAAGAGATGGTGCAGAAAGTGATATACGAATTCTATTCCTATTTAAGACATGTAATGCTAAGGAAAATAAGAAAGTGCGACTAGACATGAGGCCGTAATATTCATTCATGACAACGTCAGGACACAAAGGCCAAAATTTGTCTTAAATCCTGAATTTTGAAGTTATAAAATTCTGAAAGATTTGTATATGGCTATATACTTCGTGTTTTAAACAGGGTTGGCATAAACCCGGGTTTATAAAAAACCTAACCCACCGGGTTTTATTGGGTTTCATAACTGCTTCCAAATTTCGTTGAAGTCGATATTCTTTATTTGTTAGTACAATTACGTTGTTTTAGTATTTATAACGCAATTTTTCACTCCTGGTGGGATCAAGGCGGCATTATGTACTATCGTGCATCACTATAAATATGGCAGGAATATGAAGACAGACATGACTACCTTATTTTTTTATTAACAACGCTCTGCATCAGGTGGTAAAATTTGCCAAGCAATTGTTAGAAACGATCAAATGTAATAATTCGGCGGTTCCGCCGTATTTTCCTAACATTACTCTTTTTGACTATTGGCCATTTCGACGGATACGACATCGTTTGGCATGTCACCGAATTACTTTTGAAGAAATATAAAATCGGCTTCAAAATTGGACCGCCTCAAAAGACGAGATATTTTTCTGAGACCGGATTAAGAAATTGGCTAAGAGGTGAGAAAAAGATGTAAGCTATGATCTGATAAACTTCTTTTTATAATAGATTTATTAATTCATTCTCGTTTTTGACCTTATGAAACCCTCGAACTAATTTTTACTCCCAATACATAAATTATACTTTGCCCCTACGGTTTAAAATACGACTAAGTTAAGTTGGAATTGCAGTTTAAATTTTACAGCTGCTATTGATGAGTTGAATTTTTTGTGTTTTTAAAAGGTTAAGTTGTTATCGATAATACCAAATTGAAAAATATCAATTGGTACTTCAAATCAACTGAGTCGAGTTGTAAAGCGCAATAGTGGCCCTTGTATTTGTTATAAGCTACGAAAACCTTTAAATAAAAAACCCACACGGGTTCGGTTTAATTGGGTTACCCAGTGGGTAGCCCACCCTGGATTTAACCTTTCAAAGACTGATTTTTAAATTAAATTTAATATTACATCAATGTATTCATGTAATTTAATCAATGTTGCCAATTAAGATTTATTTAATAACTTAAGATTGTAATAATATTACACACTTATATCACATATGCAGACAAAATACAAAAATTTAATAATTCCAGGCCTGCAGTTCAATTAAAATTTAAAATTTCAGGCATTTAAGGGTGAATCTTACGAGTTTTGTGATAACATCACCTTTTTACTTATGCCTTCTTACGCCATTAAGATCATAGGTATATCAAAAGTTTATATGCAGCTTAGAACTCACTTTATTACTTTAATAACGTGCTGTAACTCAATTAAAATATTTCACAATTAATCTACTAGTTTATATAGATTTTTTTAGTAAATTTCTTTATATTTATTATATCTCAACGCGTTTAATTTTTAGTTCCAAATATATTGTACTTTAAGTAGAATTTCATAGTAAAGGCAAAGTAAAAAGACATTCTGTTTAAATTACTTTACAAGTGTTTGCACCACCAAACACTACATACACATGCGCAGTCATTAAAGTACAATGCGAGTATAAAACTTCTGGTGCTGTAACTAAGAGGGTTTCTTTAGGTTCTTTATTTTTTTTTATAAATTTTCAAAAGTTTGTTTTTTATATTATTTTTTTCCAGAGTCCAAATGTATGTTAAGAAACTAGTAAAAGGAGAATATATCAAACAAACTAAAAAAAAGTATGAAAGAAAATAACGAACTTACTGACTGACATGTCATGTGTCAAAATGACATATTATATACTACGTATGTACTCGTATATTATATGGTTGGTATACTTTTGTAGCTTTATGCTCTAATATAATTTCTTTTGAAGTGTAATTCTCTTGAAACACAAGTAAATTACAGCACAAATGCTTTTAGTTAGTTTTTTTTTCTTTTTAAAACAAATCAATAGACTATGCCTTAAAGTATGCAATATATTATATTAAAGTAAATGAATATAAAGCCGCAAAAGCATGCTATCATGAATGGTGTTTAAAGATAAGAAATATAAAATAATTAAAACATAGTGCCGCAAAATTTAGCTTGATTTTATTCGTTGTTCCATTGTAATTTGAATTAAAGGGCTCAAAGCTTAACACGTTGACTGCCACCATTAAACAATAATCTGCAAATTTCACTTGTTTGAACAAAGATTTAAAAAATTGTATACAGTAAAGAGAATACATTTTTACAAAGGTGTCACTACAGGAAAATTTTTCTTCTATCATCAAAACAGTAATTTAAAAAATGTGACACACCGGTGATACACATGGCAACTAACGTGTTAAGCAAGTTTTACTGAAGTAAATTCCAAGAAATAAAAAAATTATAAATGCAATAGAGATGTATCAATATGTGGATAGCACAAGTAGCTCTGTTAAAACATTGATTTACTAAGGGTGGCCAAATAGAAAACTGCACTTGTAGTAGTAGTAGAAGAAAATTTTTGTAGTTTGTGTTAAAGAGAAAAATTAAAAAAGTAAACAACGAAGAAAATAAGCAATTTTCATACGCAAAGCGACATACACGTGTTTTCATAAAAAGCTATCACACAACTGAATGAAATTGTTTTTACACTCCTCTACGGAGCATACTGGCTTTTCACAAAGCATTCATTTATTTATTTTCAGTTTCAGTAAAATCAATTTTTCCAATGATAGAGGTACACGAAACAAATAATTCGTAGTTATAATTATATGTACGAATTGATTTAATTAAATTTGTTTGATTTTTATACTTTAAAATGTCGCGTGCGAAATGTTCTTTAACTTATCCATAAAAATCTATACAAATTATTTCTTTCTATGTTGTATATATCCAAATTGACTCTTATTTTTCAGATACGTTACTATTTTATATTTAAAATTAATTTTGGAAATACCGTAAGTGGTTTTTAATTCTTAGAAAAATGATCGTATTAATTAAAAATTAATACTTATACTTTTCGCATAGTGTATGTTGACAATCAGGCTGCTATTACGCAACTCCTGGTTGTGTGCAGTGTTAAGCTGTACTTCGTATGTGGACACTGCGGAGTGTTGGGAAAGAAGATTGCTGTGAGGAGAGAGTACGGATTGGTTTCTAATCTGAGAAGGATTATCTCAGGACGCAAGATAGGTAGGACAAGAATTGGGCCATGGGAAGCAGTCACCCCTAATTTCTACCGAGTATATAACAATGAGGAGGAGCCAGAGACTGTGAAACATATGCTTTGTCGTTGCCCGGCTCTCAAGAAACGTAGGCTCAAGTTGCTAGGCCAGGGAGAGTTTTATTTCTGGCATCAACTGGCAGATTAGGTGATGCCCAGTGTAGACGTGTCATGATTTTCTTCTACCTCTTAAGGCTTCTTTTTTCTTCTTCATCTTCTCATTATTGTGTGTCTGGCTGCTCTCTTCTATTTCTGTTATCTATATTCTTCCCTCTCACTTTTTTCTTAAAAGGCTTCCATAATGGACTTATGTCTGGTCTTAGAAAATCGGTTCAGTTGTTTAGCTGTTCATAAACTTCAAACATACATACACACATACATGCAACACACATTAATTTTTATATATAAGAATATAAAAATTACTGAGACGTCGAAACTATATGACCAGCTACAAATGTTTAAAACCAAAATTGAGATACTATTTGAGCCTTCTGGGGTCAAACGCAGAAAATTTTCAAACTCCCCTCGTGATAATAGCATTATATTCTTGATATTATTTTATGTGAAGTAGCAAGCATTAGCATTTTTCTTAACAATTAAAGTAATTGACTAAAATGTATTAATGAATTGCTTGGTGCTGTACTGATTTAATAGGCCAATTTAAAGCGCTTTAGCGTTTTTTCTTAACTGTGATTAAGTGATAAATAATAAGTTATATTATTGCCTAACAAGTTTGCATTTAAATTGGACGGCGTTTAATTAATTATTTTGTTACATGTACCATATTGTTACTTGCACTTTATTCCATTGTTCTCCAAAGGTAAATAAATGTTTATTTGAAAATTAAAGCAATAGAATTTAAAACTTTTTCTCATCTCTTCGGTTGCCATCGCAAAGCCTGAAACGGAAAAGCAAAAAAAACTTGCATAATGGCATAGATAGGTCTTTCACACGAATAAAAAATTTGCTTTATTTAAGTCTCAAAATAAAAATTTAATTTTTGCATAAAAACAATTTATAAAATGTGTAACCACAAAAACCATGATAACAAGAAGACCAAATTATTTATCAAAATAGAATTTTCCACTATAGCAGATATGGTAAAAAAAAATTCTTTAGCGATAACAAACGGTAGGCAAACTTATTGAACAATAAATTTTTCTATTCATTAATAACACTTTCTAATTATATACCATCTTAAAAACATTAACAGTTTTATTTTGCCAAAAATAAATTAAACATTAAATACGTTACAGTCTATAGAAGTTCATTGCGTGAGATTACAGAGACATACGTCGTCTGTAGCAATCCTATAACTTTGTATTTTAAAACAATTAAAAAAGCTGCAAATAGTTGAAATTTATAGTGACATATATATGTATGTATATGTACGGCATACTCAATTTTTTACAATTAGCTGTGATAGTTTTTTAAGGTTTTCTTTTTTCTTTAATAATTGCAAGTTTTTAATATTTTTTCTTAAACATTTAAATTTTATTCTATCAAATATTTATTAGGATAGGAGGGGGTGGCAGCCTCGCTTAATCAAAGCACACTTGAGCCGCTTGATAGCGGCTAGTTGCGATACCACATGAAGCGTTGTCTCTGCGTTAGTCAGCAGAGACCACGCATAGAAGAACATTTCACTTATTAAGTCGGAAACCAGTCTGATATCAAGGATCGATAGCTCCGATAAACAAACGAAGAGGGGCCCATTGAGTTTCTCAGATAGAATAGAGGAATGCCCCGAGAGCAGCATATGCCAGCGTGACAGGTTAGTTTTACAGCTTTAGCCAGTTGCCTTACGAGTATTCCAGATGGAAGCCAGCAAAGCATACCAAAAATGGCCTTTGTAGTGCTCATACGTAACGTACCTATGATTTGGATCGCCGCAGACCTCTTGAACTTATCAAGGAGTCTAACATAGTAATCTTTATCGAAAGAAGGATGATTAGGCTCGATAACCATCGAGTAAATCCAGCGAAACGCTAGAACTAAGACTCTATCCGACAACCATAGTGAGTAAGAACCGCGAGGTTCCAGAAAAGCGGTTATAAGCCTTCTGCACTCCTTGGGTCAATTTGAGCCAACTTTGGTTTTCAGACACAAAATTTTCCATTTTATTATAAGATGTGAACGTTAAACTTGAATTTACCCATTATAGGTATGAAAATTATGCTTTTAATAGAAAATAATAAAATTTAGTTTTTTCCTTCTCTCTCCACAGGGCACATATCCAAGGGATGCAGAAGGGATAAACAAACGTTTAAAAATGTCAACATGGCTCGTTTCTAATATAAATTTATTTATTTATATCGCTATTAATCTTATCAATAAATAAACTTATTCTTGTTTAATTAATAGACCCTTCTTTTTGTATAAAAAAAACTCTTTTTAAATATATTATGTATAGATATATTTAAAATTATAATTTATTGTCTTGAAACGCTAAGGTATTATTATAGTCGAGTAAGGCTATTAGATTCAATAAGAAAAATTTCTTAGCGATAAAATTTAAATAAACATTGGTCTTTTAAAATGCACTTAATATTTTGTACCCAAAACAGTTTCATTAAATTGCAATATACGAACAAATAAATTACTTCAAAACTATACCAGACTACGTCAACTTAGCACGTATTAATTTAACTTAAATACTGTCGAAATAGTACGACATTTTAACGTAAGGCAGTCTCCAATAAGGAAACCTGGCGATCTACCAACTAATGTACGGGAAACCAGATTATTTTATGTGCTTATTGATGGAAGACATGCCTCAAGTGTATTGGTCGTGCGCTCAATTCGTAGGGCCAATATTGCCCCAGATCGCTATTTAGTAGTAGCTAAGGTGCGCACGAGATTGAGCAGGGCGAAAAATGCACGTTCTTAAGCATAGAAAAACCTGGATGTGGGTAAGCTGCGTACGCCAGAGTTGTTCAATGCCTGCACAACTGAACTCTCTCGAATGTTGATGCAAACTAAACCCTCTCCTAATGACCCTGGTGCTCAGGGGCAACATATTGCTCATTCCACTCTATCCGCTGCAAGATTCTTACTTGGTTATACAAACCCAGGAATGGACAAACCTTGGCATAACAAGAAATGTCGGAGAGTAACGGAAGTCAAAAACGCTGCTTGGAAAGCGAAAGCAACCAATTGCCACGCGAGCCGTGCATCAACGTTATATGGATATAAGAAAGGAGGAAAATCGACTATTCCGAAGTTAAAAAAGTGCAGCCAGATGAACGGAGGAGTAAGGAACTGAAAGACCGGATGAACCGGCACGATGACAGAAATTTTCACCAGTAATTATAGTGAAAGGACTCGTTTCTTGTAGGAATGACGGCGAAAATCCGTTCACAGATAAGAAAGATGTACTGAGGATTTGAAGAGACAGTTTTTCCAAGTTGCTCATGGGAAAGGACGCTGACGATGGCGACACCCAAATCGAGGAGGACAATGTAGTCTGCTCATCTCTCAGCAGGGATGAGAAAAGTCGTAGCACGCCTCAAGAATAATAGAACTTCGAATGCAGGTATCCTCCCAGCAGAACTTTTTAAGTTTAGTGACGACGAACTGCTTGGTTGCATGCACCAGCTTGGGTTCATATACCAGCTTTTGTATTTGGGTGCATACACCAGCGTTTTGGTGGAGAGAAATCATTCCCTCAGATTAGAGTATCGGAATATTTTGTTCTATTTATAAAAAAGGCAATCCCAGCCTCTGCAAAAACTACGTCGAATAAGTCTTCTACCCATCTCTTATAAAATTTTATCCATCGTAATGTGTGAGCGAGGAAAATCCACAGCTGATAAAATATTCAAATCCTGAAGAAAACTCAAGATTAACAGATCGTTACATAATATCTCTTTGTCGATTATAAATCTGCCTTTGATAGTCCTATACGGGGCAAATTTTATAAAGCTATGTCTGAGTTATGAATACCTGCCAAGCGTGTATGATTGTGTAGGATGACGCTCAGAGAGACAGTCTATCGTGCTGTCTCTTCAACATTGTAATGAAGAAAATAGTAAGAAACGCTGCGGTTAATATTAGTGGCACAATTTAAACCAAGAGCCACATGCTTCTCGCATATGCTGATGATATCGACATAATGGGCCGGAATTTACGAGAAGTCACGTCCGTATTCTCCAGAATTGAGAAAAAGTTAGCTAGAGTGGGTTTTGTAGTGAATGAGGGCAAGATGAAATTAATAATCTTTACATACAAACCGAACAAGCCCCATCATTAGGAGTAAATAACTTTAATTTTTAAGCCGTAGATAACTCGGTTTCGCCATGCGCAGAAACAATAATGTCAGCCTGAAAATAAAAAGAAGAATCTTGCTTGCCAACAGATGCTATTACAGACTTAGCAAGCACTTTCGTGATAAGACCTTGAGTAGAAGAACAAAACTACACATATAATTTTTTAATTTTACCAGTTTTGCTGTATGGTGCCGAATTGTGGGTGATGACACAGACTGATGATGCGATACTAAGAGTTTTCCAGAGAAAGATTCTCCGCACAATATATGGATCTGTTGTCATAAAAAACGAGTATCGACACCGGATGAACTCTGAACTGTATGCACTATATCCCGTCATCGACGTGGTTAAGCGCATATATGTACAACAATTGCGTTGGCTGAGATATGTAGAGGGAAGACTGAAAATTCTCCACCCAATAGAAAATTATAGCATTTAGCATTATGTATACTTTGAGAGCTTCTACTGAAAAACTTATTATTTAGTCCTATATGTCGATTAAGAGTAGCAACCGTATTTTATTTGTTATTTGCGTTACGGATCGGCATTTTTATTTTACAAACATATGTATGTTTGTATGGAAGTTGTCCAAAATAATGGAACGTTTCCAATGTATAATATTTAATGTATAATAAGTGGAAAATTATTAAGATGAATGAATAAGTTCGATGTTGTTAACAGTTAAGTTTTTTAAGAAACTCTGTTGGTTGGAGAGATTCGAAGATATTCCTTCTAAAATAGTAGAAAGCTGGGCAATTAAAATGTGAATAGTGTTTAGTTGAAGGTTACATATTTGACATACTGCTGGGGATGTTTTTTCGTTAAGTTTGTACATCTATTGTTGATATTCCCGCTAAATCTTGATATAGTTTAACATTTGCGAAAGCTACGTAGACAAGAATTGTATTACATACTCGTAAATATTTTATTAATTTTTTAGAAGTTAATTCTGTTACATTACATAACTTTTAATATTAGTTTGTATGTAAGGAATAACATACGGTATTCAATGGATAGAATGCTAGCTTCAATTAGGTTATTTGTTACAAGACTTGTGCGAAAAGCGCCGGTACAGCATGGGATGCCAGCGTAATAAAGTGCATGGATAGTTTATATATGTTTTTTTTTTTTTTTTTTTTTTTTTTTTTTTTTTTTTTTTTTTTGGAACAGGTTCCACATATGAATATAAAGAATGAAAAAGCGAATAATGTTTATCATTGATGATAAATGGATCCTAAAGTGTTTTGATTAGATAAATTTTATGATGTACCGACTTGAATTCAGTTTAGTTCTTAAATGTATGCAATGTTCTTTAAAAGTAAGTCTTCTGTAAATTTTGTTCTCTTATAAATAAAATTGTATAACTAGTTAAAATAAAGAATGCATTTGAATAGAGCTAGAAGTTAATTTCTGGATGCAGGTTTAAGCAACTCATAAGCAAACAATTATGAACTTGGTTTCGACACAATTACAATTTTAGTTTAATATAGCGAAATAGATTAAAAAAAATGTTTAATCATTCCGCACACGCAAAATTATCTAATTTTTTTTCATAATCATCTTTCCTTTTCTATAGAATTGCGTGCTTGTTGCCAATAAAAGGAATATTTGTTTTAACGTTGACAATTAATTGGTACTGTAGAATTAAGGTATAAGAATAAAGTCTTTAATGTAAGTTAGAAACAAGAGGTTTTCGTCAAACAGTAGAAATGTTTATATAGAAAGGAAATTTCGAAGAAATTTCTAAAAGAAAGCCCTTTTGGACAAAGTATAACAAAAAAAAAAAAAGCTCGTCTAAGAGCCGTTATAGTGGTTGGCGTTTTTATGGCGAAAGTTAGGGGTTTTAAAAAAGATATCGTAAAGGTATATTTGAAGAACTATAACTAATATGCTGTTGGAGTTGGAGTAATTGAATGTCGAATCTATCAAAAACTGTCGTTAACATATGTACATATTTAGTCACGACAACAAAATAAATCATAAAAAAATAAACATAAAATGGATACAAATAAATCTTCTAGCATAATTACAATAGACGAATTTACAAAACCCTTGTATCATTGCATTCATTGTTTGATTGTACTGAAATACAAAAGTTGTACGCTTGTCGCTGGAAATTCTCATACATAAATGTTGAATACTCATACAATTTTTCTCATGTGTTTTTAAAATGTTGGATTTGTTTTGTGTGCTATTAATGTAATGTGAAATCCAAATACATATTGAGAAGAGAATTAAACGCTATTTTTTTTCGGCAGCAAATTTGTACATATGCACATATTTTAAATAAAAAAAACTTCATTTATCTAGGTGTTTATCATTTAATATATAAAATAAATTTATGAAAACTGCTTTGCTTCTTCTTATATAGTTTTTGACGTTTACAATACTAAAATACATTCATACATTGATTCAGTTGGTGTTCACACAGCAGTAAAGGATAGTTTACACGATACTTTATTTATATAAAATCAGAGAGAATATATTATAAAATTTCATCCGTATTTTAAGAATGAGAGTAAACATCTTACGACAGATTTTTTACGCCTACGCGATAGGTATAAACCAAGACAAAGTGAAATTAAAGCAACTGTTTTACAACAGTAAAAAAAAAAATGCTTTTTTCTTTGCTTACATAAAAATACATCCCTGATCTAATGAAGTGTGATGGTTTTAACAAAATTTTAAAAAACAGAGATCCGTACGACTGCGAAATCCATTTTTCTCACAATGTCGTACGCTCTCATTACATATTGTGTTTACACTATACTATTCACTGTCTTCTATACAAAAATTTAATATATCGTACGACTTGTATTATCGGGGTTTACAAACAAAAAGTATATTCAACACAAACTACAACGATACAGTCATGTGAATTCGGCAAATTTGTTTTAAACTGTATCCTAAGTACAAAATTAAATAAAATATCATGCTTAACACTATTTAAAAAAAAATATTGTAAAAAATTAAATATTGTGGACATTTATTCGAGTCCTTGTTGAGATTTGTACTTGTGCTGTGTGTGTCGTATCTATTTATCTATTATTTATTTTTAATGTTTATTTTTCTAAAAACAGATGTTATTATTGAGTGTTTGTAACAGGGTACTTTAAAATCAAATAAAATAAATCACCTATTACACTATGACTCTTACACAATTTCCGTAGTCGAGATATTCTCGTGATACCATTGTGTTTTAAATTCGCCTGCAAATACGATGATCGATTAGATACTTACTATTATTGCTAGATCATTTTTAGTGTTAGTCTTCTGAAGTCACTATTCGAATAAAATCGATCATTTGACATGCTTATAAATCAAACCACATGTTCAGAAGCCACTTCTACAAACTATACCAAGCGATTTCTCAGTAAGCAAATCCATCTAAGGGGTGTAGGTACTTCATCTGCAGAAATGACATGACAAATATTTAGACAAATATCAAACACCCATGGACCATCAGGTTATACATACATATAATCAATGTAGTAATGGACGTAAAGACTAGATAGACTATAAAATATGTATATTTAAGGCAAAATGTATGATATATTGGTGTATGTCCGTATGTGTTTTTGAAAAAATACATTTTATAATGGGAATAATGAATGCCAAGTATTTAAAGTTAAGAAAATCTAAATCTCCTAGAATCAAAATCTAAATCTCTTGGAACCAAAGACGACTTTGTATTCTACCAGGACAATTACTACAAGCACAAGTCTTGCATTGCAAGAAATTAGCTGCTATAAAGTGCCTAAAAGTAATTGAGAATCTTTCTCAGTCTCCAGAATTAAATGTCATCGAGCATTTGTGGGCAAACATTTAAAAGAAAGTAATCAGACAAATGTCATCAAGGATTTTCGTACTGATGGAAGTCGTAGTAAAAGAATGGCGGTATATTGAACCCAAAGTTTTTAGAATATTGTTTGAAAATGTACCACGACACCTTCAAGCTGTGATTGCAAGCAATGGAAATTACTAAAAATATATTTATTTGAAAAAATTAATAAGAAAAATAGTGTCCCATTTTTAGTGTGGGCTTCGGTTTAAGCATGTAAATTATAAAATGTCTAACTTTTATTTTTTTTAATATGCTTATTTCTTTTCTTGTATTCTTTAATTTATTTAATTAATAAAGTATAATAAATAATAAAATTATAATATGTATGGTTTTGAGAGATATTATTTGCGTCCCATTTTGCGAGTAGATGTATATTTCTCGATTAAAAAATTAACATGGAAGAAGTCAAATATGCCAAATTGTAATATTATTCACAAGTAATTCTTATTAAATAAAATACCAGTCATTTGACATTGTTGTGGTAGTGATAAATGAAGTATTTTAGAGCATATGTCAGCTGTAGATATCCTAAAAAATATAAAGTATATATTAAGTTAATTTTCTAATTACTATACAAACATTTTTTGATTAATACAACTATTAAAAATTACCGGTGGTCTGACCATATATGTAATTTGATGTCTTTAGTTATCACCTCGTTTCGCTGCAACATAAAATTTTTATTTTGATTTTCCATTGACAACCAAACTTGCTAACATTTATATTTAAATATAATTATTTTTATATACAATAAGGGTATTCATGATTAGAAAGAAAGTAAAGAAAACAAATGCAGTGTTGTCACTAAGTCTCAAATAATTTTTAGTGCGGCTGAACATTGTGTGAACAATTCTTAAAACAACTTGTTTTCCTTAAAAATTATTGAAGTTACACCGTTTGGCTTTGGCATATTAGCAGTGCTTTAATCCAGTAATTTTGTTAGATTATCTTCTATTAAAGGATAACCAAAAATATACACTAAAGTTAATTGAAAATTGCACCATTTGATTAAAAGATGAAAAAGAGTACGGTTGTGATAAAATAAAAGAAATTATATGCTTTTTGGGAATATGATGATTAAGATATTATCACAAATTTTTGGTTATCTTTCCGCTTCGTAACTAGAATAGAGAAAATATAGAAAGTTATTCTGAGCGAGTCTGTCAACTTAATAAAATGCCTTAAGCTGAAATTACAAACCAAAATAAACAATAAATTTAAAAATATTTCTAATATGTTAAAATATTAGTAAAAAAATCATCATTTACGAGCCTACATTCTGTGTACATACATTTATTCACTAATCGACAAACTACTGATTGCATAGTGTTAATTGATCTTTGGGTGTACTTTCCCCAATTTAGAATAAAATTATTAAAAAAAAAAAAAATTTGAAAGGAAAAAACAATCTTAACAAATATTATTCATCTCTATTGCACTTACAATTCTATACGTAAATGAACACAATAGAAAGAAGTATTAAATAGAATCAAAAATCACTTAAAATTTTTAAAGATATACTATTAATTACACTTTTCCATAATTAAAAACGAAATAGAAAATTAAATACAACAAAATATTCTTAGATGATTAACCTTTTTTCAGTTTTTTAAGACGCAATACACAGCATAACAAAATTAAGGGGAACAATAATTTAAGAGTTAAAGAGACAACAACAAAGTAACAGCAACGCTGGCAGTAGTGCAGTTAACAAAACATATTCGCTTCATGTTTTATAAGAAATTAAAAATTCTTAATAAATATTAAAATAGAAATATTTATTTAATTAAAATTTATAACTTTTTTTAAGTAAATACTCTTTAAACTCTTTTTAATTCTTTAACTTTTGGTTATTCTTTTTATTACAATAATTGTTTCATTTTCACTATGTCTCTACTCAATTGATATATTTTTCAATATTCTTTCTCTGTTCTTCCTTTGCTCTTGGTGACATACACTTGCTAAAATAAAACATACAAGTGCCAAAGTCTAATTGATACAGAGTTGCATTTTCTGTTTTTTAAGTTTATTATAACACATTTTTCTACATTCATTAACACTGTAGTCATCTCTTTCTTACTCACATTCAACGAATATGTAGTATAAAATTTTTTTTGTTTCCTACAAAATCATACGTCTTCTCTCTTAAAACATTTTTTTTTCACTGTACAAAATTTTCAAGGATATTTTTTTAGACAAAAAAAATTCTTATACACTCATTAATTGAATAATTTAGATGATTTCATATGAAAGCTTAACGCTAAATTATAAACAAAAAGTTCTTTGAGTTCGTTCTTCTAAATAAAATTAGTTGAATTTAAAACCTGAGACTTGAAATTTCATAATTTATTTTTGTTACCATCCATCCGTTTGTGTAATTCTTTCATTTGTTAATATTTCCTTCATTCGAAATATTTTTCTTTTTTATATATCTTTTTACACTTAAAACACCACACCACCATTACCATATTACTTCACTTTTTCATATTTTTTGTTGTCAAAAAGCCTTTGACTTTTACCTTTAATAGCTCGAATTATATTCACAGATTTTTTTTATTTTTTCAAATAATTTATTTTATTTTTTCTTTACTTATTTTATAATTTTCTCTATAGAAAAATTTTTCCACTTTTCTGTAATAAATTTTGCTGCTGCTTCTTCCTGGTTTTTTTTTCTTTCTTTTTCAATTTGTCAGATCAACGTTTGTTCGATTTTTTCTTTTGATTTTTCTTTTCATACCTCATTTCGTTTTTTTCACGTATATAATAGCGGCTCTTTGTTTCACACTCTATTATTTTAGTTTCAATCGCTCTGTCTAGTTAATGACATGCACTCTTTCTTTATCTCATTCTCTTCTAGCGCTTTATGTCTTCAGCAATGTATGTATATGTATTTTTCCTTTTTTGTATGAGTATTAAATGTATGAAAAAAAAAATATTCTCTTTTATATAAATGTGTATGTGTTTTTTGTAGGCAGCAAGATATTAAAAAAAAGGCAGCCATCACCTTCTTTTACTTTTTAGAAAATTTTCATTTCGCATACCGTTTTTTAAACAAATTTACGCTATTTTTACAACTCAATTACCGTTTTTTAATATGCGTATGTTTGTTAACAACTTGCTTGTTATTTTGTTTATTTTTTTATTGATTTTTTGCTTAGAAACACCAATTTTTCCCCAATATTTTATACTGGCGACGAACGATGGACGATGTTGTACAAAAATTATAACTTTTTTTGCTTCTTTTCACTACCGCACTGTTATACACGCACACACACTAATGCAATTTAATGAAGTTTAGAATTCAGCTAAGCTATTCAGCCAATGCAACACTAGCGAAAACAGAGTGGCAACCATCAGAAAGGTGGTGCCAAGTTGATTTGGAAAAGAACTGCCAGTAGTAAAATTTAGCACATATTGCCTAGTAACAATAAAACTTATTATGCATTATTAAGCATTTGTTAATCTTACAAAACCTAGACCGTTATATTTCTAAAATAATACATACCATTTATAATTTAATATAGCAGTACTGTTATTTTACAACAAAAATTTACTGACAATGCTGCCAACGAAATATTCAACTATCTATTAGAAACACCCGTGAAGAACATAAATAAATTCTTATCAACTATTGTGTAAACACGGTGCAAAACGGTCGGCCCTAGAATAGTACCAAAAAGAAGAGATAAAGAAAGAAGGAAATAACAGAGAGGAGAATTATTGTATCAACAAAAACTTACCAAATGTTAGAAAATAAAAAAATTGCTTTCGCACAACATAAAAAAACATGACAAATTCCTGTGAATAACTAGGAAATTATTTTTCAAAACAAATAGTATTGGTGTGATAATTACGAAGTGAAGAAGACGAGACAACACGTGTGTAATAAAAAATAACGATACTAAGCAGGGACGTCAAAGAGAAAAGAAGCGTTTAATTATACACAAGAAGATTAACAATTCATTAAGAGATAAGATTTAGCTGGTGTTAGTCCAATAGACGGTAAAGAGAGTTTAACAGAGTACGTGTTTTCGGCAATGGGTGAACATTACTTTGAGGGTGCTGAGAAATTGGTGGAAGTCTGGTTTAAGCAACCACCTCTCGACGATGAAGCTGATTTGAGACGCATAACCAAAGAGGTATGGGATGAAGAGTTGAAGGCTGTGAAATGTGAAATTATAAGTTTTACCAAAAATTCTGAAGTGGATGCTTATGTTTTAAGTGAGTCCAGTATGTTTGTGTCCAAGAGGCGCTGGATTTTAAAAACTTGTGGCACTACTACACCCTTAAACTGTTTGAAGCCTCTGATAAAATTGGCGGCCGAAATGGGTTTCATTGAAATATCGGATTTCTTTTATTCCCGCAAGAATTTCGCTCGACCGGAATTACAGTTGCTGCCTCATCGTTTGTTCTGTGAGGAGGTGAAGTTTCTGGACACCATATTCGAGGGCGGCCAAACCTATTGCTTGGGACAAATAAATAAGGACTGCTGGTATCTCTATACCCTAAGTCATCCTGAACGTCATCTTAGAGGCGACCTAATTGAGGCACCAAAATTGGATAACAAACATCACTCAGAACCAGATCAGACCATAGAGATCTTAATGGAAAATCTAGATTCCAAAGTTATGAATATTTTTACCAAAACCATGTGCCAGGATGGCAAAGAGGCTACTATTAAATCAGGAATTAATGATATTTTACCCGATATGGAAATCGACGATTTCCTTTTCGAACCGTGTGGCTATTCTATGAATGGCATTAACCAGTTGGGTGAATATATGACTATACACATAACACCCGAAAAGGAATTCTCCTATGTAAGCTTTGAATCGAATGTTCAGCTTAACAACTATTACGAATTGATACAGCGTGTCTTACGCACATTTCAACCTTCCAAATTTTTAATAACAATTTTTGCCAACAAATCTTCCGAAGCCTATGCTACCATGCGTGAGCTGGAACATACTAACTATAGCCAGTGGCAAAGAGCCGATATGCAATGTTGCAATTTTCCTTCTTACAATCTTCTATTTGCCACATATACTGGTTGTCATGGTGCAACATCGCTGCAGGAAGAGGGAGAGCAGGAGAATCAGAACTGTTAACATTAAATGGTAACACGATCGTCTTACAAGTGCTCGTAATCTCCTTTTTACTACACTCACTTTCACTCTTTTACTTTCCTACAATTACAGCTTACATTGTGTTAAATAATTGTTAAACAATATTTTTTTTTTATTTATTTGTTTTTAATTAATTCTTAAGTTTAATTTTAATTCATGCAATTTAGTAATAAAAATAAAAAAAACTTCCAAACACACAAAAATAAAAACGAACAACAAAACTACTAAGAATAAAGATAAAAAACTAGCGGTTTCAATTTTAAATATAAAAAAGAGAATAAAGGTAAATATGGCTTAACTACTACTTTATTAAGTGTAAAACGGAAATGAATTTGCAGCCAAAAAACGTTATTTTTCAAAAACCAACACATTTATGTTGCTACTAAGTCTTAAATGCTTTATAGACTGACCACATTATTAGGCAATATGCTCACTATGGTAGATTAAGAACCGATTGAATAGCAAATACACTCCGCTATTGTTCGCTGCATTACGAAAAGGTTTCATATCAAGCGTCGCTGGGCTCCACCGCGCTTGATTATATTTATTTGATTTACACTTCTGAAGTAGTGGGCTACACCTAAGATGGGATAGCGTCTCAAAAGAACAACATCGTTCTTGTAATGATTCACACACAGAGTGTTTTTCAGCATAATGAACTAGGCTCTAACTTATATATCAGACTATTGTGCCTGCACTGATAAGTGTGTGGGGTTGATCAAGTGAGTCATCTTTCGTGACTATAGTAGGACACAAAGGATCTTTTAAGTCGGGGTGTCTGCCGTTGAGTAACCTACTGGCATATTATACATGAGTATCTTTTTCGAAACCTGTCCTCACGGATGAATAAAAAGCGCCGACCAACTTCGACTGATTCCCCTTAGTAGAGATCGAAGACTCTCTAAACTCTTGTCATTTAAAAATGCAAAATCGAAACGAGCTAACGCTCTTCTCGCGATTTGAATATCAATTAGACGTGACGTGACGTGACTTAACAGAACGCCATAACTGTAACCATAGTCGAGAAAATTAAAATCAAATTAATATGTTATGGCGTTAGAGGTGACATATCATCTAATCAAAAATATTGATGCGCAAGGGTTGGTTAAGCCACGTCTAATTGAATTTTAAAGTAGCCTTCGCATAATCCAATAGAAACTACGGTCACTGGTACTCTTGATCTGCGTGATAACATGGTTAGGCCAGGGGTTGTGCAACTATCAAAAAAACAATAGTCACATCATTCGGAAAGCCTGTTGTTCATTGGAATCAACCCGTAGAAAGAAAAAGAATTTTAAGGACAAAAAAGATAGAGAAATAGCTCATAGGGCCAGTCGAGAACATGTGGACAGTCCGGCAATAGAAAAAGGTACGAAGGCGCCCAATGCCTGGATGAATTTCTATGTCAAAGCCACTAAAGGCTCTTAGTAAATTGCAGAAAATGGATAGGCCTTAGAATAGACTTTGTAGTATCAATACCAGGGAGATCGATTGGTTTTTGAATAATTCGAAAAGTAGCAATTAACAAAAAATTGTTTTCGGTTGATAATTTTTCAAATAACCGGTTAACCGGTTCTTTTATTTAAATAAAATTGTTCTTAATTCTTGAAGCACAGAGCTGGACCACGTCGTTTTAAAAATAAGCAGATGCTGACGGAGAGTTTAAAATTAAAGTGGCAATAATTCTAACAAATCTCATAAAAACTATGCCAAAACGGTGTGCGGAGGCCATAAAAAATAAAGTTTATTACACAAAGCACTGAAAGATGCTTAGGTTTCGAACAGCTTCTGAAGGAGCTAATTTCGTTTTTGTTGTTGTATTACTTGGTAGAGAATGGAATTAAACGTTTGTTATTATAGTTGTAATTTAGGTGCCTAAGATAACAAAAATTAAATGTTTTACTTTGAATAAGCCTAATAGTAATAATTAATTGCCTCAACAAGAAAAGTTGCTTAGGTTTCGAACAGCATTGTATGTAAATTCATGCACTACGTATTTAATAGTGTGTGTATCACTGTGGTATGTTACGTAAGGTACCCACCTTCCAAGCATCGGTTCAATGCCAGACCACACCATCTTAAAACTTTCAACAGCGATATCACCACACAACATTGGCGACTGTTAGATGTATTTAACCTGCTGTGAAAGCTTCACTAACTAATATATCTGCCGTTTGGAACCGGCGTTTGTGTGACGCTTTCAATGAGTCTAGTTGATTATTCTCCATATATAAAATTCAATATTTATTTACAGAAGATGAGAGACAGTTACTGTTGCTCAAGTGTGAATATCTGTTTTGATCTACCTTGGTTTTTACGTTCTTTGTGAAACCTTCAAGGTTGTCATATATACAAAAATAATAACTAAGTTTATACAAATATGTATAGGGTCCGCCAAATAATTTTATTTATTTTATTTTATTTTATTTTATTTTTTGAAAGCAATACATCGAGTGTAGCTTTGTCTGTGTGGCACGTAGTGCCGTCCTGTTGAAACCAAATGTTGCTAATGTTGTTGTGAACAAAAATTCGTTCAACATGGCCCGATAACGATCGCCATTGACTGTAACGGCCACTCCTTGCTCATTTTCGAATTATGCCTCTGGACCAAACTCCGCACCAAATCCGCACTTTTCAATGTATGCGAGAGGGTTTTCTGTGCCCCAAATGCGACAATTTTGCTTGTTTACATACCCGCCAAGATCAAAATGAGCTTCATCTGACAAGATGATTTTTTTTGGCAAAACCGGCATCTTCTGTAAGTCGATCGCAGGCCCACTTAGCGAAGCGAAAAAAGCGTATACACAACCATATTCGTTCAGCGTAAGGATAAAACTAATTATCTGTCAAATCAGACATAAGCTAAGTATTACCATTCACGAAATAAGCACTAGTTGAAAACAAAATGTTAGATGGCGGACCCGTTATTTAAGCGATGATAAAAAAATATACAAACGTATAAAAATGTTACTTATTTAAAATAACCGGTTATTTGTGTTAAATCAACCAGTTTATTCGGTTTTCGAAAAATGAAGATTTTGAAAAAAAGTATTCGACAAAACCAAAAAAACCGGTTAAAACCGGTCGAATAATAACCGTCCGATCTTCCTAATAAATACTACTACCACTTGTGTTCTAAATGTGCTCGTTCTCTTGGTTAACAGCACATGAAAACAAGAAACATATAAAAAAAGCCAACAATAAACGAAGTCAAAGCGAAGTCAAAGTCTATCAAGTATAATGCCAAGGAGCCACAATTAACAATCCAGCGAGATAGCAACTCAGATAGCTTAGGTATTAAAGCCGTTGGAGTCCCGCTTATTATCTTCTTGTCTTCTAAAAGTCCATTAGTCAAAGAGTACACGTCTGTGTAGATATGGAAGAGTAGCTTAAGTCGACTTAAGCTATTCTTACTTACCAACAAAGATTTATATGATAAAAGACCAGATATTAAGATAGGAACATCGAATTCGACTTCAGCTTTTTCAATAGAAGTGTATTCTGTTAGATATTTTCTGATATTGTTCTTAAATGGTTATTCTGCGTCAGTAAGTAAGAATAATTTAAGTCGATTAAAGCTACTTTGCCATATCGCCTATCTCACTGGCTATTAATGTGTTGAGTATAGTCGTTGTTGGGTCCTGGAGCCTAGATAGATTCTCTGACTGGGAATAATGCCCTGAAGGTAAGAAGCGTGAGTCAATGAAGGGTAGCTAGATACGGTTGAACACATTCTGCGCCTTTTGCTTGGATTTCAGAGGGCAGGCTTATCGTGTTGGGCCAGGGCTTTTGTAGTGGCTTTAGTGAGGTTGTGTCTGCCAGGTTTTCTAACCTGTAGGGTTAGGTTATTGGGCATCAGCTGGCTGGTAAGGTGACTCTCTGTGTAGTAGAGTTTAATTTTGTTTCTTTTATTTCCTCATTTCTCGTTGTGTCTTTCTTTCTTTCTATTCTTTTTACTTATTTCATTTCTACTGTTTTCCTTCTTTGGTGAGTCCCAATTTTCTTTTCTTTTTCTAGAACGTTTCCACAAAGAACCAAGATTTCTGATCTTTGGCTAGGGAACTTGTTGCGCCCAGCCTTGGCGGCCTCACCTAATCTTTTGCAAAAAAATCGAAATACGTTTTACACCGTTTTAACATGAAATCAATTTCTACCCAGGGAATCGTAGTAGTTGTTGTTATAACAGCGTTTCTGTTTCTTGATATTCCTTCCTGTGGGAGAGATGGAAATTCCACATTAGGTTAACTTGTGTCGGAGATATTGTGTAACTAGGATTGGTCGCACACACAGGTCTGTGGGGCGCAAGTCTTTATGGCTGCTGGGGCATTGAATTAGATGGGTCGTATCATTTGGTTCGGTCTGGGCATCAATTGATGTGCAGACACGATCCGATTGCGGTAGCAGTTGAGAAAGTCGTAGTAGTGGTATCTGTAGTACCCTTCCTAAGCTAAACTCTTCTCTTTCAGTGGCATTCAAAAACAATATCTGTCAGCCTCTTTCTAAACCAAAATGTTTTGAAAAAACCATTGAACTTTTGTTTATTTGTGTGAGATTCCTAAAGACATTTTGATTGTGGCATTCAACAATAGAAGATTAATTAGAAGGAATGTATTGGATTTTTGAGTTATATTAGTGCTTGAAATATCATTCATTTCGCTTTTCAACACATGAGGAAATTTAGCTTTTTTTATTAAGAAGCGATTGTAATAAACACAGATAAGACCCTTTAAACTAAAAACACAAAACAGAATTAATGTCAACGTAAGTATCACTGATAATTACTCGCATAAAGATAACAATGGAACTAAACAATCATTCGGTTTGAACTCTTTAGATCTAAACGAAAATATAATATAAAAAAATTATAATCACTAAGCTGACTGATATGTATTAAAGGGGTGTTTACAAAACTAATTATAACTCAATACAGATTATCTTCTATTATACACAAAAATAATGTAGAATTGGCAAAATTTTAAATTTATTATTAAATACGATTTATTTTAAATTCATAGAATAGTTGTTTAGAATTACAATTTCTTATAGACTCAATGCGATCTTTCTGCTAATAATATCAGATTTTTAAACTTAAAGTATTCATTTATTTTGACTTTTCTTTCAAAACAATTTTAAAAACTTATTAAATGGTTTCTTTTTTAATTTTAACACAGTAATAAATAGCAAATTGTCCATTAACTTATTATATATGTATGTATGTAGTATATAGAAACATAAAAATACAAAACAAAAACAAAAATTCAAAGCACCCAAAAATTTCTTTAGGAAAATACAATAATGAAAATCTTTTTAAAACTTTCGATTGCTGTTGTTGGTGTTATTACTTGTTTAGGTTTAATATGGTATTTGATTTTGATAATACTGTATCATATCGTAAGTGCGAGTACGGAAATTCTGATAAGAATTACGTATAACCGCCAGCATATGAGCAGCAGCTTCTTTATTATTTTTCGTTGAAACAAAACGTGTTTTAAGCAAATTAATCGTTTGTCCCCTAAAACAAGGCAATCCTGTATCCAACATAAGCGATACCACAGAAACAATGGCATCTTGATAGGGTCGTACAGCTAAAAAGGCCTGTACACATAATTCGCAAAACCATTTAAAAGCGGGTGCTTCCATTTTGCCACCCATAATCATAACCATTTCATCGGTAAGTTTCATGTCTGGTTCGAAACCAATATTACCACCCGGTGAAGATTCAAACATAAAACCAAAATCTTGACAAGTTAGCCAGAAAAAGAGATATACGTTTAGTTTCTTTACACCGTATAGGTAGACGAAAAGTAACACTTACCAATATGTATAATATGACCATCTTTGTCAATCATAATATTACCATTATGACGATCTTTGATTTGTAACAAGTAACCTATTAGAGAATAGGCTGCCATAGATTTAATAAAATTGGCACGAGCAGCTTGGAATTCGCGAGAACTTTCATCACCATATTGATGCAGGAAATATTCGTATAAACCAGAATCAGTTTGGCGACCTAATTGATCGCGTGATTTGGCATTTGGCACACATTCGATGACACCACACTGAAACAAGAAAGAAAATCGTTACAAATCGTTGTAAAGGACAACTTGGCTTTATTGACAGTAAGAAAATCTAACGAAGGAATTTTTTTAGGTCGAAGCCTCGAACTCAGTTATACGTGAAAAGGACCAATTATGCTTCCTATTCCTGATGAAACTAAAATTCTTAAGGCCCCCCGATCGGAAAAATCATTCAAACTTTAACATCACCCAATTGGAATTTCATTCGAGGTATATCAGACATGACATTCGCATGTATGGGAAAAACATAGGTAAAACATATGTACATGAACCTTGAGATTGGCCCACCGCTCATTGCAGATGTAAAAAAAAACTATTGCGGAACACAAGACTAATACTATTACAATTGAGATCCGTTCTGTCCAGAACTTATGCCCAACTTGTGGTCAGGGTCATCATGGCACTCCCCAGGATTGCAGGATACTTCGACTTATGGATCCATTGTGCCACTTCCGGTCTATTGTTCATTGTACAACAGATCTGCTGCTTTCCTAATGAACATCAGCAGATCTGAAACTATAATGGTGCAAATGCCTCCCAATGAGACCCCATATATCCCTAAACATTTCCATCTAAACCTATCAAGAACCACACTTTCACACAATGTGTTCTGCTCTCTCTGTTGGCTGTGTGCACAGTCTACAAACAACCACATCTGTGACCGCCATCCCTTTTAAACTGCATCTCAGTCCACAATGACAGGTAAGAAATTCCGATAAGAGTTTCAGATCCAGCCATATTTGAGAACCTAGGAACGAAGCTCAAAGTGCTGATCGCCGCCATAGATTGGCGAAGTGAATTTACTAAGATCATGTCCACTTAAATATTAATCAATGGCGGTTGTAAAAAGACAGTCTTAAGGAGAACAAAAATACGAGTCAACAGCACGAAAACACAACAGCACACAGTGCATCCTTCCGTCTTTAAAGAGGTACTGTAGAATGAGATAGTGTCGTCACGAAGCAAGAATTCGTGCCCAAAAATTTCTGTCACAAATAGATGTTCGTTGCCTCAATATTGAGCTGCCTAACTCCCAGTCTGCCATATGCCTATGTTTGTAATTTCTACTTACCCCTGGAGCTGTGGCCACAACACGATAGGGAAATAGGAAGAGATCCAAACCAACTTGTTGGAATATATTTTTAAAAATCGTTATCACTTGTAGAGCCAACATATCCTGGCGAACATCATCGCCTACTTTAAAAATGGCCGCCTGCCACGATTCTACACCCAGAGACATTTTGGCATCATCTTGTGAATTCTATAAAAAAATACAAATTTTTAACTTCAAGGTTAACTTTTCTTTATTTTTATATTTACCGGATTATTAGACACCTCCATGGCCCTTGTTTCCAGTTCAGTAATGCCACAGCGATAGACCCGGAATCTGGCCAAGTAGGGCGCTTTGGCGGCACTTTGCATAGGTGTGCCACTATTATAGTCAATATCTAACACCATAGCTTCCGGATTAGATGGTAAATAACAACCTGATTGCACTTTAATTCGACTTAAAGCAGTCAAACAAGCATTTTTACGTTCAGGACCCTTTGGAAAAGAACGTATTTCGCCCGATACTGCAGTTATCTTTCCAAAGAAATCAAATTCGCGTTCATAGAAACGTTTGGCCGCACCCGAAAAGGAAGCTATTATATTTTGACATAAAGCCTCTAGGGCGTCGTACAGATTGGGATCCTTTTGCAATTGATCTTCATCCATATACATGTTCGTTTGCATATTCCAAATCAATTGATGCGCCACAATTTGTGAGCGCTTGGAAATGTTTTTAATCAGTTCTGAAACGTAACCCATGGTATCATGTCTTAAAGCTTGAACCAATTGTGGAATGTAGGGCAAAACCGATTCGGCTGGATATGAATTTAAGGTCTTAACAGCATATTGAGCTGTTAATGGATGGGAAGGATATTGACGTGAGAAATATGATAAAGCCTGTATGGGATTTACAGGCGACCAGGCGAGAATATACATTAAATCAGGGCTTTCTTGCAGTAAATTCTTAGTGGTGGCCAAATATTTAAGCGCCTCTGGTATTTCACATACAGCTATGGGATCAGAACATACCAAACGTGTTACTTCCTCCTCTATAGATTCGGCATTTTTAATACGCGATGGTAGGAAGACGGCTAAAGCTGGATTATAGGTCCAAGCCAAACGAGCATAATCGCGCCATACATTGACTTTATACGGACGATTGCGCCACTCCGTTATTTGATCTTCGCCGGGTATAAACAAGTCTGGCAAACTATTGGGATTGTACCAGGTTATAAGGAATTCTATTTCTACAGCCAACAGTTCTAAAATCAAATTACGCTTCTTCATGTAATCCTTATCATAGGAATCCTTTTGATAAGGTAAACGTTTGGAACGGTTAGATCTTTTCGATAGAGTCGAGGTCGAGTGAGGTATGGTATTATACCAACCACCACCACCACCCGCCCCGGCAATAGATGAAGATCTACCCATTTCACCAGTACTTATAAGAGAAGCCGTTTCTGGATTTTTATTAACTGTTAACATATGATTGGGTGTAGCTGAGGGTATATCATAGTCTCCCACCTCGGAAGTTATCAAATGTTTCTTTTCACTACGCATAGTTTGCCAGAACTTTAATAGAATTAATATGTCATCCAATAACTGCTCTTTTCCCTGATTAGGACAAGTAGGCGGACCGCAAAAATAATCCAAAGCATTACTATAGATACGTTCTCTCAATATATTGCGCGCCAAAGATTTTGGTATAGTATTGCCTTGCAACAAAGACAGGCCACACTGTAGTAATTTGAAGCGACAACCTATGGTAGAAACTTGTCTATTCTGTTTACTATTCTTGGTTATGGGCAAACAGCGGTGTAGTAGAAGGCAAAACATTTCCACCTTATCACGATTACAATACTTGGCGGTATCCACCATTTCCGAAAGCAATTGCAGCCACACGAGGTGAGGTGTTATAAGTATGGGTTTGGGTACCAATCGACAACCTTCATAGGCCGCTAAAGGGCTAGTGATTTCCACTTCCTCTGAGAATAAACCGATTTTCTTTTCAAATGTTGTCTGCCAAGCACAAACCATTTCTTGTATAAAGCATAATTCTAAGTCCTGGCGGGCTGTTAAAACCCATTGCCAACATTCAACAGCAGTTTCCATTGCGGATTCAGTAAACAATTCCACTTGCGAGGTGGCTTAAAACAGAACATCATTGATATACTTGCTCTCAAACATATACATTTAAGCCTTTAACTTACCCACAGCATGTAAAAGTTTGCGATTTATATCCGAGCAGATAATTAAATAAGCGGTAGCTCTCCACAGGGCTCCCCGGTGGCGGGCATCACTTTTCTCTTTACATGCATCCCACACATCTTTCACCAAACGATCTGCTAGACCAGCCTTTTCTGCATCGCTTAGCACCGATAGCAAGCCTGATATTTCACCAGCATATTTACTGCGCAAGCATAAAACGGATACAAACCGGGGCGTATCTGAACGCACACAATTGGGCCTCTTACTAATGGAGGGTAAAGCATTGGGATAAATAGTATTTGTACTAACTACGGAATCAAAAGCTAAAGCCAAGCCACTATGATGAGCTAATACTTGGGTGGGGATTTGATTGGGATATTCTTGCAAATGGGATTTGGTAGAGCGAGGCGCCCATTTCATGGCTTCATTAACTATGCCCTGGCAACGATCTGCAAAATCTTTTAGGCGACCCTCACGCGCAGGCAAAGAGTCCATTAATTGTAAAGTGTAGGGTGTAGAAACAACTCTTAGTGTGGGGGTCTCCTCATTGGGATCCAAAGTTAAAGAAAAGGCCAGCAATTGTAAAATGTCCAGCATACACCATAAAACACGGCGGTTCCATAGCAGGTGAGGAAATTTATCTACCAATTGTGAAAGATATTGATCGGCCACCAACTGTATTTGCTTGTGTATATGATTGAAATAGACCAGCAATAGAGTGGCCTGGGATTCTAAAACCTTTTCACGCACCTCATCGCGTGCAAACAAAACATTGCGGAACTTCTCAAATACTTGATCAGCCACGCTGTAAAATAACACATACACATATACAAAATTAAATATTTTATAATGGTTTTAGTAATTAATTGCTATTTACCATCTAACACACTGCCATATGCCCGATTTATCCTTTTGTAAAGCCGGATCACAGAGATAAGTTAATATCGGTTCCAAACTAGGTTCTTCAGCATTCTCCACACGCAACATTTCCAACCAATAAACACTCAACAAGTAGGTGCATTGAGCAAAAGTTAATTTATTTATGCAGGCTGTTACGTCAGCTGTAGGATGCTCCAGCAATAATAATATTTGACTGCGCAATTCATTCAAACTAACCGAATCACTTTTAATGGCCGACGTGTAATTCAATTCACGCATATCGGACTTATGGGTAGTTTGTGATATTAATAAAGGTGACTTGGCAGCAATTTGTTGAACTCCCATGTACCACTCGGGTGACCAGAGACGAGCGTTAGTAAAACCCATGACCACACAATAGACCCAAAAATCTTTAAAGAGTTTATGTAAACGCAAGCGTGGATTTTTTATGGGCGGCAGGCGTCTTAATAGTACAGCAATCACCGGTATTAACATACCCAAATGACCAGCACTAGAACTAGCCTTAGCCGCCCCAGGTGTGTTGTCATAAGAACGCTCTCCCTCAAGTCCGATTTGTACAAAGAGTTCAAGCAATTTGCCCAATAATTCTAATTTCTCATCGTCACCCTGTATATTCGCCGCAATATTACCCAGAGCATTGACTACAGCATCAGAAACACTAATGAATTGTTTGCGATGTTCCGGATCCGAAGTGTAGGCCAAAGAAGCCGATTGCACCGTTACGCGAGAAAACATTTTCATGATTTCATCAAACACATTCGCTTCACACTGCGAGATGATCATACAACCTAATTGATCCACAATTAAAGCATTCTGTTCAGAGGGTACTTTACAGAAACGTTGTATGAAAAATTGTAAAATATTTTGAGTGGTCTTGGAAGTGTCCTTCAAAGCCACTGCCACATGGCCTAACATCACTATGATATTCAAGCTAACCAAAGTAGATTCCCTTTAATAAAAAAGCAAGAAATAATATTTAATTCGTATTTAAATGAAAACAAACCCCTTTTTTAAGATCTTAACTCACGCTTCATGTTTTTCAGCCGTAAATAGACGATTCGATACATTTGCCACCAGGGCTGGTACACAAAATTGATCCACCGGTTGGGCAGCTCTAAGAGCAATACTTAAGTTTTCTATAGCGGCATCTCTTAAGGCTTCAAATGCTGCTTGACCCGTTCTTAGAGGTGCATATTTCTTACTCTCACCAAATATATCCACCGTTGAACGTGATTCACTATTTTGTACAACAATCTTAAACGGTGTCACCTCTTTTTCCTTTTTCTGCAAAGCCATCAACTGTTGTGAATGAGCATATAACTTGGCTAATATTTGACTGGGATCCACCAGGAAATCTCTCAAGTACGATATCGATGTATTGGCAATATTTGGAAATTTTTGTGCCAATTTACCCAGACCTTCTAAGCATACCATTAGCAAAGGCATATGATCCATAACGATTTTATGCGATAGTTGGGAATTCAGTTTTTGCGATAGACGTCCGCATAATTTATCGGCCTCTGTAAGTATTTATAAAACGTCGTCAGATAAAGAAAACAAATTGTTTTTAAATACAAAACTTAGGAGCAGAACAAAAATGTACAAGAGATTTAAGAAAAGGTGGTTTATAATAACAGAGGAAGGATTTAAAATCAAGACATTCAAAGTACGAAAAAAAAGTTTAACAATGAGGAGTAAAACAAGCAACTTAAAAAAAATAAATACATAGGTATAAAAACAACGTCCAGAATGAATAGATTTCGATTGTTAAGAATTTGATGAAGTCAAAAAACAATCGTTTTATAACAAGCAAGGTTTAGGACAAGGCGATGCCTTATAGTGTGACATGTTCAATAGCATTGAAATCATGTCCTTAGATGCGACGTTTAAACTCCCCTTGATATATGAGTGGGCCTTATAGAATACTACTCATTTATAAACCGGTGATTCAAAGAACAAAAGTTCCTCTTGATTTTTAAGAACAGCGCCACAATGTGGCAAATGTGTTTTACTTCTCCGGAAACTATAGTTTTTAATAATCGCACAGTTTTACGTAGTATCTAATTTCGTGGCAGTTTCAATATCTTTCCTCTGCTCTAGCCATCTTAATGTGGCCAGATCTTTCTGGTCTCGCAAAAGGTGAATTCATTTACCCATTCATTCGCCACGAGCTGAAGTTCCCCTGACACTATTTGTCTTATCCTCCAGGGGAAGCTCTGATATCCCCAACTACTTTGTTATAAACTTTAGACTTTTCAAATAATATGGAAAGGACTCAACGCCTACCACACATGCAAAAACTCTATTGGTAAAAACTAGGGATTACGCCCAAAAGTTGTATACTGACTTTACACATCGGTTGTTAAACCCTTAATTACATATGGATTTGTCTTCTGGTGGAAGACTTTACGGATCAGTAGTTACAGGAGGCTTTATGCGAAGATTCAGAGGTGTGCTTCACTGGGCATAATGAGCTCCCAAAGAAATGCCCCATAAGCGCCTCTGGATATCATTCTTCACTTACTGCCGATTGAAGATTTTGTAAGTGGGGAATCGGCAAGGAGTCGGATTAGGCTAAGCGAATCACATCTAGTTTCACCATGGTATCTTCGTCACACGAGTATTTTGATGGAGATCGATATAAGTAGTCGACTGTGGGGGCAACTTAGGTCGACAGATTATAAGATAACCAGCTTCCATTACAGAGGGATACCCAGGATGATTAGATGATGATAAGAGGGACAATCGGATGAATGAGGAACTCGATTACTCTTGATTACACTAGTGTGATAGCTATTATAACGGGACACTATTTCTTAAGACTGAAAACCTTTCAGATTTCTGTAGATTGTGTGAGAAGATAATGAACTAGTGACAGTCGAACATATTATCTACCGAGACTGCATCGTGGTTAATTCCACCATCAGAAACATAGACTGTTTACAGCTAAAGTATGTAATTCATTGAAGTTTTGCCTGTTTCGTTGCTTATTGGGCGTCTCCAAGTGTTTTTTGGCCACTGCGTGTGATTTCATTCAATGCAGCATGGCATATCTTGTAGTAAGGTTTTCGGAGTGTATGTCTTAGCCGGAAGTACTTTCACCGTCTTATTTGAGTATTTTTATTTTACTGATATGCTAGTAGCAAAAGTTTCCCATTGCAGGCAGATAGTTCGTGACCACTAGACCCTCAATATATTTCTCAGGCATCGATTTGTAAAAGATTAAAAGTTTTCTTTTTATTTCGTTAGTAACGTTATCGACATTGATTTTAGTCATCGGGAAAAGTATATTCGATTTCAAGATGCTTTTAATCCGATGGAAGACAATTCTAACCTTAATTATGCAAAATGCCTTCTTCTGGTGTCATCATGCTACCCAAATAGCAGAACAAAATAATTAAAATTTAAAAATAAACCACAAGTAGGAAAATTAAATAGTGAACTATGGCTTAATAACAAATCAGTGATTTTTTATGCACAAAAATCATTCCGTTGAGAATACACACATAAAAAGGAAATCAAACAGAAGTATAATAAAAAATTTACAATAGGAGAACAGAATCTAAAAAATGCGGGAAAGGACTTACAAATAAAATGCAAAAAGAAAGAAAAAATGTGTAAAAGAAAAAATTTAAAAAAGAAATGTAAAACAAATTTGTAAACGAAAAAATCAAACAAAATCAAATAAACCTTTTTGCATTAAATAAGATAAAGCATACTGCAATGAAGGTACATTGTACTCCTCATCAACTGAAAATTAAAAAAAAAATTAAGAAAAAATTAAAAAAAAATAAATTTGGATACAAGTTAAAAACTCTAATAGAAAAATAATCTAAAACTAAATTATTAAATTCGATTACTAAGCCAGTTATAAAAGTTATCTAAATAAACACATACATATATTTGAAATCGACTTACCTGTTTCATCACGTATGGCCCAGACTAAGAGATCAACACAGGCAGCATTGGCCATAACATTAACTTTATATTTATTTACCACTGGTATGCCATTTTCTTCTCTCTTCTCCCTTTCCTGATCCTGTTGTTTATTTTGTAATTCCGTTTGGCCATTCAAAAATAAACGCTTAACAAATTCTTGCACATCTTTTGTAAATGGTGCTGGCAAATCGATTTGATGTTGTAAGATTTCCCTTAATAGTGTAACCAATACTAGATTTAAAGTTTCCGAAAAACTTTTGTAACAATAACCTTTGATTTGATGCAAAGCAAATATATCACTGGCTTGCTCATCTAAATGCTCTAGAGTTTCTTTTGTTAAAAGTTTTTTAGCCACTGCAAATATTGTTTGCAAGTGTTGTATGGGGAATGGTGGCATGGCTATGGTTTTTTGTGTTTTAGTCGGTGTATCGTTGACACGCATATTAGGAAATTGATTGAAACTGGAGCCATAACGTGTAAAGAAATGTGTTCGCGGATCATAGGGCACCGAGAAGTAGGTGTGCAATTGTGGCTTTTGTTTATTTAAACTATTTATAACCGATATCTGACGCATACGTATTTCATTTGAATCCTGACTTAAACTACCCGACATGGAACGTGGTATTATGGGACGAAATTGGGTGAAAGCTAAGCGTTCACTGGAACTATAACTGCCACCTTCACGTGAATTTTGTCTTACCACAGGCATTTCTTCTCTGGGAAAGATGCGACATAGTAGAGATGGATCATGGGAAGCATAACGTCCCATAGATCGTGCCAAACCGAATAGTAAAGGTACGGTAGCTTTACATAATATTATCGGCGGAGGTGCTGAGCTACTTTCTTTGCTCGATTTAATAATATTTGCCAATGCACCCAAAGTTTCAACTTGGTTGAGTATGATTTCTTCTCTCATTTCGGGACATTTTACCACAATGTCGGAGAGTAAAGTGTTCAAGCAAAAACTGAACTTCTCAGCCGATGGTATACCTGGGATAGAGAGAAAGAGTGAGTAATTTTAAATATTAATGCGGAAAATGTCAGATTTCTTAATAACTAAACAGCATTTATAGGAAGTTTAATTAGAAAAAAGTGGTTTAGGCAATTGAAGTGCATATTATGGTATGTTATGGTGTAAGGTATCAAATAGTGCCACTTGACTGACTATTATCTCTTTACTTTTCAAGATTATGATATTCACTTAGGAATAATTAACTAAACCACATCAGCCTAAGATATAATAATAAAAAACTTACGATCATTTTTACTCCATTTCCCATCATCAACCCAAACCGCTTTGGGTAGACACTTGGCCAATCTCAATAAATATGGTACAATACGATCTTCATGTTGACAACCGCTCTCCAGAAAATATAAACCCAAAGCTATGACAGCATCTTGTGAACGTGAATCTAAACAAAACACCCCGGCAGCATTCTCTTGGGGGCAATAGCGAAATAGGGCCTGGACCTAATATAAGAACAAAAATTAAAAGCCATAAATAATACAATAACAAGGTCAAATTCCATTACATTGTGTCTCTTACAGTTGAAAAGTCAATAACAACACACAACGACTAATTGGTTATGGCCAAAGAAGTCTCAAGAAAAAACAAAACAAAAACAAATCTTTTACGTTACCTTTTCCCAGGGTGTTGGCTTTATTTGAGCCAGTACCCGTGCCAAACTTTGCACTGTTCTTTGATAGGAAAATTTGTCTGCCATTTTAGCAGACTTTTAAAGCAGAATTTGTGGTTTATTATCGTTTTTTTTATATTTTTTCTTCAGTTTTTCGTTCGTCAATACAGAATTTTTTTTTCGTCTGATAAACACCTTCTCACTGATTCATTGTCAAAAATAAAAGTGATGTTTACAAGGCCGTTTGACTACAGCTGTTGGACAAATACACTTTAAAAATAGGAAATAATAGCATTAAACGAAAAATATAGTGATGCCAGAGGGTAATTATAAAAAAATAACGGAAATTGTAATTTGAAATGCTTATTAAGTCCGCTTTTACAATGTCGAAATTGAATGGCACACATTTTCTCATTTTTATATCTATTTCTTTTTCTTTCTAGTCTTGAGCAAGCTTCAGAAAACCGTTATACTCTGCTGAGTACCAAGTCATTACGGAATCGATGGTAATGAAATGGCTGATGAATTGGGTTGTCATGGCTCTGAATCAGCAGTCCTATGGACTAAGGTTTTTGTTCTGTCGCCGTTGAGTTATTATATTAGTGACTTCGAGAGGTTTTTCATTGAGAAGGCTGGTCAATTCTGGTAAAACGAACCAATTTGCAGAATCTATAGGTCCATATGGCTGGGGAGAGGCTGACTTCTAAGGCGGAGCAGAGACTGACAATAGGTATTATTAGGGGCCATTGCGGTATCTGTTCGATGGCTTGTAGATGGACAAATTCTGATATTGATTACTGTACACCTTGATTTTAGTTTTCGTTTCTTTTGTCAGTCTTTGTTGTTTAGTTGTTGTTGTTAGATTCCTTTCTTCATTCTCTTAGCATTTTTTCTTCATAGGCCGACCACAATGAAACATATGCTCGCCGTGTGTTTGGAATGATGGGTGTTCTTATGATTAGACGGCTGCTTGTCCTCTATCCTAACCTAACCTATACATATAAAAAAATAATATTTTGCAAATTTATTTGTAAATATTAAATTAAAAGGCGCCGGGTAACTAGACCGTATGCATTGGTTTTGAATTAAATACTATACTTTTTTATTTGTTTAATTTAGAAGCTTATTAAACAATATCTGTTTATAATAACGCCGTTACTTTTCATAGAGCGGCTACATAACTACTTACCCATCTGGCAAGTCTTGCATAATTCCATCTACAATGTTTCCAATCCATATGTAGCACTTGACATAAAGTGATTTTGACATTTGCAATTAATTTTTTTCTATACAACGCCGTAAATTTTGTGAATGCGGTATTTTTCATAAAAATAAATAAAATTACAATAATTTAGTAAAATTTAAAGCTAAAAAACAAGAAAATAAGTTATCAATATATATGATAAAGAAGTTAACCGTACGTACATAAATTCTTTTTGAATATCAAACGACTACAACTTATAAATACCTAAACAAACATGTCGGTGCGGGACCAAATTAAAATTGATATCGTAAGTTGGAAAAATATATAAAAAATAAAATGTAATATTAATTTATAAATTTCATTTAAGGAATGGGGCCACGAGCGTTTAGTGCGTGCCCAACAAGTGGTCGAAATGCGTCCATACGATATTGAGTCTTGGTCAACTTTATTGCGTGAGGCTCAAACACGGCCTGTCAATGAGGTGCGCACTTTGTATGAATCGCTGGTCAATGTTTTTCCCACCACAGCGCGTTATTGGAAGATTTATATTGAACAGGAAATGAAAGGTCGAAATTTCGAAAGAGTGGAGAAATTGTTTCAACGTTCACTGGTGAAAATCTTAAATATTGATCTATGGAAATTGTATTTGACTTATGTGAAGGAAACAAAGGCCGGTCTTAGTACACACAAGTGAGTATGACGGATATTCAAGTCAACAATGTAGAAAATTTCGTTGAAAATTGAATCGGTTTCGGCTGCAGCGAAGTAAGCAGCACCACTGTTTTGTTAAGATTAACAAATTTGTTTCGAAACAAAGCTCTACTCGTTTTCCACGAGAGACTCTCTAGTTGCAATGTAGAACTAAACCGCATTTGTGTTGTAACCACTACTTGCCAAGTAGCTAGACCTTCACCGAGCTATTGTCAGCATTGTTTTTAAAGCAACTCCATATTGTGTTTACTCTTCGCATCCAGTCACTGAGCAGCAACTAAGTTTTTTTTGGGTAGTTGTACCTGAATTAAGTCTGATCAGATTTTGATTTCTTCGATAGTTGCAATAATGGTTCTCTTCTGTTTAGTTACTAGAAAGGAGTTGCAAAAGACAAATTTCTTCAATATTGTGGCTTTAGGTATGATTATGATGTTGTTATTGATAAAATAAGTAAACTCAAGCAACGATAAGTGAGAAGCTGTCCCGATTTTCTACAATTTCCGACCTTTTTTAGTTGCGTTTTTTACAAAATTTGGTGTAACATCATTATAATACTACTTAATGAACGTACGCAAGATATTGTGATTTAAAATGGTGAATTTATTTGTAGTTTTCATTTAGGTTAAGGTTTTAATCGCTATTTTTTCAAAAATTTGCTGCATAACGGCTTAATTCTCAATTAACCTAAAACATTACTTTATTAAATAATTTCTAAGCTCTTCTGAAACGCTTCACTTTACATATTCTATTACAGAGAAAAACTAGCACAAGCATACGATTTTGCTTTAGAAAAAATAGGCATGGACTTACATTCCTTTTCCATATGGCAAGATTATATATCATTTCTACGCAGTGTAGAAGCAGTAGGAAGTTATGCAGAAAATCAAAAGATCACAGCTGTTAGAAGAGTATATCAAAAGGCTGTGATAACACCGATTGTAGGCATAGAAATATTATGGAAAGATTATATTGCTTTTGAACACAATATTAATCCTATAATATCGGAAAAAATGAGTTTAGAGAGGTCCAAGTAAGTAAAAATAGAAATTAAATTTGTAATTAAGATAACAAATAATTGTTAATTTACAAAAAGGGACTACATGAATGCCAGAAGAGTGGCCAAAGAGTTGGAAAATATAACAAAAGGCTTAAATCGTAATTTACCAGCCATACCGCCTACATTATCTAAAGAAGAAGTTAAACAGGTAAAAAAGCTTAACTTTTTTTTTTTTTGTTATTTTTTATTAATTTTTTTTCTTCAGGTGGAATTATGGAAAAAATTTATTGCTTTTGAAAAATCAAATCCTTTACGTACCGAAGATACAGCCTTAATAACCAGACGTGTTATGTTTGCCACTGAACAATGTTTATTGGTTTTGACACACCATCCGGCTGTTTGGCATCAGGCTGCACAATTTTTAGATCAAAGCTCTAAAGCTTTAGCTGATAAAGGCGTGCGTATAGTGTTTTTATATATAATTTCTCCATTTCAGTTACAAATTTTGTGCCTCTATCAACGCTCTTGCTGTGTGGGACCTCAATATGATCAACTTAAATACTGGGCGTTAGATAAAATAATGAATGATGGCTCGTTGTTGATAAAACAAATAATAAAATATAAGACTTTTAAGTCTTATTTTAACAATCAAACACTAAACAAATGGATTTTTTTATTTCACTTCAAAAGAATAAGTTATAATGTCGTATTTGTATTAAGGAACTTGCATTGAAAAAATGGCTACTTAAAGAAATAATTTCAAAACTGTTGTAATAATGTCATTTAAATATTCAAAATAATATAATAAGAAAACTTTTGTTTATTAAGGAAAAAATGCAATTTCTTTAATGCTTATATTGGCATTGTTTTAATTATGTGTGCACTCTTCTTTTTCCTTCTTAAATTGTATTTATATTATTATTATATGTGTATTTATTCCTTTTGTTTTATTTAAATTATTTTCTATTAATTTTTTTTAATTCTTCCTCTGTTTAGGATACACAAGCTGCTAAAATATTTGGTGATGAATGTGCAAATATTTTGGAACGTTCAATTAACGGTGTTCTTAATAAGAATGCTTTATTATATTTCGCCTATGCTGATTTTGAAGAAGGACGTATGAAGTATGATAAAGTACATGCCATGTATAATAAATTTTTATTAATACCGGATATTGATCCAACATTGGTAAGTTAAAAATAAATGAATCAAATTTCAATGTATCTTTAAAAATTAAGACTGTTTAAAAGTTGTTCAAATGTAGAGAAATAGCAATGCATTATATACCTTTATAATTAGGGCTCTTGTCCTAACATCATACCATTAGGGTTATTCATCCGCTCATATCGGACTTCTGGGATATCGAAAGCCTGCCGTCTGAACTTAGGGCGGGATAACTCTGCCGTAAAAGAAGGGCAACCACCCTCTCTGATTGCAAGAATTGAAGAGAATCACGTTATTAAACATGGTGAATAAAATAGTAGCGCACATCATTAATAAGCAACCATACAGAAAATCTTGTATATCAAATGACACTTGGAACTAGATTTCTTAAAAAGGAAACTGAAACTGCAGCTAAAAAACAATCTAGAAGTCGTAGTCCCTTGATTTTGAACGTAATAGCATTACGTATTACTACCAAATTAAGTGGTGCTACACCTACCAATAGCTGCAGAATATATGTACGTGGACAGGATTGCCACCCTATCCTCGCCCTTAGATCGTACATTACTAATTCTCGGTTGGTCAGAGGGTGCCACTGGCACTTTATTGTTGTAACTCTTTGCGTTGAGTGGATATATAGCTTTGTGTAATTAAAGCTGATTACTGTGAAATTTCCTTTATATTTATTTACTCTATTATCAATCCGTCACTTTATGGTTTCCTTGTTTTACAAAAATTTGATTGTGCCATCTTTTATTTTTAGGCCTACGTCCAATATATGAAATTTGCCCGTCGTGCTGAAGGTATTAAATCTGCTCGAGCGATTTTCAAAAAAGCTCGAGAAGATATACGATCACGTTATCATGTATTCGTAGCAGCAGCTCTTATGGAATACTATTGTTCGAAAGATAAAGATATTGCATTTCGTATATTCGAATTGGGTCTAAAACGTTTTGGTGGTAGCCCAGAGTATGTCATGTGTTACATTGATTATCTGTCTCATTTAAATGAAGACAATAATACAAGAGTATTATTTGAGCGGGTATTATCGTCGGGTGGTTTAACACCCCAGTTAAGTGTAAATGTATGGAATCGATTTTTGGAATTCGAATCGAATATTGGTGACCTCTCGAGTATCGTGAAAGTGGAACGAAGAAGAAGTGCGGTATTAGAGAATGTAAGTATAGCAATAGAAATAAAGTTTGTATTTCGAAGTCAACATTTAAAAATGTGGTTTTAGCTGAAAGAATACGAAGGCAAAGAAACAGCACAATTAGTAGATCGTTATAAATTTTTGGATTTGTATCCCTGTACTACAGTAGAATTAAGATCTATAGGCTATACGGAGGTAAGTTTATTAACTATATTTCAAATGCTTATAACGCTTTATAAATTTGCTTATTAGAATGTAGGCATTACTGTCAATAAAGTACCGGTACCTGGTGCTCCCGGAGCACCTGCAGTTAAGGAAGAACCCGAAACTGAGCCGACTGTGCAACTACCCAAACCAGACTTTGCCCAGTATATACCATTTAAGCCAAAAGCTAATGCATATCCTGGAGCACATCCCTTAGCTGGTGGTACTTTTCCCCAGCCACCTGCTTTGGCTGCTTTGTGTGCCACCCTACCGCCACCAGTGTGTTTTAGAGGTCCCTTTGTATCCATTGAAATGCTATTTGATATCTTCAATCGCATAAAACTAACAGATGGTAAGTATTTGAATAAATAAGTAATCTTTTATGTTTTATTTAACACACACAATAATTTTTCTCCCACAAAAAAAGCTCCACCCTTACCCTCTGGCGATCCAGGTTGCGATATTAAAATTTTCGATTTGGCTAAATCTGTCCATTGGATTGTTGATGAGAGTGCGCTGGCTGGTGATAATACCGGTGGTACGGGTGTTAAACGCCGTCGTATGCTACCCGGTGGTGATGACAGTGACGAAGAGACACCTGCCCCTGCGCCACCCGCTAATGATATCTATCGTCTTAGACAACAGAAACGTTTTTCCAAATGATCGTAAACATTCAAACCGCATACCACTAAATAAAACATGATAAGTTTGAAGCGTAATTACATATTTTAATTTTTCGTTTACATCTTCCCCCTTTCAAACAGATTTTTTTGTTTGAAACAAGTTTTTAATGATTGTTTTCTTTTTTACAAATTTACCTTAAATAGGTAAATAAAAATTTTTAGAAATAAAAATACACAGACATTTAAATTAAGTACGACATTTAATTGTTTTTTGGATTTGTGGCCAATTAATGATGTAAACAACAGTTTTCTATAAAAGTCGATGACTAGATACGAGCAATAGGAAAGAATTTTAGAAACTAACCAGCATCGGTATAAGGAAGTGCATGCAGCTTTCACAATTAAATTACGAATATATTATTTTATTTTCTTATCAAACCGGCATTGGAGACTAATATTCTAACGGAAGAAATGAAAAGTTATGGGTTATTGTTGCTATCCATGCAAATCTCAGCGATATGTAAATTTTTAATTTTTTAAAGTCGCCCGATCTTTTGTTCACAAATTTCCTCAAAGATTTATTGCATCGATGGTAACATTGAAATCACTGCTAAGCTATAAAACCTTAAAAACGGTTTCTGCTCTCTCGCAAGAGGCCATTACGACACAGGATTGGATGTCTGAGAATCTCCATTACCACATTACCTCAAATTTGTGGCTACCTAGCTCTATGGATCTTAATCCTTTGGATTATTATGTGTGAGGCGTTGTTGAATGGGGGACCCAATATACAACCCCATAACACAATGTAATAAATAAAAACAGCTATTACCATAGTAATGGACAATATTGATGAAAATTATTTAGTTTTGGCATGCAAACATTTTCGACAGAGTCGATGGAAGAGTTTTGCAGTTGTAAGCATAAATTAATTTCTATTTTAGTTTCGATGCAGTAATATTTACTTATAAAAAGTGCACATTTCTTAATTTTAGAAAGTCAATCGGCACTATTCCCGATGTGTTTGTTTTAAAAGTCGGTTCTATGTCGTTGCTACCCATAATCGACTCATTAATTTATTTGTTAAGGTTTGTGAACCCCTTCAGACTTAATTAAAAGTCCTGGAGAAAATCGGCCCAAAACTAAAATGCAACATTCAAAAATCTGCCATTACGTCAACAATAAAACTTACAACTGCTTTACGGTTTTTTTTGCTCAGTGATCATATCAGCTCAGCGTTGGTAATGACTTTAATTTATCGTTGGCACAACCCAATAGGCTTAGTAGACGCTTCTTCTTCCACAATAGCCTCCTCAATTTTTCACTGAATCCTATAACATTTCCTATTGGATTTAGTTACTTTTCAAATTGCATCAAATTTGAAACAAGGGAATAGGGCCGAATATACTATATGTCCTCAAACTGGGTTATAAAATAAAAATTGGTGGAGGCAAGAAAGCCAAATGACTTGCGAAGACTAGTTGTACTATAAGGTTCTTGAGACTGTTTACCTACTGGATCATATGTGTTGTCAATTTATTGGCTTAGTATGTCTCCTGACTAGTCATTAAGCAAAATGTCATTAGTTGACGACACATAAAAAGTAAATCACAATTCAGTAGTTTCTTTATCGAAAGTAAAGTTTTTAGTTTTTACTGTCAGAATTTTATCCGAAGCTCGGAAATTTAAATCTAAACATGGCTCAATGAAAACACTACAGTGTGTATGGGTAACTTTTATTTACATTCCACTTAATAATAATAATGCGCATTAGCATAATCTACTTAGCTTGATAATCAACTTGATTACTGAAACTGAAACAAAGTAATGGATGCTTTCTGGAAAGCCAATATGCTTCCTAGAGGAGTGACTGAGAAAAAATTAAATTTTTATAAATGTTATTTATTTTAATTTTTAAATACTTTTTTAAAAACTAAGAAATACTTGTTTTAATCTCAATGTTTATAAATTATTTTAAATCTCATTTTACAATAAAAATCTTAAAGTACTTAAAATAGCCTAAAAATACATTAAAAATATTATAAACCCTGGTTTACATTTTTAAAGGAAACAATGCTTTGCTTTCAAAAATAGGCCTTTAGTTTCAAATGCTGCGATCTGATTTTCTTTACCAAACATTACATTGTATCTTAGCTTTAAAATGTACAATGTTGCAGATGCTGGCGTTTATGGATCAAACCGAGACTTCTCGAACCCACTGGGGGGTCTCATTGACCGTTTTCCAGCCTAAGGATCATAGCCTTTGTAGTGTGTTGAGATTAATCTGAATAGTGTGCTCGAAGGTAAGACCATTAATATTTTCTTGGACAGCCAAGCGAGCTAAGAGCACTTGGTTCTTTTCGTATGACATTTACATGTTGTTATGACGCGATGCAAAGATTGGTGCATGATTCTTATAGAACTTTAAGAAAATAATGTATTTTAGGCAAGCGTGTAGTCTAAGTTTGCATAGCAACTAGTTGAGTATTTTTTTATTTTCTAAAACTAAATCCAACTTTACACCCTTTTTCCGAACTGATTCTTTCCCTTATTTACATTCCTCGATGCCCGTATGATGCCGCTTCTTGTGTTTATACAAACCAGCATATTGAGCAAATTTCATATCGCATTTATCACATTTAAAACGTTTGGTGTCGTTATGCAACATCATATGCGCATAGTACGATGAGCCGGCTACAAAAGTTTTACCGCAGATGGAACATGCCTTATCTCGTATATTCAGATGACGTCTTTCGTGACGATCCCTTTCGAAAGCTGTATAGAAAGCTTTGGGACAATAATTACAGGTGAAATCTTTTTTATTCGAATGACGCTTAACATGCTGATTCAGTTTACTGGCACTGACAAATGACATGCCACACTTCTCACAGGTATAGGGACATTCCTTAGTATGAGATCTTATATGTACTTTAAGGGAGTGAGAAGCAAAGAATTTTTTTGGGCACATGGTACAGGCATAGTTTCGAATTCCCTCATGACGTTTAATATGATGCATTAAATTACTGCGTGTGGTAAATTTTATGCCACATATATGGCATACATTTTCTATTAAGCCATCTTGTTCTAATTCAGTGGGTGGTAATCGAGAAAGTGGGGTATTTCTAATTGTGCTCTTCCTGTTATGCTGCCGTTTTTGATGATAATTGTAATCCGTTAATTTTTTAAATTCCATTTTGCAAGGCTTACAAATAAAAGGATCTATATGATCATCTAAAAATTTAAGAGCTTCATAGAATTCGAAATCCGTAAAGAACTTCTGCTGATTCTTTTCACATTTCAGACGTTGTTTTTTAACTAAACGATATTGGGCTCTAAGTTCAATAAGTCGATTTTTTAAACGTTCACTGGTTATTTGAAAATTGTTATCCTCCTGCAAGCGATTGCACATCAACTCAATGTTGCGTTGTTTTAAGCAGCGTTTATTGTAATCTGGATGTTTGATGTTCCAGAGTTGTGGCAGAGTTTCGTAAATTGCTATGATTTTGAAATTATTATCACGATGATGTACACTGCGCTGTAATTCGTCATGTACTGCAATCTAAAAAGTTAGGTATTAAAAAAAAGTTTTTCTTCTTTCCATAACAACTTACCACATCATCTAAGAATTTAAAATTCTCATAAAACGTCCATTTTGTTGTTACTTCCTCGTAATCCTCTTGTTCCATCATTAATTTCTTATAATATTTGGCATAATCTGTTAATTTCCGATGCAAAGTTCGCCAGGAGAATTGCTTTCCTACCGCCTCACAAAATTCTGCAGTCAACGTAAGCCAGGCTTGACGGCGTAAATTTCGTGAATTATAATCCAAATGATTGGGATTCCAGAGTTGTGGATATTTGCGATAGAGTTCTATCATTTTACGTATTTCATGCTCGGCTAATGCAGTACTACAAGTGTCCAACACTGGCTGAAACTCATTCTCAGAATCATTCAAAGCTTCTTGTTGAGCACCTAATTTTAAGTCCAAGGAAAAATCGGCACATTGCACTTTAACTAACAAGGAATTTGAAAAATCTGATTCCTTCTCAGTTTCCAGACTGTTTTGATTTACCATTGTTGTTTTTAGATCTTGCTTTGCTAAATCTTCATAACTTGTACACTCCGGTGATTGCTCTTGGATGTTCAGTTTATTGTGTGAAGTTTCCAAGCATAGAGGCATAGTGGCAACAGTTTCCTTAATCGGCGTACTAGTAACACAGGTATCCTCGCAGCTAATAAACTATAAATTGAGGAGAGATAGAGATTACATTAAAAGATAGAGATAGAGATCACATTAAAGATTACTTTAAAAATGTATAGAGCTTCCAATAATAGCAGGTCAATTGTGAGATTTTGGAAAGGTTACTATTTTTCGTTTTTCATGGAGAGAAGGATTCACACAGTTACTATACATAGATTGGTAAGTTCTTTTCAATTATAGTTAAAAGTTATCTTTTGGGTTCGTAAAGATGTATCACATTAAAAGTATTTAGTTATTGTTTGCTTCAAAATGTAAAAGAGTTAAAAAACAAAGGGGAAAAATCTTCTCTTTTATCATAAATACGTACTAGTTTCCGATCTTCTTTCGGAGTTTAAAAACGTTTTGTCAGTTTTTAAAATAAAAACCCTAAAGCAAAGGTCTTTAAACGAGGTTGAAGATACTAAGCGGCTCTTTTTTAACTTTTTAATTTCGAAAAGGTATTAGATACTGGGAACTGGCCTCAAATGCAGAGGTGTACCGAATAGAGCAACTACTTTTCTCCAGGCTCTATATGACAACGACAATTGCCGCATTGCAAATAAAGTGATACTAAGCCAATGAAGCCCTGATGAAGGATGCCCTCTATCGCCACTATTATTTAATTTAGCCATTGACGATGTGATCAAATATGTCAGATGCTGAGTAGTAGAATAATATAAATACAAATTCAGGTGGTTCCTAAGAAGCTGTCCTAAGCCCAATAAACAAGGCTATAGAGTCATTCGTCGAACTGAACACAATATGAAGATCCAGTTACATCTCCATTGGCACTTGGAACACAGGTAGTCGAAATTTGCAGCCATTAAAAGTATTTGTGAACCTAAAAAATTAATGTCCACACTCCATTAACAAGCAACGGCTACATGCCATAACGGGCTATAATCCAATAAATGTGAAAGAAAAACGCCAAATGGCGCTGGATTGGTCATTCACAGATTCACAGATCGTGGAATGAGCTGAAAAGTCTGGCAATGTCTGTTAACGACTTCTCGTTAATGCAGAGCATTTTTAAACGTGGGTTTCTTTAATATTTAAAAAAAATGACACTCTTACTGCTTTATTCTTCACTTATTTTCAATGGAAATATATTTTTTTAAGGCGTATCCTTTAAATAAATCATTTAAAAAGTAATATTCCTTAAAATTTTCAAATAAAACGGATTTTTCTCAATATCGCTGCTCTTTTGTTGTTTTAACATTTCTTGTTGTTAACTTTCCACATCAGACTCTCTTCTTCGCTTGTTACTTCTTATTGTTAACTTCACAATAACTAATTCAGTTAGTGATCGAATTACAGAAATGAACGGTTGAAACGGAGGAAGTTACTTTAAAATTTAATAAAAACTAAAAGTTTAAGTAATTAAAAGATAATAATTTATTAAAAGTATGCTTTAATGCGATAGTGGACATGTTTTTATACGAATTTCAATTTATAATTGAAATCTATAGAAAAACTAAGCTGCTCTATAAGTGCAACACTAGTCTTAAAACTTTTTGGCAAATCTTAGTATTTTCTTTAAGAGTATCTAAAAAGTGTTTAAAATATTGAAAATTATTGTTAAATTGTTTAATTATTGCTAACAAGTAGAATAAAAAGACGAAAAAGTTAAAAAATTGTAATGAATATCGGCTTTACTAACAAAAAAAAAAAAGAAAAAAACGATGCCGTTAACGTTTGTGTGTGTAAATTTTCTTTTCCGCTTTTTCTATAGTATTGCTGTGAATGTATATAAAAGAGGAAACGCATAGCAATGAGAGTGTTGGAGTATAAAATTTTCTAAGAAATACTTATCAGTGTTGTTCATTAAAAAATTAAATATTTTGCAAATTAAACGACAAAAATTTTTACAAATTGTCACGGAAATCGGTATTACTAAAAAAAATAACGGGTGAAATTAGGCAGCGCTGCTGGCGTTAACGTTTTAAATTTTTTGCTGTTTCTTTCTCTGCAATGTTGCGGTTTGAAAAAGAGATTGGATATGCATGTATTGTAATGAGAGTGCGGGAGTTTTAAATAATTGTATAAATTGTCAGTGTCGTTTCTATAGAAAAATTTATCTTTTGAATAATAAATCGGTAAAAACTTGATAAAAATATATTTTAAATTAATACTTAAGAAGTGTTTGTATTAATATTTGTTTGTATCTACAATTAAAATGGATTTATACAGACTAGCAGATTCTCTAATATGTAAGTACCTACTGAATGTAAATTTCTTACATATTTTTTATATTTTCTTAAAGAGCGTTACAACTACTTCAAATATTTGCAATATTTTTGAATTTTTTTTTTTTAAGGCATACAATATAATATTACTACAATAAAATAATGCTAGTCAATTAAGCAGCACTGTTGACATAACGTTATCCTACAGCTTTTTGAATTTCTGCTGTTTAATAAATATAAATAAGTGAGAGTATAAAATTTATAAATGATGTTCAGTCATTTTCCACAAAAATTATATAATTTTATTTATCATTTAAATATTAATTACCCCCATATAAATAAAAATATTAAATAATTTTAATAAAATTTTGTTTGACAGTGAGTATTTATTTATAAGAATACTAGTTTTACCCATCCGGCATATATTATACATAAATGGGATATGAATTCCCTGTTCCCGATCCTATTCGATTTTATGCCACTTTTTTTCCATCATTCCTCTTGGTATGTATATGGCTGCATTCCACAAAGCGTTTATTGGCTGATTTTAGTTTCATTAGGTTGATTTTCAAGCTAAGATGATTAGTTAACTATAGTAGCTCACCTCACCTCCATGTGATTGCCAAGTGGTGGTAATGATTCTTACTTAGCATTGTCATTTTCACCAGTAGGTGTTTCTTTCTCCTGATCATTCCTGTAATGTTTGTCATCATCGCCAGAGATAAGCCAGAATGTAAGGGAGCTACCTATAGGTGGGTATGTCTGGAGGGGAGTTACACTAGAAACACTAGAAATCACAATTAAATTTGTCAAGTCCTCTGGAAATTGGACTGCTAGTTTAGTATACGGGCACTCCAATCATTAAGCCACACAACCCCAATTTGTCTTTAAAAAGAAAATGCTAAGACGTCGCATAGAAAAATCATAATATCTTGATAATCTCTCCAAAATTGCTCGTTAATATCTCTAGCGTTAGTATGAAATGGTTGACTGGTGTACCCGTTGAGAGGATTTGAAAGTTCAGCATACTCGCAAGCAGCTCTGATTATATATTTTCTGTGTTACTAAATTTTTTCTCAATGCTTTGCTTATGACAGTCCCGTCTGATAATATCAAGGACCTTCTTGAAATGTACCAATAGTAGATACAGAGAAATACGCCGTTCTATGGATTGTTCTATTATGATGCTTCTATTTGGCCGAAAACCTGATTGTTCATCTCACAAATCGCTGTTTATTTGCTTTGGATTTTACCCTGTTAGTATCTTGTATAAGCAAAGTAATTTCTCTTCAGTTGTTGAGTTTTTTTAGTCCACCTTTCAGTAACTTTTTCCAAGTTGGGGGCAAACTTTTCTAAGCCTAATGCAATGTGGTCTGGATACCAACATGTACCCACTGCTCTATTGCATCTTAGTTTCATAATGGTTTCTTTTATCCAACTCAACTGGGAGGGTTCAACGATATTTTATGCAGAGCTGCTGCGTTTTCCTCAATAGTTTCATCTATGAAGACATTAATAATTTTTTCGAAATGTTCTCTTCACCTTTGCGTCTGCACAAAATCTTTCTATTCTGATCCCGAAGGAAGGCACAGAAGTGAAGGACCAAAACTGCTCACCATCAGATTCACTTTCCTGCTGTAAAATGCTGCCATGATTAACCTCTTCCAAGTGCTCACGATAGCCTGTTAAATTCTCAAAACTCGATTCTTTATCTAAATACGGACTTACACAAAATGGCCATAGTGTGGCAAGTTTTTAGCAATTTCCTTTTAATGTTGGCCTCTTGGTTTTTTTGAAAGAGAAGGAAAATAAAGAAAAATATCTTCTCCTTTTACTCAAATAGGTACTAATTAATGCTCTTCTTTCCCTCTTCCTATAAACTCTAAAGTTATGTCTCTAACGTAGCTTTGTGTGAACTTCAACAATGAGTTCGAATTTTCTGAGTTTTAAAATTTTTTATCAGTTTTTAAAATTTAAATAAGGATACTCATTTTATTTTAAATCGCATAAAAATACTATTTGACATTTAAAAAATTTTCTTCGCTTTGTCTTTCTTTTATTCTCAATGAAAATACAATTTTCTAGTCGCTTAAAGACATGTCCTTAATATAAAATGTTTCTTAAATTAAAAAAAAGACATTCTCATAATTCTCTTGTTATTTTAATATTTTTCGTTCTTAACTTCCCACATTAGACTCTCTTCTTCGCTTGCAATTTCTTGTTGTTAACTTTGCAATAAATAATTTAGTTAATGATGGAATTATAGAAAAGAACGGTTTATCGGAAGGAGTTACTTAAAAATTTAGTAAATTTAGTAATTTTAAAAATAATAATTTACTAAAAGGGTGTTTTAAAGTGATAGTGGACATGTTTTTTATACGAATATCAATTTATAATTGAAATCTATTAAAAAAGTAAGCTGCTCTCTTAAGTGCAACATTAAATTAAAAACTTCTTGGCAAATCTTAGCATTTTGTTTACGAGTGTCTGAATAATTGTTGAAAAAGTGCTTAAGATATAAAATAAAATTGAGAAATTGTTTATTTATTGCTAAAATTAAAAAAAGAATAAAAGCCGAAAAAAAATTTAATGACAATTTTTAATGAAAGTCGGTTGAAAATTAAAAAAAAAACGGTAGCCATTAAAGCAGCACAGTTGTCGTTAACGTTTGTTTAAATTTTTTGTCGTTTTTTATTTCAATGTTGTGACTGTTTGAAAAAGAGAAAATGTATTGTAGAGTGCGAGATTATTACTGAATAATAACGGTTAAAATTAAGCAACAAAGCTGGCGTTAACGTTTTAAAGTTTATGATGTTTCATGCTCTGCAATGTTGTCTGTTTTAAAAAAGAGATTGGATATGCATGTAAAGAGTCCGCCAAATAATTTTTTTTTTTAAATGCTATAAAAAAACTACTGAATATTTTCTCAAATTTCTATTTTTATTTGAAAGTACAATCCTTCCGGTTAATAATGGAAAATAATTTCATTCAAATTGCTGCCTCGGCTGGCCATGCAGTAGCCTACACGATCTGTCCCATTTTTAAGCACATTATCGATTGTGTGCAGCTGTATTTCACCAATGGCTTCACGAATATTGACTTTTAAAGCGTCAATTGTCTCCGGCTTGTTGACGTAACACTTATCTTTGACGGCACCCCACAAATAATAGTCCAACGGTGTCAAATCGCAGCTCCGAGGTGGCCAAACGACATCAGCTCTGCGGCTGATAATGCGATCTTCAAAAACAGGGCGCAAAACATCGAATGTATCTTCGGCTGTGTGGCACGTAGCGCCGTCCTGTTGAAACCAAATGTTATTAATATCCTCCTCTTCAATTTTTGTAAACAAAAATTCGTTCAACATGGCCCAATAACGATCGCCATTGATTGTAACGGCCACTCCTTGCTCATTTTCGAAGAGTTGCCAATTATGCCTCTGGAACAAAATCCGCACCAAACAGTGAATCGTCTGGGGCATATCGGCTTTTCAATGTATGCGTGCGGGTTTTCTGTGCCCCAAATGTGACAATTTTGCTTGTTTACATAGCCGCCAAGATCAAAATGATCTTCATCTGAAAAGATGATTTTTTTTTGACAAAATCGGCATCTTCTGTAAGTCGATCGCAGGTCCAGATTCCCAGCGTTGTTCAAGTGTATCCACAACCATATTCGTTCAGCAGAAGGATAAAACTAATTATCTGTCATATCAGACATGAGCTAAGTGTTACCATTCACGAAATAAGCACTAGTTGAAAAAAAACATTAGATGGCGGACCCATTACATAAGAGCTTGTATAAATTGTCCGTATCGTCACTATAGATAAATAAAACTTTTGTTATAAAAGTTAAATCGGTAAACGCATATATTTAAATTATATTTAATTACTCCACAAATAAAATCGATTAATTCAAATTAGCTGATTATATGATATGTAAGTACAGAATGCAAATTTCTAGACATAGGTATTTTTTAAAAGTTTTACAAATATTTAAAATATTTGCGAAATTTTTAAATTACCATATTTTTAGTAGCAATAAAAAATTACAAAATTTGTTATCAAATTGCTTGATAGAAAATTAATAAAATTTAAAATGAGTTTGAAATGTACATACAATACCCTAGTTGCAATAACTAAAGCAACTGTTGTTACGCAGCGACATTTTGACCAATATAATGCATTAGAAATAACTTAGACGGAACATTTTTCTTTTTTATAATTTTTTTCAATTTGGCAGCACTGCCAAATCGAACATCTTTACTTTTCGTTTGAAGTAACAGATACGAAAATAGAAGATGGTCGAAATTTCCGGAACTTTCCAAGCTGTAGGCAATTAGGTATTTAAAAGCGACTAGGAACACAACTGGGGCGAACGACGAATTTTTGGTCGCGAATATTCGTCGCTAAAAATAAAACACATTTGTGTATATGAAAACGCACACAATCATAGCGTACGACGAAATTCGCCGAACGCGACAAATTAAAATTAGATTTAATTTTAACTCATTCGCCGGCGAACGACGAATTTATCAGTACAAGGTGACCGTGTTTTCTTTTAGTTCTTAGGTTTTTTTTTTTAGAAAATAAAGGTTTTTTTTTGTAATTTTGAAATAGTGTTTATGTAAATTTTAAACCATTTAAATTAAAAACACAGAATATTTAACTATTTAAATTGTTTCAGAGAGTTTTTTTTTTATTAATATTTTCATTTTTAACCATTAGTTTTAGAATGGCTACCCTATCACCTGTGACTGAAACACAAAAAACAATTATTGTGAATTTAGGAGGAAATTTAAATAAATAAATAAAAAATGGATAAAAGTGAAATAATAATTGAAAATGTGCGACAATATGAATGTTTATACAATCTGGTATCTAAAGACTACAAAAATGTTCAAAAAAAGAATGAAATGAAGAATTGAAATGAAGAATTTTTCGGCGCAAAAAGCAAACAACTTTGTTCACAAAAAATAAAGAACTATATTTATCATAACAGATGTTCTGTATTCATCGTTTTTATTCGTTGTTATTGTGTTTCATACGACGAAATTACACAGTGTATTTTATCTGACGAATTCGTTGAGCTGAGCGAAATTCGTCGTTCGCCCCAATTGTGTTCCTAGCATTACCTACAAGTATAGTTAGTTATCGTTTGGTTGTCAATAAATAAAGTTGTGTTAAAGCGGAAATAAAAGTGTTGTATAAACGAATATTAAGTGTTATGCCTGGTCAAAGCTAAAGCATATTTTGTATTTCTCTCAAGGAATTTCAAAATAAAATTAGTAGTTGCAGCGTAACCTTTATTTTGACAGCACATCTGCGGAGCCCTCAATTTGCGTTTTAGAAACGGTGTACCACACTTCCTGGACATGATTAAAAATTATAAGTTTGTTTTTCTTAGAAACCTATGATGTTCCATAAACTTTAAATAGGGTTAAGGTCAAGCGATTTAGCTGGCTACTTTTACCGGATTTTTCTAATATCTTATGTGTCTATGGCCAAATATAGCCTTTTTCAGGGGGGTATATCTCGGTCCACAAGGACTTTTGGGTCATGGGGTAAAAACTCGTGAATTCCTTGATGAAATACCTTTCCACCCAAATAGGTCTAATTCCCCCAGAATTTTATCTTTTACCTGATATTTTTAAATTTATTTTATATTACTGTATGCTTTTATAAAACCACAATTTGTACAATAACAATAAATATTTTACATTTTCTTTAGTAAATATTTTAGAATTTCTTCATTCACATTACTTTTTTAGATTTTAATGTTTTTTAATTATCTTTCAAATTAAAATATAACACCTAAAAAAATTTAGCTTCGTAAAGTTATATTCTTTTTTGCAATGTTAAATTCTTTTATTTCTACTGTTATTGAAAAAAGAATATAACTCACGAAGCTAACTTCACACTTTTTCATGTTAAATAACAGTGACTGTTAAAATTACAAAAATGTTAAAAAAAGAATTTAACTTACGAAGCTAACTTCACACCCTTAAAAACTTCTCGTCTTTGATGCAGTCTACTTTAAAGCGGATTTTATATTTATTGAATTGTAATGATTCGGTGGCATGCCGATAGATATTGTATCCTCCAAAACAGTCAATAATCAGAAGGAGCAATGTCTGGAGAGTATGGCGGGAGTGGCAATTGACCGTTTCGAATAATTGTTTTGCAATTTTTGCCACGTGGGACCGACCGAGTGTTGTAGTGCAAAAGGATAACTTAATCATGTCTGTCTTTATATTCCCACCGTTTTTCTCATAATTCACAGTTCAAACGAAGTAGTTGCAGTCTGCTCCGATCACCGAGTTTTAGCAGCTCATAGTACATAATACTGCCTTATTCCCACTAAGAGTGCAATATTGCATTATTAATACTAAAACAACTTAATTGTATTAACAAACAAAAAATATTTTCGATTTGAACGAAATTTGGGAGCAGTTATTAAACACAATAAAACCCATCAAACTCGGGTTTTGCCAACCCTGCTATGATCTCATATTAATCTAAACTTTTAAAACCATCATAAGCTAAGAAAATGCTTAAGCGAGATGTCGTAATTTCTTATTTATCTTTAAATCCGCTCTTATTGAAAACTCTTTTTTAAAATTAAAAGAAATACAAGACTTACATTATCCAAAGTCTGCGTACCAAAACTCTCAGTATTTGAAACATTTTCTATAACTTGTTCAATTATCTGATCTTCTACGGGGAAATTTATTAAAACTGTAGCCTGAGAACCGTTTGGAGGGAGAATTAAAACTTCTTGAATAATGGGTTTATCATTTTCCGCAGAAAACTTTGGGGTATTATTCTTATTTTCCAAAGTAGCTGCTGTGTTAGTGTTGTAATGTTGGCTTTTTCCGTCGATATTTGCCTGTCTAACTTTTTGAAGTTTTCCTTTTTCATCTTCCGCTTGTTCACTATCACTTTCGCTGTCCTCTTGCAAAATACTGCCGTGGTTTTCTTCTTCCAAGTGTTCACGAAAGCCTGTTAAGTTCTCAAAAATTTTACCACATATAGGACATACAAATGGATCGATATGTTTATCTAGGAACTGCATATTGTCGTAGTGTTTGAAGCTGCTTTCAAAGGGAGTCTGTTCTACTAGAGCGTGCAGATAGCGTATTTTCTCCAAGCGATAACATTTCTTTAGAGATCTTATACGTTTCTGCACTGCCACCGCAGACAAATGTATGTCACAAAGTTTTAAAGCTTTGCTAATGCTTTGGAATGCATCAGCTCTTTCTTTAGCCTGCCTTAACTTATAATATTTGACATGCCAAAGCACTGGGAAATGTTTATAGATTTCCACAATCTTTTCATTTTGCTGATCATATAAGTCTTTACGCTTTTGCAAGGACTTTTGATGTTCCAAAAAACGCATTTGTTCGTAGTAGGGAAACTTGGCAAACTCATCCAGTTCTCCCTCCAAAACTAAACGTTCTCTTTCCTGTAGATAACGTTGACAGAGAGTACAGATGCGTATGCGTACTTCGGCTATAGTAAAATTTCGTTTACAGTATTCGTTCCACAAATCGGTAATTTCTTGCCACGACTTACGACATAAATGAGGTTCACAAAATTCAGGATGAGATTGATCCCATAAACGGGGATGTTTCTTGTATAGTTCTATTAAATGACTAATATGATGTTTGGTTAATTTCTGTTTGGGTTCATAGAGTTCAAAGTGTTCTTCCTCAGTTTTAGGTGATAAAGGGGAGGAGTCCAAACTACAAATCTCACATTTTGATTCTTCCGTTTTATCAGTTTGAGCAGAGTCAGTTATAACTGAGTCGTTAGATTTAAAGCTTGAACTGCAGTTCTTAGATTGCGATTTGTCTGTTAGTTCGGTTGTGGTATTTATAGTTTGATTCTTGAAATATTCGTCAACTCTGGTTTGTTTAATTTTCTTTATGGAACTATCTCTCGAAACTTGAGCAGCATAAGAATTCTCAAAGAGTTGACTCGACTCCGAAACCTGGGTATCGTCGGACGGTTCTTCATTTAGTTTTTCACAGGTTTTCCGACTGTTACTTCGTAATTGCATACTAAGAACAGAGATTTTTGCAACGGTCTTATTAGTGTCGTTATTTAGCTGGCTTACAAGGTCGGTTTTTTCGCATCTTCTTTTTTCATTACCAGAACCAAGCGAAACTTTTGAGTTTTTGTTTCTCTTCGAAGATCTGCGAAAAGCTATAGCTTTGGTATTGAAATTTGCAGTCTTTTCATTACATTTTGAATGTTCTCTTAACTTTTTTTCATCATTTCTGGTTTCTTCTAAATCATTTTTAGCTGAGTTTACTTCATTATTCGAGAAATTGCGATTCAAAACTGCTTCCCCTTCTTGCACAATCCTTATCTCATCCTGGATTTTTGTGTCTTTTTTACATTCTTTTGGCTTAATTATGAAAATTTGTTTACAATCTTCAGAACTCTGTTTAATTCCAATTTGACTTTTATCCCCTGTTTCTTCTTCGTATACATTGATATTTCCCTTTTCTTCAACACTATTTGCGTTACTTATAATGTTAGCTTTAGCTTCCAAGCTAATTTTCTCATGACAACCCTGTAATTTTTGAATCATTTCAAAGGAAATTGTTGTGTTATCAAATATATCGGAAACAGTGCTTTCTTGTTCCAACAAACTTTCTGCGAAATTATTGGAACTTGTAAGTTTTTCTGTGAGATTTAGATTTTCCAGGGATTGGTCCTCTATATTACCGCTTGAATTATCTACATCATATATAAGATCTTCATTTTCTGGAAAAATCTGTTCGCCATCACTTGAATATCTTATTTCATTTGTAAGACTTACATTTTCTAGCGAGCATTCTTCAAAACTTCTGGAATTTAAGCTTATGCTTTGCAAGCTACTTTCAAAATGCGGGAAATTCTCTTCTATATTGGTAAGATTACTGAACTCTTCCATAAGACTTTGACTTTTGTGCAAAAACTTTTTAGAATCTCTTGATATTTGAATATATTCAGTGATATCTTCGAAATCTTGGAAATTCTCTTCTATATTATTTAAATCTTTTATTTCTGGCGTCGAAGTTCTACCTTCTGGCAAATACACTTCTAAGCCTCTTGGTTTATAATCTAGTACCTTATTTTCTAGATCATTTGGATCTTTTAGACTTTGTTCAAGCATCTCTTCAAAATCTTTTGAATTGTTTGAAGAACTTTCGTCATGATCACTTGAATCTGTAATTTTCTGCGTACAACTCACTTTTGTTCCTTTTGTAAAACAATGTTTATTCAAAGAACTTTGTTTAAGCTGAACTAAATCTCCAAATTTATGTTGAAGAGAATGCTCTTCAAAGGTAACTGTGTGCCTTAGTTCATTTTCTAATAAAGCCTCTTGCAGATCACTTGAATCTCTTATTTTTTGTATGTTACTTTTACTATCTGAGGAATACGCTTTTATATTCTGTAGATTGTCATATTCTTGCGAACTTTCTTCTATAACACTTGGACTCAAATTTTTTCGTATAATACTTGCATTTTCTATTAAGTAGTCTTTTATTTCGCCTGAATTTTTTATATCGTGTATACAATTTTTAAATTCTTGAGTATCTTCTTCGATATCAGTTAAATTTGTTCCCTTAGATGCTGTTGAACTCTGTTCTAAATCACTTGATAAAGTTGCTTCGGCTAAGAAACTTGTATTTTCTTCAAATTTCTGCTCCACATCACTGATTTTTTGTGAAATATTTCCATTTTCTTTTATCTCACTTGCTAAAGATTTTATTGTTGAGAGATTATTTTCTAAGAATTTATTTTTTATTTTATTAAAATATCTTATGTTTTTTCGCTTTAAATGTTCTCTTTTAGTACAATTTCTCTTTAAGTTTTTAGTTGTAAATAAATCGGTTACATTCTCTTTAATATCTTTATTTTGGTTATGATTTCCTCTTGTTTCCATTTTTTTTACTTCTCTCGTGTGTTCCATTTCATTAATTTTATTTAATTTGTTTTCATAATTTTGTTTGCATTTGTTATTGTATTTCTCTGTTATTGTTTTGTTTATGAGATTTTCTTTATGCTGTTCAACTTGTTCAAGCACGATTTCACCTTTTAACTCTGCTTGGTGTAGCAGCGCTGTTTTGTTTTCTTTTGCACAGATGTCGTTGTTGTTGTCGTTTTCCTCGTCGTCATCGTTGTCACAGTCTACAACAACATCTTCATTATTTTGTATAGAATTTATGATCGTTTCGTCTTGTTCAATTAAAACCTGTTCAAAAGGTTCTAAAACTTCCACATTATCCATATAGTCTTGCTCATACAGACCACTGTCTTCAGTATAAGAAGATAATAAAGAATTCTCCTCATTGCCTTCTTCATCATCATCAAATAAATGATCTTGTTGTTCATTTGTATCACTATTGCTTTCATTATGTTCCTCCCAATGAGTATGCCAAACTTCCATATGCTGTGGAAACTCCGATAGAGGACATAATGGTTTGTCCTCACACAGTGAACACTCAACTGCATATATTTCGCCATTGCACAGCCAAGTATATACTTCACCGCATTTTAAATGATCTGGTATTTGGGAGGACAGACGAACACACTCTCTGCCATAATTTTCAATAAATGGTAACATAATTGATCGTTGATTTTTTTTCATTAATATTATTTAATTCTTTTTTCTTTAGTTTACTGGGTCATTGTCAATATTTTTTGCTAATCTTTTTTGAAAATCAGCTTAAATTTTATTAAAAACAAATATTTTTCTTTATAAATGGTTTTGAAATTCTATTGTTTTGCTATGCCTCTTCCTCTTTCACTCTCTTTGACTAGCATTTACCACTAAAAACACACACATGCACACTCGCACACATAGCTACGCATATAAAAACACTTTTTCAATTAAATTGTACAACAAACAATTCTATTATAATGGCGTATCATCACTTATAGCAACAACATTAATAACAATAACATAAAAAGTGTTTGGCTTTTTAACGTTTTAGCGTCTTCTTGTTGATGACGTTTACCGAGAGGCGCTCTGTTAACAACTGAAAGGCCAAAACAGGTAAGATCTTTTGAGAAAAAAGGTAACAACAGCAAAAAACAAAAAGAGCAGCTTAAAAGAAGTTGAATGAACGTTAAGCGTAGTGTGGTATATTAAGCGATTTTTAAAAAACGCTTATTTTAAATTAAAATAAATTCTTAACTCTTTTTAAATGAAATAATGGTATAAAATAATAAATACACAGTAGTGGCACTTATATGAGCCGGGTAAAAACCGGGTAATTAAATAATTTTTACTATTTTTGTTGTTGGAATTTTGAATAAATTTTGAATAACTTTTTTTAAATGAAATAATGGTATAAAATAATAAATAAACAGTAGTGGCACTTATATAAGCCGGGTAAAAACCGGGTAATTAAATAATTTTTACTATTTTTGTTGCTGGAATTTTGAATAAAGAGGTTTTCATTAAGAGCTTCTTTTTTAATTTACATAGAAAAAAGTGTGTGTAAGATATAATAAAAAATTTGTATTCGTTTGAAAGCCCTATTAATGCCATTATGTAAGGAATACAATATCATATAAAACTCTCCGCAAGAAAAAGTCTGACGGGGTCAAATCGTATGATCCCGGAATGCAGTTCACACATGAGACATCACTTATCACTCTTACTGAATGCCACGGATTCTTCTGCCCACTCTCACGCGCAACGTCGGTGTATTCGGCAGACCTGAAGTTCCGTGGTATTACGAGTGTTGGTTCGTTATTTACTGAACCAGTAGATGAAACATTCAGGCGGCAGAAATATAATAAAATAAACAAACAGGCTCTTGCTTTTAGTCGTCAATGAGACACCGACGAAAGCACATGTGCAAACAAAGTATGCATATTTTTTTAGGCACAGAAAAATAATTTAAAAAGTACTTACAATCTTACTTTTAGTTGTCACTGAAACAGCGCCAATTACACATGTGTGGCGGATGCATTTTCATTTTTAAAAATTTTTTTTTAAAACATCAACTTTACTCTCTAAGACAACAATTTTTCACTAACACAAGTACACTTTTACTTTTGCACATCATTGGTCTAGAACTATCTTCTAAGATGGTAAGACTTGTCATTAACGAGAACAAAACTGAATTTATGAAGAGCGAATCACGAAAAACGCATTACGAAACATCCAAGTCAGCAACTATAATTTTTAAAAAGTTCATAAATTTAAGGAGACATCACAAAACACACAGAACAGAATACGAGTCGTGCATGCACAACTTATAAAGTCTAGATTACTCTCCAGAAACTTGTAAATTCGAATATATAAGCGAATCCTGATTGAAGTCGGAGAACGACAATGATTCGAAGGGAAGATTCTGAGAACGAGATACTGACCTGCACGAATTGACATACAAATTTTTTTGTTTTGAAGCTTCGCAAGCACACGTTACACAAAAGCAAGCCGAGATTAGTCCACATAGGAATGGAAAACTCTTCTGTTTCGTTACGAACCGAAAATCAATTTAATAACGTATACAGTGAGAAGACAAGTAAAGCGCTTGATCTACACAATATGTAAAAATAATTTTTAGCATGGGGGAAGCAACGTTATGGTGTGGACTTGCTTTTTAGCAGCTGGAGTAGGACCCTTTCAAAAAGTGATGCCATAATCGATCGATTTATTGAACAAAAACATTTTAGAAGCGAAAATGATTTTATATTCAGAGCGGAATATACCATTTCGATGGGTGTTTCAACGCGATAATGTCCCGAAATACACAATGATGTTGGCGTTTAGAGTTTATAGAAAAGAATATGGATCAAGTCCTTGATTGGCTGGTACAATCATTTAACTTTTTTCTATACTTTCAGAAATAAATGAAATTGTTTAGTTTATATAGGGTTTGTTGCTTTTTGTTTTGAAATACTAAGACGTTGTTTGAGATATTAACACGTTTTTAAAAGCTAGAATTGTTATCACTTGTTCGTGTTGGATGTGAAGATATATTACACATACACCCTTAAAAGAAAAACATCAATCAAAGAGAGCTACCGAATTGGTAAGTACACAAACAATATAAACAACAACAATAGATCGTAATCATATTCATTACCTTAATAAATCAAAATTCATGATTTAACGTCATTAATCGCTTGAAAACATTAAATACATATTCTTTTTTGTTAAAGGAAATAAAAATTACTCAAATTTTATTATATTTTTAAATTAATATTTAAATATGTATGCATATTACGAATATTTTATTTCTTTAAACTTGTGCTTTAACTTAAACGTATTAATCATTCATAAGTAACTGTGTATTTTTATTAAAAGAGTTTTTCTCAGTAATCTTAGAATTATAATAACAACAGCAAGGTGTGATTTTAAAATATTATTACATTTGTTGTTGTGCTGGTATTCTTGAGCAACAAAATGTAAATATTAACATAAGTAGAATAGGCTTACGTTAAATAACAGTTTAATAACAGCAAATGTAAACATTCTAAAATGTAAACACTCAGTTTCCTGTAACTGCTAATTAGCAGCAAAGAACATATTTTATACACACACACTTAGCCATTGCAATTGCACAGCAGCTAATGTTGAATTAACCCTACAGGTAATTCGGTAGCTCACTACAAATAAAATGCACTATTAGTTAATTTTTGTTAACTAACTAAAGGGTCCGCAATATAAAGTTTTTTTTCAACTAGTGCTTATTTCGTAAATGGTAACACTTAGCTCATGTCTGATTTGACAGATAATTAGTTTTATCCTTCCGCTGAACGAATATGGTTGTGAATACGCTTGAACAACGCTGGGAATCTGGACCTGCGATCGACTTACAGAAGATGCCGATTTTCCCAAAAAAATCATCTTTTCAGATGAAGCTCATTTTGATCTTGGCGGGTATGTAAACAAGCAAAATTGTCGTGTTTGGGGCACAGAAAACCCGCACGCATACATTGAAAAGCCGATACACCAAAGACGAGTCACTGTTTGGTGCGGATTTTGGTCCAGAGGCATAATTGGGCCATTTTTCTTCGAAAATGAGCAAGAACTGGCCGTTACAGTCAATGGCGATCGTTATCGGGCAATGTTGAACGAATTTTTATTTACAAAAATTAAAGAGGAGGATATTAGTAAGATTTGGTTTCAACAGGACGGCGCTACGTGCCACACAGCCGAAGCTACACTTGATGTTTTGCGCCCTGTTTTTGAAGATCGCATTATCAGCCGCAGAGCTGATGTCGTTTGGCCACCTAGGAGCTGCGATTTGACACCGTTGGACTATTATTTGTGGGGTGCCATCAAAGATAAGTGTTACGCCAACAAGCTAGAGACAATTGATGCGATAAAGGACAATATTCGCGAAGCCATTGGTGAAATACAGCTGCACACAATCGATAATGTGCTTAAAAATTGGACCGATCGTGTAGGCTACTGCATGGCCAGCCGAGGCAGCCATTTTAATGAAATTATTTTCAATTATTAACCGAAAGGATTGTACTTTCAAATAAAAAAAGAAATTTGAGAAAATATTCAGTACTTTTTTTTATAGCATTTTCAAAAAAAAAAAAAAAAATATATATATATTTGGCGGACCCTTTAGATTAATATAAAGTTTTCGATTTAAGTTTATTTCTGCCAAGGCGAATTCAATAAGGTGGCCCTAATTTACTACGTAAGCAACAGCTGATACATCTAGTGTAGCTTCAGCTGTGTGGCACGTAGCGCCGTCCTGTTGAAACCAAAAACATTTGGTCCTCCTCTTCAATTTTTGTGAACAAAAATTCGTTCAGCATGGCCCGATAACGATCGCCTTTGACTGTAACGGCCACTCCTTGCTCATTTTCGAAGAAAAATGGCCCAATTATGCCTCTGGCCCAAAATCCGCACCAAACAGTAACTCGTCTTGGATGTATCGGCTTTTCAATGTATGCGTGCGGGTTTCCTGTGCCCCAAATGCGACTATTTTGCTTGTTTACAAACCAGCCAAGATCAAAATGAGCCTCATCTGAAAAGATGATTTTTTTTTGTGTGGAAAAACGGCATCTTCTGTAAGTCGATCGCAGGCCCACTTAGCGAAGCGAATTCAAGCGTATACACAACCATATTCGTTGAGTGGAAGGATAAAACTAATTATCTGTCAAATCACACATGAGCTAAGTGTTACCATTCACGAAATAAGCACTAGTTGAAAAAAAACGTTAGATGGCGGACCCTTTAGATTGATTTGATTTTTTTTGTTGAAATATTACAATTTATTCATTTTAAGAATTTAAAATTTTTTAATTTTAAATTTGTTTTTGAAGATACAATTGTTTTCAGTTTTGGAAATTTTAAATGTTGGTTTCTGTTTATCTTTTCTACTCTCTGTCATTGTTTCTTATTTTGTTATTTACTTTTTTATTCTAATTTTCCTGTATATAATTGTTATAACTATTCTTAAGTGCAATTTTCGGAAATAAAGATACAGTTAATAATTAAAACTATTTCATTGTCTGATAATGTACATATATTTATTATCACTTTATCGTGAGCTTAAAAGATTTAACGCTCACTGTTAGTTAAATATGGTTAGTTTATAGCTAACTATATACATATAAGATAACTTTAAGCTGACTTATGTTCAACTAATTTAACGTTAGTTTAAAAGTCATACATAGTTAGACGGTTGACTACTGCCTAAGACATGACAATGTTATAAAAGTCAGTTTTCTTCATTAAAAATAATTTAAGTATTAACCACCACTAGTTTCAAAAAAGTTTGTTTAAAGTGCATTTAAAGTTAGTTAAATTGCCGGTTGGGAATATAAGCAAAAAGATTAAAACTTACACACACACTAAGTTGCCTTTATGGATACTAAATGGCGTGTAAATAATAAACGTATAACTTTCAATGTTAAATTTGTTTATGACATTGAAAGAGTAAACAGTACTTTGTAGTGTTAAATGTAACAGCAATTGCTTGAGTATGGTCTTTTAACATCATTCCGATTTCATTACATACCACCATTATGATGATAAGGCTTGCTAAAGTTTGTTATTGTAATTTTTTTCTTCGTTTTTGTTTTCATTTAATTCCAGTACCTGTTTGTTAAAATGAATGAAAACCTTATACGAGTATGTGTGTGAGTGTTGTTATTATTTTAAACATTTCAATTGAAACAGGTTTTTTGTTACTTTAATGTAGTTTTTTGCTTTAGCAAAGATTTGTTAGTGTTTCTTTTTTACTTATTATGTACTTGGAGTATAAACGTACGTACACACATTCATACATACATACATATGTAGTTGTTTTTTTTTTAAATTAATCAGTATCGAGTAATGTATGCATACATACAAATGTATGCTGTTTTAATTTAAAGAGATTTGCAATATTGTTGTTATTGTTTTTAAGCAATGAGTGTGCGGAAACTGTTACTGGTTTTGGGGTTTTATTCTTCTTGAGGGAGAACTTAAGTAAGCTTACAGATATACTCTTTGAATTACTTTTATATGTGTATATGAAGTTGTTTGTGTTTGCTATTGAATTGTATGTAATTTTTGTTATAAATAACTACCTAAAGCCCGGCGTGCTTCGCTACCCTTATCTTAATTATTATCTTAAATACAATTTTATACCCTTTTTCGATAGTATTTCCCTTTACAGTTCAAATCCAACATTTGGAATAGTCTATAGTTCGTTCCTGAAAGGAACTGTAGAACATGCTGTTTTGTTATATACAGTCTTCAAATAAACAGACATTAATTTGTATATAGAGCTGGTTGCCATATTATTAGAGACAGTAAAAAAATGTATTTTTAAGCATTAGTCTCAAATAAAACATAGTTTTAAGAAGTTAATATTTATTTATTAATATAATAATGGATTTTATTGTTAAAAAACTATATATAAAAAGACACAGTTTATTATGGTGGAAAAATGTAAGTATATAGGGTACAAGAAATTTATTAAAATCTAATGAGTATTTAGTAACATCTCCTTGTGCTTTGATAAGTACTGTTATTCACCTGAGCATGCTTTATATGCACTGTTTGGTTCTTTATTTTATTTTTGGATTGTGATGCCAAACATTAATAAGAGTTTCAATAAATTTTACCTTGATGTTGGGTATACAAGTTAATAATGTAGATTTTTTTGCTTGAAAAATGCATTTATTATAATAACAAAATAAATTGATATATTATTCAAAGTATTGTCCATCGTTAGTCACTACTTTTTCCCATTTTTATTGTAGCATATGTATTCCGCGCCAAAATAACTGCTCCGGTTTTGAGCCAATTTCTGATACCCTGTTCTGTAGCGAAGAGCATTCCAGTAAGGGCGATCTTAATCGATCGAAACAAATGGTAGTCAGAAGTAAGAAGGTCTGGGCTATAAGGCGGGTGAGCCAAATTTTCCATCCACTGTTTTCCAAATAGTTATTGACCGGTCTTGCAACATGTGGCCTAGCGTTGGCATGATGGAAGATTGTGGTCTCGTGTGTGGTCGAATATTCTGGTCGTTTTTCGTTGATTGCTCTCTTCAAACGAATTGTGTTCGGTACAAGTCTTCTGTGATCGTCTCACCCAATTCCAACAGCTCATAATACAAAACACCCTTCTGATCCCACCAAATACAGAGATTTACCCTGACTTCATGGATATTCGGTTTCGACGTTGATTTGGCTGGTTGGCCGGGCTTTATAAAGGGTCCGCCATCTAACGTGTTCTTTCAACTAGTGCTTATTTCGTGAATGGTAACACTTAGCTCATGTCTGATTTGAGAGGTGATTAGTTTCATCCTTCCGCTGAACGAATATGGTTGTGTATACGCTTGAGCTTCGCTTCGCTAAGTGCTTTTCAGATGAAGCTCATTTTGATCTTGGCGGGTATGTAAACAAGCATAATTGTCGCATTTGGGGCACAAAAAACCCGCACGCATACCTTGAAAAGCCGATACACTCAAGACGAGTCACTGTTTGGTGCGGATTTTGGTCCAGACGCATAATTGGGCCATTTTTCTTCGAAAATGAGCAAGGAGTGTTTTTGTTCACAAATATTGAAGAGGAGGATATTAGCAACATTTGGTTTCAACAGGACGGCGCTACGTGCCACATAGCCGAAGCTACACTCGATGTCTTGCGCCCTGTTTTTGGAGATCGCATTATCAGCCGCAGAGCTGATGTCGTTTGGCCACCTCGGAGCTGCGATTTAACACCGTTGGACTATTATTTGTGTGGTGCCGTCAAAGATAAGTGTTACGCCAACAAGCCAGACACAATTGACGCTTTGAAGGACAATATTCGTGAAGCCATTGGTGAAATACAGCTGCACACAATCGATAATGTGCTTAAAAATTGGACCGATCGTGTAGGCTACTGCATGGCCAGCCGAGGCAGCCATATGAATGAAATTATTTTCCATTATTAACCGGAAGGATTGTACTTTCAAATAAAAAAAGAAATTTGAGAAAATATTCAGTATTTTTTTTATAGCATTTAAAAAAAAAAAAAAATATTTGGCGGACCCTATATATGATTTTTTGCGCTTTGGGTTATCGTAATGTATTCATTTTTCATCACCAGTAACAATACGATGCAAAAATTACTTCTTTTTGTAGAGTTCAAGTATCATTTCTGACATGCACATTCGCCTTTCAACGTCTCTCGGCTTCAATTCATAAGGGACCCAATTTCCTAGCTTTTGAATGAATCCCATTGCTTTTAAACGTGGAGAATTGGCTTGTTGTGTGATTCCCAATGATAATGCAGGCCTCACCTTGTCACCACTTTTGAATCGCCATATAGTGGTATGTCTGGAAAAATCATCGCATTTGGGATAATCGAATTTTAAAAAATCGCCTTTTTTAAAAATCTGAAAATTCTTGGGAGGATGAGTGGCTATTTATTTATTCATACCAATATAAAACAGAAATATGGGAATTAATAATGGAATATGATATCGGGAAAATATCCACCTCTAGCACGTCGGCAGACGTCCGCTCTTATCACAAAATTTTGAACCACATTTTGCAACAACACTTCTCTTATCTCGTCAATGCAGCCGGAATTTTATCTTTCAGAGTGTCACTTGTTTGTAGTTTGTTCACGTAAGCCTGGTCTGTCAAATGGCCCCAGAGAAAATAATCCAGCGGTTTTAAATCACAAGAACGAAGCGGTCAATCGACATTGCCAAATCGAGAAATTACGCGTTGTCTTGAAGAAAGAGCACTTTTTTCTTGCTTAAATGTGGTCGTTTTTCCTTGACTGCATCAACCAATTGATCCAATAATGCACGATAACACTCTCCTGCGATTGTGGATCCCTTTTCAAGATAATCGATGAGCAATATTCCGTGTGCATCCCAAAATACAGTGGCCATAACCTTGCCAGCCGATTTCACTGTCTTCGCCTTCTTCGGAGCACTTCCACCAGCTTCCATCCATTGCTTCGTTTGATTTTTGGTTTCGGCTGTGTAGTGGTGGACCCACGTTTCATCAACAGTTATTGATCTACGCCAAAAATCAGCAGGATTATGCTTATCATGTCCAAACACCGCTGTGAAGTGATCTCTCGAACTCGTTTTTGTTCAACACTGAGCAAACGCAGCACCCATCTTGCCGATCGGTTTTTCATATGCAAATGTTCATGCCAAATGTTGAACACACGTTCATATGATATATTTACCATTTCAGCAATCTCACGGATTTTGACCCGGCGATCATTCATAACGATATCGAGGATTTTCTTGATATTTACTTCAGTAACCACCTCTTTTGGCGTTCCTGTTGATTATATTGTTGCAGTGCTTGTTCGGCCGCATTTAAATTCAGCAATCCAATATTTTATCATATAATCTAACGGAGCAGATTCGCCGTAATGTTTATCAAGCTTTTCTTTTGTCTCTTTCGCCGTTTTGCCTTTCAAATAATAGTGTTTAATTACTACACGAAATTCACTTTTTTCCATTTTCCAAGAAACACAAAAGTTGCTTCCTTCAAACGACTACAACGAATAAACTAATCGATGAATTTGGCTAAAATTTTAACAGCTGACGTTTGACAGATCGTAATTTCTAAGAAAGAAAAAGTTTTTGTGTTTGTGCTGCCATCTAGCGCTAGGTAGCTTCAATGTCAATCTGCCCTCGTACATATTCCCTTATCGGGTACGTACCGTAAGCCGAAAAGGAGTGAAATTTAAATGAAAAATGAAAAAGGTACAAGTAAACCCCACCACAGTTATCAATTGAAAGCAAAAAACCAAAATGCTTAAAACTGCAAAATCAGAACAGTTAATAGAAAACATAAAACTTCAAAACTGCTCAGTGCTTAAAAAAACTGCAATATACAGATAAATCTGCACATTTGGCAACGCTGTCAAAATATCAAATTCCGTCCACTCTTTGCCTGATGTCTTGTATTGACTATGAAGTTATTCAGACCAAATTCAGAAACTTTAGTTTTTTCGTTTTCAAGATTTATTTTTTTTAGTTTTTAAGATCTACTAAAATTAATACTTCGTTTGTGTGGGAGGTACCATGCCTACTTATCCAACTTCGCTCACTTTTTTACTGATGATTTGTATTGACTACGAAGTTATTTAGACCAAATTCAGAAACTTACACTTTAACCTCTCTCAAGATTTACAAAAATTAATACATATTTAGTTTGTATGGGAGGTAACATGCCCACATATCTAACTCCGCCCATTATGTAACTGATGATTTGTGTTAACTACGATGTCATTTAGACTAAATTCAGAAGCGAACCCTTTAACCATTTTCAAGATATATAAAAATCAATATTTGGTTTGTATGGGAGGTACCATGCCCACTTGTCCTATTTTGCTCTTACTGTTACCATTTTGTAGGTATAGACAAATAAATATTTACTTTGCATGGGCGTGGCACCGCCCAGTTTGAATTTTTGAAATTTATATATCATATAGTTCCTCCAAAATACAGAGATATACTATACAAATTTCAAGAAAATCGGCTCAGCCATTTAGCTGTCGATAGGGCACAAACAAACATTCAAAGACACATTCATTTTTATATATAAGATTTGTTTACGTAGGTGGTTTTTTTAAGTTATGACTGTTTAAAATGATTTATACGACATTTATTTTTAAATAATTAATTATATTTAATAAATATTTTAATGAGTTAATGTGTTAATTAAGTTGCTATTATAAATTAATTAAATTTCTTAGAAAATGCCGCAATTCTTTAAAAAAACGAGTTTTGTTTCAAAAAAACAAAATAATAAACATCCCTATTTTGCATTTCGATACAAATCGAATTTTTCTTCATTTAGCAATTTTGGTATTCTGCGTTCCGTTTCGTTTCGATTCTTTTCCATTGTGTGGGTGTACTCTGCATTTCGGTAATGACTACGTTTTTCTAAGTTTCTAATTTTGTGGCGAAGATTAAATAAAGGGTGTCCCAAATTGAGGAATCTATTTAATTTTAATAAAAAATACTTCTTTTTTTATTAATAATGTTTTTATTTCACTTTATTACAAACAGGTTTCGGTTAAAAATAAAAAATGATGTCGGTCAAGTGACCTCCCCTACCGGCTCGACAGGCTCCCTCTCTCTTTTACCAAAATTATTAATCACGTTTTTTAATAACTGCTGTCAATGGTTGATATTTGCTTCGGATCATCTTCCTGTAGCGATTTTCATTGATCGTAATCGCATTTCCATTTTCGTTTTAAAAAAATATGGTCAGATGATTCATCCGGACCAAAAACCACACCAATTCGTAACTCTGTTAATATAATGGTTGCTCTAAAATAACTCTTCGATTCTCTTCACCCCTAACCCGGCAATTCGTGTAACGTTCCGCATTAACTAACCGGAATGTATTAAGAATCTGAAAATAAAAATTACAAGTAGAAAACGTGTATTTTATTTTTAAAAACGTGTATTTATGAGTCCGTAGATTGTAGTTAAAGAAAAATATATATTGTGTTTAGTTTAAAACTTTTTTTATTTTTTTTCTCCGACACTCCTCTAGGGAGCATATTGGCTCTCCACAAAGCATCTATTGCTTTGTTTCAGTTTCTTTAATCAATTTGATATTTTCAAGTTAAGTAGATGATTAATTCGCTGTAGCTGCCTCCATATGATTTTTTTGTAGTGATGAAGATCCTTACTAGGCAGATCGATTATTCGTCTTTTTTTAAAAACTGGTTTTCGAATAATTCGAAAAGTAGCACTTAAAAAAACCGGTTTTCGGTTAATAATAATTCAAATAATCGGTTAGCCGGTTCTTTTATTTAAATAAATTTGTTCTTAATTCTTGAAGCGCAGAGAGCTTAAAATTAAAGTGGCAATCAATACTAACAATAATTCTAAAAAATCTCACAAAAACTATGCCAAAACGGTATGTGGAGGCCATAAAAAACAAAGTTCATTACACAAAGCACTGAAAAATTCTTAAGTTTCGAACAGCTTCTCAAGGAGCTAATTACTTGATAGAGAATGGAATTAAAGGTTTGTTATTATAGTTATAATTTAGGTGCCTAAGATAACAAAAATTAAAAGTTTTACTTTGAATAAATCTAGTAATATACGAGTCCTTAATTGCCTCCACAAGAAAATGTCCTTAGATTTCGAACAGCACTGTATGTAAATTTATGCAGCGCCTATTTAATAGTGTGTGTGTCACTGTGGTATGTTAGGTAAGAACCCACCTTCCAACCAAGAAGTCGTCGGTTCAATCCAGGTCACACCATCTGACAATTTTCAACAGCGATATCACCTCAAAACATTACTAGTGACTGGTTATGTGTATTTACGCTGTGAAAAACTTCACTAACTAATATATCTGCCGATCGGAACCGGCGTTTGTGGGTTTGTGGGCTTTCAATAAGACTAGTTGATCATTCTGCATATATAAAAATTAATATTTATTTACAGGAGATGAGAAAAGGTTGTTTTTGCTCAAGAGTGCATATCTTTTTCGATCTACCTATGGTTTCAAGTTCTTTGTGGGACATTCAAGTTTAAACAATGAGCATATTTTCAATAAAAAAATATAAATTAACCGGTTATTCGTGTGAAATTTACCGGCTTATTCGGTATTCGAAAAATGCAGACTTTGAAAAAACCATATTCGACAAAATCAAAAAAACCCTTTAAAACTGGTCGAATAATAAGGGTCCGATCTTCCTAATCCTTACTAATTGGTGGTGGTCTTTACTTTAGCATTTTTTCCCAGTAGACGACAATGTTTTTTCTGATCATTCGTCTGATGTTTGTCATTATCGCCAGAGAATGCGGAAAGGTCAGGGAGGCTTTTTTCTTTATTATTTTTTAAATGAAGTTGTCTGGAGGGAAGTTAAAGCCTTTTTGTTATTATTAAACACTCGAAACCACAATTAAATTTTTTTTCGTTATGTCCTCTGCTGGAGCTCGAATCTGGGTTGTGTTTGTGTTGTTATGCGTGCACTATAACCACTACACCACGCCACTCCCCTTAGTTTTTAATTAAAATCCTTTATTTACACAGTTTTGTGCACCACTGCTTGTAAGCTTTTTACAAGCAATTACAATTTCTATTCGTAATTATTCTTTTCGTTTACGGCTTTGTAAGCAGCAACAATTACTCGACAGATCTTAGTACTTAAAGATCTTCAAACTCGATCGTAGTTACAATATATTGCTTCTGGGAGTACCGGCCGAAGCTGACTTGGACTCGATGATCATGTATACCTGTTTTTCGTTTCTTTGTTTCCCAGTGTCATTAGGGTGTGTGGCATTTACTACGGGGAACAATCGTCTTCTGATTATCTTGACATAGCGAATATGTTTGCTGAATTCTTTCAGTTTACGTATAGGCAATAAGGCTCTATCTTGGATTCGGGAGTCTTTTTATGTGTCGCTATTCTGTCTGAGTTTCATGTTGAGTCTGTTCTTCTGCCTATGTCTAGGCTAAAGTCTACACACTTGCCGTGACCTGATGTGGTTCCTGCCTGTGTCTGGAGTAGTTCTTTGACGTTTATCTCTAGTATGCTGTTTGAAATAGTTAATTTTCCTCTTATTTGGAAGGGGTCCCTTATTACTCCATTGTATAAATCAGGTAGTAAATCGAATATATCGAATTTTAGGGATATTGCTAAGCTTAGTGACATTCCTAAGCTAGAGGAGAAACTTGCAAGTTCAACGCGGTCAAAGTTTAAAAAAAAATCGCCAACATGCATAGAGATAGATATACTCTTGGCTACTTAGCTTTCGCAAATGTCAAGCTATGGCGCTAAGATTTAATTTAAAGAATATCGACAACAAAAAAACAAAAAAACAAAAAAAAAAAACTCAAATCGGAACAATGGTACCGCCACACGGGAGTTATTCCAGAAACTTTTTGATCAAGGTAGTATATGAATACACTCGAACGAAAATGAAAATATTCAACAGAGAATATCGAATAAATTACAATGTCATTCAGTTGTGTGACAGCTTGTGATGAAAGCAGGCGTATGTCGCTTAGCTTATTAAAATTGTTAACTTGTTTTTTGTTTACTTTTTTCTTCAACATACGCAAGATTTGAAGGGTATCCCGAAATTAACGCAAGATTTCGACTAGTAGTATAGTGCTAATTTTGGGACACCCTTTACTACTACAGTTTTCTCTTTTGCCACCCTTGGTTTAGAGTCAAACAGGTTTATGGCTTTGGCACAATTTATCATATACGAAGCAGCGTCTGTCGCAAAAAGCAAAATCAAGTTGAAATTTGCGTTCAATATCTTTAACGAATCGATAAAAATTTGTGCAGTTATGAAGTGATTGGTTTTGTCCAGTTAAGAATTTAGACTACAGCAACTAAAACAATATTTGCGCCATTCTTTCCAGTCTCTTAAGGTCTCTTAAGCATTTGAGTATGTTATCTAAGCATTTTTGTAAATATTTTTGACATCTAAACATATTTTGAACGTTAAACACATTTTATGTTTTGTATATTCTTCCAAAAATTGTGTGAGATCATCGGATATATTTTGTAAACCGATATCGAGTAAAATTTAAATCTAATGAAACATCACATTGCTGTAATTTTCAAAACTGATAACATATTGATATTTCTCATCTTTTTTGTTAATTCCTTTGGTTTTCAAACCTTTTTAAATAATTGTCACAATTAAAATTTACTTGTTTTTGAGCTTTAACTCGATTTCAATTCCACTCGTTTTCGGTTTACGGAGCATCTTGATGGCTCATTACAAATTTTCTTTCACAAATAATATAAAAAAGTCATTTGATTTTTGCTGTAATAATATTTCGAAGCATAACAAATTCAAATATGCACTAAAAAGATTTAAAATGCTCTTTAAAAAGGAAAACAATTTCGAAAACATGCTCTTAAAACTGAAATATGTAAAAAATACAGTTACGAGCAAAGTAGGCAAAAATATGAATTAGCAAATCGATGTCAAAAGTTATAAATATCAATAAAACGAATAAATGTCTTACATTCGACTAGATTAGTTGCTTAAGAAAAAATATGTAATTGTATACGGTCCGCCAAATAATTTTTTTTATGAAAATGCTATAAAAAAAACTACTGAATATTTTCCCAAATTTCTTTTTTTATTTGAAAGTACAATCCTTCCGGTTAATAATGGTAAATAATTTCATTCAAATGGCTGCCCCGGCTGGCCGATCGGTCCAATTTTTAAGCACATTATCGATTGTGTGCAGTTGTATTTCACCAATGGCTTTACGAATATTGTCCTTTAAAGCGTCAATTGTCTCTGGCTTGTTGGCGTAACACTTATCTTTGACAGCACCCCACAAATAATAGTCCAACGGTGTCAAATCGCAGCTCCGAGGTGGCCAAACGAACAGGGCGCAAAACATCAAGTGTAGCTTCGGCTGTGTGGCACGTAGCGCTATCCTTCTCCTCCTCCTCTTCAATTTTTGTGAACAAAAATTCGTTCAACATGGCCCGATAACGATCGCCATTGACTGTAACGGCCACTCCTTGCACATTTTCGAAGAATAATGGCCCAATTATGCCTCTGGACCAAAATCCGCACCAAACAGTGCCTCGTCTGGGGTGTATCGGCTTTGCAATGTATGAGTGCGGGTTTTCTGTCCCCCAAATGAGCTTCATTTGGAAAGATGATTTTTTTGGGAAAATCGGCATCTTCTGTAAGTCGATCGCAGGCCCAGATTCCCAGCGTTGTTCAAGCGTATACACAACCATATTCATTCAGCGGAAGGATAAAACTAATTAACTGTCAAATCAGACATGAGCTAAGTGTCACCATTCACGAAATAAGCACTAATTGAAAAAAAAAAACGTTAGATGGCGGACCCTATATATTTCTGGTTTCCCTGCTTAGTATTGTATAATTTGTTACTTTAATAACTTCTTATTTTTCTTATTAAACTCTTCTATACTATATGTACATGTAAGTGCATGCGATAATAAGATGTATCACTCGTTTTTTTAATATTAATTTTTCGTTCTTCATGACATTATTTTACTTACTTTACTATATAAAGCTGTTGTTGTATTATCTTTTATTATAATAATAACAACACAGCAGCAGCCATAGTTGTTTAGTTTAAATAAATTTATGAGAGTGAGAGTTTATTTTATAAACTGTTTATTATAATTGTTGAACTATGTGTGTGTGTGTGTGCACGTAAAATAATGATGATGTACTAAAATGCAATTACATATCACTGTACTATTATAACAGTAACACACATATACACTCTTACGTTTTTTTTGTGTACTTTTTTTTGGGAAATAAAGCAGAAGAAAAACACACAGTTCCTTAGTTAAGAGTGCACAAGTAATGTAGTTTGCTGTTGTTTTCTTTTTTCTTGTTTTTGTTGTTGTCGTTATTATATTTTTTAAGCATCATGTCTACTAACAAATAAGATAAGAACCTGCAGACATTCAACTAAATGCAGTTAAATTGCTATACAACAGTGTGTAACATATATGCATGTGTGTGTGCTTATATGCTTAGTTTCCTTTTTTTAACACTTTATGGCATTAATTTAAATCACGTCTCATTTAACATACTCTTTCTCTCTTCTTCTTTTTATCATGCTCTCTTTTTTTTGCTTGTGTTTATTTACCATTTTATGTTTATCTCTAAAAAAGTAAATGCTTGTGTGCATTTTTAAGTGTATGTGTGTGTGCTTATTCTTATAAACATGGCTGGCTGACTTAAATAAACACTGATTCCTTTTTTAAAGCTTTAAAAATTCTGTGTGTATGTGTGTGTGTGCGAATGCGTATGCACTTGACTGTTTTGTGGTGTTGAATGTGTAGCTCTTTGTAATTGAACCTTTTGATTTTTGTACAGAGAGTAGTTGTAAGGTTAAATGTCTCTGAGTGATACAGTATATTAGAGTTTATTTTGGCGCCATTTACAAAAGATTTCAGTTGTTTTTTAGCTAGACTGCACAGTATTGACTGAGTGAATAAAAAATGGCAAAAAATTTTAAAAAGTTTTTCATGAAAAGTGGTGCAATAATAGAAATTATTTTTAAGTACACAAAAAAAAATAATTAAAAAATAAAATAAATTATTAAAATAATTAAAATATAGAAAAAAGCTTTTAAATAAGTTGAACGGTTTGATTGCAACGTCTGCTGTATTATTAGAAACTTAAAAATTTCTCAGTGCCAGTACTATAGCAGATAAAACCTATTTGCTTAAAATCTCAGTTTCGTAATAAACTCCATCATATCACAAGCGTTAGTCGAATATCTACTTATTCTACCAAATTCGTTTGCAGAGTTTCAGTATATAGACCCACAGGGTATTCGTTTGTAGAAAGGGGTGTATATTGCAAATCTCCTCCATAATTCTAACAAATTCGTTAGCCGAATTTCAGCTTAATCGCAATTAACTCTTTATAAATTCAGACTTACGTTATATATGTCTGTAACCTATTTACAAGCAGTAACAATTTTCTATTCTTAATTACTCCGTCTGTTTACAATTTTGTAAACAACAACAATTACTTTACAGATCTTTCTACCTAAAGATCTTCCAACCCGATCGTAGTTATAACTTAGGTTCGATCACAATTTTTTTTAACCAGAGTTTATCCACGCTGAACTCTTCTTACTGAGTTAGCTCCAACTAAACTGGTTTTTTACTTCTCGATTCACTTAACGAGTTTACTTCTTATAAACTCTCTTCACACAGAGTTCAAACCAACAAACTCTCTTCACAGCAATAACACGTTCGTTGAGTTTACTTTACCTTAACTGTACTTGCTGAGTTTACTACAAATAAACTGATTGTTCTTCGCATCGATGTGCTTTTTATATGGCTGAGTAATCAACATATAGAAAGCTCTCGAACCTCGCGATATTTCAGGTAGATTCCATTTCTTTTTAATTTCTTTTTAGTTCTCTTGCAGCCGTGCATATGTAAACATCAACCTCTTTCAGCTCTTAGTATTTCTTGTTGCTTGTTTATTGTCTGTTACTTGTTTTCTTTGCTGGTTATTGTTGTTGCCGTGTTATTTTTATTTACTTTATCTCTGCTAATGTTTGTTGCTGTAGATTTGGTTATTTGTAAACAGCACGTATAGTTGTTCTTGCAGCTTTTGTTTATTTCTTTTAGCGATGTAATAAACGCTGGGGTGCTCAACCTTATTTTCGTAACAGTATTGATGAAGCGCTTAAGAGCGGATACTGATATTGAGGCTGAAGTTATCTGGAGTAATCTTTGGATTAGCTGGTGTTTCAAAGTGCTGTCAAAGTAACGAGGTGTGATGGCGGAGAAAGTACTAGACTCTTGTACTATAAAATGGAGGGACTAGTCAGGTGCAGTATGAGATTAGTTTAGATAGCTTTATATTTGTGAATTCATAGCGTTAATGAAACTGATGAATATGCCTTATCCAAATTGACTTTAAATTTTCAAAAAGCACGTAGATTACAATTTTTGGTTAGATTGATAGGTTGGCCTGTCTAACCATCTTATATTATTTACATCTTGTCCCAAATTTTACATAAAACATCTCTTCTTTCGCTTTGTTGTCCCACTGTGTCACCACCATTAACCTTCCTTTAGCTCGTTAAGGGTATTGTCGATTATTAAGCAGCGTTACGGGTAAAATTATCTTTGGGAAAAATAGGAAATTAAACTGTCTCGGCTGTGAAAACATCGCAAATGCAGTTTCAATTTCGGAGGCATTTATGGCGGGTGATAAGGGAATGCAAACAGTTTTTTTTTTGTCCAATAAGTATCATAGTAATGATGGCAGTTATTAAGAGCCAGTTTAAATGGAAAAGGTACTCATTGTAAGGGGATTTAATGGCAAAGTGATGAGATCTGAGTAGATCATTTGAAGTGGTAGAAAGTCGTAGTTTTTTTGCTTTTCGCTATTTTTTTGAATGCTCGTACAACTGTAGTAGGGTGTTATTTGTCTTTCTAACATTAACCGACTATGGCAAAATAATATTTTTATTTTAGAAAATTTATACCAAAAAAGCAATTATTTTTTATTTATTTTTTTTCTGTATATGCGCATTAAACACTGAGAAAAATTTTGGGAAAACGAGTAAAATTTTTAAAATTACTGTGAAAGTAAATTACTCAGTTCAGTGTGATTCTTACTGAGGTGTTGTTTGCCTTAGAATTCGATAGATATGGCTTTAACAATCATCTGTCAAGAGTTTGGAAACCTCTATTGGAAGACTCTTTATTTATAAAGAAAAAAGTTTTAAACTTATCTCAACAGAGCAAAGAAAGATGGAAAATTTATACTGAAAATTATGACTTTGATAGAGCTCTGAAGATCAGACTGTACACTGTAAAGAACTGATATACATATCGTTGAGTTTACAATTTTTTATTTCTCTCAGTGTATTCCTCATACACTTATTCTAAATATAATGCAGTTATAAATGCTTTTGGCAAAATCAAGAAGAAGAAGTAGCATTATATTCGTTGTACGACAATGTTGCTATAGTGGAACAACAATATGACAACAACGACAACAACAATAAAGATATTTGCTGAAACAACACAGAGACGGCAGCATTGTTATGTTGTTAACCCATTTATTATGGCTGTTTATCAACGGAGTCAACGAAAAAGAAAGGAAAAATGCACAGAAATACATGAAACGGTTAAAATAGTACGTGGCACCGTACGAATTCGAGTTTGAGTTGATATTTATGGCAGCAAACAGAGCGACAATTTAGTTTAACCCAGTGTCACAGATAATTACGAATGATACTGACATTTTTTTGCACCCCATTGCACAGTAGCAGTACGATGGTGGCAGGAAATGGTGGTGGCATAGTGTAAAAATATAAAATGATATTATTTGTGTTTCAATTGCTTTATGGTTTGAACATTTATTAGAAAAACTGTTTTGATTTGAAATTGGTATTAAGAAATTAAAAAATAACACCCATATTCATAAAAATTATTTTATAAACCAAAATATTATTTTATAAACCAAAATATTTCTATGAATATATAGGTAAATATTAAAGAATTATAATTTGCTCCAAAAAGTATGCTACATGTTCTTAATGTTAACATGCGCCTAGGCACCCGTTCTGATTTTAAATTGGTGTTAAGAAATAATAAAAAATAACCCCATATTCGTAAAAATTATGGCTTAAATCGCAAATATTTTTAAAAATTATAATTTTCTCCAAAAAATATGCTATATGTTCTTAAAATTTGATAGAAAAGAAAAAGCCCTTTTGCATTCATTTAAGGCAGAATACGAAGCTTATCATGGTTATGTAACTTATACATTATTATTATACCCATTGGGATCAATTTAGCTTTAAACCTTCTACTATACTTTGAAGCAAACCGTAGAGTCTTATCTGGTATTATTTCGATTATATCTTGCAAAGACTCAAACATGTTAATGGAGATTACAAATCTCGTTCTGAGCTTAATAGAAGTGTAAAGACTTTGTAGGCTTTGTGTGTAATTAGAAGCTGCAACCCAGCGGTGATGAGTACAACATTAAAGCTTATCTATAGCAGTTCACGGAACACGAAGTTCTAGTGGCACAAGCTTCAAAAAACTGACCCTAATTTTTCACTGAGTTTATCATCGATTGGATGAAAATGCTCACACTTATCACAGTTCTTAAAATGAACGACAGACAAAAAACCATATTCAGCGTCCGCAATCAAATCATGACAATAGGGACATAAAATCGGCTAATCGAACACGTTGTAAACACTGTTTATAAGAACAGTATTTGCAAGAGCATTGGGTAATACAATAATCACTCCACCAAACTATTGCCAATTTTGTGTCCTACTACAGTCATGAAAGATGACCCTTATGATCACACGCACACACTCATCACCCCATTTGCATATGATGACCAGTTAACTACAATCGTCGATGAATACTATCCCACTTAGGCCGATAACCATGCTTAAACAGCAACTTCTCTGTCCTCTGAATGAAGTCAAGTAAGTCTCTGATAGGATCATCAATCTAATCTCCACCAGAACCAATTGACTCCGATTAAAAACGTTATTGTCAGTGCATACCACTATCATTCCGAACAGGCACCTTTTGCAGGGCACTGCAAATATAACTTGCTCACCAGATTTTAAATTATAATGCTTGATATGTCACCTAATGAGACCCTCTGTCTCCCCAAACATTTCCATCTAGACCTATCAAGAACTGAATTTTTTCTAGCCAATGCACCCGCTGTACCTTAAACAACTGGACCTTATTTCCAAGCAAAAGCTTTGCAGTCTAGATGTCATACGATTCGAGCCGTGATCCCACTTTCAAAGTTGATCTCCGCACATATGGCAGCGGCTATAATCTCAGCCTGGAAGACACACACCAATCTCCCTAGTGGCGTCGGCAAGTCTCGATTGGGTCCATTAACACCAGCACCGACAATGTCATTCATTTTGAAGCCATTGGTATACCAGCCAGTTTAGATTAAACTCACTCCGCACTAAGATTCCATTAAATCAAAAATCCCGGTCTGGAAATTTAATCCTGAATCTCTTGCTAAAGCACAGATCGAAAGGCATAACAACCAGTTCCGAAGATGGTTCTCTACGAAAAATAGACATCAGCGCAACACAGTTGCATAAAATGTGCCCTACTCCAAACAGAGTCATCACTCCGTATTAAGCATTTTTCACTGTCTTGGCCCTATCTGACTCAGCTGACAATCACCACTGTAATGTCGTCCGCAAAATCAATGATTTTGCTTCCAGCTCTAGATTGAGGTACAAAATTCCATTGTACAACACACTACATTCCATAAAAATGCCACAAGTACTAATATAGGCATATTCAATGACATTATTGTCAAAAGTGTATAAAACAATCCCATCCAATAAGTTATATTCTATGATCAGCACTAAGTATTAGGTAACGTTTAATCTCCATAAAGCCTGTACGATTTCTATACAGTTGAAAGCTGTTTTGACATCCAAGATAATTGCATAGTTGTGATCCCCACTACAAGGCTTATGGCATCCATTGTCAATCTGAACTTTCTGAATCCAAACCCATTCTACTAACCATCTCTACTCCATCCTTCAGTCTCCTACAGATAATACCTTTTTGCAATCGAGCGAGTCATCTAGCAGCTTGTTACCTATTGAATGCAAACGCTTGATATGAATTGATATGAATTCCGAATGCTTGAAGCAGCTATTATATAAAGCGACAATATATATCGGGCATGAGGCCACTATTTCTTTCACTAAAAGATAAAGAATTTCATTCAGCCTAGTCGCTTTCCCGTTCTTCAAGCTGGATATTAATTACATAATCTCAACACTAGGAACAGAAGGAAAAAAAGTTACTTCCCGTTGCTATGTAATGATCACCCAAAGAGCAGTTCCACATTCCTGCGCGCTATAGTCAGTGCCTTAAACGTTCAACTTCCTCTGTCAAGTTAAAAAGGCTTTGCAAATATTCTTCAACTGTCTCTGTCCTGTGCCAGGTGATTCTCTGGCGGTCCATACTACGCTTGTTCTGAGGAATCCACTACAGACTGGTTTTTGTTATAATGTTTTTGCGAAGTGTATGACCTATCCATGTCTATTTCCTATTACGAATTTTCTTTGCAATTGGTTTCTGGTTGCTAATTGATAGCCATTCGGTATTAGACATGCGGTTTGTTTATCTTTCTCAGACATTTGTTTTTAAGCACCCGCAATTTCGCTGTACCGGAGTTAGTTACCTTCCATGTTTCACAACCATATAGGCGAACAGATTTTACGCAAGAGTCATTTTGACTCGTTACGATATTTGTGATGAGTTCCATACTTTGCCAAGTAAGCTATACGCACGTCGTGTGTCTTTTTAATTCCATTTGTTACATCTGCCACCGTCCCTTCCAATAATGTTTCCGAGATACGTGAAGCGAACAACGTCTTTAATTGCCACTCCATTTAGGACCAAGGTGACAGAGTTCATTATTCAAATCCTCATAGATTTTGTCTTCAAAACGTTTATCTTCAGCCCGACCATTTGCGCATTTTCATATAGCCTATCAAGTTTATTCTGCAGGCCTAAGACATTAAACAGGTATCGTCGACATTATTCAAGTTATGTAGTCGGTGGTTCAGGTACCATCGAATGCCGGTTGGTGTTTCTGTGTTGGTTTGTTATAAAACAGCGTCCAGTACAACCAGGAATAATAGTACCGTAGAACCGGTTTTTATACAAAAGGTTCTGCTATTCTGCTAGCGTGATTAATACGGTACAACTCTCTGATCAATAAGATGATTTTATCCGGTATTTCGCAGTGCTGACCATATTAAGTCCCTGTTTACTTAATCGAAGGACTTCTCGAAATCAACGAAAGAATGAATAGTGGTGAGTTAAATTCCGCCGACTGTTTTATGATTATCTGCAGTGCATTGATGCGTTCTACACATGAGAGATTTGCTCTAAAGCTACTCTGTTCATTGTGAAAGGCAGACTCGATGGTTGGAGATATGCAGTTCAATAAAATCCATGCAATAATTCTCTGTATTGTAGTTAGAAGAGTGGGAGGTGGTGTGGTGCGGAGGCATACAACTCAAACGGCAGGTTCGAATCCCAGCAGAGAATTTATAAGGAGACTTCAACTTCCCTCCAGACAAATCCACTTGTCCTTTCAGCTTACCTTTGGCGATGGTTACAAACATCAGTCGAATGATCAGGAGAAAAACCAGCTACTGGAAAAATATTACAATGCTAAGTAAGGATCTTCACTACTACACAATCATATGGAGGCGAGCTACTAGTTGCTTAGCTTGAAAATCAACTCGATTGATAAAACTGAAACAAAGAAATAGATCTGGCGGATGTGATGGATGCGAGGAGTGACGAAAAAAAATTAGAAAAGTTATGCTCCTTCGGTTTCGACATTCACTTTGCAATGTGATTATCAAGCCCTCTTTCCATTCAGTTGGGAAACTACATGTAGTACATGTTTTCTTGATGTGTGGCCAGATGTAGTTGACCAAAAGCAGAACAGTTTTGGAAATTTTCGTCCGGTTCCTGCTGCTTTTCTACTCTTGAACCTTGAAATTAAACTTTTTATTTCATCGAGTGTAGGAGGAAATGTATTTCCTTTCCAACTGCTCGTCACCATTGCCTTTCTTGTCCTTGATATTAGGAATAGTGGAAGACTAAGTGCCACTTAACTTTTCGATCGCAGCAGACGTATTGCGGGTTTTACCCGCGCTGCTGCTTTTTCGGCCACTCTCGCAATGTCGTTAAAATATAATCGGCGGTCAGAGCGAACCATTTTCCTAACTTACCGTTTAATGACGAAATGGTGTTCCTTGTGGGTGTTTAGACCTTAGGTTCTAAAGGTTATTTTTGTTTTTGTTTTATTGCTGAAGTGTTGCAGTTTTCACGTTGCATATTTACTAGCTGACTGCCACTTGTAGTATTTTTTGTTTTGCCAATGAAATGTCTGCAAAATAGAATATGTATGTGTATTTAACTATTTTTATTTTTTCTTTCTCACTTCCTTACCCATCCTATCTAGATATATATCTCTTTCCATCTTCAACTTCCCTGGTATTATTTTAATAGTGATGATGTTTATCTTACTGAATGTCATTCAGTATTTGCTTTAACATTCTACCATTATTGTAATCCAAAGTGTTGCTCTTATCGTGTCTATACGATTATGTGTTGCAAGAACGTAACCCTTAAGTGTGAGTGTGAACAAGAGTGAGTGAGCGAGTGAGCAAGTGTAATAGTGCGTTTTTTAAAATAAAATTTCCATTAAAGATTTTCTATTGAAAATGACACTTCAACAGTAAATGGATTTTTTTTTAAATCTTGAACAGTATAAATGCTAAAGGTGTCTGGGGAGCTTTTAGCCTTTCAAGTTGCTATTTTTCAAAGTAGCAATGACACTCACTGTAAGTATATAGAGCGTAGATAAGATTATATTATGATTTCATTACTTTAAACAACAATTTGTGTACGATTTTGTTTATGCAGACAAACAAGTAAGAAGTGTATCCTCTGAGAATAGCACATTAACACATCTTTGCGGGTGTTGATGGAGAAAAAAGATACTCGTCAGTTGCATATAAGATTATATTAATTTGAAAGGGAGTAAGTATAATGTGACAAACTGTGGCAAACTGTGAAAAAATCCAGAAGATTCCCAAGACACAGGAGTAATTATAAAGTGATAGCTGATGATGAAAGGCTTATTATAGTCCTAGATACAGTAATTGTCGAATCTAGACCCAGAATACCATAATCTTCACCGTGGAGAGTTCAGTTATATGCGATTCGAGGAAAGCAGACAGTTAGTCCTTTTTTTCCAAGTCGATCCAGCAGAACATAGGGATACCGAGGCCATCGGAATATTAATGCTCGGTTCTAGTTTGAAATCGTGAACTCTGCACCCGCCAGGGCCAGTTTATAAGCAACGCAATTTCCGTCGATATTCTTCTGCTTTGGAACCTTTCAGATCTACTTAGATAGTTAATTACAAAGCCCAGCACACTTGTGTCCAATGCTGATCCAACCATGACACCCATATAAGGTAGCGTTCAGGTGGAATTCGTCTTAGGCCATTTGTGTTGTATGTCTGCGCTGTAAACACTACACAACGCCATTAGGTCTAATATGGTATACAGAAACGGACCTAATATCCGAACAATCCTAATATCCATGGGAAATGTTCTACAGTCTCCTCCTCTTCTTCATCCTGACAACTCCTACACTAATCATTGAATGGACCTAGTCTCCAAGTGCCCAGTGATAACAGTCACAAGAATTCATTGCCTATATCGCTGTATCGTCTTGACGGACTACGAACGAACCCGACCATATAGGGGCCAAATTTGCCTCGATACAGAGCAGGAGGGTTCATTTTCACAGTTTATAGAATGGGAAAACTTTGAAAGTGATAAGGAGAGACAAGGAGAGATTTGTGCGCAATTGTTATTTGGTTATTTTATGTGGCCACCCGTAACTACTACCAGTATCAAGTAGTGTCCTCAGACAACGTTTTAAGAATTGATAGAAAAACTCGAAAACCGCACAATGTCGGGAATACCACATACCCAACTCGTTCGAGATAATGGATAATATCTCAGGCTGAAAAAGTCAACTTCCACTAAGAGATCCAACACCACAGCTCATCTTTAAGTTATTAGTGTAGACCCTGATGTCGAAACCACTAAGTGGATCGCCTTGATTACATTCCGAACGGGAAGAGATTGACATTTAAAGTCTCCTGTCGAAGTTTGGCTACACAGTGCCGTAGTCGGAAGTAGAAAGCCGTCCAACCGAAGGAGGTCATTCTTAATCCTGGCATGACCATTTGTCACAGCCTTGCACACCCCAGAAGACAAAAATCTTACCAAGCCACAGGCGGCCGCAGCTCGAATATATAAGCCAGTCGGCTTGTGTTAATAGAAGAAAATTAACGATTTCCTTAGATCCAGGAGTGCTTAGTTGAACTCATAGTCTTATAGGCTTCCATTTAGCCATTTCCTACATTTTTATATCGCTGGTGTGGTATGTGGCATTATCTTGTTGTAAACTCATCTTACATGCGTCAAGGGATTATAATGTAATCATAGTCCATAATGAACAAAAATAATGATGCTCTTAATAATGGTGCACTTTTTCTCCCAGAAACATCGATTATAAGGTTTGAAATTTAGGACTTCACCGTCTGAGTATTTCTTTCTTTTCGCTATTGGAAGCATTAAATGCAATTCAATTCCTAATTGAGTTTAAAATAGTCAGAAAGGTAGTACAAATGGGTAAAGAGTCGGGCTTCTACTCTGATGATCTAGACTTAAGGGTCTCTCTCAGACTATCTCAAGGCTTATTACGATCTATGTAAATTATCTCGCCGCAATCAATACTCTCAACTCGTACGTGATTAAATCGAAATGTCTCTTCAGCTGCATTCGCTCACTGGTCCGGCTAGAACGGAAATATGTCGAACTGATATAGGTTCCGAGTCATTCGGATATCCGAGGGAATTAAATTGCTGGTGAGTGCGCTTTTAGGGGGTTCTCTTTGGCTCTCGTACAGGGGAACGTGCATGCCCTTCTGCGTGCGTTGTTGAGTTTGATAGATAGATGGGCACTGAGCAAGATTGAACGCAGGTAGAATATCCATCACTTGGAGAATATCCAGAATACTTTGGCCTTCCCTTTCTATAGAAAGGACTAAGTCTCTTACGGGCACTGTATGGTGGGCCGCATGTCAGATAGCATGGAATGCCCTAGTCATGCTGTCAAGGAAGAGAAGAAATTAATGCAACACCTTCTCTGTGACTATTCCTGTTCTACGGTAGCTTAGAGTAAGGCACTTGGGTGCATGTCACTTCCATGATCTGGATTGCCTTAGGGATATGTCACTGTCGGAGTTAATTGACTTGGTCAAGGGTACTGGTTGGCCCGAGTGAGCGAACTGAAATGTTTGGGTCTTTAGGTATGGATGTTTTTTGGAACTTTTCAATGTCCAGCCTTCCTTTTAATGGCTCTGTGCTATAAATGGTATCACAATGGGCCATAGGGCCTATGTGTGAACTCGTAATTCGCGAGCGACCCGCATAACCTAATCTAGTAGAATTTAGTTTCTGTTTACACTACGAGACTCCTAATTTACCTAAGGTTTACCAGAAAAGATTAAGAACCGAACGTTCAGTCAATTACTTAACTTGCAGTACGATATTTTCCAGTTACACAAGTTTAGGTATTACATAACTTGTATTAGAGTATGCAGCACTATCTTATAGTAATCACATCTTGGAAAAACCGCTGCTTTCGAGCATAGTTTATACAAAGTTAGTTAACAGCGCTCATCACTTTTGGTTTACTTTTACTCCTGTGAGAAGCAGGAGAAGCGAGGAGCGTTAGTACATTCCACCGTATTTGGAAACGAAACAATTCCACTTATGTTTGTCTTCTCCATGTTTATGATGACTATCTTTGGCTTCGACCGTCTTGTGGGTTCCAGTCTATGCTATGTTTTCGAAATCGTTAGTTTTGGTAGTTTTGTTTTAAGTTGATCGTATTCTTTATTCTTTTACGCTTTATCTCTGCGACTGAAGATATCAGCTCTTGAACTGTATGCTACCCAGATAGCAAAAAAGTCTACCTCCTAAAACAATTGGTCTTCACTTTGCGTATTTGTAGTTTAGACGGTTTTTAGAATATTTCACATATTCGGGAAGCATGAAACGATGTACAATGAAGTGGCATATACTGAATTTTTTTTTCTCTTGAGACCAGCACCCAGGCTATAAACTCTATTCATGCAGTGCATTGTGCTGGTACTAGGAGAATAGGTTTTGGGAAGGAGGTTAAAGAGGGTAGTGCTTATGGACTTTCAATTTAAATTTACTTATGTCGTAAGTGGCAATGTGGCGGAAAGATTGTTCCATAAACGAACAGTGCACCTAAAGAACTAACAATCCCTATAATGCGTTGTGCGATTCACTGGACAAAGGTGTGCGCTCTACGGAAAATACAAGTACTTAGTAAGTTTTTATGATTATGAGGAATTAATTCCCTTAGTTCAGCTTGCGACGATGCGCTAATGAATCGATAGAGTTAGCTACCATACCGTCTTTAAGGAATACTTTCGCTTGCAGTCGAGAAGCTCCAAAATAGAATCTAAAGCACCGGCACATACATAAGAGTTGTATTCCATGTTTTGGGTTGGTCGTATATATATTAAGAAGATCAGATAGAGTGAGTATTTCTTGCACCGTCTTAAATGCTTCTTTCGGCACCTGAAATATGTGATCGTTTCAACGAACGTCACGGTGAATTCTAATGCCCAGAGCATCAAGACAATCCGATTCCTTAATATCTACATTACCCGTAGGCATAGATGACACACATCACCACGTCTGTGTGTTAAAAAACAATATTAGTTTTGCGTGTATTAAAATCGACTCTTTCATATGACTCCACTGGAAGATTTTGCCCAGGTTGCTTGTGAGGCTTAGGCTCTGCCACAAACAAAAGAATACGAATGACAAATTGTGCTGTCATCTGTGAAAGAAGAAATATAAGAAATAGAGTGGGAGAAAAAAAGAGAGTCTTGCAGTACCCTTGAGTTTAGCCTGAACTTGTCGGATGAGTCCTAATATACAAGAGCTCTTATAGAGTGGTCCATGAGAAAGTTTGATATAAATCGAGAGAATTGTCTACTGTCACCAAGAGCAATAAGTTTCGAAATGACAGCCTCATAGCAAATTTTTTCAAACGCCTTGGAAATATCCAGAGTCACAATCTTACTCTCGCCAAAATCATTAATTGATTTGTTCCACTTCTCTGAAAGCAAGGTCAGCAGGTCATCAATAGAATGCCATCGTGGAAACCGTACTGACAATAGCTTAGTAAATCGTTGGTCTCCAATTACCAAGGTAGTTATTAATCATACTATTATATTAGCAACCTTCCAGCAAGATGGAGAAATACCAGCGCGATATGTCGAACTGAAAAGGTTAGCTAGTGGACGTGCGAGCGTCGAAGAGCACTGCTTCAGGGCCAGTACTGAGACACCATACGGCCCAGATGACTTTTTGAAGTTGAAATTCGCAAGAATCCTTTTTACAGTACGGGTTCGAAAGAATATAATAGGTATAGTTACTCATAATCTTTCAAGTTCAGGCACCTGTTGAACGCTCGCTGGTAAGTGAGCATTACTTGTTAACATTTCAGTCAAACCCTTTGACTTTGAACCTTTTTAACTGGGTTCGTGAACATTTGATCATTCTTTATAAGAACAGGAACCGAACTAGCGCTGTTAAATAGCCTTTTAACGAAGGACCAAAATTTTAATTACCCCACGGAAAAGCAAGAACTTTAGCATGAAGACGACTGAGTACTGCGGTACTGAATATTTTGACAGCTCCAGCACTTAATTTATTTATTGTCCTGAGTGTCCATTTTTATTTTATTGTCAGTTTTTAAGCAATTTGTTCAAATTATCGAATTTATTTGTTATCTTGGCGATTATCTTTTTCTATCTTTTTTGCTGATTTATTTGCAATAAAAATTATTTGGCCAAGAAAAAATAAACGAGAGACGGAAGAACTTAAAGTTATAAAGAAAATAAGAAATATGGCGGAAATTTATCGATATTAAATATTTTTATATTTTTTGTTGTTCCTTTAACCACTTAAAGTTAAACCGCGTAGATTGTCGTTCCCCGTTATCATCAATTTTCATTTCCTTTTTTCTATCATTTCAAAGCTTAACGTCCTTTTCTTCACTGCCACAAACGGTCATTGCGTGTAACCCCCACACATTGTTATTTTTTGCTTGCACCACTAGAAAAATCCATTCAAAAACTGTGGGTGGGGGGGAGATTTATTCTTCGCACATTTTTTTTTTTCATATTCCGTTACTGGCTGGTGTCCGTATTGGTTTCGCTGTCCATCAACAACATGGCAGAAGTGTAAATACTCCTGGGGCTTAATCCTTGTTAAAAAGTTACTTAATACTACAAGAAAATTAAGTTTTTCGTTTTCCATTCATTCATTCAGCTTTGAGAATGGTAAACTTAACAATTGGATTTTGTTCTGTTCCGTTTCCTTTATTTTTTGCGTTTTTCTCTCGCCCTTATTTCAGTTTTTCTTACGCTTACCAATTGTGTGTGCGTCTTGCACAACTTTTTTATTTATTTGTGGCTGAAACTAAAGGATATTAACAGTTTAATAAATTTATAGCATAACTTAAAGCTCTAAAGCAGTTAACTTATAAATAAAACCTAGTTTTAGGTTTTAAAGGTCGTTTTTTTTAAATTTTCTTAAATAACAATACTAACTTTCGAAATAGGCTTTAAGGTTTGTAAGCGTTCGATAATTTAGAATTGATTTACAACTTGCTAAAACCTGGCCTTCTTCGCTACCCCCACTTAATTATTAACTCAATCTAAACTTTTATGATAGTCTATAGTTACTTCCAGAATGACATTGTGGAATCTGAATCTCACCAGTTATTAATTGATGATGAATTTTGATTATAAAATTCAAAGACTTGCAAGTATTTAACGTTCGTTAATCTATTTATATAAGACATCTGTTTTTTTTCTTTATAAAATTACTATATTATTATTATTAATTCCCATAACATTCCATGAAGGAGCATGGGGACTTCTCAGTTAAAGGGACCTACAGTTTAACGCCGGCTCCGAACGGCAAATGCATTTAGAGAAGTTTTCAAAATTACAATATTACTTTTATATTTTTGAAACAAAATGTTTAAATAAAAAATTTATGATTTTTGTGTTTTCTTTCGCCAAATGATGACTTTCTTTCCAAAGTTTTTGGCAACGCTATGGCTGAGTAAACAAGACTTTGAAAGCTCTCTAATCTCTCGATATTCCGGGTACATATTATTTTCTGTATTTTTAGTTCTTATGTAGCCATGCTCTTGTTGATTGTTGTTATTTGTTATTGTCTGTTACTTGTTTTCTTTTCTGCGTGTTTTTGTTGCAGCCGTATATTTTTATTTGGAAACATTTCTATCTGTGTTGTTGTTGTCGATTTAATTATCTATACATACGTGCCTTTGTGACTTTCGTTTATTTATTTTGAGCAATGTAATAAACGACTGGGGTGCCCAACTATATTTTTGTAACAATATTTTTAAAAGGAATAAACTGTTTTTTAATTGAAATAATAAATTTTTCGCTACTTAAATTGATTCAAAAATAGTTGAGGCAAATGACTTCTATCCGTCTTTTAAGAAATTCCAATTTTCCCGTTTTTCTAGTCTTACTTTGCTTCAAAGGGCTTGCCTTGTTAAAATCTTAAAAGTATACTCTTACTCTCTTAGCATTTTCTTTGTAAACAATTCCCATCTAAATTAAACACGCCTAAAAGTATACTTTAAAAATTCAAACTGTTATGCCCCTAAATATTCTTTAAAATTTTTATGTTTTTCTTTTCATGAAAAAAAAACGGCAAAATAACAAATTAATCTTGACAGCACTTGAAATTTCTTCCTGGTCATTTTCTTTTCGCAATTCTAGTCAAAGAATAAAATGACAACGTGAATAACAAATAACGTTGCAATTTTTTTCTATTTTAAATCAAAATTATCAACCTCAGGTTAAAACTTGTTTTTTTGAAATGTAGCGGTTTTATTGAGTTGATAAAATAAGGAAAATTGCAAACTAATTAAAAAAGAATTTGAAGAATTTTTTGTCATAGAGAATAATTGCCAGTCAAAGGGTTTATATAAACATGGATTAAGGACTTTTTTTAAGGTTTTTCAAACACCTACACAAGCACTGTGTATACCCGCATTAACATTTGCTGTTTTATTTTTTTTTATTTTTTTAAAATAATTTTAAATCGTTTTAATTAAAACTGTCATTTGCACATGCAACACGCGCTTCTGTATATACACAATCTTATTCCTGACACTCTGTTCTTAAAATAGGTATATGGTTGACTTGTATTGACGCCGTTTGTAAAACGAAAATACTGGTATAAACAAATGAAGTTTTTGTTATTGCTTTTAATTGTTTTAAAATATTGGTTACATACACAGCAGACTAATAATAACCGAGAGAAAGAAGTAAAAAAAAAATAAACTTATATTTAAATCAAAAATATGGGAGAGTTGCTCTCATTTGGTTTTTTTAGTTTGCAATAAACCCGCAACATTTTTACAACCAACACACATAAAAATAAACAAAACAATTATACGATTACTCGGTCAAACTCGACTATTTTAAACCTTATAACACAATTTTATTGCAACATAACCCTATTAAATAAAATAGGGTATAATAAAAGCACACATACGAACATACGCACATTTGTACACATGCATACAAAGAAATAATTTTTTAAAATTTTTACAAAACAACCGTTATGTTGACACTTTTTCTCATTTAATTTTTATCCACTTTGTATGTATGTACGTGCTCATATCAAGCCTCTATTAAATTCATTCTATAGTAGTAGTGGTAGTACAAGTAGTTGTTGTCGGCCACACAATTTGAGATTGTAGATGGCATCAACCAACAACAATAACAACAGTAAAATAATGAAATGAGAATCACGCACACATTCATACACAACCTCAATCTTTTAACCAAAATTGAGGACAATAGCATTAGTAAACAACAAATAGAAAAACAACAACGACAACAAAAAATTTGTTTTCACCAATGCAAAATAAGCATAAAAACAATAACAAAGTTAAATGCAGTAATTTTGCCCATGTGTGAGTATGCAACAGAATAATAGAAAAAAAAACCATTAGCACTGTTTGTTGATTTTAATTTTTTTTTTTTAGAGAGAGAGACATATTGTCTGGCATTTACCGTTAATGTAAGAGATTATTCACACACACACATATATATATACATTTACATTTTAACAGAAAGTTTGGCACAAAAAAGTTTTTTTTCTCTTTTATATTACAACCCACATACTCGTATGCTTGCTTGGCTGGCTATAAAACAGTGTTATTTATGAAAAAAAGGTGACCACTTGTTAAAAAAAAATTAAAGGGGGTAGTATTTATTAACCAAATTTTAAATAAATTTTTGTGATGTAAAAAAAAAAATCAACACTTAAATTGCTGTCATAAAGTTTAAAAATGTTGCATATATTGCCATTAAAAAATGGCAGAGTAAAAAAATGTTGCCCAGAAAAATTGCTGACTTTTATTTTTCTTTTAAATTGAAACTGCTGGCAGATTTTAAGTGTAGACCTAAAAATTTTATTATTATCGATCAATTCAGATCGAGCACAGTTGCAAGACACTGTAACCTCTGAGATCTATTACTGTATGTTCAGTAGACCTACTGCTTTACACATTCACACAATATGTGTTCCGCTGTTTATTATGTCTGCAAGCAAAATCTACTTCCACGTTTTCCATTCTTTGTAATTGAGCTTCTAAATTAAAATGATTTGCAAGAAGGAGCCTAATTTGTGGAACGATCACCGCCTTTAACGTGTCTAAAAAAACTTACTTGATCGTTCCAGAGTTCCAAGATTAAGAATAATAATAAAAACTGTCCATCCTCGAAGTATCCAGTGTGTGATGTGGTTGATCCATATTCATTTTCTTCTATTGATTTGTGTTTCGATAGACCTTTGTTACTAATTGTTTTTGGCCAGAATATACCACATTATTATCATCATACCAACAAGGCAATATTGCACTGCGATTCATAAGATTTATTGTGCCCCTTCCGGTCAATATTGATGTAAAAGATACAACAACTAATTGTGAGGGATTTACCGAGAGCCTTTCCTGAGTACATCAATTTGACACTTTGGCCAGGGCCGTCCTCCGTTATAACGATGGCAACATTATGAGCAATTCATCAAGTACTACCATAACAATTGAGAAAGTACTACATTGTGGAGATCTTCCCATCGAGATACGAGTTGTTGATCCAGCTTCTAAACATAGAACTGAACCAAGCTATAAACGAATTTTTTACTTCCTTTCGTTCCAACGACCTAGAAATGAAGTAGAAACCTGCATTGTCGAAGAAGCCAATTTTTTCACTGTCTCCCAAATATTCTTCTAACCCTGTTAATTCCAACCGTTACATCTGTATCTATCTCTCCGTTAGTTGAAATTATGATGCAAAAAGTTTTAACGTTTCGGATGGGTTAGTTATCGATATTGGTTTACTGCAAGTTGAACTTGTCGTTCAGTTTGGTAGCAGTAATTTATACAGACTTGCCAAAAAATTGACATACACATTCACTTAATTTTTAAAAAAGCTTTTTAGGAATAGTCCAGACATGATGACTAGAGACAAGCAACTTAATATCTGTGTTAAACACTACACCGACAAGTTCTCACTATGGCCACATTAGAATTTGTCAATATGCCACTGCCAAAACTATGACACACAACTGGTGGTGGAGGGAATATTCTTATAAGAAACGCTATAAACTTTAAAGCAATTCCAATTATTGCAACTCATGTTATATAAAATGTGGGCATTGAAATACAATTGAGAGATAATATAAGTATTAAAATTTACAGCATTTATTATCCGGGTGGTCATAATAGCAGTACTCTTCGAGATAAGTTCAAAAGCGATCTTAGGAAAATGCTTAGCGTACAATGTAGATATTTGATATGCGGAGACTTAAGCTCCAGACATAGATTCTGGAATTATTTGCGTGCTAAGTCATGGGGAAATAGTCTACATGATTGTTTGGCTCGTTTTCCTTTGACAATTTTCTTTAGCAGTACTCCTACATATATACCTGCTGCAGCTGGACTTAATATGTCTACCTTAGTTCAAATATTCCAAAATATTTATCACATCCGGTGGCAGTGAATGGCCTTAGATCTGATTATTTACCGGTTATTTTCAGTTTATCGACTTCTACTCCATTGGTGAAATATTTTTTATTATGATTTCAACCGCGCTGATTGAAGCAGCTATAGGAGAATTTCAGAAACTACAAGGGCGGATTGACATTGAAGCTACATAGCGCTAGATGGCAGCACAAACACAAAAACTTTTTCTTTCTTAGAAATTACGATCTGTCAAACGTCAGCTGTTAAAATTTTAGCCAAATTCATCGATTAGTTTATTTGTTGTAGTCGTTTGAAGTAAGCAACTTTTGTGTTCTTTGGAAAATTAAACACTATTATTTGAAAGGCAAAACGGCGAAAGAGACAAAGAAAAGCTTGATAAACATTACGGCGAATCTGCTCCGTCAGATTATCTGGTAAAATACTGGATGGCTGAATTTAAACATGGTCGAACAAGTACTGCAACAATACCATCAACAGGAGGGCCAAAAGAGGTGGTTACTGAAGAAAATATCAAGAAAATCCTCGATATCGTTATGAATATTCGCCGGGTCAAAATACATATGAACGTGTGTTCATTTTGCAAAAAAAAAGCTATCGGCAAGATGGGTTCCGCGTTTACTCAGTGTTGAACAAAAACGAGTTCGACAGATCACTTCACAGCGGTGTTTGGACATGATAAAGCATAAACCTGCTACTTTTTGGCGTAGATTAATAACTGCTGATGAAACGTGGGTCCACTACTACACACCTGAAATCAAAAATCAATCGAACTAATGGGTGGAAAAGTGCTCCGAATAAGGCGAACACAGCGAAATCGGCTGGCAAGGTTATGGCCACTGTATTTTGGGATGCACACGGAATATTGCTCATTGATTATCTTGAAAAGGGATCCACAATCGCAGGAGAGTGTTATCGTGCATTATTGGATCAATTGGTTGATGCAATCAAGGAAAAACGACCACATTTAAACAAGAAAAAAGTGCTCTTTCTTCAATACAACCCACTGGTTCACACAGCATTAGATACGGTACTAAAACTACGAGAAATCCACTTCGGATTGGTTGATCATCCACCTTATGGTCCAGATTTAGCCCCAAGTAACTTTTTCCAGTTTCCAAACTTGAAAAAATGGCTCGCAAGAAAAAGATTCATCTCAAACGAAGAAGTGATTACCGAAACTAATGCGTATTTTGAGGAGTTCCCAAAATCGTATTATTCAGATGGTATAAAAAAGTTGGAAAATCGTCTTACTAAGTGTATTGAGCTAAAAGGAGACTCTGTTGAGAAATGAATGGTTTTTGAAAAAAAAAATTTTTTTTCCTACTTACGTAGCTTCAATATCAAACCGCCCTCGTACATTTTAGACTGCGAATTAAATGGCTGGATGTTTGTTGGATGCCAGTTCCAAAGTATCCACCTAATTCAATGAATATTAAACTTCCGGACTATATTTTACATGTTATGAGGCTTAGGAATGGATATTCCAGGGAATGGACACGATGTCAGCAACCATCAGATTATTCAATAATGAAACGTTATTGAAAAATAATTCGAAATGATATTTACTTATTTTGAACTCGGCAGTGGAATGTTAGACATAGAAAAATGAATAAAGGCTTCAATCTTTTCTGGAATGTTACGGAGATACTACGAAAGAGAAAATCTCATTGTACTTCATTGATTAGTGGTAATGATGTCCTAATTTCCAACGAGGATAAGTGAAATGCTTTTGCCAGTTGTTTCGTTTTGATTTACAAAGTATCCGAGAATTTTGGTACTGGACACTCCTAATCAACAGCAAGGTCTGGGATATGCCACCAGATGCTCATGTGACCACCTCGATTCACTGAGATAAGATCGCCTCGCAGCAACCAGATCTACAGATTTCATAATGAAAATATGCAGTGGACTTAGACCGCTAAAAGCAAGTGTTCGTGAATAGGTACCTGAGAAAAATATTTTAAACAAAAATTAATTCAAATCAAAACATGCGGAACAAAGCTATTGAATTGAACCGACAGGTTAGAACGGCCAGCTGCTACATGAAAAAGACAAATTTAAAACGAGGTCAGCAAAATGCAGACAACGTGGGGTGAAGTCAAGAATATTGCGATGGATAGATCCGAAGGGAGAGACATAGGAACGACGGGAATATATACAAGAAAAATGATTTTTTTCTCCGTCACTCCTCTAAGGAACATACTGGCTTTACACAAAGCATTCATTGCTTTGTTTGAGTTTAAATTATTAAATAGATTTCAAGATAAGTAGATCTTTAATCCACTGTAGTTCTCCTCCAAATGATTATGTTTGTTGGTGAAGATCCTTGCTAAGTTGTGGTAGTGTCCTTACTTAACATTGTAATTTTTTCCCAGTAAGTGGCGTTGTCTCCTGATCATTCGTCTGATGTATCATCGTAAGAGATTATCCGGAAGGTAATAAGGGCAGCTTTAGATGAATTTGTCTAAAGGGAGCTAGAAATCGAAACCGCCAGATATAATAGTTTCACTTAATCTCATCTATAGATTTTCGATCCTAAATTCGATTTTTTTCCTAAGCAGCTGGTCATTCTATTTTTGGAATTGTGCTGGTCATAAATGTATTTTTTCAAATTTCATGCAAGCGTAACCCAGACGTTGTTTATGGAATTTAATTAATGGTGACAATTGTTAAAAAAAACTACGAAAAAAGTGTAGAATCGTTAGAAAATTTTCCAACTAAAAATTAAAATTACAAAAGAAAAAAAGCAACAAAAATTCAAATCAATTTGTGAATTGTTTTCAAAATTGAATCCTTTTGCTACTCTCCTATTAACAAAAAATTCAAACACCATTTGGCTACAGCCAAGGGTAAAATTTTATTTTTTACAACTAAAAAGAAAATTTTTTTTGACACTTGTCTGGTGACACAATTCAACACAACTTTTCTAATGAGATGTACGTGAGTTCCGAAAGTTGAAAAAAGGAACACATTGAAAAGGATATCGAAGACAAACAAGGGACATGATATGAAACCAAGTCAATTGCTTTTTTTCTTTTTTGGTAAACGAATGGTCAATAATTAAGTTGTATTGTGGCGAAAAAAGGAAAAGAACGTGCTTTGGGTTTTATTTTTCTATTACAAAATTCTTTTCTATAACCTTTAACCTTTGCCATTTTAAAGCTTTTCTAATCTCTATAAATATTCAAAAGCTCTTGATTTCGTTTTTAAAAATTAAATATGATTTTGTATATTTCTTTTATTTGTCTTCCCTCTTAAGTATACTTAAAAATTTCCAAATATTTAGGTTCGCCTTGAAGTATGCTTAACATTTCGTTTTTGTTAAATATACCATGATTATTTTTATCAAATTACATTTCAATTATATTAAATTCAATTGAATGTCCTTTACAGCTCTTGAGAGAGTGAGAAAAAAGTTTTTGTTTCGTTTTTTTTTGCCTTTTGCAATTGATGCTGGTAAAAAACAACAGCGCATTGTTAAGCAAAATAAACCAGTAAACAAACTTGTTGGATTTTTCGAAACTTGGAAAAATAAATGCTCTCAATGAAACAAGGTAAAAAATTCAATCAGTTTAGCTGAGTTTACAACTTTTTGATTTAAATTTGAATTTTCGGCCAAAAATCAAATTAAGTTTTTAAAAATTTTCAAACAAACTAATGTTCGAAAGGCTTTTGTTTACTAGTTACATCTTCTAAATTAAGGATTTTATCATTTTTGTATTTTTAAGACTTAAAAGTGTTATTAGAGACAATTTTTTAATATTCGAACTTATCTTCGAATTTTCGAATACGATTCAAAAATTAAATTTTTGTTCTAAACAAATTAAATTTGCTTTAAATTTATGATAATTTACAAATTTGCTTAACAAAGTCAATGTTTATAAGCTTTTTTTTATACTAAATTTCCACTTTCAGAATAAGAAGTTTATTTTTTGAAGTCTTTTTTTTCTTAATAAAACTAATATTCGAAAAACATCTGTTTGCTAATTTACATTTCCTAACTTAAGCATTTCATTATATTTGGGTTTTTGGTAATCGAAAAATTTTCTAAACAAAATCATTGTTTGACAGCTATTTTGTTACTGAATTGCTTTTCATAGAAATTTTTATTTTTCAAAGTCTTATCTTTTTCAAAATCTTAATTTGGAATAATTATTGTTTGTTACTGAGTAAATTTTATTAATATTTTTGGGTTTTAGGAGCTCAAAAGCTGATAATTTTTCAATTTTCGAAGTTAAGTTCGAATTTTCAAACATAGCTAAAAGTTAGTTTTTGGTCTAAACACTTCAAATATCTTTTAAATATACGAGTGTGTGTATGTATAACATCGTTAAGACATTTTATCAAAATCAACCCAGATTTTCACGAAAAAATCACAATGAGGGATGAAGCACATTTTCATTAGAATGGTTATGTGAATAAACAGAATAGTTGGTTCTGTATAGTGGAAAACCCTCAAATTATTCATCAGTCAATATTGCATCGATTAAAAATGACAGTCTGGTGTGCAATTTGGTCAGGAGGAATCATTAGACGTTACTTCTTTGAAAATCATGAAAATCGTCGTTGATTTTGATAAAACGTTTTAACGATTAGAACACGTTGGTTTACTGAATATTTTTCTACAATAAATTTGCCACGTCTCTACTTCACGACTGCCAAATATGAAATGTCAAGACTAATGTTTGCCAAAATGGCGGCAAAACAAAGTAGTATACCATCCCGGCGGACAAGAGGTGTAAAACTTTAAGTTGGCAAATCTTTTTTAACTGGAGGCCATTTTGTCGGCTGCAAGTGATTTATGTTTAGTTTGGTTTGGCATTTCAACATGAATAGACTGACACCTGGATAACGCTTCCAAATTGTGCAAATTTATTTTGAAAATCATGGTTCTGTTCGAAATACATATCGTGCATTTTTTGTTTAGCAATGCAGATCACTTTTATTTGAATGGATACGTCAATAAACAAAACTGCCGCATTTGGAGTGATGATAAGCCTCAAGTGTATGTTGAGACAACGTTACATCCAGAAAAACTTACTGTTTGGTGTGCTTTAGAGGCTGGTGGAATCATTGGTCCATACTTCTTTAAAAACGATACTGGTCAGAACGTTACAGTCAATGGTGACCGCTATAAAGCCATGATTACTGACTTTATCGTTCATCAATTGAACAACTATTATGTGCAGGAGCTGTGGCTTAACAAGACAGCTCTTGCCACAATTGATTTATTAAAGGAAACGATTGTTTACCGCATAAAATAGTGCGATTTTATGTGGCGATATGTGAAGTCGCTAGTCTACGCTGATAAGCACGAAACGATTGACCCGTTAGAGAACAACATTCACCGCGTTATTGCCTATATACGGTCACAAATGTTGGAAAAAATCATCGAAAATTCGAACTCCATATTAGACTACGTCCGAGCCAACTGGGCGTTCATATGCCAGAAGTCATATTTAAATTATAATGTCAGAAGATTATCTGTCGAATAAAGTAAATTTCATGTCAATTTAAAAAATTCATTATTGTCTTATTCCATTTCAAAGTTCTATACCTCCATAAAAAACTTTACTTTTTGAACAAGGTTTAAAATATGAATTTTATTATATATTTTTTTAAAAATTAATTACTTTAATAAATTTTATATCTTTTATATGAAATTTTCGAAAACCTTTACTCTTTTATTTAGCAGCTTAAATTTAAAAAGTTTTGTCGCTATTGTACTTTAAAGAATTGAAAAGAAAATTCATGTGATTTTCATAAATTCGAACTTAAGTTCGAATTTTCGAAAATGTTTAAAAAGTTGTATTTTAAAGTTTTTATTGAGCAAAAAACAATAATTAAATGAAAAATGTTTGCTGGTAAATTTTAGGGCTTCGTTTTAATTTTTTTCTCTCAATTTCTTTCTTTTTTTCACGTTTTCATGACTGTATTTCTTTGCTGGTGCTTGGGAGCAGACATTTGAACAAATATTTGTACATGTTAACTATCTAGAGAATATTATTCAACAATTGATTTTTTTCTTTTTTTTTTGTAAGAACACAAGTGCCAGGCAAGAAATTCCAGGATATCTTGAACAATTTCGAAACCCTTTCTCCTTGCTTTCTGGCAAACACTTCTTCACATATGTGTCACACGAGTATGTTGTATAGCAGAAAAAAATATATAAAAATCTCAAAAAGCTGTATAAAAAGGAATGCAAAAGGGGTGTTATAAGGACATGTGTCTTCTTAGTATTTCACTTTGGCAACCAATATGCTTGAATTTGGATTTGAATTCTTTTCTTTCCTATTTTTTTTTTTTGTAAATTTTCTATCTTAAGCTGTGATATCATAGAATGAAACAAGCGGAAGCTCGAAATAAATCTCATATGTTTTATAGAAAATTAAATTTACACATTTTGCTGCAAAATATTAAATTTTTTTTTAAAGAAACATTTCAAAACCTTTAAGAAAATTCCAAGTTTTAAACTTAAAACTCGTTCAAGGCCATTTTTTCTGTTCATTTCTGAAATGTCTCTATATATTTACGAAAACTCTTTGCATAAACTAATTTACATTTTGAAAGAAAGAAAATTATTTATATTTCAGTGTCCTTTATTGCGAAATAAGAAAAGTACTCCAAGAACAGCAGCAAAAAAAGAACTTTAGAAAAGAATGTTGCATCTTAAATTAGCCTTAAAATGTAATGAAAACTAACGAGCATGAAAAAGGAAAATAAAAATGCAAATTATAGCAGAGCATCATAATCAACGAATTTTTAACGGTCTATAATAAACAGAAATTTGATCAGTTAGCCCGAAATTTTTTTGCTTCTTTTTTTGTTTTAAAAAACCAAGCCAGGCCATTATCTGTAAACACTGTATTATCCCTTCGAAAGCCAAAATAGATCAGTAGATCCAACAATTACAGTGAAGCCTCTAATAACGGACACCTCTCATAACTGGATATCTATCTTAGCCAAACGATTGTTGTAGATCCAAACTGTTCATTAGTTTTTTCATACAAAATGCCTTTCCACAACCGGGTACTCCGATAACAATACGCGGACACTAAATTAGTTAAAAGTATCTCTCATAAACCAACAGAAGCGTTAAAATACTCCATATTTGTGTTGATGTTAATGAATTTGAGGATTCCCCTGTTAACACAAATGCACATGCTTATGTGTTCAGGATGGCAAAGAAATTCATGCTTATTTGTAGAAGTTGTTTGCTTAGGAACAGAAAAATGAAATTTCAAAAGCGTAAAATTCTCTGGTCTTTAGATAATGCAGCATATTTTATCCAAGAGAATTAAATTTAATATACATACCGCCTTGATCAAAAAGTTCCCGGAATTTATTCAGAAAATTAAAAATACAAGTTATTCATCCAAATCTAAATTGTCCACTTCAGAGTAATCCCCATCGACTGCAACACACTTTATGCCGGCGCTTGATCCAATCGCAAGCATTCTTTATATTTGGCTTTCGATATGTCCATCAGTGCTTCCTGCCATTTTACCATCATTTCCTTTCGGCTGCTGAAACGCTTTCCCATCGTTCCGATTTGAGTTTTTTTCTTTTTTTTGTTGGGTTGTTGTTATTATTCCCGATAAATCTTAACATTTGAAAAAGCTACGTAGCCAAGAGTACATCTATCTCTATGTGTGTCGGCGATTTTTTACAATTTTAGAAATGGGTTTAAATTTGCAACAATGAACTTTTATTAAATTTTGCGTAAAAAACGGATCTAATGGTGCGCGAACACTGGAAATGTTGTTAAAGTGTTTCACCAAAGATTTTATAAAGCAAATGCACGTTTACGCAAGAGCGATTTTAAAGTGGTCCTGAGTCAATCGAAGATGATGAACGCAGTGGCAGACCATCGACATCTAAAACCGACAAAAACGTTGATAAAGTAAAGGAATAAATGTTGGTCAATAACAGCAAATTAACCATCAAAGAGATAGCGGAGGACTTGAACATTGCCTATTAATCCGTCTAAGACATTTTGGTTAATGATTTGGGTTTCCGTCGTAGCAGCAATGTTAATGCCAAAAGACCTCAATTTCATGCAAAAAAGAGACCATGTTGAGGTCGCAAAAGATCTGATTTGCGAGACTGAATCCGATCACACATTCATCAAAAGGATCATTACTGGAGACGAGATTTGGGTTTATAAGTAAGACACGCATTCCAAAAATCAAGCAAGTGAATGGCGTTCACCAAATGAGCCGAGATTCAAAAAACTACGTCGTTTTCAAACAAAGAAAGAAGGCAATGCTCAATGCTTTCATGGATTACAACGCTGTAGTGCATCATGGATTTTTGCCATAAGGCCAGACTGTAAACAAAGCGTTTATTTGGGCGTTATGACACGTTTGCGTGAAGCAATTCGCCGCAAGAGACCAGTATTGTGGGCAGAAAACTCGTGGATTTTTCACCATGATAACGCGCCGTGCCATCATTATTTGAAATTTTTTGACGAAAAATATAACAAATACCATCCAACAGCCACCGAATTGACCTCCCACAGTTATTTCGGGAACTTTTTGATCAAGGTGGTATATAAAAATAATTCTTTTGCAGTCTGCCAATCATTGGATCAACTTGTAATTAAAAATTTTAAATTTCATTACAGAGGCTAAGTACTTACTATCATACATGCAGTAATTTTGGCATTAAATCTTGCAAAAAATATTAATGTTCTTAAAGCTTTACGGCCATATGCAAAAAAAATCTAAGAGTAGACTTGTAGGGCACGTTGGTTACCACATACTTTAAGCTTAACAAACATTTGTTAAAAAAGCGTATGCAAGAACCATATATCAGCTAATTATTGCTTAACTAAATTTTAAGTTTTCGTGCTGGCAATACCATGATTTTTTTGTGTTAGAGATACAAAAAACGAATGCCACACATACGAGTAGTCGTACCAAAAAATTTATTGTTATTAATTTAATATAAAATCATGTTTTTTAATAAATCTGTTTCAGTTTTCATTACCTTTTTATATTTTATTTAAAGCAGATTAAGGCAAGAAGCTGCTCTTGTCTTTTATTTTCACGTGTATGTATTCACTCGTATAGGCAAAATATAAGCAAAAAATAAACAAAGAGAAGTAAAGAGAAAACATGTGGAAAAGTACAGTTCAAAGTAGCCTGAGTGAGAGACTCTTAAATTACTGCCACAATTGTAAAATGCGTTACTATTAGTTTGCCGAACTCTGATTTAATGCTGTACATATTTATTGCAAGAACTCTTCAAATCTTAAAAAATTAAGACAATTAATGTTATTAGTGGAATAATAAATACCAGAATAACGAGCTTTGTGTCACTAAAGAAAAACATTTTTTCTATTGTGCTTAAATGAAAAAAATTTGTTTTCAAAGAAAAAGGTTCGAAAATAATGCCGAGGATGACAAAAAGGGTGTAAGAATTTATATACATACAGTGGGGTGCATGTGCCATATGTCGTATGGTAGGTAAGACATACGTACCAGAAGGTCCTCAATACCAGACCGAACCATCTGAGAAGAGAACGTTTTTTTAACAGCGGTCTCACCTTATAGCATTAGCTAGTAACTGAATATTGAAAACTTCTCTAATGCATTTGCCGTTCGAATCCGGCGTTAAACAGTAGGTCTCTTTCAATGAGTCTAAACCAGTCATGAGCTTTTTATGGCACTTTTGTCCCCGATCAACTCACGCTTATTCTTACGCTCTTGTTTTTAGTCGTGAATAAGATAGCGCAATGATGGGAAAGTTGATACGATCGTACTTTTTTGACACTATATAACCAAAAAATTACTGTAGTACTCCCCTAACAGATTTGATACTCTCAGAAATATTTCCTTTTTCTGAATTTTTTACATTCCTTTGCTTCAGTATTTTCAGATTTTTATTTATTTTTAATACGAATGATAACTCGATTATACTATTGAACAAAAATGAATTAAGTTGCAATATGTGTGAAGTGATACCATTTTCCTGAAAAGCACTATCGAGTACCACAAGAATCTGTTTTCGAAATATTTAAAATGCCTCGAAATTATGAGTTAAGGTTAAAAAACCAGGTTTTCTTGCGCTATTGCACTTGTAAGCTAAAAGCTCGGCTGAATATTAACCGATTATAGGCTTATAATATGAAAAGAGCAGCAACAGAAATATAGCCAAGCGATTTGTCCGCTATGTGGGACATTTAAAAGAGATATTCACATATTTACATAAAATATCTGGAAAGTACGCATGACATGTTGGGAATTGTTCATGAATATTGGGTGCCTCTGGATGACATAGCAAGACATACGAAGGTTACTCTTACTTTGGTTCAAGGATATTAGAACATTGAAGGTAACTGCATGGCGGATCTACTTTGGCTGGCAGATAACACTTTGGGTCCAAATGGATCGATAGGGAACAACGGTGAAAAACAATTGCTCTCAGTGAAATTTCACCAAATGGCGCTTACATGATGGAGAAATGAACCCACTGGCCAGAGAATGGGGCAGCTGCTGAGGCTGCCTAAAACACACTCGAGGTCCCTTAAAGGAGCTATTAATGACTGTTAAGCTGTTGGCAGACATGCTCAAAGGATGGAAATTCCATGTAATTGTCTTTGCAAAAGTTGCAATGACAATGACAAGAGGCGAAGTCTGCAGAGCATTTTCTTTGGAACAGACCAGTACTCGACAATTTAAGGCTTTCAGTGCTTGTTAGGAGGAGATTCGAAGATAGAGACTACTTCCAACGTGCGAACTGGACTAAATGCCTTGCCTTCATTAGGGCTGAATGCTAAACTGTTGCCAGACAGAAGTTGCGAGTACCAAGTAAGAATCTAAGTAACCCGAAGATAGCTGCCAGATTAACCTAATCCAACCTATGTTTATTTTAGAATAAAATGCTACTTTGCTTTTAAAAATCAATCTTTTGTTTTATAAAATTTGTTACTTTTGTTGTCAAAAAAGTATTCTCCAAAATTTGTATTTGATACCGAACGAAAATTTCATTTCCCATCACTGAGATAGCGACGAATGAACATGTTTGGTGAATGAAAGCAAATTTTTTTTTTGAGGCACAAATAGGGTTGTCACCGCTACATCCAGAAAAACTAACTGTTTGGTGCGCTTTATGGGCTGGTGGAATCATTGGTCTGTACTTTTTCAAAAACGATTGTGGCTAGAACGTTACAGTCAATGGTGATCGGTATAGAGCCATGATTACAAACTTTTTCATTCCTGAATTGAATAACCATGATGTCCAGGAGATGTGGTTTCAACAAGACGGCGCAATATGTCACACAGCTCGTGCCACAATAGATTTATTGAAAGACACGTTTGGTCACCGCCTAATTTCACGTTTTGGACCTGTGAATTGGCCACCAAGATCATGATATTTAACACCGCTAGACTACTTTCTGTGGGGCTATGTAAAGTCATTGGCCTATGCGGTAAAGCCACAAACGCTTGACCATTTGGAAGCCAACATTCGCCGTGTTATTGCCGATATACGGCCACAAATGTTGGAAAAAGTCATCGAAAATTGGACGTCCAGATTGGACTACATCCGCGCCAGCCGTGGCGGTCATATGCCAGAAATCATATTTAAAATGTAATGCTACAAGATTATCTTTCGGATAAATAAAATTCATGTCTATCGTTGTTTTATTGCAACTTAAAGTTCTATACCTCTATAAGAAACACCCCTTATTATGGCGAATTTTTTTCCACTTTTTGCGAAATTTAGAAATTCGGAATAAATAATTTGTTATTTATTTTGGCGATTTTTGAACTTGAATTCGGCGAAAAAGCGTAAGAAATATCTGACAACCCTGGGCACAGACAAATAATTTATAAAAGTTTCTTACGCTCTTCTTATATATTAGTTGCTACTGAAATAGTGACAAGTGGCAGCGGATGTGTTGATTTAAAATTTTTTTTTTAAGCATCAATTTTACCCTCTCTGAGAGAGTAATTTTCATGTTCTCTACAGTATTACGCAAAAACTTCAAAGAATTTAGGTCCCATTCATATTATATTCATTGCCATAGCTTCAATATGTTCCACGAAGTCTAATTATATTTTTTAGGCGTTATTTTACTATTGTCTAAAACTTCTCCATTGGATTGGAAAAAAGGCTTTACGGTTTTCACTAATTTATCTAAAATTTCTGTTGCAACAGCTATTCATTGACAATTTTAGCGGTCTGGCTTGAATAACCATGATGAGTTTTTTTTTTTTTGGGTAATAATTTATGCCTCCAAAAAATATTCCAAAATATTCCTTGGCGCCAACAAATGCTGTTTTTCTTTTTATATTAAATATTCATAACATATTAAAGTACTCCTAAAGTAGGTAGCTTCCTAGTTTAAAATTTTTAAAGTTAACGTAGGCTTAACAAAGGAATTTTAAGCTAATAATTGGTTTCGCATACAACATTGAGGAATTTTGCTTAACAAAGGCTTAACAAGCTTTGCTAAATTTTTTTGCATATGGCCGTTATACTTTACTAGCTAGCCTAACTTTTTTGTTTTTATAACTATTATCTTAGTTATCATATTTGACCCTTTTTCTCCCAAACAGTTGAAGTTTAAGCATTTAAGATAACCTATAGTTACTTCAAGATAATGCACTAATAACGTAACTTCAACTTTCTCTTTAACCGTTCTCCACGTACATATAATACAATTTTTAGTATGAATGGGATCTGCCACGCCCATTTATCCAACCTCACGCAGTTATTGACTGATGATGTGCATTGTCCACAGCGTTGGCAACCGACTGGGCAACCCAATTGAACCCACCCGGGTTTTATTGGTTAATTGTCGCGTATTATATTAAAAAACAACACTGGTGGGTTTAGAGTAGTTCCTAAGTATAATTTACGTGTTGGGTTTACAAATTAATTTAGTTTGTTTTTAGCTTAAAAAAGATTATGAATTAACAAATTTATCAAAATACCTAATTAATCTTTTCCCAACCTTTGAAGCAATGTCCGAATGCCCGTTTCAGAAAAACTTCTTGTCTTTCAAGGCGATCCAACATTGAAGCCAATTTTATATTTCTTGAAAAGAAGTGGTTCGGTGACCTGCTAAAAGATATTGTATGCGTCGAAACAGGCAATAGTCAGAGGGACCAATGTTTTGAGAGTACGGCGGGTGTGGCATTTGATCATTTCTGACAATCGTTTGGCAACTGTTGCTACGTTAGACCGAGCGTTGTTATGCAACTTAACTTAATCATGTCTGTCTTTGTATTCCGGCAATTTTTCACATAATTTACGGTTCAGAAAACAAATAAAAAATGTTGTCTAATGAAAGAAATTAGGTAACAGTTGTAAAACCCAATAAAACAAAAAAAAAAGAAAACCTTCACAAAACCCAATAAAACCGTGTCGGATTTTTTTTAAACTCGGGTTTTTACCAACTCTGATTGTCAGCAAGTTGTTTGAACCAAACTTAGAAGCTTTTAATATTGCCGTTCTCAAAATATACTAAAATTAATATTTACTTTGTATGGGCGATGCCACGCCCACTTATCCAATTCTGCACATTTTTTAAGTAATGAATTGTTTTAATTACAAAGTCATTTAGTTAAAATTCAGAAACTTCCACATTTACCATTGTAAAGATATGCGCATATCTACAACTATTTTGTATGAGAGGTACCATGCCCACTTTTACAATTTCTCCAACTCTTTGACTGATGATTTGTATTGACGACAAAGCTATTTGGACTAAATTAAGAGACTTTTACTGTTACCATTTTATAGATATAGACATATAAATTTAAACTGTGCATGGGCATAAATACATATGTATATACAAACACACATTCAATTTTATATATAAGATTAAAGTCTCTTAGGATAAAGTTCAATCGGCAACAATCAGAAACTGCTTTTAGAAGGGAGATAAGTCTGATAAGCCTGATTCTATTAATTAAAAGAAGCATTTCACTAGAAAAGGCTTTGTCGCATTCCAAAACGTATAAAACATTAAAAGTAATTTTAAGACTCAACAGATCAAATTGAGCCGACCTAAGTTAAAGCGGTCTTCCATAAATAAATTTTTCAACCACAAAAGACTAGTCTATCATTAATAAAATGTAGGACAATAAAATAAAACATTTTAAATACTAAGTGTGTGTACAAAGATTCGAAAAAAGACCTTATAAATACCGAAACATCGGGTTTGTCTTCTTCAAAAACTGTGACATGTATGTGGACAAACTAAAAGGAATAATTAACAATCATAGGTAGCACTTCTTAAAAATATGGTATAAATTTCATTTAGTGAACAAAAAAAGAAATAATTAGAGATGCGATTACTAGCCAAACCATAAGCCCTAACTCTTCTGTGATTGTCCAAAACAATGTCTTTTAACATCTTTAAATTACAAAATAAATTAGGGGTCTAATTCTGGCATTCGTGATTTAAATAAAGTTCGAATCGAAAAAAATCTATTACGATATCGTAATTTTTTCAAACGATGTTACTCGATAAAAGAATTATAGCTTAAGTGTTGTAAAAGGATTAAAAAAATTGTTTTAGAACACTGGATAGAGTATTCAAAAGATTATAAAATTGATTGTAGACAGAAACTAAGCAAATATTTAAAATTAAAAAAAATAAGCAAGGGGCGTGATGGACCTTCCGGCTTACTTCTGGCGATGACGATGAATATCAGACTCCATCTGGTGGCAAAAAATTACAATACTAAGGATAACCACCACCACTTAGCATGGATCTTCACCACTACACAATCATATGGAGGTGAGCTACAGTAGATTAATCATCTACTTAGTTGGTTAGTTAGTTACGACGGGTAGCCATACACGTCCAGCTCACCTGGGTCCAGTAATGATCCACTGTGATACCCATCAGTAATCCAGAAAATGGACAATATATATGTCCGCGTCCCGGTGCGATCCGAACGACGCATGTACAAAACAAGAGATCTTGCCGATATTCACTCCGGCCAGATCCGACAAGCCATGCAGAAACGGACTGCCAAGGAAAGCAGTCCTATTGTCCGAAAGACTCGGGCACTGGCATAGGAAGTGCTCGACAATCTCCTCTTCCTCCTCATCCTCACAACCCCTACAATAGTTATTGAACGGCAGACCCAATCTCCTAGCGTGCACACCAGCCACCCAGTGCCCAGTAATCACAGCCACAAGAGTTCGCAGCCTAAGTCGCGGCATCTCTATTATAGAATCCGAGCGAGCCCGATCATATAGGGACCAAATTCATCTACTTAACAAGTCATTCAATAGGTCTTTAGGATGACACATAGATGGTGTCACTAGAATTTTGTCCATATGATTTTTATTTAGTACCAACCTTCAAACGATACGTGTATAAATTTGACAGCAGTCTGACTATTGATTCGTAAGTTATAGCATTTTGTGTAAACAACTTTTATTTGTGAAAAAATAAAAAAGGCGAATTGCGAGTTTTGATAAAGCATTGCTTTTTTAATGAAAAAAATTCAGTGGAAATAAAACAATGGCTTGATAAACATTATCCGAACTCTGCTCCATCGAGACAAATAGTAGGGAAGGGGATTGCTAAATTTAAACGCGGTCGTACCGGCATAAATGATGCAGACCGCAGTGGACGCCCTAATTGGGCTGTTTTTCCAGAAAATATAAAAAATCCACAAATTGTATATGAATGATAGCTAATTGAAGTTGCATGAGCTAGCTGACATTGTAAAGATATCAAGTGGTACAGTTTTTACCATTTTACACGAACATTTGGGTATACGAAAGCTGTGTACAAAGTGGGTGTCGCGTTTGCTCACGATTTGTGTGTATCTTTGGAACGGTAACTGTGAAAGGTTCTGAATTTGGTCTAAATAACTTCGTAGTCGATACACATCATCAGTCGAAATATGGACGACATTTAATAAGTGGATGTGGCACCTCCAATAGACAGTAAATATTGATTTTTGTACATCTAGAGAATGGTTAGAATGGTAGTTTCTGAACTTGGTTTATACGACTTGTTAGTAAAATCAAATTATTAATTTTAATGCATTCCCTGAAATTTTTCTTATAAGGAATATATTTTATAGGTATAAAACGCAAAGACTCCTAGCAACGAGAGGAGGGTTACTCTAGTTCAGGGAAGCGCACATTATTATTTTCGGTGTAGTAAGCAAAATTTTTAACTCTTGAAAATTTCTTTGGAATTAACAAAATACAAAACATGCACTACACCCCGTTTTCGTTCACGGCTGACAAGCTACTGAATAAATATTGTGTCTCACACACATGTTTTTTGTTGCAATTATGGGTGCCGTTTGGAATAATGTAAGCAAAGTGCATGAATTTTTTTAAAAAGGGTCCACCATCGAACGTTTTTTTTTTCAACTAGTGCTTTTTTCGTGAATGGTAACACTTAGCTCATGTCTGATTTGACAGATAATTAGTTTTATCCTTCCGCTGAACGAATATGATTGTGTATACGCTTGAACAACGCTGGGAAATATTGCGACATTAATTCGAAAATCAAGGTAATGTTGCAGAATGAAAAAAAGAAAGAAATCATCTTTTCAGATGAAGCTCATTTTGATCTTGGAGAGTATGTAAACAAGCAAAATTGTCACATTTGGGGCACAGAAAACACGCACGCATACATTAAAAAGCCGATACACCGACGACGAGTCACTGTTTGGTGCGGATTTTCCAGGGGCATAATTTGGCCATTTTTCTTCGAAAATGAGCAAGGAGTGTCCCTTACAGTCAATGGCGATCGTTATCGGGCCATGTTAAACGAATTTTTGTTCACAATAATTGAAGAGGAGGATATTAACAACATTTGGTTTCAACAGGACGGCGCTACGTGCCACACAGCCGAAGCTACACTCGATGTTTTGCGCTCTGTTTTTTAAGATCGTATTATCAGCCGCAGAGCTGATGTCGTTTGGCCACCTCGGAGCTGCGATTTGACACCGTTGGACTATTATTTGTGGGGTGCCGTCAAAGATAAGTGTTACGCCAACAAGTCAGAGACAATTGACGCTTTAAAGGACAATATTCGTGAAGCCATTGGTGAAATACAGCTGCACGCAGTCGATAATGTGCTTTAAAATTGGACCGGTTGTGTAGGCTACTGCATGGCCAGCCGAGGCAGCCATTTGAATGAAATTATTTTCCATTATTAACCGGAAGGATTATACTTAAAAAAAAGAAATTTGAGAAAATATTCAGTAGTTTTTTTATACCATTTTCAAAAAAAAAAAAAAAAAAAAAAAAATTATTTGCGGACCCTTTACAAGATTTTTTAGCATTGTTAATTTTTTATAATTTCTTAAGTTTTTTTTTATAAAAAATACAACAAAAACAATTTTTCAGGAATTATAAAGGCAATATCAATAAATACCGTATGATATTTAAATTGAAAGACTTTGTAATAAAGGTTAGAGACGCAGTTAATTTTGGTACATTTTAGGTAAATTTTTGGTATGAATCGTTTTTCTTAGCAACTCTGGTTGTTATATACGCGTCGAGAATAAAAAACAGCCGAAAAATATCTTTCGAATAATATTTGGTTAAGCTGAAAACATTACACGGTGTGACAAAAAAATTAAAATATCTGGCAAATGATACTACTTTTCTGATAAGCTCTGTCGAGCAGAAAATGACGAGTTACGGCTAAAAAACCGGATCGGATCTTCATGAACTTATAAGCTAATAATTTAGCTGAATATTCCTCGATTTCAAGTTTCTTTTCGGGTGTGGAAAGAAGAGAAGCAGACCTTTTAAACGATATATATGTAGTTTAAGTTACCTTGATGAATTTTGGTGTATTGCTCGAGCAAAACTGATTTTTCATCCAATATTTACCAAATTTTTCAAGTTTAGATGACCCGTAACTAAAGATTTGGAGGTGTTTGGAAAATTCCGTAAACAGGTTCTTGTTCTACTCGACAGCGCCCATCAGAAAAGTAGTGTTATTTCCCAGGTATTTCAACTTCCTTCATTTTTGTCGCACTGTGTTATTTATCAATTTTTCGCTTTGATAAGCAATTTTTTATTCTAATTGGCTTCCGTCGCCTCACAGTTTATAAGGATTTCTTTTTTTTTGTGGCCTTTTTGTAAGTTCATAGAATAGATCGAAGCTTTCTCTAGCCCGAATACAATGTATTTTTTTATATATCTTTTATTTTTTTAATATTTCAAGAAATTCTAAATGCAGATTTCTAATGAAATTGTTAACTAATTGCGTTAATGTTTAAGTCGATAACAATGCCTCGCATAATTTTAAACTGTTTTAGGGCGGCACAAAGGTTTACAAATAACAACAGTTAGATTTCGGACAAAACCACTTGCTGTGGAATATTGCCATAATTCTCTTTAAACTATGCTTTAAAATAGTCTGAATGAAATGAAGTCTGCCGTGTTCACAACTAATTCTTTCTTTTGAACTTATTTCTGAATTAAAATCAACTGAATCAAACTAAAGTTGGAATTTGTGAATATGGCCAAAACTACAGTTTTTCCCTCTTTTCTCATATGTTTTAATAAAAATCTTAATAAAAGTTTTGCTTAAAAATTTCAATTTCGAAAGTTGGAATTTGTGAATATGGCCAAAACTACAGTTTTTCCCTCTTTTCTCATATGTTTTAATAAAAATCTTAATAAAAGTTTTGCTTAAAAATTTCAATTTCGAAAGTTTTCGAACTTAATATCGAATTTTGAAATATAGTAAAAAGTAACCGTTTTAAGGTATGTTGCAAAATTTTTGATCTATTTAAATGCATGCTACTCTTTATTTTAAGAACTTCAAAGCAATAATAAGATTTTATCTTTTGTTTTTTTTTCTACTTATTAGTACTTAAAATAGTCTGAATGAAATTAAGTCTGCCGTGTTCACAACTAATTCTTTCTTTCGAACTTATTTCTGATTTAAAATGATTTCAAACTAAAGTTCGAATTTGTGAATATTGCCAAAATTACAGTTTTTCACACTTTTCTCATATGTTTTAATAAAAATCTTAATAAAACTTTTGCTTAAAAATTTTAATTTCGAAAGTTTTCGAACTTAATATCGAATTTTAAAATATAGCAAAAAGTAACCGTTTTAAGGTATGTTGCAAAATGTTTGATCTATTTAAATGCATGCTACTTTTTATTTTAAGAACTTCAAAGCAATAATAAGATTTTATCTTTTGTTTTTTTTCTACTTATTAGTACTTAAAAAAAAGCCAAAAATAATATAAAAAATTACAACTGCAACAACAACAACAATGGTAACTAAATATAGTTTTATAACCCTTAAAGAATTGTTATACTCTAAGTACTCGTACAGCTACAACTGCCACTACTACTACTACTGGGTCTGTTACAAATGTTGCAAGTGTAGTTTGTAAGAAAATTTGTTGAGAGTGTAGCACTTAAGTGTGTCTTATAAATGCAATAACAACAACAGCAACAAAAGTTACTTAAATAAGATTTACTCACAAATTAAAGTAGGTTAAGAAACTTATAAGAACAACAGCTACAAGAACTACAAAAGCAACAACAACTGCAACAACATTTCGACACTAATAATGTACTTTCAACAAAAGAAAAATATTAAAGGTAAAAAGTTAAAATGCATGCAACAACTTAAAAATACAACTTATATGTTATATTTTAATTTTTTTCTTTTTATTACGTTAAATCAAGGCAAATGGGAATGGGAGCTATAATTGATAGCTATAAAAATATTCACGGTTCTGTGTTAAAGAATTATATTTATACCAAATTAAATAATTAACAAATAAAAAAATTAACAGATTTATATATGATCCTCTTGTTTACATGATAAATTACAAAATTTCTTCGAAAAATGCAAAGAAAAATATTATAAAAGTTTGAATTAATTACATATTTATTAAAAAAAAAATAATTATTGCACCATATCCAGTAAAGGTACTGCTTAAGAAAAATTATATTGACTTAATATTTAAAATAATTTTTATATACATTTTATTTAAGCTTCCTATACTAAAAACTATACTTAAACTAATTCTTAAAACTTTATTGCTTAGTTTATCCTGTTAGAACACTGTGGAAAACATAGAGAAAGGCGCCAAGCACACGTATTATTTTAAAAAACTTTTAGAAGGATGATATTTCACTTAGGTCCTAGGTTGGGCCTATTGTGATACCAAAAGCAAAGGGACTCATCCGGGAATCCAATTGTCTCCAAAGGAACCCTTTTGTACATCAAATTAAACTTAAGTAATAAGGATTGCTTAACCCTTTCTCGGGCAGTTCATTTTCGCTTTGTTCTTTTGTGAGACAGATTTACTGAAACGGCAGTATTTACATACAGAGGTGTGTTGCCACATAAATCTTAACTACTAAAAACATATTTGAATCTGACTGCATATACAGTAATACCTTGATTTACAACACGATTGGTTCAAAGAGCGGTGACGTAAAACGAAATAACGTATATCGAATTTGAAATTTCTAATAATGTATTGTTACGTTTAATTCTTTTTAAAACGTTTGAGTTCGTTAGAATTTCATAAAAATAAAATAAACACCGCTTTATTTTGCTGTTTTACAGTTTCTATTTATTCCACTATAACTTTTAAACTGTTTCTCTTAATACAACACTTACTATTCGTCTATAAAACACGTTTATTTCCGCTTTAACCCAACTTTCTTTATTGACATCTAAACGATAACTAAAACGACGTAGGCAAAGCAGTCTCCTTATATATTTAATTGCTTACAGCTTGGAAAGTTCCGGAAATGTCTCAAATGATCTCATATCATCTATATGTTAATTTTAAACATGTACGATTGTGTTACCCAGGGATGATTTAATTGGCAGTACTGCCAGATATACAAATAAGTATGGCATTAACAGGGTGACACAAAATATACCAAAATATACCAAATACAATTTTATTAAAACCCTAAAAATTACGGATAATTTGGATTAATGGTACGTACATAGTATGTAGAGCTTGTATTTAATCGCAAAGTCCGTCAATTGTGATTATCGATAAATCGCAGTTTGTTTAAAACTAAAATTTATAATTTTTAATTAAGAAAACAAAATAAAACTAATATGCACTAATTTAAAAAAAAAAAACTAGTCAAAAAATATCCCTATCGCACTTGTACTGCTAAACTGAGTCGAATCAAAATTGTACCCACTGTATATATCTTACGAGGGCGGATTGACATAGAAGCTACCTAGCGCTAGATGGCAGCACAAACACAAAAACTTTTTCTTTCTCAGAAATTACGATCTGTCAAACGTCAGCTGTTAAAATTTTAGCCAAATTCATCGATTAGTTTATCTGTTGTAGTCGTTTGAAGTAAGCAACTTTTGTGTTTCTTGGAAAATGGAAAAAAGTGAATTTCATGTAGTGATTAAACACTATTATTTGAAAGGGAAAACGGCGAAAGAGACAAAAGAAAACTTTGATAAACATTACGGCGAATCTGCTCCGTCAGATTATATGGTAAAATATTGGATTGCTGAATTTAAACGGGGCCGAATGCAACAATACAATCAACAGGAGGGCCAAAAGAGGTGGTTACTGAAGAAAATATTAAGAAAATCCTCGATATCGTTATGAATGATCGCTGGGTCAAAATCCGTGAGATTGCTGAAATGGTAAACATATCATATGCACGTGTGTTCAACATTTTGCATGAACATTTGCAAATGAAAAAGCTATCGGCAAGATGGGTGCCGCGTTTGCTCAGTGTTGAACAAAAACGAGTTCGACAGATCACTTCACAGCCGTGTTTGGACATGATAAAGCATAAACCTGTTGATTTTTGGCGCAGATTATTAATAACTGTTGATGAAACGTGGGTCCACTACTACACACCTGAAACCAAAAATCAATCGAAGTAATGGATGGAAGCTGGTGGAAGTGCTCCGAAGAAAGCGAAGACAGCGAAATCGGCTGGCAAGGTTATGGCCACTGTATTTTGGGATACACACGGAATATTGCTCATCGATTATCTTGAAAAAGGATCCACAATCGCAGGAGAGTGTTATCGTGCATTATTGGATCAATTGGTTGATTCAATTAAGGAAAAACGACCACATTTAAACAAGAAAAAAGTGCTCTTTCTTCAAGACAACGCATCGGTTCACACAGCATTAGATACGATGCTAAAACTACAAGAATCCACTTCGAATTGGTTGATCATCCACCTTATAGTCCAGATTTAGCACTTAGTGACTTTTTCCTGTTTCCAAACTTGAAAAAATGGCTCGCAGGAAAAAGATTCATCTCAAACGAAGAAGTGATTACCGAAACTAATGCGTATTTTGAGGAGTTCCCAAAATCGTATTATTCAGATGGTATAAAAAAGTTGGAAAATCGCCTTACTACTTGAGCTAAAAGGAGACTATGTTGAGAAATGAATGGTTTTTGAAAAAAAAATGTTTTTTTCCTACTTAGGTAGCTTCAATATCGATCCGCCCTCGTACATCTTTTTCTCTACTTTTTCTAAAAAAAAAAAAAAATACATTTATTATCCCCTTTTGTAGATACATATTAAACTGATAAGTTTTTTGCCACTACTGAAAATTTAAATATTTTGAGTTGACTCACTTTAGCGGTACAAGTGCAATATGTAAATACAACTTAACAGAAAATAACGCACCATATGATTGGCTATTAAGATGAAATTGTAATTGTGCAAAATTAACAGCTAGTGACAATGCTCTTTCGCAGTTTGTTGAAGAAGGCTTAACTGTTTGAAAAGCTTTGTGTAGTAAAGATTTATTTTATGTTTTTATTTTTTTTTTTGCCGTATAAGAAAAATTCTTGATGCAACATATTAAAATCTTCAACTGGAAAAGGCATAGCAAGAAATCTATCAATTTCTGGCTATAACTCAGATTTCATATTGTAAATGTTTTCTTCTTTACTTGCTATTACACATCAGGGACTGTATTGTAGAATTTTTGTTTATTGGTTTGTCTAAAAGTTGATGTGTTACCCTGGTATTGCCATACTGATTTGTGTATTTGACGGCATTGCCAATTCGACCATCTTTGGGTAACACGATCTCACAAGCTTAAAATTAACAGATATAAAATAGAGGATATGAGAGCATTTGAGATATTCCGGAACTAAGGAGACTGCTACGCCTACGTCGACTTAGTTATCGTTTTGGAGTCATTAAGTAAAGTCGTGTTTAGGCGTAAATAAAAGTGTTATATAAACGAATATATAATGTAGGAAGATAAAGTGAGGAAACAAAAACTAGAAAACAACAACATCGTGGTTTTATTTTATTTTGATGCAATTAAAAAGAACTTTTTAAAAATTTTAAAACGTAGCACTATTTTTTCTTATCCCCTTCATTATTTCAATATCCTCGCATACGAATATTTTTAAGCTTGTCATTCGCCATGTATAGATATTGAAAAAAAAAATGATGAAGGCAACCAGAATTTTTGTTATAAAATTATACGGATGAACTAATTTTGTTGCATGCATTCAAGCGCAACACATCTGTGCTTTCTGTAAAAAATCAACTAAAAAAAAAAACTTTTCAACTATATATTCATTCAGAATTTACATACTTAAACTATATATAAATGTATATGTATGTGTGTGTGTGTGTGTGAATAGACTTTCATGTGCATGTGTATAAGTTTAAGAATTTGATAGCCTGGACAAGTTGCATACTTTTCGGCGCTTGAATGCATGTTAAGAACATACATTTACTCTCTACACCTTCTACTTTTACACACATACACACACACATTTACGTATGACTGAGTGCTCCAGAGATTTATGAAGCATGTCAGGCAGGGGAAAAATAAATTAAAAAAATAAAAAAATTGTTTAAAAATACCAACGGTTTTTTTTATTATATTTTGAAAAACCTCTACTTCAAAAATGTGTTGAAGTTTGCTTGTATTCGAGCGAAGAAAAAAAAATAATGTTTTTGGCAGCTGCCATGTGGTGTAAATAACTCTATTAGAATACTGACAGTGTTGATGGGTTAGTGAAGCCAATATCAGTTTTTGTAGTCAAGTGAAAAACTACAATTTTTATTACATCAATTTCATTTTATAGCATTTACAGCATAAAAGCATTTAAAAAAATGTTTGAAAAACAATTTTTTTTTTCATTTTTTTACAATCCCAAAAGTAGGCAAAATATTTAATAAACTATTGAGCTAGAAAGTAGACACTATCTAAAGAGCATTTGCCAATGGCAGTTATTAGAAGTGCTCACTTCACTTGATGACTTTTCAAAATTTGTTGGACTTTTTTTTGACCGCAACGAGTCAAGTGTTTGGAAAATTGGGGAAAAGTTTGAAATGTTTTATAAGCAGTAATGGAAAGGGTGAAGAAGGTTAAGATTTTTGTTAATAAATAGTAAATAAGGTTTAAACAATTGATTAAATATTATTTGAGAGCATAAGCTTTATAAGAAAATTTAAATTTAATTACTGAATATATTTAATACCATAATGTGGATCCCAAATAGGTTTCCAGCAGTGTCGGCTTTAAATATTTTTCAAGTTTCTTTAAAGAAATGGGTTGTTTACATTAAAATTTAATTTGTGGAAAATTGCAACGACAATTGCCTATACAAATGGATATAATTCGGTGGTTAGTTTGTAAGGTTATATCTGGCTTTGTATGATGTGTAAGATCTTTAAGCAGAAAATGCTATAAAGCAGTTTTTGTACTTATTTCGCTTACATATTTTGCTATTTTTGCTTTTTTCTTTTTACTCAAGTATAACAAAAAGCTGGTTACCCCTCTTGTAAAGCTAGTTTGAGGACCCTGAATTCTATGGAGCTAACCGTTTTCCACACTTGGCGCTTATTTTCGAAATATACGCGATTTAAAATTGTTATGTTTTAGTACTATAAAATAATATTACAGTGCTGGTCGTATATATCGGGTGGACCATTTAAAAGTTTAAATTTAAAAATGTAATAAAAGAAGAACGGTTTGAAATTTTGCCAAATTTATTTTTTTGTTGTGAAGTAAAATTGTTCAAGTTAGAAATGAAATATTATTGTATTTATATGGCCGCTGCGGCTGGCCTAACAGTACCCCCATTCGATTGGACCAATTTTCGAGAACTTTTTGTGTATGGGGTCGTATCTCGGCAATGACATCACGACTGTTGGCCTTTAAATGCTCAATTATATCTGATTTGTCGTTATAACACTAATGAAATAGTCCAACGGTGTCAAATCGCAGCTTTTTAGCGACCAGCTGACATCATCATTTCACCGATACGGCCATCAAACGTTTGAAGCAATAAATCGATTGTGGCATGAGATGTGTGGCAAGTTACGCCATCCTGTTGAAACCAAACATCGTTCACATCAAAATCATGAAGTTCACATCAATATCATAATGCAATAGGTGTCTCCATTGACCGTAAAGATCACGCCGTCCTCATTTGCAAAGAAATATGGGACAATAATACCGTTGCTCCACAAGCCGCTCCAAACAGTCACTTCTAATGGGTGCATTGGCTTCTGTAAGACCATGTTTAGGTTTTGCAGTTTCTCGTTGGCCCATCTATCGAAGCGAAAACGATACGGTTGGTCAGGCGGCTTCAACTTTTGAACCAATTAAACTTTGTAAGGTGTCATACCGAGATCTTTTCGTAAAATTCGACCTTAACTGCTGCGTGAAATGTTCAATTTTTGAGAACAATAATGAGTTGATGTTGATGCATTCTCACGCACACTCTCAGCCATAGCTTCAATATTTTCGGATGTAAGCACTGTACGAGCATGCTTACGTTTTGGCGCATCAATATTGAAACCAGTTTAATGAACTTTAGCAATAAACTTGCGTATAACGGGCACTGTTGGTCCTTCTCTGCGACCAAATATTGTACGACATTTTCCTGCAATTTCTGACCAATTGCCTTTGGTTTGGAAATAAATTTCCAATAAATCTTAACGTTGCTCAAGCGTATATCGGATTCACTTCGTTCAGTGGAGATAACACCACCTTGATCAGAAAGTTTCTGGAATAACACCCGATCCCATCATTCCGATTTCATCTAAATCTTAGTTACAGCTTGACATTTGCAAAAGCTATGTAGCCCAGAGTACATCTACCTCCTTGATCAAAAAGTTTCCGGAATTTATTCAGAAAATTAAAAATACAAGTTAATTCATCTAAATCTATATAATCCCCTTTAAAGTAATATCCATTGACTGCACCACGCTGATGCCAGCGCTTGATCCAATCCTAGAAGGATTTTTTATATTCGGTTTTCGTAAATGTCAATCAATGCTTCCTGCGATTTTTCTATTATTTCCTCTCGGCTGCTGAAACGCGTTCATCGTAATGGGTTTTTAACTCGATTAAACAGAAAGAAGTCACAGGGAGCCAAATCAGGTGAAATTTGGAATAATGAAGGCACTGTGCGACTGTGCGTTATCATGGTGCAAAATCCACTAGTTTTCTGTCCACGGATTGAGCTAATTTTCATCTTGGAGAGTACGTTAATAAAAAAAATTGCCGTATTTGGGGCTCAGAAAACTTCATGGTATTGATGTGAACGATGTTTGGCTTGGATGTCTGGATGGTACAACTTGCTACACACCTCATGTCACAATCGATTTATTGCATCAAACGTTTGATGGCAGCTTAATTAGCCGAAATGGTGATGTCAGTTGGGCGCCAAGAAGCTGCGATTTGACAACGTTGAACTATTTTCTTTGGAGCATCGTTAAACACAAATTTTATGCTGACAAAGCAGAAACAATTGAGCATTTGAAGGCCAATATACGTGATGCGATTGTCGAGATATGACCCCATACACTTGAAAAAGTTCTCGAAAATTTGTCTGATCGAATGAGTTAATGTGAGGCCAGTCGCGGCAGTCTTTTCTAACTAATTTTACTTAAAAAAAAAAATGGAAAATGGAAAATAGCAAAATTTCAAACCGTTTTTGTTTTACTGCATTTTTAAATTTGAACTTTTTAATGACCCACCCGATATATTTAATCTAAGTAGCAATACGTGTTTACTATATATCTCAAGCAAACACATTTGCATCAATTTTTTTCACATTTTTCAAGTTTATAGGTAAGAATTGGTGTATTTTTGCAACTTTTTACAAATCTTCATATGAATGTCTACCAAAATTGGTTAAAAGATGAATTGTTAGATTTGTAAACCATACTGGTGTTGAAAGCTATTCCATCCAAAATTTTCGGGCTTTATATTCTATGACCTAGAAGTCGGTGTGGTCCGATATTTAAAAAAAAATTCCAATAATACTTTTCTTGTATTCCGTATCTCTTTCTATTTTTATTTCAAATAATTTAACTTGAGAAACTTACTTCATACCCTGCGAAATTCGAATTGTCGTTTCGTAAGGATTTTAACAACTTTTCCATTTAAATACCCATTAATCAAGGGAAACACTAAATAGTGTTTCTGTAAAAAACCTATTAAAACTTTTACAAAAAAAAAAAACTAAATTAAAAGAGAAATGAAATAATTTTTCCTTCGCCGCAATTGAAAAAAACGTTTTAAAGAATATGGAAAAAGAAATCCTGATATGTTTCTCGACTCATTAGTCAAACTGTTCTCATATGAACTCGTAAATGAAGAACTGAGTTTTAGTATCAACAGTGTCAACGCTCAGAGACAACAGACACAGTATTGTTAAGTGTTATCCTTTGGTGAAACAAAAATTTTTTACATTCTCTTGTTGTCAGTGGAAAATGAAAATGTGCAATAGTGGTGGGGGGAAAGTGGGTAAGCAAGTAAGTCATTAATAAAATTGTTGTAATTAATGGCAAATTAAAATCAAATCAGCCGCAATGGCACCAAATGTGTGCCAATACTTTGGAATGCAATACAGACTGCCTTGGCACAAGGAATGACAAATGTTTTGAAAGTTATCCATTGGATGTTGTCTCCTTGCTCACACATTTAACTGCTTTTATCTTTATTGGCAGGTGCAAATGAAATTTACTCGTATTATAGCAAAGAAAGAAAGACAGAGTGAGAGAGAAAGAAAGAGAAAGAGAGAGAGAGAGAGAAAGGAAAAAAAAATTCAAAATTTTATTGAGTCTCTGTAATGGAGACAGCAGTTAATGAGATTTACGTTGAAGAAAATTCAATAAAAATTGCAAATACTTTGCAATTTCCTTCTATTCAATATGACATCACCGGCATATGGCAGTTGCTTAGAGTTTTACACCATAGTTTGCTAATGTAACCCTTACCACTGTTTGTATTACATTTACCTCTCATTTCCTTGAATGTCGTCAATTAATTCTAATTGTGTAGGGCATTACACTAGTGAAATACTTAGTTCATTAAGCGTTTCCATTAATGGAATCTTGTAGTTAAAAATTTTACTTCGTAAGTGCAAAAAGGAGTTTCCATTTCTGAATTGTTGCATTCGGCACACTGCATTTCGGTTTGAAATAAATGTAAGACACTCGTATACACACACTCAATCTAGTCCCTTTTGCCAAACGAACATGAAAAGGTAATTTAACACTTAAGAGAGACTGTTAAATTCATTGCCATTACAGTGCGGAAGAAAAATATAGGCACACTTTAAAATATACAAAAGATTTATTAAACTGCTGTATGTTATGATATACTGGCCACGACCAAAACGACTTTGACCGGAAGGTTCTTTTTAGCACATTAGATGGAGTCTGAGAATAAAGCCAGTAATCTTATTTGGTGAGAGAAGAAATATCCTCATCCTCTGGACCTAAATAGCTGAATACTTACAAAGTTCGTGCAGAATCTACACCGATCATTTACATATACCAAAATACACTGATGGTATCTAAGACCACACTTCCCTGTAAATATCGCGTGTACAAGTTAATAATAGTCGATTTGAACAACATATGGCATAACTATCACATATGGTTTGTGTCAATAATAACAAATATGGTATTTTTGAGAGTAAACAACTGTCATTATAAATCAGTATTTGACGTCGAATTTTGTGACTAAAAAAATGTTTTGCGCGGAAGTCCGATAACCTTCTTTTATTTGAAGAAAACGTCTGCTGAAAGTTATTGATTGTTGGTAAAAGCTTACGTTAAACATGCCCCAACTCAAAAAATTTGTAAACGATAGTTTGCGCTATTCAAAAGTGGTGATTGCGACACAGAATACAAGGAGAGGTCTGGTTAGCCGAAAAAGTTTGAAGATAAGGAATTGAAAGCATTACTCGAAGAAGATTGTTGGCACAGCAAACCATTTTCCTATGTTTAAATGCATTGGAACTCATTCAAAAGCAAGGTTATTGGGTCCCATATGAATTGAAGCCGTGAGACGTTGAAGGCCGATTTTGCATGTTGGGAAAGATGCTTGAACGCTGCAAAAAGAAGTCATTTTTGCATCGTGTTGTTACTGGTGATGAAAAATAAATAATTACGATAACCACAAGCGCAAAAGTCATACCTAAAGCCCGGCCAACCAGTCAAATCAATGCCGAAACCGAATATCCATGACGCCGAGGTATTGCTCTGCATTTGGTGGGATCAGAAGGGTGTTTTGTATTAAAAGCTGTTAAAATCGGGCCAGACGATCCCAGGGGACCTGACGCGAACACAATTGATTCGTTTGAAAAGAGAAATCAACAAAAAACTACCAGAATATTCGACCAGACATGAGGCCATAATCTTCCATCATGTTTTCCATCATTTGGAAAACAATGGATGGGAAGGCTTACCCGCCTTATAGCCCAGACCTTGCTCCTTCGGACTACCGATTGTTTCGATCAATACAGAATACTCTTATTGGAATACGCTCCACTTCAGAACAGGGTATCAGAAACTGGCTTGATTCATTCTTTACCTCAAAACCGAAGCAGTTCTTTTGGCGCGTTATCCATATGCTACCAGAAAGATGAGAAAAAGTAGTGCCTAACGATGGAAAATACTTTGAATAAATGCATTAAAAAATATCGATATTATTAGCTTGTATACCGAATAGTCCCCTTAGTACTCACAATGCACAGCAATATCCTTTATACCGGAAGAAAGTAAAATAACCTCCTCGTCTGTCTCATACTGAAAGCGCTACTTCCTAATTACCCTCAGCCTAGGAGTTAATCCTAAAATAAAACCCGGCGTCCAATAAAAACCTGGGGAGTTCACCTGATCGCTAAACTGCCGGATCTTTCACTCATGAGCAATGACCCAACGTAGAGTAACCCTGTTGTGAACGCCTAATTTTACCTTACAAGATGACGAAGCTCCTCAGTCCACATGATATCATATAAATAATCGAACTTTTAGATTTTCTATTCAGACATTCCCCAACGCCAATAACGATGGCGTAAACCTCCGAATGGAAATGGTATTTACCCAAATTAAAACTATGTGCGCTACAACTAAAACAGGAGTCGAATTTCCAAAAAAACCGATATATGTACCTGTTAACCAAAAAAGTGAAGTTAACTTTCCAAAGCGCAAGATAGTCGAAATAGGAGTTGAATATCTTTCTTTTTACCTTGTGACTTTAAAGTTAAATAGCCTTATGACAAAAGCCACCAGACCATATATCTGCGTACTGGAAAAACACAATCTTCAACAAAATGTTTGGTAAGATGCCAGAGAATATTTGGTATAACGCAAGGGGTGTCCGATAAACTTCTAGACTGAGCCTACTACTATTAATCTGTTCCAACACAATCTTGTTTGAGAATTTGGGAGACAATAGAGTAGTTCATATTTGAGTCATGCAACAGCATTCACCTTCTTGCTAAGTCATTTCGAATACTAAACCCAAGACTCTTAACTAATTCAAGCCGCTTAACTTAACCCAAATCTTCTACCTACTTGTTGAAGAAGCCTCCAGTATTCTAAGGCGGGACAGAGACATATCGGATAATCAACGTCTTCTCTCTTTTCTGAACTTGCCAAATATGAAAATAGTCATTGTGAGTCAAGCCGCTTAACTCAACTTAAGCCTTCTCTTCTTGAAGAAGCCAGGACAGTGGCATAGTAGATAAATCAACCTCTACTCTCCTTTCTGAGCAAGCATGAAATTAGGAATTTCTAAGTAAACTTACTCTTTTTCGTAGGTACCAAATCTATGAATTGTGGCTATAGAATAGCACGAAGTATCTGGGGGTAGTCCTGGACTCCAAACGGTTTTGGCTCTAAAATACACGGGCGAGGGTGGCTAAGGCGAACGTTGCACTACACGTGTCATAGGGCCTGTTTTGTCAACACTGAGATTTCTAAATGGATATTTGACACAATGATTAAGCCCATACTTACGCATGGTGTAATTGTGTGGTGAAGAGCTCTGGAGATTTTCATATATGGCTCAGTCTTAGACAGGGTTCTGCAAAGTGTTGCATTGATGATTACAGGAAAACGCAGGCCCATCCTTTCTAAAGTCTTGTTTGTAATGTTGATCAGGATTTTGGTGAAGCAGATGGCGATTATATCTGAAATATGGTTGAGGATGACGAGGGCATGGTCTGACAAGGTTCATGGCCTTACAGCCATATAGCGGTATTTAGATACGATCCCTGTTTGGTTGAATTACCGTATACCCAAAACCTTCCTGGATAGAATGTTCTATATGAGCATCTCACCAAAATCGAGAATTGGATCTGTTTCTGTCGAAGTGAAAACGGAGGGGTCAAAACTCTCGGAAAAGTCTGTGAGCGGTATCTATATTCCCGCATATGGGGTAAGAGTATCCTTTAGACTTCCGGACCACTCCAAAGTCTTACCGGCGAAGGTCTTAGTGATAAAGAGGGCAGCGGACCGATTGATGTAGTACAGGGTATTCAATGTTGATATCCGCATTTGTACGGTTGGTTAAGTTGCGATAAAGGTGCCCTTCGGTGTCTACTCGACAATGTAGCTGGTATGTGAATGCCGGGCGTCTCTAAACGAGGTAGCGAGACATTCAGACCTGGAGATTAACTGGGTGAGAGGCTAAACTCTGACACCCGGGCGAAGTGTGTAGCGGACGGACAAGCGAAGAAAGACTCTCTCCTTACCAACGAGGAGATTGATAATCTAGTGGGGATCCCACTTTCTTCTTGCACACTTCTGATTCTGCAATACACGTTGGGTAGGTCACAGATACGGTGTGTGCTTTCTTTCTTTGTGCATGCGTCTGGTAGGTTCTTTTCGGGCCTCAGCGCGGACATATAGGAGCACTTAGACGTAAGCTTCTGTAAGCGTCACAATGGGATCAGTATTGGATCCAAGTGAGCTGGACCAGCTCTGGCTACCCGTCGTAAGTAACTAGCTAACCACAAACTCATCACTTTGCGTTCTAAATAAATCAAGAAGCTGCATCGTTCTTTTATTATCCTTGATGATTATTATATCAGCTTACTACCTACGCTAAGACAACCGTGACCTTAACAAGATAAGAACCGAAGACAAAAGAAAAACCGATATGTGAATTGTGGAACTTAGCGCAACTCCATTGACATATTGTTTAAGATGCTTAAAGACCGCTTTGCGATCAGTAAATATGTAGATATTTCTTTTAAACATCCCGTCAAGAGCTTTCGAGACAATCTGTTAGCTTTGTGTATAAGTATGTCAATATCATTGCCATAACGTTAACCATCTTAAATGTGGGTTGTGAACTACGGATCAAAGTAACGTTTCGTAATCGTATATTTAGTGCTAATAATTTCAATATCATGAAGAAAAGTGGTGGAGTTTGATTCCATAGCTAAGCCAAAGAAATAAGGGATGGTGGATTAACAAATTCGACATATAGCTCGACAGTGGGTAGAGAGATTTGAAATTGTTTAATGTTCTAGTTTTAGGCATCTTCCGAAAACTTTACATATACAGGGTGAGCAAATTTGAGGTTAGGAAGTAAATTGGCTGTCAAATGATGAAATGTCAAGAATTGAGATGTCAGCCTTTGACACTTATTTATTATTTAGTAAAAAATTGGAAAATTTTAATTATGGAACGCTACACTCTTGAATAAAGAATTTTAATTGTGAAAATTCACTATCAAAATGGTGAAAATTTTACTGTATTACTTCGTAAAATACGAGCAGCTTTTCCTTGTAATCAGGCTCCTTCTGATACCCCTGTGCGTAATTTAATCGCTAAATTCGAGGCTCACGGTACTGTTGCTGACAATAGATTAAAACAGTACGTTTGTAGTTGCCGTAGTGATGTTAACATAACCGCTGTACAGCAAAGTGTTGAAATGAGCCTGGAACATCAACTCGCCGACGTTCGCAGCAATTGGGCATCACCAGAGGAACTTTATGCAACATTTTCAATAAAGATCTTCATCATCACGCTTATAGAGTTAAACTCGTTCGAGAATTAAAGACAGCCGATCATTGTTCGCGTCGAATATTTGTTAATTGGCTGTTTGAAAAACTGAGCGAAAATGACGCATTTTTCAACAAAATCATCTTTAGTGATGAGGCCCATTTTCAATTAGGCGGTTATGTAAACAAACAAAATTGTCGCATATGGGGCTCATAAAATCCAAAAATAGTCCTCGAAAAAGCATTACATCCAAAGAAAGTGACCGTATGGTGCGGTTTGTGGTTAGGCGGCATTATCGGCACGTATTTTTTCGAAAATGGGCAAGGAAACGCCGCCACCGTGAATTATCTGTGCTACGAAACCATGATAACCAATTTTTTGTGGCCACAATTGGCTAATGTTGATATCTGTGACCTTTGATTTCAGCAGGATGGCGCCACAAGCCACACAGCCAGTCAAACAACTCAGTTATAGCATGAAAAATTTCCCGGTAGCCTAATATCTCGATATGGCGATATCAATTGGCCGCCTCTTTCTTGTGATTTTGCGCCGCTGGATTAAGTTCTCTGGGGTCATTTGAAAGACCACAAAAAACTGACGCTCTCAAAGATGAAATTTGGCGCTGCATTTACGAGATAAGCGAAGCTTTGTTGTAAAATGTGGTTCGAAATTTTGTGAAAAGAACGAACGTCTGCCGATGTTTTATAAGGAAAGTAGAAACCTGTGTTAAAAAATTAAACTTTTCCGGTGAAATACTTTCGGTGGATATGTAAAATAGTAATAGGAAGCCTTCATAGCCGGAAAAATTTTAAGAAAATCTAAATTTTTATGGGATATTTCAAGTAGATATGGGGCGAGCGAATAAACTTTATGTTCTTTAAGTGGCTAAAAAGTGTGAGGCGTGATGTAGTGGCTAGAGCGCAGGTATACCATGACCTTCCAACTTACCTCTGATGATGATGACATACATCAGACGAATGATCATGAGAAAACACCATCTATTGGGAAGAAAATTACAATGCTAAGTAAGGATCACTACCACCACTTAGCAAGGATCTTCACCACTACACACAATCATATGGAGGCGAGCTGCTGTAGATTTATCATCACAGCTTGAACATCAGTTTAAATAATGAAACGGAAACAAAGCAATGAATGCTTTGTGGAAAGCCAATATGCTTCCCCAGAGAAAGTGGCTGAAAAGAAAAGAATTTTTTTATAGTTTCCACTTATATTATGTGTTTCCTAAAAAGATACGCTCAGAATTTTCTCCACAACTGTTAACAGTTGTGTAACCAGTTCAAAAGGTTCTACATTTTTCACATACATTATCAAATACATACTTTTGCTAAAATAAACCCAGTGATGGAATGAATTACAACTTTCAACAAATTGCAGTTGTTTAAATATCCCAGTTTTGTCTTCCAAACTATTTTCCAAAGGCAAAAGAAGCAAAGGTGTTGTATACCACCCACCAGGTTCTATTTAAAAGTTAATAAATATTTTCACAAAAAAAGAAGGAATTCCTTAAAAAAAGCATTGGATAGAGAAACAAAATTTATTTGACAAGAAATAGATTCCTTTTCCTCGTTTTGTTTTGGATTTTCATTAAGCAGGTGTTGATGAAATTTATATGAGAATTCCAATATATCACGTCTGATAGGCTTGATTTAAAATGTATTAAATTTTTCAAGTAAAAGAATTTGAAAAGCTCTACTCAATTATATTTCACTTATACTTTGGGTGCGTATAGATTTTCTGAAGTATATCTACCCTTTGGCCATTGGATTGTCTGTGCTTAAGAGTCTGTGTCTCGTTTGCCATTTTAAACGCTGCCAACTGTCTGTGTGAATTTGTCTTTATGCCAATTTCTCCAGCCTATTTTTTTATATTCTCACTATCTGGAGTTGCCAACTATTTCTTGCTTTAGGTTTTTTTTCGTTTTTGTTTTTTAATGTGATACTTACTGTCCACATGAATTTGAATAGTTTAAGAAATGTTAAAAGTAACCATTGGAGCTTAAAGGTTTGTATTCATGCCAATACAGTTGGTGTTTTGGTCTACTTTTTTGGAAGTTTTTTATTTTTATTTTTAATACCACCTTGATCAAAAAGTTCCCGGAATAGCCCCATGTAGCGGTCCCATCGTTCCGATTTGAGTTTGTTTTTTGTTGATATTAATTCCCATGACATTCCATAAGGAACTTGGGGACTTTTTTCAGCCAATGCAGCTCATTGTTTTATTCTTAGACTCATTGAAAGGGACCTACAGTTCAACGTCGGCTCCGAACGGTAAATGCATTAGAGAAGTTTTTCAATACTCATAGCTAGGTACTAGCTAATGTTATGAAGTGATACCGCTGTTGAAAACCTTTTTCTTTTTTCAGATGGTCTGTCCTGGTATTGAACCGTGGACCTTCTGGTTGGTAGGCGGGTGTCTTACCTACCATATCACAACGGCATACTTTTGTTGATATTCCCGCTAAATCTTAGCTTGACATTTGTAAAAGCTCCGTAGCCAAGAGTACATCTCTATGTGTGTTTTGGATTTTTTACATATTTAGAAATGGATTTAAATTTGCAACAACGAACTTGTATTAAATTTTGCGTAAAAAACGGATTTAATAGTCCGCGAACGTTAGAAATGTTTCGAAAACGATTCTCTAAAGAAAACGGTTATTTAGCAGTGGCATGAGCAGTTCAAAAGTGGTCGAGAGTCAATCGAAGATGATGAACGCAGTGGCAGACCATCGACATCGAAAACCGACAAAAACATTGTTAAAGTAAAAGAAATGTTGGTTAATAACCGCAAATTAACCATCAGAGCGATAGCGAAGGACTTGAACATTGCCTATGAATCTGTTCACGACATTTTGGTTGATGATTTGGGTATCCGTCGTGTTGCAGCAATGTTGGTACCAAAAGACCTCAATTTCATGCAAAAACGAGACCGTGTTAAAATCGCAAAAGACACGATTTGCGAGGCTGAATCCGATCCCACATTCATCAAAAGGATTAATACTGGTGACGAGACGTGGGTTTATGAATACGACACGCAATCCAGACATCAGGCAAGTAAATGGCGTTGACCAAAATAATCACGTCGTTTTCAGTCAAAAAATAAGGCAATGCTTAGGGTTTTCATGGATTTGTCAGAAGGACAGACAGTAAACAAAGAATATTATTTGGCTGTTATGAGACGTTTGCGTGAAGCAATTCGTCGAAAAAGACTAGAATTTTGAACAGCAAACCATGATAACGCACCGTCGCATAGTGTCATCATTATTCGAAATTTCTTGACGAAAAATGCAATAAATACCATCCAACAGCCACCGAATACACCTGGTTTGGCTCTCTGTGAGTATTTTCTGTTTAATCTAATTAAAAAATCGCGTTTTAGCAGCCGAGAGAAAATAATGGAAAAATCGCAGGAGCACTGATGGACATACCGAAAACCGAATATAAAAAACTCTTCTAGTATTGGATCAAGCGCTGGCATAAGAATGTTGCAGTCGATTGATGAATAAATTCCGGGAACTTTTTGATCAAGGTGGTATGCAAGTAGTAGGAGTAAAAATATTAGGTTAGTTAATAAGTTCCTTTTTTTTACAACGATTTTTTGCTGTATGACAGAGTGTAAAATATTCAAACGATAGAGTTATTTCTGCTCTAATAAACGGTGCTAATCGTATTTTTTGATACTTTAATTTTTTGTTACTTTTAAGACTCAAAACTGAAATATTCTGGAAGTAAAAACCAATATTTTCAATAGTTGCTCTTCTTGGCTTTTCACTAACGCCATAAAGCATTAGCCCGGAACATTTGCGTCGTATACGAAGAAGGTGTCATAGGCAAGTCTACAGCATGTACATGACTTACAAAGTTCATAAAGAGAAAATCCCAAAAAACAGCATCTCTAATCAGATATCGGGTGTTTTTTTATAGTTACACAAGTTTAGATCATAATAAAGCAAAGAAATATTTTTTAATATCAATGAAACGGGCTTAGTTAGTTAGTAGTTAGTTACAACGGTTGGCCAGACACTTGGGCCAAATACTGATCCCACTGCGAACCTAGCGTCCAAGTATATCTACATGTCCGCCCAAAAAGAACCAACGAGACGCATGCACAAAGGAAGAAAGCCTGCTGAAATTTAAATCAGCCATGTCCGATAAGGCAGGCAAAATGGACTGCCAAGGAAAACAGTCCTAATATCCAAAAGATTCGGGCACTGACATAGGAAATGATTGACAATCTTCTCCTCTTCCTTATCCTGACTCCACTAGCAGTAGTCATTGAACGGTAGAATAGTCTTCTAGCATGCGTGTATGAGCCACCTAGTGCCTAGTGATAACACCCACCAGGATTAGCAACCTATGTCGCTGCATCTTGATAGACTCTGAACGAACCCGATCGTATAAGTGCCAGATTTGTCTCGATACACAGCAGGCGAGTCTATTCTCCCACCTTATATGTTCCATGCCTAACACGTATCGCAGAACCAGAAGTCTGCGAGAGGAAAGTGGTATCTCAACTAGATAGTCAATTTCCTCGTTGCCAAAGAGAGAGCTTCTCCTCGCTAGTCCGTCCGCCATACAATTTTCCACTACGTCTGAATGTCTCGCCATCTCTAGACACCGGAGTGCGACCTGATTGCAGCCTGACTGTCCGTACAGATCCATATATCAACATCGAATACCCTGTAGTACATCAGCCAGTCCGCCTGTAGACACTGCAGTGGTCCGGAAGTCTAAAGGATACTTTCACCCAATATGCGGGAATAAAGACACCGTCCTCAATCTCTTCCGAGGATTTCCACCCGTACGTGTACCGGATTCAATCCCTGATTCTGTCGAGATTGCTCACAGAAGACATTCCATCCAGGAAGGATTTGTATGTACAGTAATCCAGCCCACCAAGGATTTTGTCCAAATACCGCAAGATGGCTGTGTGCCTATGACCCTTGTCAGTCCATGCCTCGCCAACCCCAACCTTATCGCAGCCATCAGGTCCATCGGAAAACAGGTCAGCACTATAAACAAGGCTTTCGGAGGGGTGGAACTGAGTGCATCCGTAGTCATCAGTGCCGCACTTCGCAGAACCTTGCCAAAGATTCCACCATATATGGACTTGTCTAGAGACTCCCACCACATAACCGCTTAATCATCGTGTCAAAAATCGATTTGGATTTGGAAACGGGCCTTGTTGGATAGAAAGTATTATGACAATGTTTAAATATGATTTAAATATGTGGCCGCGCACACTGGAACACCAATTATCACAAACTTTTTGCAGCATATGCGGCTGTATTTCGCCAATAATTCCTTAAATGTTGACTTCCAGGTGTTCAATTGTCTATGGTTTATCGACGTAGGCAAATTTAACTTTACATAGCCCCAAAGAAAGTAATCCAATAGAGTTAAATTACACGATCTTGGTGACCAATTAATTAATTTAACTTTACATAGCCCCAAAGAAAGTAATCCAATGGAGTTAAATTACACGATCTTGGTGACCAATTAATTGGGCCATTACGTAAAACTAGTCTTTCATCAAATGTTTCTTTGAGTAAATCAATTGAACCGTGCGCTGTGTGGCCTGTGGCTCCGTCCTGTTGTAACCACGTATCAACAAGATTAATGCCAGTTAATTGAGGTACGAGAGAATTATTAATCATGTTCCTATACCGTTCATCAAGACATATGGACCAATGATTCCGCCAGTTTATAAGGCGCACCAAAGATTAACTTTGTGTGGCTGTTATGGTATTTCAACAAAAGCTTGTTGATTATCCTCACTGCACATGCGAGAAATCTCTTTATTTACATACCCATTAAACCAAAAATGAGTTTCATCGGAGAACAAAATTTTGATTAGAAATTCAATATCAATATCAATTTGTGCTTCAGCCCATTCGCAAAATTGACGGCGGAAACGATGATTGCTTGGCTTTAATTCCTGCTCAAGTTGAATCTTGAAAGATTTAAAAACAAAATCCCTTCGTTAAATCTTCCATAAAGCAGGAGGACTCTACTACTACTACTTGCTGAGAACGGCGACGAATTGATTGATTTGGATCTTCCTTAATGCTTCCATGTACAGCGTCTACAGCTTCTTCGGTGCACACTGTTCGGCTTCTCATGGAATACAGGTTATAAGTAGGAGTAATTGTGATTCGAAAACGATTTATTGCTCTTCGAATCATCCGATCTGAAGAAAGATTATTTACGCCATAAAATAGACGAAGTTTACAATAAGTAAGTCTATCCATAATTAAATGTCAAACTAAAATAAACAAAATCGATTTTTAGCTGTTGAATCGGTTGTCAAATAAAGCGGTGTTACTAACTAAAAGTTATGGACCTCTAAAACACCCGATATAAGGAGGGTCTTAATGCTACTCCAAAGTCAAACTAATCATTTTGGGGCGTAACTAGGAATCTTAAGAGTCCTCTTATATTTAAGCCATCTTTGAGAAGCTCCACCGGTAGTTGAGCGTAGAATGATGCTGAGAAGGGTATTTTGTTTGTTGACCACTTATTTGCCAATGCAGTCGCTCTGACTCTCTAATACGAAAATTTGCAAGCATCGAGAGATTCAGGAAACTATTGAGTAACTTGCCACATGCAGTCGCTCTGACTCCCTAATACGGAAATTTGCGAGCACCGAGAGATTCAGGAAACTATTGAGTAACTTAATCCAAGAAAAACTCCTTGAATATAGGCCATATTAATCATATATTAATCATATAGGCCAATAAGTTTCGAAATTTTTTGAAAAATTATTGATGTTTAAAATAATGCCGGTATATTCCAGGTCATCAATTTTCAATTAAGAAAGAAACACAGCACTGTTGATCAACTCATAGACTGATTTAAGTTATACGGAGAGTATTCGAAGATTGGGTTTGGCAATACATACCTTTATTAAAAGCAATTGTTAAAATTAACTCAACAAGAAAAACTCAAAAGGGGGATTATCGTTAAAGTTCTGTCAGCCTGTGGAAACTAGGAGGGAATCACTTTCTAAGCATGCTGAAGAAAGTAATTGCACATTTCATCACAAATCGTGTTTTGTTTATGAAAATCGTGTCTTGACTATTTCAATTGCTTAAAACTCGTAGTGAATAGTTTGTATTCGTAGAATGGAGATCTCTACTCTACCTCATATTAATAGATTTTTTCGACACTCTTGATCACAAAACCATCTAGAACGCTCTAGTATACAATGGTATGCCGCTAAAAATCATGTTACTCATTCAAGCCACATACAAAGTTCTCATTGAGGGTCAATCGGGCTATCGAATAGCAAGGGTGCGTATTGTCACCACTTTTGTTTAACGTTATGCTGGAAGTTGTAATGGGGATTGTCATAAACAAGACCAGCAGAATAATATGAAGTATATCGGGAAAATTTTGTGACTTGGAATATGCTGACGACATCTATCTGCTAAGCGACAGGCACAGCGATATGAAACTGCTTGGAGAAACTGCACTGAATGCCGGAATTTACATCAACATCAATGAAACGAAGTCAATGCGTATGGTAAACGTTGGTATCCCTATTTTTATTAACGGCTCCCTAATGAACGATGTCAGCGGCTTTTGCTATTCAGGTATGGAACACTGAACCCATTTCGGAATTTTTAACAGGAACCTAAAATCAACAAACGCTCTAAAAGTGCTTACCAACGGTGCAATGAATAGGACAAATTTGATTTTTCTTTTTTGGTGTCAACAAATTCCAACAGGGATCTATGGATAGCGTTCAGGCAATTCTCCCTGGCATGCGACATCCTAAAATTAAGTGCTACTGGCTAAAATATATGTTGTGAAAACAAGATATGCCCACGAGAGCTGCGACTGATTGGAGTTCATAAGGAAGCCGAAGAATGGTGTTACACAAATGGCCGATTTTAATACACGTAAAACCCAATGATGATGATCTTAATATTCTTTGCATGAGAATTCACTATGACCTTAGTTGGAACGTTCGAGTGGCTGGTTGTGTGGCTTGCGGCGCCGTCCTGCTGAAACCAAAGGTCACTGATGTCAACATTAGGTAATTGTGGCCTCAAAAAATTGGTTATCATGGTTTTGTAGCGCAAAGAATTCACGGTGACAGGGTTTGCTTGTCCATTTTCAAAAAAATATGGGCCGATTATGCGGTCACTTTCTTTGGATGTAATGGTATTTCGAGGACAATATGTGACAATTTCGTTTGTTTACGTTACCGAATTGAAAATGGACCTCATCACTAAAGATGATTTTGTTGAAAAATGTGTTGTTTTTGTTCAGTTTTTCAAGCAGCCAATACACAAGCGTTGGGCGCAAACAATGGTCGGCTGGCTTTAATTTAATGATGCCCAATTTTTGCGAAAGTCGACGAGTTGATGTTCCAGGCTCATTTCCAATACTTTGCTGTACAACGGTTATGTTAGCATCACTACGGCCACTACGAGCGTATTGTTTTGATCTATTGCCAGCAACAGTACCGTGAGCTTCGAATTTAGCAATTACATTACGCACAGCAGTCGCACAAGGAGGAAAAGCCGCTCGAATTTACGAAGTGATACAGTAAAAATTTCACCATTGTTATAGTAAATTTTCACAATTAAAATGCTTTGTTTAAAAGTGCAGCGTTCCATAGTTAAAATTTTCAAATTTTTTACTAAATAAGTGTCAGGTTGACAGCACAATTCTTGACATTTTATCATTTGACAACCAATTTACTTCCTAACCTCCAATTTTCCCAATCTGTAGTTTTTTGTCTAGTGAATCATTCAGCGCATTATAGGGAGAATTTGTACGTTAGTCACACTGTTCGATTACGGAGCGGCCTATCCACTTTCGACATGAATAAATTCAAATCGAATGTCTATAAGCACTCCTTCTAACAACCTGTTTTTTTTAATACCAATTCACCGCACACGGAGAGACAACTCAACAATGGAATCATAAGAATATTTAAAACCTGCAGCGAAGTAGATTCAAATGAATTTGATTTGTTATGGGCCTAAATTTCTGGTTGTAAAAGCGTGAATGAATATAACTTCTCCAAAATTTTAGGCTATTTTCTTGCAGATATATTTAATTTAGGACATTTCAGTCAGGATTGGGTAATTTCAAGACAAGTATACGCTAGTAATTGGTTAGCCAAGGCTTTCGCCTGAAAATAAGGTCCAGTTGTTTTAGGTACCTGGACATTGCTGGCTAGATAGTAATGAAACAGCGGATACATTGACTATTAGTCCGAAACCTTACTTTACAGCACCATCTACTACCATCCTCAATCTAATCAAGGATTGGGAAATTGCCAGATGCTTGGAACACTGGAATGCTCAAAGGGGACTTTGCCACTCTAGGGTGGCGATCAGTTTGCAATTCGGGCTTCGCTCTGATGACTAAAAGTATATCTGAAGAGGGTGGCGGTCACAGATGTGGATGCTTGTAGACTGTGTGTTCTCTGGCTTCAGAGATAGCGGAAGACATATTGTGTGAATGTGGGGTTCTTGATAGGTTTAGATAAAAATGTTTAGGTAGACATAGGGCCTCACTGGGTGACATATTCACCATAATGTTTCAGATCTGCTGGTGTACTTTAGATAGACAGCAGATATGCTTAACAAACTATAGACCGGAAGGGACACAATAGATGTCATTGATCGCAGTGCCCTGCTATAGTGATTGGTCGGAATGATGATATAAAGTCATTTGAAGTCATTTGAATATTTTAAAAAGCTAATGGCAACAATTCTGAATTTTGATTAACGGCTTAAATTACTTTAATGCAAAAAAATTCGTTTTTCCTTTTTTCAAAATTCCTTTTAAAGCTATTTTAAAACCTTCACTCCACTTGCAAATCAATAGATTTTGATATAAAATTGCAACTGCCAACCATCAATTGTGCTCAATTCCCAATATTCAATATTCAATTGCCTTAAATTTCTCAAACCTTTATTGATTTTTTTCTTTCATTTTTTTATTTTTTTGTCTTCCCTGTGTGTTCATTGAGCCTTCAAATGTTTATGGCCGCATTTTAAATCCATTAATAAATTTCCTCATTTAACATTCAGATCCACATGCTTTTTGTAGCCTTAGACAGGTATTTTCCTCCATATGACCTTTGCAATTGTGTGGCAGCAAATGTGAGAGTGGGCGAATTACAGGTATTGCCAGTGAAACAAATTGTAAAATATGTTACCTTTCACATAAAGCAGAAAAATGCCAAAAAAAGAGAAGAAAAAAAAAATCGCAAACATTTTTAAGGCTTAAAATTCCTTTGTCTGCTACCATTTTTAGGTGTAGTTCTCTACACGTATGTGTGTTAGTGGCCCCATAAATAACCAAAAATATGGTAATGCTACCGACAAATGCATACCAATGTGGGCATATTATTGTAACAAATGCTCATCATATGCATACATATTAAGAGCAGAGATATAAAGGAATAAATTCTTAAAAAACCGAGGAGTTATTAAAAGAGTTTATTAGTGGACAATTATAACAGGAATAGTTGAAATAAGATGGTTAGCTGTTCATAGACAGGTTCTTTTAGAGCAAGGCTTGCCAGAGAGAAAACTGCATTTATGGTAGTAGTAGTAATACATTTTTGCAATGTGTGTTAAGAAAAGAAAATTAAAAGAACACGAATAAAAAATTTTCATACGCAAAGCGATATACATCTGCTTTCATCAACAGCTATTACATAACTGAATGAAATTGTTGTTTATTTGCTGAATACTTTCCTTTTCGTTTGGTTGTATATACACAACATACATATATATGAAGCAGATAATTCTTATGCGCTTGAGCGCTTATCTGGCACTGAATGATTTAGAAAATTTTTGTTTTATAACCACAATGCTGACATCTAAATATAGCCTACATCTGCGTTTGCTTTCAGACGGTATCAACTAACACTTGTGAGAAATCATCCTAAAGGGTTTTCTAGTTCCAAATCTGTAAACTTTTCAATAATTCAATTTCGATTCCAAACTACGTAGTCACTTAGATATGCTTGCCAGTTCACGGGAGCTGGCATAAACGCTTGGTGATCGGTAAAAGCTTGTGTTTAAGCTAGGAGAGCATATTCAGTCTGCCTACGCACGGTAGTCTATTGTATGCATATATAGGAAAAAAGTCTGCCTTGAACCTGAATTCTGATACCACGGTTACTGGAACCGTCATTCTAATCATGATATACTATATGTATATATAGCTTATTGGAGATGAAGAAAATTTAGAATCCACAGCTTCAGAGTATATTTCAATCGTGACGAAAAGAATTTTGCAAGTACATTAGTCTTGCTAAGTTTTTCTTCATTTAGATCGAATTCGAATGGTGTTGATTGTAAAAATCCCAAGTTTTCTTATGTGTGTGAAAATAAATTCGAATTTAAAAAGCAATGAAACCAACCTCCAATTTGGGTTAACAGAGTACTGTTATGAGGTTAACAGTGAGCATATACAAAATGTAAAATATCTTCAGAGTATAACTAGACATTTCGGGAAAATATGAAGCAGCTTACACATACCATTATATACAAATGGTGATCCAAGGGGTCTAGCATAGAGCCCATATAGTGGTATTTATGTCTGGAAAATTACCGGATTTGAGAATATATAATTTAAAACAATCAATTTTTTGAAAAATCTGAAAATTCTTGGAAGAATGAGCGACCATTTGTCTAAAATATGGAAGTGCTCACATAAACCACTATATACATATAGTGGCCCAAAGGATCTAGTTTAGAGCCCATATAGTGGGATGTCTGGAAAAATCACTCGATTTAAGAAAATATAATTTAAAAAATCAATTTTTTTACAAATCTGAAAATTTTTGGAAGAATTAGCGACCATTTGTCTAAAATATGAAAGTGCATATAGTAGCCTAAGGGATGTAATGTACAGCCCATATATGTCTGGAATATTCACTGGATTTGAGAAAGTGGAATTTTAAAAAAATCATCTTTTTGAAAAAGCAAAAATTCTTGGAAAGATGAGTAACCTTTTTTCTTAAATATGTGTCGAACTTTAAATTTATGCAGAAGCATACCTTTCACCGGTATGATTGTTCCACTAGTAACTAATAAACTGAGGATACCTTACAGCAACATTGTAGAATATATTTTTGACATAAGTACACGCAGATATATTTCGCGCTTTCCTTACCAGAATAATCAGATGAGTTTTGAAAATCTATTTAAATTTAGGAGCCTTATTTTCGCACTTAGAGTAGTAACTATTCAGCAAACCGATTACATTTTTAGGGTTTTAAAAGTTTGTAGATCTGTGAGGTGGTAGAAGACTAATTCAACCGAAATATAGAAACGCTTCCCACGCTTCCATTTTAACTACGGCACATTAGGTCATGTCGAAATCTTAAGCAACGCAAAGTGGCTTAGAAACCCAAATCCCGTCTGCATTTTTTTTTATGAATTTTAGCAGTTAATTAGCCGTGAAATTTGACACCACTGGATTGTTTTTTGTGTGGCTATGTTAGAGTTAGTGAGCTGTTCTCAATCCTAGTACTAAGTTGCATAGCTCAGTGGAAACTATACTCTGGAAAGCACAAGCAGGATTCCAGTAGGTGCTGTGCGGAGTCTACTGACCCCAACAATATCTTATATCTTCTGCTTGCTGTTATTGAACATGAGTTTAATACCGTATACCGATCAGCGCTGTGGGATGCATTAGGCAGCAAGGGCATACCGTCTAGAATTGTAACCTGTGATACTATACAGGTGCGAAATGCGATGTACGCTACAAAGGGAATGAATGTGCACCCATTAAGACCGGTATAGGCGTAAAGGGCTTCATTTTTGTATCCCACATTGTTCTTATTGTTGTGGATCGTGTAAACTAGCAAATAAACGACTGGGCACCATATGGCATACGATGATTTCACATACGATATTTGTTTTTGGCTCATTGTTTTGATGGTGGCAGATGCAAAGGAAACTTCACGTTCTATCCGATAACGCCGGAAAAGCCTGGTTGGAAGTCAAAGCGGGAAAGACTAAATTAAAATTGAGTAGCAGATAATCAAAGATGTAGGCGTTATCTCTTACCTGGGACAGCACTATAACAAAGGACAGTGGTTATTATGGATTTCATTCTGTGCAGAGAGTGTGGCATCCAAATAACATCTAGTAAAATTGAGAATCTTTGACAGTAGCATCAGTGCTACTGTGCTTGACTTTAAATTGTCGAAGAAGACTACTAAAGCGGCTTAACAAATGCTTGAGCCAAATTCTTCGTATCCTTTGGCCGAAAATGACCAATAACCTTCGGCTGTAAACAAATTAAATATAAAATCTGCAGAGGTAGATGGACATGGATCGGCTATATATTTATCGACTGTTTTTTTCAGAGGGTCATAGCTTTGAGTTGGCAACACTGCTTTATTTGGCAACAAATTTAACAGCTGATGGTTGCTTTTTGTTTTGGCTGGACTTACACCAGAGCAACGCTTGCAAATTGTTGAAATTTTTCTATCAAAATAATGGTTCTGTTCGTCAAACTTATCGTCCACTTCGTCCATTTTCAGAGCGGATAATTCGAATAAAAATGGACTCTTTTCGGATCACCATTACTCTTACTGATAATGTGAATCCTGTAAGACGCCAAACAGTGTCTACTAAAGAAACTGTAGCTGCTGTACATTGAAGAAGATTCAAAGCAATCAATTCGTCGCCGCTCTCAGCAACTGTGGTTGGTTCATCCACTTTAGAGCAGATTTTACAAAAGGATCTTGGCTTAAAAGGATCTTGGCTCAAAATTCAACTTGTTTAGGAAGTAAAGGTAAGAGATCATCGTATCCGCTGTCAATTCGCTGAAGGCGGTGAAGTACAAATTAATATTGGTATTCGATATCCATTTAAAATTACGATTAAGCCCATTTTTGGTTGAATGGATACGTAAATAAGCAAAATTTTCTTATTTAAAATGAGGATAATGCACAAGCTTTTGTCAAAACATCATTACATTTACAGAAAATTACTGCTTGGTGCGCTTTATAAGCAGGCGGAGCCATTGGTTCATATGTCTTTTTTTCTTATCTCGATTAGCTGGCATTAGTCTTCGTTCCTACAGCCATGACATGCGCTTGATTAACATCTGCAGGGTTATAGACATCCTGGCAGGCTTCGTTATATATAGAATGGTTAAAAACAAATCCTCATCTCGGAACATGACCTGTAACCAAGAGAAGATCTGGGCGAAAAACCGAAAAAAAGAGAGAGAATTCGTTGACATTCCTTTTTGTTTCTTTCTACTTGTGTAGGGTAGGCCATCTATCAGTCTTAATTTGAACCTGCGGTTATTCCGAATCTGGTAATACTTATGTCTTTCTGTTCTGTCACAAAATTCAGTATATTATGTCCACTAAACGAAATGAATCTATTTACAAAAAAAATTTGGTTGAAGAGAAAAACCAACAGTTCGTAAAATTAGTTTCATTGTTGATGCACCAAGCTTGTACAGTGCATAAACCTGAAAATATCGAAACTGGGTCTGAGAGTGTGCTTGAGAATCGATCAACACGCACTAGTTTACGTCGAATATTATGAAATGATCTCGGGGTGATGCCTTTCAAAGTTTAATTAGTTCAAGAGTTGAAGCCGCATGACCATCCGCATCGTTTACGCTTCGCTAGAGGGGCCAACGAGAAACTGCACGATAATGTCGATTTTATCACAAAAAATCATCTTTTCGGTTAAAGATGATTTTCATCTTAGTGGGTACGTTAATAAGCTAAATTGCTGTATTTGGGGCTCAGAAAACTCAATGCACCCATTACGAGTGACTATTTGGTGCGGCTTGTGGAGCGGGCGCACCATCGGCCCATATTTCTTTAAAAATAAGGACAGCGCAACCATTACGGGCAATGGTATTGATGTGAACGATGTTTGGTTTCAACAGGATGGCGCAACTTGCCACATATATCATGTCACAATCGATTTATTGCGTCAAACGTTTGATGGCCGTTTAATTAGCCAAAATTGTGATGTAAGTTGACACCGTTGGATTATTTTCTGTGGGGCACCGTTGAAGACAAGTGCTATGCCGACAAGCCAGAGACAATTGAGTATTTGAAAACCAACGTTAATGGAGACACCTATTGAATTGATTTACGCTTGAGCAACGTTGCGAAATTATTAGAAAATTTATTTTCAAAACAAAGACAATTGGTCGGAAATTGCTCGAAAATATCGTACAAAATTTGATCGCAGAGAGGTACCAACAGGCATATGCAAGTTTATTGCTAAAGTTCGTGAAAATGGTTTCATTATTGATGCGCCAAGATGTAAGCGTGTACTCCCGAAAATATCGAAGCTGTGTCTGCGAGTGTGAGTGAGAATTGAAAATCTCGGTATGACGCCTTATAAAGTTCAATTGATCCAAAAGTTGAAGGCGCATGAACATCTGCTTCGTTGTCGATTCGTTAGATTGGCCAACGAGAAACTGCACGATGATGCCGATTTTGCCATACTTGGGGCTCAGAAAACACAAACGTGATCTTACAGAAGCCAATGCACCCATTACGAGTAACCGTTTGGAGCGGTTTGTAGAGTGGAGTCATCATTGGCCCATATTTTCTTGAAAATGAGGACGGCGCAACCATTAGGGTCAATAGAGACACCTATCGCGCCGTGATAACTGATTTTTTGTGCCCGCACTTCATGGTATTGATGTGAGCGACGTTTGGTTTCAACAGGATGATGCAACTTGCCACACATCTCATGGCACAATCGATTTCTCTTTTCAGTGGGACGCCGTTAAAAACAAGTTATGTTATGCCTACAAACCAGAGACAATTGAGCATTTGAAGGCCAACATTCGTGCTGCCATTGCCGATATACGAGCCCATTCGCTCGAAAAAGTTCACGAAAATTGGTCTGATCGAATGGGGTACTGTGGAGCCAGCCGCGGCAGCCATAGGAATGAAATAATATTTCACTTCTAAACGGAACAATTGTACTTAAAAAAAAGTTGGAAAAATTCCAAACCATTTTTGTTTTATTGCAATTTTAAATTTAAACTTCTAAGTGGCCCAATAGTATGTAAAGGAAATGAACGATAATAATCTTAAATAAAGGAAAGGCAAAAAATGTTGAAGATCAGAACCATATCTTCAACAGAGCCAATCGATTCTATCCATAAAACTCTATCGATTTGCCCAAATACGCTTCAAAATTTTGCTAAAAGAGTCTACGTCTCTGTGCGTGGCTGTGATGGACGTCGTTCTGATTATTTTCATTAAAAATTTCCAATTCTTGTTGAAAATCTCTTTAGTTTTCATAATTTTAAAACTCTGCTGCTTTCTATAGCGCACTTAAAATATATTATGACATATTTAGAGCAGTTGCATTTTAGCCTCTATTTGTATAACCATATTCCTGCTAACAAATAAAAAAAAATCTGTTTCATTTTTGCTCTAATAATAAGCATTTTGTTGAGCTTTTGTAAATTTAAATGCCACAAACGAAATAAATATTAATTTAGAACTCAACTAAGAATGGCTTAAAATTAGTTGTAGTTTTTCAATGGATTTTATTTTCAATATAAATCAGAGATTTTGAAAGGAAAATGCAAATAAAATTATGATTTGTTGATGTACAAGGTACATAATAGGAATATTAGTGGGCATTAAAAATACAATTGATTGGATAAAAGAAGCATTAGATAGTTAATACCATTTTGCTTCTAAAGCTTTTCTAAATAAGCTTAATAAAAGTAAATTGAAAAAATTTTGTTTGATCTCCTTAAGATAAGTAATCCAAAGACCATGCTAAACATATTATCAGTTGATATCCAAATGGTCCGCCATCTAACGTTTTTTTTCAACTAGTGCTTATTTCGTGAATAGTAACACTTAGCTCATGTCTGATTTGACAGATAATTAGTTTTATCCTTCCGCTGAACGAAATTGTTTGTGTATACGCTTGAACAACGCTGGGAATCTGGGCCTGCCATCGACTTACAAAAGATGCCGATTTTGCCAAAAAAATCATCTTTTCAGATGAAGCTCATTTTGATCTTGGCGGGTATGTAAACAAGCAAAATTGTTGCATTTGGGGCACAGAAAACCTGCACGCACACATTGAAAAGCCGATACACCCAAGACGAGTCACTGTTTTGTGCGGATTTTGGTCCAGAGGCAGAATTGGGCCATTTTTCTTCGAAAATGAGCAAGGAGTGGCCGTTGCAGTCAATGGCGATCGTTATCGGATCATGTTGAACGAATTTTTGTTCACAAAAATTGAAGAGGAGGATATTAACAACATTTGGTTTCAACACGGCGCTACGTGCTACACAGCCGAAGCTAAACTCGATGTTTTGCGCCCTGTTTTTGAAGATCGCATTATCAGCCGCAGAGCTGATGTCGTTTGGCCACCTCGGAGCTGCGATTTGACACCGCTTTGACTAGTATTTGTGGGGTGCCGTCAAAGATAAGTGTTACGCCAATAAGCCAGAGACAATTGACGCTTTAAAGGACAATATTCGTGAAACCATTGGTGAAATACAGCTGCACACAATCGATAATGGGCTTAAAAATTGGACCGATCCTGTAGGCTACTGCGTGGCCAGCCAAGGCAGCCGTTTGAATGAAATTATTTTCGATTATTAACCGGAAGGATTGAGAAAATATTCAGTAGTTTTTTTTTTATAGCATTTAAAAAAAAAAAAAAATTATTTAGCGGACCCTTCATATCATATAGATCTCCGCTTGGGCTTAATAATTCAGGCAGATATCAGTACCACTGTACGAGAGATGGGTAGATCGAACTTTAGAATCAGAAGACGTACGAAATATACATATCGGGTATTTTTTTTACAGTTACACAAGTTTAAATTATAATAAAACAAAGAAATATATTTTTAATATCAATGAAACGGACATTGTTGGATAGAAAATTTTATGACATTAATGTTTAAATATGATTTTTCACTAACTTTTCGCCAATAACTCTTCGAATGTTGATTTTCAGGTTCCAATTGTGTCTTGTGTTTATCGACGCAGTAAAAAGTCAATTGTCTAATCCAAAAGTCAATTGTCTAATTGCACGATTATAGTCGCCATTTAATTGGATCATTAGGTGAAATTAGTCTTTCATAAAAAGTCTGTTTGAGTAAATCAGTTGTAGCACGCGTTGTGTGGCATGTGGCTCCGATTACTTATTTACTTAGGTGGCCTTCACAGAGTGTTTGCTTCAGTGGCCGAACATAGAAGATATTTCCAAGCGCTATGGTCTTCTGCACTACTTCTCCAATTTCTGACACCAGTTTTTGGAATGTCTTCCTCTACTTGATCCATCTATCGATTTTTTGGTCTTCCCTTCTGCGTAAACCATTACCAGGTTCGTTCTCAAAAAACTTCTTAGCAGAAGCATGTACATCCATTCACACAACGTGACGTAACCAACGTAGTCGTTGCAATTTAATACGTTTATTTATGTCAATGTTGGCACATAGCTCATACAGGTAATGGTTCATACGGCGATGTTGTCGTCAACTCTGATGAGTCTATAAATTTTACGAGAATTTCTCTCTCGAATGCTCCAAGCACTGCCTCGTCTGCTTTGGCAAGCACACATGCTTCAGAACTATATAACAGCACGGGTAGTATCAGTGTCTTATGGCTTCGTTCTTAAACTGCTTGCGTAATCCAAAATAGCATCTATTTACCAGTATTGTTCTTCTTTTTATCTCAAAACTGATGTTGTTTGTTTTGTTTATGGCAGCGCCGAGGTAGATAAAATCGCTGACTATCTCGAAGTTGTAGTTTCCAACTTTCACTGTTTGCCGCAGTCTACTGTACATTTTGTGCGTTTATACCATCAACTTCTTCGTTTTACTGCCAGGCCTACTTTAGCATATTCTTTCTCGACTTTTTCAAAAGTTTTAGTAACTGCTCGCAATGTTTAATTCATGATGTCGATGTCGTTTAACCTTTCGCAGCAATATGTTAAAAAGATTACACAGATTACAAGATTGTCTCCCTATCTGAAATCTCGCTTGATACTGAACTGTTTGGAGATGTTCTTTCCTGTTTTAATTGAGGATCGCGTGTCATCCTACAAAGTAGTGCTAGTTTTGCAGGGATACCAAACTCAGGCATAAAACACACTGTAGTCGACAAGTAGATGGTAGGTGTCAATCTGTTTTTTTTTATCTTTTCAAGACGTTGGCATTACGTAAATATTTAACCATTGGAGGATTTGCCAAGTCTAAAGCCGCACTGATATGGCCAAATTATCTTGTCGACTTTAGGTTTTCAATCTTTCACAGAGTACCCTAGATAATATTTTATATGTGATGGGAGGTCAGCATGATTTATGCCAGCTAATTGAGGTACTAAAAAATTTCTCATCATGTCCCTATAACGTTTACTAGTGTTAATAACATTCTGAGCACCATTGTTTTTGAAAATATATGGTTCAATAAAGTGCTACAGTAATTTTCTATGGATGTAATGGTGTTTCGATAAAAGCTTGTGTATTATCCTCACTCCAAGTGCGGCAATTCAGCTTATTTACGTACCCATTTAACCAAAATTCGCCTTCATCGAACAAAAAAATTTTGAAGTGAAATCAATCATTGATTTGCTAGCGTTGCCCTGGTGTAAGTCTATCCATAATGAAATGTCACACAAAACTGAAGAAAAAGCTAAATTATCAGCTTTTAAATCGGTTGACAAATAAAGCAGTATTGCTAACTCGAAGTTACGAACTTTTAAAAAAACCTCTGACACTCTGACTGTAAAGTTTTACGGTGTACAACTCAACTTAGTTGAATTAAAATTTCAGTTGAAAAACAGTTGTCGAATTTCAACTGAAACTTCAATTCAACTTAGTCGAATTGTAAACCATAATAGGGGCATATATATTTCTAGATTACGCGAATTCAGCCTTCACCGGCGATTTATTGATGGAAACGGATAATAACACGGGAGCTTACTTTGATTAACTTGGATTTTTGATCTTTCTAAACTGCACTATATTTCAGAAAATTATTGGGAAACTTTGTGTAGCAGTTGTGTGGTAGGTAAGACACCCACTTATCAACCTAAAAGTTCTAGGCTAATTCCAAGCTAGGTTAGTTTAGGTTAGTTTATGTGAGCCGCTTGCGATAATGCTAAACTTTACAGAACAGACTCATTAAAGCGGCCGAAAGCCGGACATGAGAGAAACCCAAAAAAGATCTCCACCTAGAGACCCAAAAACTTTCAGTTTCCTCGTGTAATCTAACCGCTATCCTTGACTAAATCAATAAACTAAGACAGTCCATAATATGGAAGTGAAATCTACCCAAGTGCCTTGGTCTAGGTTCCCATGGACGGGACAGTCTGAGAGAAGGTGTTGTATCGATTCCGCTTCCTCCTCAACCTGATAGCTCCTACAGTAGACATGAACCGGGCGTTCCATGCACTCTAATATGCGAAAGAGATACATCCCTTTCCTTAAAAGAGAAGGCAAAAGCATTCTGGATATTCTTCAAGTGGTAATATTGATAAGCCTCTGTTCTTTCTTGCACAGTGCTCATCTGCTTATCAAACTCCACAACGCACCCAGAGAGCGTAGTGTGCACTCAGCAGAAATTTCGTTCTCTCGGATGGCCGCATGACTCGGAACCCCTATCACTTCGGCATGATCCGTTTCAGCCAGCTAGAGAATGCAGCTGAGTAGACATTTTCATTTAGTCACGTACGAGTTAGAAGCACTGATAGTGGCAAGACTGCCTACGTAGATTCTAATAAGATTTAATTCCTGGACACGCTTAGCGGTGCTGTCTATAGCATAAATTGCGGCCTCAGAAACGGTGTAATCCATATTTTTAGAATAGAAACCCGATCCTGTACCCGCTTTCGTTTTCGAGCCACCGGTATATACCGCGATTGTGTCATCTTGGAGGATAGAGCCGGCAGCTAGCTCAATCCTAGAAGGTACCGTACTGCCGTAAGCTCTACCGTAGTTCATATTAGGCACCGCCCAATCTGTCCAAAGCTTGAGATTCGTATGTCCCTTTCTATTAGATGATACCGTGTACAATGCGTATGTGCCTTAGTCCACCCGACTCGCAGAGTTTAAGTACAGACACATTTGACAAGGATATCGAGGGGTGATATGCTCAGCAATGTCTCCAGAGCGGCTTGAGGAGTGGAACTCATGGCAGTGGTGATTGCAAGTCATGCTAGCCTCTGCACCCTATTTGGAACAGCCAGTTGTGACCTAATATCCACCGCCTTCTACCAGACAATGGCGCTATAAGTGAGGATTAGTCTATTGATCACAGTGTACATCCAATGAGGTCTAAGAATCCCATATTTACCCAAGGGCGCTCCTGCAAATGTAGAAGGCACATAATGCCTTTCTAATTCGACACTCAGCATTACATTTCCAAAAAAACTTCGAGTCCAAAATCACGCCCAGATATTTAGTCTTTTTCGAGAATTGCTGAGTAATGCCGCTAAACTTTGGCGGCCTAAACACCGGTGTCTTATACCGCTTGGTAAACAGAACCGTTCTCCTTGCCCAACTCGAAAGAGAGCCGAGGAACGATTTAATCAGCTCGCTTAATGTGCGAAGAAATTTGCCGCTGACAAGCCAGACTATCTAACAATTTTGAACAGCGGCACTACCTTATAACACCAGCTAGCGACGGGTTATGAGTATTACGCTTCTTTAACTAATATAACCTCCGTTCGAAGCCGGTGTTAACTGTAATTTCCTTTCAATTGGAGGAGTCCCTCTTGTTCCAGTCGGAACGTGACGTGAATTATGTATGTATTTATTACTCACCCACCTTGGACAATACCGTGTGACACTAATCTAGGTTCCAAGTCATGAGAGCATCCGTGGGAATGAAATTGCTAATGAGTCTGCAATTAAAAGGTCACCACATCCTTGGATGTGATTTTTGTGTAAAAACAAATTCACATTCTCTGGGTTGTGCTATCGAATTCTATAGATAAGTAGGCAGCAGAACCACTTTTAAAATATGAAAAAATTTTCGGCCTACCATGTCAAAGAATAGAACTAAGACTATGTTGGCCGCTGTTTTTGCACTCTAGTGCCGAACTTGTAGCAGTGTGTTTACCGCGAAGTCTGACCGGCGGGTATTTCTGCCACCATGGTTGTCAGTGGTCACAGGGATCTGTATACCCATATGACTATGGTCAAGCCGTCTTGTGGAAGCAATGCGGTGGCTGTGGTTTAAAACCAAAATCGCATGCAATTGGAAATCGTTATCTAAAGAAAAGCAGGAGTGTTAGATAAGCTCTGATTATTGACCAATGCAATTTCATGTCTAAATGCATGGCTTCATGTTCAGAGTTGTGATAAGTTATCATGTGGCTTCTACACCACGCAATGAATTGCCCGTCGGCGCATTGTATTGACGCGTGCTTTAAGCACCGTAGGGGTAGCCGATATGATGACATTAGGGTGTTCCTTACATGTATGGACCAATTTTTATTGTAAAATTTAGTTCCGTATTCGCCCACTAGTTGTCGAAATTTTGTTTCTTAAGAATTTAAAATATTTTGACAGTTTGTGAGTGGATGGAGCACGCCTACCGGTGCAATTTCGCATATTTAATATTTGTTTACTTTTGCTTGGGGAGGAATTCGATTAGACTTCTTCCGTCCGTTTGATTCATAGCCTCATTATGAACTTTGTATTAGCTTATGTTCTGAAGATTTTCTGGCTATGTGTGTGGGATGATACTGATCATTTTTTTCGAAAGTATTGATTTTTTCTCACTGAGACTACAAGGATTACATACTCATCTGCATTAGGAAGAGCGATTAGTTTAGTTCTTAAGGTTATCACCTTGGCAGTAATATCTATGTCTTAGGCTACCCTACACCTTTGATATTGTGGTTCAAACATCGGTCTTATTCTTGATCAATCTCTAGGTAAGGCGACATGTGCTGATTAATTCCTAACTTTTTAACATTTCTATTACATTGGCTCAGCAGTTATTTGAAGTATTTTTCAATATTATTAGTAAAACTTACTTTCTCTTCTTTCCTTTTTTCCTTCAAAAATTTGATGAAATTCGTTTAATTTAATTTTTAATAATTTTTCTTTTTTTAGGACGAAAAATTCGATTTATTACGTTGCACGTAATTATTGAAAAATTTAAGCCATCATTTCTGGCATCCGATATTGTTTTTTCACTGAAACGAGGGAGAAATTAATGTTTTATTGGAAAACCATATCCAATATGATTTTTTTATATACTCGTCGATATGGATACGGGTATTGTTTGCAACACGTTGCATGTAATAAAATTGACAACATATTTGGTAACACAAACAATGCGTGGTAGATATGACGTTAACGCTGTTGGTGGCGGTGGTGGTAGATTCACAAGTTGGTCAGCGATAAATGGCAACAGTATCCTTTGGGGAAACATAAAAATGTATGTAACGAATGTTCTTTTTGTTTTGTATCCATTTCTTTATTCATTTATTGTTTAACTCTTTTTTATATATAAAAATACAAGTTTTTGGTAACATGTTATATAGAGTATGGTAGGAACAGTGGTGCGAAACAGAATAATCGATTTTAATTTTTTTGGTTTAATTTGGAAATTTTTATGATTTAAAACGAATAAAAATTTAATACTTTTACTTAATTTTGTCGTACGGTATCTAATGGTATTCAAATGTTATTAAAAATATTAAACACTAGCTAGAACCCGGCGTACTTCGTTACCCCATCTTAATTATTATCTCAAATGCTATCTTAGTTAAATTTTTTACTCTTTTTCAATATTTTGTCCCTATACGTAGTTTCTTCCCTATGGCTTCTTCCAGAAAAATACTGCAGATTTTAGCTGTATATAGTCTTCAAACAAACACACATTCATTTTTATTTAGTATACGTATATAGATAGTGTTTATCGAGTGTGCTTTCTGCAATACCCGCTTTTTGGCTGATGTGTATGGATAACGAAGCTTATTCAATATTTATAACCGAATCTCACCCAGTTTCTGACTAATGATGTGTATTGTTCTCGATATTTGAACTTTATTTAGAAGTTTCTACTATTACCGTTCTCACGATATACAAAAATTAATATTTACTTTGTATAAAAGGCACCATGCCCATTTACTTAATTCCGCCCACTTTTTGACCGATAATTTATCTTGACTATAAAGTCGAAAAGAACAAATTCAGAAGCTTTTAATTTAACTGTTCTCAAGATATAACGAAATCAATATCAATAGCTTGTATGTAAGGTACCACATGCACTTTAATTTAACCGTTCTCAAGATATACAGAAAACAATATCTATTTCGTAAAGGAGATACTACGGTCACTTCCCCAATTCCGCTCACTTTTTGCCTGATGATTTAAATTGAGTATGAAGACTTTCAGATCAAATACTGAAAGTTTAGGTTTAACCATTATCAAAATATATTGAAATCAATATTTAGTTTGTATTAGAGATACCATATCTTCTTTTTGCATAATGATTTGTATTGACTACGAAGTCATTTAGACCAAACTCAGAAGATTTTGCTTTAACCATTCTCAAGATATACAGTAATCAATATTTAATTTGTGTGGAGGTACCACGCCCACTTTTTGCCTGATGATTTGTTTTGACAATGAATCTCTTTGAGACCTTTCTGTTATAATTTTGATGTTGTAGACAAATAAATATTTAATTTGTATAGGCATGGCCTAGTTGGAATATTTGATATACAGAGAGATACTGTAAAAATTTCAAGAAAATTGGTTCAGTCGTCTATAAGGCACAAAAAAACATACATACATACAAGCACACATTCATTTTTATATCGACCCCTTTGCGCGAAATTATCGTATGTTACATTTTTAACAAAATCGACTTTTTGATCGAAATGTATTCCAAAGTCACAAGCTGACCATACATAACATTATATCGATATTCATAACACTTAGGGAGATATAACATTTAAAAGTTGGTGTTGATGCTACTAGTCAAAGCAAAAAATATAGTAATTAAGCCCACCTGCAAAATTTGGTTTTTGTAGCATACAACAATTTTGCACAAATGGGTCGATATGTTAGATGGTAGGAATAGTAGGACAAAAAAAAAAACAAAAAAAAAATCAATTCTAATTTTTTTTCCAAAAATTGTTTATCCATTTCTTATTTTTGTCCTACTGTATCTAACTGTATTCTAATTTTATGAAAAATATTTAAAATATAACATTGAATACATTTTTTCTACCAAAAAACTGTTTAATTTTTATATTTTTATTTAAAATATTTCTATTTTTTTCTACTTTTATTCCACTCTCATTATTATACTTTTTAATTTTTGTCTAAAATATTTCTCCGTTTTTCCTACTTTTGTTTCACTGTCATTTTTAATACCCATTTTTCAAAAATTTTGTCTCAAATATTTATCTTTTTTTTCTAGTTTTGTTTCACTGTCATTATTAATAATTTTTTTTTTAATTTCTGTGTACTTTTTTTAAATTTCCATCTAAAACAAAAGTAGAAAAAAAGGAGACATTTTTTTCTAGTAGAAAAAAAGGAGACATTTTTTTCTACTTTTGTTCCACTGTCATTACAATAAATTTTTTTAAATTTTTGTCGTAAATGTTTCTCATTTTTTCCAACTTTTGTTCCACTGTCAGTATTAATAAATTTTTTTAAATTTTTGTCTCAAATATTTCTTATTTTTTTCTACTTTTGTTCTGTCATTATTAGTACACTTTTTTAAATTTTTGTCGTAAATGTTTCTCATTTTTTCCAACTTTTGTTCCACTGTCATTATTAATAAATTTTTTTAAATTTTTGTCGTAAATATTTCTCATTTTTTCCAACTTTTGTTCCACTGTCAGTATTAATACATTTTTTTAAATTTTTATCTCAAATATTTCTTATTTTTTTCGACTTTTGTTCCACTGTCATTATTAATATACTTTTTTAAAATTTGGTTTCAAATATTTTTCCTTTTTTCTACTTTTGTTCCACTGTCATTATTTATACACTTTTATATTTAATGCCACGTTGTATGCAAAGAAAAAAAATTCATTTAAATTTCATTTGCCTCAACAAAAAGAAAAAAAACAACAACTTGTGACGGTTTAATTTAGTTGGCTCCGTGTCCTGTGACCAATAAAAGGATTATAATACAACAACAAAAACAATAGCAAGAACTATAAAAATATTGACTTCTTGTAACCCATAGCTTTAATGTTGTCAATATTTATTGCCTTTAACGTTTTTGTCGTAACACTGTGACTACAACTAAAGAACAAAAGCCATAAATTTAAACATAAAATTCCAAGAAGAAGAAGAGGGATAAAAGGGATTAAAATGGGTTAAAAAAAGGATTAACCTGTCAATTAAAATGGATAAAAATAAATTTCAAAAGCGAATTAATTAGGAAAAATAGTTAAAAATACAAAAGAGTAAAAATACAGATTTTTAAAAATGTTCGTGATGAAAAAAGTCCTCAATGGAACTTGTTTAAGAAACAGAAGGACCGCTATAGTGTAGTTTTTTGTAATCCAGTTTTTTTTTTTTTTTAATTTTATAAGAGATTTTTACATGGCATTCAAAGACTTTTTAGGTTTTTTTGAAATACATAAACATTTTCAAAAATTAAAAAGTACCATGGGGGTACTTTCTTCATATTGGCACTGTAGAGCTTAGCTGGTTATTACTTTTTCTTTATTTGGAAAAGAAAACAATATTAAATAAGTTTAAGTAGAGATTTTTCAACATTCGTTAACAGTAAATTGTTATTATTTTAATGAGGGCTGGAAAATAAAGTACCAACTGGTTATTTTCTAAAAAACACAAGAGCATTATATTTAATTAAATATATTAATATATAGAAAAAATAAGGAATTTTTAAAATAATTTCAAGGGGTTTAAAAAGTACCAAAAAAGTACTTCATTGAAAAAATGTTCTGCGAAGTGCTATCCTAATTATACTAAGTTTTATATAAAAAGGATCAAATATTTAAAAAGTAAGAGCCATAATGCTTATTAAAACAATGATCAAATTTAAATAAGTAGTTTAAGAGATTCTCAAAAGTAATAAGATGGTACTTTTTTATAAAAAAAAGAAAATGAAGCGTTATAATGTTAATTAAATTCCTTAATTTGGAACAATATTTATGAATGACAGTAAAAAGAACATTTTGAAAAAAAAACAAAGATAATAAAAATTTGTAATTGTTTTAAGCATGTTGAAAGTACCAAAAGGGAATTTTTACGCCAATAGGTGAATCAGTAATACGTAACTATATTGTTTTCGAAATTTCTTAGTAAAATTGAAGTGAGCTTTAAGGGCACTTTTCACTTTTTATCATTATTACAACTTACTTGTAAGATAAAGTTAACTTTTTCAAAAATATGGCATTACCGGAACAATATCGATAGCTCTTGCCAAGTTAAACAAGTTCTTTAAAAACGCAGTGGCCACGACGTGTTTTTTTTTTGTTATGTTTGATCATTTTGTTTATATTGGGTAGGCCATCTATCGGTTTGAATTTGAACCAGCAGTTATTTCGAATTTGGCAATACTTATGTCATTCTATTCTATCACAATATTCAGTATATTATCTTCATTGAACGAAATGAATCGATTTACGCTTGAACAACATTGGGATTTATTGGCGATTTATTTCCAAAACAAAGACATTAGGACGGAAATTGCAAAATAATCCAAAAAATTGAAAAAATCATATTTTCGTATTTGTGGTTCAGAAAACCCAAATGGGGTCATACAGAAGCCTATGCATCCATTACGAACGCCTGTATGGGCTTAGCCCATATTTCTTTGAAAATGAGGACGGCGCAACGATTACGATCATTGGAGACACCTATTGCACCATGATAATCGATTTTTTGTGCCCTCTCTTCATAGTATTGATATGAACGATGTTGGGATTCAACAGGATGGTGCAACTTGCCATACATCTCATGGCACAATCGATTTCTTTTTTCTGTGTGGCGTCGTTAAAGACGAGTGTTATGCCGACATATCAGAGACGATTGAGCATTTGAAGGCCAACATTCGTGCTGCCATTGCCGAGATACGACCACATATACTCGAAAAAGTTCTCGAAAATTGATCCGATCGAATGGGGTATTGTGAGGCCAGCCGCGGCAGCCATATGAATGAAATAATATTTTTTTCCAACCAGAACAATTGTACTTCATAAAAAAAACAAAACATCATGTTGCAACATATTGTGGTTGCTGCCGCATGCATTTTTTTATTTTATTAGTATTTGTTAAAGTGAACCCATGATTAGTATTAATAATTTTTTTCTTATGTTTCTATTACAAAGCTGTACTTGCAACAGGGCAAATTATTTAAAAAGGTTCTTATAAACTTAATTTGGGTCGTTGCCACCTGCAGTCCTTTTTTATTTTGATAATAACTTTTATAAGGGAACCGTGATTTTATTAAAAAATTATTTTCTTTTTATATAAAACTATTATAATGAATTTTACTTGCAGCATTAAACATTTTTTAATTAAAAAAAGCAGGTTGCCACATAATTTTTTCATGCCACATAAAATATTTTTTAAAATAGTTTTTATGTTAAAATTAAACATTCACTAGCGTAATAATATTTGTTTGTTTATAATGTTGCAATGCTTTTTTAATTAAAAAACTTTCTTAATTTCCCCGTATTTTCATTTTGTTTTCTTTTTTTTTTTAATTTCCATTATTTCTTCAATTATTTTGCGGTCAATTTTATAAACCAGAAAATTTAATTTCATGCCATGTTGACAGTTTTTACAGCAACGCAATGTGCCTCAAGAGTTTTTTTTTACCATGAAAAAAAAAAGAATACCGAAAGTGTGTATTAGGTCATTGACAGTAATTTTTTTGCCTATAAGCCTGCCTAAATGTATGCTTTAAAAAACTGCAGGCTTATTTGCACAAGTGCGTTTGTGCTATGCAAACGTATTGATGCTTTGCGGTAACCAAAAGCATTGCCCGAGAAAGTTACCAATTACAATTTTGGAGATTAAGCAAAGCATAAAATTTAATTGGCCACAAACGTTAAAAATCAAGCCAAAAAACTAAAATATTAAAAAATATATAGCGTTGAAAAATAATACATACATACTCGTATATATTTCAGTTGCATAAACAAATTAAAACTTGAAAGCCTACAAGTATACTTTAAAAATTGTTACAACATTGATGATGCATTTTGCTAGAGAAGTTCGCTCTCTTTTTAAATTTCTATGTGTTTGTCTCTCTTGTTGCATCTTTCACTTGAACTCTCAAGGTAAATCCAAAGTTGTTGTTGTTGCAACATGGTTTCAACATTGCTTTCTTTTTTCAACGTTTCATGAGAATTTGATTTGATAGTGTGAAATAAAAAGAAGAGGAGAAAAAAGAATGTTGTTCTATTTGGAAAATATTTGTTTTTGAGAAAAACACTTAAAATGTCAACATTTAACCATTTTATTGCAAATTCTCTTTTCGCTAAGAACAACGAAACAGTGTGGCAAGCAGACTAAATTTCACAGAAATGAGATTAAAGTATTTCATCAAAAAATTACGTTGCACATTAACAAAAATTTAATTGTTTTCAAAAATCGTAATGCAAAATATTTCTTCTCTTTAAATTGAAAAACAAACACTTAAATATTAACCCTCACATTCATAAAATTTAAAATGAGTTTGAAATGTATTTTATTTCAAATTTATAATACAAAGTTTTCTTAAAATGGATTTCGTTTTTAATTTTTTATGGATATGGGGGTAAAAGCAATAAAAATATTTCTATACATGAACATGCCAAAACAATTACAAAAAATCTATAAAATGTAATTTTATTATTTATTCTAGAATTTTTTTCCCGTTACTCCTCTTGAGAGCATATGGCTTCCACAAAGCATCTCCGTCTAACACGGTTAACAGCTGTTGACTTTGCCTCTTCCCATGTTAGGTTGTTCTGTCTCAGTTCTTGGATTTTTTTGTTCGACCACGATTTCTTGAGCCTTGAGGATTCCACTCGAGTGACATTCTTCTGATACTTTCTGGACTTTTTCGGATGGTGTGACCGATCCATCCCCACTTTCTTTTCCTTATCTGTTTCAGTATGGGTTCTTCATTAGTCATGCTCCACAGTTCTATGTTACTTACGGTGTTAGGCCAGAGTATTTTTTATATGATTCTGAGGCACTTGTTAATGAATACCTGGAGTTTCTATGTGATGTTATTCTATACAAGCCAGGTTTCACTGCCAAAAAGCAGTACTGATTTAATACATGAGTTGAATATTCTGAGCTTAGTTCGTCTGAATATATGTGAGCTTCTCCATACTGACTGCAGTTGTCCAAATGCCGCTCTCGCTTTATCTACGTCTGTTTCTGCGCCACCGTTTATAGTCATTGTACTTCCTAGATAGCAGAAGCTATCTACATACTCGACTGGCTAAACCTGTAGCATGATGTTGTCCGTGCTCGTATTGCTTATTCTCTTGATGTTTATCTCAAGCCCAACACTACAAGCCAATCTTTCCAGGTTCTCCAATTTCGACTGCATATTGGAAATCTTATGCGAGAGTAGACAAATGTCATCCGCATAGTCCAAGTCTTCGAGTTGGCGTGGAAGACTCCACGTAATCCCTCTTCTTTTCGAACAGACTTTGTTTATTATGTCATTCAGCATGATGGTGAATAGCTGAGGTGATAATGAGCATCCTTGTTTAACTCCAGCATTGGAATGGTTGGCTGATGTTTCCATTGTGAAGAACGGAAGTTCTGCATCCTCATACATCGCTCTAATTATTCGAATTATTTTCTGGGGTACTCCTTTGGTTCTTCTTCTGCTTTCCATATAGCCGTGCGCCTGATGGTATCAAACGCTTTCTTGAAATCGACGAATAGTAGATACAGGGGGGTACGTCATTCTATGGAATCTAGTATAGTACTATAAAAAATGTAGATTTAATTGCAAAAATTTGATGTTGCAATGTAATTGGAAAATAAAATCGAAAAAAAATCGATATTTACGTAGATGCAACATATTGCAAAGTAAAAATTTTTTTTATTCTTTAATTATCTTTTTTAGTTTATATTTAAATTATCATAATACAATACATGCATGTTTTAAAAAACTAAAAAAAAACAGCAATGTTGCCCATCTATTTTGTTTATGCAACATGAAAATTTTTTGTAATATTTTGTAATTTCTATAAAACAATTCAACATTGTATTTCCTGAGGAAAGAAATTACTTACTATTCAAGTAAACATTAAAATATTAAAATATATTATTGTTGCAACATATGTAGCATGTTTATGAAACTCATACCAAATTAAAGGAATTATAGTTTGTTTTTAAATTAGAGGCAAATTTTGCTAATCGCAACATATCAAAATCCAATAAAATTGTTTTCTGCTTAATCTGAAAGTGACTAAAATTTTCTAAATCTTTTTTAATTTTTTGTAACAAAATTATTTATAAAAATAACTTTATGTTGCAAATTTGATTTTTTATACACATAATTTGTATATTTTTAAAAATGTCTAACTTTTTATATTAGGAAATCACTTTTAAGTTGAAAAATTACTTAATGTTCTCATCACATTAATCAAATTTTGTACTTGCAACACTACAAAATTGCATTAAATTTGTTTGCTTCTTTGAAAAGATTTTTTTACGTTACTCTTCTTGGGAGCATAGGGCTTCCACAAAGTTTTTCCATCTTACGCAGTTTGCTGCCTCTTTCCATGTAAGATTCTTTTGCCTTAGTTCGTGAATAATTGTGCGTCGACCACTGTTCCTTGATCCTTAAAGATTTCCCTCCACTTCCTTCGCCTCAAATCTTTAAAGTTTTATGTTTCCTATGATGTTACCTAGTATATGATTTCAAAGCACTTGTTGGTGAATACCTAGCTTTTGCGTTATGGTTTTATATACGAGCCAGGTTTCACTGCCATACAACAGTATTGGTTTTACTCTTGAGTTGAATATTTTGAGCTTAGTTTTCCTGGTTTTCCTGCCGAACCCGCTTTGCTAAGCCTGTTATTAACGTCTGAAGCAGAAGTAGTAGCAGAAGCTTTTCACATACTCAGACGATTGTCCCTGTAGCAACAAGTTTTCTATGCTATTGCTGGATTTGGTTTTCTTGATATTTATCTCTAAACCGACGTTTCAAGCCAGTCTTTCCAAGTCTTCTAATTTTGACTGCGTGTTGGAGATCTTGTGTGAGAGTAGACAAATATTATCTGCTTAATCCAGGTCTTCGAGTTGTCGTGAGAGACTCCATGTTATACTTCTTCTCTGTGAAAAGACTTCGCTCATGATTTCATCCAGTACCATGGTGAGTAGTAGAGGTGAAAGTGGACATCCTTGCTTTACCCAAGCAAGAACCGTGAAGAATCGAGAGTTCTGCATCCTCGTACATTGCGTGTGTTAGTCGGAATATTTTCTGGCGTATGCTTTTATTTTTCTATGTTTCCCATATGGCCGTTTGTAGGTATCGAAGGCGTTCTTAAACTTGAAGAACGCCATTCTGGAAAATGTTCTATTATGATGATGAGTGTAAGCCTTGTCGACGCAGCTTCTTTTTGGCAGGAAGCATGCCTGTTCGTCTCGTAATATGTTCTCTATTTTACTCTGAAGACTTCACTGTCTTCTTGCTGCTAGTATCTTACACAAGGTGTTAAAAGGATTCACTCCCCTCCAGTTATTGCAATCTTTCAAGTCGCCACTTTTTGGTAGCTTCAAAATGATGCATTTCCTTCAAGTTCACGGTAGCCTTTCTTCCTCCTATGCTGATGTGATATGAGACCATAGTAATTCAATGTCAATTCGTACGGATTCTCCAAGTATACTATCTTCACCTGCTGCTTTATTCTTTCTGAATTTTCCTATTGCCTCTTTTATTTTGTTAAGACTGGGAGGGCTGTATGCTACGTTCAATGTATTTTGTATGGGGCTATTATGATACATTTCGATATCGTCATCTGTGTCCTCGAAATGTTTCCTTCATCTTTGCATCTGGTTTTCAGTATTCGATATAATTGTGCCACTGCGATCAGTGACTGCTTGGTTGCTGCTACACTTTCTATTTGTGAGATAGTCAATCGTCTGGTGTAGTTTTCTCATGTTTTTTAGTCCAGCTGATCCTGCTGTTTTTTCTCGACCTTCTAGGAACTTGTTTTTATCAATTCTAACAGCTTTCTTTACCTGTTTCGCCAGCTGTTGATATTGCTGCCTTATAACATAGTTGTTGTCCCTTCTTTGAGAGATAACGGTTCAAGTGTTGTCTGATATCCATGTTTTTCTATGTGTTTGCACTACACCCAGTGTTTCTGCTGCTGTGATATTCCCATTCACGTATTGCCATGGTCAATGCGTTCCTGATTGTGTTATTCTGAATTTTATGTAGGCGGAGATTCTTTCGTCTTAGCAACACCAATGGCCTTTCTTCGACATTTCATTTTGAGCTTGATTTGGCCTGTGGCCGCTGCCGATATCAGCTCCTGTTTTATATCTCATATCTTTGTTTTTCTTAAAAACTAATATTTAGCTAATTAGCAAGCCTTTTATGCTTATAAACTTTACGTTTTTTTATGCAACATTGAAATTATAAATTTTTCTCTGATTCATTTTTAAACTGTTTTAAAGTCTTTTGAAATGTTTAACTATAATATTTTTACATTTTACCCTTTTTAAAATTTTTGAAACCTTCGTATTGCGTCAAAATAAAATGAACATCACTTTGTTGTTATCTATAGTTTGCATTTTCTTACTTTTACAGTATACAGTTATCACAACTATACAGTCTCCAACTTATCTACAAATTTATATTTATCTACGTTAAATTCAAAAGATGTAAAATTATAGCACACAAAAAGGAATCAAACTTGCAACACTGTTAAACATGTGGTAGCACTCTTAATAGTGCAGACAATTAGGGCAGTAACATATACACAAGAGCCTTGACGCAAACCAATAAATTTTATAGCTAAAATCTCACCATACAGTCCCTGATGTGCGACTTTTTAAGCATTTTTATTTTCGTAACAATATTTTTTAAAAAAATACCTTTTAATACTTGCACCATAGAAAAATTTAAGCAATAATGTAGTTTATAAAATTGTTTTAAGTTTTTTTTATTTTTGGTTGCAACATGGTTGCCTGTTACTTAAGACTTTTTTTAATATTTCTTAAAAATTCTAAATTTTTATTGTTGATATGTCCACTGTTTTTTTCTTCCTTTAACTGTACTTTTCAGCACCTACAATTTGATTTTAAATTATTCTGTACTATCTTTCTCATGTGTTCATTTGTTAATACAATGTTGCAGGTGAATGTGAATTTATTTTCTTTTTTATTTTTTCGCCCCCATTTTAAATACTATTTGCCTGGAGAAACCATTCCGATTGTAACACTACATGCTATGCCAGTTTAAATGCTTGTGTTTGGTATTTTCAAAGACATGTCACATGACAGCAATTTCTTTTTTTTCGATTAATATTTGTTTTTCTCTAATGTCACACTACGTTTTTGTTGTAGGTTCTATAGATAAATCTTCGCAAATTTTTTTCTGGTCTCTCTGTAAAAATGTCCATCTTTGTTTGTTTGGTATTTCTAAGAATTTGTTTTTGATTTCCATTGGGCTAAGGGTATTAAAAGCAGCAAAACAATACCTAAGTCCCAGGTCTGCAAGGTAAAGACTTAAGGCACATGCACATGCAAACACATGTACTTAAAAGTACTCGTAGTAAACACTAGTCATTTTATTTTCGTTGTGTAGTTGTGGCCAGACATTTGAAAATTAAGCATTACATGGCTGTTAATGTGTATGTGTGTGTGTAACACATTGTCTCCCTTCGTTAAGAGAAGGAAAACAACAAAACCATTTGTCTAACGGTAGTTCTCTATGGGCTTTTCATTTAAATCACTACCTCTCTGTTCAGTTTTGTTTTCTTTACAATTTCATTGCTTATGCTCTATAATTTGGTAAGAGATTTTTATTCATTCCACCACATTTTACCACCTTAGGTGGGGATAGTCGTGCTTGTTTATTTGTTTACGTTTGCTAGCGTATGTGTGTGTGTACACTGTACAGCTTCTAGTTTTTGGTCTGTGTATGTTTTAAAGGAAATTCCGTTTCTTTTGTATTATTTTGTGGCATATTTTGAGGCACAAATTACTTTTTTGCTGTCTAAATGAGCTGTTTTTTGTGTGCATTATAAAAGGTCTTAGACTATTAAATTATGTCCGTTTTGGGTTTAATACCTTACAGTTAAAAAGAATAAATTTAGTTCACGCTTTTGGTATGAAAAAATAGTATTTTTCCTAAAGAATTAAAAAAATTTGTTTTTAAATATCAAAAAATCCTTTTTAATCATAATATTACTGCTGCTATTATTTTACACTGTTTTTATCCTCCTCTAAAATTTGCAACCCCCTTTAAATTTAATTTTTTGGAAGGCTTACCAAGAACCCAAAATAAATGACATCATAAAATGTGTTAAATAGAGCGATTATATGAGATTTTATGGCATCTCATGAACAAAAAACGAAGAGAAAAAATAATATGCCAAAAGAAAGGAAATCTTCAAACGTAAAATGTAAAAGAAAAAAAAAAAAAAAATAAAACAGGAAAATGTGTGTACAGGAAATAAATGCCTTTGAAAATCTCTGCCAAACATTGAAAGTCATCAACAGATATTTAAATAGATTTAAAGTAAATGATTTGAGACTAAATGTTTCAGCACCAGTAACGAAACAAGTGTAAATGGATTTAAGAAAGGAATAAATCGAGAAAAAGGAAAATTATTTATTAAAATAAGAAATACAAAAACTTGAGGAAATACTTTAGAAATTTAAAAATTATTTGATTTTATCCATTAACGAAATTTATATATAAAATAGTGTGATTTTTTAGATAAAAGATATTTTTTCACAAAAATGAGTTTTAAAACTGAAAATAGTCTTCTGTAAACTTAATTCTATTTAGAAGGTCTTATTCAATGATCACCTCTTTGTAGGACCTCAATTGTTTACCATTCTGTTGAAGGCAGGAAAAAGCCACTCGGTTATAAATCTGGAGAGTGTGCTTAATGGTACTGCTTCCGAATTTCATTCGTTAACAATATTTTTTATTTTCAGTACATCCTTTTTAGTATTTATAATGCAATTTTGCACTCTTAGTGCTATCAAGGCATCATTGTGTACTATGAGCTACTAAAATCGGTGATCAAAGCAGACTGTAATTATTTCATTAAAATCGTGCATTATGAGAAAACGGCCATAATGCAATATAAAAAGAGACAGACAGATAAAGTTTTCCTTTTGCATGATAACGCTCGGCCTCACGTCGCTAAAGTTGCCAGCAAGTGGTTCAAACAACTTGCTGATAATCAGAGTTGGCAAAAACCCGAGTGTAAAAAACTCAAACGGTTTTATTGGGTTTTGTGGTGGTTTTTTGTTTTGTTTTATTGGGTTTTACAATTGCTACCTAATTTCTTTCATTAGACAACATTTTTTATTTGTTAGTAAAATTACGCTGGTCGGATCATGGCGGTGTATTATACTACAGGCTCTTAAATCAGAACCGTAAATTATGAGAAAAATTGCCGGAATACAAAGACAGACATGATTAAGTTATTCTTTTGCGTAACAACGCTTGGCCTAACGTAGCAAAAGTTGCCAAACGATTGTCAGAAACGATCATATGCGACATCTGCCGTTATCTCCAAATATTGATCCTTCTGAGTATTGTCTGTTTCGACGGATACAATATCTTTTAGCAAGTCACCGAAGCACTTGTTTTAAAGAAATATAAAATTATCTTCAAAGTGTATCGATTAAAAAGACGAGAATTTTTCGGAAATTGGCTCAGAGGTGAGGAAAAGAAGTAAGCAGTGATTCGATAAATATAAAATTTTTGCAATTAGAGGACAGCGCATTCAATCTACCATAGAGCATATCATTTGACAGATGACTGTACGCTAGGCCTGCAAACACTACTCAGAATAATCAGCAGAAAAATACCCTCAACTTTTCATACTGTTACGTTTTAAGCTTTCTAAGACGTTTGAGTTCTTTTTAATTGCGTTAAATAAAATAAATAACTCGTATGTTGTTGTTTTACTTTATCCACTTATTTATTTAACTTCCACTTGTACAATTCTATTTATAAAGCTTATTTATATTGAACTTAATACTCGCTTAATACACAAATACTCAACACTTTTAATTATGCCTTAGCACGACTTTACTTTGTGACTACAAAACTATAACTGAATTAACCATACATAAGGCGCCGACTTTTTTGTACAATTTAAATTAATTCCGAATGTTCCTGTTCTTTCTACATTTCCATTAATTTCAAATGCAACACCCAAAATCGATACGGTAACACCGTACAATACACAATTGGTAACAAATTAAGTTTGCCATTACCAAGGTGGCATTAACACAAACCAACAGAATAAATGCCACTATAAGGCTTATAGCTAAACACTACTATACTGAATTAGTGTATCTTTTCTTTACGCATTGTTTATTTTCGTAACAATATGAAGACTACAATATGGATAGCGGATGAACTTGCTCAGGTCCAATAAAGGACTTGGTTAAGGCACAGATAAGGTTTATGCTGATTGATTAAATTTTGCCTATAGGAAATATCTATGGGCGTATGACTATCCGCTCGAACCGGTAACACTGTTCGGAACAGTCTCCTTAAGGATTACCTCAACTATTCGTATGAAGACAACAATATCCCCGATAAATCTGATCAGGCCCAATAAAGAGCCCCATAAATATTCATTTTCGAATGTTTGCCACAGTAACATAGTTACAGAGAATATGCTCCGTTCTCTCAACCTTCTTCCTGTACAGACGGCATTCGTTGTCAGGTACCTGATTGAGGTTGAAGAACTAATATTTCCGGTAGTAGTGTTCCGTCAGTAAACCAATAAGCTTTCTCATAATTACTTCGATAGCTAAAATATTCGTCTCGCCAACCTTAGACCCGGTCAATGTGACCAAAACGATGAGCGCAATTTATGTACCCACTCATCGCAGAATTTAAAATGGAAATATGAAATGATGTAAGTCCCGCAAATAAAAGCTGTCATGGCCGCGGTCGAACTAGTTCCCATTGAGCCTGTTATGGCCATATAGTCCCGCCTCTGAAGCTTCATACATCTCTAAATGCACACTTTCAGCTTAGTCTTGGACCATTAAACATTTGATACGTTAGAAGCGATAGGTCTAACAAACACCGTGTACATCTAATAAATGATTTTAGAGTAAGGACTCAAGATCCTGCCGATAAGACTACGATAAGCTAACATTTTCCTAATTGCATTCAAATGTGCGTTCCAGTTGAGTCTCATGTGGACGGTAGTCCACGGATTTTTCAGTTTACACGATAACCTAATTTCGGTTCCCTTAGGTGAAAAAGGCTCTAAGACCAATTTCAATCTTATAGTGGACGCAATAATTGTCGTCTTAGTTGGATTAAACGACAATCCCTCTGCATCACATCAGGCAGAAATAAGCATTAAGGGCATACTGCAAGATATTTGACACCCCAGCATCGTGCCAACAAACTCATCTGCGTATCCAATAACGTCATTACTTTCCTGTAGTCAGGCTAGAAGATCGTCCACAACTAGAGAATTCTCTCTCCTGTTAGCAGCATCTGTCTGCTCAAACTAAGATAGATACAGTATCTATACAGTGCAAAGGACTCCTTCCGACCAATTAACTCAGCGTTTGTTACAATAGGGAGTTGTGTGGTGTAGTAGTTCGAGCATACGCATACAACGCAAGTGGCCCAGGTTCAAATCCCCAGCAAAAATCCCCATGAAAAAACATTAATTTATGTTTTCGAGTGTTTAATAGAGACTTCAATATCCCTCCAGAGAAATTCATCTAGAAAGCCCCCCTGACTTCCAGCTTATCTCTGGCAGTGATGACAAACATTTGAAGAACGGTCAGGAGAAAACGCCATCTACTGGTAAAAAATTACAATGTAGGGATCACCACCACCAATTAACAAGGACCTTCACCACTACACAATCATATGGGGTGTTAGAGTACCATTCAATATACTGAGTGATAGCCAATATTAACATCATCAATAAAGGCCCATATAGCAATGTCTTTCGCAAAAAAAGGCACTTTCAATATCAGCGTGTTTAGTGTTTCCTCTGTGAATCTACCCTTGTAATATGCAAATTGGGTTGGTTTTCTATTTGAAAATAAAGACGAAATAGATTACTATTATTTATTTTAATGGCTCAAAATCTTAGCTTTTGTGTGCCATTTTCATTTTTAAATTCCTGCAACTGTTAGCCAAGTTATAGCATTTATTGTGCAATAATCCATAATTAATATTAATCATACGCTATCGTATGAAAAAGTTTGTATACAAATTTTGACAGAAATTGTTACAAATTTGTGAGCATAATTATATTATTATACTGTTACGTCTTAACATTTTTAAGACGTTTGAGTTCGCTTAAATTGAGTTAAAATAAAATTAAACCGCTTTGTTGTTGTTACAACTCTTTTTATTCTACTATAACTTTTATACACTAAGTCTTAATACAGCAAATTTGCTTATACAACACTTTTTATTTACGCCTGAACGCGACTTTACTTATTGACAACCAAATGATAACTAACTAACTAACCGCAATGCGCCATCTTTTTATAGCATTTCATCATTAATTTCAAATGTTCTAGCACAGACACGAATCTTCGATTTATCTATGTCAACTCAAATGGTCTAGAATAACTTTATGAACACAATAAAGAATCGAACTGGCAACTCCGTCAGACATGCGGATGGTAGCACTCTTAATTAGTACAGATCATTTTTGGCAGTTATTAAACTTTCACACAAGCCAATAAATTTTATAGCTAAAAGCCCTGATGTGGTGAGTTTGGTGTTCATTTTCGTAGCAATATTATTAATTCCCATAACATTCCATTAAGGAACATGTGGACTTCTCTCAGTCAATAAGTTGCACCTGATTCTGTTTTTAGATTAATTGAAATGGACCTACAGTTTAACGCCCGATCCGAACGCATTAGAGTAGTAATACTTATAACCAGTTACTAGCTAATGTTATGAGGTGATAACGCTGTTGAAAAACTTTTTCTTTTTCAGATGGTCTGGCGTGATATTGAAACGAGGGCCTTCTGGTAGGTAGGCGGGTGTCCCACCTACCATACCACAGTAGTATATTATAAAATTAGCTAAAATCCGGAGTAATTCGTTACCCCATCTCATTAGTATTGTTTCGGAGACAATTGATTATGAAATCGTTCAGACCAAATACTGAACCGTTCTCAAAATATAATAAAATTAATATTTAGTTTGTATGGGAAATACCACGCATATTTGTCCAACTCCTCACACTTCTTAACTGATGACTGACATTGACTACGAATCTATTTAGACCAAATTTAAAGACTATTTCTTTTACCATTTTGAAGATATAGACAAGTAATAAAAAATTATAGGAAATCGATAAAAATATCATGGCTTTTAAAACATAAAAAATATCGCATATGTTTAGGATAAAGGAAACAATTCATTTTAAATATTTTCTAATTTTTAATAATTTTTTTTATTTTTTAATATAAAATAATAATTTTTTCGAATGTAAATAAATTTTAAACATTATTATTTTTTAATTTAACTTAAAGCTTTAATTTTATGTATTTACTGTTCTCGCTACTTTTGTTTTTTACTCTTGGAGACATTCTTCTTTTCCGCTTTAGCACTGCTCTTGCCTCTACGACAACACAAAAGCCAACATAGGCCTACGAATAGACCCACAATGCCTATGATTACTGATAAAAGAAAAGCGATTACATCCACAGAATAAAGTTGCCACCAGGGCATATTTACAGCAGGTGATTGCATATGCTTGGCACCATTATGTCTTATAACATACTCGACCCAATATTTTACCAATTGTCTGGGTGTCATGGGTCTATCACGATACAATTTCGAGAATTTTTGTACATTTTCGGTATAAGAGGAATTTTCCAACACATCCACGACGGCTTTTCTAAATGCTTCTTCACTAAAACTGGCATAGTCTAAGCCCAAGCCAAAACCGGATTTCACAACATTGGCTATATTTGAATGTTGATCACCAAAGAAAGGTATACCCACCATGGGTACACCATGATATTGGGATTCTACAACACTACCCATACCGCCGTGGGTAATAAACAATTTTACTTTGGGATGGGCCAAAAGATCATCTTGCGGCAACCAAGAGCGATAAATCATATTTTTAGCTTGACCTGGAAAATCAGAGTCGCCCCATTTTAAGAGCACGGCGTAGGGTAATTTAGATAGTACATTAAATATCATTTTAGCCTTTTCCTTGGAGAGATTAGAACCCTGAACATTAGTACCCAAACTGAAGAAGATAACACCCTTGTCAGCTTTGTCTATTATCTCAGCTAAGTCTTGTGGCAAAGGATCAGGTTTCTCTTTAATTTGTATACCACCAATTTCAATGAGAGCTGGTACATTAGGTCTTATAGGACCCTGGCTGAAGTGATGATTGGTCAAAACTAGAGAAACATTTTTGTAAACCTCTTCCAAGGGGGGATAACGATCAGCGGGGAAGTTGTAGCTGTAAGAAAAGAAATAAAATATTAAAATAAAAAATGAAGTAGAATTAAAAAAAAAAAAATTTAAAAATAAAATCTAATTTTAAAATCAAATTTTGTTTTTGACAAAGCCATAGTATACTTTGAAGAAAGTTTAACAATAAATTTTTTTGGCATACTTTCAGGATTTTAAAATACCTTTATAAAGAAAACATTCTAGTTAATTCTCCATTTTGTTTTAAACTGTAGCGGGCTTTTATGTTAGAGTTGAAGCATAATATCAGGCGACGTATGGCTCTTAATATTAGAAACATAAAAGAGGCTGTAAGACTATTTTTAGACTGAAAATTATCTGGTGTGCCGTTTTATGGTTTAAATTTAAGAATGCAATAAAACAAAAATGGTTTGAAATTTTTTCCAAATTTATTTTGTTGTTGTAAAGCACAATTGTTCGGTTAGAAATAAAATATTATTTTTTCATAAGGCTGCCTCGGCTGGCCTCACAGTATCCCATGCCATCGAATCAATAAATGGGGTCTTATCTCGGCAGTGGCATCACGACTGTTAGTCTTCAAATGCTTAATTGTCTATGATTTGTCGGCATAAAACTTGTCTTTAACGGCGCCACATAGAAAATAGTCCAAGGTTGTCAAATCGCAGCTTCTTGGCGGCCAACTGACATTGTCAATTCGGCTAATTAAACAGCCATCAAACGTTTGGCGCAATAAATCGATTGCGGCATGAGATGTGTGGCAAGTTGTACTATCCTGATGAAACCAAACATCGTTCATATCAATACCATGATGAGCGGGCACAAAAAAATCGGAAGAAATGGTGAGATAGGTGTCTCCATTGACCGTAATGGTTGCGTTATCTTCATTTTTAAAGAGATACGGACAAATGATGCCTCCGCTCCACAAGCCGCACCAAAAAATCACTTGTAATGGGTACATTGGCTACTGCAAGACCACGTTTGGGTTTTCTGAGCCACAAATTAGGCAATTTTGCTAATTAACGTACCCATCCAGATGAAAATGAGCTTCAACCGAAAACATTATTTATTTTGGCAAAATCGACATCATCGTGCAGTTTCTCGTTCGCCTATCTAGCGAAGCGAAAACTAAGCGGTTGGTTATGCAGCTTCAACTCTTAAATTAATTGAAGTTTGTTAGGTGCCATGCCAAGACCTTTTCACAAAAACTGGTTCGTGGAATGTTCAATTCTTTAGAATTACACTCTCGGTTACAGCTTTGATATTTTCGGGTATACGCACTGTATGAGCACGTTTAGGACTTGGCGCATCAACAAAAAACAGTTTCTCGAACTGTAGCAATAATCTTGCGTATACCGGACACTGTTGGTCCTTCTGTGCGACCAAATTTTGTAAGACAGTTTGGTGCCATTTCCGTTCAGTTGTCTTTGTTTTGGAAATAAATTTCCAATAAATCCCAACTTTGCTCATCGTCCTGTGGAGATAAAACGCTGAATTTTGTGATAGAATAGAATGGCATAAATATTGTCAGATTCGAAGTAACCGCTGGTTCAAATTTAAGCCGATAGATGGTTAGAAATAATATTTGTAAAAAGTTTCTAACAATTTAATGATTGTATTTTCCGATTTTACCGGATACCTTGCAATGCATTATGCCTAAGGCTTATCGAAAATGTAGTTTAGATTATACAAAGCAAGAGGTAAGGAATTAATAATTGCTTAGTAACATGTTACTGTTAAGCATTATCTTACTTGGTACTACTTTTGCATTTTGAACAAGCTATACTCACTACTTAATTTTTCAGGACCATTAATATGACAACCATGTAAATTTATTGAAATATAATTTGAAATAAAAAAATATCACTAAAAGCAAAGATAACTTTGAAAAACACATCTCCTATGGTGACCGTGCACCATCAAGTTCAATGCTTATAAAGTAGCTTACTAAGTTCTGCAAGTGCTGTATAAGCGCATCTTATTTCTGTGCCTAAGACGAAACTCTGGGTAACCATTGGTGAGTTTTCCAGGCGGATAATCTAGGCAATTTCCATATGTGCGCGGAATCAATTTCCGTAGGGCGTGGAATCAGGGACGTTTCGAAAAAAATATATTCTGACAGACAGGCGAAACTGAGGGCCTTTCTTCGGAATATATAGACTGGAAATTGGTTTAAGAATGCTATACCAATATCTATACTCAGATATTGAGAAACATAATCATACTGTTTTATGTTTCAAACAGCAGAGGTGTTATGGAAAATAAATCGTTGACCAATCGGCAAGGTGAGGCTAGACTACTAAACTTGTGAGACTGGAGCTATACTGTGCTATTAACGGCCAGGTATCGATTAGTGTGAACATGAACTGAGGCAGGCGAAGCGCAGTTACAAGAAGAAAGGGTCTCCACCTACATCAACTCCAGAATAACACGACCAGGCACGAGAACAGTTGCCAAAAAAGATATCAAAGCATATAATGAAGTCACAGAATAAACACTGTGTGTAGTGCAAACACATAGAAAAAGGGAACTTAAATTGCAGTCAAATAACAACAATGTAACGAGGCGCTAATACCAATAGCTCGCGAAATAGGTAAAGAAAGGTACTAAAAGAGACAAAAGAAGCTCCTAGGAGGCTTAGTAAAAACAGCAAAGGCAGCACCTGGACAGAATAACATGGGAAAACTAGGCCACAAATAGAAAGTGTAGCAACCAAGCAGTTACTAATAATAGTGGCACAATTATATTGAATAGGAAGTACAGATTGAGCAAAAATGGAGGGATTTTTTCAAGCAATTAGCAATGTCAGAAACACTGCTGAAGACATCGAAATATACCATAGTAGCACTATGAAAAATACGTTGAACGGAGCATATAGCTCTCCAAGCTTGAATGAAATAAAAGAGGCCATAGGAAATGGTTTACTAGAGAAAAAATTACGAGCAAATATCATAACGCAACTGAATTACTACGGCCTCATATCACATCAGCATAAGAGGAAAAGAGGTTGCCATCATCTCTGGGGAATGCCATCATTGTGAAACCACCAAAAAGTGGCGACTTGAAAGATTGCAATAACTGGAGAGGAATCACTCTGTTTAACACCAAGACACTAGCAGTTGTAACACAGGGAAGGCTTCAGAGTAACATATTGCGAGACGTACCTGCAGGCTTCCGGCCAAATAGAAGCTGCATAGACCAAACCAACATTCTATGCATCATAATAGAAAAATGGCATACCACCTATACCTACTGTTCATCGACTTCAATAAAATCTTCGGTAATCAAACAGACTGCCATATGGGAAGCATGGAGAAGTAAAATGAAAACCCCAGAAATTCACAACAGGAGTATCAGTCAACCATTCCCTTTTAAAGCTGGAGGAATGCAAAGATATCCATTTTCACCTCTACTATTCACCATGGTGCTGGATAAAAAAATGAGTAAAGTCTGTTCACAGAGAAGTGGTATAACTTGGAGTCTCTCATGACAGCTCGAGGACTTGGATGATGCAGATGATATTTGTCTACTTTCACACACGATCTCCAACCTGCAGTCAAAATTCGAAGACATGAAAAGACTGGCTCGGAATGTTAGACTTGGGATAAATATTAAGAAAACTAAAGCTATGAGAATAAACAACAATAGTAGAGAAAACATCATGCTACAGGGCTAACCAATTGAGTATGTGGATAACTTTTGATATCTGGGAAGTACAATGACAGCAAACGGGGGTGCAGAAACAGACGTTAACAACAGGCTCAACGAAACAAGTACGGCTTTCGGACGACTGCAGTAAAAACAAGCAAAACAAGTTCGAAATACTCAATGTAAGTGCACGGCAGTGAAATCTGGCTTGTGTCTAACACATTCACGCTTAAACTACAGGTATTCACCAACAAGAATCATATGCAATATCTTCTGGCCTAACACCATAAGCAACAGAAAACTATGGAGTTTGTCAAATGAAGAGCTTATACTGAAGCAGATAAGGCAAAGGAAGTGGAGATGTATCGGCCAAAACCGTAAGGAAAATTCTCCGTACAAGGATGGCACTTGAGCGGAATTCTAAACGATCAAAGAATCGCGGGCTAACAAGAAACATCTGGTGACCCACAAGGCAAAATAATCTTATATGAGAAGAGCAACGATAACGGTAGCAAATTGTGCAAGATGGAAATGCTTTGTAGAAGCGCTATGCTCCAAGAAGGGTAAAGGAAAAAATCTATAATAGCTACGTCACGTCGGCAGGCAAAATCTGAAATTTCTTTAGTCTATAGTTCCTTCCAGACATACATAGAGATACTGTTGCATTTTAACAAACCGGTCCAGCCGTTTAGCTGTCCATAAAGCACAAACATACATACATGCATGAATTAGGGTTGCCAGATGGCTTTGATTGCGCTTGACTTACAAGAATTTTTACAGCTAAAAAGAGTTCTGCAGAGATCGAAACAAATGATAATCTGAATGTCAATCAATTCTGGCCATTTTAAGTGAATTCCTTTCCAATCCTACTACACACATACACTTTCCTGTAATTTAATCCTTGCTTTGCCACCGTCTAATACCTTGATCAAAAGTTTTTCGGAATAACCCCCCTAAGGCGGTCACATCGCTCAGATTTGAGTTTTTTTTTTTTTTTTGTTAAGTTGGTACATCTGTTGATATTCCCTCGTCATAGCTTGACACTTGCAAAATCTACGTAGCCAAGGCTAGATCTATCTCTATGTGTGTTGACGATTTTTTACAATTTTAGAAACGGCTGCTGGAACGCGTTCCCCGTAATGGTTTTAAAACTCGATTGAACAGAAAGAATTCACAGGGAGCCAAGTCAGGTGAATTCGGTGGCTTTTGGATAGTATTTGTTGCATTTTTCGTCAAAAAATTTCAAATAATGATGGCACTGTGCGATGGTGCGTTATCATGGTGCAAAATCCACGAGTCTTCTGCCCGCAATTCTGGTCTCTTTCGGCGAAATGTTTCACGCAAACGTCTCAGTATGCCCATATAATACTTTTTGTATACTGTCTGGCCTTCTGGCGTTGTAATCAATGAAAATCGTGAGCATTGTCTTCTTTTTTGACTAAAAACGTTTTTTTTTTAGATTGCGTGCCGTACTCATAAACCCCTCGTCTCGTCTCCAGTAATGAACCTTCTGATGAATGTGGGATCGGATTCAGCCTTGCAGATCATGTCTTTTGCGATCTCAGCACGTTCAAAATTGTAAAAAATCGTCAACACACATAGAGATAGATGTACTCAAGCTATGACGCTAAGACTTAGCGGGAATATCAACAGATGTACCAACTTAACAAAAAAAAAAAAAAAATTTTTTTAATCTGAACGATGTGACCGCCTTAGGGGGGTTATTCCGAGACCTTTTTGATCAAGGTAGTATATCCTTGCTTCGTTCATGATTTTCTTTGCGCTTTATTGCCATTATTCTTTTCATCGTCCGTAATCATGCGAACCTATCAAATAAGTTATAGTGTTGCCGGATGCAATTAATATTACCAGAAATATCATATTAAAGAGCCACAATTTGAAACCGAAGTTTTTCGAACACCCAATATTTTTGGCTGCCAAAATGTTTTTCCATAAATATCAAGAATTTTGCAATATTGAATCTGGTAACTCTATTATATACATACAGACATGCAAGAACACATGCATTTTTATATATTAGGTGGTTTAAATATAAACCAGCGGTTATTTCGAATCTGGCAATACTTATGTTATGAACGAAATACATCGATTTAGGCTTGAACAACGTTGGGATTTATTGGAAATTCATTTCCAAAACAAAGGCAAAAAACAAAACTCAGAAAACTCAAACGTAGTCTAACAGAAGCCAATGCACGAGTGAGAGTTTCGTTCGGCTTGTGGAGCAGAGGCATCATTGGCCTCAACCATACCATCATTGGCATCATATTTCTTTGAAAATGAGGACGGCGCATCCGAGACACCTATCGCACCTTAATAACCGATTTATTTGTGCCCGTTCACCATGGTATTGATGTTAACGATGTTTGGTTTCAACAAGATGGTGCGACTTGCCACACATCTGATTCCACAATCGATTCATTGCATTATATCATGTTCACGCATAAGCTAATTCTCAATTAAAGGGTTTTACGCAATTAAGGCCCTAATTGAGCTCAATTTACCATACAAAAGCACATTTAATAAATTGCCCAATTAGTACTAAATTGGAAAATTAACTAAATTAAATTCAACATGCAACTCTGTGGGAAGCATATAGAATAAGGACTGGCAACTATGTGTGAAGTGTGATCAAGGAGGAGTGACAGTTGTATACAATAAAAAATCAGTATTCGTGCAAATTTTCAAACAGTATTAGCGCAATATAAAAATTTATTGTTTCAATTAAAAAGTAGGTCTGAACATGGTATCAAACGTTTGCTGATCGTTTAATTAGCCGAAATGGTGATGTCAGTTGGCCACCGAAAAGCTGCGATTTGACACCGTTGGACTATTTTCAGTGGCGCGCCGCTAAAGCAAGTGTTATGCCGACAAACCAGAGGCAATTGAACATTTCAAGGCGAAATACGAACCCATACACTCGAAAATAGGGTACTGTGAGGCCAGCTGCGACAGCCATATAAATGAAATAATAATTCATTTCTAACCAAAAATTTCAAACCGTTTTTGTTTTATTGCATTCTTACATTTAAACTCTCAAATGGCTCACCATACATAAGAATTATTTTAAAAATGTATTTGGAAATTTTTTGTATTCGTAGGCGTATGATTGCCATTAATTTTAAGAGAGTATTCGAAAATCGTTTAAAACTTAAGTAATTTTTAAGCGATTATAAGTATTTAAAATGTAAATGAAAGTGAAATTAAAGGAGTTTTGCAATATTTCTAAAAACTTTTTTTAACAAAAAAAGTATGTATTATACATATAAATGTATTATACAATAAATTTTGGGTAAATTAATATTCTGTTTGCATTGAAATTAATATTCTATTTGGCATGCCAGTTAAATTTTAACGTTTATTATTAAACCATAAATTTTTCTTAAATTATCTATTTTATAATCTCCCCTGCAATTAAACAAATATTGCATAATTTAATTATATTTGTATATACATATATTCGTATAAACAGTAACTAAACTATTTATTTCAAACACTTTAAAGATATAAAATCTTATCTTTATTGAAACAGTTACACTTGATAGTATTTGTTGATTTTTTAAATAATATTTTATTATTATTATTTTCACAAACAATAACAAAAACAAGTTTTGTTTTCTAAAGATTTCAATTTTTATTTAAAATCATTCAATATACAAATACAAAAAATGGAATAAAATTATTTTATAAAAATGCCATATCACTATTACTTGAAAATATCTATATCAAAATCATCTTTAACAAAAAAAACAAAAAAAAAATGCAATAAAAAAAAATTAAAATAAAAATAAAGTATTAATCTAAGCAAACAAGAAATCAGTAAACATGAACAGAATATTAAAATTTATAGACACGTTTACTTAGAGAATATACACACTCAGAGAAAGCCACACGACTGACAAGTGTGTCTAATATTGTAAACAGTGACACAGCAAGTTAGTAAACAAACAACACTTTAGAGTTGAGCACAATGAAAGCGTTAAAGCTACAACAATATATTATAGTGGTGTCTAAATTATTTAATTGTGGTACTTATTTAAATTAAAAATTAAAATTATTTTTTATAAAAATTCAATACGAGTATGTATACATGAAAATTTGAACTTACTTTCGAGTATTCGAAATACAAAATTGATGTAAAACGTCTCTTTTTCGAAATCATGTTTGAAAATTTGAAATTGAAAAATTATTAAAATTTTGCATTAAAACCGAATTTCGGACCTACATATTGCTATGTTTTAACGATTTTAAAACGTTTAAATTCGTTTAAATTGCGTTAAAGTAAAACAAGCACCACTTTGTTTTTGTTTACAGTTTATTATATGCCCACTCATCTTTTATACAGTTTATCTTAATAGAACAGCTTAATATTTGTTTATACAACACTTTTATTTTCGCTTAAATACGAGTTTATTTTATGACAGCAAAGCGATAACTAACTATCGTGTAGGCCAAGCAGCCTCTTTATATACCTAATTGTCTACAGTTTGAAAAAGTTCCGGAAATGTCTCATATCCTCTATTTTATATCCGTTAATTCAAATGTAACGTAAGGATAGTCAAATTAGTAGTGCTGCCAGATAATGCATATAAATACGGGATTGACAGGGTTACACATAATTACCAAATAAAGAGTCCGCCATATAAATTTTTTTTTGAAAATGCTCTAAAAAAAGTACTGAATATTTTCTCAATTTTCTTTTTTTATTTGAAAGTACAATCCTTGCGGTTGATAATGGAAAATAACTGCATTCAAATGGCTGCTTCGGTTGGCCATGCAGTAGCCTACACGATCGGTCCAATTTTTAAGCACATTATCGATTGTGTGCAGCTGTATTTCACCAATGGCTTCACGAATATTGTCCTTTAAAGCGCAATTGTGTCTAGCTTGTTGGCGTAACACTTATCTTTGACGGCACCTCACAAATAATAGTCCAACGGTGTCAAATCGCAGCTCCGAGGTGGCCAAACGACATCAGCTCTGCGTCTGATTATGCCATCTTCGAAAACAGGGCGCAAGACATCGAGTGCTGCTTCGGCTGCGTGGCACGTAGCGTCGTCCTGTTGAAACCAAATGTTGCTAATATCCTCCTCTTCAATTTTTGTGAACAAAAAATCGTTCAACATGGCCCCATAACGATCGCCATTGACTGTAACGGTCACTCTTTGCTCATTTTAGAAGAAATATGGCCCAATTATGCCTCTGGGCTAAAATCCGCACCAAACAGTGATTCGTCTTGCGTGTATCGGCTTTTCAATGTATGCGTACGGGGTTTCTGTGTCCCAAATGCGACAATTTTGCTTGTTTACATACCCGCCAAGATCAAAATTATCTTCACCTGAACACATCGCACACATTCTGCAACATTACCACGATTTTCAAAGTAATGTCGCAATATTTCCCAGCGTATTCACAACCATATTCGTTCAGCAGAAGGATAAAACTAATTATCTATCAAATCAGACATGAGCTAAGTGTTATCAATCACGAAATAAGTACTAGTTGAAAAAAAACGTTAGATGGCGGACCCTTTATGTTCAGTTTAAAAATTGTAAATTTTTTGCATATAATTCGATTTTCGAACTTATAATCTAAAATTCTATAATCTCGTAAACATCACGAATAAGCTAAAAAAATGGCGTAGACTGAATTTAAAACAAATTTTTTAATATATTTTCCTTAAAAATTTTAAATTTTTTGCATAAAAAACAATTTTCGGACTTATATTTGAAAATTCAAAAACCACATGAACTTCACAAAAAAAGCTAATAAAATCAGCATAGACAAAATTTAAAACAATTTTTATATTATATTCCATTTAAATTTTTTTAAGTATTTATGTAAAATATTTATGTAAAAATAAAATTTCGAACTTAAGAAAAAAGCTAAAAGTAGCGTAGACAAAATTTAAAACAAACTTTAAACTATAATCCGTTTAAAATTTTGTATAAAAATCGATATTCGAATCCATATTCGAAAAAATCTTAAATATTACAAAAAACAGCGTAGACTGAAATTAAAACAAATTTTATATTATATTGTGTTTAAGAATTTTAATATTTTTGCATAAAAATTAAATTTTGAAGTAAATTTTGAAAATTCGATAACTTAAACAAAAAACATTTAATTTTATTTGTAATAAATAATTCAAACATGGTTTTAAAAATTTTAAGTTGAGAAAAAATTTGTAAAATTAGTTGGTTAAAGAAAAAGTATTGTTCTTTATTAGGAATTGATAAGTTCGAAAAATCAAAGATAAAAAATTCCTAAAGTTTGTTTGTTAAAGAAATTGTTAAATTCGAACAGAATCTCGAGATTAAAAATAAATAACGAGCGCAATAAAAAAATTTAACATTTAGGACCGTTTATAATTCAATTTCGAATATAAGTTCAAAATTTCGAAGGTTATATATTATTTTTAACAAAATGTACGAGTATATAATTCAACATGAAATAAAGGTTTTCTTTCTCTTTTTTTTAAATCTAAACTACTTCGAAATAAGTGTTGACAAAATAAATAAAATTAAGTAAAATTTTCTTTGTGTAGTTTTTTTTTTTTGTTTCTAAAACATTGAAAATTCGAAAGTTCGAACATAATATCAGGGTAAAAGTAAAAAATATTTTACTTTTTTCAATAAGTTTGGTAAAATGAATAAAGTTTCACTTAATCTTTCGTTAAAAAACATTAAATAAGAATTCATACATCGAAAGTTCGAAGTTTAAAAATATTCAAACTTAATAAATTTTAATGAAATAAATGTAATTTAGTAAAATTAATTAAATTTTTAAATTTTTTAAAAACAAGTTAAATTAGAAAATTCTAACATAACTTCGAAAATTCGAAATTTAAAAACTACTTTTTGATCAAATAAATTGGAAATTATCGTAATTTTTCTTTAAAACCCCTTAAAATTAAAAAATAGAACATAATATCGAAAAATTTACATTTTCGAATATTTAGCTTTTTTAAACAAAAACTTTGATAAAATAAAAAAATTCTAACATAATTTCGAAAGGTCTTGCCTCTAATTCTTCTAGAACCGTCTATTCCTATGATTTTAAAATCGCTATGAGTTTAATAATTTCCAACATAATTTGAAAAATTGAAAATTCGAAAAGATTTGATTTTTAAAACATACGTATTTTGATTAATTATATGAAATGTAGTCCAATTAAATTCGAAAGCAATTTTGACTAAGCTCTAGCAATTTTATTACAATTAACAGACGTTAATAAGTTTTATTTGATATGGTAAATTGTTGTTCGAAAACATGTTAAATTTTAAAATCGAAATATAATTTTGGAAATTCGAAGATTGTAAAAACTTAATACTTAAAAAAGTAAATAATATTTTATAAAATTACTAAAGTAAAAAATATTTAATAAAATTTACTTGTTAACTATTTATTTCGAACAATTATTATTGAGGTATAAAAGTACTCCGACTTCTCGATCTATTGTACAGATGGAAGTTAAAAAATTCGAATATAATTTTGAAATTATATAGTTTTACGATTTTTTTAAAATAAATTTTGCTAAAATAACTGAAATCTGCTTGCATTAAATTCATTTAACTTTTTTTTTCAAAAAAAGTAAAGTTTGAAAATTCTAATATAATTTCGAAAATTCAAACATGATTTTTATAAATTAAAAATTTGAAAATAATTATGTGTTGTTCAATTACAAAAAAAAAAAAAAAAAAAAAAATAGTTTCTTTCCATACACACATATACAATTGTTATTATTTGGGCTATTACCCAGTGTAGGGATAGATATGCTAACCTTGCGTTTTATTTAATTGAGTTATTTTGATTAGAACTACCCGTTTAATAATATTTAATTAAACATATTTGTTATTCTTTTGATGTCATTTTTATTGCATGTTTTTATTTTGCGGTTTGCCGGCAAAAAACGATATTGTTTTTAATTAAAAACAACACTATGTGCGTGCTTGGTGACTTTTCTAGGTTTGTTACTGACCTTTGATATTTATAAATTTCCCGGTCTCTCTCTGTATCATGGCAAAGAGTATAGTGTTGTTCAGTTTGAGCTTTAAATATGAGCAAAAGCTAAAAACTCTTTTATCAAGCCAGGGCTGGGAATGTTTTTTTAAAAATTTAACTTACCGATACAAATCATGCATTTTCCATTTCATATAAGTCTCCATTACATTATGTTCCACAAATGTGGCCAAATAATTTTTAACACGATCCATAAAATCCATGGGCTGTTTGAAATTACCAAAAACGATAAAACAATAGGGCACTGAAAGTGGGCATCTATGCCCAACATAAAATCGTTCATAAAATAACCGAATATTAAAACATCAAAATCCCCCGCCTTGTGAGTGTTTTAAAAATTCTTGCATTTTATTGTGTTGCATGATGCCATTTGCACTGTCTATAACGTTAGCTAACGTTTTACTAAAACTCTTATAAATCGGTTGAGGTTTCTCTATAAATTGTTGGGCAAACGATTTATCGAATTTGAAGCTATCGATTTGTATGTATTTGCAATGGGCCTTTGGGAAACATGTTGGGAAATGCTGCTATTACCGTAACATCATGGTCGGCCAGTGCCAATGTCTCAGCTATTGAGGAATGTACAATTAAATGAGATTTGGAAGGTGAGAAAAACACGCCCAATATACGCGACGCTTGTGTTAGGCTTAAAAGGCTTAAGAAGCCTAACAGAGACAATACGATACGTTTAGACATATCCACGGACTGTTGATAGATAACGCACGAGCCACTGCTTTAAAGTGACTGATAATGGCATATATTTATAGCATTTTATAAACAGAGTACAAGTTTGTTTTCTATTTTAATTACTGATAATGATTCACACTATTTTAGACTCTCAGACTTCTAGACAGCAATCATATCTTAATGCCTAGTAATGGTGATATGAATGTGATAATACATAAAATTATTTAATACAGCACGTATTTGATGAGGAAGTTTTCTTTTTGTTTTGTTTAAAGACTAACTATATCTGGCATAAAATACACTCGAAAAAATTGCTTAGTAATAGTTGCAAATAAATAATAAATCAATTAAAAAGATTTTTAATATTTTTAAAAGGGCTTGTGAATATGACTCAGTTCTATTGATTTTCAAATGAATAAACAAAAATATTCCCACAAAAATTTCTATAATTAAAGAAAACCAATAAACTGATAAAACCTAACTCGTAGTTGATAAAAAAATTTATTAGCTTAAAAACGAATTAAAGGAAACACTCAAATAATTTAGATAGTAAATGAAAACCAATAACTAATTTAAGAAACCACTTAATTCAGCATGTAATTGATAATAATTGAATAATATAAACCACGTCTGGTATAAAATACGCTCGAAATTATGTATTACGAATAGTTAAAAAGAATTGAAGAGTTAAAAATATAGAAAATATATAAACTTACTTTTTAAAGCATATCTTAAAACTTTTCTATTGGATTTTAAAAATTGGTCAAAAACTACACCGGAAAAATTTAGATAGTAATAGAAAACCAATTAACTGAGAAAAACTAATTTAAAAAACTCCTTCGTGCTATACTATTAGCACGTAACTGATAAGAAAATTTGTTGATCAACAAATCTATATCTGGCATTAAATACGCTCGAAAAAAATGCTTAGTAATAAACAAAACATTAAAAGGTGTTTTTTTTTTTTTGAACAATTTTTTGAAAAAAGTATTAAAGTTGTTACTATTTTTTTAATTTTAAATAAAAAGTACACTGGAAAAAAATGGTTCTTTTAATATAAAATTTTTAAAAAAGAACTATGGACTTTGCTTACAAAGCTTACAAAAAAATGACTAATTTTTGTTGTTTGAAAAAAATCACTTAAAACGTAAGCATTTAATTGGGTTGTGTAAAAAGTACTAAAAAAAAAACCCTTTAAAAAATTTGTTAATTTTCAAACTAATATTTTAGATTATTTTTTAATAACTGAATGTTATCTTATTGACGTGGCATCAGTAATGTTTCTTTTCAAGTGGTACTAAAGATTACTGGACGTAATGAATTTCTATTTTTTAGTTTTAACAACTTTATTGCACTTTATTGTACCAAAATTAACCCTTTTTTAATTAAAACCCACACTTGAAAAATTTACTCATAAAAAGTAATTCACACAATTGCCGTTACTAATTTAAATATTTCCCTTTTTTTGGTACCAAAAACTCCTTTTAAAAAGCTTTATTTAAAAATTCGTCTTTCTCTTTTGAATTTTTTGTATTGTTTATAAAAAAACTTACTATAAAAGTACTTTTTTTCTAACCCGCAAACATAAATTTCTGTGTTAAATAATGCTGAACATGTAAAAAGGTACTTTTAATAATAATGATTCAAATAATTCGTTTTTGTGTAATTTCATTTTTTTTTAATTATTGATAATTACCTCTTATAATTATTATCTACATTAAGTTTTAGGAAAGTTCTCTCATCTTTTACTTTTTACTCGTATAGGTTTTTTGGAGAAAAGTACTAAATGAGAACCCTTTTTTCGCCTTTTTTAAATAATTGATAATATCACCCAGAGTATATAACGTAGTGGCTCTTCTGCGAATTAAAAAAATAGGACAGAAATAGAAAAAAAGTACTTTTTGCATGTTCTTACTTTTTAGAACATTTGGTAGCAAATTTTGCAAGTACAATGAAAAAATATGTTTCAATTTCGAAAAAATGAATAATTGAGTGTATCACACGGAGCAGATAACGAAGGGTTTTTTTTCTTGAAATTAAACATAAAATAGGACAGAAATAGTAAAAAAGTACTTTTTGCATGGTGGTACTTTTTAGAACATTTGGTAGCAAATTTTGCGAGTACAACGAAAAAATATGTTTCAATTTCGAAAAAATGAATAATTGAGTGTATCACACGGAGCAGATAACGAAGGGGTTTTTTTTTCTTGGAATTAAACATAAAATATGACTGAAATAGTAAAAAAGTGCTTTTTGCATGTTGGTTCATTTTTGACATATTTAGTAGCCAGTTTTGGAAGTACAATTAAAAAATAGGTTTAAATTTAGAAAAAAAGAATTTAAATAATAGATCTATACTAATTTTAATTTAGGTTATTATTTAGTACTTTTTTTTTGCCAATAAATAAATAATTGTAATTTTTGTATCCCATAGAAATGTTTGCTGGATTTAAGAAAACAAATTTTTAAAAGGAATCAGTTTTTTAAAACCAGATTCTTTGAGATTCCTTTTAATTACTTTTGGTACTATTTTCTAAACTTGTTAGGACTTTGTGGTACTTTTTCTAATAATATATTACAAATTCTCATATTTTCGTATCTCTTGACCAGGATTTGCTTGAGAGATAGCTTGCAATTTTATAATGTTTTTATAAGTGCACAATTAAGTACTTTTTGGTAACTTTTAAGAGCAATAAAAAAATAAAAATGAAACTTCACGCCTTATTAACAGCTATTAACTAGACATAAAGAGTTACAACTTAGAAAAAACTTTAAAATTTGTTGTTATTCTTTAATGGTACTTTTGTAAATTTTTTTAATTTTGTTATTCTTTACTTGTACTTGTACTGTTTTATGTTCCTTTTATAAAAGAAAGGGTTTCCGTGAGTCTTTTAGAGACACCATCAGTAAAAAGCCATAGCTTCATTAATGCTAACTAACTAGACATAAGGACTTACAATTTAGAAAAAACTTTAACAATTTTTGGTATTTTTTAGTGGTACTTTTGTAAATTTTTGTACTTTTTTTATTATTTTAGAAATTGTGTACTTTTTTATGGTACTTTTATAAAAGAAAGGGTTTCCTTGAGTCTTTTAGAGACACCATTAGTAAAAAGTCATAGCTTTAGAAGCTTATAGTGTTTTTCATGTAACAAACTTTTTACTATTTTTATGGTACTTTTAATAATCGTTTAACTTTTGGTACAAAGATATGTATTATTTATTTGCCAATGTATTTACTGCGTAAAGGCATTTTTTACCCCTTTTTGACACCTTCTTGGCTTACTTTGTGTTAACTAATATCTAAGACACACTTACCTATACACGTTTTCGAATTTCTGCTGCATATTTTTATCCACTAACAGCTGCTCAAAGCCATTGTACAAAAAATTTCTCACACGATCCTCAAAATTCATAGGCTGTTTAAGGCCACCATATAAAGTGGGCACATAGGAGGCCTCCAAAGGATTGCCAATCATGCGATTTAAAGGAAATATTGTTTGTATCATAAACGATAATATAATGGGACATTCAAAATGAGCTGCAATGCCGAGCATAAAATCATTATAGAAATAACCCAATATCACAGCGTCAAAATCTCCAGCCTTATGGGTTTTAAGGAAATCTAACATTTTTGGTTGATTCATAGTATGATTGGCCATATCAACAACATGAGATATGATGCCATTAAGTTTCTTATAAATTGGTTCCGGTTTATTTAACATCTGCTGGGCAAAACTACTATTGAACATTTGACCCTCAACGTGTATAAATTTGTATTTCGCCTGCTTACGTATATTGGGTACTGTGCCAATAACAGTGACCTCATGACCTCCATCGGCCAGAGCATCAGCAACGGCACAATGTATTAATAAGTGTGACTTGGAGGGTGAAGGAAATACACCCAGTATGCGGGCCGCTTCTGTTGGTAATAGAAGTGAGCCCACTGTAAGTATTAGTATGAAAAAAGCACAGGTTTTCATGACGCTAACAATGCTTTTTAATTTATATTTTTAATTATTTTTGAATTAATTTAATTAAAAATTTTCTTCCCGTTTAAAAAAAACTTTTGCAACGTTTCGCTAAACGCTGCTAAACTAGAACTGATCGTCTTGCATGTTTTTGTTTACCATTTCAAGTTGCATTTCAGATTCAACATTCTGGTTTTTCATTTACGAGTATTAGAAACTATTCTCTCATTTAGTCAAGTGTTAATGTCAATGGCATTCGAAGTGCGTGTGCCGCACAATCGGCTGTTTCTTATCTCTATGCTTGAGTACATATTGAGAAGTGAAAAACTAAAATGTACACAATAGAACCTGACAGAGTATTGTTAATTTTCGATAAGTATTTGCTTAGTATGAACAAAATATCTAATTTTTTTTTCATAAAAATAAGGCGAATTTGATTTTTTTATAATTCGGAACATGACCGTCATAACATATCTTGGTTTTCTATTATAGAAAAGGGAAGTATGCGTCTTAGGTTGCTGAAAAAAATTTCTGAATTTTGTGTGGATGATGCCGCCATCTAACGTTTTTTTTTCAACTACTGCTTATTTCGTGAATGGTAACACTTAGCTCATGTCTGATTTGACAGATAATTAGTTTTATCCTTCCGCTGAACGAATATGGTTGTGTATGCGTTTGTGAACTTTGCTTCGCTAAGTGGGCCTGCGATCGACTTACAGAAGATGCCGATTTTGCCAAAAAAATCATCTTTTCAGATGAAGCTCATTTTGATCTTGGCCGGTATGTAAACAAGCAAAATTGTCTCAGTTGGGGCACAGAAAACCCGCACGCATACATTGAAAAGCCGATACACCCAAGATGAGTCACTGTTTGGTGCGGATTTTGGTCCAGAGACATAATGGGCCATTTTTCTTCGAAAATGAGCAAGGAGTGGCCGTTGAAGTCAATGGCGATCGTTATTGGGCCATGTTGAACGAATTTTTGTTCACAAAAATTTAAGAGGAGGATATTAGCAACATTTGGTTTCAACAGGACGCTGCTACGTGCCCTGTTTTTGAAGATCGCATTATCAGCCGCAGAGCTGATGTCGTTTGGCCACCTCGGAGCTGCGATTTGACACCGTTGGACTATTATTTGTGCGATGTCGTCAAAGATAAGTATTACGCCAACAAGCCAGAGACAATTGACGCTTTAAAGGACAATATTCGTGCAGCCATTGCTGAAATACAGCTGCACACAATCAATAATGTGCTTAAAAATTGGACGGATCGTGTAGCCTACTGCATGGCCAGCCGAGGCAGCCATTTGAATGAAATTATTTTCCATTATTAACTGGAAGACTAGTACTTTCAAATAAAAAAAGAAATTTGAGAAAATATTCAGTAGTTTTTTTTATAGCATTTTCAGAAAAAAAAATTTTATTTGGCGGACCCTTTATATTTCTCAAAGATTATATGATATTGTTTAAGCCCAAGAAGAAGAAGGCGAATACCAAAATAATCTCTCCTCAAAGAATTGTTTTCTTATACAGTGAAAAAAATGAGTATATAAACTTTATTTCGCCGCTCACACTATATCCCCACATCTAAAAATATCAATAAAAAATTCTCATGTCAAAAATATGTTTTTTTAATGGTTTTTAAAAGTTGGTAGATTTATATCGAAAGAGAAATTTGAAAACATTTTGGTAGAATTTAACGTATTAATTTAAAAGTATTTAAAGTATTCATTTATATTAGACAGTATATTTTAATAGCTTGTTTAGAATATATATATATCATTTTTGTATGCAGCGAATTGATAATTGAGTTTATTGTAAATAAAATATATTTTAAAAAAATATGCGGTGTAAGAAAATTTTCGAGAGTTCTTTGAATATATAAGGATATATTACGATGAGTTGGAATTAATAAAATATTTGTAGTTATTTATTTAATGTTTTTATTTATATATTAGGAAACATTACACTTTAAGAAGAATTTTTTAAAATAATTAATATGCGGCCAATTGAAAATATTTTTGATGTTAAAACTTTTTAACTGTTTCAGTTTGAATATGAATTTAAAAAATATTTCTTATAGAATTTAACGTATTATCAATATTTTTTTTACGGCGAATTTGATTTTTCTCGTTAACAGTTTAAAAGTTTTTCCGCCATAATTTTTTTAGAATTTAATTTAAGAAAAATTTTAATATATTTTTGTTTTTTATTTTAGCAAAAAATTGTCAGAAGGTCTATGAGAATACACATATACATTTTTCAAATGCGGCGAATTGATAAAGTTTACTAAAGGTAAGAGATTTATAATATTTTACTCGAAATATAACTATAGAGTTGAACTTTTGATAGTTTTTGAATATATAACAATATTTTGTTTGCGGCGAATTAATTTTTTTCAAGCTTTTGTACCTTTTTTATTATAAAAAATAAATAAAAAAATTGTTTTTATTTATTTATAAGTTTTCTTATTCATTTTTTGTTGTTGTTAAAAAAACCTGCGTCTGCTTTTGTTTATCACTGTTTTCAATATTTATATAACATTGTTTTGAGTGTTAAGACAGGTAGCGACAAGATTTGTACCACATATGTTATTATTTATATTTTTAATTTGATTATAAGTAGATAATTGATATCTAATCAATTTCAAAATTTAATATCTAATATATTTTGTAGTATCATGCTTACCTATACAGTTTGCGGAAATTTCGCCTTAACACGTTCATTAAAATTCCTTCTTCCACAGCTACGGAGAACATATTTTTTAATCTATCCCAGAAGTCTAAAGGCTGTTTACCACCACTGAATATAGTGGGTACATAAGACAACTGCAGGGGATTGGCTATCATATTATTAACGGAGAATATCGGCTGTACCATAAACGAGACTATAATCGGACACTGGAAATGAGCTCCTATGCCCAACATAAACTCATTCATAAAATAGCCAAATATAATCACATCAAAATCTCCGGCCTTGTGCGTTTGTAAAAACTCTTGCATAGCTGGAGCATTAAGAGTGGCGTTCGCCATAGCCGTTACCGAGATCATCGTTTGATAGAATTTCACATATGCTGGTGCTGGTTTATTAACCATATCGTTGGCGAATTTATTATCGTACATGGCTCCCTGTACATGTATATATTGATACTTGGCTCGAGGGTATACATTAGGTACTGTGCCTAAAACTGTGACATTATGACCGGCCTGTACCAAAGTATCAGCTATGGCACAATGTATTAATAAATGAGACTTAGAGGGTGAAGGAAATAAGCCCAAAATATTAGCTGCTTCACTTGAAGTTAGGCAAAAACTAGCCATAGCCATGAAGATGGCAAAAATAAAGAGCTTCATGATGTTTAACTAAAAAAAAAAAAAAAAATAACGCGAAATAAGAAAACCAAACCGTTTGACTAGAGGTAAGAATTAAGACTGATTAAAAGGCCAAACAAAAGTACAAACTACATATAAAGGTGAGCGCTTCACTAAAAATTATTGCCAAATAATATTATCTACTGATAACACAGTTCCAACAACATTTCATATCTTTTAAATATTCTCTTTAAAAGCTTGTCGTTTAAACTTTCACAGTTGGGATTAACGAATTGTTAAAAATGTTAAAATATCTGTTTTTTCATTAGTTTTGTAATCAGTGCTATAAAAAATATTTATTAACTTATAATAATAATTATTAACTTGTATTTTTAAGAATGGGGGCTTATATTACATATTTAGCAAAAAAAATATTTTTTGAACCTCAATTAAAAGGCAATATATTGTTGCGTTTTAACCTTTTCAAAGTGTTTGAGTTCTTTTAAATTGCGTGAAATAAAATAAACGAAGCGAATTTGTATTTATACAGTCCTTATTTATCTTTATACAGTATCCAGCTTATTTAACTTCCACTTAATACAAAAATTTACTCAACACTTTTACTAACGCCTTAGCACGATTTAACTCTTTGACTAAGCAGAATGCGGTATTTTATATAGTTAAATAACATTAGTTTCGACTGTTCTAGTAACTTCCACAATCCACTATTCAATTGCCGTTACGAGTGTGAAATACATATCCGACTTATAGTGGTATTGGCAGCGCTGTTAAAATAATGGGTGCTCGTAGCCTTGACACAAACCAATAGAATAACGTTCGTAATAAAGTTTATAGCTTTAAATGTATATATGTTAGTGTATCTTTTTAGGCGAATTAATTTTCGTAACAATATAATATGAATAACAAAATAAAATCATAAAAATCTTGCATTTTTGGGGATAAAAGGCCTATTTGGGATGTGTGGGACTTATGGGCATTTTTTTTTTTTTTTGGCATTTTGTTTGAAAAATTGCATCAGCTCTTGTGTACTGCATGGTTGAAAGAAAGCATGCCAGATTATAAGGGTCTCAGCATTCTATGTCCAATATACAAGTAGGGCGATTAAAATTCATGCTACAACTAAAGTGGAATTAGTTTTATTCCAGCTTCTGTAATGTGCGAACGATTCAAGCCAATTGTTAGCGAACTGGTAGGTCCCTATACTGTCTGTCAGAATTGGTACATCAATAACTTACCAGTTATTTTCATTCTGACAAACCCATGAGTTATTTATTGATTATAAAGCTGCCAGTTTCAGGCGTAGTAACCTGTTAGGCTATGAGTCAGTTCGGTATGGTCGCTAATTTTATCCGGTTATTTCGTTAGATAGTTACAACGGGTGGCCAGACACAGGTCCAGCTCACTTGGGGCCAACTCTAATTTCAAAGTGATGCCCACAGAAGGTAGCGTCCAAGTGGACCTAGATGTCAGCGCCCTGGCATAAAACGAACCAATTCGACGCATACACAAAAGAAGAAAGCCTTCTGACATTAACATCAGCCAGGTCTAGCACTGACATAGGATATATTCAACAGCCTCCTAATCTTTCTCATCCTGACAATTGCTACAGTAGTCATTAAGCGATAGATCAACTCTTCTAACATTAACACCAGCCGTTTATGTCTCGGAATTCACATGATAGTCTCAATACAAACCCGACCATACAGAGGACAAATTTGCTTTGATACAGAGCAGGTGGGTTCATTCTCTCACCGTATCTGTGCCATAACCAACATGTACCGCAGAGTATTCTTCTTCCAAAGACTCTAGATTACCTTTATCAGCCATAATTCGGGGAGCATACAACATATATGACTGGTTTACATGTGTTTTCGATTTCTAAGATAAGCTGATGACTCTATGATGCTTTCTTATAAGAAAGTATCATCTGTAGCTAAGGCTACCATTTACTTTAATTAATGACAATATTTCTTCACACTTTCACTGTGTCTCCAGAATTCTTAAGGGTCTTCGATATAAAGGGTGCCCAAACCGTAATGCACGATGTTAATTGTAAATAAAGAAAAAAGTTTTCCGAAAATTATATTAACATTTTTTATTATGATAGAAAGCTCTTTGGTAATTATGTGTGAAACAAAATATCTGCCAAATGCTCGCCTAGGCTTCGGTGGCATACCTCTGTTTATCGGTCCAATATCGTTAATGTGCTTAATTGTCTGATCCTTTAGCTATTAAATTGTTCTTGGCTTATTGAGGTATGCTTCTTCTTTTAAATGTACCTAAAGAAAGAAGTCCAACGGTGTCAAATCACATAATCGTGGCGACCAACTAACATCGCAACGACGTCAGATAACACGGCCTTTGAATTTATCGCGCCATTGTTTCGTTGGCTGTGTGGCAAGTGGCACCATATCCTCAATTTCTGGCCACAGGAAGTCCGTTATTCTCTCGCGATGGCGAACACCATTTGCGGTAACTGCTTGGCCGACCTCATTTTCGAGGAAGTACGGCCCGATAATGCCGCCAGACGCAGAATGAACTGGGCGGTTTATTGAAATTTGCGCACAATTCTCCTGATTGTGGACACATTTTGTCAATTATGCTGACCAAACAAATCGCTAAGTGCATGAAATGCCTTTTTATTTGAAAGGCCATTTTCGCAAAAGGCTTCAAGATCTTAACACGCTGCTTACTTGTGCAACTCTCCATGTTTGAATTTGTCAAACACTGAAACACATAAAAATCAAATTAAGTTGGGCAAAAAGCTTGACGTTAAGATCTGACCCACAATTAACATCGTAAATTATGGTAGGATCGCTCTATACTCTTAGTGGCCTTTCATCTACTTCGGTTTAGTTTTGAAACGAACAACTCGAGGTGTGATCAGAGATTTATTTGGGGCATTGAGAGGCTCCAGAGTTGAGGATAAGTGGTTGCTCTGATTTAGAACGCTTATCGTACGGAGCGGCTACAAATGCTGCACCGATGATTTAGATGTTCCCCAACATCATGGGTACTTAGTGTAAACTTTTCTAAAGTTAATGCAGTGCTCTTTACTAGGAGGTAAAAGGTACCTAATTTTATATTGTCTAGTTTAAATGGGCCCGGGATTAGTTTGAGTCTAACGGTCAAATATCCGGACTTTATTCTCCACTCCAAGGTAAGTTGGGAAGCCAATTGGTGGAGAGAGCTCGTAAGTAAACCGGACTGAGTCACCTACTGCTTTAGAAGAGCAGTAGACAGGGTTGGCAACCAACTAGGAAACCCAATTAAACCCATCGGGGTTTTATATTTAAAAAAACACAAGTGGTTTGATTTATTTAAAGGTTTTTGTTGTTTATTTACAACAACAAAATTAAAAATCTACGTATTGGGAGTACAAATTAATCCGGTACCTGTTTTTAGACTAAAAGTTATAATGAATTAACAATTTTATCAAAATAAAAAATTACCAAATCAATCTCCTACATCTTTCCCCCAGCTCTGAGCTAATGTCCGAACCCGTCTTAGAAAAACTTCTCGTTTTTTGAGGCGATCCACTTTGAAGCCGATTTTATGTTTTTCCAAACGAAGTGATTCGGTAACATACTATTGTAATAGATATTGCATCCATCGAAAGTCAGAGGGAGCTAAGTTCGTTTGGAGAATTTGATCGTTTCTAAAAATTGTTGGAGAGTTGTCGTGCAAAAGGAAAACTTTTTATGTCTGTATGTCTGTGTTTATATTCCGCCCGTTATTCTCATAATGCACGGTTCAACCGAAGTAATTACAATCTGCTTCGAATACCGGGTTTAAGCAGTTCATAGTACACAATACCGCTTTGATTCCGCCATGAATGCAAAATTGCGTTATAAATATTAAAAAAAAGCGTAATTGTACTAACAAACAAAAAATATTGTCGACTTGAACGAAATTTGGAAGCATTTGTAGAACCTCATAAAACCCGGTGGGCTGGGTTTTTTAAAATACCCGGGTTTTTGCCAGTCCTGGCAGTGGGGTGTCAGTTCTGGTGTTCTTCTTTGGACTAACACGATGGCTATTGAACCTAGTCTTCTTTACGAGGTGGTCTTTTGGTGGACCACCCTCGATAAAAATTGCAATGTCAGACTCCTTGATAAATTCAGAAGATTTGCTGCAATTCACATCACAGGTGAATGAAGGGGCTACTAGCTTGTCTGGCATCCATCCAGGACACTCGTCAGGCAATAGGCTAAACTTGTAGAGGTGAGACTCTGTCACGTTGGCATACTATCTTTTTAATGCACTTTCCGTATTCTATCTGAGGACCCCGGGTCCTGTGTGATATTGACTATGTCTCATCTGGATCTGAACAGTGCAGGGGATTTTATATTGTGATTTCTAGTAGGGATGATTGTGTCTGTGACTCTATCATTTCCTGTGATTTGGTGAAAATATATAGTGAAGTTTCTAAACTTAAGAAAAGGGTGGGTAATGGAATTTGTTTTGAAAGGCCGCCTCCCAGACTACTGTAGTTTGTTTCATGTCATTTATCATGCTTCGAAGTTGATCCGCAGTAATGGAGCTTCTACCACTGACATATATTTTTTTCTGATAGCCAGGCAGGTCGTGATTCTTGTGGGATTTTATAACAGCAATTCTGTGTCCACCTTATTTGGCTTCCGGATCACCGCGACATACCGGTAACAGTGCTACTAGTAAACTCGCTAGGCTGCTCTTACCTGCTAATGACTTTTGTCCAGGCTGTGAATTGATTAAAGAGTAGGAGAGCATGGTCGACATCATCTGTCAGTGTCTATATCGACTCTAAGAAGGATTCTCACACTGGACTCTTTCTCGAAGGCTTTTTAATAATCAGGCTTATCAGGCTGTCGTGCTGTGGTTCGACTTAAAGCAGCGAATTGTGCGGGGTCCCTGGTTGATCGTGAAGATCGGTTAATCCGGACTCTGGTGACTAACACATATGCTTTGATTTAGCGAGGCTGACACTCCCTCCTCTACACTGAGGTGCTCCTTATACATATGTATAAGCCAATATATATTTATTTTTATTTTGCAAAATTTGGGTCGTAACCTTTCCCAAAATTTTTCTTTGTAGCGAAAAACAGATTGCATTAGGACAAAGCCTGCCGCATCCATTTTTTTTGGTTACGGAGACCATTTCTGGGTTGGAGTTACCGTGCAATTTCGCATTCTTTAAGATAAGGCGCTCACAATTCTATACAGTGTATATGTAAATTCTTTCTTATGTGGCAATACAATTATGTTTTTAAAGTTGTTGTTTTTCAATATGTAAATTTTTGTTTCATGTCAAGAGAGACATGTGGCATAAAACATTAAACTAACAACATGGATTATTATCTATCAATGATAAAGTTCTTTTATTATATCGTATTATATGATAAAGTAAAATCATGTTGTCAAAGTTAATATGAAAACATTAAGCATGTTGCAAGTAAAAAATAATTGTTTTTTTATTTTTTCATGTTTATGTCAAAAATAGCTTAAAAGAATTGTCAATAGGATAAAAAAATTTATGTGGCAAGAATGAAAATTTGTTGCAACATTGCATTTTGTTTTAAATATTTTAAAATTAAAAACGGAACCGTTAAACTATGCATAAATATATGTTGTACAATAATTTTATAAAGATTTTAGCATGTTGCAAGTTTGATGTACTATTCAATTAAAATTTTTTTTTTCTTAAGTAAAACTCTTATTTTAATGATAAAGCTGTGGTACATCTCAAATAATTATTAAAAATGTTTATGTGCCATGTTGCATGGTAGTATATTATGCTGCAGCATAGTTTTTCCGTAAGGAAATCAAATTTTTTAAATGTCCACATATATTCTTCATTATCAGAAATATATTAATGGCTTTATTTACAAATGTTGCAAGTGTAAAACGTTATTATTTTTTTTATTACGTGATTATTTAAAGAAGAAATGTGTTTTATTAATTAATATATTAATATTAAGCTTTTAAAAGCAATTAGCATGTTGCATTGAGCTTATTACATTGTAGCAGAGTTTTTTCATGTTCCATGAAAAAAGGTTATGTTGTAACGTGGTTTTAATGTATGGAAATGAGCAAAATTTTATTTTAGTTCTTTGCTTCTAAATTTTAATTAACAAGATGTGGCGTAATTATATAACATGTTGCAAGTAAAGCATTTTTAAATAATATGTATGTATATAACAGTTTTGAAATAGAATTTGCTTTTAATAAAATATTTTATTATAAAGCTAATCGTAATAACAATTATTTGCCATGTTTATACTTAAAAATTAATCAAAATTTAAATATTTTTTCTAAAGAAATTTCGAATAAATTTTATGACTTTCACTGACTTAATTAATAACTGATTAAAAGTAAAGAAATTGCATGTTGCAAGTTTAAAAATCAGGTGCAATAATATTTTTGGCAACAAAATTATTGATTTTATTAGTCTGTTGCTATACATAGCTAGTATTTTAGTAAAAGTTTGGTTATGTTGCAAATATAAAATGTGTTGGTTTATACAGTTTTTATTAATGTTCTTTTTAAACAAAGGGTGTGAACGAATTCTCTCCATTTGCAAAATCATTTAATTGTTTCCATTTCATGTTACGAGATGAACATTCATTTTTAACCATCCGCACCCATGTATTACGATCATGACAGGATGTCTGTGGCCCTGCTGATTCCAGTCGAGCGGTTGTCTCGCAATATCACCAGATGGCCTTCACAATATATGGCCAATCCATGTCTATTTACGTCTGCGAATTTCGTTTTCAATTGGCCTACGGTTAGCCAGCGACAGTAAATTGTCATTTGTGTCCAAATTTTGCCAAAAGATGCTGTATTGCGTGTACGTGAGTCTCGCCGTGCTGGCATACCCCACGGTATTCATGGCATGGGTGAATACCATGTGTCCACCAACGCCCCTCACCCATAATAATCACAAGTGAAGGGAACACACCCACGTGTCACCTCCCCATAACGGCCCCGGACTTGTCGCCGGTAAGGCCAAAAGATGCTAAAGATTTCCTTCAGGTACTCTTTGTGGAACGTTTGCAATATTCTTCAGGAATTTTGATGTAAAACAGAAGTATTGATTCTAGGCTGCTATCAAATAACTTAAGTTTTTCATCAGTCGACATATCGCTTGCAAACCATATTTTGTGCAGGGATGGAAATGCATTTCGGGCTTTGTTTATTCGGATCGCAACATACTCCTTCGAACCACCATCTTCTACATGCTGGATTGTCTGTCCCTCAAGTGTGAGTGACAATTATCATTAATTTGGTTTTTCCCGCGTTAATTTTCAGATCGGCTTTTTTTTGACGTTTTCGGATAGGGTGTAGAGTATCTTCTGAATATCCTCAAAACGATGAGCGAACAAACAAATATCATCTGCTTAGTCTATATCATACAGGAGTTCTCTCATACTTCAGCAGATGCCATATGATGCCTAGGCGTTTGTCTTCCGGACCACACAGTCCAAAAGCAGTATCAATAGTCTAAAGGCAGTATGCTCGGCTCGAGGGTGGCCCATTCACTTCCTGTGTATCTTATTCTGCTCTTTGTATTCAAAGGCAGCTCGCAGATGAGGTATATAATTTTCGGCTGCATGCCCTTGCTGCTTAGCGCATCCCACTGTGCTGGACTGGTATAGGTTATTGTTGTATTTAATAGTTTGATCGATGATGACTCGCGCCGTATTTATTTAACCTGCACAAGACCTTTCCGATCTGAATCCTGCCTGTTCCTTTCGATGGATAGGTTCCACTATTCTGGATATGCGATTTAGTATTAGTATTGCTTTCAGCAGCGTTATAACCCTCCACTTATTACGTAGCCTAAGGTGGCCCTTTTTCGAAGTTGTAAGAATCACATACTATAGGGTGGCATGGTGGAAAAGATGGAAAGACAACATGCGATTCTGGTTCCATTACTTTTCTGATTATAGGTGTTATTGCTACCGCAATATGTTTGCCAGCACAATGTAACAATTCTGACGGTATTTTATTGGGACCGGGAGACAACGAATTTGAAAAATTTTGTGGAAGCGTTCGAAATTTCGCTTCTTGGAGTGTGTTTGCTCTATGGCCAAGTACAGTTCAGAAATTGGGGTATACTTTGTAACTGTTTAGGGGAATTCAAGAAGTAAAGCCCACGTATTAATTGTTCTCTGGGGGAAGATTGGTTGCTGGTACTCGCTTTTCTCCAAGCTGTTTAACGGCGTCGTATGCTCTTCGCATCTTGGCCATCGCTGCTAAGCCCTTTCCGCCTCGTTCGATATATTTTTATAATAAGACTACTGATCCTTCCGTGCCTTGTACTTTACCCTCGCAGTCACCTGTCGCTATTCCGCTTTTGTGCTGGTTCTGTGTTTCATCGTTCGGAGCATTTGACTGTGTTTTACAACCCTCTCCGATTTGTCATTTCTGGCAGCATCACATCGGATATTCATTGTTTTTTCTTCTTCAGAAAGCCTGGGATTTGCTACGCATTTTGGTGACAGGCGTTCTGAATATCAGGCCACTCTAAATCATGTACACTTAGGTGTTGGTTTCCCGTAGCTTGAAGGTGTTGTATAAACAAATATTAAGTGCAAGATAAATAAGTTGCTGTATTAAGATAAATTGTATAAAGATAAAGAGAAGAAATAAAAACTGTAAAACAACAACAAGGTGGTGCTTATTTTATTTTGACGCAATTGAAAAGAACTCAAACGTTTTAAAAAGGTTAAGGCGTAGCAATAGTTTGCTGATCAATATATGGTCAGCGCATGGTATATGGCGCAAAGATTGATAAAAATGTTCCCGTTATGACTTGTGACTGTGATCAGACTATGCGTTTCTATATTTTTTCACTTTAATTCAGTTTTATATATTAATGTAATAATTATATTATACCAGTTTAACTAGAAGGCACACTTACACTTAAAATAAGTTAGGACTACGCTAGATTGCGAATATGATTGAAATCGGTTGTTAACCATCTGCTGTTGATGTTTTTCATTTCTTTTACTAGCTCCACTCGGGAATATCATACAGACATCTTGTTGAGCAGAGTTTTGGTAGCTTAAAAATCAATTTCAGAACTTTATTTTGGGTCATTTTAAGTTTCTTAGTATCAGAGGCAGTCATATTACTCCAAACTGAGAATGAGCTTTTTATTTTTAATATTTAATAGCGAGTTTCTATTAATCAAAGGATTCTGTAGCAAAATTAAATGATTTACTTTATTAGAAATGACATGTGGTCTTTAAATGTTATTCTTGGATCCATTATTACACTGAGATACTTCACTTTTTGTTCCCAGTAGATGTTTTTCTGGGGAACAAAAATGAAATGCTTCTCCTGGTGAAAAAATTACTTGTTTTTTTTTTTTTTTTTGGAGCTGATATATTCTGTATTGATTGTTGCTAACTGAGATTCGATAAAATGAGAAAAATGTAACCAACTGGCTCTTTTGTAGTCAAAAATTCTTGTGTCAAAGATATCAGCCGGTTTCTTAAGTACATATTTCATAGACTGCTAAGTAGTCAGAACTTAAGTTGTTAAAATCTGTAACAAGTGAGACACTATCGATAACATTAGTAAAAAAAAGTATCTAATGGGGAGTTTTGTCTACCAGCACTAGATGAATTGTAGGTGTTTTAATTTGGTGCTATGAGTTCAATGTTACAATTCACAAATTTGTCAAACAGTAACCTACCCCATTAACTTCTTTTACTACTACCCAATGCGTGGAGTCTAGAATTGAAATCTCCACCAATTAGAAGTTTATTTGTGTTACTACTTAATTTTTGAAAATCTGAAATAAATTTGTTTTTCTTATTCTCTGCCGATTTAACATTTCCTCCAGAAAAAATATCTGAGGTTATTGTTGCCCAGTTTAGCATTGAAATTACCGATCAGGAATTTGATGTCGCCGTTGTGTATTAAGCACAATTAGGATTTTAGTTGTTCGCAGAAGATGGATTTGTTTTCTTCGTAACTCCTCTAGGGAGCACACTGGCTTTCCCTAAAGTATCCATTGCTTTGATTCATTTTCTTTAATCAATTTGATATTTTCAAGCTAAGAAGATAATTTATCCACTGTAGCTTTCTCCATATGATTTTTGCACAGAGGTGAAGATGCTTGCTAATTGGTGGTGATCTTTGCTTTAGAATTAATTTTTTCCCAGAAGATGGCGTGTTTTTCCTGATAATGTGTCTGATGTTTGTCATAATCGCTAAAGGTATGCCGGAAACGTCAGGGGGGTGTCTTTTTTGTTTTTTAGAAGAAGTTCTCTGGAGTGAAGCTAAAACCTCTTTAGTAAACCTGCGAAACCACATTTAAATTTTTTCTTCGACATGTCCTTAGCTGGGGGTCGGCCCTGTGGCGTTTTTGTTGTTATTCATGCGCTCTAACCACTACACACGTCATTCCAGAAGATGAATTATTTTAACATAATAGCTTTTTAATGCAATTTAATTGAAATTTCACTATGTTGCAAGTATATAAGTTATTGATGTTTTATATTTTCTTAACAACATAAGATTACTTTGTTATTATAGTATTCAAATATTTTTAAAAAACATTTGAGAGCGCTTAAAAATCATGTTGCGTGTTAATAATTATGTTGCAACATGGTTCAATTTTAGGAAATAAATAAAATTATGTCTATTATATTGAATTTAAAATACTGATTTACATTTAATGTTGCCAAAATCATGTTGCAAGTGATTAATTAATATAAATTTGCTTTTGCTTTTATTTCGAACGTGCTTTACCTGCAAACAACTTATATTTTTAACATAAATTTTATGAGATATGTGCATTAGTGTGTGTTTGTGCAACATTTGCTATTAGCTGAGATTTTTTCTTTATAATTTTCTTGCTCATCTACTTTACCAGCTCACCTAGTTTCATTAAAGCTTGCCATTAAAACAGCAACTTTATTAGTCTTATCACGTTTCAGTTCTATAAATTTATATGATTATTTTTTAAAAAGAAGTAAAAAAAATCTTTTATTATTTTTAATTTTCACTTAAACATGCTTCAGATGCAGCAGCATTATTGCTGCATCTACACTTATTTGGGGAAAAGAGCCAAGAAATGGCAAGAAAATACAGGATTCATAAAATATTATATTACTTATATGGACTCATGTGTGTACGACAATATTTATTTTCAACAGTGGCCTGTTGAAAGACAAGACGAATATGTAAGCTACGCATAAAAGTATATTTAATATAACCCAGTCAACATTTTGTACACAATTCGAGGTTTTCTGTACGACTTAAAGAATTAAATGGTTGCCTTGGCTAAGTAAAACTTACCTTAATGACTCACCTTGTGTCTCCTGGTCTAGCGTGGTTATTTATTTGTGCATCATTCACCATATAATATCCCAAGTGAATTACAAGTGCAAGAACAAGCGCAGTTACAAATTAAGAAACAACAAAAACAAACTGGCCAAAAACAGCATTAAACTTTCATTTTTGTTGCATTGACTGCAGTTGCATTACATTCAATCAACGTATTGACCACCGCAGTCTATACGATACTTGCTTTTGCCACATCTCTCTCACTGTGGCTTGTTTCTCTTCCTCTTTGAGGCTCATCTTTCATTTTGCCTGATAACTGGTTTTTCCTCCAACATTTTGCGTTTTTCGACTTTGGCAACATTTGACAATGAAATGTCTTACCATGCTGTGTACACGTTTATACATCTTATGGAAGTGTGTGTATGTGTGTGTATGTTGCAAGTATATCAATGTTCCAAATTGACATACGACTACAAATGACATTAAGAAAAGCAATTGATTTCACTGGGAAAACATTTACAGTCTTACTTCCATTCATTTAAAATATTTATTTGTGTGGTTGCAACTACATATAATCATGATGATAAACTTTTTTACAGCCATGTCATGGTCAGAAGATGTTTAAAACGGCATTTGTTTGCTTGTTTGAATGGTGCGGTTAAAATGCCATTTAGTCTATACTTCCATTGATTATTGACAAGGAAAAATGTGGAGCTTGTTGAAGCTTAACAAGTAAATTTCTATTCAATTGCCTCTTAACTTATATGTTTAAGAAAGAAAACTAAAAGTGATCTGCTGAAACCTTTAAACATTTTATACAATTAACACAAAAAAAAAAAAAAAAAAATTAAAATTTTTTCTTAAAAATGTACTTGCAACACCGTTTAAAACCTCTAAATATACTTATTAAATACCCCTTCAACCAAAAATATTACAGAGGTATAAATTTACTAAGTAAAAACGCATGTTGCAAATTGTTTATTTAAGTGCAAAATAGTTTTTTTCGACAAAGAATCATTCAAAATATAAAAAAATTAAATTAACTAAGACGTTTAATATCAAATCGCATGTGCCAACTTCAATTTCTTTATGCAACATAAGACTTATCCATGATTTTCTATTTAAAAATATTTTACCTAAAAACTATAACCGAATCTTAAAGTTTGAAACCATTTGACCCCAAAAATTCTGACTTTTGTACTAAAAAAGTTCTTGCAACACTTAAGAATTGTTTTCGAAACGTAAAAAAACTACTTAACTGCATTTAATTAATTATTTTATATTAAGTTTTAGTAAATAAGCTCATGTTGCAAGTTATTTAGTGCAACATAGTTTTTTTGAACAAAGAATCATTTAATATATAAAAAATATAGAAAAATTAACTTAACTAAGACTTTTATTACCAAAACGCATGTGGCAACTTCAATTTCTTTATGCAACATAAGTCTAGTTCATGATCTTCTATTAAAAAATATTTTGCGTAAAAACTATAACCGATTCTTATAGTCGAAACCATTTGTACACAAAATGTTCTTCTTTTATACTAAAAAAAGTACTTGCAACACTTAAAAATTGTCTTATAATGTTAAAGAGTGCTTAACTGCATTTAAATAAATATTTTTAATTAAGTTTTAGTAAATAAGCCCATGTTGCAAGTTATTTAAGTGCGACATAGTTTTTTTTCAACAAAGAATCATTTAATATATAAAAAATATAGAAAAATTAACTTAACCAAGACTTTTATTACCAAAACACATGTGGCAACTTCAATTTCTTTATGCAACATAAAACTTATTCATGATTTTCTATTTAAAAATATTTTGCGTAAAAACTATAACCGAAACTTATAGTTGAAACAATTTGTAGTCAAAAATTCTTACTTTTATACTAAAAAAGTACTTGCAACACTTAAAAATTGTCTTATAATGTTAAAGAGTGCTTAACTGCATTTAAATAATTATTTTATATTAAGTTTTAGTAAATAAGCCCATGTTGCAAGCTATTTAAGTGCAACATAGTTTTTTTTTCAACAAAGAATCATTTAATATATAAAAAATATAGAAAAATTAACTTAACCAAGACTTTTATTACCAAAACACATGTGGCAACTTCAATTCCTTTATGCAACATAAAACTTATTCATGATTTTCTATTTAAAAATATTTTGCGTAAAAACTATAACCGAAACTTATAGTTGAAACCATTTGTAGTCAAAAATTCTTACCTTTATACTAAAAAAGGAATTGCAACACTTAAAAATTGTTTTTTAATATTAAAGAGTGCTTAATTACGGGCAAATTATTATTGTATGTTACAAGTTTTAGCAAGTAAACCTATGTTGCAAGTTATTTATTTAAGTACAACATAGTTTTATTCAACACAGAATCACTTAGTATATAGAAAAATATGTAAATTTAACTTGGCTTAAACTTTTACTCCAAAACCTATGTGGCAACTTTGATTTTTTATGCAACATACAACAAAAATTTTTCTTAATCATGATTTTCTATTAAACACCATTTTGTGTACAGGGTATAACCGAACCTTTAGTTTGAAAACATTTGTACGCAAAAAATTCTTACTTTTATATTAAAAAAAAGTGCTTTCAACGCTTAAAAATTGTTTCATAATGTTACAAGTTTTAGTGAATAAGCCCATGTTGCAAGTTATTTTTATATGTTGACTAAATCGTTTAAAATGTTAGTACAATTTCATGATACTACTTAACGATCAAATCGAGCCATAATCGCCAAAAAGACGTAAGCGCCATGATTATCGATTTTCGTTTTTTGATAAAAATCTATAGTATTCGATCATTCCCACCAGCATTCAAAATTTTGTAGCTCTAAAATGTACCCTTGTGATTTTACAGCAAAAACAAAAGAGCCTTATGTACTACTCTAGAACAAAATATATTGAAAAAAAAACCTTCTCCTGAAAAATTTGTTTTTTGTCGCTTACGTCTTTTTCGCGGTTATGGCTCGAAATGCTCTTATTATATCAGAAAAGTGTTACTTGCCACAATTTAAAAAAATGCTTACTTATTTTTAAACTTTTATATTATATCGAATTTAACTCAATAAACTTATGTTGCAAGTTATTTTTGCATATGCAACATCAAAAACATCTGTGAAAAGTGTTCTTGAGTGATTCATTTTAGATGAAAAATTTCTATCACTTATATGCAACTAGTTTTTACCCGTGCGACATAAATATTTTTGTCAGAAATCTTTTACAAAATTAAACAAATTTATGAGAAGTTTTACGAATACTTGCAGAAAGCAAAGATATGAACAAAGTTGTTAATAAAAAACTCTTGTTAAACATGCAACATAAACATTTTAAGTAAAAAATAATTTTTAATCAATATTTTTTAAATAAATATTTAAAGAATTGCAATTAACACACAAAGCTTTTAAGTTTACAATTGAAGGTACTTGCAACGTCAAATAATTGACTTAAAAATTAAACAAACAAAAATAAAAACATTTAACTTTTCGAAAATATAACCCTGTTAAGAGTTTACCCTTAAAACCTATATTGCTACCTCTTTTGCACGTGCAACATTAGCAATTTTGAGCAAAAGCTATACCAAATAATGTATTTAGCTAACAATTTAAGTTGTGGGAGTTTTACAAAAACAACACTCATGTTGCTTATTGCCTTTGTTCACGCAACATGTTATTTTGAACTAAAAAGTATCTGAACTTTTATGTTTATCTAACTAAGTGTAAGATCTTTGAAATTTTAGTTAAAAAATACATGTTGCAAGTTATGGTTCTCTATGCAACATGAAATTATTTAACTAAAACTATTTCTTTATCAATAGCTTAGTTATTAATGTTTATTTTTCCTTTAAAAATTAATTTTACGTTCATAACTGTAGATGCAACATGTAGAAATTGTGCTAATTTTTTTATAACACAAAAAAATTTTGTGTAAAATAAATGTTTATTGGAATTTTTAAAGCGAAATACCAAGCTGCAATATTAAACTACTTGCAACATCCTCTTATAACTATTTTGTATTGTATTATAAAAACAGATTTGCTTATAAAATTTTGAATGTGGCAATAATATGTATGCCATGTACATGCAGAGAAGTATGTAAATACTTCATGTAGTTTATAGCATGACTAAACTTAATAACAAAGTGTTTTAAAGAAAACACAGTAGTTATAATGCTACTGGCAACATGCATAAAAAGCGTAAGAATTTACACGCAGCACATTTACTCTTTTTTGTAATATGTTTTTTAATGTAATATTTCATTAAGCAATGCTTGACTAAATAGAAAACAATGTTGCAACATGATAGGCAACAATAAAATTTCCATATAAAACTATGCAACAATAAAATGTAAAATATTTTCACAAATATTTGTCAAATAAAATGTTGTTTTACCTTAAAACTTTCTGGCAACATGCTTATGTTGTAAGAAAAATTTTATGCGACACACATTAAGTGTGTGAAATGTATATTGGTTAAAGATTAAAAGGAATACTTCAACGTTGCAACATATTTTTTTGTGCAATACTTATACAAATAAAAATAGGGTCCGCCATCTAACTATTTTTTTTTCAACTAGTGCTTATTTCGTGAATGGTAACACTTAGCTCATGTCTGACTTGACAGATAATTAGCTTTATCCTTCCGCTGAACGAATATGGTTGTGTAAACGCTTCGCTAAGTGGGCCTGCGATCCACTTACAGAAGATGCTGATTTTGCCACAAAATCATCTTTTCAGATGAAGCTCATTTTGATCTTGGCGGGTATGTAAACAAGCAAAATTGTCGCATTTGGGGCACAGAAAACCCGCACGCATACATTGAAAAATACACCGATACACCCAAGACGAGTCATCGTTTGGTGCGGATTTTGGTTCAGAGGCATAATTGGACCATTTTTCTTCGAAAATGAGCAAGGAGTGGTCGTTACAGTCAATGGCGATCGTTGTCGGGCCATGTTGAACGAATTTTCGTTCATAAAAATTGAAGAGGAGGATATCAGCAACATTTGGTTTCAACAGGACGGCGCTACGTGCCACACAGCTGAAGCTACACTCGATGTTTTGCGCCCTGTTTTTGAAGATCGCATTATCAGCCGCAGAGCTGATTTCGTTTGGCCACCTCGGAGCTGCGATTTGACACCGTTGGACTATTATTTGTGGGATGTCGTCAAAGATAAGTGTTACACCAACAAGCCAGAGACAATTGACGCTTTAAAGGACAATATTCGTGAAGCCATTGCTGAAATACAGCTGCACACAATCGATAATGTGCTTAAAAATTGGACCGATCGTGTAAGCTACTGCATGGGCAGCCGAGGCAGCCATTTGAATGAAATTATTTTCCATTATTAACCGGAAGGATTGTACTTTCAAATAAAAAAAGAAATTTGAGAAAGTATTCAGTAGTTTTTTTTATAGCATTTGCCAAAAAGAAACATTTATTTGGCGGACCCTACGTATATGCAATAGATACGAGTACCTTGTCAAAAAGAAAAATGGCATATTCTTGCAACATGCTTTAAATTTAAACTACTTTTGGTTGAGTGTTTAAAAAGTTAAAATATCAAAATATAAATATTAATAATTCAAGGCTGTATATTCTCTTAACAAAAAACCATGTTGCATGCTCTTAATTCTGGCAACACACATTTTTATTCAGAATGAAAAGTCTTATACATATCATTTATTATCTTTGAAATGAAAGTTCTAAATCTAGTTTTTTAATAAAAACGTAAGAAATAATTAAATATTTTACTTGCAACATTGTGATTATTTAAAATTTCTTTTGTTATAGTTTTTTCTTTTTCAAAAGTTTATATGTATACGTTTTTGTGACGTAATAAAATATTTTCATTAACGAAATACTATGTTGCAACTTAGATTTCTACTTGCAACAAAAAGTTTAATAACTAAAAAGTAATAAATGATAAATTTTCTTACGCAAAAACGAAAACATCTACAAAAAGCAATATAATTTTGGATATTTGTTAAGTGCAACATATAGATATGTTATTAAAAAGTGTCGTGGTAGAAAAGACTCCTAATACATATGTATGTGCCATTTATGATATTTTTATATCTTGATGCACTAGCAATCTTTCCACATGCATTTGGTCATGCTTTATTTTTCTGTTGAAAGGCTTTTATTAAAAAATAATTTACATGCATAACTTAAACAAAATAGCTTGATGCAACATGCTTTTTATACCTAATTGTTGCCATACTAAGTACTGTAACATGTTTATTATACATTCCAATTAATAAATTGATTTTACACCAAGTATATATATTTTCCTTTTTTAATTTCTGGAAAATTTAACATGCTTGCAACATGCAACTATTTAATACATATTTTCAATTTCAAAATGTAAACACTTACACATTTAAAATTTTATACAGTTAAGGCCTAAAGCAAAAACTACTTTTAATGTTTTTTATTTTATTCTTCTTGCAACATGCACATTTTTATAATGTTTTGAGAAACTAAATTTTTTTTCAGTCAAATATTAAAAAAATATGTATAAATTTAAACAGTGCCATTAAGCTAAAAGCTTTCACTTATAAGGATATATTTAAGCTTGCAACATGCGAAGTTACATAAATAAATATAATTTTAAAAACAACACTTACGAGTACTAACTAAGACCCCAGCGAACCCTAATGATTCACCCCACCTGTTTAAATTATTATCCAACATCAGCTCGCTTTTACTTTTCCCTAGTATACAGAAATTCTGGAACTCGGAGAGGAGATTACGCTGTTAAACATGCTCTCTAAATTTATAGCTGGCATAGTTAACACTACGCTTTCTACATCGCTGTGCAGTGTGTTATGTAAGGAACAAGCGGCATTCCGCACTGGAAGATCCTGCTTTGACAACGCGAATAACCTCAGAGTAATATTGCTCATCGATTATTTTGAAAAGAGATCCACAATCACAGGAGAGTATTATCGTGCATTATGGATCAATTGGTTGATGCAAAAAGGAAAAACGACCACATTTAAGCAAGAAAAAAGTGCTCTTTCTTCAAGACAACGCACCGGTTCACACAGCATTAGATACGATGCTAAAACTACTACTTCGAATTTGTTGATCATTCACCTTATAGTCCAGATTTAGCCCCTAGTGACTTTTTCCTGTTTCCAAACTTAAAAAAATTGCTCGCAGGAAAAAGATTCATCTCAAACGAAAAAGTGATTACCGAACCTAATGCGTATTTTGAGGAGTTCCCAAAATCGTATTATTCAGATGGTATAAAAAAGTTGGAAAATCGTTTTACTAAGTGTATTGGGCTAAAAGGAGACTATGTTGAGAAATTAATGGTTTTCGAAAAAAAAATGTTTTTTCCTTCCGCCCTCGTACCGGTTATTCGTGTTAAATTAACCGGCTTTTTCGGTATTAGAAAAATGAAGATTTTGAAAAAACCGTATTCGACAAAACCAAAAAAACCGGTTAAAACCGGTTGAACAATAACCATCCGATCTGCCTAAAATGTAGACATAAACGTAGCGATAAAAACCTGTGTAACACAGAAATTTGTTCAGTTTTGTACTTGCAACTTAATAGTTCGGAAACAAGTCTTTACTTAATAAAAAATATGGACAAATTCCATTACTCCTCTCCACAATTCCATTGCTTTGTTTTCAGTTTCTTTAAGCAATTTTATCTTTCAAGCTAAGAGTTTGCGTAAAGGTGAAGATCCTTGCTAATTGGTGGTGATCTTTACTTTAGCATTGTAATTTTTTCCTAGTAGGTTTCGTGTTTTCCTAATCATTCGTCATTATTGCCAGAGTTATGCGGGAAGGTCTGATGAAAGTTGAAGCCTCTTTATTAAACATGTGCAACCAGAATTAAATTTTTCTTCGAGATGTCCTCTGCTGGGTAACGAAGATGGGTCATTTGTGTTGTTATGCGAGCGCTCAATCACTACACTACGTCATTCGCAATAAGAATTATAGGGAAATAAAATTTGAGATTAATACTTGTGCCTATAGCTGATAATAAATAGGCTTTATATTGAACCGGCAACATTATAAATTTTAATCCATTTGCTTAGGTTACGTTTTTTATACTCCATTAAATCTAGCAAACAACTCTACATCAGAATTTGCAAGCTATTATTTTGGATTTAACAAATTTTAAATAACTTTTGTTGTGCCCAACAAGCAATATTTTTTATAAAGGGTCCGCCAAATTCATTTTTTTTTTGCTATTAAAAAAGAAACTACAGAATATTTTCTCAAATTTATCTTTTTTATTTGAAAGTAATGGAAAATAATTTCATTCAAATGGCTGCCACGGTTGGCCATGCAGTAGACTACACGATCATCCAATTTTTAAGCACAATATCGATTGTGTGCAGCTGTATTTCACCAATGACTACACGAATATTGTCCTTTAAAGCGTCAATTGTCTCTGGCTTGTTGGCGTAATACTTATCTTTGACGGCACCCCACAAATAATAGTCCAACGGTGTCAAATCGCAGCTCCGAGGTGGCCAAACGACATCAGCTCTACGGCTGATAATGCGATCTTCAAAAACAGGCGCAAACATCGAGTGTAGCTTCGGCTGTGTGGCACGTAGCGCCGTCCTGTTGAAACCAAATGTTGCTAATATCTTCCTCTTCAATTTTTATGAACGAAAATTCGTTCAACATGGCCCGATTACGATCGGCATTGATTGTAACGGCCACTCCTTGGTAATTTTCGAAGAAAATGGCCCATTTATGCCTCTGGATCAAAATCCGCACCAAACGGTGACTCGTCTTGGGTATATCGGTGTATTTTTAATGTATGCGTGCAGGTTTTCTGTGCCCCAAATGCCACAATGTTGCTTGTTTACATACCCGCCAAAATCAAAATGAGCTTCATCTGAAAAGATGATTTCTTTGGCAAAATCGGCATCTTCTGTAAGTCGATCGCAGGCCCACTTAGCGAAGCGTATACACAACCATATTCGTTCAGCGGAAGAATAAAACTAATTATCTGTCAAGTCAGACATAAGCTAAGTGTTACCATTCATGAAATAAGCACTAGTTGAAAAAAAACGCCATCTAACGTTTAAAATTACTTCATTAAAATTACTTCATTAAAGAAAATAATTGCCCGTAAATTCAAGAAGAAATTTTTCTCCATAATGTTTATGTTTATTTTTTTACAATTTTGCTGCAAGTTTTCTAATTGCCTTTAAATAACTTAAAGTTGTAAGTTTATGTTCAAGGTGAGTTAGAAAATAAATAAAAAAAAGGATTTCAAAAATATACAGCAACTTAATCAACCACACCTTCAACAACAATTTTTTTTCTTTTCTAAAAACAAATACAGAAACATAAACACGTACGGCATACACACAAGCATACACTTTGCTTCTCACCATTACCAAAAAAGAAAACCTGAAAAAAGAATAAAAACTGGCAATAGAAATGCCGGTTGTTAAGTTTGTTTTGCTCTCATTATTCTTAACTTTGCTGGTGTAGTTGTTGTTGTAGTGTTTTTATCTTATTTTTACTAGTTTTTAACACTTTACTATACCGTTAAACGCAAAAAAGATGAGAGAATTACAACTACAACTACACTATGCCATAAAACTAACACGAAAAATAAACGAGCACAATAAAAGTATCAAAAAATACATATAAACACATATACACACGCCTACCCTAAAACACACCATTTATACACGGCGCCTTTAATACTATTAAGGTTTGTTTTCATTTGTTTTTAAATAAAACACTGGAGAATAAGAGAGTGAAAGAAAAAAGTGTGAGAGTAAGAGAGGGTATATTCCCATTTCTTGCTTTTTTTTGGTGGCCATAATTCAAAGAGCCTTTTGTTTTTGTTTTCCTTAATGTTTTGTCACAATACATGTCAAGTTGTGGTAGGACAAGAGTGTAAACTAGTAAACAACAAACAAAAAGACACACACACAGAGGCACACAAGCTTATAAACAGATATACACTAAAGAACATTAACACACTGCCTTACACACCGACATTTTAATATCAAATGAAATGCCAAACAAAGCATAAGAGAAAAGAAAATACACACAAACGCACTCACACACACACAGTCTCATACAGAAGAAAATATTGCAATAATAAAAGCAAAGTATTAAAGTCTTCAAAAGGGGTTTAACAGAAACAACAATAGCGTGGTGTTGGTAAAATTAAAATTACAACAACTAAAACGTTATGAAATAACAAACGAACAAAAAAAAGAAACACAAATGTTGACAATGAAAACTCTGCAAAGAAAAAACGAAAAGAAATTAAAAATTAAAAATCTGCGCATGTTTGTTTCTAACTCTTATTTGTTTTCTTTCTCTTTCTTTAAAATCATAATAATGTGGTGAACTTAGTAGACTCTTTAGAGGTGTGTAGAGAAAATTAAAAGCGCAATTTATAACTTTAAGTGATGCCATACAGATTTCAATTGAAATCTTTGTTATAATAGTACAGTATTTCTTCGATTCAACATAATTTTAATAAAAGATTTGTAAAAATAATAATTAAAAATATAAATGAAACAATTAAATAACACAAGGGTGGGCCTGTGTGGGTGATATCAACTGCCAAGACGAACACCGAAGTGTTTAAGAAAATACACAAAATGGTATTGGAATTATCATCAGCAAAAGGTGCATAGGTTTGCTGAAATTATAGGCATTTTAAAAATTCTAATACATTGTATATTAATCGTAATTTGGGAGATGAGAAAACTGTGCGCAAGATAGTTGTTGCATATACTCACAAAAGAACAAAACAGCGTCGTGAAGAAGTTTCACCCAATAAAGCTGTCTTTGATGCCTGTAAGCATAATCTCTAAATGTATACATACGTGATCGTCATTCTTCGCAGATGCGAAATGGAACTACAGCGGCCCGTAAGATAATACGTCAGGAGTTATACATCCGAGCATTCCAGTGCTTGCACAATTTCCCAATCTTTAATTAGATTAAGGGTAGTAGTTAGCGGTGCTGTACAGTATAGCTTTGTGGCTAATGCATAGTGTTACAGTTTCCTTACTAGTCCCAGTTTCGTTGCCCCTTATCGCACAGTGTCCGGGTACCCAACATAACTAAAACCAAAGCATAAGCGTTATAACGTAGCGTAGCAACATTTATAAAGTTCACATGTCATACGATAAGAGCTGAGATTCCTTACGTCAGCTTGCCTGCACAACAAAATTTTAATGGTCTTACCTTTGAGCCAACTGCCGTAATGGAACCCAGCAATGACGATGAAACAGATTCAATGATTTCCCCAGTGGAATCGACTAGACTCGGCTGGGTTTAAATACGCCAGCACCGATACAATTGTCTGACTTTTAGCCATACGTATACCAGCTGAGATCGAACTTACACGAGTTACTCCCTCCTTGTACCTCCTGCCAAAGCAAAGCTCCAAAAACATGACGTTCAACACGTCTTGCGTAGACCGGATGGAGTTCCCAATTCATTACGGGGCGCTTTGGCAAGAAACTTCGCCGCTGAATGCGCAGCAACGTTAGCTACACCAAAGCTTGTCTGACTTATTAATTTCTCAGCTTTTCTCCATCAAGCTGTAGCCGTATAAGATAATGGGCAGAATAGTTCCAGTATATATCCATAGTGCTATCCTCAGTGAAAGACCTCATGTCATACTATAGGAGGAGCGACTAGCATAAAGGACCTTGTCGCCTTAGTTTGAATAGCGCCAATGTGTGAAATCCAACAAAACCTTCTGTCCAGAATTACACTTAGATAGTTAGCCTCCTAAGAAAAGTTGTTGGTTGTTGTCATAGAAGAAATACAGGCACATGATAACTTGTATCTCTTTGTGAAAGATACAACAACCATCTTTGAGGGATTCGCCCGCGATCCTTCTTAGTCGCAGCAATATGATTCCGTCTTCAATAGAAAGGATGAAAGACTGATAAGTCTATACACCTTAGGGAGATTACTAGGTCTGACTACAAGACCTTTGTAATTTCTGATGATACGTACTGAGGTGGAATTTCTCCATACTAGTGTACAGGTGCAATCATCTGGCAATTAGGAAAATGTTTCTTAACAAAAGATGCAAAAACTCAGATTTAGTGCAGACTTCAGTTCATGCCATACCAATCGAATGATCTATTTTGAGAGACTATTGAAGTTGGGCCAAAGGCGGCATATTTTCAATGAACTGGTTAAATCTCATCCATGTCTCCCTCAAAGGCACACTAATTTCTCTATTACACTCCGCAAGGCTAGTACTATAAGTCTGCCAGTCGCCCGTGAGCATGGACCTATTGAATTCCCTCTATATTGTTATTTTCAATTTCACTAAAGTGTCATTCACTATGACACATACTAACATCCAAAGAGGTTCTTATTGTTGACTGGCTTCCAGATCCAGTTCACTAATAGAATCTATGAATTCTATTTTCGTTGAAAGAGACCTAGTCCACCTTTTTAGGAACTACTAGATTATATTGGTTCTAGCAAAATTATCCAAATCAAATCTAATATGCGTTTCATCGGATAAGGATACCTTGTCTGACTCATGCCAGACTTTTATAAGATTTGATGTGAGTGTACCATGCAACGTAATATCCAGGACTTCCAATCGAAAGGTGTTAATAAACGTAGTTCTGCTACTCCAATTGGCCACAGCTGCATTATTACTTTTTAAAAAATTAAGAAAGGTGTCGTCTCACAGCATATGATGAGCACATACATCACTACCAATAATGTAGTGCGATAGAACCCAATGAAGTTCTGGGCGTCTAAGGTTGGGACACATTCCACATCACCTGGGAAGTAAACAGAGGCACATATTACCTCCATGGCACTCCTGCATTGTGGCAAATCTCACGCTTACAGCCACCACGGCCCTTGTAATAAACTCTGCATTGGGAAAGAAGCTGTCTTTAGTTTTAACCGCAACATCTTGCGGTTCTTTACCCAAGCGCGTAAATCGCCTTACAAGAATTTGAATTGCTTTGACCTTCACCAAAAAACCCCAGGCATCTGAAAAATTGTAAGCCGATGTTTTTGTTGGCAACGTGTCTACATCTCTCCTCCGTGCCTGGCGCACGAGCCAAGTAAGTTTCGATGCCTCAGGCTTTCGTGAGCAGCCTGGAATTTTCTTTATACTTTTCTCAGGCTTCTTTGGTGGGCTGAATGCCTGCGTCTTTGGAACAGCAAGGTCTTTCAATGTTCAGCTAAGCAGCATCAATATCCATCTTTAAGATCTCTGTGGCATTAGACACTTCCGGTCCCTCAGGTTTCTCAGGCTTAGCACGCTGTGATACTAGGTGGATCACTGCAAATCTGTAGAAAATTCTACGCTCAATTGCAAGAAGCAAATGGACGATATCCTTTTCCATCATTCTCTACATTACCCTGCAAGTTGAAGTGTGCACATCAATGTTCTGTGACTCTATAGCAGCTCCAATCTTTTTTGTGCTAATGTTAACACTTTGATAGATGATGTGAGATTTGGAGAACTCATCCTACTTCACAACTTTTGAATTCATCTCGCACTTTCTTACAATATGAACTCAGCCATTCCGCATTCGATTCGTTGTTAATATGTAACAACCAATCAGTTTTGTACTGGCAGTTCAGGGATTGTGGCTCAGTTTGTTCACTCCTTTGGTCGATTGAAAGGTCAACGACTGTATTTTGAACCAATCCCATTTGTTTAGAACTCAAGATAGTGTTGGTAATGTCTAGAAGCATCCAGTCACCCGAATGCTGCCAGCTACGACATTATATTCTAGCTTCTGCCGAAACTAAGCATGTGTTGCCATTTTGGTGTTGACTTCTTCTGAACTCTTATATTTGAAGTCGCTGCTGGTCCGCTAAATGGGGCTACTTCTGACATCCACTTTTTCCTCTTGTCAAGTAGGCTTTTATGTGCCGCTGTTGTATGGTAGGTAAGACACCAGCCTACCAACCAGAAGGTCCTCGGTTCAATACCAGGCCAGACCATCTTAAAAAAGAACAACTTTTTCAACAGCGGTATCACCTCATAACATTAGCTAGTAACTGGTTATGAGTACTAGGATCCAGCGTTAAACTGTAGATCTCTTTCAATGAGAATAAAAATAGAATCCGGTGCAGCTCATTGACTGAGAGAAGTCCCCGTGTTCCCTCATGGAATGTAATGGGAATTAATAATAATAAGTAGGCTTTTTATGGCGTTTTCGGGAGCCTTATCGTTTGACTTGCCACTTTGAAGGCTGTTGTGGAACATCATTTTGGCTTGAGTCTAATAAATTAGGTATTGTCCCATTACAGAGGCAAACTGTTAATCCCAGCGCCAACTTCGGTACAGCTAGACTGTTAACTAGCGGGAATAACTGATGAGCAATCATCGCCATATACAAACAGTTGCTTACTAAAGACTCATCAGCTTCCGGATATGTAGCACGGATACCTATGTATGTTGTCTAAATTTGGTACACTGGCCCTCATTGCCAGTTCAGTTGCTGTGAGAGTGACACTCGTATCTCTGTTATCGGAGAACACTATTGTCTTACTTTCAGTTGATTTAAGAGAGGAATCGCTCATTCTGTTGCTGTTCAAATCCATATCAGTTTATATTATGCTCGGGTCAGCAAGTCACTTGCAGGATTTCTCTACGTTCTGCAGGAAGAAAACACTTGAGATCAAGAGTTCGTATACTATCGGCCAAATACCATTTGACCATTCTTCCCTTGGTGTAGGGGTTTCACTTTGAATTACAATCAAACGCTTATAAGTAGCGTCCACCTTCCGTATAACCAAGTCAGAAGACACATAACCTAACACGACTCGTAGTTATCATGTTTAGATGTTAAAGATCATACTTCTGTATACCATTGCAGATAGAAAAACTGTACTAAGTGATATCCCTTAACAGAGCCCCTCAAGTACCTGCCAGTGCAGCTTAATTTTGATATCCGCAAGTGCAAGTCTTAGGGACGGAAAGGCCTTTCCCATACTGGGAAAGTCGCAATATGTGAAATGAGCCAGAATTCCTAAAAGGCTCAGACACGAACACGTTGCCAGTGGCAGCTACTCGGGGAGAGAAAGTCTTCTTGTGTGGTTGACCATAAAGATCGTTCACTAACTTTACCTTATGTTTACACAACTGATCACCAAAATAGGTTAGGTGAGGTTAAAATAAGCCACCCGACAAGTGTCGGCCCAATAGATCCCATTGTGATACCAATATACTTTCCACTGACAGCCTGATCGGTTATCTGACCAGTTCGCCCCCTCAATAAATTTGCTAATTCGCCCAGTAGAACCCCAATGCTAACAAAATGCCCGCCGAATGTCCTGAAATTCCGGACATTTCAAGAGCAGAAGATCCGTGGTCTTCACAACCTCCTCTAAACAGCACCTACATAGAGCAAAGTCCCTCTGCCTCAGCCTAACTGCATGTCTGCCACTAAAAAGTGATATGTAAGTTTCCCTATTACCGCAAATATCCAGCTTCTCGGCAAGTTCAGCAGCTACCTTGACTTTGTCCACCCCCGGCCAGAGAGTTCTAGCCTGTCTTCAAGTTGCAGCTCTCCTCCATCTCTCATCAAATACACCATCGGCCCATTGTCGTCTAAATGTAAAAAAAATAAACTCAAATTTAATTCCTTTATTTTTATTTAAATATCACTTTTCATCATTTTAGATTTTATTATTAATCTTTACTTTAGAAGGCCCTACTTTGTTTTCTTTTCTTTTATTTACCTCTTCAATACCTACCACTTAGTATTGCTTACTTTTTTTTGAAGAGAATTGAAGTAAAGAGAGTTTCTACGCTTAAAATTCACCACACTTTACACAAAAACTGTATCAACGTTGTTTTTGTTGTGATATATGTTGGTTGATGATTAATTCTTCAATGGTGATAGTGGTAGAGATGGTGTTTTTTTTTAAGTAGAAAGAAAAGAAAACAAAAAACAAGTTAAGGAAACAACAACAAACATATATAAAGAGTGTTGTACATGCTTTAGCATGCAATCGCATGTGTTTTTAGCATTTGATGCTGTATGACTTAAAACTTTTAGTTTCAGTTGCAATTTGGCGCTTGACGCGTAAGTGTTGTAACGGTTAAATGGACAGGAAAGAAGAGAAAGTATTAAGTAAAAAATAAATTAAATAAAATTATGACAAATAATATAAAATAATTAATAAAATAAAAATTGAAATACAAATAAAAAAATTTAAAAAGTCAAACTGCAAAAAATAAATTCTTTTATTAAAATATATAAACGGTACTTATACCGTTACCTTTAATTCTTTTGCAAAATAACAACAAATAATCACGGTTTTTTTGTAATCTCTGTGTGTTTTAAGTGTTTGTGTGTATGATGTGTATGATGAAGAGAATATCTTAAATGAAATAGTGCGTGTGTGTAAAAAATCTTTTAGTGCAACAACCGTTTATGCATGCCTCTCAGTATTGCGGATGCAACTACGCTTTAAGTGTTTAAAACAAGTTGATTGATGAATTTCAAAGTAATTTAAACGATTTCAATTATTTTTTTGTGTCTGTTGTTATACTTGTTGTTGCATTATTTTCAATTTGTAGCGAAAGTTTTTGTTTTGGATTTTTTTTCGTTTTTGTTAAGTTGCATTTAAAAATTATTAGTTTTCGTTGTTTTTTCTAAATCATCGAAGCTATACGTACATACAAGTTTTCCATCAGCATCATCATCTTGAGCATTGTAAGCACCAACAGCAACTGCACCGACAGCATCAATTTCGTTTTCTGTTTTGGCCAGTGTTTTAATTGAAATTTTAATCTTTTTTAATGTTTGTGGTTTAAAAAAAGCTAAAAATTTTACAAAAAACAAAAACAGAAAATTTTGATTGATGTGGAAATTAATTCAGGCATGCGTATGGGCGTGTGTAAAAAGCATGAATGTAAGTTTTTAAGCAATAAGAAATATTAAATATAGATATTAAAACAAATTATTATTTTTATTATTAGTCGATTAAAATACTCCATTTCATTATCGGTTAACCGAATAATCGTATACTTAGAATATATTTTACATAAATTTTTTTAGTAAGTCAATTACAAATAATCGACTAAATGAATAATTTAAAAATTGGGTAACCGAATAATCTGATTAAAAAATAATCAAAATTAATAAGAGCAAAACAATAATTGGCTTAACATTTACAAAAAAAGTATTCCAAAATTTTTTTTTAATGCTTAACAAATAATCGGTTACCGAAATGGTTACCTAGGAGTTTTTTTTATCTTATTAGAAAAAATTATGTTCAATTAAGTAATTTTTTGAAAAAATAAATTAAAATAAGTAAACTCTAAATCAGAAATTGTGTAACCGATTAATAGTTTAAAAATAAATAAACGATAGTAAGAATAAAGAATCATTATGTTTGACGAATAAACGGCTTTTCCTATACAGTAAAGAATAAATAAAAATAGCGAAGATTGAACGAATAATCGAATAACGAATGTGTTTTTTAAAAGTTACAGAAGTTTAAATCATAATAAAACAAAGAATATATTTTAACGTTAATGAAACGGGCTTTGTTGAATAGGAAATTTTATGATATTAATACATAAATATGATTTTGGCCATATGGCCTCCATGGCAAGACCGTACAAGGCGCCATGTGGAACGCCAATTTTCACAAACTTTTCGCAGCATATGCGGCCGTACATCAGCAAAAACTTCTCGAATGTTGATTTCCAGGTATTTAATTGTCCCTGGCTTATCAACGTAGACAAGTGACTTTATATAACCCAATTAATTGGATCAATTAATTGGATCATTGCCTGAAATTACTGTCATAAAAAGTTTCTTTGAGTAAATCAATTGTAGCGCGCGCTGTGCATGTTCCTCCGTCCTGTTGGAACCACATGTCAGCAAGATTAATGCCAGTTTATTCTAATCATGTCCCTATACGGTCCACCAGTGACAGTAACATACTAATTATCATTGTTTTTGAAGATATATAGACCAACGACTCCGCCAGCCCATAAAGTGCATCAAACAGTAATTTTTTGTAGATGTAATGGTTTTTCGATAAATGATTGTGGATTATCATCATTCCACGTGTGACAATTATGCTTATTTACATACGTATTCAACCAAAAACCTACTTCATTGGAGAACAAAAATTTTTAATGGAAATTCAATATCAATTTCAATTTGTGCTTCCGCCCATTTGCCGAATTGGCGGCGCAAATGGTAGTCGCTTTTCTTTAATTCCTGTACAGGTTGAATCTTGAAAGCTTTTAAGCCAAGATCCTTTCGTAAAATCTTCCAACCCCAGTTGCTGAGAAGGGCACCTAGTTTGATTGATTGATTTGCATCTTTTTTAATACTTCCCTGTACAGCAGCTACAGCTACTTCTGTTCGCACTGTTCGGCATTTCACGAGATGTACATTAGCAGTAAGAGTAAATGTGGTCCGAAAGCAATCCATTGTTCTTTGAATTAGACGCTCTGAAGAACGATTTGCATGCCATAAAATATATGAAGTGCACGATAAGTTTGACGAACAGAACCATTATTTCGATAAATTTTTTTTACAAATTTGCAAATGTTGCTCTGATAAAAGTCTATCCATAATAAAAGTCTAACTAAAAGCAATTATCAGCTGTTAAGTCAGTTGTTACATCAAAAGTTATGAACCTCTAAAGAAAACACCCGATATTTGTTTGAAAAAAAATGAATATTAATAAATATTTGGGGTACAAAAGATGGCTCTAAAAATATTTAAATTTGACTGCTATGGCTTAAGACGGATTAAATATATGCCGACAACATCCAGTCTGGATTGATTGAAGTTGCGATAAAGAAGTCAATCGGTGACCTGCTTACCTAGTATTCAGGAAGATCGTTTATAAATATTTGGTTGACAACTTTTGAAACGTGAGGCCGACTGTTTTCATAAAAAATATTAACTTTATCATGTCTGTTCTCAGTTTTGCTTTCAATGCATGGTTCAAACGAAGTAATTGCAGTGCGTATAGATCACTCGTAATGGAATCACCAGGTTTTAACAAATCGTAGTACACAACGCCCTTGGTGCGATCAAGAGGCATTTTTTGGCTGTCTATCGCAACGCTAAAATCGCAACATTAAAAGCGCCTAAACCATTTTCCTCATGACTTATCAACATTATCAACATAAACTTTCGCAAACAAACGAGGAGTTTAAGAAGCAATTAGGTTAGTTTAGATTAATAGAAGGATCCAGCTGCTCTATCTCAAGTTAAGAAGACTTACACTTAAGCTACAACAACGTAGTGCTTAATGTTATACAGAAGGTTTATGTCAAGGACGTTTCCGATGAAAGCTGATGACGTAGAAAGCAAATCTGCGAAAATCTACACCTTGCATACCTTATATTCATTAGATTCAACATACTCCAATCTGTATAGCTGTGTTCTTAACATAGAGTGTCCCGTCAAAATGCATTCCACCCTTTTAATCACTGATTGAATCAATTCGAACAGGTTTCTCGACCGATTGTTATTTTGATTTCTCCAAATGATTTTTGTAGTTCAACCGACTGACTTGTTTGACCGGAAAGACCCATGAGGTTCTCTAGGAAACTCTTTCGATTTCACGCTTGAAGCTTTGAAAGATTTCTCGCTCTCCGAGTTTGACTCAACAAGTTCTCTTTTAGACATACTGTATAGTAAGATTGTAAGTCAATACGTCCGTGACTTTTTAATGAAGCACACGGTTAAGAATTTATTTTTATTTTTCATTAAAGTGTCCTTTGGGCTTTATTCACTTTATCCGATGTTTCTCTAGTCTCTCATTCCTTCCAAAACATACGATTTGTCAAGGTCATTCAAACAAGTGCTTGTTTGTGAAATGATGTCCGCTGAGTCATTTCTTTTGGTTTGAAAACAAGGAAGAGTCAGTAGGGCTTAATTCGGAGAGTAGGGTGGTATGAAAACTACACATGTTTGCACTAGGCTGCTACTTATATGTATGAGACAACTTTATTTGTAAAATTTGGTTCGTAACTTCCCTCAGAAATATTCTCTGCAGCCAAAAGTGTGTTTTTGGCAATTTTTAGGCAAATTTCAACAGAGGAAGGCGTGCCTAATCCGCTCACTATAGTTAAAATTATGTTTCATAAGACTTTAACACATTTTGACAGTTTGTGGGTGAATGCGGCACGTCTTTCAATGATGCAACCTGCCTAAATTCTTCCAGTGTGTTTTTTTTTTTGCTACAAAAAACATTTCTTGGGGAGTTACAACCCAAACCTTACAAAAGAAAAAATTGCACCATACATATAAGACACACCCTATTGTAGGCAGAATCGGCAGGCTTTCCTCTGCTGAAATTTGCCTACAATTTTCCATAACGCATATTTTGACTACGGAGAACATTTCTGGAGGAAGTTACGATACAATTTCGCATTTGCACCATAGTGTGCACCCTTGCATTGTTCTGATGAAAACGATTTTTTCTTGGCCAAATGCGGAAGTTTTTTTAAATTTTCATTAAATGATTACCGACGTTTTGAAGTTAGTTATTGTGGATATACCGCGTGCATCCCAAAAAAAAAAAAAAACGTTCGCCATGACTTTATTGACTGACAAATCGATTTTGTCTTCTTTGGCGCCGATTAACACTGAGAAACCCATTATTTAGCCTGGTGTGTTGTTGCGAATCCACATTTCATACACAGTTAAACATAAAAACTTGTACATATTTGTGGTGAATAGCGCCAAACATTCTTGCAAAGTTGTCACACGATTACGGTCGTAGTTGATTGTGAGCAAACGTTGCATCCTCTTAAACTTTTCTAAACCCTAGTGATCAAAATTAAAACCACTAGGCCATGTGAGATGCCTCTGGCTTTACAAATCTCTCGCAGTTTTAAACTTCGATCGATTAACATTATATTTTTATTTTTTCCAGTCGTTTCGGGTGTAGTAAGAACGTTTGGCATCTTTCGTGCTTATAATACTTCAGCAAAATTCAGTAAACCATCCTTGAAATTGATGGTACAGTGTTCCCATAGTGTTTATTTAGCTAAGCCTTGGTCTAAGTTGAATGAGCACACATAACTTCATTTTTTTAATTTTCTGTTAGTCCTGTTGACAGGTGCAGTGTTACTATTTTCATTAAGAGCCGGAAAGTTCAAAAAAGTCTAATATTTATTAACTTGCCTTCGCCTTCTTAATCGTTTTAAATAAGCTGAGTTAACTCAAACACCAACTATTCTTTTATTAAGCTATTTGAGTTCTGTCATGTTCACACGAAAACGTTTTTTTGTAATTCGCTTTCTCAGTCATAATTCAAGCTCCAATTATGAAATGAATTACAAAATTCCCCATACAAAATTTTATAGCGAATCACCCAAACGCGTAATTTATACAATTTAACAATAAACAAAAAATAAAACGAAGAACAACTGTCAAAACCAATTAGAAAAATACCATGTGAACAGAGTACAGAGTACGAACTGACAAAGTCTCTATTTCGAAGTTTCGTGTAAACATACCATAACCAATCAATTATTTCTTATGAACATTTAGTGTCATATTGTTATTTTTAGTTATTTTTTTGAAATTTAAATAAAGGATTATTCGTTTAAGAATAATTTTTCTTTCTAGTTTATTTTAAAACCTACTTTTTACTTTTAAAATCATGCTTAACTAAAAACAAAAAATTAAATTATTCGTTTGCCCTTTGAAAAATATCTTTACCGCAGGGATGCTTTTTTTAAAACCTTTTTTCTCTCACAAAATATTGTTCGGGCGGTTTTTATTTAATACCAAATATGGTTTGGTTGTTAAAATTGTTTGTAACATTATGGCTGGCTATGTATGTATGAGTGAATATGTGTGTGTAGTGTGAGCCTGCGTGCGTGTATGAATGAAATTGTTTTCTCAGGCTTTTAGTTTCTATATAAAACGGTGTAGGCTTTTAGTCGCTTGTATAGGAATGTATGCTGTGTTGTGTATGCATGTTTCAGATTAAAAAAGGATATTGTTTGCATTAAATTTGTAATCTTTTTGCCAAATGCTGTGGCAATTTCCATGTGTGATGTTAAATGTTCGCCATTTGTTATTTCTGTTGAAAATGTTGTTACTCCGCATTTGTTTTTTTAGAGCTTAATGTTGTGGCAACATCAAATTTTCGTAGGGATTACAAAAGATTGTTACAATTTTTCAACATGATATCTAGTATTTTAAGGGGATATACACACATTCATATATATATTTAAATTTGTTTTAGAAATATTGTAAATACAAAGGTTTTACACCTGTTTTTCGAATGAATTGACAAACAAATTGACAAGCAAATTATTTTGAAATTAGTCTACATAAATAGACAGAGATTTTTAATGGCTTAAAAACGAATGAAATTGATTTTAATGCCTTAAAGGGCACATTTGAAAAATAGCGTGGGTTTAAGTGATTTAAAATAATTATTAAAATATTTCTTAAAATATGAGTTTTGATTTAAAAAAATTAAATTTCGTAATTTAAAGCATATCATTAATCTTATTTTTTTTTACAGTAGTCGTATAATTTTGTATATAAATATAGGCTTTTTAAATTTGTAGCGTGTAAAATAAAACAAAAACAAAAAAATAGTATTTCTTTTAAAGATTTGTTTAAAAGAAATCTTTAAAAATCTTTTAAAGCTAATTTTTCAACTTCTTTGGGTAGGTAGGCTGGTGTGCAAGGCGGTACCGAAACTCAACACAATTTTACACAACACACATCCAGGGGTGAAGGGGAACTCCTGCACAATGCAACCAGCCTTGAGCCGACATGGCGACCAGTCAGCGCGCTGATAGCTGCCTGATTGTCCATATAAAAGACCACATTATCTCCCTCAGCAGCCAAGTCGCGAAAACGCTCAACTGCTCTGAGGATAGCAAAGATCCCAGCCTGAAAAATGCTGCACTCATCCAGGATTCTAAAGGACAATTTAATTTACTGTCAACAAGGTAGAGCCCCGCACCAGTGCCCTTCTTGGTCTATTAATATCCTGCCAGGACTCTCTGTCCGGAAAATTGCACCTACTAAAGTCGCATTCCCTGACACTGTAGTTCGTAGAACCAGCGTAGGTTACCGAATGCGCACCAAAGTCTAGCCCACCCAAAATAGCGGAAACCCCTTAAAAAGCTCCTAGCAGCCCTCCTTTTCACTCTAACCTCCAGGGGGTTAAACCTAAAGAGTACTTCTGATCGGATATGCCCAATTGTGCACCTTATTCAGAAGCCTTCTCCAACTGGCATTTTCCAAAGCCCTCCACCATACGATACGGATATAGGTGAGGACAGATATATGTGTGAAGAAAAATTTAAATTTAACTAACAAGGACGCAAACCAGGTTTTTTAGCTCAGCCATTTTTTACGTTAACAGAGCACTGTTAACACTTTAACAGTAAATATAAAGTAAAGTAAGAGAAGTTATTGCTAAAATATATATGCCTGGAATATGGAGCCATAGCACATCCTAGTTGGAATGATGCTAAAGACCTTCTTTCGTAGATCAGCTTTGGAGCCAAGGGGTTCTTAAGGAAACTGTGCTAATGGTATTCCTGAAATAATTTTGGAACTGGAGAAATTTAAATTTGAAAAATTGCATTTGCATTTCATTGCATTTCAGTTTCATTACGGACCGCTTGGGCCATTCTCCCCATATATTGTGGTATTTCGGCCATCTCTAGTTTTCCCACAATAACCACTCATCCCCTCCAGTCAAAACGCGTTAAAATACAAATTTTTCAAATTTAAATTTCTCCAGTTCCAAAATTATTTAGGAATACCACTAGCACAGTTTCATTAGGGACCCCTTGGACCACTCTCCCCATGTAGTTTGGTATTCCAACCATCTCTAAGTTTCCCATGGAATGGAGACAACCAATGAATCAGAGAGAAGAATAACTTTAAAAAATTAATTTTCTTAAATACATTTTCTGCTATTCCACAATTTTTAAAGCTTTGGCTCCAAAGCTGATCTACGAAAGAAGGTCTGAAACACCATTCCAACTAGGATCTGCTATTCATACATATTCCAGTCATATATATTTTGGCAATAACTTTTCTTACTTTACTTTATAGTTACTGTTAATAGTGTTCTGTTAACGTAAAAAATGGCTGAGCTAAAAAACCTGGTTTGCGTCTTTGCTAGTTAAATTTACATTTATCTTCACACACATAGATCCACTTCACCATCTCTTACCAATGGCACTTATAACCGTATAGTAGACATTGAAGCTCTTTCAACTTATTTTAATTCTCTAAAAAAAAAGTTCTTAAGCTTAAACCGTTTTTTAAGGAATTTAAAATGGTTACCAAAAAATAGATTTTTGTTTAAATTCGTTGAATTATAAGTTATAGATAACAGGACTTGATAACCCATTTATTAAAATCTGTACTGCTCAGGTAATATCAAGAAGCCAAGCATTACTATTGTAGAAAGAAATCCACATTAACTGACTTTGAATACTGCTGACAGTTCACTGCAGAAGTGGCCTTAGTCGTAGCACAGGTATTCTTTTGCTTAGATGTACTTTGCATCCAATAGCTCTAATGGTTGTGTACCTTTAAGTAGTCTAGCAGTCGGTTACCAATAAAAAGAATTTGATAAATTCAAATTTGATTAAATGTAAGGTTAGGTTTAATCATTACAAAGCTGGTTCAAATCATAAAGAAAATGTTTTTAGCGCAATTATATGAAAAAAAAACGCTTTATTGTACTAAATACAAGGTACGAAAGAGGTCACAAAAATAAAATTGAGTCCAAAAATATCTCCATTTTATAAAAGACAATTAAAAAGTTGTTTTTTTTTTGTTAATGAATAATGCCATATCACACGAAAGGATGCGGAGTGCTATTAGATCAGCGTTAATCATAATAGCGCATATATTTCTTTTTCAGCGCCGTACATAGGCATAGAATTACATTCTCTATATCGTTTTTATATTGACATCTAAGCCAAAAACTTTTTTTTTTAATTCAATATCCTGGCATAGACTTTTAAGTAACAGTGTCCTGCTCCTGTAAGAATTAGATTATCTTTACACATTCTGGAGTGCTTTTGAACTGGAGACAAAAACTCAAAATTGTCTCTGCATTTGAGCAAGAATATACAGAGCTTAATTCGGCCTTTGCTAGTAACAGCAGAAGGACTGTGTAAAACGAATGCAAGGTGTTACAGTCACACACAAAGTCATCCATAATTCTATTTTCTGCGTTGACCTCTTGTTTATGCACTTATATGAGAGTCAAACTCCAACAAAAACCAACTTGAATGTAGTATTTGTGTAAATTTAAATGTCATTGTCATGTCACTCGGGGAAAACAAAATTGGTGTGCTAAGTTTTTTATTAGCTGTGATCATTTACACTCGTTTGCGCTATGTATTAGAATACATACATGTCATTTTCACCCGCGAGCTGGAATTACTTTGTTCGTTGTTGATACAAATTACCCGGTTAACATGGCTGGCATTATTAATACATATATTAACTACTTCGTTTGAGCTTCATATTATAACTCCATGTTCACACGATGCCTCGAATTAGTTTGAATTATTTATACGAATTACCCTGTTCACATGGTATCTTTCTAATTGGTTTTGACAATTCGTTCTTTTTTTGTTATTTTTGTTTATTGTTTAATTGAATGAATTGCGCATTAGGTTTTTCTTTTTTTTGTAATTTTTTTTTTAAATTATGTAAATTGCGTGTTAACAATGGTAGGAATTAAAAACTGGAGATGACATTGATTTTTTTTACTAAGTTAGTAAATTGAAATTGATTTACTTATAATTTGTTTGATTCGCTCTTAAAATTTTATATGGGGAACTATGTTGTTCGGCTAATAATTGGCGGTTGAATTAGAAGAAAGTAAAATACGAAAAAACGCTGTCGTGTAAACATAGCGGAAACTGAAACTTTTCAACCGTAGCTCTTAATATCTAATTTTATCAGATCTTTTTTATCTTATCAATATAACCATAAGAAGTAACATTTAAAATCACGTTTTATATTCTTAGAAAAGGAATTCATTTAAAGAACTAAGATTTAAGGCTATTTAATGCCAATATAATACAACGATAACGTTTAAGGTTCTATTGCTAACAACTAGTATTCCAACAAAAACCTTGCTTATCAGCATTTCTCTAGTGGTAATTAGGGTTTTTTTTATTAAATAATTAAAGCTGGAAATAAGAAATATTTATTTTAAATTACTTATACTTTCTCTTAATAAAAAAAAAAATCATTAAAAAAAAAAACGTAATCGCCTTTAAGAAAAAAATTCAATTTTTTTTTTGTTTTCCACATTTAAAACATACCGATTTACAGTACGACCAAGAACACATTTTAACAGTTTTTAACCAATTTCAAACTATTATAAGTCCACTAAAATTTATACTAAGTAAGGCTTTGTTATAAAATAAAGGCAATCTTTAATAACTATAAAAAGTTTAATTGAAATCGTATTGTTACGTTTTACCTTTTTAAAAACGTGTTTTTTATGAGTTCGTAGATTGTAGTTAAAATAAAATAAATGTTGTGTTTGGTTTTAATTAAAATCCTTTATTCAACACAGTTATGTGCACCACTGCTTGTAATCTTTTTACAGGCAATAGCAATTTTTATTCTTAATTACTCTGTCTGCTTACAATTTTGTAAGCAACAACAATTAGTCGACAGATCCTTCTACTTAAAGATCTCCCAACCCGATCGTAATTATAACTTAGGTTCGATCACAACCTTTTCAACCGGAGGTGATCCACACTTAACTCTCTTTACTGAGTTAGCTGCAACAAAACTTGTTTTTTACTTCATGATTCACTTCACGAGTTTACTCCTTATAAACTCTCTTCACACAAACTGCACTCGCTGAGTTTACTTTACTTAAACTCCACTCGCTGGGTTTACGACACATAAACTGGTTGCTGTTCGCATCGATGTGCTTTTTATATGGCTGAGTTAACAATACATCGAAAGCTCTCGAACCTCTCGATATTTCAGGTAGACTCCATTTCTTTCTTTTAATTCCTTTTTAGTTCTTTTGTAGCCATGCGTATGTAAAAATCTACCTCTTTCATCTCTTAGTGTTTGTTGTTGCTTGTTCATTGTCTGTCACTTGTTTTCTTTGCTGCTTAATTTTTGTTGTTGCCGTGTTATTTTTTTTTTACTTTGTCTCTGCTAATGGTTGTTGTTGTAGATTTGGTTATTTGTAAACAGCGCGTATAGTTGTTCTTGCAGCTTTTATTTACTTATTTTAGCGATGTAATAAACGCTGTGATGCCCAACCTTATTTTCGTAACAGTGTCACATATATAAGTGCACTAGAGTAACCCTCTCCGTGTTGTATACCTATAATGTATAAATGTATTTCTCAGAAGAAAAATTTGGAGGAATGTACACATTTTATATGCGAAAAACACAGCATCACAAAAAGACAACTCCTTTTATACAAATTTACTTAAGTTTACGAAAACAAATATTTACTTTGCATTAGATTTATGATGCTCACTTACCCGATTCCGCCATAGTCATATAGACCAAATTTAGAAACTTCCACTCTAGCCGTTCTCAAGATATACAAAAATCAGTAATTACTTTGTATTGAAAATAACATGTTTACTTATCCGATTCCGTCCTCTCGTGGACTGATGATTTGTATTGACTACGAAGCTATTTAAACCAAATTTAGACACTCTTACTCTTATTATTATCAAAATATAGACAAATAAATAGTTTTGTGGGCGTGGCGCCGCCTGTTTTTTTAAAGATAATCAGTGAAACTAGACCTTTCCAACGCATGTATTTGGTACAATGTCTGTACCATCGGACGCATCCAACCTTCGCTTACAATCTTTGTTCCATCGGACTCATTAGACTGTCTAGGTTAAGGCTGTTTAAATAATAAATAGTAATGGTATATTGCCTGTATCCTTATTTTAGATACAATTTTATAACGAATATCTCTAATACTGTTTAATTTAAATGCATTTCAAAATAAGTATAACTTGAGGCAATAAATAGCTTTCTACATTCAATCAACATGAAGGTTATTTTTAAGGTTAATAGCGAAACTGTATCACCAAGTAAAACTATATTTATTTGAAGTCGTTTTACTTCAAGACTTTGAGATGCAAATTTAATAATCTAAGATGCACTCCCAGCTGCATAGCTCACTTTCTGATCTTCAATACCAGATAGTTTTTATTCTAAGCGTCTCTAAATCTCATAAAATTTTTGCAAAAAATCGTTACCAAATCAAATAAAAAATGTATATTTTTAATTATTTCATTAACAGTGGCAATCTTGAGAGGCGATGCGCCACGCCTTCCTTTATATGACGCCCATAACTTTTTGCAGAACGTATTTTTACACAAAATCACAAATTTTAGGGGGAGAAAAAAATTTATTCCATACATCTAAAGACCGCCCTAATATGTATGTATGTAGAGTGGTCTGTTCGTAAATAAACCACTGCGCTGCATCACAATGGCAAACTTTTGTCACAGAAACTAAAATGATGCACTATTAATACATACAAATTTTTGAGTGCCGGTATGAATTTACGAACATGCCCGATATTTTAATTTTTGGCTCAACATGACGTATGATTAATATTAATTTTTATTTAATTTTTGTCTTTATTTATTTTTAAATTTCCCAGTAATGCTGTCATTTGAGAAAATTATTTAAAACAATATTTTAAAAACCATACGACTATTTTAAGCATTTTGTAAATGACATTTTAATATTTCCAGCTAATAATTATCACCGAAAATGTTATTAAAATAACAAAAAAGGTAACTTTTATATTTAAAAATAAAAATGTTATATACCTTTGTGTTTCTGAATAAAATTATAAAATAAGGACTTCAGCAGAGAAAAAAATTCAAATGTCTTATGTAGCAGCAACGCATTTAATAACACCAATTAACTAAATTACATTATAATCTTGCTTTTCATTTGCTTTTGTTCATTTAATAAAAAAAGCAAAATTATCTTTTATTTTATTTCTTTTTAGGAAATTTAGCTTTTTTATTACAAGATATTTTCTATTTGTTTTCTGTCTGATTTCGCTTTAGAATGATTTACTTACTTTATGGCAATCACCGTCATTTCATAGTCATCATAATGACTTTATCTTCCTTTCAAAGATCTTCTATTAAAATTGGCTGAGTTGCGTTTTTGTTTTTTTGCTTAAGTTGTGATAGAAGCTAGATTTGAAGAAAGAAAAAGGAGAGAGAGAGAGAGAGAGAGAGAGATCAGAATATAAGTTTTATTTATTATTGCCATAATAATTTATTCAAAATATAAAAATATTTTATTAAAAAAAAAATTAAGGTTTTTATTTCGAGCTTTATTGCCATTAACAAACGGAAGACAATTAATTTTTCTGTTTTTTTTTACGTTTTAAATTCTTTTTGACCAAAAAAGAAACAAGAAAATGTTGACTATTTACAAGAGCAACATGTTCCTAGAAAGAAAGGAAATCTTGAGAGCGTGGGTGGGCAGATTAAAAATTGAACAAAGCCTTAAACTTAATGATTGAGTGATTGAAAAGGCCATACGCACCACTATCTAAATTTTCTTTAATGCATGAATGAATCTCTGCAAATTAAATCACTTTAAATCGCCTAAATATAGCAGACTTAATTCATTCATTAATTTTTCATTACTAAGTTCTTTAGTTCTTAGATATTTTCATTATAAACTCTGCAGCTCTGGCGCCCTCAGGTTGCTGAAGCGAGACGGTCTGAACTGAGTGAACCATAAGGGTCACATAACCATCCTGAAGCCTATCCCCGACTTTGAGCTAAGTTTGAGTAGAAGTGATATGTGCACCGGTGGCTTAAACTTCGCTCGCAATTTCGAGGCTCCTATACATGATCGTGGGGAGTGGCAACCACAACTGTTTACAATAGTATACGGATGAATCTAAAATGGATGGCGGTGTGATAGCAGTGGATCTCCGAGCAATTTTCATCTGTGCTCGGATTAATATAGAGCGTGGGATCAGGGGTGCTTCTCTTAATATATATTCCGATAGTCAAGCGGCACTAATGGTTCTTTCTTCGGAGTATATAGATTCGAGACTGATACACGAATGCCAGTACACTGGCATTGGGGACACTTTGTTGTGTTCCTGGACACACTAGTGTTATGGGGAACATGATCGCTGACAAACTGATAAGGCGAGTCTCGGCACTGGTCTCGTGGGACCTGAGCCGGACTGTATTAGCTGATACACACATGGCCAGGAGGAAGATCGATGAAAGAGAGCATGAACTTCACTCGCTATATTGAGTACAATGACCGGGCCTAATGCAGATAAAGCGGCTAATGAGAGCCGCATGTGGCAGCTGCGGCACATGGGCAAGGCAATTATGAGAAAACTTATTAGCTTCCTGGCGGGCCATTACTATCTTAAATATCACCTTTTTGATCTCAATGTAGTACCTGAATCGGGGTGTAGCCTGTGCAGGGAGGAAGAGAAGACAACGGAGCATATTATCTATGAATGTGTTGCGTTGAAAAAAATTCGAAGAGCAGCTTCTATGGAGTCACTTAATAGGCCTCAATAGGTTTGTCGGCTAATAATTAGGGATACTGCGATCTTCATACCTGAAGGGAGAGTATTCTTCTGGAGACTGCTCCGACTGGTGCTTCCGGATCAATAAGACAATAATTCGCCCAGGTATTGATTCAAACAGATTTTTACTGCCGCTGGATATTGCACTGGCGGGTTTGATCCCAAAAAGTTTCGCACAATAAATCTTTTTAGCTCGCAGTGCCATGGTCAATTAGGCCATGTTCATGAAGAAGCCAAACAGTAAATCTTAAGTCGCATACATAAGTCACGTTGGGCATGTCTTGCCAAATGTATGGCGTGCAAGTACCATAAGCATTGTAACTGAATGCCGAAATTGTGCTTCTCCATATCTTAGAAGCCACGGCATCTTTTAAGATTACACGAGTTAGTTTTTAGTTATCGCTTTCCTTAACTTTAAACTAACGATCAGCTAAATATTCTCGTAATAGGTTGCAAACATTTTGTGGTACATTTTGTCTCGGTATATGTATAAAGCCTTCATGCCTTTATTTATCAAACACCAGTGAAACATCGATAAAGAGCAATATTTATTTCCTCAAAGGCTCTTCTTATGGCACTCACCAGTTTGTTCAATTTAGATTTGACTAAGAATACACTGGCCTTCACTCAGTACTGGACGTAACTTTGTAATAAGTGCTTTATCGAACAGCTTGAGTATTTTAGACTACAGGCTTTTTGGCCTGCATGACTCCATTTATGTATGGAGGTTTCCCAGGTTTGTGAATCATAGAGACAAGCGTAATTTTCCATGCTTTGAATATGAAAAATAATTAATATTTACGTGGTGGCGTTGTATAGTGGTTAGAGCGTATGCATACAAGCGGCCAAGGTTCGAATTCCAGCACAATATATCCAGTGTTTCTTTAAGAGGCTTTTCAAACTCGCTCCAGACAAATCCATTTAAAAAAGCCGTCATGATCTTGCAGCTTACCTCTGGCGATGATGACAAACGTCAGACTGATGATCAGGAGAAAACGTCACCTGCTGGGATAAAATTACAATGCTCAGTAAGGATCATCACCGTCACAACCTAGCCATATGGAGGTGAGCTACAGTAAATTAATCATCAACTTAGCTTGAAAATCAATTTAATTACTGAAATTAAAACAAAGTAATGGATGCTTTGTGGAAAGCCAATATGATCCCTAGAGAAGTGATGGAGAAAAAAAAAGAAAAATTAATCTTTTCATCAAACAGGGCATATACTTTATAATTTTATTGCTGATTTTATCAACTCCGGCTGCCTTCTTGAGGTTTAGATCACTGTTAACGATTTCAATGTACCGCAACTTAATTCTCAAGGATAAGGCTGCATTAAACCGTGCTACTGAAGGTAGTAATTCTATGATGTCGTCTGCGATATTCATGAAAAAATCTTCTTCAAACAATAACTTCCCCTTTCATTTTTCATCATGTCTTGCCCAGCTTCCGTCCGACTTTTGTAACGGAGGTCTGCCTATAACTGGTCCTTTGAGATTTCTTTCTAACCACCATATTTAAATTATTCTTAAAATATGCGATCACATTCAGATCTTCAACGTAATTGTTAAAAGAAGCAGTCCTTGTCGATTTCAGATTTAAGTTTATTTCTACACTCCTTTAATTCGTTCTTAAAATTTGGGAGGTCTATGTTGTTGCCACACTCGCCGTATTCTTCTTTCTTAGCTAACAACAGCTTCACATTCGCGAAGTGTAAATAAACAGAAATAACAAAAAGTAAAAGAATATATATCAAAACCAATTACAAAGATACCAAGTGAACAACGTAATTCATATAATCAATTCAAAAAGCGAACAAAGTAATTTGTAACGCAGTTGATGTTTGCAGATAGGATATCTTTCAATGGAATCAAAGCAGTCTTCCTTTTAATAAAAACGTGATTAGTTATTTTCGTGTTTGTTATAAAAACAAAGCTTCTTTATTAATGAAGCCTTGAATTTAATTCATTATCTATGTTAACTACAAAATGGATCTAAGATGCCGTTCGGAAACGCTGTACTGTGCTGCTGCGTAAGGTTACAAACCATATGTCTGCCAACATACGAATTCTGCACCAAAAGATTTCCTCATTTAGTGAGTTCAATGAATCAATCCAATTCGGAATATCTTGTACTAAAGTGAGGCATATTGCAGCGATAACATCTTGCTTGGATCGAATAATTGGGAAAAAGTCTGTATCACATTTTCTAAATGATTTTTGATTAATCTGCCCAGTGTTGTCGTAATTAAGTATTACGTCTTTATGTTTGGTCGCATATTCTTGCTTAACTTTTCTATCTACCCTCGCGCATTTTTTCTTTAAAGTCTTCAAAATGTCTATGAATTTAGCGGTATACGTGAGACGGTGTTTTTGTATTCCGAAATGTATGCACTTGTCTATGCATTTGTCTATGTCGGCTTAAATTTATAGAAAAACCTCAAAGAACACATAATACCGCACAAAAAGAGGCAACAATGGAACTTAAAAAGGCAACAAACTAAACACTATGAAGAGCATAAAACACACGAAATTTTTAAACGAAAAAATTTGTTTTATTTTTGTGAAATTTATATTCTACAGAAATTAAAAAAAAAATACATAAAAATATAGAGCAACAGAAAAACAAATATATACAAATATAATATATGTTAGTATTTACATATATATGTATATGTGTGTGTTTATGTATAAGTATTTTGTTTTGTTGCAAACACAAGATAAGAGAGAAAAAAGAAAACAAAATTTATGTGTGGCAGCCAACATATACTAACATACTTTTTTATGAAAAAAAAGTACTTTGGCAGTCTTAACATGGCATGCCACACATATCAACAGCATCAGCATCATCATTATCAGCACAAGCAGCAGCAGTAGTACGTCGAAAAACATCATCAACAACATTTTATGGCAGCCAGACCTGTAACACTATAAAAAATAAAATAAAATAAAAAATAACTCGTAAAACATTCTGATAACGTAACACACTTTCCGTGGTTTAGTAATAGGGTTTTGGATTCTACGAAACGAAATATGGAGGTGAAATACGCGGAGAACCCCGTGGAAACAAAGAGAAAAAAATATTTTCCTTTGACTGCCATAATTTCTATGTTAAAACCGCGATTTCTCTCTCAGTGTTTTCTTTTATTTTTTCATTCGTTCCATTTTAAAGGGAATCTGTTTTTACATGCCTTGCTTAGAGGGCGTTTCTTTAGTAACCAAAAAGAAAAGAAAATGTTTTTCAATTACTAAAATTTAATTGCCAGAAAGTAGCTTTTTTTTCTTTAGAGTAACAACTATTTCAAAGAATTTTCAAGAAATGGAAATTCTAGAAAATTCTCTATAAATATTTTGTGGGAAAAAAACTATATAAAATGTAAAAGCAATGTCAAAGAAAAAGTGCATGTTTGATGATGGCAAATACCGATATATTAAAAATACTTTTTGAAAAAAAGTACCAAATTTTTATTTATAAAAAATATCTTAAAGTAGAATGTTTGGTATTTTAAGAAGTACTTATTTGTCATATGCTCTTATAAAAAATGGTAATTTAGTAGGGGTATATAAAAAAGTACAAGCAAAAAAAATGTTTCTCTAGAATCAAACATCAATAATTCTACAAAAATTATTGCAATTAAAAACTAAAAAAGTACTTTTTTTAAAAAAAGTACCATATTCCAATTCACAATAAAGTACTTTTATATAAAACTATTGGCTTTTTAAGGCAGTATTTAGTTTTCAATTGGGCACGAGAATGGTTTTTTCGTAAGATTTCAAAAAAGTATAGGGTGGGCCAAAATCACGTTGGGGTTTAAAACTTCAAAAACTTTTTTGTTTATATAAAGAGTCCACCAAATAATTTTTCTTTTTAAATGCTATAAAAAAACTCTATTGAATATTTTCTCAAATTTCTTTTTTTATTTGAAAGTACAATCCTTCCGGTTAATAATGGAAAATAATTTCATTCAAATGGCTGCCTCGGCTGGCCATACAGTAGCCTACACGATCGGTCCAATTTTTAAGCACATTATCGATTATGTGCAGCTGTATTTCACCAATATTGTCCTTTAAAGCGTTTATTGTCCTCACGAATATTGTCCTTTAAAGCGTCAACTGTCTCTGGCTTGTTGACGGCACCCCACAAATAATAGTACACGGTGTCAAATCACAGCTCCGAGGTGGCCAAACGACATCAGCTCTGAGGCTGATAATGCGATCTTCAAAAACAGGGCGCAAAACATTGAGCGTAGCTTCGGCTGTGTGGCACGTAGGGCCGTCCTATGACTCGTCTTGAGTCTATCGGCTTTTCAATGAATGCGTGCGGGTTTTCTGTGCCTCAAATGCGACAATTTTGCTTGTTTACATACCCGCCAAGATCAAAATGAGCTTCATCTGAAAAGATGAACACACATTCTGCAATATTACCATGATTTTCAAAGCAATATCGCAATATTTCCCAGCGTTGTTCAAGCGTATACACAACCATATTCGTTCAGCGGAGGGATAAAACTAATTATCTGTTAAATCAGACATGAGCAGCTAAGTGTTACCATTCACGAAATAAGCACTAGTTGAAAGAAAACGTTAGATGGCGGACCTTTTATATATATATATATATATATATATATATATATATAACGGAATCTATATATATAACGGAATATATAACGGAATCGGAAAAACGGAATCGCCTTTTTAGCCAAAGATACAACGAGGGAACAACTTTGGCTAAAAAGGCGATTCCGTTTGGAGCGGCATGCTGTAGTGGTTAGAGCGCATGCAGGCAATGCAAGAGGCCAAGGTTTGCAACCCTAGCAGAGGACATAACGACAAAATATAATTGTTGTTTCGAGTGTTTAATAAAGTGGCTTCAAATTCCCTCCAAACAACTCAATCTAAAAGATAAAAAATATGTGGCGATTTTGACAAACTTCAGATAAATGATCAGAAGAAAATGCCACCTACTGGGAAAAAATTAAATGCTAAGTAAAGATCACCACGATCACTCAGCAAGGATCCTTACCACTACACAATCACATGGAGGGGATCTACAGTGCATTAATCATCTACTATGCTAAAAAGATCAAATTGATTAATGAAACTGAAACAAAGCAAAGAATGCTTTGTAGAAAGCTTATATGCTTCCTAGAGAAATGACGGAGAAAAAGAAATTAAAAGTACGGACCACCACCGCCAGTTAGCAAGGATCTTCACCACTACACAATCATATGGAGGAGGGCTACGGTAGATTAATCATCTAATTAGAAATCAACTTGATTAATAAAAATGAATGAAGGAAGTGTGGGAAAAAATCTTTAAACTAAAATAAAATAAAACTAACTATGTGGGTGTGCTGTCATCGACAGCTTTATCCGTTATTAAGCCCTTTCATTACTACACCTGCGGCAGCATCAAATATAACATTACAGGGTGGCAATTATCTGAAACGTCAAATTTTTTATTACTCTGGCACATACATTTGGTTGAATTCGGCCTGTAACATGCGTTATGTATGTTGACCTTTAATGGCTGTTGTGGTTTGTGAATTTTTTACATAGAGATCAATCACGATGGCCATTTCACACGTGGGATGATCATGCCATTAAATCGCTTGTGTACAATGCTTAATGTGATGTAAACTGTGTGGCTCGCCTTGGTGAAACTACATTCGTTGGTATCCATATGATCTTATTCGGAGAAAAATAAGTGGGTAGTCATTCACCTATAGTGCTTGTCATTAAAGAAGATTGCCTCGCCAACGTCGTTCAGAAAGAAATATGAACCGATAAGGCCGCCAATCTAAAAGCCACGTTAAATGTGACGGTCGCTATTGATATCATACAAGAGCTTTACACTAATGCAAGTCGTCGTGAAGAAAATGAACGTCAAGGCTGGTATCCGCCAAAGCTGCATTCTATCTCCGCTCTTGTTAAACCAGCTACTGAACATTGTACTGAATAAAGCACTGGCCGACAAGAAAGGTATCACATGGAGACTTGGCAGCAGGCTAACCAACCTGGATTTCGTCGACAAGATAATCCTCCTAACCCATAAATATACTGATGAAACAGAAAACCTTAAAATGGTGGAAACAGTGTAGGCTCAGACGGGATTTAAATTAAACATAGCGAAGCTGATGAGGATAATTGTAATTAATAGTCGACCACTGTCATCGCAAATAAAGAACTGCAAGACGTGGCTATTTTCTGCTACTTGGGCTTACTAACCAAAAATGAAATTCGTCCAAAAATATATCAAACCACATGATGAGATCACGTCAATTATTCGGCCATTATCCATTAATTTTCAAACCTGTAAACGTAAATATTTTTAGTTCTAGTTCCTAAATATATTTTTCTAGTGTCAAATCTACACTAACCTACGGCTGCGAAACTTTCTTCACGAACCAATACCAATCGCTAAGGAAATAAGGAAGAGAAAGTGGAAGATGTCCTTACTACCATACCACTGATTGGAACTCGCAAGGAATTATAAGAGGAAGACGACTTGTCGCTGATGTTTTATGATCCGGAAAAATTTCGAATAAAATAAAAAAAAAATTGCATCGAATAGAAACGGTTGGAAGTTACTTATGTAGACCCTTTGCTCTCCATAGGAACTTATGGAACTAATATGTATGCACACATTGTTCCCCTTTGGATCTTTTGTGGACTGGCATCTACTTAAATTTGTGTGTTGGCGTACTTATTCACCCAAAAAAGGGCCTCATTAGTGAACATGTTTCTTAAATAAAATTAGGTTCAGTTTTCAACTGCTCTATAGCCGCCCCATTCAGCGAACACTCATCTTTGCCTATGGTAGTTTACTTGCAGCTCATGAATACCCAATATTCTCTGGTGAATACATAAGTCTCTGGTCATGTTTTGATTTGGCGATGTTTTCTGTAGATCGTAGCGGTAATCATCAAATCAATCCATCATCCTGCGGACAGTTCAATCGAAAGGTCGTTTATGGCATCGTATGACCATAGACCAGTTTTTGAATGACATCTATTTACTCTTAATTTGCGATGAAAGTTATGACATTCAAATTGGAAGATAACCCGGGTAAGGAGTCAATCTGCCACTTTTCTATGTAATGAGGAAATTGATGAGGATCGGTCGGGATGCCACTTTCCTACTTATTATGTGATACCTCTCGAGAAGGGCACAGCAATGGTGGAGAAACGCACCCGCTGGCTCTACTTTATGCAGATCTGGCCGATATTCGATCGCGCTCGATCAGAGACTATTATGGAGAAGTCGCTTTATCGGTTACGTATTTTAGTAGTTATTAGTAAACTTATTTAGTCTTTTAATGACAAGTGCATTAGTTGTCAGGATGAGAAAGAGAAAGAAATGTTTTCTGTATCAGTTTCCAAATCGTTCGGATATTGGCAGTCCGTTTCTGCATGCCATATCACACCTGACTGATATCCATATGTAGACATCAAAAGCTTATCTTCTTCTGTGCATGCGTCTTGTTGGTTTGTTTCGGGCTTCAACACGGACAACGATATAACACAGACATGATACCATATGCCATACCTTTTCCAATGCAGCACATTGGGCGCAGCGTGTGGAACCAAATGAGCCGGACACATATCTGGCTACCATAGTACGTAAAAACTCGTGAGAAGATTTATATTAAATTAATAATTAAATTTTAAAAATTTTAAATTTGTGCTTACAAATTTTGTTCTTTCACTCAAATTTTATTCTGCGAACGAATTAAAAATAAGCAAATTATCGAAAACGAGCAATATATTTCAATAAATGTTGTTTGTGTAAGATTAAATGTCGTTCATTTGTATGTGTGTATGGATGTATATTTTGTGTACAACCAATAAGTATCACACACATGCATGTTTTATATTACACAAACAACATTTACTAAAAAGAATTGCTCGTTTTCAAATTCATTCCAAATTTTATTTTTAAATTCTTTTGTCTTTGATTCTTCTCACGATTCGTATTTTATGTTCTGCTAAAATTCGGCTCTCAAAAAGAATCGTTCTTTACGAACGAATTCAATTGAGGCACTCTTCCTACTCTGCTGGTTACCCATTGAAACAAACAGACCTCGTAGTGTTCTACAAATTATTTCTTATATAATAGATTTTAAAATAAAGCGTGTGTTAACTAAATAAGGAAAATGCTCTTTAAAATTGTTGTTTTGTTAACAAAAGTAGGAGAAAAAATGAAATAAAAACAATTTTTAAAGGCTTTTTACGAAATACAGGAAATATGGTATAACAAAATGACCAAAGGCGGAAATACACTACACACTAACATACCAGCCTACTGAACATCGACAATGAAAGCCAACAATTGTGGTTATAAAGTGAAAGCTCTGCTAAAAAATATGTTAAAATGAAAAGTCTCTGTTATTTGGTGGAGATTTTTTTTAAAGATTACACTGCTTTTTTTCTTGGCTTTAAGCCTAAACATTTTTTATTTATATTTTTCTAATATACAAATATTGTAAATGTAGAAAGTTAGATAAGAATTTCTTTTTTCTACCAATTTATCTTTCTTCCTGACGTTTAGGCTTCCAAAAATATCTTCCTTTTTACGAGTAGTTATCGTTTCATTTATTTATTTTTGTGTGTTTTTTATTACACTTTTTGAAAAATATTTTATTTTTATTTTTTTAAAGTCTAGAAACAAGTTTGTTTCCAAATGGTTGCATTTTATTTGATTTTTTAGCTTTTCGTTACCATTCCTTTTGCCCACTTTTTCAATTTTCTTCCCCTTTTTTAAGAATGATTTATGAGTCCTAAACCATTTGTCAAAGAATTGTAGAAGAAATAAACGATGACACATGTATGACTTATTTGTTTCACGACTTTTTTTGTTTCTTTTAAAGAAATAATAAAAATTGGTGCAAATTTGATTAGTTTTGGAAGTGGAAAATGGTATAAAATTAAATAAAAGTTTGTGTCCTTTCTATATATAGACGTCAATATTTCACGTTAAACTAAAAAATGGTATAAATAATAAGGAAAATGGTTTAGGTTAAGACAAAAATATTTATTCCTCCAATACCGAAACTATCTAAATATATAAAAATGTATCGCCAAATGTGTTACTAAGCGTAAATTCCAAAAACAACTGTTTTTTTCATATATCTGTTAAGATATAAGGAAGGTTCTTATACAGAGAAAATTTAAAATTAGACCTGGAAGATGTTCCAAACAGTAGTAAACGGGCTCAATTGGTCATAAATTTCAACATACCTTAAGAATCTTAGTTAAATTTTTTTTGTTACATACTTAACAAAAAGTATATACGAGGGCGGATTGACATTAAAGCTATCTAGCGCTAGATGGCAGCACAAAACACAAAAACTTTATCTTTCTTAGAAATTACGATCTGTCAAACGTCAGCTGTTAAAATTTTAGCCAAATTCATCGATTAGTTTATTTGTTGTAGTCGTTTAAAGTAAGCAACTTTAATGTTTCTTGAAAAATGGAAAAAAGTGAATTTCGTGTAGTGATTAAACACTATTATTTGAAAGGCAAAACGGCGAAAGAGACAAAAGAAAAGCTTGATAAATATTACGGCGAATCTGCTCCGTCAGATTATATGGTAAAATATTGGATTGCTGAATTTAAATGCAGCCGATCAAGCACTGCAACAATACCATCAACAGGAACGCCAAAAGAGGTGGTTACTGAAGTAAATATCAAGAAAATCCTCGATATCGTTATGAATGATCGCCGGGTCAAAATCCGTGAGATTGCTGAAATGGTAAACATATCATATGAACGTGTGTTCAACATTTTGTATGAACAGTTGCATATGAAAAAGCTATCGGCAAGATGGGTGCCGCGTTTGCTCAGTGTTGAACAAAAACGAGTTCGGCAGATCACTTCACAGCGGTGTTTGGACATGATAAAGCATAATCCTGCTGATTTTTGGCGTAGATTAATAACTGTTGATGAAACGTGGGCAAGGTTATGGCCACTGTATTTTGGGATGCACACGGAATATTGCTCATCGATTATCTTGAAAAGGAATCCACAATCACAGGAGAGTATTATCGTGCATTATTGGATCAATCGGTTGATGAAGTCAAGGTCACCGGTTCACACAGCATTAGATACGATGTTAAAACTACGAGAAATCCACTTCGAATTGGTTGATCATCCACCTTATAGTCCAGATTTAGCCCCTAGTGACTTTTTCCTGTTTCCAAATTTGAAAAAATGTTTCGCAGGAAAAAGATTCATCTCAAACGAAGAAGTGATTACCGAAACTAATGCGTATTTTGAGGAGTTCCCAAAATCGTATTATTCAGATGATATAAAAAAGTTAGAAAATCGTCTTACTACGTGTATTGAGCTAAAAGGAGACTATGTTGAGAAATAAATGGTTTTTGAAAAAAAATGTTTTTTTCCTACTTAGGTAGCTTCAGTATCAATCCGCTTAAGTATACATAATTAACTACCATTTGTTTCTTATGTTCTAGTACATTCTACAATCTACTATTTAGTTGCTATAAGTTCAAATGTAAAAATTTGGTACATATCTGGCACACAGTTGTGTTAGCAGCACTTTCTAAATATTTACAATCGTGGCGTATGTAACAGGGTGATTGGATTGAAAATTTAGCCATTATACTGTCGTAGTATTGACATCAACCAATAGAATAACTTCCATAATAGTTAAGTTTATATCTTTTAAGTAAAAAATGTTAGTGTATCTTTTTAGGCATATTCGTTTTCGTCACAATATGTATATGTTTATCAGCGGGAGACTTTAAACGTCGTTTTAGCATTTATAAAGATAAATAGGTGGCACAGAAACGGATAAAATGGGAAAAAAGGGTATTTTTCTCCCATATTAAGTATAAGGTATTATCATACATATGTATATCACAATAAATATAAAGCCGGAAGACTTAAAACTTTCTGTTGTAATAACTTCTTCACTTCAATATAGAATTACAATTTTTTATTGAGAAACAAATATTACTACATTGTTTATCCGAGAGCCATATTAACTTATTATTAGGGAAATCGATTATTTGACTTTTTTCAAAAATCGGTTTTCGAATAATTCGAAGAGTAGCACTTCTTAAAAAACTGATCTTCGCTTAATAACAATTCAAATAACTGGTTAACCGGTTCTTTTATTTAAATAAAATTTTCGCCAAGTCTTGAAGCGCAGAGTTGGAACACGTCGTTTTAAAAAAAGCAGAAGATGATGAAGAGCTTAAAATTAAAATGGCAATCAATACTAACAACAATTCTAACAAATCTCATAAAAACTATGCCAAAACGGTGTGCGGAGGCCATAAAAAACAAAATTTATTACACAAAGTACTAAAAAATGCTTATATTTCGAACAGCTACTCAAGGAGCTAATCTCGTTTGTGTTGTATTGCTTGGTAGAGAATGGAATTAAAGGTTTGCTATTACAGTTATAATTTAATCTATCAGCAATATAGGAGTCCTTAGTTGCCTCGTCTACTGGTTGACTGATAATTTGTATTGACTATGAATCTATTTAGGTCAAACTTAGAGACTCCTTCTGTTACCATTTTGAAGATATAGACGAATAAAAATTTACTTTGTATGGGCGCGGCACCACCTAATTGGAATTTTTTAAATTTCTTTTTTTTCTTTGATCAAACGGCCCACCACTCACTTATCCACCCTCACCCTACCGTGAAGGGCTCGTCTCCTTGTCGTAGAGACACGTACATACTACAGTCCGAACTGTAGCGGATACAAACAAAGTTAGTTATGACAACCAGAACTCAAATCAACTACAGAACTGAATCATAAGCTGAACACCGAATCGATATAAGTACATACCCAAAGCTTACAAAAGTAAACATGAATCAATTAATCAATGAATGTCAGATAGCAAACTACGTTTAATATTACCAACACCACAGTTAAAATCAATAAACTCATAATACAAATTGTAATCATTACAAAATCTACGAAAAGGAAGCGAAGAATGCATAGTTTGTCCTGTAGAAATTCAACGTCAGAGGACAATAGTGGCAGGAAAATTTAACAGGGATGGTAAAATTCATGGTCAGAAATAAAAAACCAGAATCAATATCTCCTGCAATAAGGTTGAAAACTGCTCTCCCACGCTCCAATGTGAGAAGTTTAATCAGGCCCAATCTAGCCCCCAATACGAAGTAAATCCATCAAATAAAAATACAAACACTTTGTTTTATAAGTTTTACTGCTTAAAAGCCTTAAGATAAACAAAAAATTAAGTTAAAAAAATTATTTTCATTGACTTGGCATGAATGACATGAATTTATTGTTTTACTTTGTGCAGTCTTTTTATTTCCACAATTAAAATTATATAGTCTTCAACTTATTTAACCTCCACTTAATGCAAAAATAATTCCACACTTTTACTAACACCTTAGCACGATTTTACTTTTGACTGTTAAATTATGACTAACTGACTAAGCACAAAGCGTCTTTTTTTAGAGTAAATTAACATTAACTTCATATGTTCTAGGAAATTCCAAATAGTGTTATTACATCATTAATTCGTATGACACATATGTGTTAAGTACAACAAGAACCCTTTTAACTGATATACTCACGCAAATTAGAGCAGTTTTGGAACGCTGTCCGCCTAGGGTGAATTACTTGCAAATAATTCAGCTAAAGGGTTAATTTTTTCCAATGGCTTAGTGAATTGAAAACATTTCATTGAACTCAGTGCAATGAGGCTTTCCCTAATTAAAGGTAAAAAGTTTTTTTTTGTAATTTTAACAAAATGTGTATTAGCAAAGTATAATGCCGGTATTTATATTGCTTATTGTTTTAAATCAATATGTATTCCCTAAGCCATTTGGTGATGTAGCAAAGAAGAAGAATGATCCACAATTAAGGCTTTCATACATAAAAAATATTTTGGAATAAGATTAGCTAGAAAAATTTGTGCAGTCTTTTTATTTCCACAATTAAAATTATATAGTCTTCAACTTAATTAACCTCCACTTAATGCAAAAATTATTCCACACTTTTACTAAAACCTTAGCACGATTTTACTCTTGACTGTTAAATTATGACTAACTGACTAAGCACAAAGCGTCTTTTTTTAGAGTAAATTAACATTAACTTCATATGTTCTAGGAAATTCCAAAACCTTCTATTCAATTGCCGTTATGAATTTGAATTACATATTTAGATGACTTACAGTGATACTGGCAACATTAACAGGGTGATGGTAGCCTTGAAACAAACCAATACAATAAATTACATAATAAAATTTATAGCTCTGAATGTACAAATGTTTGTGTATCTTTTTAGACATTTTCATTATCGTAACAATATTATTTTCGTTTGTAAAGTACTTCTCTCACTATTACTCTCTAAACACTGAACTAGTTAAAGCGCCTGATGAGGTCATGTGGTTTATATCTATTTCAACGCCTTAATAAGCTCTTGTGTATTCTTTTCTGCTTCGCCTAGTGAATATTAGACATACTTTAGGAATTTTCTTAATAAAATGTAAATTACGCAAACTTACAAAAGTATTGTCTACTTTTGGAGAATTTATTATATTTTTATAATAATCAAACTTTGCTTTGAAACTCATCTTTAAATAATTACATGTTATAGCCAGGAACAAACGTAAAAAATAACAACATATGTTGTATACTTTTTGGGGTCATTTTGAATTATTTAAATAGAGCAAAAAGCTTTGAAAATTAATAGAAAAACATTACAAAAGCGTCCTTCTATTAAAATCAAAAATAGTTTCTAAACTTTTTTCACTTTTTTGTTGTTTTACCATAATATTGTATAAATTGGGAAAACTTTGTACCCATTTAGGAGTTTTGTATTCGTTTTTTTTTTTTAATTTTTAACCATCATTTTCACTCATATAGTTTTACAACTACAAAGCTTTATTTATTTTACAAGTTTTCAAAAATAAGTGATAAACTCTTGCATATTTTTATGGGTTTTATCAATTTTTTGAGTATAAAATTTCCAAGCGAAAAAAAAACTTTCTTTTAATCAAAGTCCTCTAAAGTTGTGGGTTGTTATTTGCCTTCAAATAGCAAATGCCGCATGTCTATGTCTATTATCTCTGCTTGTACCTGCAAAAGAAAAGGTAAATGTTGGAAAAACAAAAAGAGGACTAACTGGAGCTAACGTTTATATACACTCGTACACGCTTACTTTGATGGAATAGTGCCTGCCACATGACTGTGAGATAAACAGTGCGGACTTAAAGGATTTTGTGTTACCATAGCAACCATAACCAAATGACCAAGTCTCTGTCATAAGAATAAATTCAACTCACCGTGAACCACCAGCTACCATTTACTCATTATAGCTGTCAGCTTGGCAACCGTTTCATTATGTATCTTTAAAAATGTATATTTTGCAAGTGTAGGTAAATTGTAACGTTTAAATAATACAAGAAAAAAACAAACTGCAAAATTGAATAGAGCAAAAGTGTTGCATGAATTATAATCTAGCTTTCCTCCATATATACACACACACACACAAGAATGTGTGAGTCTTGTGAATGAATGAATATTCGTAGTGAAACATATTTGTAAGTTTACGTTTGGGCATATAAAGGCATATGTTTTATATGCTTATCCTGTGATAAATTTATATATCATAGTGTTTTTTTTTTTTTTTTTTTTTTTTTTTTTTAGCTATACGAGCTACGGCTAGGGAATCTTCAAAAGATATTGGTAGTCCGGACTAACCAATATGCACGATTCGCGACAAGTCTTACTATCTGGCTTGTCATGCGCCTACGTACTAAACCCCATCCACGTTCGTAATCCTTCCATCCATTTCCTCCCCCGGGACCACTATCAAGTATTACTTCAGGGGAGTGGTGATTCAGCGAATGCTGCTTTCCCTTTCCGCAGATCTTGCCATCTCGGCCAATCTCTGACGCACCAAAATTTCCTTTGCGAAAACGCACACCAAGTCCCAATTCCTGGCTGAGGTCAGCATTAGTCCAACGATGTTGTTCGGCACAATCCGGGATCGAATCGCCGTTTCCAAGGAACGCCTTTGATCTTCATACCGCGGGCAGTCAAAGAAAACATGACCCGCGGTTTCGGTCACATTCGGACAATCCGGGCACACATCATCGTCGTCGTGCCCATATTTAAAAAGGTAGGCCCTAAAGCATCCATGACCGCTCAACAACTGAGTCAGGTAATAATTTATCTGCCCGTGACTCCTTCCTACCCAATCAGCTACGCTCGGTATGAGCGTGTGGGTCCATCTTCCCCTCAAGGAGTTATCCCAATCACGTTGCCACCTTTCCATAGCACCTTCCTCCAGTCGGCCCACGTTTACCGACCCTGATCTTTTCGCAGCATGCTTCTTTCCTTCAACATCCGACACCAGCTGCAGTGGCATCAGTCCCGCAATAACAAAAGCCGCGTCAGTGGATACCGTGCGGAAGGCAGAGGCGACCCTGAGCGCACATCTTCTATAGGCTGCATCAATACCCATCCTATATGTTCTCCTAAGCATGGCCTCAGCCCATATGGGTGCCGCGTATAGGGCAATCGATCTTACCACACTAGTAAGCAACAGCCTCCTCTCCTGTCTAGGGCCGCCTATGTTTGGCATTATCCGTGCAAGTGCACAAGCTGTGAGTGCACATTTCCCACCGACATACTTTAGGTGCTCCCTAAATGTGAGTCTGTTGTCGATCATGATCCCCAAGTATCTGATCGCTTGTCTAGAGGCTATCCGCTGGTCACCAACCGTTATAGTTATAAACTCCATTTTCTTTCTACTGCTTACCAGTAGAACCTCAGTTTTGTGATCCGCAAGTTTGAGACCTGCGCTCACAATCCAGCCTCTGACCACAGCAACTGCAACATTGCAAGCTCTTTCCAGTTTGTCGAGATGTTTTCCCCTTATCACCAAGGCAATATCATCTGCGAAGCCAATGATTTGCGCTCCCCTTGGGAGTTCGAGCCTTAGCACACCATCATACATAATATTCCAGAGTATAGGGCCTAAAACTGAGCCCTGCGGTACTCCAGCCGATACTACATATGATTTCCTGCCATCAGACGTGTCGTACAAGAGGACTCTGTCCCTGAGGTAATCGGCAATCAGCTCGATCAGGTATTTCGGCACGTTCTTCTCATCGAGTGCAGCCAACGTGGCATCCCAGTCCGCAGAGTTAAACGCGTTCTTAACATCCAAGGTGATGATAACACAGTATTCCTTATCACCTTCAAGCCAGCGGTCTCCACTGATGGCATCTTTCGCCATGTTCACAACTCTCTCTATGGCATCAACTGTAGAGCGTGCCTTTCGGAAGCCAAATTGGCGGTCCGATAAACCCGATCCATTCAAGGCCGTCTCCAATCTCCTGTAGATTATCTTCTCCAGCAATTTGCCGGCTGTGTCAATCATACAGAGTGGGCGATATCCGGATGCATCCTGTCTGCCATTGCCCTTCGGGATGAGCACCAGCCTTTGCCTTTTCCAGATCCTAGGGAATGTCCTCTCCTTGATACAAGCATCGAACACTTTCCTAAACATCTCCGCCTTGCTCTCAATAGCCGTCCTTAATGCAATATTCGGGATTCCATCAACTCCTGGTGCCTTTTTCAGCCTAATATCCTTACACACTGCCTCAAATTCCTGGCTGCTAACCCCCGGAATTTCAAGGTGGGGTGGTCCTTCTTGTACAGAGTAGGTTATTTCGGCCCTACGCGGGAAAAGTCCTTCGACAATTGATTCCAGTCTGGACGCAGATGTCGTAGGTGGTGGTCGAAAACTATTCAGTTTCCTCATCACAACTTTATATCCCGTACCCCAAGGGTTGTTCTCTACTTCGTAACACATCTCCCTATAGCATCTTCTCTTGCTTTGCGCAATGGCCCTTTTCAAGCAGGATCTTAACGTTCTGTAGTCCTCTTGAAGTTCTGTAAAGTTGTCACGACCTCTCGCCCTCTGGCATACCCGCCGTGCATGGTTACACCTACGCCTTATCTCAGCTATTTCTGCATTCCACCAGTATACATTCCTTCTGCCAGGTCTATGGAAATTTCTTACCATGGATGCATCGCAAGCGTCCGTGACCCGCCGCATCAGTTCAGCTGCCATATCGTTCGCGCCTCCAGTCAGCTGGCTGTCCTCCATCGCAAAAACAAAAACAAAGGCCTCCTTATCAAAGGTGGAATCCCTCCATCGGGGACCGGGAGGGACCACAGGTAAAGTTGGGCCGGTGGAACGTTCGCGTATCTCAAAGATAATAGCGTGGTGGTCGCTGTGTGTGTATATGTCAGATACGCTCCAGTCAGTCGAGATTGCCAGGGCTTCGCTGACGAATGTCAGGTCTATCCTGGAGCTTCTTCCGTTCCTCGAGAATGTATCCCTTTGACCGCAGTTCAGCAACACCACATCCAGTGCTGCAAATGTCTGCAGTAAACACTCTCCCCTCGGGTTCGTGTAGACTGAACCCCATTCAACTGCCCATGCATTAAAATCCCCAGCGATAACCACAGGCCGTAGATCCTTGGCCCTGTTGACAAGGTCATCCAGTCTGATGCCATACTCCTCGATCGACAAGCCCGGGGGAAAGTAGCAGCTAAAGAAGTGCACTCCACCAACAGTACCCCCAACAAAACACTCCCTACTACTATCAACATTCTCCAAGGGGAAGTTACCACAAGACCATATCGAAGCCTTGTTGCACCCACTGTTAGCCCAGCGGGGATTCTCTGGTACTCTATAATGTTCACTCAACAATGCCAGGTCTATCTTCTGGTCTCTCACAGTCTGCCCCAGGATATCCTGCGCGGCTTCGCAGTGGTTCAGATTCAGCTGAAGGATTCTCATTTCCGCTGACTTAGTAGCTTCCGGCGGGCCGACAGATAGTTGGGGCATTTAGGCCCCCCCGTGATGTGTCTGGCATCAGTATTCGGACGGCCCCTACAGAGTAGACATAGTGGGTCACCCTGGCAGGTTCTAGCGAAGTGATCCTGTCCGCCGCACTTGTAGCAACTTCCGGACCAATCTTTCTCACCTCGGCACTCTCTGGCCACATGCCCAAAGTCAAGACACCTGAAGCATCTTTTTGGAACTACCTTTCTACGTAGACGGCAAACTGTCCACCCAACACGCAGTTTGCCTACCTCCTCTGCCCTATAAGCCTGTCTCACTGGAATTGAAATAATAGCCGTTCGCGTACCTCCAGGAACACTTCTTATAGTCTTGAGCGCAGAAGCCTCCAATTCGCCTATTTGCTCCTTCCATGCATTTATTATCTCGTCTTCCGTAGTTATTTCATCTAGGTACCTTAGCTCGAAGGTTACCTCCCGAGTAAGTGTCCTAATCTCAACATCCTCCGATAGCACATTCTTCAATTTAGACCGATGCAACTCGGCCGTCATCTCGGAAGACCTTTTAAATTCGAGGAGAATTTCTCCCCTCTGTGTCTTCTTAACCAGGTGAACATCATCGCCAACTGTTTTAAGCTCAGGGGCGCCTCTCACTTTTCTAAGCAAATCCGCGTAGGATTGCTTTTCCGTGGGCTTAATTATTACCACATCTGGTCTGTGTTTCCTGCGCTTTTTTGTTTGGATAATCCACTCGTTAGGCCTCTGATTGCCCCCATCTTGACTGGACTGCCCATCCACAATGCGGTTCGGTTCATCCACCCTGATGGCATCAGTAGTCTTAGCAGGTACCTTATTCAGGTCTTTCGATGTCCCATTAGTTTTCTTCTCCGAGCGACCAGGCTTAGTCTTTTTAGGCGGAGTTCTCCTGCCACTCTCAGTCTCCTCCCTTGTTCTTTTCGACGTGGTTGTTAATGATTCCATTTGAATCGTCTGCGTACATCTGTCATTAGTTCTGACCTTATTCGCCGTTGATTGGGATTTACTCCTAGCTGCCTGCTGGTATAGTGACGATATTAAGGCCACTAGATCGCGCATTGGTTGATGTATGGATCGCCTTCCTCCTCCCATCATCTCCTGCAGTTCCACGATTTTCTCCCCGAGCTTGGAGAACACCTCGATGCCCCCTTTAGGGTCCGCCAAGTTATCCGTAGACGTGCTATCGGTTAGGGACGGTGGAGATGATCTAGATCTCACACCTGCTCCAGTTGGCGTTGCCTTTTCCGGTGTTCGCGCGAGTCTTGAAGCGCGCTGGAAGGGGTTTCTCGTCATGAAACCATCTAAGCTTGTAGCATTATCTGATACAGCAGCCAAGTTCGCCACCACCGTATCATTGCAGTCATTGGATATCGACGGCCGGGAGCCTGCTTGCTCACCCCGCAAAACCGCCGGCACTGGGCTCATTACACCCTGCACCGTAACTTTATTCCTTAAAGAACTTTCCATTGTTGTTTTATTGTTCTGGGATCCTACCCATATCATTTTATACCTACTGACAGGTTCTTAACCAGCCGCTCCTAACATGGAGGCAGACGCTGCCTAGAAAGCCGCTCAATCTGAGTCAGACGCTACCAGGATTTTCGATGTCGACACTTAATCAATGGGCGGCATCAATCGCCCAGTCACAGAAACTTCACTGAGCCAAATAACCTTTTAAGTTAGGGTCTCCATTTCTGCCGCTATTGGTCGGGGACTGCTTATTTAATATTCGCAGCTAACCCACATATCTGTGGGCCATTCAGCTATCCGCCACCTTGCTGACCCCCACAGTAGCCTACGCTCAGCCCTGTGATATATCATAGTGTGTGTGTGTGTGTGTGTGTGTGTGTGTGTGTGTCTGTTGAATGGAAAGTTTCATATCACATGGTAAATGGTAAATGGACTTTAAATAATAAATGAATTTAAAAGAAGGAGAAGCAAATTTCTAGAACACGGTCATATATTCCGACATTCACATTTAATATACTTTTTTTCTTCTGCACTCTTTATAATATTTATGGGGCTGACGGCGGTTAAAAAAAATACCCAGCAAACATTTTAAAACTGAAGTATTAATCATAAAAATTTAAAATTAGAATAAGCTCTTTTCAAGCTCTTCGAACTTTGTACAGTATTAAAGGGTCATAATCTACAGTATACTGCTGTTGTATGGTAGGTAAAACAGCCGCTTACCAACCAGAGGGTAATCGTTTTAATACCAGGCCAGACCATTTCAAAAAGTTTTTCAACAGCGGTATCACCTCATAACATTAGCTAGTAACTGGCTATGAGAGGCAGTAACTGGTTTTTAGAGATCGAAAGAAAGCCGAAGAAAAAAAAATGACACAGGAAAGCAAAAAGAAAGAAAAGAGATAAGAAACCAGGCGTCATCTACTAAGTCAGCTGATGACAAATATAAAACCCTTCAAGTCACAGATACTGGCTGATGCAAACTACCTAAACCACTAAAGAAACCCTGGTCTAGCCCCCTGACCCTTGGACTCTGAATAACCAGGCAGAGGTTATGTCCTACGGTTTTTGGCTCCCCCTCATTGCCACATACTCGGCAAAAGATAGTGGTGTTCGCTTTCCATAGCCTAGTCCTTGTCCTTTGAGTGCAGTGCCCAGTCTGAAAACCTATCAGAGTCCAGAGGGACTCCCATTCCGTTCTAGATTGGTAGAGTTTAGGTCAAAGTGACCTGGGTACCCAGCCAAGCACTTTTCCGGAAGTCTATAGAAGAGTCTCATGTCCACGAAAGTGGCCTCTGCTCCCTAATCTTCCTCGGATTTGGAGCACTCCGTGAAGATCCCATTGCCATTAAGCAACCTATTAACTCCTTGCCAAGACTGTCTATCCGGAAAAACTACTACCGTTCGTGAAAACCGGACGAGCTATCACATTCGCACCCTAATCTAGCTACCACGAAATGGTAGAATGCCCACAGCAATACTCATCACCGTATTTTCCAAAGAGGTCAGACTAATGTCTAGCGATGCCTGAGGAGGACTCCTGAAGGCGCTCGATATGTCCAGAGTGGCATATAATGAGTCTAAAAATGGAATCGGTTGCTGCTCAGTGACTGAGAGAAGTCCCCGTGTTTTGTCATGTATTGTTATGAGAATTATTATGTAGTCGACTTGAATTTGTCTATGATCCCAAAGATTGCAGTGTGTCCACAGTCCATATTGCGCCAAGAGTTAATTGTATTTGGTCCTACTGCATCCTGCTTATCCGTCTGATTCAATAAAAGGTCGGTTATTGTTAGAAATAACGCTTTCGTTGGAGAAGAGCAGAGTGCAGTCGTGATCAGAAAAGCTGCTTGACTACGCACTCCGCCTACCAGCCTACAATGAAACCGTTACATAAACACCGTCCACCAAGCGTGAGCACAGTAAAATAGAGTATGGATTCACTACGGCCTGATTGAGCCAATAGGTTATGACAGCCCAAAGTCCCAAATCCTGCTCACTGCCTTTTTGTGAGGATTGGCGCCTAGACCACAAGACTACCACTATTCATTGCACCTTGAGAAAAAAGTATGCGGATCAATATCTGACACCGCAATCGCCAAATCGTCCTCATAACCACAAACTCTAAAACAACATCACTGTAGCTGCTCCAATAGCACCTACATAGCGATATTCCACAGCAAGGACGAAAAAACCTCCCTTGTAGGGTGCCTTTTTTATCGCCCTTAGCTGATGAGTCTTCTCTCTTTCTCCATAAACCTCACTATGCAGTCACTAGCATTGCGTACACAGAGAGCTATAACAATCGCTCATATATGAATATTGTTGAAAGCCCTCTCCATATTAATGAGGGCTGTAAGTGAGTAAAGCTTATTTGCCAACGGATTCTCAATGTAGTTCACCAACGATCAGAATTCAGTCTCTGAGGACTGACTAATCGTGTAGGCGTGCACTATAGGCAAGGGTAGGAAAGTAGTTACACTCTTTCTCGTTGTCCATAATTCTTTCTAAGAGCTGTTGTTGAAGGTTTCCTACGCTGAAGTAAAGGGTAACTTGCTGAGTAGATTCTTCCTCACGAGGAAAGTTGCAACTGTACATCCAGAAGTACTTTCAAAATCTCATCAATTGAAATAGTCCAGGAATCATCTTTTGAACCCACAGCGTAGTTGGTCTTCGTAAGAAGCTTGCCACGTCATTCAGGCTTATTGGATTCCTCAATTTTCTTACCAAACGACATTCAAGAACTTCTTTTCTTAATCCATATCATCTTCTAAAACTTTAGACCAGACATTCGTTAACTTGGTCTCATTGAACATCTTCCTGTACTAGCCCCACAAGGCCGCAATTTTATAACTCCTGCACTAAGGCTTAGACTTGTATTTACTCTCGGAGGTCTTGCTCACGGCTGCCCTGTAGATGTTCGTTAGTCTATCTATCGTATTGTCCAGTCACCTCCTCCTCTTCAGAACCAAAATTCCTGCAGAAATTATGCGAAGTGATGCCGACTCTATCGGCATGCCTCTCAATCAGGCAATGGCCCGTGAGGACTGCAAATGTGCAATGGATGGCCATGCTACTTAGAGATATTCTATATGTTAAAAGTGATGCTTTTTATTGTAAATTAATAGAAAGTATCGATATTATATAAAGTACCTGATTTCATTCAACTCTCTTTAGTGACCAAAATTTTTCGCAAATTATTAAAAAGTACCAATTTCAAAAAGTACCAGAATAATTTCTTTTCTTTTACTGTTATTTTTGAAAGTGGGATATTTTAAGCAAATATGTGCAAAATGTTAAAACCAACCGCCATTTTATTTTTTGTATATTTTGTTTTCTCTGTCATATTTAATTCTTAGAAATTGTACGAAAATATATTTTTTGTTAGAAATTCAGAGAAAGTACCAATTTTGCAAAAAGTACCAAATCTTGAAATTTAAATTTTATGATTTTTTATTGTTTTTTGATTGTCTCTTTTTTTATAAATGGGTTTAAACTGTTTCATTTTTTTACTATTTTGTTTTAGTTTCATTTAATAAAGGTAAAAAGGGATTTTTAAAAATTGTTAAAATGTAGTAAAAAAAAAAGAAATAAAAAATTTAATTTTTTTTTTGTAAATTCTTTTATTTTCGCAAAATCTTTTTACTTTTTCAATTTTTTCATTCTCATTAACAAAACGTATCGATTCGAATTTATTGTAGAAAGAGAAAATATTAAAGAAACGGGCATAATCAAACATGTGTGTGAAGTTAAATACGAAAGGTTAATACGTTTTTTTTAACATAACAAAAACTTGTGTAAGTTAACAGAATATATGTGAAGATAAATACGAATATGAAACTTTTCTGTTATGTTTACAGAGACTGTTATGTTAACATTACTTCCACAATCGTGGATTATAAAACACAATTTGGTATAAAAATAACCAAACTAAGGTAAAAGATTGTAAAAATTAAAAAAAAAATATCGTTAGAGAGATATAATATCCAAGGTATCAAGGCCTCAAGGCCAGTTTTCCTTTTTGGGCTGCAAAGTAGCAGATCCGAAATGTATAGACCGTAGCTAATTTTTTTTTCATTTTTGCCCCCGCCTCCCCGTCGACCAGCTAATTGAATTCAATGCTATTATAACAAACCAAAAATAAGCGTAATGAGAATTAGGAAATATTTTTTAAAATTTTTATAATTCTTTACTTTATTTTAGTTATTTTTATCCAAAATTGTATTTTATAATCCACAATTGTGGAAGTAATGTTAACATAGAAGTCTCTGTTGACTTAACAGAATAATTTCATATTCGTATTTATCTTCAACATATTCTGTTAACTTACACAAGTTTTTGTTATGTTAGGAAGAACGTATTTAACTTTCGTATATAACTTCACACACGTTAATTAAAAGCTTATTTTCATTGTCAATTGTAATTCTTTAAAACTCTTTTTAGAAGTTTGGTTTTCTAAGAATCTAATCTGTCCTTAATGATATAAAGAAAAAGTACCAAATTAAAAAGTACCTTAAAATCAGTTCTTGGTATATTTTTAACTATTGAATTTTTTATTATAATCACAATTAGTTAACGTAAACTCAAAAATGTACCAATATATGTACCAACACTCATTAAAACATAACCCAACAAATATAGTTTCTAGTCGTAAAAAAAACAAAAATTAAATAAATGACTACATAAAGGGTCCGCCATCTAACATTTTTTTTTCAACTAGTGCTTATTTCGTGAATGGTAACACTTAGCTCATGTCTGATATGACAGATAATTAGTTTTATCCTTCCGCTGAACGAATATGGTTGTGTATACGCTTGAACAATGCTGGGAAATATTGCGACATTACTTTGAAAATCATGGTAATGTTGCTGAATCAAAAATCATCTTTTCAGATGAAGCTCATTTTGATCTTTGCGGGTATGTAAACAAGCAAAATTTTCACATTTGGTGCACAGAAACCCCACACGCATACATTGAAAAGCCGATACTCCCAAGACAAGTCGCTGTTTGGTGCGGATTTTGGTCCAGAGGCATAATTGGGCCTTTTTTCTTCGGAAATGAGCAAGAAGTGGCCGTTTCAGTCAATGGCGATCGTTATCGGGCCATGTTGAGCGAGTTTTTGTTCACAAAAATTGAAGAGGAGGATATTAGCAACATTTGTTTTCAACAGGACGGCGCTACGTGCCACACAGCCGAAGCTACACTCGATGTTTTGCACCCTGTTTTTGAAGATCACATTATCAGCCGCAGAGCTGATGTGGTTTAGCCACCTCGGAGCTGCGATTTGACACCGTTGTACTATTATTTGTGGGGTGCCGTCAAAGATATGTGTAGGCTACTGCATGGCCAGCCGAGGCAGCCATTTGAATAAAATTATTTTCCATTATTAACCGGAATGATTGTACTTTCAAATAAAAAACGAAATTTGAGAAAATATTCAGTAGTTTTTTTTATAGCATTTAAAATAAAAAAAGAATTATTTGGCGGACCCTTTATAAAGAATTTTTTTTTTTAATTTATTTAGACCTATTCCAATAATATATTTTCTTCCTTTCCAAAATATGATTAACGTTTTCCCAAAAATATTTATAGTCCCGGCTGCAGTTTACTCTCATGAGTCAAATGTACGAGTATATCATCGTTAAGAAAAAGAAATAAAAAATGTAAGCAAACTAAAAAAAACTTGCAAAAAACGGCGTGCCAGCCAAAACCAGGAAGAGGTCAAAAAAGAAAAAAAAAAGAAAAAATGCTGAAATAGGCCACACTACTGCCGTAGTAGATGAAGTAGAAGCCAAAGTTATTTAATCATGAATGAAATGCATTTCTGGAGAAGTTTATGTATGAGTTGGAATAATAAAAAAAAGAAAAATATGGATCAACACTTTGATTAATATTTGTTATAACACACACACACATAGACAATAATTTACAGACACTCTTAACCATTTGCCACACTATACAGACATATATATATATGCGACATGATGCAATGAAATAAAATTTTCACTTGTTTGTCTAGAGTCAAAATGGAAGAATTGAAAATGAAAAACAGAAAAGCAAAGAAATATTGAGACGAAATACATTTTTTGTTACGATTTTTTTGCATTTGTTTTTGTCTTGCTCTTTTTTGCCATTAAGTTTCACTTTTTCAACTGAATATTATACCTTCAGGGAAAGATGATTAACATAAATGGTTGAAAGAGGAACTAAAAGGTACCAAATAGTGTTTCAAGAAATAAATATTTTAAATAAGAGATATCTCTTTTTTATGGGTTAGATAAGATCGATAAGAGGAGCCAGCCAAACTGTTTGAAGGCTAGAAGACTTACACCTAAACGACAATAGCCGCTGTTGTACGCACTAATGCCATGGATGAACCAAAGGAATCCAACGAATCACGTTTAATGAGTTCAGTCTTTACAAAGTATATACCTCCTTAGTGTACTCCAAGCAATATCACGGTGCGATAAAACAAAATACATGTCAAGCAATATTATTTTCCAAATAGGCGCTATCGAGTCGAACAAGAATCTGTTTCTCGAATTTTCCAAACACCTCCAAAATCTCGAGTTACGCGTAAAAGTCGGTTTTTCTGACCTTTATGCACTTATAAGTTAATAACTTAGCTGAATATTAACCGATTTTAACCGATTAACCTAACTTCACATACATGTTAAGTGAACACGTTTTAATTGCTCCAGTTATACCTAGGCAAGTGACTCTTTTCTCTGTACCCTATCTAATTTATTCAAGGTGGTAGCGGAATAATAGCGGTATATATCCATAGTGTCATTCTGGGTGAAGATCACATGTCTTACCGTAGGACAAGCGACTTCCAACTAATCCTCCTATTTAGAATGATACCTCCTTAGAAAAGTTGCTGATAGTCAAAGAAAGACAGTCGCATGATACGTTATATCTCTTTGTAAAAGGTACAACAACCATATTTAAGGGAGTGTCCGAGAGCCCATCCTAAGTGCACCTCTTCCAAGGTAGTCCCCAAGAGATGACACAGCTTTTCATATTTCCCACTTACTGTTATAAGGACAACACACAACCAATTACACTGATACAATGCTCCGTCCATAACAATGGACGGTGACGCCATTTTGATGTCTTCACAGTAGATTCCTCCACATTAAGAGATAAGCTGATGATGACTGATTTAAGCTATAATTGACTTATATACCCCCTTTCGTTTCAACGACCTAGCCTGTCTTGTCAAATGTGCCCTGAATATCCAAAAAGACACGAAGAGCCATATCCCTATCAAAGAATGCCAGGAAAAGACAAAATGGCGTCCTCAGTGGACATCCCCGTCTCGTGCGCGAACTGACTCGTATAAAGCGGCTTGGGTAGGTTACATGTTTTATTTTATAAAAATACTAAATAAAACCTGGCGTGCTTCGCCACCCCCATCTTAATTATTATTATTTTAAATGTTATCTTAGTAAAATTTTTAGCCTTTTGCCACATTTTGTCCCACTGCGCTCGAAACCCAAAATTGTATAGGTACTCTATAGTTTTTTTCCAAAAAAACAGTCTAGAATCTGCTCTTTAGCTGTAAACACACAAGGGGTTGGGATAAAATTTTCTTACAGTCAGTGTTATAATATTCAAAAATTAATAATTGTTTTATATGGGATTACCTCTCCCCCAGATTATATCTGCCCTACATTATTTCAGTAAATTAGTTTCGTAAAAAAGTGATTGGAAAAAATTTTTAAGACTGTCGCTGTAATAGTTATGTATTTAGTTTTGTATGGTATACCTCTCCCCCTGGTTATATCCTTCATACACTTTGTCCAATAAATCAGTTTCATACGAAACTAATTGTGGCAAAGTCTTATGACTCTGGCTGATATAGTTATTTAGATATCTCCCACTGGCTCCATCGAAAAAATGCAACCTTTGTCACTTGCAGGCATATAAGATGATACAGTAAAAATTTTAAGAAAATTGGTATGGCCGATTAGCCGTCTATAGACTTCATAAAACATACTAACTTGATCAAAAAGTTTTCGGTAAAACCGCCGTATGGTGATTTTTTTGTAATATTAGAAACGGCTGTCGAAACGCTTTTTCGTAATGGTTTTTTAACTCGGTTAATCAGAAAGAAGTCACAGGGAGCCGAATCAGGTTAATTCAGTGACTGTTGGATGGTGTTTGTTGCATTGAAAATTGTTTGCTCAAGGTAGTATATACATACATACATAGAAACAAACACACATTGATTTTTTTATGAAGATTTTAGAGAATTCTTTGAATTTTTGTTATATGCATATAAGTTTAGATTTTTATGCAAAATTTTTCGTATCGACCTTGTATGGGTTAATCTATACCGAAAAAAATATCATCGAAAGCATAATAACAACATCAAACCATAGATTTACGTGATCAATTCGACTTTCATGCTGCCGTTTTATTATTTTAAAATTTTTTTATAGTTTTTTTTTTTTGTAATGGCTGATATATGAGAGTTTTGCCACAAAAAGTGGCAATAACATTTCAAAACAGACAAAAGTAATTATGTCCACTCCATGTGCAACAAATATGAAAGCATAAGTATAAGTATGTGCTTGTAAGCAATAAAACATGTTTCTAGTTTTTATTTGCCACATATGTACGTATATTTAGTGCGTTATAATTGTAAATGTTGATTTTGTGGCATGAAATTTTCAAAAGTTGTTGACCAAGTTTTTTACACAGAAATTTTTCTTTTCAATTTTTAAATTTTTTTTTTGCAACATATTTTCTGGTATTAGCAAACAATTGTAACAATAAATAATATTACAGCCAGACCATTGAGTGGCAATCAGAAGAATTGACAAAAGTGTTGTTGAAAGTAAACAAATGCTGTGGCAACTTCAATAGAGCTGCTCAATTTTTTGCGCTTTTTTTGATTTGAATTTAAAAAAAAAAACTTCTTTTAAATTTCAAACCAGTGTATACAATGACATGTGTGTTTAAAATGCTAATTGTTGCCATGAGAGAGAGCCATAAAAAAAGAAAATATACAACTTTCATTTTTAAGCCATTTGCTATGTCTATAGATTTTGACTGCCACAATTAAGTGCCACAATATGAAGCAAAAAACAAGAGCAGTCTCTCTAACAACTTTAATTGTTCATTAATAAATTAAAAGTAAAAGTGTCCATATTAGTTTTATTTTTTTATTTATTTGCAAAGCGTGTAGAAGAACCAGAAATATTTTTTGTTTTGGAAAAACGATTTTCATTATGATTTTCATTTTCTATTTGTTTTCAGCAAAGCAACACATTTTTAGATCTCGTTAAACGGTTACTTGTGCAATTTTTCCATTTAATTTCCATGATTTTCTTCGTTTTTCTGCTTAAATTCGATTATTTTCTATTAAAATCTGTTTAAGTTGCAGGTTGCACGCTGTACATTTATCATCTATATCGTTTTTTTGGTCTGCTTTCTTGTTGCACATTTAGACATGATATTTCCACTTAATGGTTTAGTGATTTTGATGGCATGTCTTCTGCTCTTATGGAAGAAGATGTTGCTTTTCGTTTGAAAATTTTTTTCCTTACTTTTAGAGTGATTAATTTTTCTTTAAAGTCCAGCCAATTTAAAGAAAATTGCAATCAAAATTATCTGAAAACTTTCAATTTTAAAAACAAAAATTACTAAAAAAAAAAATCTCTACGCGGCTGTAAAAGAATGTAAAAATACTTTCCAGATATTTAAAAAAAAAGTTAATTGCCAAGTGGTATTAATTAATAGCCAAAACTGTATTTATGTAGGATGATTTTTAGTGATCTTATGGTTGTGTCGGGTAACGTGTTTTAGTGGTATACTACCAAGCGGTTGAGGTTTGGACCCCAGCAGAGGACATGAAGAAAAAAAATTTAATTGCGTCTTCATGTGTTTAATGAAGTAACTTCAATCTCCTTTCAGACATATCCACCATCTATCTCTGGCGATGATGACAAACATCAGACGAATGATCTGGAGAGTACGCCACCTAATGGGAAAAAATAACAATGCGAAACCGGGATCCCCACAACCACTTAGCAAGGGGTGGTTTATCCCTTGCTGGAATAGTGTTCGCAGAATTGAATTAGGTTTTGCCTGCGAGAAATTTTATATTACGTTCGTGTGTGTAACATATTTACGTGATAATCTGGCGGGAGACTAAAAGACGGAGAGAGAAGAGAGAGATGTAAGGTGTTCATAGTCATTTTTAGCACACAATCTATCCATACATGCATAAAAATCGTATATTTAATTTTCAACAATTTTTCATGGATGTATGTATGTACGCTTTATTCGTCAATGTACCCAAGCCACACCACAAACCCCACAATTATCCACTATACTCCAAATTCTCTTCTATTGAGGTACCATCGCTTCTAAAATCATGTTCTTATCGCTTTTCTCAGTCTATTGAACTGAAAAAACACATAGTCAGAGGTTCTCTGTCAGCTTTGTCACTGTAGGAACTGATCAAATGTGTATGAGTTCGAAGACATTGCCTTTTTTCCAGTTCTTTGAATTGTGTTCTTGTGTTCAGAGTGACTGCATTTTGGTTCTGCTCACTTGGTGTGGCTCGTGTTATTTTTATTTTCGACATTACGATGTCAGGTAGAATTAAAAATAAACGGAATAAGAATGAGTTCCACGTGCCTGACGCTGCGAAGGTCTCTGTTAAGCTATTTCTGCCGGCTCGTTCTTCTGAACCGGTGATGTATAGTGGTGATAGTGCGGTGAAGGAGGATAAGTAGCAATGGTTAATCCCTAGTGTTGGTTAGTGGAAAAGGTGACTAGGCAGAAGGGTAAGGAGCGTGAGGCTATGTAGGATAGAGTTAGGCCTAAACCGGAGGTTTCTGGCGCTGGTGAGGATGATGACGAGAGCTTGTGTATGAGGTATTTTGGTCATGCGAAGATTATCGCCCAGGGTTTAGTTGGTGTACTTTATAGGCAGAGAAAGTTGTCACCTTTGGTGGCATCTGAGGTTGTTGATCATGCTGCTAGGTTAGAGGCGTTGGTTGCTTCGATGGTGGAGATGAAAGGTAAATTGGAGGTTTTTAAGAAGATTGGTGGTAGGCCTTCTGTTGCGCATGCTGTGGAGACGGCTCCGCCTGTTGATGTGTCGGTGGCTGCCCCTGCCCCGTTACGGTGGCTCATAGACCAGTGAAAACGTGGTCAGTGGTGATCAGGGGTTCTGGTAAGGTTAAGGTGGCTTCCAAGGAGTTGGTGAGGAATGTTGCTGAATGTTGCTTCTTTAAGCCTTCGCGTCCACAGGGGTAGGCCGGTGCAGGATGGACGCCTTCATTGGCGGAGAAGAATCGCGTTGTGTCTAATACGAGGTTTAAGGAGGTTGGCCTCAGTGTGTCCGTTAAGGACAAACTGGGCCCAATGATGGCAGTGCAGGGAGTAAATGCTGGAAAGACTGTAGAGAGGTTTATGAAGGACCTCTTTCCGAGGAACTTGTTGGATCGAATGTCACAGGAGGTGTTCAACCGTAGCGTAAAGATGGTCAGTGATCCGTGAAATTTGAATAGTGCGCATTTTGATGTTGTACTGGAGGGCACTGACGAGGTTATGATGGCGTTGTTAGATGTTGGTCGATATATCATATGGTCGTTCAACCTGCGGTGAGGAGGTATGATTCAGTTATTATATGTTACCGGTGTTATGGGTTGGATCATAGTGTCCAAGAGTGCCGTTATAAATAGGATACCTGCTGTAGGTGTGCAAGGACGGGCCACATTGTCTCGCGACACATTATTAGAACTGTTCGTTTTTGGCCGCCTGGCGGATCACTTGATGTTGTTTATGTCGTGTCCGACATATTCTATGATGGTGAAGCAGACGAAAGTCAGACATTGAATTTTTCGGTGTCGGAGGCTTGTTTGTTAGGGTGTTATGTGAGATTCGGTCGTTTGGAGGTTGGTTGGTTGTTGGCTATTTGGCCACTAGTTCGGAGTCGTTTGGGACTTATATTGGTAGTAGCATTTTTGTTACGAAGACTTACCGGAAGCTTAATTTTGGTATCACGGCAGCCAAGATCCCCAAGGTCTTCCGCCCCTGCCTGGCTATGGAGAAGCCCCCTTGTCGTAGCATGAGAGCAACATGGTGGCTGTTATAGCCATATCGCGGGGAGAGCGCCGACTCGGTGTGGAGTTACATTATTAACCGGGTGCCTTGACCTATAGATCGGTAGGAGGTTAGATAATCTTCGACACTATACCAAGATGTGAGGGTCGTGTCCAAACAACCCACCTTTGAATTTAGTACTCACTGCCAGCGTGGCGAAACTCACGTTAAACAGTGACTTTACCACTTAGAAAAGATCTTCACACTACACATAATCATATGGAGCTGAGCTACAGTAGATTAACCATCAAGCTTGAAAATCAACTTGATTACTTAAATTGAAACAAAGTAATATTTGCTTTATGGTAAGCCAATATGCTCCCTCGAGCAGTGACGAAACAAGAAGGTTGTAGTCACAGGACACTATGAGTTTAAAGCTCATATTAAAAGGATAATTGATGGGTTACCCATTAACATTGAGTGCTGTATGTCAAGTGACAAAATGTGTAGGAAATATTAAATCAAAACGTGAAAGAATGTGGTTGATAGGAAAGAGATAAAGGGCTTACAGAATGTTTATGGGGTCCTTGGCAACAGGGTGGCACCAATTACAGCGTAATTAACTTAAACTTCATGTAAAGAGAAATGTATGATGTGACAAGCATATATGGGTTGGAAACATCTATAAAGAAGAGCAAGTAGCAGCGTAAACTCACTATGGATTTCTATCGCGTTGCAAAGTGACTTTTAAATTCTAATGGAATCTCTAGTGTCATACCCTTTAAGAATAACAAAGATGCGTTGGTAACATCATAGAGCCAACAACTCAGACTATGGCAGAAATTTTATGGATGTACAAAAGTGGGGAAAACTGAGCACATGTTTAGAATTTAAACAGAAAAGTTTCTGTATATAATAGTTTGCTCTTCGAGATGCTTTTGGCTGCTTTCCGTAAGTCTGTGTTCATCATTATGTAACTAGGGAACCGATTTACAGACCAATGCATGCGTTGGAAAGGTTTACTTTCACTGAAGATTTTGGTTCAATTAGGCAGTGCCACATACATATAATTTTTTTTTGTATGTCTATATCTTTCAAACGGTAATGTTAGAGTTTATAAATTTGGTTCAAAAGACTTTGTGGTTCATACAAATTATCGTCAAAAAGTGGGTGGAATTGGACAGGGTGGGCAAATTTGAGGTTAAGAACTAAATTGGCTGTCAAATGATGAAATGTCAAGAATTGAGCTGTCAACTTACACTTATTTAGTAAAAAATTTAGAAGTTTTAACTATGGAAGCAACACTCTTGAACAAAGAAATTAATTCTGAAAATTTACTATTAAAATGGTGAAAATTATACTATATCACTTCGTAAAGTTCGAGCGGCTTTTCTTCGTAATAAGGCTCCTTCTGAAACCGCTGTGCTTAATTTAATCGCTAAATTCGATGTTCACGGTACTGTTGCTGACAGTAGATCAAAACAATAGGCTCGTAGTGGCCGTAAGTGTTGAGAATGAGCTTGAAACATCAACTCGTCGAAATTTGCAACAATGGGGCATCACCAGAGGAACTTTGCGCAACATTTTGCATAAAGATCTTCATCTTCACACTTATAAAGTTCAACTCGTTCAAGAATTAAAGACAGCCGACCATTGCTTGCGTCGAACGTTTGTGAATTAGCTGTCTGAAAAACTGAACGAAAACAACGCGTTTTTCAAAAAGTCATCATTCCATCATCTGTCCATTTTCAGTAAGGCGGTTATGTAAACATAAAAATTGTCGAATATGGGGCTCATAAAATCTGCAAATAATCCTCGAAAAACCATTACATCCAAAAAAGTGACCGTGAGGTGCGGTTTGTGGTTAGGCGGCATCATTAGGCCATATTTTTTCGAAAATGAGCAAGAACACGCCGTCACCATGAATTCTCTGCGCTAGCAAACCATGACAATCAATTTTTTGTGGCCACAATTGGCTAATATTGACAAAAGGGACCTTTGTTTTCAGCAGGACGACGGCACAAGCCACACAGCTAGTCAAACAATTCAATTATTACATGAGCAATTTCTCGGTCGATGTAAATTGTATGCCTCGTTCTTGTGATTTAACGCCGCTAGATTATTTTCTCTGGGGCTATTTGGAAGATCGAGTTTACAAACAACTGAGATAAGCGAAGCTTTGTTGTAAAATGTGGTTCAAAAATTTGTCGAAATATGGGTGCGTGATCTCCCATACAAAGTAGATATTGATTTTGCTATATCTAGAAAACGGTCAGAATGACAGTTTCTAAACTTGGTCTATATGACTTGTCAATAGAAATAATTAATTTTAATGCATTCATTTCCGTTTTTTCTTATGAGGAATACATTTTATTGGTATACAACACAAAGGCTCCCAGCAACGCGGTAGAGTTTACTCTAGTATCATATATAAATTGATAATTATTTTGTTTTTAAATTATTTTTAATATATTTTTTTTTACTTTAAGCTACTTTGCGAACAATTCTTTAAATAAAACCCTTATGGCGGTCCTGTCGTTCCTATCTGAGTTTTTTTTTTTTTTTTTTTGTTAGGTTGGTACATCTGTTGTGGATATTGCCGCTAAATCTTAGAGTCATAGCTTGACATTTGCCAAAGCTACGTAGCCATTAGTACATCTATCTCTATGCGAGTTAGCGATTTCTTAAAAGGCTAAGTCAAATCGGAACGGTCCGGTTTATTCCGGAAACTTTTGGTTCAAGACAGTATTACTTACCAAAGTTTCAGAAATAGAAAGAAAAAATATTTATTTTTTTATATTCTCTTTAATACTCCTTCAAAATGTGGTAAATTTAAGATTTTTGTTGAAACAAATAAAAGCATTAAAAAAAACTTTAAACTTTTTACTTGTTTTGTGGAATTTCGGTCTATTGGGCTGTGTCTTGCAGTCATAAAGCATAGGCGTAAATAAAAGTGTTGCATAAGCGAATATTAAGTGCAAGGTAAATAAGTTGCTGTATTAAGATAAACTGTATAAAAGTAAAGTGAGAAAATAAGAAATGTAAAACAATGATTTTTATGCACTGAATTCAAATCCGTTTTCAGTTTTTTGTCATCGGGCTCAAATTTTTTTATGGGCGTGGAAAATTATCGTCCAAAAAATGGTTATGCTAGTAGTGTTTAGGCGTAAATAAAGTGTTGTTTAAACTAATATTAAGTGCAAGATAAATAAGTTGCTGTGTTAAGATAAACTGTATAAAGATAAAGTGAAAAAATAAAAAAAATATAAAACAACAACAACATGGTATTTAAACAAGCAAACTTGTCGCATTTGGGGCCCAGAAAACCCGCACGCATACACTGAAAAGCCGATACACCCAAGAAGAGTCACTGTTTGGAGCGGATTTTGGTCCAGAGGCATAATTTGGCCATTTTTCTTCGAAAATGAGCAAGGAGTGGCCGTTATAGTCAATGGCGATCGTTATCGGCGCATGTTGAACGAATTTTTGTTCACAAAAATTGAAGAGGAGGATATTAGCGATATTTGGTTTCAACAGGACGGCGCTACGTGCCACACAGCCGAAGCTACACTCGATGTTTTGCGCCCTGTTTTTGAAGATCGTATTATCAGCCGCAGAGCTGATGTCGTTTGGCCACCTCGGAGCTGCGATTTGACTCCGTTGGACTATTATTTGTGGGGTGCCGTCAAAGATACATGTTACGCCAACAAGCCAGAGACAATTGACGCTTTAAAGGACGATATTCGTGAAGCCATTGGTGAAATACAGCTGCACACAATCGATAATGTGCTTAAAAGTTAGACCGATCGTGTAGGCTACTGCATGGCTAGCCGAGGCAGCCATTTGAATAAAATTATTTTCCATTATTAACCGGAAGAATTGTACTTTCAAATAAAAAAAGAAATTTGAGAAAATATTCAGTAGTTTTTTTATAGCATTTTCAAAAAAAAAAAAAAAATTATTTGGCGGACCCTTTATATTTTTTTATTCTATTTAAAAATCACTTCAAAGACTGCAATTAAAATTAAATACAATTTTAATTTTTATTTTTCTTTCCTATCTTTCCAGCTAATGCTGAACAACAATTAAAAAATATTGAAATATTTTTTTAAAATAATAATTTCCGTTTAAAAATAACAGACAGAGAAGCATAAATTAAACAATTGCATAAATTTTTTAAAACAAATTTTCCAGTGAAATCGTGTTTTGCGTTTTGTGTTTTGATATAGTAAATTTGAAGTAAAAATCGAACCGTAAACTTTAAGCCAAAAATGTTCAACATGCGAGTATTTTTTAAATTTCTGCTTAAACCACTTAAAATGAAATATTTTATGCTTTTCAATATGATGAAAACGATAGTGATGTTATTTTGTATACTTTGGTTAATGATTGCCACAGTTGAATCTATAGCTGTTGGATCACAGCAACCGAATCTTAATTACAAACAGCAATTGCAGTATCAAATGCAGCAACATGATAAATATGAATATCAACAACGTATAAAACAACAGCAACAATACTATCAACAACAATATAATCAACAACAGCAATTGACACCAACAACAATGGCTCTATTACAGCAACAGCAGGAACATCAACAACAGCGACATCAACATCAACAGCCATCACCACCATCATCATCATCATCATCATCATCATACTTGGCTGCGAAACCCACCCAGGTAAGTGTTTAAAATTTCAGAAGCGAATTTTTTTGACAAAGTTTTTGTCGTGCCAACAAACTGTAGAAAAAATATTTTTTCTTTTTCTTTGTATGCATTTATTGTTATTTTCTTTTGTGTTCCAATTTATTTTGCTTGTTTTAAACGTTTAAACTATTGGCAACATGTTTTAAAATTTATGGTTATTGATATATCGTAGAAAACCAAATAATTTGAAAGCAATAAAGTTTAAGGGAAGACCCAATAGAAAAAAATAAGTGTGAAATACACGCATACAGAGTGAGCCAAATTCACCACGTGGTTAATAAAAAATAATGTTCGTTTATATATTTTTGTATTTTTTATATAAAAAAATATTCAAAATGGAATTTTTTACGCAAAATTTTAGAGCGGGATTGTATTAAAGCATTTTCCATAGTAATTGAAAAATTTGTAGCTGTAGCTCTCGAATTTCTGCAACAATGTTGTCCTCAAGTTCAAGGATTGCCTCGGGCTAGTTCACATATACTCACTTTTGTTTTATTAGGTTTAATATTGAAAAAAACCCGGGTGTGTTTTTTGTTCCAAAGGTTTTTATAGTTTATTTACAGAAATAGTAATTAAAATTTAAGTATTGGGAGTACAAATTAATTCGGCCCGTTTGTTTAGCTCAAAAAAAGATAATGAATATACAAATTTTTCAAAATAAAAATTTATTAAATCACTGCTTTTCCGCAGTTATGAACCGATATCCGAATCCCCCTTCAGAAAAACTTCTTGTCTTTTGAGGCGATCCACTTTGAAGCCGTTTTTATATTTCTTCAAAAAAATTGAACGGAGATTTGCCAAAAGATATTGTATCCGTCGAAACAAGCAATAGTCAGATGGATCAATGTTTGGCAAAACGGCGGGTGCGGCATTTGAGCGTTGTCATGCAAAAGGAAAACTTTATATGTCTGTTTTTATATTCCGTCCGCTCTGATGACCGAGTTATACTCACAAATAAAAATATGTCGACTTAAACGAACTGCAAAAGCAGTTATAAACCCAATAAAACCCAAAAAAACGTAAAAAAAAACCATCAAAAATCCCAAAAAAAACCCGGTGTGTTGGGTCTTTTTAAATCTGGGTTTTTGCCAACCTTGACGTAATTTCACACAATACTGTACACCTAATAGGGTGTAATTGGCAATGATGAACAGAACGTACAGTTCTACTTCTTTACAAAGCTATTCATATGCAAATTAACTTCATCACTCATAACTAGATTTGGAAAAGAGTTGAGATCATTTCTGGCCAACTGTTTAACTACATAATTTAGATGCTACCGATGATCTTCGTGTTTTAATTTGTCCGCCAATTGCATCTTATATGGGAATAATAGTGAATTCCTTTCTAAGAATTTTTTGAAATTCGCCAGAGTGACGTATGAGCTATTCCTAGCTGAGTAGAATGCCTTCTGGTAAATGTTTTTGATGTTTCGTTAACTACGTTCAATATTTTCCGCAAAGCGAATAAAACGCGGTCTACTGGTTCGAGGCATATCCCTTACCGTGAATCATTTCTTCAGAGAGCGAAATTTTGTATGTTTGACCTCTTATGCAATATATATTGAGTATTGAGAAAATTCCCATCACAATTGCTCCATTTTCCCAAAGGATAAGGCGGTAGTTCACAATCCAGGGCTATTAAAAATTATTTTGCGACTAAAAATATTAACGTGATAGAATGGTCAGCTAGTTGACCCGATTTAAACCCTATAGAGAATATTTGGGTCATTCTGTCACAACGCTTTTATGCTAGCGCCCGCCAATTTAGGACTATACAGAGTTTGAGGACATGCATTCTTTAAAAAGAACAAATACTACCTTGAACAAAAAGTTTTCGGAATAACCTCCATGTGGCGGCTCCAATTAGAGTTTTTTGTTGTTGTTGTTAAGTTGGTACGTCTGTTGTTGATATTCCCGCTAAATCTTGACGTCATAGCTTGGCATTTGAAAAAGCTACGTAGCCAAGAGTACATCTATCTCTATGTGTGTTGGCGATTTTTTACAATTTTGACCGTGTTGAGGTCGCAAAAGACATGATTTGTGAGGCTTAATCAGATCCCATATTCATCGAAAGGTTCATTACTGGTGACGAGACGTGGGTTTATAAGTACGGTAAGCAATCCAGACCTCGGGAAATCTATTATTTTGTTTAAAAAAAATATATTAAATAACAAAATTTTATGAACATCATTGAAATTTTAATCGCATCGAAAAAGGTAAAGTTTTGCAATGATAAAGAAAAGAAATCTTGGATGTTCACCACAATTACGCACACAGTTTCGATTCGCATAACGGGGCACCCCTAAAACTAAAAAAACAAACTATTCTACTAATAGTGTAATCTGCTTATCAATAAAATCTACTAGTCATGACATTTAATCCTATAAAAATCTTTCCTGATTCGGTCTAAAGTTGATTAAAGTATTTTCGAAAATGATATTGGACTAATGTTCACCACGATCACTCCTACTGGTTTCATGTCTTTTTTATTAAAATTTTTAATCATATTTTGGTAAAATGGCCAGTCTATTTCGTTATATTATGTTGATCAGGGCAAAAAAGGCCACGCCAACTGAAGGACTTGTGTGCAGCCCGTAAGTTCACCACATCAAATTTAGGCTTTGATTAGAGCCAGTAATCCCATTTGGTAAGAGAAGAAATCTCCTAATAGCTATAATAGCTGGGCACGCACGAAATAAGTATTCAGAAGTCTCGGTACAATTCGTACAGAATTTACACCAATCATCCTCAACATTTCACAAAATATACGGATGGTATCTAAAACCACAATGTCCGTTAATACCGGGCTCACTCTTATAAAGCAGCATTAGCGTTCTTTATCAACCGGGAGAAAGCGAAAAAAGCCAAGCTCATTTAGAGATGTAATGCAGTCCACAACAGCTTTCTGTTTCGTTAATTATGTCAAGTAATTTTCGGTTTTAAGGCTGTAATTGATGTAAAACGCCGTGTATGGAATGCACACACAAAAAGTGGTGTTAAATCAGTGATGTGCAAAAGTAAAAATGTAGTTGTGTTAGAGAGAACATATACGAGTAAATTACTTTCTCAGAGAGAGTAAAGTTGATGTTTAAAAAAAAATTTTTTTTAAATCAACATACACACACTGCACACGTGCACTTAACGCTGTTTTAGTGACAGCTAAAAGCAAAAGCGAAGGAATCTTTTTTAATTTTTTTTTTTTTTTGCGTATATTTACTATATATTTGCATTCGTCACTGTCTCTTTGACGACTAAAAGCAAGAGCGTAAGAATACGTGTGAGTTGATCGGGGACAAAAGTCCCATGAAAACCTCATGTATATGTTAAATCGTATGATCAAAGTGTCCAATTAACAGTTACTTTTTTTGAAAGTATGCAATTGCGACACATGACACATAACGAATCCACGCGGAAACAAAAGTTTTTAATATTAAAAAAATGACCCACAAACGCCTTCAGATCACATACAGTGGCACGTTCAGCACGCAAAAGGTTCTCTTAGATTTCCAAAATAGCGAATTCGACAATTTGGCTTATTGAAGTATCCAGACAAATAAATAAAACTTGTTTCTATTTTTTTTTTTTTTTCATAAAAATCAGCGGAGTGTTAAATAAATTCTTTGAATTCACGGCGAAGTAAATGGTCGTCCGGCTTCAGTTTATACACTGATTGTAACTTTTAAGGCTTAAAAGCCAAAAGAGTAAAAGAAAAAATTTGTAACGTGGTCGGTGTGAATAGCCTAAATTATTGAGAACTTCAATAATGCGGCTAACGGCTGATGTTTTTTCTCACCAATGACTTGGGCAAACAATTGTCGGTATAAGCACATTGTGTAACAAATTAATCGACTCAAATTAACAGCGAACTCAGAAGAACATTTATATTCACTAATAATTATTATGCATTATAATGTATTGACTGCTATTCCATTATGCCTTCATTGGAAAATAAAATTTTTGCAAAAAAAATCGTGAAGAAATTATAGCGCAACCTGCCCTAACGTTTCTTTTATTGTCAAATTTGCAATAAAATATTAAGCAGGATGCGATACAGTAATAAAAACAATGTTCTTGTTATTTTTCTTATTTTTAGTTTAAACTTATATTTTTTTTACATCATTTATTTCGTAAAATGCTTCGTGCTAAATGCTATCGAAATAATTGTGAAATAATGTTGAAAAAGCAGCGAAATGTTTACCAACTGCAACAAATTTCTAAAACATTTTTTTCAACTAACATAGTCTCAGTTATTTCGTACGAAATTTTAAACAACAGTTAAGACATACATACTGTTACAACATAGAATACATATAGTCCTTAATTATATGGCTAATGAAAGCTAGTTCTTATATCGTTAGTCTGCAACGGTAATTCCAAATGGTATCAGCATTCACCATGGAGTGGTTGAAAAATTTGAATCGTATCGTTGTTTTGGTGCTTCTTAACCACAAAAGAAATTTATTTACCTGTGAACAAATTTGTATCACAAATTGTGTAAGGTCATCTTAAGAAGCAATCCCTAAGTTCATCCCATTGGTCAAATATGGTCATCATTTAGCTGCAGTTATGATTTTAGAGTGTCTATTAAGATGTACTTTTGAGCAGAATTTTATGACAGCTCCTAAATCTAAACATATGGTTGTTGTTTGCAAATACAAAACCATGTAGCATATTTTAAGGCATAAAAGCGACAAATTTTGATAAATTGCTAGATGTCTACATTGTTTGTGTACAGAGTACTGCTTTCTCAACATTATTTCACAATTATTTCGTACGAAATATTTTTAAATGTAATTTGGCAGCATTTCGCACGAAATTTTGAACACAATACCAGGCTTTTGTTATTAGATTTCAATCAAAACTTGTTTAGTAATCAAGTTCTTGTTGTTTGATACCTTAACATTATATGCTGATGAAATAACATTAATGTGTAAGAAAAATGTTGCTGAATCCTTCACATATAATACTGATTTCTATTTCGAACTTTAAATGATTTTCTGGATGTTTAGTTATTATTTTTTAAATTGTAAAATTAGTGCAGATTTGAAAAATGTTTGTTTAAACATCATTAGGGGAAATCACTTTTTGTTGTAAACAGGCATTGCAAGTCTTGCAAACGTATCAAACCTGCTATATTTTATTTATTTATTTTGCTACACTTACGAGTATGCATATTTGCTATACAAAAAATCATTGCAAGTTTGCTATACTTAAACAGCCACTTTTTTATTTTGTTTAGATACACAAAACACTTCAACCTGTTTTTTCACGGTAGATACATTCCAAACGATACCGTGGAAGAAATCTTTTAAAGACGGGGTTAGTTATAAAATCAATAAAATATTGAAAAATAATTTTTTTTTTCACAACTTTTCAAAAAATGTTTGTTATCTACTAAATAAAAATAAGTCGGGTTTTCCTTCCTGACGCTATAACTCCAGAACGCATGAACCGATTTTGACCAAACTTAATATACATGCTCTATGGGGCGTGAGGAGTATTTCTGTGTAGTTTGAAGTTCGTCTGACAGATGGCGCAATATTTAGTTTTTTATGTTTTTGCACCGTAACTCAAGAACTACTGCACCGATTTCGACCAAACTTTATATACATGCTCTATAGGGCGTGAGGAGTATTTCTGTGTAGTTTGCAGATCGTCCGACAGATGGCACAATATTTACTTAATTTGTGTTTTTGCACCGTAACTCAAGAACTACTGCACTATGCTGTGTTTCGTTGAAGGCGTTGGTTCGTTAATCAGCGTGCAGTGGTGCTAATTAGCCGACTGAAACCTAACTTCTTTTTGTGAAAAAAATATATTTAAAAAAAAAATAAAAGTAAATAAATATCTATCACTCTTTTTTAAACTCTATTTGCGCAATAAGCCTATTTTATGTTGTGCTGAAGGCGTTATCTGCTTGATCGGCGTGTGGCGGCGAGTAGCGGCATTAAGTATCCCGACATCGACTCATACATAACCTCTTTTCGTGAAAAGTTCGTGGGTGTCAAACGAAAAAAGAACTTATTAAACTGAAGATTAATTTATTTAAATTAAATATTACATACATTTTAATAAATTAACCCAAAGTGTTAGTGAAAGTAAATTAATTGTATAATTGAAAGATTGAAAGAAGTAAATATTGAAAAAAGTAAATAAGCAACAGGTAAGACAATAAAGGGCAGCCTTTCTACCACAACAATAACAAAAAAAAAAAAATATCATAGGAAACGTATATTGCAGTACAAAATGCCACGCTCACGTGCAAATATTGGTCGCCGTACATGACACCAAATTATATGAGAGTGCTGCGCTCACAGCAGACACAAGAGGAGCGCGCAGGAGACAACGAACTAGTCAGGAATCGAATGTTAGTTTTATACCAAAATTATTCAGAAGAAACAGTTCAACATAAAAGAAACATTTGGGGCCAGCAACGCGGATCGGGCCCAGCTATCAAAAATATATAATTCCATTTGAACAATAATTGCTATGTCGACTTAGTGCACCTTTCATTCTTCTTCTAAAAATCAATGAGCCATGACTTTGCATGCAAACCAGACTTATAGTGAAAATAAAATTCGAAGGCAAAACAACGTTTGCTCGGGTCTGCTAGTTTATCTATATAACTAATAGGCTAACACATTTCTTTGTATCCTTTCTGCGCCCGTTCTATTACACCGATTTTAAAAAGATATAAGTATATGGGCTTAAAGCTTTTTCTGTGCAGAATATTCGTTTTATTTAAGTCGGTCCAGTGCTTTGGGAGTAAACCGACTATAAAATTCTTACTAATATGTATGTGTGAATGTATATATTTTTTTATTTATCATATAAAAATATTTTTTTCGTTTTTTTTAGAAACGAAATTTTCTGAAAAAAATTAAACTGATTTGAAATCTATTTAAAGAAAATTTTGTATGAAAAATACATTTGAAACTCAAATTTAAAATCTTATATATATGACGGGTAATTAAAAAAATAACTAATTTATATACATACGTAAATACATAATCAGAATAAATGTTGGATGCTAAAATGCGGCTGATTGTGTCAACCGCTGAGTAAACTTCTTTGTTTTATTATTTTTAACTTCCTAAAGGTGCTACAAGAGAAACTCACTTTTTGTTGCAGCATACTATATGTAATAAATTGCAAATTTACAACAAAGAGTGATTTCCGCTATTTTTACTTCAAATATTTATCTACAAAATAAACAAAAAAATGTTTCTTTTATTCTTTCCTAAATTTCCTATTGGTTTTCGTTTTAAATTTCTTGAGTTTACCAGCGCTTTTCCTAAATACTATTCCCCTTAGAAAATACAATGGTTTAACACAATCCTCCTTCCTCTTTTAAGAAATTTATAGCAGCTTAAAATCTTTTACTCTCTGTTATTCTGATAATGTTTTATTACATTGTTGTTGCTATTGTTGCTGTTGTTTTTGTCCCTACTAGAGAATATTTACTATTTTGTGTGATATTTTTGTTTTTGTACAGAAAATTTAAGAAAATTCTGTTTAAAACTTAAATATTTGTGTGGCAATAAACGCGGCATGTGTTAGTAAGCGAAAGAGAGAGAGAAAGCGAAGGAGAGCGTGGGTGGTTTTAGTGTTTAAATGTGTATAAACATGTTGCTGTAGTTGTGGTACTATTATTAGCTCTTGCGGTTGGATTTATATTTTTCCTTTTCATTTCTCTTTTTTTTAAAGGTTTACAATAAAAATGTTTCAGTCGTTCTTTGTGTTTGTGCCTCATAAACGTATAAATAACCGAAACCAAAATCATAACAATAATGAATAAACGTTATTATTTCACCCGTTTGTTTTAAAGATTTTGTAAATGCAATTGTAAATCTTTCAATATGCCCACAACAAAAAGTAAAAGATTTATAAATGTTGAAGACTGCATACTTAAATCGTGTTTTCTTTTAGAGTTTCATAGCTTTGAGTTGGCAACACTGATTTAATTTGTTTGGTTTTACTTTATCTATATTGGACCTGTGCTCAGAGGATTACCTCTACACATTCAGTGCATTGTGCTGGTTCTAGTAAAATAGGTTTTGGGAAGGAGGAAAAAGGGAGATGCGCTTATGTATGTTCGATTTAAATATAATCATGTAGTAAGTGGCAGCGAAGACTTTGGCGAGAATAGTGTTCCACAAAGGAACTGTGCAACTAAAGTACAAATTCTCCCTATAATGCGTTGGGCAATTCGTTAAATAATTAACTACAAAGGGATGCGCTCTACGAGAGATACGGGTATAACCAAAAATATGTGATTATTGGGGATTAATTCCGTTATTTCATCAGAACACACTCCTTTATAGCACCGATTGAACAATAAAACGCACGCCACATTGCGACGGTGCGCTAACAAATCGATGGAATTGGTTCCCCCTACCGTCATTATTAAGCATCTTCGCCCTCTACCTTACGCGGTCCAGAAGCCCCAAAATAGACTTTGAAGCACCGGTCTAGACATGAGAGTTGTATTCCATTTAAGGTTTTGTAAATATTTAAAAGATCAGATGGAGTCAAGCATTTCTAACTCCGTTTTAAAAGTCGAGGCACATGAAATATGTGGTCATTCCAACGAACAGCACAATGAATTTTCATGCCCAGAATATAAGAGCGTCTGACTTCTCAATATCTACATTACCTATGATTACAGATGACATCACACAGACGTGGTGGCTGTGTGTCAGAAAACATTAAAGTCGTTCCTGTTCGAGCGACTGCAATCGGAGATTTTTGCCAGATTGCTTGTAAGCGTGTCGTTCATATTCTGCCTTTTCGCCCCACCTAAAAGTCTCGGTCTATGATCAAAATAATATGAACGACACATGTTGTTGTCATCTGAAAGAAAGTCATTAAGAAATATTAAAAATAGAGTTGGAGAAAGAATAGAGCTTTGAGGTACTCCAGAATTTATCCTGAACTTTTCGGATGAGGTCCTATATATAACCATTCTTTTAGTGCACTATCTGAGAAAGCCCGATATAAAACAAGAGAAGTCACTACCAACACCAAAGGTAATAAATTTGGATATGAGAGCCTCTTGCCAGACTTTGTCAAAAACCTTGGAAATATCCCGTACCACAACCTTATTCTCACCAAATCCATGAATGGACCTATTCCACCTTTCAGAGAGTAACACCAGCGGATCATCAGTAGAGAAACTTCCACGGAAACTATATGATCGATCGCTCAGCAAATTGTTGGACTTTAAGTACTTTTCAAGGTATTAATTAATCATACTGCTATTAGTTGGCAGTTTTTATGGTTATTAACATAGACTCACCTTAATTAGGAATTGGTTTTACATTACCTTCCAGAAAGATAGAAAAACTGCCGCACGATAAGAGAACAGAACGGAGAACCAGCTCTGGAATACCATCCGGCCCAGAAGGCTTACTAACGTTGAGTTTTGCAAGTAGTTTCATTACGGATAGACACACCACAGCAACGCATGCAAATTGTTGAAATTTTTTATTAAAATAATGGTTCCGTCCGTCAAACTTATAGTGCACTTCGGTTAAATGGGATTTGATTACATTTTTGGTTTACTGGATACGTAAATAAGCAAAATTGTCGCATTTGGTGTGAGGATAATCCACAGATTTTTGCCGAAATAGCATTAGATCAACAGAAAAATTCTGCTTGGTTTGCTTTATGTTCTGGCGGAGTCTTTGGTCTATACGCCTTCAAAAACAATGATGGGTCAAGTTATAGAAACATGATTAGAAATTTTGTTCGTAACTTAATTAGCTTGCGGCCTAATTACAGTCTGCTCCGATCACCGAGCTTTACTTGATCATAACATACAATGATGCCTTGATTGCATTAAGAGTGCAAAATTGCATTATAAATTCTAAAAAACATGTAATTGTACTAAAAAAAGCTATTGTCGACTTGAACGAAATTCGGAAGCAGTTACAGAACCCAAAAAAACGCATCAAAAAATCCTGGTTTTTGCCAACCCTGGCAGCAGTTGATGGCTTGCCCACCATGTTGGCTCATAGGAATGTCAGTGTAATTGGGTAGACTGATGACCTCGTTATAACGGTTCGTGAAAAATATAAGAGTACGTTGTGTGATCTCGTGAGGGTGGTCGTTGGCGAGGTGTCAAATTGGTGCACTCAGGAAAGGCCTTCGCTGAATCTCTGCCTTGCTATAACTGGTACAATGAGAACGTGTCCAACAGCGGCCTTGAAGTCCTCGGTTGATTGGACACCGCGTCACACCTATATGATGAGGGTGGCGGCATGTTTCGTGGCAAAGTTTTTCGCCAAGGGATACCGAAATGCGTCGGGAAGACTGTTCATTCTACGCAGTGTGGTCGGAGAATTATTTTCGGTCCTGGATGTTACGCCTTTGTATCTGTCCTTCGGCAGGAGTTTCAGGATTAAATTCCCGCACTAGGATTGTTGGTCTAATGGGGCCTTAGTTTAGAATGAGTTTGATCTAAGCCGGTATACCGATGACTGATAGTGTCGATGCTGGTGTTCATGTCGATCATACTGACCATTAGTATATTCTCAGACAGTCAAACTGCCTTAAGAGCAATAAGCTCGAATAGTATGATATTTAAACTGGTAAAATATTGCTACGATACCTTGCAAAAGCTTTCGCTTAGAAATAAGGTCGAGATGTTTTGGGTACCGTGACACCCTATATAGGTTCGGAGCTATTCTACTAATTGTGTCTTAAAGTACTTCATGTCTTTTATTTATTTATTGATTGAAATTCACCTTAATGTTTGTTAATGGAAATTTTAAAAAATCGTTAAATCCTCTACTAAAAGTGCTAATCTCTTATAATGCAAATACGAGTTGAACTTACAAGGCAAGTCCTAATAATCGTTTTTTTATTTGTAACAATAAAACTGAAATTGAAATTTCTAACTTAAAATTACTTTTAATTTTCCTTTGCTATAGCGTTTTATTAATTAACATTTAATTTAGTCATTCAGTTGAACTTAAATATGCCTAAAGAAACTTTAACTTTAATTTGAATTAATTTGGTCTCTTAGCAAAAGCCACATCTTATATGTTGGCTTTAGAAAATATCTCCAACAAACAATCGATGAACACTTTTAATAAATTACTGCTTTTAAGGATATCTTAGTCTCTTCCACACACATTAAAGCCAATGGTCATTACATTAAAAGCCACACACAAGTCTAAGCAAATGTTGCCAGCAACATATGGTTACACGGGTTAATACACCCTTTAATGGTCTGACTTAAAATTAAAATATTAATTAATAATAGTGTGTTAGACGAAATGTTCAAAAGGAAATAGGAAGTGAAACACATGACTGAAAAGGTAGAAATGAATTAAAATGAAAATATGAAATTTATAAAATATGCTACCTGTTGATGAAACATTATTTAGAAACATACATATGTAGCTAAAAAATATATTTAGTTAAACATTTATTTTAATCAATATTTATATTAAAAAATTCAGAATATTTTTTAACAATTCAGAGAATAAATAATTACTGATCTAGAAGTAAAATCGGGGTCTAGTTTGTTTATTTGCTATAGGGTGTGTGCTGGTTTTGCAACCATTAATCATTATTGTTATATGGAGGACTACTTGAACAGAGTTACGTCAGACTTTGTTACTAACCCTAAGTCCTTGTATGACCTCGTTCGTGTTAAACGTAAATCATCGTTTCCAAATAAAATTATGGATGAATTTTTTCGTATGCCCATTCTATTGAAAGTGTGTCAATTTCTAATATAAATGAATATGGTATTGAGTCTGTTCTTGAGTCTTTGGGCTAAAGTCTACACAGTTCCCAGAGCCTGATGGGCTTTCAGCTTGTGTCTTGAAGAGCTGTGCTGTCGTTTTGAGTGGTCTTTTGATATTTATCTCTAACAAGCTTTTGGAAATAGGCCACTTTCCTCTTATTTAGAAGTATTATTTATTATTAATTTGCATAAATGCGGTAATAGATTGAATATATCGAATTATGGGGGCATTGCCAAGCTAAGTGTTATTACTAAGTTAATGGAGAAGTAACTGATTATCTCTTTTTTCAGACGAAATCTGTAATGTCACCGTTTTGGCATGATTTTTTAAAGCGTCAACAGTAACTAACCTTCCTAAATTTACAACTAGTGCTCGAACAGATTTTTACTGATAGAGGGGGAAGACTAATTAGATAACTAACTAGTGGTTGTCAGGGGGAAGCTATGGGTTTTATCGAGCCAAAGTGTGCTGGAAATTTGAACCAGTGACCACTCTTAACCCAACCTTACCCTAATATATACTAATTTTAGTAACGCTTTTGATAGAATTCATCATAGGATATTGCTTCATAAATTGTCACTGATTGATATTCCTACTAGACTTCTCCGTTGGATAGACTCTTACCAAAGACTATAAATTTATGAAGATGTTGCTCTGACATACATTTAGTTTCCCGCACAAAAATAAGCAAGGGATTTATTATAAATCCCAGTTATTCTTCTTTTCTTTCAGAACTGAAAGAGAATAAAACGTATATATGTATATGTCTTCAATGTAAAAATTGTTTTCTGTTTGTATATCGTATCTTGTAACTAATAGAAGTAAGTAATAAAACTAATTTTATGGTTGTATGAATAAAAATTTATCAGGTCGCATCTTTTGAGACTCAAAAAGTTTTGTTTCGAAATGTATTGTCTAAGACCGTTAACGTTTCTTCCAGAGTTCCGTAGGGTAGCCATTTGGGTGCGCTTTTGTTCTTGTTATTTCTTAATGACCTTCCTGAGCTATTTTCTGACTGTGGTGTTCTTATGTACTCGTACGTCGATGATGTTAAATTATTTTATATTTCTAACAATGTTTTTGGTGGACCTCTCTGCCAAGGAGTATTGGTGTCTATGTTGATTGACTGTTTTAAATTTTGTGAAAAGATTGTCAAGAAAATTCACTGATCCTTATATTACGAGACAGTTATACATCTTGCTCGCTAGGTTGATTTTGGAGTATATCTCGGTTTTTTTGAAATTCTTATTAACGATGCAGAAGCTGTTTTTATTGCTTTGCTTACGTGGCTTAGGTTGAAATTACTCTGACGGATTTCATACGCTTCGGACTAAAGTGGATTTCACTACAGTTCGGACTACAGCGTGTGTCTGTCTTTACATCATGGAGACGATCCTCTCACGGTTGGGTGAGTGAGTGTAAGTGAGAGGTTGGGTACCCTACTTGCTTGCTGTCAGATTATTTAACTTATCAAATTTAACCAGTTCAGTACTACCTGTAATTATGTTTCAAGAAAATTATTATTTCAAAAGTCGCTTAAGTAAAACCACAACTTTAATTTTTTTGTTTTGTTTTACAAGTTCCTAAAATGTTGCTAAATTACATATCATTGTTTTTTTCATTATGTAACAACCCACCCCCGCATACATTAAAATTACTTTAGGCCTCTTAAGTCATTTGTCATTTATCTTGCACACAGCCGTTGTTATTATTTTTTTGGCTTAATTGTCTTGTACTCTACTTAAGTGGTCTTAAACTCTACATCATCTTACCATCCCTTAAAACCATAGTCCTCTTTTTATCAATATAAATGGTGATGAGCATTTGATGGTTGGAAAAATTATTAAAATATAAATTATTTATTATGTCTCTAATTCATAGTTGTATTTGAAATATGGATGGCATCTGTGGTAAGAGGGTAAGAAACCCTATTGAGTATAGTTGTCAGAAATTATGACAGAAGCCTTATATAAAATTTATGAAACCACTTTGAAACAACAACTAAAAACAAATCATCAATCATAAAAACAAAAGATTTTAAAATATGTAAGGAAGAGATTACATTTGTGTACATGTTTTCATTTCTATTTTTCATATAACAACGTAATTCAAATTACGAATGTGGTGGGCTATTTAAAAGTCAAATTTATTAATTTATATACGTTGTAAAGTACAATTGTTCCGGTTAGAAATTAAATATTTATTCGTTCATATGACTGCCGCGACTGGCCTCATAGTACCCCATTGGAGCTGATCAATTTTCGGGAACTTTTTCGAGCGTATGGGTTCGTATTTCGGCAATGGCATCAATAATGTTGGCCTTCGAATGCTCAATTATCTCTGGTTTGTCGGCATAACACTTGTCTTTAACGGCGCTCCACAGAGAATAGTCAAACGGTGTCAAATTGTAGCTTCTTGGCCAACTGACATCACCATTTTGGCAAATTAAACGGCCGTCAAACGTTTGACGCAATAAATCGATTGGGACATGAGATGTGTGGCAAGTTGCACCATTCTGTTGAAACCAAATATCGTTCACATCAATACCATAAAGAGCGGGCACAAAAACAAACCGTAATGGTTGCGTCATCCTAATTTTCAAAGAAATATGAGCCAATGATGTCTCCGGTTTATAAGCCGCACCAAACAGTCACTAGTAATGGGTGTATTTGCATCTGTAAGACTATGTTTGGGTTTTCTGAGCCCTCTTTAACGGCGCTCCACAGAGAATAGTCAAACGGTGTCAAATTGTAGCTTCTTGGCCAACTGACATCACCATTTTGGCAAATTAAACGGCCGTCAAACGTTTGACGCAATAAATCGATTGGGACATGAGATGTGTGGCAAGTTGCACCATTCTGTTGAAACCAAATATCGTTCACATCAATACCATAAAGAGCGGGCACAAAAACAAACCGTAATGGTTGCGTCATCCTAATTTTCAAAGAAATATGAGCCAATGATGTCTCCGCTTTACAAGCCGCACCAAACAGTCACTAGTAATGGGTGTATTTGCATCTGTAAGACTATGTTTGGGTTTTCTGAGCCCCAAATATGGAAATTTTGGTAATTAAAATACCCACCAAGAAGAAAATTAGCTTCAACCGAAAAGACGATTTTTGTTTGGCATCATCGTGCAGTTTCTCGTTGGCCAATCCAGTGAGGCGAATGGTCATGCGCATTCAACTCTTGAACCAATTGAACTGTGTAAGGCGTCATATCGAGAACTTTTCACAAAATTCGACGTAAATTAGTGCGGGAAATCTTCAATTCTTGAGAACGATGACGAGTTGATGTTGATGGATTCTCACGCACAATCTCAGCCATAACTTTTTTATTTTCGGGTGTACGCACTGTAAGAGTATGCTTACGTCTTGGCGCATCAACATCATGAAACCAGTTTCAGGAACTTTAGCAATAAACTTGTTTATACCTTTTCGAAAGGAGATAATATACTGAATTTTGTGACAGAATAGAATGACATAAGTATTGCCAAATTTGAAATAACCACTGGTTCAAATTCAAACCGATAGATGGCCCACCCATTAGATTTATACACACTATGATTTACATTAAGAATGTATATTACTTTATGTCAATGTTTCTTCAAATATCAGCAAAAACAATCGAAAAATATATTCGTTCATATTTATTTTTTATAACTTCGCCACATCTTCGTGGCATTCCTAGATACGTTTCTATTTAGCTTCTAGATCTCGTTTTAATTTTTAAATCATTTTCCTGAAATGTTTCTCTTTAATACTCTAAAGAGGTTTAAGTCTGGTGATTGTGCCGGCTAATCAAGGATATGAACCATAGTCCCCTCTATGAAAATTTGTCTAATATCGATCTGTGTTTCGGGTCATTACCTTGTTAAAACACACACCGAAGTGACTTCAGTCAGCACAAGAAATCATTTTCCAATGGATTAAAAAAAAAAAAAATAATAATTAATTAATAATTAATTTCATTCCTAACTAAACTACTAATGTAATAAATCTAAAAATATGACGGTTCCTATATAACATATCGTGTCAAAGCTTGGAAATTTCGGATTGATTTAAAGAAAAATATGTTTGCTTAAGAAATATACCAAAAAATTTCTGAAGATTACTTAAGTAAAGTATTCGTCATTTAACTGATCTATACCTCTTAAGAATCTTAAAATAGTTTAATATTTAGCTAAGTTATGAACTTATTAGTGCAGGAAAGTACGAAAAACTGGGTTTTTACCCTTAACTCAAGGTTTTGGAGGTGTTACGAAAATTTATAAATCAGATTCTTGATGTATTCGATAGTACCTTTCAGATAAATGGTATCACTTTCCAGGTATTTCTACGTCATTCATTTTGTGATATAGTTTCCTTCTTGTACACTTTTTTTGGTGCGTCAAAAATAGAGTACCTTCGCTTTGGTTGTTGTTTTTTCAGAACTTTTTAAAGCTTTAAATAGAGTTTGAAAAAAGTATAAAATATTAAACACATCGTAGTTTAAAAGAATGAAATAATTACTAAACTTTAGAGAATAACGTATACTTTATTTTGACGCTTACAGTATGTTTTATAAATCAATTACTTACCTTTATAGCTATTCACAACCTCAGTTTGTCGATAGCCGAACTTATGGAAGCTTAAGCGCGTCGATCTTGTGCGCTTCTTATCCAGTTACTTACAGCAACCACGTCGATATCGGGATATAGTGCATATAGTTCAGAGTTCATTCGGTATCGATACTCACTATCATTTACGATAACAGGTCCGTATATTCTGTGGAGAATCTTTCGCTCGAAAACTCCTAGAATCACTCACTATTCGCCACCATACAGTAAAACTGTTAAAATTACTTCTTGTATATGCGGAGTTTTGTTCATCTACTCAAGATCTTATAACGGAAATGCTTACTAAGTCCGTTACAGCATGTGCTGGTAAGCAAGATATTCTGTGGAGAATCTTTCGCTCGAAAACTCCTAGAATCACTCACTATTCGCCACCATACAGTAAAACTGTTAAAATTACTTCTTGTATATGCGGAGTTTTGTTCATCTACTCAAGATCTTATAACGGAAATGCTTACTAAGTCCGTTATAGCATGTGCTGGTAAGCAAGATTCTTCATTTTATCCTCAGGCTGACATTACTGTTTCTGTGCATGGCGGAAACGAGATAAGCGAAGTTATCTCCGGCTTCAATTTTAAACTTACTTAAACCTAACAATGGTCCAAGGCGCATGGTCTGTTTGTCCATGAAGACCATTAAATTCATCTTGCTCCCATTCACTACAAAACCCGCTGATCGCTGACTCATTCTCAATTCTGAAGAATATTTACATGACTTCTCGTAAATTCTGGCCCATTATGTCGATATCATCGGCATACGCGATTCGGAATTTAGCATAGCGTATCTTACTATATTCTGCATTACAATGTTGAAGAAGCAGCACAATAGACTGTTCCCCTGCCAGAGTCCTCTTTTAATTACAAACGGCTCCTACAGGTCCCCTCCTATTATCACCGAGAACTTTGTCTCATTCTACACAGTGAATTAGATCTTTTTATGCTTTGCTCCAATAAAAATATATCTTTTAAACGTACAATTTTTTATTTATTTTTTCTGACGATTTCAATGAAGCAATTGACGATTTTATGCTTTATTTATCTGGCAGCGGAATATACCCGGCTATTCAACAACATCTGAAACTCGCTTATTTAGGTCGCCTAAGGGAGATTTTCCTAGCCAGTCTCCGATTGAATCATATTCCATATGAATGGTGTAGGGTGATAGTAGTTTTCATATCGTAGGCAGGACGCAACTCACACTCCACTCCCAAGGCTTATAGACCAATTAGTCCTTTCCATTGAAAACGATGGAGAGGATCATTAATGTGAATCTACGTTTAGGCATAGACATCAGTCTCCTGTCAAGGAGACAACAAGCGTATAACAGGGAGAGGAAAGAGACTGCCATACACACCCTGGTGCATACGATAAAAAATCTCTTGCACAACGGGAATATGCCCTTGCTGCCTTCTTAGATATAGAAAGAGCCTTCAATAATGTATAAGTAGGAACCATAACGGGCGCACTAACCAGCCTGAGAATACAGAGCAGCCTGGTGAGCCTGGTTGTGGATAGCTAAATTGCTTAATGGGAGGATAATCTACCCGACGATAGATAGCTCACTCATCACTTAGATGACAAGTAGAGGAACTTTGCAGTGGGGTTCTCGCTCCTCTTCTTTGGAATCTTGTGATGAATAAATTGTTAGTGACTCTGGAACAGGTCGATTGCGAGTCAATCGGCTATGCAGATGATGTAGTTTTTACGATCTCGAGCAGATTTGTAGATCCTATTAGTAACAGGATACAACTTTCACTTCAAAATGTTAGTGAGTGGCATCTGCACGTGGTTCGGTAGTAAATCCCAAGAAAACAGAGATAGTACCTTTCGCGGATGTACAAACATTCACCAAATGACACGAGCCTCGAACTTAAGGAAGAAGTTCACTTTCTGGGGCTCAGTTTGGAGAGGAAGCTGTCCTGGAAACCTAATATACGCAATAGAAAAAAGAAAGCCACCATTGGTCTCTACATTTGTAATAAAGTGTTGAGAAAAAGTATGGCCTTAAACCAAGGACGACTCACTGGATATACAAGCGCGTGGTCAAACCTATTTTGATCTATGGATGCCTTCTATGATAGGAATTTCTTTGTAGGACGGCTAACCTTAGCCTACTACAGCAAAGGTCCACTTGTATTATAATTACGGGTGCGATGGAGGTAATCCTGCATCTATTTACGCTGGATCTGTGCTGTAAAGGGTTAGCGCCTAGTGCGACTCAGCGTCTGCATGATTCAGAGGTGGGTCACTCAAAGATCCTGACGAGTCTGAGAGTTATTAAAAGGTTGACTACACAGCACCGCACTATGACTTCTCAATGAAGTTCCGAGTCACGATTCCAGAGAGAAGGAAATGGGAAAATAATGGAATGCACCACATTAAGGACTCCGACCAAATCTTCACCGACGGCTCCAAGTTAAGCGGAGAGGTGGGTGGATGTATGTTTTCGGTGTCGGCGAATATAGCTCATTCTATAAGGTTACCGAACCATTATAGCGTCTTTCAGGCGGAGGTATCGGCCATAAGAGCTACTTTGATGGTCATAGAAAAAAGTAAAGTCCCCACGAGAGATATTATCATACTTTCGAATAGCCAGGTGGCTATAAAGGTTCTTTGATTTCACAAGTTGACCTCAATAACAGTTACTGACTGCTGCAGATCTCTCAATGAGATGGCTAAGCAGTATAGTATTCATATTATATGGGTTACAGGTCACAGTGACATTGGGTTGGGTTCCCTGCAGAAGCTGCAGAGATGAGGTGAGGAGGAGACAATCCTTCACCTATTGTGCACATGCCCAGTATTATGTGGCAGGAGAAAGAGGCACCTGAGTATCTACCACTCGACTGGGCTTACGGAGCTGTCGAATACGGACATTTGTAGGCTTAGCAACTTTACTATGGGTTCCGGGTGGTCCCGGGTACATGGAATGATGATCCACTGTACGAATTAAGAGTGGTCAAGTAATTTTGTGTAAAAATAATGAAGTTAGGCTTCAGTTTCTTATTTCAAAATATTTATCCCATTATGTATAGTTGTTGTTTTTTAATTTAAAGATAATAAACTAACGTTTTAGAAAATATAACCTTTGTAGTGCAGTCAATACTATTTTTCTAAATGTATAGGCTTGAATATTGATTTTGTAAAAAAATCCTTGGTGTACGAATTAATAGTGGGTTAGGGCTCGTATGTATAAGAGAAAAAAACATTTTATCACCCTTTTTAGAAGCTTCAAAGCAGTAACAGGCAAATTGATGTTAATGCATTTTATAATTGTGGTATTAATTTGAGAGTCTCTCTCTCTCAGGCCACTTTGCTTTGTATTTTTCAACTTGTTTTCTCTTTACTTCTCCTGGTTTATTTTTTGCCTACGCGTGTGAGTATATACGTGTGAAAATAAAAGAGAAGAGCAACTCTTTGCCCGATTCTGCTTTAATTTGATACTGAGCGTATAACTAATATTAATAAAAGACTACTCTGATAAGTTTTATAATATATAAACGATTTATATGAAATAAATATTTTTTTGAAGTACAGAGGTTAGGTTTTAATAATATTGAATCATGTGTAAGGAAAAAGACTCTTTAGGGTAATAAAAATGCTACGAAAAATAAAAAAATTACTTAAAAAAATAGAACTAAACTTTAAACATAAACATTTTCGTTTTTCTTTTTTTATAAATTAAAATTATGATTCCATAAAACAAAACGAAGAGTTTAACTCCCTTTCAATCTTTCAAGTTCTTGCAAAAAACTTTTTTCAAAAATATAAGTTAACGCTTAAATTTTTGTTTGTAAAAAAAAATACTCAAAATCAGCTTAAAAACTCTTCATTATAATTGAAAGCTTAAGCTTTCGAAAACTAACACCCACAAAAGAAAATATGTTAATTTCGAAGCTTTCAAAATCACTGCTATCGAAAGAAAATGAACAAAAAAAATATAAAACGAAAATTTCCGCTACGAACCATGGCAGTTAGTTCCGTTTATACAAACGCTAATGATGCGCTCAATTTTTTACATCATTAATCTTATGCACTGAACAAAATATTACAAAAAAAATTGAACAAAATTTTTTTTGAAAACCAAAAAAAGAGTTATTTTCAGTTAACACTTCTTCACAAAACGGCATGCCATACCACTAACACCCCCTTTTCTAATTCTTCCTTTGAATGTAGAAAAGCAAAATTGAGTTTTTGAACTCTGCTTTGAAGCAAACAGACACAAAAAAAATTGCTTTAAAAGCTATTAATTTTGGCAAAAGGAATTAAAAGGGGAGCTAGAAGATTTTAATAAAGTCTGAAAGATGCAAAAAAGGGGAAAGAGAAGTTATAGTGAAATCAACAAATTTCATAACTTTTTTAATTGTGGAAATTAAGTAGAAGTAATTTGTTAATTTCATGCTTAAAATAACTTAGTTTAAGTAGTTTTTAAATCAAAAACGAAAAAAAGAGAAACTGTTTAAGAAAAAACCGTTTGCAATGAGAGAAACATTTTTAGAAATATTTGTTTGTAAAAGAACAACTATAAATAGCTTTAAATAAATTTTATAATAAATTTATAACTAATTTTTTCTCTTTAATTTCAAACTCTTCAGATATAGGAAAGTTATAGGCGAAGTTCTCATATGCATATTTATTTTATATATTTATTTAAATGAGGTCTATGGACTACATTTCCTTACAGACTAAAGTAAAAAAAGCAAGTATAGAAAATCCAGAAACATTAATTCAAATATTAAATAATTTTTCTCTTTACAACATCAATAGAATCACAGAAATCTATTTGGTGATAAAAATTGTTAAATTTCAAGCATATCTGACGAAAGGAGTCGTTGTACGCATAGACTGATCGATAATACTTCAAGCTTAATAATTGAAATTTGCGGGTTGGTCTAGTAGGAACATTGAGCATTATACGACTTAATAGGAACTCCGAATCAATGTTACCTTGAATTAAACTTCACAGAAAGGAAGTACTCAGCATAGTTCGTCGGCTTTTCAAAGTAGGTAATTTAATAAGTGCGAGCCTGCTTTTATATGCAGGAAGTACATACGAGTTCTATCCAAGTCCTCTCAAGCAAAATAGAAGAAATTGTTTTTGCACCGATTCAATTTTGTTACTGTAAGTATTGAAGTAGGTGTCCCATATAATAGATCCGTATTCAAGGATTGGGCGAACTAAAGATGTAAATAGAAGTTCCGTTACATAAGGATGGGAAAATTCTTTCGACCATCGCTTCATAAATCCGAGTACACCACTAGTTTTATTCATACATACGAGTTCGATCCAAGTTCTCTCAAGCAAAATAGAAGAAATTGTTTTTGCACCGATTCAATTTTGTTACTGTAAGTATTGAAGTAGGGGTCACATAGAATAGATCCGTATTCAAGGATTGGGCGAACTAAAGATGTAAATAGAAGTTCCGTTACATAAGGATTGGAAAATTCTTTCGACCATCGCTTCATAAATCCGAGTACACCATTAGCTTTATTCACCATCATTGAAATATTATCATAAAATGTTAATTTATGATCCAACAAAATTCCAAGATCTATAATGTTAACTACTTTAGTCAGAACATTTTCATTAAAATAATAGTTGGTATCAAGTTTCAAAGAACGGAAAAACGACATAATAATAATATATGTATTCAATTAATTTAACCACACGCTTAAATTAACAATTAAAGAAATACTGTTTTAGCAACTTAGGATATATTTTAGAAATATTTAGAGAATTTTTGAAAAGAGTGGGCATTTTTATCTCCAACCATGTGTTTGTTTATGCTATATAGCATGTACGCGAATCACATTATTAAACGTACCTCATGAAAGCGGAAAACTGCTCTCTATACGACGACAATCTAATGAAATCAACAATCGTTGTTATGCCGGTATATTCACGTATATTTCATAGCCATTACTTCTACTATGATGCATATAGGCCAAAATACAATATTTACGTGGCCAAAATTGAATTTGAAAAGGTAAATGTAAACACATCAAATAACACATTTCTGGTAGAAGACCGTTCTGAGAATCGACCGCCTACAGGCAGTTAAAATTTTACTGTCAAACCGTGCCCTTGTTTTTGTTGCTTAAAGTTATAAATAAAACAAAAGTTACAAAGTTTATATTTTTTTCCTGATTCAGTTTTTGAAATGAAAGTGATAGATTTCGATAACTCAAATATGAATCATTATTTTTATTATATTAAGTAAGCCAGAATGAATAATGACATAAATATTCCAATAACCGAAATATCCGCTGGCTTAAATTTAAACCGATAGATGGCCCACCCTATATATTTATTCTCTCGTGGTTCCTAGGCGAAACATAGGGCTTCTGCATCTAAAGCGTGTTTTTTATAGAGGTATAGAACTTGAAGTTGGCATTACTTTTCAAGATGGCGACCGATTTAACAGCTGTTAAGTGATTTATTCTCAGTTTGGTTTGGCAATTCATCATGAATAGCCTCACGCCTGAACAACGCTTGCAAATAGTGCAATTTTATTTCGATAATAATGGTTCTGTGCGGAAAACGTATCGCGCACTACGTCTATTTTATCGTCGACAAATCGTCCATCATAGTAGTTAATTCGATTAACCATGGAACGTTTTCGCACCACGTTCACTCTTATTGATAACTCGCATCCCCAGAGACACTGTACGGTGCATACAGAAGAAGTTATTGCTGCTGTAGAGCGTAGCATTGAGGAAGACCCGAATGAGTCCATCCGCCATCGAGCACAGGAATTGGATCTGTGTCCATCCACTTTATGGAAGATTTTGCGGAAGGATCTTGGTTTGCGTGCTTACAAAATTCAACTCGTGCAAGAATTGAAGCCAAACGATCATCAAGTAAGGCGTAGATTCGTCGAATGGACCCAAAACGAGATTACCGTTGTTCCCGATTTCCATAAGCGAATTTTTTTTTAGCGATAAAGCGCACTTCTGGTTGAATGGATACGTCAACAAACAAAACTGCTGCATTTGGAGTGAAGGTTTGGTGCGCTTTATGGGCTGGTGGAATCATTGGTCAGTACTTTTTCAAAAACGATGGTGGCCAGAACGTTACAGTCAATGGAGATCGGCATAGAGCCATGATTACTAACTTTTTCATTCCTGAATTGAATAACCATGATATCCAATGTGGATGTGGTTTCAACAAGACGGCGCAACATGTCACACAGCTCGTGCCAAAATAGATTTATTGAAAGACACGTTTGATGACCGCCTAATTTCACGTTTTGGACCTGTGAATTTGCCTTCAAAATCTTGTGATTTAACACCGCTAGACCACTTTCTGTGGGGCTATGTAAAGTCATTGGTTTATGCGGTAAAGCCACAAACGCTTGACGACAACATTGGAAGACAACATTCGCCGTGTTATTGCCGATATACGGCCACAAATATTGGAAAGAGTCATCGCAAATTGGACGTCCAGATTGGACTACGTCAACGCCAGCCGTGGCGGTCATATGCCAGAAATCATATTTAAAAGTTAATGCCACAAGATTATCTTTCGGATAAATAAAATTCATGTCAACCGAATAATACATCGTAGTTTTATTGCAACTTAAAGTTTTATACCTCTATAACTACCATGCGGATGGCAGTCAAGTGCTGTGCACTTGATGTCATCACAAACAGGCCCGCCGACGCAGTATACTTTGAACATCACTGAGCATACCTTTTATATCCGTCTGTTTACGTGCGAAAAGGCAGATGTTGTCGGCGTAGCGATGAGTGTCGCTCATGTTGCCTTGGAGCCTACATGTTATTCTCCTGTTACTTTGAGATGTACGAATGATTACCGTGTCGAGAACCATGTTAAAAAGGAATGGTGAAAGGGCGCATCACTAGCGAACACCTCTCTCCACTTGTATTTTACTGCTTAGTTGTTGTTCGTGACATATATGGCAGGTTGCACCTTCGTATAGGCTTTTCGATCAGAATTTTCCGTGCAACTCCCTTACTTCTAACTATTTCAAGATCACGTAGTGACCTATGGTGTCGAATGTTTTTACAAATTCTATAAAAGAAAGGTAGATATTAAACACAGCCAGCTCATTTCTCAGACTTAATGTTACTTAATCTGAGAGTCGCCTGTAGATGATATGTGCGAACACATGTTGACCATGGTGAGTAATATGATCCCACTCCAATTCTTCCACAATGTCAGGTTGCCTTTTTTAGGGAGCAGAATGATTGCCCCTTCCTTAAGGTGGGAAGGCACTAGTCTAAAAGTCTGATATAAGCGGAAATAAAAGTTCGGCATTCAACATACGATCCGCCTTCAATAACTGCGGAGGGAGTTATGTGAAAGTAATTTTTTGTATTTGACAAAATAGCTCAGGCTTTATTCTGCAATTAATCTCTTAATCAGCTGACCAATCATCTGTAAGTCGTGCCTGGGTGCTTAGAAATTTTAGTCATTTTAATGTTAATTTTAAATCCATAGGTGTTACTGCATTCATTAATTTGGTTCAGTAATACCTAAGCGTCTTCTGTATTGTCTGATATTAATGTTGTATCACCTGCATACCGTATGTTATGTACTCGCCGTTAATTTCGATGCCACTTTTCCACTTCGAAAACCACTTCAGGAGTTTCTTGTTGGGCATGTTGTGTCCTTTATTACGTACCTTTGGAGCTTATTGTGTAATTTTTCAAAATTATTTTTATGAAGTAATGCCTCTAATTCATAACGTTGCATCTATTTTGACTATGCTGGGTGTTAAAATCACTAATTCTGAACCTCACAAACTCATACTCGCATGTTATAATCGATAGAATAAGAGGTCATTCAATAAGTCCGTAGGATATGTAAAAAAAAAAAATTGGACGAAACTCGATTTTATTATTTAATATACGAGAGCGGATTGATATTGAAGCTACCTAAGTAGGAAAAAAATATTTTTTTTTTTCAAAAACCATTCATTTATTCTTTTAGCTCAATACACTTAGTAAGACGATTTTCCAACTTTTTTATACCATCTGAATAATACGATTTTGGGAACTTCTCAAAATACGCATTAGTTTCGGTAATCACTTCTTCGTTTGAGATGAATCTTTTTCCTGCGAACCATTTTTTCAAGTTTGGAAACAGGAAAAAGTCACTAGGGGCTAAATCTGGACTATAAGGTGGATGATCAACCAATTCGCAGTGGATTTCTCGTAGTTTTAGCATCATATCTAATGCTGTGTGAACCGCTGCGTTGTCTTGAAGAAAGAGCACTTTTTTCTTGTTTAAATGTGGTCGTTTTTCCTTGATTGCATCAACCAATTGACCCAATAATGCACGATAATACTCTCCTGTGATTGTGGATCCCTTCTCAAAATAATCGATAAGCAATATTCCGTGTGCATCCCAAAATACAGTGGCCATAACCCTGCCGGCCTATTTCGCTGTCTTCACCTTCTTCGGAGCACTTCCACCACCTTCCACCCATTGCTTCGAATGATTTTTGGTTTCAGGTGTGTAGTGGTGGACCCACGTTTCATTAACAGTTATTAATCTACGCCAAAAATCACCAGGATTTTGCTTTATCATGTCCAAACACCGGTGTGAAGTGATCTTTCGAACTCGGTTTTGTTCAACACTGAGCAAACGCGGCACCCATCTTGCCGATAGCTTTTTCATATGCAAATGTTCATGCAAAATGTTGAACACACGTTCATATGATATGTTTACCATTTCGGCAATCTCACGTATTTTGACCCGGCGATCATTCATACCGATGTTGAGGATTTTCTTGATATTTTCTTCAGTAACCACCTCTTTTGGCCTTCCTATTGATGTTATTGTTGCAGTGCTTGTTCGGCCCCGTTTAAATTCAGCAATCACATATTTTACCATATAATCTGACGGAGCAGATTCGCCATAATGTTTATCAAACTTTTCTTTTGTCTCTTTCGCCGTTTTGTCTTTCAAATAATAGTGTTTAATCACTACACGAAATACACTTTTTTCCATTTACCAAGAAACACAAAAGTTGCTTACTTCAAACGACTACAACAAATAAGCTAAGCGATGAATTTGGCTAAAATTTTAAGAGCTGACGTTTGACAGATCGCAATTTCTAAGAAAGAAAAAGTTTTTGTGTTTTGTGCTGCCATCTAGCGCTAGGTAGCTTCAATGTCAATTCGCCCTCGTAGATGCCTTAGAAGGCGATACAACGAGGATAGCGATTTTTCAACTTTTCGATACCACTTTCTCGTAAAAATAGTCCACAGTTTCAGCGATTTCTTCATCATTGAGCTTGAATATCTTTTGAGTAAGCATTCTCTTGAGATCTGAAAACAAGAAAAAGATGCTGGGGACCAAATTTGGAAAACACGGTGGGTGCATAAGCAATTAGAACCCCAGTTCGTTCAGTTTTGCCATCGTTTTTTGCAACTTGTAAGCTCCCGCGGCGCCCACTTCGTACAGAGCTTTCGCATACACGAATATTCGCGTAAAATGGTAAAACCTCTACCATCTGATATCTTTACAATGTCAGCTAGCTCACGCATCTTCAATTTGCAATCGTTCATAATCAAATTGTGGATTTGTTTGATGGTTTCTGGAATAACAGCCCCTTTTGGGTGTCCGCTATGCTCTGTATCATTTGTGTTGGTACGACCACTTTTAAATTAACAAATCACTTCTCTACTACTTGTCTCTATGGTACAGAGTTTCTCAAACTTTCTTTACTTTCTTTACTTTCTCAAACTCGAAACTCAAATTTTTTCCTTTTTTTTGCAATAATAAAAGTTGCTTCACATAAAATGCTATATAAATATAACTCATAAAACAATTGTCAGATTGTTGTCAAATTTATACACGTATCGTTTAAAGATAAGGGCTAAATAAAAGCCTTATAGAAAAAGATCTAGTAAAGCCTATGTGTCATCCTACGGATTTATTGAATAACCTGATACATTCAAAAGAAGTTTTAGCGAGAAAATGATGATCTTTAGTTTCTCTTTTTTCTAATATGATAATAATTTATAATAAAATTTCATTTACTTTGTATTTTAAATAAAGACATTAACATAATTACGTTTAAAGTTTCTTAATTTTTCTAAAAAAAAAAACACAAAAAATCTTCAAAAAAACCTAAACGGAAGTATTATAATTTCTTCCTTGTCCTGTAAGTTTAACATTTCCGTTACACCGTTTACAAGGTATATTTTTCTCTTAATTCTTTTACTTTTTGTTTCCGTTTATTTAAATGAAATTTCCATAGGCTAGCTGGGTATAAAGCGAAAAATATCAAGTTTTCATCATAAATTTTTTTTTGTGAAAACTTCTGTTAAGAGATAAGCGTTTTTGTGTTGTTTTCTTTAAAAGAATAAAATAAAGAAAATAAAGTAATTCTGTATTGTTGATAGAACAAATGTTTGCTGCTACAAAATTACGTTTTTGCGAGCTAAAACTATTGTTAAAGATGGTCGCACTTTTGTTTTTATGTTGCTACCATGATGATGTTGATGATGTGGCATAATTTGGAAAGGTACACTCTTATAAAAAAGAGGTTTAAAACGAAATATATTAATTTTAATATTTTAAAATATCGAGAGTTTTTTACAGTTACTCAAGTCTAAATCATAATAAAACAAAGAAATATATTTTGAATATCAATGAAACGGGCTTTGTAAGATAGAAAATTTAGGGCATTAATTTTTAAGTATAATTTTGACGTACAAGGCGCAATCTGGATAATTCAACTTTCAAACTTAGCGCAAGTGACTTTACATAATTCCAAAGAAAATCTGGTCACACGATCTTTGTGGCCAATTAATTAAGCCATTACGTGAGATAACTCTTTCATCAACAGTTTCTCTGAGTAACTCAATTGTAGTGTGCGCTGTATTGCATTTGGCTCCGTCTTGTTAGAATCGCTAAATTTCTAATCATGTTCCTATACCATTTACCATTGACACTAATATTCTGACCAATGACTTTGCGCACCACACAGTAAGTTTCTGTGGATGTATTGGTCTAACAGGTATTACCGATTAATTGGATACGATCCCTGATGGGATAGATTACAGTACACCCAAATCCTTCTTGTATAGAATGTTCTCCGTGTGCATATCAGCCGAACCGGTAATTGCACCCGGTTCTGTTGCTTAGTTGGAACTCGACAATGGTTCTGCCCAGAATAAGGGCCTATGGATATATACCGCTATTATTCGGCCCATGTCACTTATGCCGCGATAGCTTGGTGGAAAAAAGCTGAGGCAGTTACCACCATGAATAAATTAAGCAGAGTACAGAGACTCGCCTGTTTCGGTATATTTGGTTCAATGAGCTGGTTCTAACAGCGGCCTTAGAGGACTTGATTGGTTTAACAACGATTCATATCTATGTGGTTAGGGTGGTGGCATGTTCGGCGATAGAGGAACCCGAAATGTGTCGAGTAGTCTTTGCATTCTACGCAGGGGCTGGGAGAACCATCTTCGGTCTTGGATGTTATGCCTTTGAATCTGTGCTTTTCCAAGAGATACAGCGTGGAATTGTTGGTCTAATAGGACCTTAGTTGGGATTGGTACTGGTAAACATTGGATCCACAATGAATGACTATGTCGGTGCTGGTGTTAATAGACCCGAATCAGACTTGGCTACAATTGTTCCGGTTATAAATTAACTATTATTTCATTCATATGGCTGCCACGGCTGGCCTTATAGTACTCCATTCAATCGGACCAATTTTAGAGAACTTTTTCGAGTGTACGGGTCGTATCTCGGCAATGGCATCACAAATTTTGGCCAGTTGTCTCTGGTTTGTTGGCATAACACTTGTCTTTAACGGCACCCAGAAAATAGTCCATCGGTGTCAAATCGCAGCTTTGCCGCTTCTTATTCTTGTTTTATTATTTAAAAAATTCAGTAGGAAAATTTGCACGAATACAGATTTTTTACTGTATATTACTGTATATATATGTACTCACTGTACATACTTCACAAAAAGTTGCCAGCCCTTGTTCCATATGCTTCACACAGGGTTGCATGTTGAATTTCATTTAATTAATTTTACAATTAAGTACTAATTGGTTTGGTATGGTAAATAGAGCTCTCAATTAAGGCCTTAATTTCGTAAAATCCCTTAATTGATAATTAAAGCTTATGTGTGAATATGATATAATGCAATAAATCGATTATGGCATGCGATGTGTAAAAATTTGCACAATCCTGTTGAAATCAAACATCGTTCACATCAATTCCGTTACGAGCGGGCTAAAAAAAGACCGGTTATCATGATGCGATAGGTGTCTCGGTTGCGCCGTTTTCATTTTCAAATAAATATGGGCCAAACAGATACTCGTACTGACTGTATTGGCTTCTGCAAAACCACGTTTGGATTTTCTGAGCTCCAAATACGGCAATTTTGCTTATTAACGTACCCACCAAGATGAAAATGAGCTTCATCCGAAAAGATGATTTTAAATTATGATAAATTTCCAATAAATCCTAACGGTGCTCAAGCGTAAATCAATTCATTGCATTCAGTAGAGATAATATGCTGAATTTTGTGACAGAACAGAATGACATAAATATTGCCAGATTCGAAATAACCGCTGGTTCAAATTTAGATGTAGATGGCCCACTTGGTACAGCCATCATCAATCTAGTACAGGGCAGAGAATATTGCAGATTTTTGGAACATTGGAATGCTCAAATGGAACTTCGGTGGGGTTCTTGATAGGTTTAGATGAAAATGTTTTGGTAGACATAGCTTCCCACTGGGTGACATATCCAGCATTATCGTTTTAGTTTTACTGGTGTTCATTAGGAAGGCAGCAGATCTGCTGAACGAACTGCAGACCGGAAGGGGCGTAATAAATCCCATGGGTTGCAGTGTCTTAAAATAGTGCCTGGTCGGTATGATGTTAATGACAATAGCTTGCTAATTAATTCATAAATACTAAGTACCAAAATAAATTAGTGAGCAAAAACAGCTTTAAACTTGAAAGATATGAAAGAAATTGGAGCAATCTGTGTGTGATAAATGTTCACAGATTTTTCAAGGCTATGTTTATATATCATATATTATTTATCTTCATTCTAAGTCCTTGTAGAAACTTAAAATCGGTTAATATTCATAAGTAAGTTCAGTAATTAGCTTATAAGTGCATGAAGTTACGAAAAACCGGTTTTTTACACTTAAGATTTTGGAGGTGTTTCGAAAATTTCAAAAACAGATTTTTGTAGTACGCAATAGGGCCTTTTAGAGATAAAGTATCACTTCCCAGATATATTTTTTGTCGCAACGTGTAATATTTAAAATAAAAAATTTTGTTATAGCTTTTATTGCAGCCAATTATTATTAGGTTGGCTGGTTTATTGAAACTTACAAATGTTGCAACAAGTTGCTGAAACATTAAAAAATCTTCAGTTTACATGTTATCGAAAACTGTTGTTCTTTCCTCTATACCACAAAATTAAAAAAAATCACAAAAAGAACGATTTTTTGTCAACATGCTTCCATCAATATTAAAAAACAAAGTGTGTAACAGTTCATTACTTAATAATTTATTATTTGTAATACTATGAAGAGAGCAAGCAACATGTTGCCTAAAGATATGTATGTTGCTGGCAACTTATTGCATTAATTTCTATTCAATAAGAGATCGTAGTTTGTTTGGTTCTCCTAAATCAGTTTTTGTTCTTTTTTCCTTTTGTTGATTAAATCTTTTTTTTTAATTTTAAGAGCATGCGTCCAAGTACACTTAGTTTAGTCAGTATAATTCTAAGGATTTCCTTAAGTGTTGTTATAGTTTTGTTATACTTTTTCTTTAAGTGCACTTTTTGTTACTTTTATCGGTTTTCTGTTTGTTTTCTGATTCTATGTAGTAGTTCCAGATTAAAACCAAACCATTGTTGCAACAACAATGTGACAAAAACTTGTTTTAGATTTTATTTGGTAGTCTTGGTAGCAGTGTTATTGTTTCCAAGTCCTTTTCAAAACGACCGGCCAACCATAAGAGCAAAAAAAGAAGAAAAATTGCTACCAAAAAAACAAAAGGAATAAAAGAAGACCCCAAAAAACAAAAAGCTGAAAAAAATATATTTTTTTAATAATTGTTAGACGTACCACATAGAATTATAAGTGTTTTAGACAGGAACAAAAACAACAGGAACAAAAACAATAACTGGTGGGTTGCGTATATAAAATAACAAAAACGAATTTGTTTATATATTGTAACACTGCTTTTGTTATAGACTATCTGCATATGTAAGTATGTTTGCTTTATATTCTGTTGTGTGTTATATATATATATTATGTAGCATATTTTTAGGTGCTAGGTATGGTTTGTTCAGGATTTGAGTGTCATTTCCTTTTTGTCTACATTGTTGTTTGTTTTTTTTTTTTAATAATATTTATTTATTTATTAAAAAACTTTTGTGTTTTTCTTTTGTTTAATTTTTTTGTATATTTTTTGTGAAGCAAATGAATATGTGAGGTTTTATTGCATGTTTTTAGGAGAGGGACAAAAATTGTAATTTTCGGTTTTATTTACGGTTGCTGGTTGGGATTACATTTTTTCAGAATCTTATTTAAGTTCAACACCTATTGTTAGATTTACTCGGGTTTCTGTTTTTGTCAAGTGTATTTTTTCTGTAAAATAATTATTTTAGCCTTAATGTATGTCATATTATGAAAGCATGTGTACTCTGTAGTTATTTTATTAGGAAATTAAAAAAAGCCATTAATGGCTTGGTAATTTTTTATTACTTAATCATAAAAGTAATATTTTAACTCCTAAAAATAGGTTAATTATTTATTAAAAACAAATTCTTTAATAACTCTTGCTGATTTTCAAAACAAATTGAAGTTAAATACATAGATTAAGTAACTTTTGAAAAAAATCAATCAATTTCTTTCTACAAAAATTTTAGAGAACTAGGCCAATTGTCTCATAAGCAGCTACTAAAACAAGAGTATTAATAGAGAATGTCCGCCGGGAGGGCATACTATTTTGTTTTGCCGCCATTTTGGTAAACATTAGTCTTGATAGTTCATATTTGTCAGTCGTGAACACGAGACGTGGCAAATTTATTATGGAAAAATATTCAAACCAACCAAAAGTGTTTTAATCGTTAAAACAGCTCGTCCATGACAATTCCGATTTTCATGAAAAAATAATGAGTGATGAGGCACATTTTCATTTGAATGGTTGTGCGAATAAACAGAATAGCCGACTCTGGGCAATGGAAAACGCTCAAATTATTCATCAGTCACCTTTACATCCATTAAAAGTGACAGTCTGGTGTGCAATTTGGTCAGGAGGAATCATTGGACCTTACTTCTTTAAAACTGAAAAGGAGTAACGGTAACTGTCAATAGGGAGCGATATAGTGATATGATTAAAACTTTTTAACGCCACAACTGCATGCTTTGGGCTTGACTAACATCTGATTTCAACAAAGCGGTGCCACATCGCATACAGCCACGATTACAATGGAATTACTGCGAGACCTCTTTTCACAACAAATTATTTCAAGGAATGGTGATGTGGATTCGCCTCCACAGTCCTCTGATTTGACTGCTTCGGACTTTTTTTGTGGGGATATCTGAAAAGCAAGGTTTATACACATAAACCAGAAACGCTGGAGCAACTCAAACAAAGCATTCGTGATGAAATTAATGAAATACCGTGTGAAATGTATGAGAATGTAATGAAAAATGTGCTCGAAAGGTCTCGCATTTGTGAGACTAACAGAGACGGGCATTTATATTGTATATATTGATATTGTTGTACTCCATACATAATTGCCGACCTTCAATAAAACATTTATCAATATAAGATCCATTTTCTCTCATATAATCAATAATTATAAACAAACAAAGTAGTATACCTTCCCGGCGGACACCATGTAGAATAAGGCTTGTTTTTTATTTTGTTCTAGATATAAAGAGTCCGCCAAATACATTTTTGTTTTGAAAATCCTATAAAAAAAACTACTGAATATTTTCTGAAATTTCTTTTTTTATTTGAAAGTACAATCCTTCCGGTTAATAATGGAAAATAATTTCATTCGAGGTGGCCAAACGACATCAGCTCTGCGGCTGATAATGCGATCTTCTCCTGTTGAAACCAAATGTTGCTCATATTCTCCTCTTCAATTTTTGTGAACAAAAATTCGTTCAACATGGCCCGATAAGGATGCCATTGACTGTAACGGACACTCCTTGCTCATTTTCGAAGAAAAATGACCCAATTATGCCTCTGGACCAAAATCCGCACCAAACAGTGACTCGTCTTGGGTGTATAGGCTTTTCAATATATGCGTGCGGGTTTTCTGTGCCCCAAATGCGACAATTTTGCTTGTATACATACCCGCCAAGATCAAATAAGCTTCATCTGAACACATCGCACACATTCTGCAACATTACCATGATTTCAAAGTAATGTCGCAATATTTTCCAGCGTTGTTCAAGCGTATCCACAACCATATTCGTTCAGCGGAAGGATAAAACTAATTATCTGTCAAATCAGACTTGAGCTAAGTGTTAAGATTCACGAAATAAGCACTAGTTGAAAAAAAAACGTTAGATGTCGCACCCGATACATAACTTTTTTTTATTAATGTCACTGCTTTTGTACTTAAATTATTATTTTCTCAGATTTTCCTTACTTCCTGTTTTTTTTTTCCTTTTTTCCGAAATGTTAAGTTTCGGTCATTATATACAATCCATTTAAATCCCTAAATCACAAATGCTTACAAACACGCTTAATAATATAAATTGCGTTTATCATTAAATCACTTACACATAGACAGTTAAAGAGAAAATTATAAATGTTCATGGGATACTGTGCTTAACAAAGCAGTATTTTAGGCGCTTTAGAAAATTAAGCACAAAGACACCACAACAAATGCCATCAAAAGACACATGAATTCCTAATGGTTAAGTGTATAAAATGCCATTAGCAGATTTAAGGTGTTTATACGATAATTACTTTATCATTATAAATAACTGAGAACGTAAACGAAAACTTTTGTTTCTGAAATCTTTAAAAATAAAGCCACAAAATTACTTGTTTTATTGAATGTTTTGTAAGGTATACCCAAAGGGTTTAAGATGGACAAACAAAAATCAGTAAGTTCTTGTAAATGTTTATTATGAACGGCTTTATGAACGTATCTTAAGGCTTAAAAAGTAATACTTCAAATGCTTATTGTAAAAGAAAATTGATTTTGCTTAAATATTTCTTCCCGGAAATTAAGTATTAAAGTAAAGCGTGTTTTTTTATAGAGGTATAGAACTTTAAGTTGGCATTACTTTTCAAGATGACAACCGATTTAACAGCTCTCAAGTGATTTATTCTCAGCTTGGTTTGCCAATGGTTCTGTGCGGAAAACGTATCGCGCACTACGTCCATTTTATCGTCGACAAAATCGTCCAGTTAATTCGATTAACCACGGAACATTTTCGCACCACGTTTACTCTTATTGATAACTCGCATCCCCAGAGACGCTGTACGATGCGTACAGAAGAAGCTATTGCTGCTGTAGAGCGTAGCATTGAGGAAGACCCGAATGAGTCCATTCGCCATCGAGCACAGGAATTGCATCTGCTTCCATCCACTTTATGGAAGATATTGCGGATGGATCTTGGTTTGCGTGCTTACAAAATCCAACTCGCGCCAGAATTGAAACTAGACGATCATCAAGTAAGGCGTAGATACGTCGAATGGACCCAAAACGAGATTACCGTTGTTCCCGATTTTCATAAGCGAATTGATTTAGAGATGAAGCGCACTTCTGGTGGACTGGCTACGTCAACAAACAAAACTGCTAGATTTGGAGTGAAGGTAATCCTCACGTGTATGTGGAAACACCGTTACATCCAGAAAGACTCACTGTTTGGTGCGCTTTATGTGCTGGTGGAATTATTGGTTCGTACTTTTTCAAAAACGATGGTGGCCAGAACGTTACAGTCAATGGTGATCGGCATAGAGCCATGGTTACTAACTTTTTCATTCCTGAATTGAATGCTGAACCATGCTGTCCAGGAGATGTGATTTCAACAAGACGGCGCAACATGTCACACAGCTCGTGCCAAAATAGATTTATTGAAAGACACGTTTGATGGCCGCCTAATTTCACGTTTTGGACCTGTGAATTGGTCTCCAAGATCTTGTGATTTAGCACCGCTAGACTACTTTCTGTGGGGCTATGTAAAGTCATTGGTTTATGCGGTAAAGCCACAAACGCTTGATTTGGAAGACAACATTCGCCGTGTTATTGCTGATATACGGCCAGAAATGTTGGACGTCCAGATTGGACGCCAGCCGTGGCGGTCATATGCCAGAATTCATATTTCAAAGTTAATGCCACAAGCTTATCTTTCGGATAAATAAAATTCATGTCAATCGAATAATCCATCGTTGTTTTATACCTCTATAAAAAACTCCAGGTGGTTGTAGGTCTTTCTCTTCTGCAACTACCATGCGGATGGCAGTCAAGTGCTGTGCACTTGACGTCATCACAAACAGGCCCGCCGACGCGGTATACTTTGAACATCACTGAGCATACCTTTTATATCCGTCTGTTTACGTGCGAAAAGGCAGATGTTGTCGGCGTAGCGATGAGCGTCGCTCAGGTTGCCTTAGAGCCCACATGTTATTCCCCTGTTACTTTGAGATGTACGAATCATTACAGTGTCGAGAACCATGTTAAAAAGAAATGGTGTTTATATGGAGAAAGAATATGCAGTCTGGAAATCTTTCAATAGCATCGTGATCACTTTTCTTGGAAACGATAAGAGTACACAATACAGACAAATTGTTGGTGAACTATTGATAAATTACCACGAATTAAGTGCACGAATGTCACTCAAAATGCATTTTCTTTATTCGCATTTAGATTTTTTTCAATAAAACCTAGGAGCGATAAGCTACGCACAAAAGCAGCATGCTCATCAAGATTTAATGAAAATTGAAACAAATAATCAAATAACGCCAATCAGTTTTGAAAATTCATCGATTTTTAAATAAATTAATGATTTTTTAGTTGCTGCAGTCTAAAACCCTGTTGGATAGTGTAATTAATCATTCATTTGTTTTATATTTTTATAATAACCACATAATTTATTTATTTTATAATAACTTAATACACAAAGTAAGAAAAAAGCCCTTTTAAAGACTTCAGCATTTTTTGTTATTCTCGCTTTATTAGAATTATTTCCAGCGCCTTTATACATATATATAGGGTGTTTTTTATAGAGGTATAGAACTTTAAGTTGAAATAAAACAACGATGGATTTTGACATGAATTTTATTTATTCGAAGGATAATCTTGTGGCATTAACTTTTGAATATGATATCTGGCATATGACCGCCACGGCTGGCGCGGATGTAGTCCAATCTGGACGTCCAATTTTCGATAACTTTTTCCAACATTTGTGGCCGTATATCGGCAATAACGCGACGAATGTTGTTCCAAATGGTCAAGCGTTTGTGGCTTTACCGCATAGACCAATGACTATACATAGCCCCACAGAAAGTAGTCTAGCGGTGTTAAATCACAAGATCTTGGAGACCAATTCACAGGTCCAAATGTGAAATTAGGCGTGAAATTGTGGCACGAGCATGTTACGCCGTCTTGTTGAAATCCCATCTCCTGGACATCGTGGTTATTCAATTCAGGAGTGAAAAAGTTAATAATCATGGTTCTATACCGATCACCATTGACTGTAACGTTCTGGCCACCATCGTTTTTGAAAAAGTACGGACCAATGATTCCACCAGCCCATAAAGCGCACCAAATAGTCTGTTTTTCTATATGTAACGGTGTTTCCACATACACTTGAAAATTACCTTCACTCCAAATGTGGCAGTTGTGTTTGTTGACGTAGCCATTCAACCAGAAGTGCGCTTCACCGCTAAACAAAATTCGCTTATGAAAATCGGGAATAACGGTAATCTCGTTTTGGGCCCATTCGACGAATCTACGCCGGGCGTGAGTCGATTCATGATGAATTGACAGCTGTTAAATTGGTCGTGATCTTGAAAAGTAATGCCAACTTAAAGTTCTATACCTCTATAAAAAACACGCTATATATATACTATATAATAATGAATGTGTATCTATATCTCTGTCTGTAATAATCATATTTGTTAAGTATATCCCCAGAAACGTTTTTCAAAGTTTCTTTTAAATCCAGAGTAAGGGTTCTAGGTGATCCCGAACTAATATCTCAAAATAAAATGTCGTATGAAATATAATATTATCAAAATGACAAAATTAAATAAAAAAAGGGTTTTTGGATATTGAGTGTGTGTTTTTTCTTTAAATTTTACATTCTTTTAACCGCTAAAGTTACGTAAAGTTAACAAATTAGTATGTACTATTTGCAGCTGTCAAATGCTAATTGGGTAACATTAATTGCGCTGTGTAAACACCAAAAACAATAGTGCAATTTAAAATTTAATTATTTCAATTAAAAGCTATGTCTGAAGGACATAAGTACCTCGCCTGTAAAATATTTGAAGTTCCACGTGAAAAACAGCTCTGTAAGGCATTATTTTAAAAGAGCAAATTGAAGCTTTTCTTTTTAATTTTGAGAAAAAGGTTTACATATATGTATTTTTATGTGTGTGCAGAGCATATTTATCTTTTTATGTCATTAATTTGCATGGCATACTTATAGGAGTTGATGCATATTTATTTTAAAAATGCCAGATAAAGAAGAAAGAGTTTAAGCATTTTTTACAGCCTGTACTCGTTTGTTTCATTAACATAATTTTTCTCAGCATATTTATAGGCATGAAAATTAATTTTATTAAATTTTGTACAGATTGTAAATAAAAAGTGGCATGATTCGATGAAATATTTTTATAAATTAATTTATTAATGCATACTTGTACGCTTTGCGAAACGATTATTAAAAAATTTATTGATTAATTTTACATACATACATATGTACATATCTATTCGCCAATTTTTTTTTTTTTTTTTTTGTAAAACCTCTGTTTTTATAGACATGGAAATAATTATTATTCATATTAAATATTTTAATCATTTAAAGGAAAACAAATCTTCGCTTTTTTTTTTTGATATCATTAGCACATACTTTTTGTGTCATATTTTTAAAAAATTTAAAATTCACTGACTTCGTTTCTTATTGGCATACTTATAGGCATATTGTAAACGTATAACAGCATGCCAGAAATAAAATTTTATAAAATGACCATTAAATTGTATTTTTTTTTTCTCTGTTTCTCCTTTAATATGAGCATATTCAATTTGAAACCTGAAAGTATAAAACTGGGAAATTATAATTGTGTTAATGGTAATGATAACTGCGTGCAGTATTTCAAAATTTAAAAATAAGTCATGTATTGTACGGTGTGTACTAGTAATTTACAGCAGGAAGCAAATGTAAGGAAGTAATCTAAGAAAGAATGTGGAATGAATTCTGACTTGTTCGAATGCTTTCTTCTGCGGTTTTGTTCGTAATTCCTAAGTGTAGGTTTAGGTAAAAAGAAAAGTCGAAAATTTTCAACAGGTGACGCTGTAATTGGTCAATTCTTTATCTCTATTCCTGTTAAAGGTATTTTAATCAAATTTGGTACATGGATTCAGTGCACATATGCTATATCTTGACAACAGTAAGAGTTAAACTTTCTGAATTTGGTCTTAATAACTTGGCAGTTCATTCAAATCATCAGTTTTAAAGTAAGTGGAATTGGATAAGTCGGCGTGTGACCTACCTTTGTATATCTTTAAAACGGTAATGTTAAAAGTTTCTAAATTTGGTTCAAATAACTTCTTGGACATGACATAATATCACTCAATAACTGGAAAATATGGCATGTGTGGAGAATGGTAACAGTTAACAGTTATCTATTCACATCACTCAAAAAGCGGGAATGATTGGATAAGTGGTTACGTCACAAAACACAAATGGGTTTTACCCGTACTTCCTTTTAAGCGTAGTGTTCTCCGTACCTATTTTGATTATAGGACCAACACCGTGCCCAGAAAATCTCGAAACCGTCACCATATTTTGCTGTCATTGATGTGTACTTGAGGTTGTGTTGCATGGTTGAAGATCGTCATATATAACATTTTCCATCAAAACCAAGTCGGAAAAATTTCTACTCGCCACCTCAGAAGGCCTTTTTTCCAAAAGAGCGCTTTACTGCATGCTCAAGCAAAATAAAATTCGCGACTTAAAGTTATATCTTGTTACGTGTACCTTATGATGTATCTGGTGAGTCATCTATCGGTTTAAATTTGAACCAGCAATTATTTTGAATATGGCAATACTTATGTCATTCTATTCTGTCACAAAATTCAGTATATTACCTCCACTGAATGAAATGAATCGAATAACGCTTGAGCAACGTTGGGATTTATTGGAAATTTATTTCAAAAACAAAGACATTGGTCGGAAATTGCATGAAAATGTTGTACAAAATTTGGTCGCAGAGAAGGACCAACAGTGCCCGGTATACACAAGTTCATTGCTAAAGTTCATTGTTGATGCGCCATGAAAATATCGAAGCTGTGGCTGAGAATCTGCATAAGAATCCATCAACATTAATTCGGTATCGTTCTCATGAACTGAACATTTTACGCACCAGTTTACGTCGAATTTTGCGTAAAATTCTCTGTATGATGCGTTACGAAGTTCAATTGGTTCAAGAGTTGAATCAGCATGACCATTTGCATCGCTGGATGGGCCAACGAGAAACTGCACGATGATGTCAATTTTGCCAAAAAAAAAAAATCATCTTTTCGAATGAAGCTCATTTTGATCTTTGTGGGTACGTTAATAAGCAAAACTGCCGTATTTCCCATAAGAAAAATTTAAAGGAATGCATTAAAATTAATGATTTGTATTGACTTCCAAGTTCTATAGACCAAGTTCAGAGTCTGCTATTCTAACTGTTCTAAAGACATACAAAAATTAATATTTACTTTGTATTGGAGGTGCCACGCCCACTTATTCAATTTCGCCCATATTTTGACTGATGATTTTTATTGACCACAAAGTAATTTCGACCAGATTTAGAAACTTTTACTTTTACTGTTCTCTAGATATGCGAAAATCAGTATTTAATTTGTATGGGAGGTGCCATTTCCACTTAATAAGTTCCGCCCACATTTTGACTATTGATTTTTATTGGCCACAGAGTTATTTGAGCCTAATTTAGCAACTCTTACTATTGCCGTTTTTAAGATAAAGACAAATAAATTGAAATTGTATGTGGGCGTGGCACCACGCAGTTGAGCCAAAACCATCAATGAAAGTACACGTTTTCAGCACATGTATTGGTTTATAAATTGGTTTAGTGGTTCTCGATTTATAAAATGACGAACATAGGAATTTATGCAATACAAAGGGGTTAACTCAATAACTCGCGAACCAATGGACCTAAAGAAACTGCATATACATAAAAACCGTGGTATTGTCTACATCTTTCGCTTAAGGACTTACAACGTCTGAAATCGGCTTGCACATTTCAGAGAACATCAATCACAATGCAATAGTCCTTTATATAGAAGATATAAATATTTATTTTCTTTCGAAAACCAGTATATCACGTTTTAATGGCGATGGTTTGTAGTCTTAAGAGTACTTCTAGTTATTAAGCCTTTCTTTAATAAAAAGAAACTCATTTCTTAAAATTTTCGTTAAAATAAACATTTTGATAGCTATTCAAAAATAGTGGAACTGTAAATGGTACTCATTTAAAGGTGATAGTGCTGCCATGCTGGATATACAAAAAGTTACGAAATTATAAAACAGCCCTCATATGTAGTTATTAATTGAAATTTTACCTTTCTTTCTTTCTGAATATTTTATACTTTGTAAAGTCTTCTGAAGTTTTTAATATTTTTGTTTTTTACCTTAACAAGACAATATCTTATCAAATATCTCGGTTTTTCTCTCTTTCAGAAAAATGGCAGTTTTTTTCTTGTTTTAAGTAAAACTTATTGCATTTTTTTCCTTCTCACAGAACCAATTTCGTTCGTTGTACTAGAGTTTTACTTATTTTGTATTTTATTTTCTTTATTTTGTATAAAGCATGTAAATGTGCTATTTTGTATATGTATACATACTCATATATGTACATACACACATACATATGAACACAATAATATTTGTGTACATATGTATTGGCACATTGATTCATTTCCGGTCTTATTGTGGGATTTTTTCACTACTGAAACTCTGTGATCGAAATAATCTACTCGAGCAAGCATATTATTAGGGTTGTACCCATTATTATATAAAAAGGTATATATAGAGTCTTTCAATAAGAGGGTACGCTGGCAGGACCATATTCCTTTCATGAAATTGCCCAATGCAAGTTCGCACATTTGTGACTATTTATATGTCCTCATAAATTTTACGCATTCCATCTTTGAGATCTTGTATCAATTTTAGGTCACTGGCATAAACCTTATCTCTTACGTAGTTTAGGTTAGACGACAAAGGCAGCCTCGATTGAGTCAAGGCACACTTGAGCACACACAGCAGCCCATTCTGATACCACACATAAAGCGAAATCCCTGCGCTAGCCGCCACGTCCTGTTTAACCGGTCTTAACGATCATCTAGAGTTCGCACATAGAAGCATATTCCCTTACAGCACGTCGGAAACCTGCCGGATAGTTTAATGAATCTGGCTATTAGCGTGACATGGATGGTCGAGAGTTTCGATAGGCTATCAAGAGTGATTATCTACGTCTAGCTAGAAACGGACACTGTCAAATGAATTGAGCCACACTCTTCTCTTCCTCATTTGATCTACAACCTCGACAGAAATCATTCACCGGTAGACGCAGGCTTTTGCGCATGTCTACCGATAATGCAATGTCCCGTGAGGATAGACACAGTAGAAGAGATACTCCCACTATCCAATTTAAACCTACCATCCAATCTAGGCCAGATGAGTCTAGCAACGTAGTAAGATGCCTCCTCTGCCAAGTACTTATCAGCATCCTTTGTCCTTGTTGTCTGGCAAGTATCACAGAAGGAAGCCAACCCAGCATGACAAAAGGAGCCCTCATGAACAGCAGCCTGGCGCGGCAATGTTTATCGAGGGCAGTCCACCAAAAGAACGCTCCATATAGAAGACGGTTAAGGTATCCGACTGCCTCTTCCTTTTACCGGCGACCAGTCCGGGGACGTGATGTGGCAGAAACTGAAGGTGGCACGTTGGTATGTTCCTTTCACTCACGTGTTACTCAACCAGACCAGAGATATTCTGGTGCGACGGGAGTCGAGAGCCCCAGGGATGCCGACTGTTTGGGTAGGCCCCCTTGTAGGAGCTTCGTTGTGGCTGTGGTTTAGACCTAAAACTCAGGCAGAGTGTGTGGCTTAGTAGGTGTTGCATCTCCACAACCGGGTGCTGTGACTCATATCACGGCAGCAGTTTAATTGGTCTCCAACACTTCACCAAGGTGTAAAAACTAGTATCTTAATAATGTGCCTTTGAATTTGGTACTTAGTCACGATTTTCACTTGTGTTTATTATGGATGAGGGGCGCAGGTAATCAACCCTGCCATGGGCACCGTGGGGTATGCCAGCGCGACGAGACTTACTTACACCCAATACAGCACTTGCTTTTTCCACTATTGCCCACCAGTCCAGAGTCATTTTGAATTTAAACCGGTAGTAGCAATTACGAAATCTGAGCGGAGATTTAATTCTTGTACCATGAGTCCCCTTGATGGAGCAACGTGGTGGCTGTGGTTTATAGCCAAATCACTCGGTGTTGTGTTACATTCTTAGTCGGGTGCCGTGGCCCATAGATCGGATAGTAGGAATTTAGATAGTATCCGACACTTTACCAAGATGAAGTCATTTCCCAAAAAATTCCTTACATGTGATTTTAATCATATGTGAGGCTGTGGTGGTCACATTGTAATTACTTGTGGCTTGGGCACCGTAGGGTATGCCAGCGTGGCGCGACACTCACGTTAAACATCCGCATCACCACAGCTACTTAAGTGTTCGTTATACTATATATTCCCGTAGACCCCAGACAGGCCATTCGATACAGAGAAGAGGAGTGCTGGGCAATTATAGTGTCTGACTACCTCTTACTCTACCGCATTACTAAAGATACGAGAGTGATCGGCTGCCTATGAGAATATAGGCCATTTGGGCAGATCCCTGACTAGCCAATTGGTCCACTTATTAATTTCCGTCGAATTCTTCGAATCGAAACTATTATTGTCATAGACAAAAGTCTTAGGACATTCAAATCATTTCCCCACTGGCCGAAAGGTAGTAGTGTATGATTTATTGTCAAGAAAGACCGACTGTCTGTCCACGAAAATGCAAATGCTCTCTTGGACATCGTAAAAGTTTGTAGTTAAAAGTTGCTCCCAATAGAGTAGATCCCCGTAAAAAAAAAAACCTAGAGCTGGAGGGGAAGCTGTAGTAGTGATTAAAATTACATTGGATAGAGAAAACAGCAGATCCAACAATATAGTCCAGCTCTAATTCATACAGAAGACCAAAGTACATCAGTTGTCACCCTGATTGTAATCCGACATGAAAGAAATTCTTACCTCAAGTCGCTTATCAAAGTCAAGTTCGTTAGTATAGTTGTTAGAAGAGGCATATAGTCCATCCTCCACCTTAGTAAGAATCCGACTCTGGATATACATAATATACGCATTAGTTTTTTATACTAACGAAGTTGATAGCCTCATCGTGCTACAAGCAAGGATAAGTATGTCGATAGGGGAGATATTTAGGTTATGAGCCACCTTACTTTTTGGCCCGGTTTGTGTATTGCCATATCAAATGTTGTGCCATTTTTATTATTGTTCTTGCCAGTTTCTTTTTCTTTTTGGATTTTCTGTCGGTTTGGCCATACACAATACTTTTTTGTCATGGTCATGGTAGTCATATACGCAATATACTAGCCATTTATACACACGCACTCAAAAGTATATGTACACCTTCATACACAAAAACAGACATTTACTTTTTGGGTTTTTTCTTCATGTAAAAAATATTCCTGTCTCTGGTAAGCAAAAAAGGATTTAACCGAGTGAAAGAGGCAGTGGTAGAGGGAGAGAGAAAAGTGGTAGAAAAAAGAACTTCAATTTATACAACAGGATGTACAAGTTTGGTTACGTTTTTCTCCTGGTAAATATTTAAGATAAAAAAGAAGAGACATAAGTAAGATAGACAAGAAAATTCAGGAAATATAAAAAATATATATAAATTTACTGGTGGAGGAAAAAAAAAGGATTCTTTTTGAAATCATATTACAATTTAAATAAAAAATTTACTTGGCTTGTTACGAATGTTTGGCATACAATTTAACACAAACGACACAGGATATTTTATAGCTACGGCTTGGACTTGAAACATGAAATGGTTTTATAACACAATGGTTTTTAACAATTTTTTTAACAATTAAATTATTTCAGAAAAAAAAATTAAAAAAAAACTTAAGTGACAATGCAATTTAAGGATCATACTTTTTTATTTCTTTATTAAATTACTTACCTCTTTATGGCAAAAGAAAATGAAAGAATACTATTAAATTAATTAGTTGAAGAGGAAATCAGTAAAAAGAAAAAGAAAACATTAAAATTGAAAAACGCCTTCAGTTGTATTTATTCTGGAAACAAAGAAAATTATCTTACTCAGAGCTAAAGTAAGCTTACACAACTTAACGCCTGCAGTTAAAATTACATCCCGCCATAAGCTGATTTACTCAGAGGCTATCAGTCACAAGGAGTCCACAGCACATCTTATTTTTCTCTATTTGAAGCATAGTAAGACTATGTTATCTGGACTCAAATGTTCCCCCATACAACTAAAGGCTTTTTTGTATAAATATACGAGCTGAAGTCCGGCGTTCTGTGGTACCCCTATATTAATTAATATTTTAACTACTATTTTACTTATCATTTTTAACCCTTCATCCCCATTTTATTGCCTTCCGGTTCAAATACAAACCTTTCCTTCCAGAAAGACACTGTAAGGTCTGCTGTTTAGCTGTATACAGTCGTCAAATGTATAGTAGCTCTACCCACTGTGCTTTGTTCAATACCTGTTTATCCAATCTTTTTAGCATTTTGCCTGATGTGAATAGATAGCGAAGCTTGTTGTTCTCCACAATAAAAAAACTCCATTCTAAGTATGAATGGAAGGTGCCACGCTTATTTATTCCATCTCGCCTATTTTGTTTTTAGATTTGTATTGACCACGAAGTTATTTAAGCTAAATTGTGAAGCTTTAGATTTAAACATTCTCAAAATATATAAAAATTATTATTTATATTGTATGGAAGGTACCACGCTTACTTATCCAATTCCGTCCAGTTTTTGACTGATGATTTGTATTGGCTATTCAGTTATTTAAACCAAAAACTGACACTTTAGTTTCAACCGTTTTCAAGATATAAAGAAATCATCATTTACTCGTAGTTTGTATGGGAGGTACCACGCCCACTTGTCCAATTTCGCACACTTATTGACTGATGATCATTAGATATAAAATAAATCGGTCCAAATTCTGAGACTTTAGATTAAACAAATCTCAAGGTATATAGATATCAATATTTAGTTGTTATGGGAGGTACCACTCCTACTAATCCACTGTCGCCCACTTCTTGACTGATGATTTCGAACAAATACTGAAACTTTAGCTTTAACCGCTCTCAAGATATACAAAAAATAATATTTGCTTTGTATGGAAAGTACCGCGCCTATTTATCCAATTCCGTCCAGTTATTGACTGATGTTTTGCATTAACTATTAAGGCATTCAAACCAAATACAAAGATATAAAGAAATCAATACTTAGCTTATATGGAAGGTACCACGACCACTTGTCCAATTCCGCCCAGGCTTTGAATTATATCAGAGCAAATTCTGCGATTTTAGTTTTAACCAATCTCGAGATATACAGAAATAAATATCTAGTTTGTACGGGAGATACCACGCCCACTTGTCCAATTCTCCACAGTTTTTAACTGATGATTTCAGACCAAATTCAAATACTTTAGCTGTAACCGTTCTAAAGATATACTAAAATCAATATTTACTTTGTGTGTGAGTTTTTGATTGATGATTTTTATTGACTATGAATATATTTGGCTCAAATCTAGATACTCTTCCTTTTACTATTTTTAAGATACAGGTAAATAAATATTCACTTGGTATGGGCGTGGCACCGCCCAGTTGGAGTTTATGATATTTACGTAACCTGTAGTTCTTTCAGACATACAGAGAGGTACTGCAAAAATTTCAAGGGAATCTGTTGAGCCGTTTATCTGTCTATAAGGCACAAACAAACATATAAAAATACATACACATATACATACATATGCGCATACATACACACATATGTATGATACATACATACAAACACACATTAATTTTTATGTATAAGATGCTTCCTTCGCTCCTATAATAATCTCCAGTTCGATCTATTCATTGCTTTATTCTTAATTTCAGTCCAGTTTTTCCTCATCTTGGCAACTTTTTTCACAAGATTTCTCATCCAGTTATGAGCGGGACTTCCTTTTCGGCAGCTACTTTATGCAGTTCAGGCTTTGTTTGTTTATGGGAATTGTGCGCAAGCATCTATTAATAAATACCTGTGTAGCCGTAAGATCGCATGGTGCGGCGTTTCAGGGCTCACAGCCATATAACATTATTGAATTGATATTTGAGTTACCGATCCTGATTTTGCTATTCGTTGATAGTGTAGTTGATTTCAAGACGTTTACCAGTCGTTTCAATGTCTGCTCTTCGATTTTATATAACCATTGAAGAGCCACCTAAGTTCTTTACAATGTTATCCAGATAGCAGAAGTTGTTCGCGTCCTCTACGTTATTATGTCGATTTTGAAAGTCCTGATTGTGTCGTTGTTTATCCTTGGCATATCCATCTAATTATGAGACATCGGGCAAATGGTGTCAGCCCTCGTTCTTCTGTAGGAGCTTCCCTCACAGAACAATCTTAAAGATCAATGGGAACATAATACAGCCATTCTAACACTTCTGAGTGCAGTGACTCATCTTCTAAGCTTGTTTCCGTATAGGCATCGAAATTCTTCTTTCCCATATGGATCTTTAATGAGGTTTTCGGAAGTTTTTTCAGCTGTCGCAAAATCTTCGACGATGTAAATTTAATATGTTTCGCAGTTTTTTCTTATTCTGGTCATAGCGGTTATCACCGATATCTATAACTACGATAGCGTGTATTGAAACGAGTAAAATTGAAGTTCACTTCTCCTTTTAACTCGCTGGGAGCACTAGTCAATTTTCTAGAGATACCTTCTTTAATATCCTTTGCATCTAAAATATATCGACCAAGATATCCATGTATTTCTGTTGCTTAATCTTAGCTTAGTCTTCAACCTCAAGAAAGGTGTAAACGCTTGGAATCTAACATAATAGAGGATCGGAAGATTATTTGGGAATAGGCTAGAAACTATATTCTTGATTTCGCTACTTCTGGAAAAATATATCGACATATAGTTATTTCTGGAGAGAAAAATTAGACCGTCTTCTTTCCAAAGAGCCACACTCAAACACAAGATAGAAACCTAAGTTGCTGAAGCTCTCTGTATTGGTGATAATAGAATTAAGTCATCAGACAGCCCTTTTCTACCTATTCTGGTACTAAAATACCTTCTGATAGGTATCTTCTATTTAATTCTGAAGTTGAAACTTAAATCGTGAAAGGTTACCGAAAATAAATCGTAATCTTTGGGAAAAAAGGACCACAGGAAGTATAGGTAAGCACCTACATCAGAGTATTAACGTTTTGGAATACCAGTGTTAAGGTTGGGGTGTTGCTTCAGATAATAAGCTTGTGTTTTAAATTTCTTTAAGAAAATTTTCCAGTAAAGCCATGGAAATAGGATCTGACTTAGGTAGTAGGATTTCTGTGCTAGATTAAAGCAGTATCTAAGTTTTGCCTGTAATCCCGCTTATGTTGTTGCCGGTACAAAGTTTATTTTCTTAATTCCTAAATAAAAAACTACTGTAGCCCGTAGCTATTACCAGTGACCACTCTAAGGATATCTATTCCGAATAGGAATACCTGGGAAAAGTCATTAGAGGGGGACGCGTCAAGCATCCAAAATTTCACGGATGAGTGAAAGCCGGATGGTGGAGTAGGTTATGGCGTCCACTCACTTGATCTTAATATCAACCGGTTCTACAGATTGCCGGATCACTGCAGTGTGTTTCCGGCGGAGGTGACTGCTATTTTTGAGGCTGTTGACTTATTTAGGGATAGTGTTACAACGGTCCGGACAGTCCTTAGGGGCTATATTCACTAAGTCTCTGACGGTAAAGAGATGTCCGCATCACTAATAGTGATGGCTGACTATTTCGAAATCCATCTTATTTTGGTACCTGTCCCAGTCACATTCCGTTCAATTGTGCGGCCGATGTGTTCCAAGACAGGGCACTGTGGCTCGGATTTTTTCGGATTGGTAGAGCTTTGGAATACCGCTCTCTACCTGGACCGGTAGTATCTTTGATGAGAAAAGTAGATGCAAGCTCCGACTTGTAGATAGGCTAGAACGCTACGGCCGAGAGTGGACAAGAAGAGGTCTAGGCAGCTGCTTAACTAGCCGAGAGGCAGGATATCTTGTGGGTCATTGTCTAGAGAGGAGACACGTCCTTAGGTTGTGCCATGAAGGGACCACAGAACATCTTCTTTTGGAATGCCTGGCGTTGGCGTGGCTTAGGTTAAGGATATTTTGTGGGCATATAGTTAGTATTGGGGCTCTACAGGAAATTCCTGTAGGGCTGAATAGCAAGTTCATAGAGGAGACAAACTGGTTCGATAACTAATCAGTGGCTGTCGGGGAAGCTAAGGGTATCACAATCCGCTCTATTGAGCCTAAGTGTGCTGCACGTTTGTTCGGCGGCCCCTTTTAACCTAACCTAACCAAACCTTACCTAATCTTATAAAAAATTTAGGTGAAGCCTTAAAAATATGCACTCACAACCACATTACATAACTTGTGATAAACTATAATCCTATTGTAATGCCATGTTCCACTACAACCTTTTTTTGTAAATCTTCCGCCTCCAGTTACGAGCTGAATTATAAAATATTTAATACAAAATTTTAGGAATGAATTGACCAAATTGTAAGTAATTCAATTTCAATTACTCTGTGAATTACTAAAAGCACAATATGGTCTTTAATTTTTAACGGGTTTTAGTCCGCGCTAAATTTGGTTAATGTTTTTTCAAATTTTTTAAAACACAATTTTCCAGCAAACAAAAATCAGTAAATCAAAACAACAATAAAAATGAGAAGAACCATAAAATTGAATCACAAAGGTGCTATTCCTAAAGGGTGGTCCAACCAAAGCGTACGATGATTATTGTAAATAAAACAAAAAGTTTTCAGAGGATAAGGATCTGTGACAATTATTCATGAAACAAAGTATCAGCCGTCGGTCCATACTTTAATGATTCTGAGACATAAAAGAGGTTCAATGTCGTTAATATGCCGAACTATCTCATCCTTTAGCTCTTGTTCTTGGGTTATTAACGTGCACTTTTTCTTTTAAATATCACCAAAGTAGTCCAATGGTGTCAAATCACATGATCGTGGCGGCCAATTAACATTGTTACGACATGAGATAACATGGCCATTGAATTTCTCGCACAAAGAAGCCATTGTTCCGTTTGCTATGGCACCATTATGCTGGAACCCCATATCTTCCATGTCTACATCCTCAATTTTTGACCACACGAAGTCCATTGCCATCTCGCGATAGCGAACACCATTCACCATTCATTTTCAAAGAATTACGGCTCTATACGCCGCCAGCCCATAAACTGCAGAAAACAGTCACTCTTTGTGGATGCATCGGCTTTTCAGCAACTACTCGTGGATTCTCATTTGCCTAAATGCGTCACTTCTGCTTATTAACGAGTCCACTGAGGTGAAAGAATGCCTCTTCGCTGAAGATGATTTTATTTGTAAAGTCGCCATTCATTTCTGTCTGTTCAACAAATCATTCGCCGTTTTGACGACACTTGAAATTGTCAGTAGACTTCAGCTCTTGAGTGAATTGAACCTTGTAATCGTGTAAATTCAAATATTTATTCAAAATTCGCATCAGTGATGTTCGTGAGATGTTCAATTATTGGGCACGACGACAAGTAGAGGTTGACGGCTCTTCCGCCACACTATAGCAAACAACAGCAATGTTTTCAGCAGAACGAACTGGGCGAATATGCACACGTGTTTCCACATTTCCTAAAGACTCGGCTTGCCTAAGTTTGTGCACAATTTTCCCGATTATGTACGCATAGTTTTGCTGACCAAAAAAATCACGAAGTGCGAGAAATGCATTTTGATTTGAACTACCATTTTTGTAAAAGGCTTCAACAAAATGAACGCGCTGCTCAATTGCTTACCTCTCCATGGTTGAATTTGTCAAACACTGAAACAAAGAATTGTTAAATTAAGTTGGGCAAAAAACTTGACGTTAAGGTTTGACCCACATTGAACATCGTACATTATGGTAGGGCCACCCTTTAAAGTTATTTAAACAGCAATAAAAGTAATTCAAAGCCTCAAGCGAACATGCTAAAACACATTACAATGACTACGCTTTGAGGAATCATAGAATTTGGATGAGATTCTATAACACTGTCTAGTAGTGGCCAAGAGGTGTGTAACACAACGGTATCTGCTTTTTGAAGCTAAGTGAGCTGTACGCAGACAGCTGTCTAGCGAACCATCTATTAGACTTAACTTGAACAAAGTCTTGAATGATTGTCAATGACAAGAATCCTTGGGACCATCGGGTAATATTAATACAGCAATTTTAACGTTGCTTCTAGTTTTATTGGTGTTATTGCCTAGTGTATTGTTACGACAAATTAATTCGCTTAAAAATGTACACATTTAGAGTCATAAACTTTATTATGGAAGTAAAGGCTACAATCACCCTGGCAATTCTGTATTTATTTGAACACAGTCGGATATATAATTGAAATTCGTAACGGAAATTTAATAGTATGAGTAGGTTGTGGAATTTACTAGAATATTCGAAACTAATGTTAACTTACTGTATAAGGCACCGCATAAAGTCGTGCTAGGGCTATAATAAAAGTGTTAAGTAAATTTGTGTTTTAAATGAAAGTTAAATTAGTTGGATAATGTATGCAGAGTTAATTGTGGATATAAAAACTGAATAAAAGAAAACAGCAAATTCGCTTTATTTATTTTATTATACGCAATTGAAAAAATAACTCACACGTTTTAAAAAAGTTAAAACGTAACAGTGTGTGTTAGCCTTAATATTTTACCTCTGCAAAAATTTATTTGCCTATTTTGTTTTCAAAAATATTTTTCTTTTTTTTTTGTACAAATGAAATAATTTGAAAATAAAATTTTATTTAATTTCCCCATACGCTACTCTATCATTTGATGAGTGAAAAATAAATGTTTTGAAATTTATTTTCTCATTCTATTATTTGAACAATGTTTTCCACAAGCAAAGCAAATTTGCCCAAACAAGCCCACTGCCATTCAACAACTGCTCACATTAAAAGAATTTTCAAACCCAATAACTTTAAAATTAAATACTCTTTAGCATACATTTAGGTAAAGCAGTGAGTATGGTAACTGCCTGTATGATGACCAATGGGGCGGCGTATATTTTGGTTAGGATTTTTTAAAAGAATATTTTACTAATATGGACTATAAATAAAACCGTTGTGGGAATTGTTGAAACGGATATGTTGCATGCATAGCTAGACGAACACAAATGGTACAATTGTTTTATGAAAAATTAATTATATGTAAATAAACCCAGAAGTAGTACAAAAATAGAAAAAAGCAACTTTATAAATATTAAATATCATTAACAAAAATAAAAGAGAGAGATTTCATGTAAAATATTTTATTTAAAATAAAATTAATTTCAAAAATATGCTCGTTCGTATGAAATAAAATATAAAATTTAAATTAACTGTGTTAAGCCTAAGAATATGTTACGGTTAATTTAGAATGGAGAAAAAAATATATGAAAATTACATACTATATGTTGAGTATAAATTAAAATATTTATTAAAAAAAATATTTTTTTCCCCAAATACTTTTATAATCAAACCTGTTGAAGAGCATCAATTAGGGTTTTAAGGCAACTTGTTGACTTTTACTATCTAAATGGTCTGCCAAATAATTTTTTTTTTTTAGAAAATGCTATAAAAAAAACTACTGAATATTTTCCCAAATTTCTTTTTTTATTTGAAAGTACAATCCTTCCAGCTGCCTTGGCTGGCCATGCAGTAGACTACACGATCGGTCCAATTTTTAAGCACATTATCGATTGTGTGCAGCTGTATTTCACCAATGGCTTCACGAATATTGTCCTTTAAAGCGTCAATTGTCTCTGGCTTGTTGGCGTAACACATATCTTTGACGGCACCACACAAATAATAATCCAACGGTGTCAAATCGCAGCTCCGAGGTGGCCAAACGACATTAGCTCTGCGGCTGATAATGCGAACTTCAAAAACAGGGTGCAAAACATCGAGTGTAGCTTCGGCTGTGTGGCACGTAGCGTCGTCTTGTTGAAACCAAATGTTGCTAATATCCTCCTCTTCAATTTTTGTGAACAAAAATTCGTTCAGCTTGGCCTGATAACGATCGCCATTGACTGTAACGTCCACTCCTTGCTCATTTTCGAAGAAAAAAGCCCCAATTATGCTTCTGGACCGAAATCCGCACCAAACAGTGACTCGTCTTGGGTGTATCGGCTTTTCAAGATATTCGTGCGAGTTTTCTGTCATTACCATGATTTTCAAAGTAATGTCGCAATATTTCCCAGCGTTGTTCAAGCGTATATACAACCGTATTCGTTCAGCGGAAGGATAAAACTAATTGTCAAATCAGAGGTGGCTAAACGACATCAGCTCTGCAGTTTTTTTTTATTTGTCCAAAAATTCTCCATTGTATTGTAATTAGGACTTTACGGCTGTCACTAATTTACCTAAAATTTCTATTGCTAATAATCGTTTTTGCATACAACATTAAGGAATTTTGTTTAACAACGGTTTAACAAGCTTTTTTAATTTTTTTTTTTTTTTTTTTTTGCATATGGCGGTAACTCTAACAAGAGTCAACTTTAGTGTGTGACTTTGAATAGGGACCATTCTTTTTAATATTTTAAGTCAACAATACAATTCTATTAAATTAATGCTTTAAATAAAATACGATAAAAGCATTCTATCCTATTCGCGTTTGTTTTTTAATATTTATTTTTCATATTATTTTATTTAAAACATTAATTAAGTTAATTAACAGTCTTGTGATTAATTTAAATGGGCCATTGATATAAAAGCTATAATTAATACTCTTGTTTTAATTTCATTAAAAAATAAAATAATGAATTTTTAAAAAAAATAACACCATCTACAGGGAAACGGAGGAGTAAAAATAATTTTAATACATATGTATAAAAAAGAAATTTAATTAATTAAAAATTATAAAAAAAAAAAACATAAACCAAAAAGTTTACTTATGTTATAAAGTACCTTAGTATTTTTAGTCCTTTTTATACCATTAAAAAATCGTATAAATAAGCAAAAGACAATTAAAAGAAATTCCAAAATATTGGATGCATTTCTTTAAAATGCTGGAATTTTGGTCAATTTATTTATTGTATTGACCTTCGCTAGCTATGACATTTTTTACACTTTCTGGCAACATATAGATTCCGCGCTTAAGGAATGGCTTACTGAAATAAAGCGAAACAAATAGCAGTTCGATGGGAAAAATTCTGAACTTTAAGGCAGAGATGCGAAAGTTTCCAAACACTGTTTTCTAAATAGTTTCTAATTGGTCTTGCCCAGGTAGAAGATATAACGTATCCTGAATTTAGTGTTGCTGCGCATTATCTTACATATTTCAATTTTTAGCATTAGTCCCGTCTTTGCAACTCAACTCCTCAGAAATTGAAGCTTAGCAAACGTATAAATGTGAATGTGTGTTAAAAGACAAATATCGTTGTCAAATTCTATAGTTCAAAGTCATTAAGTTTGCGCCTTATGCCTATGCCTAGCTGTTTTTGGATAGGGTTACAGATTCCCTGACCCAATCTTACAGTTTTTGAGATTGTACTCCTGAGTTAGAGAAACTTGTTAATTCTAAGTAATCTGCTTATTATATTTATTTTTTTTTTCGTTTAAGTCCAGCGCTCATAGGATGACCCCTATTTATGCAGTGCGTTGTGCAGGTGCTAAGAAAATAGGTTGTGGGAAGGAGGAAAGACGGAGTAGAGTTTGTGGAAGTTGGGTTTAAATTTACCTATATCGTAAGTGGCAAGAAAAACTTTCGCAGGAAGACTATTCCACAAACGAACGGAGCATCCAAAAAACGAGTTTTCTCTCTCTAATGAATTGATAGAGTTGGCTACCTTACCGTCATTAATAAGCACCTTCGCGCTCTTCTGTACGCCGTCGAGAAGCCTCAAAATAGACTTTAAATCACCGGCCATACATAGAGGGCAGATTGATATTGAAGCTACCTAAGTAGAAAAAAACATTTTTTTCAAAAACCATTCATTTATCAACATAGTCTCCTTTTAGCTCAATACACTTAGTAAGACGATTTTCTAACTTTTTTATTCCATCTGAATAATACGATTTTGGGAACTTCTCAAAATACGCATTAGTTTCGGTAATCACTTCTTCGTTTGAGACGAATCTTTTCCTGCGAGCCATTTTTTCAAGTTTGGAAACAGAAAAAAGTCACTAGGGGCTAAATCTGGACTATAAAGTGTATGATTAACCAGTTCGAAGTGGATTTTTCGTAGTTTTAGCATCGTATCTAATGCTGTGTGAACCGGTGCGTTGTCTTGAAGAAAGAGCACTTGTTTCTTGTTTAAATGTAGTCGTTTTTCCTTGATTGCATCAACCAATAGATCCAATAATGCACGATAATACTCTCCTGTGATTGTGGATCCCTTTTCAAGATAATCGATGTGCAATATTCCGTGTGCATCCCAAAATACAGTGGCCATAACCTTGACAGCCGATTTCACTGTCTTCGCTTTCTTCGGAGCACTTCCACCAGTTTCCACCCATTGCTTCGATTGATCTTTGTTTTCAGGTGTGTAGTGGTGGACCCACGTTTCATCAACAGTTATTAATCTACGCCAAATCAGCAGGATTATGCTTTATCATGTCCAAACACCGCTGTGAAGTGATCTGTCGAACCCGTTTTTGTTCAACACTGAGCAAACGCAGCACCCATCTTGCCGATAGCTTTTTCATATGCAAATGTTTATGCCAAATGTTGAACACACGTTCATATGATATGTTTACCATTTCAGCAATCTCACGGATTTTGACCCGGCGATCATTCATAGCGATATCGAGGATTTTCTTGATATTTTCTTGGCCTTCCTGTTGATGGTATTGTTGCAGTGCTTGTTCGGCCCCGTTTAAGTTCAGCAATCCAATATTTTACTATATAATCTGACGGAGCAGATTCACCGTAATGTTTATCAAGTTTTTCTTTTGTCTCTTTCGCCGTTTTGCCTTTCAAATACTCGTAATAGTGTTTAATCACTATACGAAATTCACTTTTGTCCATTTTCCAAGAAACAGAAAAGTTGCTTACTTCAAACGACTACAACAAATAAATTAATCGATGAATTTAGCTAAAATTTTAACAGCTGACGTTTGACAGATCGTAATTTCTAAGAAAAAAAGTTTTTGTGTTTGTGCTGCCATCTAGCGCTAGATAGCTTCAATGTCAATCCGCCCTCGTAATTGGGGTTTCCTTTTTAATTTACATTTTAATCCTTCTTGTCTTTAAATAGAGCATAAGATGTGCCCTTTAATTTAATCCCTTTTTTCGTTTTATATTAAGATTTTTTTTTTAAATTTTTTATTACAATTGTACTCGCACTGACATGTGTCGGTAAGTTCGTACGTGTGTGTATGAATGTTTTTCCCCATTGAATAAATAAAACAATTAAATATTTAAATGAGCTTTTGTTGAACTTTTACCCTAATTGACCATTATTCATTTAAATTATTTTTATGGGTTTCAATGCGATTTTGCTTTTTTTTCTTAAATACGCCCTACAAGTTTTACATGACGCCCGCTCGCTCTTTAGCAGTAGTTTTTTCATGGAATAAATGTTTTACCACAATTGCTGGCAAATGGTTTTTAAATAAAAATCATTATAAAAAAATAAAACAATTATTTTGAAAATGTTAATTAAAACCCCAAAACAACAATTGGAAATTTTATTAAAAACAAAAATAATATAAAAATGTCGGCCACGATAAAAGCAAACGTTTTACAAATTAATTAAAATTATATTGAGTTAAAAAAATAAAAATTAAAAAAAATATATTGAAAATTAACAAATAAATCATAGCCTACTTAAAGGCTTAAGAAGAAGTTAAAAAAAAGAAATTCCCTTGATATATTAAATTAATTAAAAATAATGCCAATGAAAATAAAACATTGAATACAATTTTTAAAAACACTAACACTTTAGAATATTTTGGACGTTTTGTTTTTAAATGTCAGCATACTTTTTGTGCGATTTTTCTCTCTTTTTCTTCTTATCACTTTTCAACTTTTTCGCTTTACACACAGTCTGAGTCGTTAAAGGCAAAGCAGCATAATTTAAACACAATTTATTAACGCTGCATATTTTAAGGATGTTAATTAAACACCAAAATAAAAATTCCATTGCATAATTTAAGGAGTATAACGTGAAATGTCAAAAACATGTACAACTTTGTTAAAATACCATTTAAAAGGGCTTATAATTCTTTTTCCTTTTTTTTTCGCAATTTTAGGTTTCAATTCTACTTTGGCCTTTGAAAGAAAAGTTAATGAAAAAGTGTGTAATTATTAAAATAAAAAAATAAGAAAAGAAGAAAAACTATAAAAGGTCCTCTTGAATACTGAAAACCATACACCACAATTTTATTGGCTGTTGTTACTAAGAAAGTGAATTTGCCCTAAAGTATGCTACATATATTCATTTAAGATAAATACTGAAACAATTATTAACCTTATTTATTTGACAACATTATTTACAAAACTGACATATATTTGTTGTTATTTTATCGCATAACTATCACTTTTCATTTCTTAAAAGCAATATAATATTTATTTATTTTTAATAGTTTGTTTACCTAAAAGTATGCTTTCAGAAGTGACAACCAATTATATATGCCATAAGTATGCATTATAAATGTCTATTCATTATTAGTCATTTGACATGAATAACAAACGTTTATAAATTTATATTATTTTATTAATATCACTAATTTATTACCTAAAAGTATGCTACATTAGCCATTTTATACTTATGCTTTAAAATATGGGTTAAAAATTTATTATAAATAACAGTGGATCTTATAATATAGACCAATGTGTTGGAAATTAATAATGTAAAAATTATTTATATATAAATGTATGTACATAACACTTAGACCTCATTTTACGCCGTTATTATATTTTTGAATATGTATTGAAAAATATTAAAATTCAAAAATAGAATTATACTTAAAACAGTCTTTAAAACAGTAACAAAATTTTTTAAATCACTTTGTGGACCTGAAAAGAGTTCTCTAATTGCTGCAATATGCTTAATTTTTTACTTAACCTCATTAGTTGAACGGTCTAGGTATACTATTTCGTTCTTGATAAATTTTTTGCTCTACCGATTTGATGATTAAACTTTTAATTTAATGTTACAATGAATTTGCCAAAAGTTACGCTAGCTTTTGAGACAATCGGTATCTTTAATTTTGTCAGATTACAATTTTAATTAGATATTGACATACTGTGATATTCAAGCAATATTTATTTTTGCTATCTTTCCGGCTTTCTTGAAAGAGCTTTTTTTGCACCTACTGTAGCCAACTTGCTTTATGTACATCAAATAATGTTTTTGCAGTTCGTAATTTCATCGCTGTTAAACTTTGTAATTTGTCGGCTAATGTTATTTTCAGCGGTCTTTTGTGTACTGTGAGCGTTTGGTCTACTACACTTCCTCGACTAGAATAGGGTCTCCCTATAATAACCTTTCTGATTTCAATACTCTGACGAATTTTAGTATATCGGTTGGAGCCACTAGTGATAGCTCTCATCTTTCTATCTGATAGCCGCCATATAATTACCAATTGTGTGCTCCGGCGATTCAGTTTTTTTCCCATAAAATCTGCACGTTATACCTGGGTGGCGTGGTGTAGTGGTTAGAGGGCATGCATAACAACACAAACAATTCATGTTCGAGCCCCAGCATCTACTAAGCTTGAAAGAAAATCAAATCGATTAAAGAAACTGAAACAAAGCAATGGGTGCTTTGTGGAAAGTCAATATGCTCCCTAAACGAGTGACGGAGAAAAAAATAAAATAAAAAAACTCTATTCTATTCAAATGCTCATTGAGTCTGTAACGCGCGCTTAAAAGACCGGTTACTAGAATAAAATTTTTGTATAACGTAGTTGCCTACAAAAGTCTGAATCTCTTAAGTTCGTTCCGCATTGGAAGAGTATATGCCACTCTTCGCTAAGCAGGCTCCTCTTTATTTTTCTTCTTACGTTACAAAAGGATTCTCGCCTCACCAGTGGTGTGGAAACTGCCTTTCTGTTTCAGTTCACTCAGACAGCTCCGTAATAACTTTGTGTCAACTTTATATGAGCTAAGTCCCTAAATGAACGCTTGAATATCAGATAGTATGGCTACGTCCTGTCCAAATTGAATTGTGTACATCTTTTTATGGCGTGAACTTCTGCTTCAAAAATATTAGCGAGTTTCTTCATGGGCTTAAAGTATTTAGTCATAGGCCAAAATACCTTTGCTCCCAAACTACTTTTGGTTTTTGAGCCATACATAAACCACAAAAAGGTCCAATTCTTGAAAGAAAAAATAGTCTCCAGACCGCCCCCATTACTTATTATTATCATAATTCTGCCTTTCTAATGAACACCAGCAGATGTGTCGAACAAAATATAGACCGGAAAATGTACAATTGATCGCATGGGTCGCAGTGTCGTGCAATAGTGTCTGGTAAAGAATTTTGATAGTGATAAGTAATAAGTGTAAATTAGGCGGTCTGGAGGATATTTTCTCTTTCAGGAATAGGACCATTTTGACGTATATGGCAGCAAGTGAGATCTTATATCTACCTAAACATATCCATCTTAAGCTATTAAGAACCCTACATTCACACAATATGTGTTCCGCTGTCTCCGATGTCTGTGAGCTTATTCAACAAACATTCACATTTGTGACCTTTTCACATGCGCTCTTAGTCCAGTGGCTCGTAAGAAACTTTGTAAGGAATTTCATGTTCGGCCTGCCATACTCAGAACGGCATCCAAAATGTGGACTGATCGCCGTCCTAGAGTCGCGAAGTCCCCTTTGAGCATTCCAGTATTCCAAGCATCTATAATTTCCCAGTTCTTAATTAGATTAATAATAGTAGTAAGTGGTGCTGCACAATATAGACCAATATAGAGTATCAGGGAACCTTTACTAGCCAATGATGCATCCGTTGTTTTATTACCATCTATTCTGCAGTGTACAGGTACCCAAAACAACTGGACCTCATTTCTAAGCGAATGCCTTTGCAACGCATCGTAGTGATATTCGACCATTTTAATATTAATAGTCGTATTCTGAAGCCCATCGTCCAGTTTGATCTCCGCGGATATGGCAATATCCATAATCTCAGCCTGAAAGACTCTCAGCGACAGGTTTGGTTGGATTTATGAAACACAGTACCGACGCAGTCATTAATATTGGAGGCATCAGTATATCAGATTAGATCAAACACACTTCGATCTAAGACCCCATTAGACTATAAATCCCGGTCCGGGAATACAACCCTGAATCTTCTGTCAAAGCATAGATCCAAGGGTACAACATCTAGGACCGATGAGGTTCTTCGACCACCCTGTCTGGAATGGACAGGCTTTCCGACGCATCTTGTGATCCCTTTGCGAAAAACTTTGCTGCCGAATGTACCGCTATAGTAAGGCTAGGCGAGATACCTGCCTACCAACCAGAAGGTTCAATACCAGGCCAGTCCTTGTAAAAAGTAAAACGCTTTTTCACAGTGGTAGTACTTCATAACATTAGCTAAAACTTCTCTAATGCATTTTCCGATCAGGGCGGGCGTTAAAAGTGGAGGTTCCTTTTAATGGGTCTAAAAATAGAATCGGGTGCAGCTCATTAACTGAGAGAAGACCCCGTGTACCTGCATGGAATGTTATGGGAGTTATTATTTTATGCCGCCACGTTCGTCACATTGATATGAAGCGGTGTCTAACCAATCACAGCCTCCAATACCGCTGTTGGATACGTTCTTATTGTCCCAGTTATATCGAGACAGGGGAGTCTCTGCACCACATGATCTGTCTTGCCTGATGGAGCCAGAAAGGCACTCAACAAACTCATACTACTTAGTTTAGTTATTGTCCTAAATGATATCTTAGTTACATTATTTTAGTTTTTTCCCCCATTTCGTTCCCTTTCGATCAAAATCCAATCATTTGTTCCATTTTTTTTTTTAGCTGTATATAGTCTTCAAACAAACACACATCCATTTTTATATAGTATACGTATACAGATAGCTTTTACCCAGTGTGATTTCTGCAATTCGCGTTTTTTGACTGATGAAGATAGATAACAAAGCTTTAATAGCTGTCGTTCTCCACTTCTCCACGCCCACTTATCCAATCTCGCCCAGTTTCTGGCTGATGGTGTATTGTTCACGACGTTGCTTTAACTACTATTGTCGTTTTCAATATATACAAAAATCAATATTCAGTTCGTATGGGAGACACCACGCCTACCTGTCAAATTCCGCCCACTTTTTGCTTGATGATTTGAATTAAATATGAAGTCATCCAAACCAAATATAGGGTCCGATATCTAACGTTTTTTTTCAACTAGTGCTTATTTCGTGAATGGTAACACTGAGCTCATGTCTGATTTGACAGATAAGTAGTTTTATCCTTCCGCTGAACGAATATGGTTGTGTATACGCTTCGCTAAGTCGGCTTGCGATCGACTTACAGTAGATGCCGATTTTGCCAAAAAAAAGTCATCTTTTCAGATGAAGCTCATTTTGATCTTGACGGGTATGTAAACAAGTAAAATTGTCGCATTTGGGGCACAGAAAATCTGCACTCATACATTGAAAAGCCGATGCACCCTAGACGAGTCATTGTTTGGTGCGGATTTTGGTCCAGAGGCATAATTGGGCCATTTTTCTTCGAAAATGAGCAAGGATTGGCTGTTACAATCAATGGCAATCGTTATCTGGCCATGTTGAACGAATTCAAAAAAATTAAAAAAAAAGTTCTCAGAGAAAACAAGTGTATGCTACTGAAGAAGAGAACAATATAAAAATAAAAATATTTACGAACTGTTTTGTTGTAATTAGGTTATATATATAATAGGGGTGTCAAGTGGCGAGGAGTATGCGTTAGGTATGAACATATAAAAAAGTCATCATAATTTAAAACAAAAGTTTTAAGCCCTTCTCTTACGTATTTTAGGCTTCTTAATAGCAAAATCTTTTCTAATCTAAAAATTTTTCATTTCAATTTATTTAAAATTATTGCCAAAATTATTTCAAAACAGATTCATCTGGTTTTATATATTATAAGTCGACTCTAACGCCAAAAGTATACTTTATTTTACTTTCACTTTGCCTATTAATTTGTTCACTTAAAGTATACTTTATTTAAAATTTGTATTTTAAAAAGAATGAAATTAAAGTTGAATTATTTGTGAATTTTATTGTTCTTGAGCTAAAATTGTATCGCTTTTCCCAGATTTTATTTCATTTAATAATTTTTTTTTATTTATTTCCACCTTTATTGGCATCTTTAATATTAAAAATTTTTCTCTCATTTCCTCTACTATAAGTCTATACATAAACTGAATGTGTATATTTGCGTTTGTATATGTGATTAAAAGTATTATATTTTGTATATACGTATGTATGTATGTATGTATGTATATGAAAATGTCATTATATTAATTGACATTTGTGCTACTTTCATTCTGACTTATAAATATGTGAAGAGTATAAGAGTATTTCTATACAGATTCTCTGACAGCCAGAATAAATGAAATGAATGAACAAGCGAACGTACAAGCGACACTTTGATAAAGTATTTTAAGCCTTGAAATTTATGTATAAAAATACTGGAAAAAAATTGATTTTGACATTAAGAAACAGTGGCACGAAAAAGGGCAATCATAAGAGAAATAAATATAAGAAAGGTTGAACTGTAAATAAAAATTTAAGAAAAGTGACAAAAAACATGCTAATAAATCTTATTTATATTTTGATTATCCTCAAAGGTAGGCTACAAAAAATATGCCTGAAACTTGTTTATGGAATAAAATCCTAGTGAGTAAATAAACGCCTAATTATATGCTTCAAACACTTTTAAACTAAAATCCTCTTATACGGAAATAAAAAGCAATATGGCATCACACAGCCATTACAGCCAACAGAGCTTAAGTCCATTTAAAATAATTTAGTACTCGAAACAGTGACTGCTGAAAAAGATGTTAGAAAAATCAGTAATTAAAAACAAAAAAAAGAACTCTTTTCCCAAAATTATGCTAACAATTAAAATATCTTTTTAAGTCTAAAAGCGTTCTAATAATATACGTTTCAGAAATAAATATAAAATCATACAAAAATTTTTAAATATCTGCGTTGATTTTTTAGCAACTTTCTTTTCGGTAACACTGTTTTTAGCAGCTCAGCTGTTACTGTCAAACATGCTCAGTTGCAAAGGAACAACGCTTGCATATTATTGAATTTTTTATCATAATTCATGCTCGGTTAAGAAAGTGCACCGTGCTCTTCTTCCATTTTATGGTCAGTCTAGGCGACCTTCTAAGTATACATGAACAAGCAAAATTGCCGTATATGGTGTGAAGAGCAGCCAGAAACATTGCAAAACTGCCAATGCATCCCGAAAAATGCACTGTTTAGTGTGGATTATGGGCCGGTGGCATCATTTTTCCAAAACAGCGAAGGCAGGAACGTTACTGTTAATGGCCAGTGCTACCGTGCGATGATAACAAATATTTTTTTTTGCCCACAATGGAAGTGTTGGACTTGGCTGACAAATCGGCCTGCCCTACTATTCAAGCTATTGGGAAAAAATGTTCAATAGTGAACGCTAACAATTCAAACTTTTTAGTGAAGGTAAAGCTCTAAAAATCTGGAGTCCTTACTTGGTGTAGTTACGAGCAGAATGAAAAAGCGCCTGTTAGTGACATTTTTATTAAATCCATGGTATCAACAAGTCAGTGCCACATGCCACACAGTAAGTGAAACAATGGCCCAATTGAGAGGCAAGTTCAGTGAACAGTTTATTTCATGTTTGGGGCCGTCCATTGGCCGCCTAGATCGCGCGATTTAATGTCTTTAGACCTTTTTTGTGGGGCTATGTTAACCCCGCAACAGCTGACGTACTGGAAGCCAATACTTAAGAGTTTATTCGTGAGATACCGGCCGATATGTTGGAGAGAGTATGCCCAAATTGGATCCAGCTTATGAACCATTTGAGGCGTAACAACGAACAATATTTACATGCAATCATCTTTATACATTGAATTATATAGATCGTTCTATCGACTATAAAGATTTTATATATTTCTTGTTATTTTATGTTTTTTTTTTTTTGTTTTTGTTTTTAATCAAACCCGAAAGTTCTTAAAAAATCACTTTTTACTTAAACAAATTGTGTTTTCAAAGGCTAAAATATGTGTATCCCCATCTATAAGAAGCCTTGTGCCTCAACACATCTCGTAAACATTACCCTATCCTCTGCAATTGTTCTTATTTCTACCCAGGATTCGCCAATTGTCCTTAATTTCGCTTCAATTGGTCTTTTTCAAGTATAAGCTAGACGTCTTCTTTTTCGATTGCCTTGAGGATTACATTCTATTCCACTTCTTGTGATGTCATTATGTAGTCATTTTCGTCTTTTAATTTCTGTGTTCTAAGGTTGCTATGGTTGGATATTGTTGGAAATAACCCTTAGCCAAAATATTTGCGTGATGGACATTACACTTTTGTGCTAATTGTGCTAAATTTAACACGCTGTGAAAATGTTGAGTTTCATACAGGTCTTAGTCGGCTAAATGTTTGAAGCGCTCCACCAATTTTTGAAATTATACTTTCAAGAATTGTGAAAGAGATTTAGTTGCGGCAATATTAATTTTTAGATCCGCTGATTCAGTTGCTTTTGTTATCTTACTAAGATTCGCATCCATGCCTGATGAACTATGTTTCAAAAGCATATATGGCCATAGTCACACTGAAGCGCACATGTTTAATCTGCTCCCTCTTACTGTACACCTGAACGAAAACAAAAATATTAAACAGGAAATAACAAATAAACAACAATTTCATTTAGTTTTTTAAAGCTTTGAATGAAAGCACATGTATAGTTATGTGAAAAATAATAGGGACATTTTGCGGTTTTTGCTTAAAAACCTAGAGGAAAATGTACTACAACTGAGAAACGGTACAAACTTTTTTTGTCGTCCAAATTCAAGCAGAAAATTTATAAGATCTTTTCGATAAATGTTTGAAAATAAAAACAGAGCTGGATTTTTAGCTATTGTTATAAAGTGCCCACATTATTTTTCACAATAATTTCATATAAATTTGATAAAAACATCATAGTGACATGTCGCTCAAATACACCACTGGGTTAATTTGTGCGAAGAGGTCGATACAGTCGATACTTGTATTGCTTTTTTTTTGCTTTGAACTCGAAAGTTAAAAGTTGGTTGTTGAATAATAACTGACACAACGGTATCATTATCAGACATTTAAAATTATAAAATCATCGTTGTCTTCCGTACTTTGATCCTTGGCCCAATTTTCAAAGTCAGCAATGCTAATGTCAACATTTTCACCCATCTTCAAGTATGTAAAGGGTCCGCCATCTAACTTTTTTTCGACTAGTGCTTATTTCATGTCTGATTTGACATATAATTAGTTTTATCCTTCCGCTGAACGAATATGGTTGTGTATACATTTGAACTTCACTTCGCTAAGTGGGCCTGCAATCGACTTAGAGAAGATGCCGATTTTACCAAAAAAATCATATTTTCAGATGAAGCTCATTTTGATCTTGGCGGGTATGTAAACAAGCAAAATTGCTGCATTTGGGGCACAGAAAACCCCCACGCATACATAGAAAAGCCGATACACCCAAGACGAGTGTCTGTTTGGTGCGGATTTTGGTTCAGAGACATAATTGGGCCATTTTTCTTCGAAAATGAGCAAGGAGTGGCCGTTACAGTCAATGGCGATCGTTATCGGGCCATGTTGAACGAATTTTTGTTCACACTTTATATCGTTGGCTTAAAAAAAAATCATATGCTCTGAAAAGTTTACTTTGAAAAGTTTACTTTGAAATTCGGTTAACTTAGCTGAGCCATTAACTTTTACGGGAGTTAATTTTTTCAAGATTCTACTGTATAATGACCTAATTTTAAAAGGTTTTTCTAAATCAAAAAACACTAGTATAGTGGCGATAGCCATTCTACGGATTGTTCAACAAAGACACGCAGGCTATTATATGATCTATATTCGGTAGCTGGTATTATCTCTTCTGATGTCCTGTTTGCAATTATAAAATCTATGACCTTTGTGAGTATAAAGAATATTAAAGCCTGATATTATACTACAAAATTTATTTTTTCAATTTCCGAAAATTATGCTTTCTAATAATAACACCTTGATCAATAAGTTCCCGGAATAACCACCGTGTGGCAATTCCATCGCTCCGATTTGATTTTTTTTTTTTTTTTTTTTTTTTTTTTTTTTTGTTAAGTTGGTACATCTATTGTAGATATTCTCGCTAAATCTTAGCGTCATAGCTTGACATTTGCAAAAGCTACTTAGCCAAGACTACATCTATCTCTATGTGTGTTGATGATTTTTTACAATTTTAGAAATGGATTTAAATCTGCAACAACGAACTTGTAATTATTAAATTTTGCGTTAAAAAGGATTTAATGATGTGCGTTGGAAATGTTGGCAAAGTGTTACGGCAACGATTCTCTAAAGAAAACGGTCACATACCAGTATCACGAGCGGTTCAAAAGTGCTCGAGAGTCAATCGAAGATAATGAGTAATGCAGTTTTCGACATCGAAAACCAACGAAAACATTGATAAAGTAAAAGAAATGTTGGTTAATAACCGCAAATTAACCATCAGAGAGATATCGGAGGACTTGAATATTGCCTATAGATCCGTCCAAGACATTTTGGTTTCCGTCGTGTAGCAGCAAAATATTATTGCCCAAATACCTCAATTTCATGCAAGACCTGACTTGCGAGGCTGAATCATATCCCTAATTCATCAAAAGGATCATTACTGGAGACAACACGTGGGTTTATGAGTACGACATGCAATCCAGACATCAGACAAGTGAATGGCATTCACCAAATGAGGCAGATTACAATGGTGTAGTGCATTATGAATTTTTACCTGAAGGTCAGACAGTAAACAAAGAGTATTATTTGTGCGTTATGAGATGTTTGCGTGACGCAATTTGCCGAAAGAGACCGGAATTGTGGCCAGAAACTCGTGGATTTTAGCACCATGATTATTCATCATTATTCGAATTTTTTTGACAAAAAATGCAACAAATACCATCCAACATCCACCGAATTCACCTGATTTGGCTCCCTGTGACTTAGTTCTGTTCAATCGATTTAAAAAATCATTATGGGGAACGTGCTTCAGCCGAGAGGATATAATGGAAAAATCGCAGAAAGCCCTGATGGACATACCGGAAACCGAATATAAAAATGCTTTGACGATTGGATCAAGCGCTGCATAAATGTGTTGCAGTCAATGGGAATTACTTTGAAGAGATATAAAAAAGAGGGTATGAGATATTTCCGGAACTTTCCAAACTATAGGCAATTAGGTTTATAAAGGGGCTGCTTTACCTACTTGTTATCGTTAGCGTTCTGCTGTCATAAAATAAAGTCTTACTTAAGCAGAAATAGAAGCCGAATATTTAGCTGTTGTATTAAGATAAACTGTATAAAAGGCTGTAAACAACAACAAAGTGTTGTTTATTTTATTTTGACGCAATTTAGACGAACTCAAACGTTTTAGTTTAATAATATAATATTTTAATTAGTAGTAAAATAAAAGTATGGTTTTTCAAAATTTTGAAAAGGTTTTCCGGGGATTAGATAAGTATGGCTCTAAGATAATATATACGTCGATTCTGAAATAATTTTTGACAATAAATTAGATTAAAAATTGTTAAGGTAATAAGTTATTTGTATAACAACTATACTTATAAGGCAAAATGGTCGTGTAACTAACTTTACAATTCTAAGCACATACAGAACTCTCTTTTTGAACTTTCCTGTAAAGTTAAGTGCACATAGTTAAATTATTTTCTATCAAAATTTTTGAAATATGCCCTTTTGTACTTGCAAAATGCTTTATTTTTCTACTATTTATTTAATATTTTTTTAGTTTGTGGCGATTAGCTGAAAAGTTTCTTTTCTAAAAATTAACTTTACAGCCAATATTAGCAAAATTTCGCTTAAAGTTAATATCTGTTTTAGAAGTTAAAATTTTAAAAGCTAAAACAAAATAGAAACTCCAAAATGACTTTTCGCCTAAAATAAAAAAAATGCTGAAATACAGACTACAGAGACTAAAACTGCATAATTTGTGTAGTGAATTGTTTTAAATTTAGTATGGAAAAATGACTAACAGGACAAAATTGTACATCAAGACAGAAATTATTTACATAAAATGGAATGAAATTTAAATATTTGAAGTAAAAGAATGGTTTAGAATATACTTTAGTTAATTAATAACGAATTATAAAGTCAAATTTTTCATTAATAAAATACAAAATATTCAAGTCAAACTATATACATATTGTTACGTTTTAACCTTTATAAAACGCTTGAGTTATTTTAAATTGATTAAAAGGTATCAAATGCAATGTTTTAAACATTTTTTTTTCAACAATTAACTTTGTACAGTATCTTATTTAAGTTCCACTTAAAACACAAATTACTCAAGATATTTACGTTCGCCTTAGCATGACTTTACTCTTTGACTGTTAAATTACGACTGACTGACTAATGACTAAGCACAATGCGTGTAATTTCGAATATTACGTAAATTAAAATGTAAAGCTGTAATTCTCAATACTGAATTTGCAACGCTGTTCAAATAAATACAGTCTTGTCAGGTTGATCATAGCCTTGACATAAACCAATAGAATTACTTCTATAATAAAGTTCATGGCTTTAAATGTACAAATATTAGTGTATCTTTTTAGGCATTTTCGTGACAACTTTTATGTGAACTTATAATATAATGACAAAAAAAAGCCTTTAAAATTTAATTGTTTATAGCAAATGTAAAATACAAAAATAATAACGACACAAAAGTAACTCCTCCAGAAATTATAATATCGGATATAATAGCCTAAAGATATGCCATAAAAGTAAATTTAATTTACTTTCTAACAGTAAGCAATAAAAACAATGTTCCAAGATTATTTTTTTTTGTGTGTGTGTGTTAAACAAACTTAAGGTGTTAGTAACTTCGAAGCCATCAAAACATTTAAAATGGGAGGACAAGTCTTTAATTGTGGCATGCAGCCACAAAAATAATGATTTATTTATTTTTGTATGCGAAAAACTATGCAACAATAATAAATGATTCTTGAAACCTTAAAACTGTTCAAACTTGTACTTTAAAATAATAATATTTCATTTTTAACGATTCCTAGATTCAAAGCCAATTGCATTTGAAATTTATAAGTGCTTAGTATACTAAGAAAATAATAACAAATAAAATCTCCAAAATCAGGCAAAACAATTTGGGAATAACAATATATTTGAAAAACGTCTTAAAATAGATAATATTGATGCTCATCTTGCTTTTTGTTTCTTGTTTCTGCTTTACACTTCTAAACTGGATTATAGAGCACGAAATAGAGACTTTATAAATAGACGTCTTAATACAAATGATAATGGCTCTATTGGCAAGTATTTTTAAAACGATCATAGTAAAGGTCATTATAGCAGATTTGCACATAACAATGAAGCCGTAAATAAAGCAGGTGATAAGGGTAACGAGACTGTTATCAACATCAGAGGCTAACGAGGACTTGTTGACGGCTCAGAGAAAAGACCCAGTACTGGCAAGGACAATGGCGGCTAAAGAAAAAGACCGACGGCCTACCAGTAAAGAAATATCAGCAGATAGCCCTCCGTTTTGCAGATGGCAAAACGGCTTCCAATCTAAAAGCCATTTAAAAGTTTCAATTTAAAAAAGGTTAGATATGAAATACTATTTCATTCATATGGCTGCCGCGGCTGGCCTCACAGTACCCCATTCGATCGGACCAATTATCGAGAACTTTTTCGAGTGTATGGGATCGTATCTCGGCAATGACATCACGAATGTTGGCCTTCAAATGCTCAATTGTCTCTGATTTGTCGGCATAACACTTGTCTTTAATGGCGCCCCACAGAAAATAGCCCAACGGTGTCAAATCATAGCTTCTTGGCGGCCAGCTGACATCACCATTTCGGCATTTGAACGGCCATCAAACGTTTGACGCAATAAATTGATTGTGGCATGAGATGTGTGGCAAGTTACGCCATCCTGTTGAAACCAAACATTGTTCACATCAAAATCATGAAATTCGCATTAATATTATGATGCGATATGAGTCTCCATTGACCGTAATGGCTGTGCCGTCCTTATTTTCAAAGAAATATGGGCCAATGATGCCTCCGCTAAACTGGTGCGTGAAATGTTCAATTCTTGAGAAGGATCATGAGTTGATGTTAATGGATTTTCACGCAACTTCAGCCACAGCTTTAATATTTTTGTACGAGCACGCTTACAGTGAAAACAGATACACGAACTTTAACAATAAACTTGCGTACACCGGTCACTGGTGGTCCTTCTCTGAGACCATATTTTGTATGACATTTTCGTGCAATTTTCTTTGTCTTGGATATAAATTTCCAATAAATTCCAACGTAGCGCAAGCGTAAATCGATTCATTTCGTTCAGTGGAGATAATACTCAGAATTTTGTGGCAGAATAGAATAATATAAGTATTGCAGGATTCGAAATAACCACCCGATATATATGAAACGTTTTTTTGTTGTGAATTTTTTTCTTTTTATCAGTAAGTACACAAGCCCATTAAGATGAAAATGAAACTTAAATTCTGTAAGAAATTTTTAATTTTGTTAATTCTAATTTGATTATTTTAATATTCTATTTTGATTATTTTATTTTTTATTCTTTTTTTAAATTATTTAAAAAAAACATGTATTGCTTAGACGGAAATATTAGGTACTCTTTCTATTAATATAACATCAAAACTTTTTTTTTAATTTGAAAACATTATTTTTCATTTCATATGTGAGTGTGCCTGTGTTATTTTAATATTAAAATTTTTATATTGCATACCTTAGGGCATTTAAGTATGTATGTATTTTTTTTCTTTTTTACAGCTTTGTAAAAAGTTAAAATGTAAACAAGTAAATTAAAGCTACACAAATTAATTTAGAAAAATAAGAAATAAAACACAGTGGTATATATAAATTAAAAGCATACTCTCAGGTGGAGTTGCAAAACCAAAGCATATTTTACGGATATTGTTTATTGTTGAAAAATTTTAATACAATATAGTATATAAAACCAGAATTTTTCAGAGATTATTGTAAGCAGCTTAAGCAAAAATAGTTTGCATTTTTTAAGGCTTACAATAACAATTTTAACCCATTTATAGCCAAACCAAGGAAATTTGGAAATTTCTTTATTTTTATTAATTTCATAATCTTTTAAAAATAATTTAATAATTTTATGAAGAAAAAAAATTTTACCTCTTACCTCTTTCACTACTAAAAACATAATGTGTTGTTAACTATCCCAAAGAAATAGGAATAATTTGTCTAAAACCAGATGTTCCCAAATTGGCACGGCGGCTCAGAATGGGTTAAGTGTAATTGTTTATATAGTGTTAAAGAGGTTATTTCATATCAAACTGTTTATTAAAATAAAAGCCAATAATATGGGTAAAGACTAACTTTCTCGAATCAAAGAAGAACATATTGCTACGTTTTAATTTTTTAAAACGTTTGAGATCTTTTAAATTGCGTGAAATAAAATATAATACAGTCTTTATTTCCATTTTAACGCCAGCTTAATACACACATTTATTCAACACTTAAAACTCAATTCTTAGTAAGACTATACTCTGTGTCTGTAAAATTATAACTGACTGACTAAGGAGAATGCTACGGCTTTTTAAGTTAATAAAAATTAGCTTCCAATGTTCCAATACACTCCACAGCCTACTATTCAATTGCCGTTAAGGTCTGAATTACATATCCAACTTAGATTGTAATTGGCAGCACTGTTCAAATAAATAAAGTGTTGGCAGGGTGTTCTAAGCCTTGACACCAACCAATAGAATAACTTCCCTAATAAAGTTTATAGCTTCTATGTGTTTTCATTTTCGTAACAATACTTTAAGACAGAATTGACCGAAAAAAATTTTTAGTATGATATGGCAAAGCCAATCGGTTTAATTGTACTGAGCGTGTCATTTAGAATGACTTTTAAAGTCGATTGGTGCGTGTTAGTGTATTTGTGTTTGTTTCTACAAACCTTGTGTTTTATCTGCAATCACATGAGACATATTTAAAGCTCTTTTTGATCCATATGGTCAGGTTTACCTTTGCCTAAATATGGTCAACGTATGGTTGTTGCACCTTAAGCAATGGACAAGTTAATTTATCTATCGCCTGAACTTAACCTTAAGACTCAAGATCAGGGTTGTCAACCCAATGGGTAACCTAATTAATCCCACCCGGATTTTATTTTTAAACAAATTAATTATTTTTTTAACTCAAAAGAGATAATGAATTAAGAAATTTATAGAAATAAAAATTTATCAAATCTCTGCTTACATCTTTTCTCCACCTCTGAACCGATATCCGGACCCCGTCTCAAAAAAAGCTTTTGAAACTTTGAGGCGATCCACTTTGAACCTGATTTTATATTTCTTCGAAAGAAGTAATTCGGTAACATGTCAAAAGATATTGTATCCGTCGAAACAGCCAATAGTCAAAAGAAGCAATATTTGGAGAATACGACTGGTGCGGCATTTGATCATTTCTAACAAGTGTTTGCAACTTTTACGATGTGACACCAAGCGCTGTTTTACAAAAGGAAAATTTTATCTGTATCTTCGTCTTTTTATTCAGATCGTTTTTTTCATAATGCACGGTTCAAATAAAGTGATTACAGCCTGCTACGACCACCGAGTTTTAGACTGGTCATTTGATCATTTCTAACAATTGTTTGCAACTTTTACGATGTGACACCAAGCTCTGTTTTACAAAAGTAAAATTTTATCTGTATCTTCGTCTTTTTATTCAGATCGTTTTTTCATAATGCACGGTTCAAATAAAGTGATTACAGCCTGCTACGACCACCGAGTTTTAGCGTTTATAGTACCCAATGCAATCCTGATCCTACCAAGAATGCAAAATCGCATTGTAGATACTCAAACAACGTAATTGTACTAACAAACGAAATATATTATCGAAATGAACGAAATTTGGAAGCAGGAATAAAACCCTATAAAACCCAAAAAACCCAATAAAACCCGGGTTTTTGCCAACCCTGCTCATGATGTTTGGATGTTTGCTTTACCAGTAGGTCTGACTTCAAATTCAAATACATAAAAAACATTTTTTTCTTGTTCAAGTTTCATCGCATTCATTTTTTTCTTCCAGTTAAGCAGGTAAATATTCTACTGTACCAGGTGTCTAGAATAGAATTTGTCGTAGCCTAGAAACAACGCACTCTGTATATTCTTAGCAGCGGTGGTTCGGAACCTTGCTGCTGCAGATTATCGTAGGCTCCTACTTTTTTCTTTTTCCTTTGGTGGCATTACCTAACTCTTTCGATAATGTTTTTTTAATTGATGTCGTTTTTATTTTCACTTCAGATTCCCTTAATTATCTAATTAACATTGTTCTTGCTCTTGCTTAGATTTGAACCTGGTCTGCTTGTGTTGTATGCAAGCACATTAACCACTACATAATCCAACCAGCTAATTCAATTTTAGTTTCGCAAAATATTCCAAAGCTGTTGAAACTGGCTTTATTTACCCCAGACAACATAGACATATCATGGCAAATCTTTTGCTAAGAGAAGTTATTTCTTATAAATAATTTGATCTGTTGTAGTGCTAGTACTTTAGTCGTGCTAGTACTTAAGTTTAATTTATATATGCAAATAATTATGCAGCAATGAAGACTTGTTATATTAGGTATTAAATTACTTTTTTTTAATGTGTCTTCTGAAAGAATTGCTCACATAATATTAAACGGACAGCACACTTTAAGGAAAATACTTAACCCCAAACATATACTCTATAATAAAATATTTTATATTTTAAATACTAGATAAATTCATATTTCATTTTGTTCAAAAAACATTTTATAACATTTTTATAATAAACATTTAAGATATTTTCAAAACTAAAGTATATTTTAGGCTTAAATTTGGATTAAAATTTATAGTAGTTTTTCTGGAATTTAATTAAAGAAATTTTTTGGTAAAAGTATTGCAATAAAATTTAATTAAATGTAGGTTTTCTTATATGCATACGAAAAAGGCAGTAGGAAAATCATATATGAAAATATGAAGCTTAAAAAATATTTAAATTGTTTTCAATATTAAATACGATTTACCTTTGTTTATTTCCAGGTGAGGCATTATGATATTTTTAAATAAACTTTAAATACTACGCTTCAATATACTTTCAAATAGGAATGTACGTAAGTAAATTTTATTAAAAATACTAAATAGAGTTAAAAAATATTGTAGGCTTAATTTTATGCTTAAATGAAGCATAAATCTATAACAAAGTTACAATTTTTATATATTGAAATGTTCATCCCTATCACGAACATTTTATTCCTAGAAACATTTAAACTTTTGCTCACTTTTAATATTTTTACTTACATTCGAAATTCACTGACATACATTTAAACAGCTGTTTGCTACAGAGATATATTTTGAAATATTCATCCCATTTTAATGCTCCTTTTTAAAAACAGCAAAAGTTCTAAGTAAAATTTTTAGTTCAGCAGAACATTGTCTACTTTTAGGAGTATAAGATATATTCTAGATGACTTTAATTTGCCTTTTATAACCTATATACCTTTTTGAAACGTTTGAGTTCGTTTAAATTGCGTTAACATAAAATTAACACCACTTTGTTGTTGTTTTACAGTTTTTATTTTCTCACTATAACTTTTATACAGCAAATTAAGTTTCATTTATACAACACTTCTTTTTACGCCTAAACAGACTTTACTTTATGACAGCCAAACGATAAGTACTCTCACCAAACGCAATGCGCCATCTTCTATAGCATTTCATTATTAGTTTCGAATGTTCTAGTAAATACTGAATACAGTTAAGTTACCATTTGAATACAGTTAAGTTGATTCAAATGGTGTAAAATTATAATACACAAAAGAAAATCGAGCTGGCAACACCGTTAGACATGCAGATGGTAGCATTCTTAACACTACAGGCAGCCTTGACACAAACCAATAAATTTTATAGCTAAAATCTCACGATAAGTCCCTGATGTGGTGTATTTTCTCTTCAGCATATTCGTAACAATATTTTTAATATCAATGAAATGGGCTTTATAGAAAATTTAATGACAACAATGCTTGAGTATAAATCGGCCTTGTGGCTGTCACATTGGTTTGCCAGATTCAACACTGCATAATTCTTGACATATGTAGAAAAAAATCTGGATTTAGAAATAGTCTTGACATTCAAAAAAATCGTTTGTTTGAAAAATTTCGGTTAAAAATTACCGGTAGATGGCTCTAAAATTTAATATTTACAGTAATATTAATTGCATCAGACAACACTGTAGCTTATTTGAGAGGTCGAATAAAATCATGGACGAAGCAAGCTTAAGCTTAAATCAAGAAAGGTAAAGCTGTATCCATAGCGCGATTGGAAGGTAATTCAATCAAAACAACCAGAATTAATCAACAGAAAAGATTTCATGACATGTTCCTTGAAGCTAACGCCTCTCCATACATATATTTGATGATTCGGCATCAACTGAGATAGTTTGGCTGGGGAGTTTTGCTGCAAATTGACCCAAACCTTGCACATTCTGATTATCTTTTGTTTCGATTTCTGCAGGACTGTCTTCCTGCAAAACTCAGTTAAATCGGCTATTCTTCCGGAAGTTCCACGCTGATGGAAAAATGACTTTAGCCCGAAAATGAGAGTTGTCATGGTGGAATATTATTGCTTCGTGCCTATTCGGGACGTTTTTCGTTGATTGCTCTCTTCAACCGAATCAATTTTGTTCGGTACAGGTCCCCTGTGGGCGTATGACCCGATTTCAACAGCTCATAATACAAAACACCCTTCTGATCCCACCAAATACAGAGCATTACCTTGGCGTCATGGACATTCGGTTTCGGCGTTGATTTGGCTGGTTGACCGAGCTTTGCATATGACGTTGTGCGCTTAAGGTTATCGTAATGTATCCAGTTTTCATCACCAGTAACAATGCAATGCAAAAATGACTTCTTTCTGCAGCGTTCAAGCATGCAAAATCGCCTTTTAACGTCTCTCAGCTTTAATTCATATGGCACTCAATTTCCTTGCTTTTGAATGAGTCCCAATGCTCCCAATGATAATGCAAGTTCTTTTTTGCGTTTGACAACAATGCTCGTCGAGTAATGCTTCCGATTCCTCATTTTCGGCTGATCAGGCACTTCATTGTCTCTGTATCGAAAATACCACTTTTGAATCGCGCAAACCTTCGTTCATAAGTTTTTTGAGTTTATGCATGTTGACCGTAAGCTTCTACCAACAATCGATAACTTTCAGCAGCCGTTTTCTTCAAATGAAAGAAAGTTATTAGACTTCCCCGCCAAACACCTTTTTTAGGCACAAAATTCGACTTTATTATACCAATTGAAAAAATGTGTGTTTACACTTTGGCCTTTATCGAATACTGATAATGAGAGACGTTTACCTTCCAAAATACCATATTTGTTATTATATACACAAACCATATGTGATAGTTATGCCATATGTTGTTCAATTAGATTTTAACTTGTATACCCAATATAAACATAAATGTGTGTATGTATGTACGTTTGTGCCCTATTAGCAGCTAAACGGCTGAACCGTTTTCTTTAAATTTTGGCAGTATCTCTCTGTATATCTGTAAAACTACACGTATTTCATAAAGTCCAACTGGGTTGTGCCACGCTCATAAAAAAGTTAATATTTATTTGTCTATGTCTTCAAAATGGTTACAGAAAGAGTCTCAAAATTTGGCCCAAATAAATTCATAGCCAATAAAAATCATCAGTCAAAAAGTGATAAGAATTGGACGAGTGCGTGTAGTACAACCTCCCATACAAAGTAACTGTTAATTTGTGTATATCTTGAGAACAGTGATAGTTAAAGTTTCTAAATTAAATCGTGAACAATACAAACCTTCAGTAAGTAACTGGGAGATATTGGATAAGTGAGCGTGGCACCTTGCATTCATACTAAATATTCAATTTCGTATATGTGGAGAACTATAGCTATTTAAGCTTCGATATCTATTCACATTAGTCAAAAAGCGGGCACTGCAGAAATCACACATGCTAAAAGCTATCAACATACACATACATCTTATATATAAAATTAAATGTGCGTTTGTTTGAAGACTGAAAAAGCCTCAAAGCAAAACCGATTATTTTGAAATTTTTGCAGTGGCTTTCCGGAAGTAACTACAGGCTACTTTTAATAATTGAACTTAAACCAGACTGTGCTTTGGCTGGCTTTCCGGAAGTAACTACAGGCTACTTTTAATAATTGAACTTAAACCAGACTGTGCTAAAACTAGGAAAAAATAGTTACAAATAATAGTTAAAGAAAATAACAGAGATAGGGATGGCAAAGCACGCTCGCCTTTAGCTAGTAAATAAAGGGTCCGCCAAATAAATTTTTTTTTTTTTTTTTTTTGAAAATGCTATAAAAAAAACTACCGAATATTATCTCAAATTTCTTTTCTTATTTGAAAGTACAATCCTTCCGGTTAATAATGGAAAATAATTTCATCCAAATGGCTGCCTCGGCTGGCCATGCAGTAGCCTACACGATCGGTCCAATTTTTAAACACATTATCGATTGTGTGCAGCTGTATTTCACCAATGGCTTCACGAATATTGTCCTGGCTTGTTGGCGCAACACTTATCTTTGACGGCACCCCACAAATAATAGTCCAACGGTGTCAAATCGCTGCTCCGAGGTGGCCAAACGACATTAGCTCTGCGGCTGATAATGCGATCTTCAAAAACAGGGCGCAAAGCATCGAGTGTAGCTTCGGCTGTGTGGCCAAATGTTGCTAATATCCTCCTCTTCAATTTTTGTGAACAAAAATTCGTTCAACATGGCCCGATAACGATCGCCATTGACTGCAACGGCCACTCCTTGTTTATTTTGGAAGAAAAATTGCCTAATTATGCCTCTGGACCAAAATCCGCACCAAACAGTGACTCGTCTTGTTTGTATCGGCTTTTCAATGTATGCGTGCGAGTTTTCTGTGCCACAAATGCGACAATTTTGCTTGTTTACATACCCGCCAAGATCAAAATGAGCTTCATCTGAAAAGATGATTTTTTTTGGCAAAATCAGCATCTTCTGTAAGTCGATCGCAGGCCCACTTAGCGAAGCGAAGTTCAAGCGTATACACAACCATATTTGTTCAGCGGAAGGATAAAACTAATTATCTGTTGATTCAGACATGAGCAAAGTGTTACCATTCACGAAATAAGCACTAGTTGAATAAAAACGTTAGATAGCGGACCCTTTATATAAAGAAAGGATTGCGCATTAAAAGAAGTTGCTTTAATTATAATTTTAAATTGTATTAATCAAAACGTCCTTTCTTTGGATCAGCTGCTTATTCTGAAGTTGATTCCAATATATTTAAGTAGCTAACTACACGGCAATTGTCGCCGTGATGCCTGCCGTCATCTATATGTTTAAAACTACAAGTTTGCAAAAACAAATATTTTTTGGTACCTAGTGTTTAGGAACTGCTGTTAGTTATATATGCGCTAAATCTAAATGTGAAATTGGTTAGTCTCTACAAGCTCTGTTCTTTAAGATGTGCGTTTTTGTTAAAAAAAAAAACATTTGCTTAGCAAACTTATAAATATATAGCCTATTATGCGGTACTAGGCTGTTTAGAATTTTACAGAAATTTTTCACACTTAGAAATATTTCTTTAAAAACTATTAGCAAATAAAAAATTTTCAAAATTAATATGGCCTATATTGTGTTTTATGTATGTATATTGCCTACTTTCATAAGGGCTTTCTTGTGGCGACTTCAGTTAGTCTGTCTTAAAAAATTGTTATGTTTTATAAAAACTATAGTCTACTTTTAGGTTTTTCTTAATAGTCTCTTTTACAAAAACAAAACAAAAAAATCTTTTAGAGAATCCTGTTTTAGCCAATTTCTTTTGTATTAATATTTAATTTTCTACTTAGAAATGTTTTTGTTTAGATTTCATCCATTAATTTTTTCTCTCTTTCAAATCTTTTAAAACAACAATTAAGGTCATTTGAAAACAGCAACAAACAGAAGTTATGAAACAAACACCCAAAGAGTAAGAGAGTGATAGAGAGGGGGGGGGGGAGTAAATTAAAACAGAAGAGTAGATTTTGAGGTTTAAAAAGATTTTCTTTGTGGTGTTTTTAATTCATGGTCGAATTAAAAAATACAATAATAATTTAAACCACAATATTATAATGAAGTTTTTCGTAATTCTTTCCTGGTATTTTGTGTAAAATATTAAAAAAAGTTTTAGGCTTATAAATTACACAAAAGAACGAATAAATATTTTTTGTTTTACGAAAAACTTTAGAAATTAAAAATTATGTGGCCTACTTTCAGAGTGATGGTCTAAAGCTTTGAAAATATATTTGCTTTTTTGTTGGTGTAAATGGTAAATTTATAAAAAAAAAAAAAATTATTTCAAAAACATAATGAATGCAAATGAAACCATAATTTACACACACAATAAAAGAACAAAAATTTATTAAAGCCTATTATAAGGCTGATAAATAGGCATTATGTGCTACATCAATAAAAAAAATTAATCAACATGTCTATGCTTCAATTATTAATAAATTGAAGCAGATTTCGGCAAAAAACTGCTCTTCTCTTCTGTTTTCACACGTACGTAGTCACACGCTTAGGCAAAAGATAAACCAAGAGACAGTGCTAACAACTGTTTATGATCAGAACGCGCAGACTTTCCATTCAAAAGGCACTAAAAAGCACTAAATTATAATTTATGTAACTATTTGCGATCAAAACAAAAATTTAAAAAAATATTTATATTCTTAAAATTTATATTTTGGCAAAGATTTTTTTTGATAATATGAACGATTGCTTAAAATTTAAAATTAAATACGATTTAAAACAAAACAACAACTTAATTTTTTTTCCATTTTTGGGTTCAGTTGTAGTATTAAGTAAACACTTTTTAGAGCTGGTGCTAAACAAGATTGTGTTCTTTCTCCACTGCTGTTTATCCGCGATTGTTAGTTGCAACGTGCTATAAACTAGGGACTTAACACAAAGTTGGAAAACCTGAAATATGGCTCACAGACATTGCGACATGCAGTGAAAGCTGGATTATATACAGGCGGAATTATATAAAGCGGGCTTGCGGATAAACGTCTCCAAAACTAATATTATGCATATCAACACAATGATCAACAACACAACGATCCTTCGAATTGAAAGCAGAAATTTGGGAGATATGCCGCTATTTTGCTATTTCGGTAGTATCCTCAAGACTTTCGAAGATTCCAGAGTTGATATTCGGATCAGATTGAATCTAGAAAGCCAATCTTTTGGCCGACTGGCGTTCTCTACACATCTTTCCAAAAACGAAAATTAACATGTTTAACTCTATGTGAAGTATGGTATGGAATTTATAAACCGCTGTATACGACGCATTTTTAAAATATTCTAGCCAGAAACAAGAACACACCAAGCTCCTGTAATGAAGTTCCTGTAACTGAAGAAAATGGAAATGGATTGAACATACTCTGAGAAAACCAAACTACGACTTAACGGAACATGCCATTTAGTGGAACACACAGGGAAGCCCCATCCTAGAGAAGACAGAATGAAACAGAAGTTGCTTCCCTTGGAAGAATGACTTGGTTTCCTTAGAATCTTTATAGGATCTAACTTATTATCATAACATATTGTCTGGAATAACGTAATATTTTAATGAGTTTATTTAACTTAGTGACTTTCTATTTCTTACAAAAAAATTGCGGAAAAGCTCTAACCTAGCGCGTTTTTTAGAAAAAGGAAAAAATGCGACTTTTCGGTAGCTGAAACGCGCTAAATATAGCGCGAAAGGCGCTAAATTGGCAATACTGCCAAGAGAAGTAAGGAGAAAATAAGTGAATAAGCACAGTGGAAAGTGGCCAGAGTGAGAGACTCCCAGTTACTACTACAATTGTAAAATATATTAATATTAGTTTGCAGAACGCTGCACTAAAGCCTTTATTAAAATGAAAGCATAAATACAACATACTCTTTCACACTCTCACACACATAAAAATCACAACAATCGAAACAAAAAATAATAATCTTTACATTCGCAAGAAGTCAAATATTTTGATTCCTCTAAGCCAGGGTCCGGCAAAACTACACTCGTAGCAAATTTTCTTTTATGCTCCAACATGAAAAAAGAGAAAATAAGCTGAAAAATACAGAGAGATAAAATGCTTAATTGCAGATCTCGTTAAACATTTTATTTTAACATGTTTGATTTACTTTCAATTTTTTCTTAATTCATTTTTTTTCATTATTGTTTTTGATAATTTTTTTGTAATTGACAGACTCTCAACTTAGATCGATATTGCCATCATGTGTGTAAATCAGATTTCGGCTAAGAGCTGCTCTTCCCTTGCGTTTGCACACGTACGTACTCACACACAGAGGCAAAAAAGCAAAAAATAAACAAGGAAAAGTAAAGAGAAAAACAAGTAGAAAAACGCAGTACAAAATGGCCTGAGTGAGAGACTCTCAATTGCTACCACAATTGTAAAATGCATTAATAATAATTTGATGAACTCTGATGTAAATCCACATATTTTGTATATGTAGCCCGTGTGTAATTTGCTTCATGTGTAATTTGTGTGTAATTTTTGTTTTTGTTCTACAGTTTTCTTTAATTGCTGTATTTTGACCGATGTATATAGCAGTTGAGGTCGTTTTTGAACATTTTTCAATGGTTACTTCTTAAGTCAGTATTTTTGACGTCATTCCCGCTTGTTTCATTTATTGAAACTTCGACCTTGAACTGTTTTCTCCAGGTATAAGACGATGTTTCTTTTCTCTAGAATCAATGTCATTACGACTAATGTTGACTAATGGACTTATCTCCCATTTACTCCTTGAGATTTTGCCATCGATCAAGGCTTGGTTAGTGTGGCATTTGATATTATGTTCGGTCAAGAAAATTCGAATTCTTAGGTTTTCAACCACCAGAGTATATACTTGGTAAGTGTGCGGCGCTTATAAAGGGTGGGTTTTTACTATTTGGTTTTTCAGTGTATATTTGTTTAGTGTCAGAAAAAAAATTGGTGATATTTGGCAATGACACAAATGCTCTGTTAGGTATGCTATTCTGCCAAGAATAGATTACCAAACGAACAACGCATTAAAATCATTAAGTTTTACTATAAAAATTCGTGGTGTGTGAAAAATGTTCAAATTGGAAAAAGTATCTTTAGCGTCGAAGCTCATTTTTGGCCAAATGGGTAAGTCAACAAACAGAATTTTCAAATTTGGTACATTGGTAGTTCAATAGCTACCAATGTGAGCCTGTGGCATCACTGGACAGTCTTTATTCAAGAACGATGAAAATCTCAGCATTACAGTCAAGTATCATGCGGTGATTACCGACTTTTTTTTTTAAGAATGGGAGAATTTGGCTCGGTTGACATCCGCACGCAATACCAAGATCGCAATGAAACGAAAGGCGAGTTCTTTGTGTGGATACGTGAAGTCTCTGGTATACATGGACCAGCCAGCCCAAATTCCAGCCCTGGAAGAAAACATTATAACTGCCATTACGGAAATATCGGTCGAAATGCTGGAAAAAGTATGCCCAAATTTGAATTTCCACTTAAGAGTTAGCCGCGAGCAACGTTTATACTAATCAATCTTTAAAAAATAAATGGCAAGCCTTCATTTATAGAGCAATATAATATTTCCTTCATTTTAAAAAATTTTCTGTGTTGTTGTCAATTTTCAAAACTTAAACGGTTAAAAAAATCAACCGTTTATTACAATAATTGAAGAAACTGAATCTTGTGTGAAATTTTACTTCATATGTGTAATTTTAATGCCGGTTGTGTGCAAATCATCACAATTGTAAAATTCAGCGGCATAAGTTTGCCGGTCGCTGCTCTAAGCACAGTTGTCCCACACTCACACAAGCACTGTATTCTATTACTTTCTCATATTCACATAGGGAGCAGAGATAAATTCTTGTTTTTTTATTATTATCTCTCCGACATATAGTGTGACAAACAATTGAAACTCACATCATAATGGGTGTTATTTGGGTGTTATTGTTATTGTTGCTGTTGGCTGATTGGAATCGTATAAGAGACTGTTATGTGAGTATAATAAGTGTTTCTGTAGTGATGGCAGTTAAATTATTAAAAAAAATAAAATAAAAAATAAGCTCCAGTGAGAAGAAATAAATACGTTTTGAGGTTGTGTATGTGTTATATGTGTGTGTTCTAACATACATGCATACACCTTAACTCTCATGTATTTAACTTCTTAAATGTGTTTAAGTTGATTTCATTTTTCTTTCAAGAAATTCATTAAATTTAAGTCGATAACTTTTAAAGCAAAGCAACAAAAAATACAAACAAAAGAAAATTAGATTCAAAAAAAGAATGAAAAATTAAAGAATAAAGGTAAAGATTAAAGAAATACGAGAGTAGAAATAAAATTCATATCAAATAATGTAATTTTGTAGCTTTACAGCTCGGGTTGAGCTTTAGCTTGATCAGTTATTCTTCTCTGCTCTTGTCTATTTTCTGCTTTTTATTTCCAGGTACTACTACCCAACATTTTTAAGTCATCTTCCACACAATCTTTCTATCTCTTTCGTGGTCTTCCTTGTAGCCTGGAAAATCTGACATCATAGCTTAGCATTGCCCTCTGCGGTCTACTAGTAACCATGCGAGTTACGTGTCCTGCCCAGCCTAAACGTTATGCTTTAATGACATACATACTTCCATTAAAATTCATCTTTGTACATAGTCAGCATTAGTGTCAGCCGTAGGGTGAATTTTTTTGCGTATTTTTTTTTTTTTTTTTTTTATTCTAAGACGCTGTCATAGACAAAGTTTCGCATCCATTCGTTACTGTGGGTCTGATTATACTTTTATAGACGCCTAATTTACACGTGTTCGAAATTAGTTTGGACATGAAGATCTCCTTGTGAGCAAAAAATTCCCTATGTGCTACGGATATTCTATGACTTATGCCAATATGCATGTTGTTATCGTTTTTTTAAAGTGCGCCCAAATAAACGAAGCTCGATTATCATTATCATCATACCAACCAAGCACTTTTGCAGAACACTGCAACCCATTGGATCTATTATACTCCTTCCGGTCTATAGCTTGCTCAGCAGATCGGCTGCATTCCTAATGAATACCACCAGATCTGAAATCATAATGGTCGAAATGTTACCCACTGAGACCCTATGTCTACCTAAACATTTCCATCTAAACCTATTAAGAGCCCCACATTCACACAATATGTGTTCCACTGTCTCTAATGCCTGTGAGCAACTAACATACACATCTGTGACCACCATCCTCTTCAGATGCATTCTTAGTGCACAGTAGCCCATAAGAAACTCCGTTAGAAGTTTAAAGTCCGGCTTGCCAGACGTGAGAACTTCAGAACGACGCCCAAATTACAAACTGATCGCTACTCGAGAGTGGTGTTGAGTAGTGTTCTTCTAGCAATTTCCCAATCTCTGATTAGATTGAGGATGGTAGTAAATAGTCAATGAGCTGCACCTGATTCTATTTTTAAACTCAGTTTTACACCGGCTCCGAACGGCAAATGCATTAGGGAAGTTTTTAACAGTACTAATACTCATAACCTGTTACTAACTAATGTTATGAGGTAATACCGCTGCTGAAAAAAACTTCTTCTTCTATTCAGATGGTCTGGCCTTATATTGAATCGAGAACCTTCTGTTTAATAGGCGGGTGTCTTACTTACCTTCCACAGCGATATTTAGGTATCTAAAACAATGGGACCTTGCTGCTAAGCTTAAGTCTTTGCAACGTGTCATAGCAATACTTGACCAGTCTAGATGTCATAGTATTCGAGCCAATACCCAGCTTAGCCGTCTTAGAATTTATTAATGGTTTTACGCTTAAGCCCACTGTCTAGGTCAATGGTCATGAACTCAGCCTGGAAGACACTCAGTCATCTTACCTGTAGGATTGACAAGTCTCGGTTGGGTACATGAACACCAGCATCGACATAGTCATTCATGGTGGAGTCATCAGTACACCAGTTAAGATCAAACTCACTCCGCAGTAAGGCTTCATTAGACCAACAGTTCCGGTGAGGGAATTCAACCTTGACTTTTGACATCCAGAACTGAAGACGACTCTCTAATCCCCCTGCGTAGAATGGACAGACTTCCCGATGCATTTCGGACCCATTTGACGAAAAACACTACCGTCCAGTGTTAGGCCTCCATGGCCGCAGTTGGCCAAGTTCTCATTAACCGAGACAGACGAGTTTCTGTAGTATAGAAGTATGCCTAGTAGAAGGCTTGATCCACGCAATTGTAAAAATACTTTTAAACATAAGGGAGGCATCGTGGTGATTTGTAATCCTGCAAATAGATTAGGACCCTTTCACATAACTGATGGCGTAATGGATCAATTTATTGTACAAAAGCAATTATGGAAACAAAAATGATTTCATATGCTGAGTGGAATATACCATTTCGATGGGTGTTTCAACACGAAAATGGCCCGAAGCACATCGATGTTAGTCGGAGAGCTCATTAAAGAGAATAGGGTTAAATTTCTTGATTGTGTCGGCACAATCACGGGACTTATACCTCTTTAGAGTAATGAAAAAAACACCTCAGGAACGCAATTCAAAAATCAATACAAATTTTTTGAAAATCTAGAAGATGAATGGATACATATTTCCATATCCGTATCCGTACTTAATAGCCTAATTGATTACAAGCCGCACAGACGTGGCAAAGTTATAAAAACTTATTGCTTGTCAACGAAATAGGATTATATTGCTGTGTTTTGCGCACCTTTATTTGAAGGCCTCGATCTTTTTTGTTGATTTAAAGGATATGTTAGTTTTAAAAGGATATGTTGCTTTTGTTTTGCTCGACAGATCCAGAGAATTTGTAGATTGTTTATATCAGAAGCCAAATTGGTGATTTAGATCCATTTGTTTTTAATTAATTATTGTATGGAATCTAATGATAATTATTTTTTGGAAAATTTTAAATATTATTGGCAAAAGTGAGAGAGGACGATAAGTTGTAGCTTCTGCTTTATATAAAAAATTTAAAAAAGTCAACTTTTACATTTTTCAAACAAGCCTCGTATAGCATATTTACTTCTAATAATAGAACAAAAAAAGAGAAACTGTAAATCTCATAAATTAAAAAGTTTCAGAATAAAACTAAAAACACAAAACGAGGGAAAATCTATTTAAATTGAAATCTCATTGAATTAAATAGAAAGAACAACAACAATAATAACAATAGAAAAACAAAACAAAAGAATAAAACATTAATTGTAAGAGAGTGTTTCAGTATAACAACAACAACAATAAAACGGGAAAAAGCTTATTTTTTAATTTAAAGCAACACAATTTAAGATTGATGCCTAGAGCAGGGCTGTCAAAAACATTTTGTCATCATCCAAAAATTTAGGAAAAATATCCCCTCTAAAATCAGAAATCCCTTTAAACAAAATAGTATTTTTTAACGTTTAATTTTTAAATAGTGGACGTAGCGGCTGACACAATCAGCCGCATTCTAGCATCTAATATACATATTTTTTATGTTTAAAACTATGAATTAGTTTTAAGTGCATATCAGTTCAAATTTTTCATACAAAATTGTCTTAAAATAGATCTAAAATACATTTTTTTTAGATAAGCCTGAAAAAAACGTAATAATTACTCCCAAAAATGTCTTTTTCTTAAATCCAATAAAATTATATTTATATGACAAATAAAAAATATATACATATACACATATATATTTTCTTTTGTTTGTGTGCCCTGTCGGATAATGAGTAGCTAATTACAAAAATAATCACATTAAAGTGAGCTTTTATTTCAGAACTTAAATTGATTGCTTTAAATTAGCAACAGTACTAAAATTTTAGCTTCACATTAAATAAATGTGTTGCTGAATGCTTACTGAAAATTTTAAAAAATCATAAGCAAAAGTTAAAAGCAGAAGCAAAAAAGTGAAATAGTAAACAACTTGTTTAGCTTAACTGTGTATACGTTTTCTGCTTAAGCAGTCAGCAAAGCAACCACGAATCAAGATCAAGAATTACTTTTGCTGTAAGCAATAAGTTGTTGTTTACTTTATGTTTGCTTTTGTTGAACTGTTTACTACTTATTCATTGACTACGTTGTTGTTGTTTGAATTTCATGATAGTTTGTCGTTTCATGGAAGAAAAATTGGTTAAATTGTTCTTCACTTATGCCTCTTTGGTTTTTAATTTTTTTTTTCATGTTATTGGTGACAGAGAGGCAAAATACACCCACATTTTTGTAAACAGTTAAGTAAAAATAAAGTAAACAACAACTTATTGCTTACAGCTAAAGTCAATTCGTTGACTAAGCAAGTTATTTACTATTTAAATTGTTGCTTTTGCTTTTTACTTTTGGTTATTATTTTTTAAAGCTTTCAGTAAGCATTCAGCAACACAGTTATTAAATTTGAAGCAAAGCAAAAATGTTATATTTTTGCTTTTGCTTTTGCTTTTTACGTTTGCTGTGTGGTTTTAAGTTTAGTTAAGTAATTACAAATGCATTGAAAATAGTCAAGAATTTTTTAATGCTGTTTTTTTTCCTGACTAAGCTATCTACTACTCAATGCAAAATTTACATTAACCAAAGTGTATGTTTTGTATAGTAAATTTCTTGTTCTTGGTTAGTTGTTTGCTCTTTATTCGGGTTTTCCACATTTTGTTTCACACTTTTCGTTTGAAAGACGCTAAAATTGTTTAACAAAAAAGTGCTTCTAAGGAGCCACCGCAATAGATTAAAGTTGCGTATATATACTCGTACACACTTACATACGTATTTTATTTTACTTGCTTAGCTGCCTCCCTTTTTAATAGTTATGCCAAATAGTTATGCCAGTTAAATTTTTTACCTTTTTTCCACCGGTCCAAATACAAATACTTGAGATAGCCTATACTTCCTTCCAGAAAGACACTGAGGAATCTGCTGAATTCCTCCATTAAAATTTGATTGAGTATGTTCTAGTTAAATATCCGCTTCATTCAGCTTCATGCAGCTGTTGGCCACTGTATTCGCCTAGCTGTTTACGCTGTCAACTTCGGTTAACAGCTTTAGCTACGTTCACATTTGTCAAATATTAAATGAAAAAACTTAAACACTGTTTTATAGAAGCATTTTATGCTTTTATGTCAGTGTTTCTTAAGAAATTATTAAAAAATAATTTAAAAATCTAAAAATCCACGCTTAAAGCGTTACATAATACAAACAGGCCGTTGTAGCGAAATGCTATGGAATGAAAGCCCGTATAAAGAGGTGTGATTATATTGTTCCCGTCGAAACAGCGGATAAAGCAATGTTCGGAGAATACGGCAGATGCGGCATTTGATCGTTTCTAATAATTGTTCTGAAACTTTTGCGACATGATGTCGAGTGTTGTCATGCAAAAGAATAACTTAATCATGTCTGTCTTTATATTCCGGCCGTTTTTCTCACAATAAATGATTCAAACGAGGTAATTGCAGTCTGCTTCGAACACCCAGTTTTAGCAGCTCATAGTACGCAATGACAGTTTGATCCCACCAAGAGTGCAAAATTCCATTATAAATACTAAACCAAAGTGGTTGTATAAAAAAACAAAAAACAAATATTGTCAACTTAAACGAAATTTGGAAGCATATATTAAACCCAATAAAATATAAACCCGAGTTTTCGCCAACCCTTGTTTATGGTCATATATGAAGTCGAAATTATGCAAGCGCCAACTTAGGAGAAACAAAAACATATATGGGTAAATGTACCACTCATCTCCTCACTCATCATCTTATGAGAAAAAGATTTCAAGCTATTATTGACGCTAAAATAAATACTAAATTTCGAAAATTAATTTGTTTAAATAAAAGTTTTGTATAGAAAGTTGGTTATTTGACCTTTCAATTGCTTTGGGTCTTCGTTAAAAATCTTAGAGCATTACAGAGATATCTGAAATTGAAGGCTGAAACTTCTTCTGTACATAATTGGTGGAACAAGGGGAACTTCTCTCAAACAATGAACTTCATCCGGCAGATGCATTAATCAGAGAAGTTTTTCATAACGTAAATACTCTTAAACAGTCGCTAGCAATGTTGAAATTTATCAGATGGTCTGGCTAGGTACTGAACCGAGGTTTTATTGCTTGGTAGGCGGATATCTTACCTACCATACCATAGCGGCACATAACCCTGTCCGCCAGAAAAGCACGATCCTGTTAGCCGCACCAAGCTATTAAAGATAGCCAAAGCATGCTTGGACTAACAGCGATTTCCCCGAACATGAATCCGGTGACCTTAGTGCTGGCTGACTAACCAAAAATATGATTATGTGTGCACCTTTGATGTCGCTCTGTAGGTTTATCCTAGCGCATACTAAAATTGCCTGAATTTCAGCTTGAGAGACTCTCCAATCCATTCGTGAGCCACACAAGGCCACGATACTTATTCCCCCAAGATCATGGAACATCTTGAACCTTCATTCGTAAACTAGTTTAGGATTCATAAAGTCTCTGATCGACCACACGACCGTACGATCAAAGCACTCTTCATATCACGCCTCTGTACAAAGACGTGCAGGGGTGTAAACTCCAACTTCAGTCATAGCCAGACAAGCCTGTCTCTGAAGACCGCCCAGTTGTTTGGTAGCGGCCACCTGTTCAACATTAGGCCACCAAACGAAGGATGCGTACATAATGATTGTTATGTACGTCTAGCTATTTACATTTCGCTCAAATATTGTTCAGCTTTTTTTGTTCTTTTTAAATCAATCAAGGCCCAATGATAACATAAAGTTATCATGTCCATGTAACATGTATCGGAATACACAGAATTATGCTTGAGACTTTGTGGTTTAAAAAGAACAAAATATATGTGTACTGTACTTGTAGAATATTAAAGAAGAAAAAATATCTCAAAAAATCCTACTGTTTGTTAAATATCCCCAATGAAATTTCCCCTAATTTGGGTTTAGAATCTCAAATCTAACAGCCCTGGCCTAAAAAGTTAAAGTTGAAGAGAGAGGTTTAAACAGGCAGAGTAGAGGTAAAGAAGAAGAAGTATAAAAAATTTTAAAAAAATATCCGTAGAAAAGAAAAAACCTTAAAAGCTCTCATTACCTTTTCTATACAATTTTGAATAAAAGAATGTAAACGTGTGCGTTTGTGTTTTTGTGTAGGTTTAGTTGTATAGAGCTGTGTTTATATATGTGCAAGTATGTGTGCAGGGATTTTAATGTTAAAATGCACGGAAATGGAAGTGGGCTTGTTAAGCAACCACATAATTCAACATTATGTTTCATTCTATAGAAAACTTTGCATGTAGAAGTAAGCGTATGAGTAGTGTGTGCGTTGTAAGTGTGTGTGTGTTAAATAGGTAAATGTGCTACGCAGTGTATGTAGTGTATGTAGTAGAAAGTTGTTAAGTACTCTACTCATTCTCACTTCTCTACTATAATATTTTGCTCTTTCTCTCTTTTCTCACTTCCTCTCTCTTCCACCAACACTCGCTAGCACAATCACTTCAGAGAATTGTTTTGTGTCAGCAACATTTTCATTTTTTTGTTTCTTTCTTATATTTTTTTTCTCTTTTTGGAGTCTGCATACTTAACATTGAAAATTTCCGGTTTGGAAACATAAACACGCACACACACTGACACAGCAACTCACTTTTAAACAGTTATTTACCTTAAAAACCTAAGCAGGGAGCAAAAAAAAAATAAAAAAGAGAAGAATTCTATTAAAAAAGTTTGTAAAGAAGTATGCCAGTGTATGATAAAGGTGAGTCAGTAGGTTGAGAGAGTGTGTTGCGAGATTAAATACTAAAACTGGAATTTGTCAACAATATTTTAAAGGCCTTGAGGGGAGTTCAAAAGGGAAATGAAAATAATATAAACCGAAGCTTGTTTTGCAACATAATTTTGAGAAGGTCCGATATAAATTATTTATTTGTTGCGAATGAGTTATGTGGTATGGGTGATACGTTTAGCATTTAAGGTTTTGCTTATTTCCAAGGAAGTTGTGGTTTGAAAATTAAGCATTATTTGTATTTAGAAAGGGAAATGGAAAATGTATGTTAAGGACAAAAGGAAATTTTAAACAAAGAAAATAAATAGAATTTTGAAAAACAAATTTTAATATTTAATTAAAAAAAAAACTAAATGTAAAGAAAGTTTAATGTAATCTCTCAATCCAATAATTAATTCTCATTAATTTTAATGATTTTTTATAAGCTATGCTATTACAGTTAAAGCCAAAAGTAAAAAATGTAAAATAATGATGATTGTTGGTGAATAAAGAAAACCTCATTTACTTTGCTTTAATAAAGGGTCCGCCATCTAACGTTTTTTTTTCAACTAATGCTTATTTCGTGAATGGTAACACTTAGCTCATGTCTGATTTGACAGATAATTAGTTTTATCTTTCCGCTGAACGAATATGGTTGTGTATACGCTTGAACAGCGCTGGGAAATATTGCGACATTACTTTGAAAATCATGGTAATGTTGCAGAATGAAAAAAAAGAAAAAAATCATCTTTTCAGTTGAAGCTCATTTTGATCTTGGCGGGTGTGTAAACAAGCAAAATTATCGCATTTGGGGCACAGAAAACCCGCACGCATACATTGAAAAGCCGATACACCCAAGACGTGTCAATGTTTTGTGCAGATTTTGGTCCAGAGGCATACTTGGGCCATTTTTCTTCGAAAATGAGCAAGGAGTGGCCATTACAGTAAATGGCGATCGTTATCGGGCCATGTTGAACGAATTATTGTTCACAAAAATTTAAGAGGAGGATATTAGCAACATTTGGTTTCAACAGGACGGCGCTACGTGCCACACAGCCGAAGCTAAACTCGATGTTTTGCGCCCTGTTTTTGAATATCGCATTATCAGCCGCAGAGCTGATGTCGTTTGGCCACATCGGAGCTGCGATTTGACACCGTTGGACTATTATTTGTGGAGTGCCGTCAAAGATAAGTGTTACACCAACAAGCCAGAGACAATAGAAGCTTTAAAGGACAATATTCGTGAAGCCATTTGTGAAATACAGCTGCACACGATCGATAATGTGCTTAAAAGTGGACCGATCGTGTAGGCTACTGCATGGCCAGCTGAGGCAGCCATTTGAACGAAATTATTTTCCATTATTAACCGGAAGGATTGTATTTTCAAATAAAAAGAGAAATTTGAGAAAATATTTAGTAGTTTTTTTTTAGCATTTAAAAAAAAATCTATTTGGCGGACCCTTTATAATGCTATCGATGACATAAAATTTCTATAAATGGACACATTTTGCCATCGATAACTAAAGTAGGAACGTAATACTTATTTTTAGCCATAAATTTATTTATTTGTATAATACAACCAGCTAAGACCTCTCGTGCTTCGCAAGCTCTATCTTTCTTATTGTCTTAACCATTATCTTAGTTAAAATTTCCACCTTATTTCGCATGTTATCCCTTTCCGGTCTAAGTCTAATTTTTACAAATAGCCTATAGCTACGTACAGAAGGGCACTGTAAAAATTTCAGGATAATAGGTTGTGCTTTTTAACTGTATGCAGTCTTTAAACTAAGACACATTCATTTTTAAATATAAAATGTCCCAGCTAGCATTTGATCATTTTTCGAAAAATCACCCTGCCAAGTCTTCGTCGAGTACCTCTGATGATCACACACTGATTAATCACTTACACTAGTCAGCAAAAGTTTGCGTACAAAACTTCTTATTTCATTCAGGACTCTGTATTTCTAAGAATTCGCAACAAAGATATCAGCTGGAATTGATGAGATGGCTACACGTACGCAGTTTCGTGCATCACCTATCACCATCGTTTTTGATGAATTTCATGGTTGCAAATAATTGTTCACAAACATAAGTACTTCCAAACAGAGACATCATTTGTCACATGTCAATCACTTCCATATGAAACTCTTTGGGAACTGTATTCACAACGATATTAAATGGTGAGGAAAACATTTTTAGTGGAATCGTTGTCTTTTCAGTTTTGAACATTTGGAATCCTAATTGAAATTCCTTGAATAAAATGTTTATATATGGTGCGCATTTTTAAGAAGTGTTAACGTTTTCTTATTCTAAATTTGAAAAGTGAGACATATTATTCTGCAAAAGATGCTGTTTCCACAATTTGAATTTGCACTCAAATCCCTGAATTTTATCATATAAGTTATGAATAAATAGTCCTTTGCCTTGAAGTTCAATATTAAGATCATTGAGATGCTGGGTCATGTCGATAAGAAACCCAAAGTCGCATATCCATTCTTTATTAAATGAGGGAAGTCATATCCCTTCATATCCAAAAACAACTGTATTTCGCTTTTTAAGTTGTATTCTTTATTACCAAAATGAGGAAAGTCCTATTCCTTCATATCCAGGAACAATTGTATTTCGCTTTTTAAGTTGTATACTCTTTTAAGAATTTCACCTCTACTAAGCCAACGTACTTCGGTATTAAAAACCACATCGCCATATTCAGTTTCTAAATCATTAGGAATTCTTTAAACTGGCGGTGATTAATTGCTCGCGATTTAATAAAATGAATTAATTTAATTATTGGTAATGTGACATTTGGCATAATCAAACTTTTCGCACACAAATTTTCCTGGTGAATTACGCAGTGGTTAATGAATATTTCCCTTCCTGTGGCCTTCTTAATGTCTTGAAACAGCCTTCCTCATACTCCAAACTCCATACTTGACATTGCTCGTGATCCATCTGTCGATGCACCCATAATCTTTTCTAATAAAATTGAAAAATTTTCCAACACAGACTTTAGTTCATCGTACAAGTCTTTGCCGGTTGTAGTTCCTTGCATAGGAATCAGTAAACACAATTCTTCGGTAATATTAAAATTGGAGCCAACACCACGTATAAATATAGCCAGCTGTGCTGTGTCGCTAATATCGGAACTCTCATCAAGTGCCAAAGAACAGTATTCGAATTTTGCAATGCGTTCACAGAGCGTTATTGCTATGTTCTCAGACGAGTCTTCAATTATATTTGCTATGGAGAATCTTGATAAACTAATGTTTAAAATAATTTTTATTTTTTCAGGAAATGCTATTTCTGCGACAGCGGTCAGAATTCTTTTATCATCTCTCCATCCGCGAAGGGTTTCATTTTTTTGCCAGTATTTGACTGACAACATAACTAGCCTTTACAGCGATATTTGATAAAACAGTTTGATTTTTAAAAAAATCCTGTTGTTTGCCGAAATTTTTCTCCATTTGATTAAACTTATCTATCCGGAGTTGTCCTGTTAGGTTTTTGTATTATTGTTCATGTTTTGTATCGTAATGCCTTTTATGTTATATTATTTTAAAGTCGACACAGTTTCTGAGCATATTAAGCATACAGCTTTATTTTTGGCGAAAGTGAAAAAATAACCAAATTTCCACTTTTCTTGGAAATTCCTGTGCTTATCCGCAATCGTCCAATTTTTTGTTTTCTTTTCAGACATTCTATTATGGAAAAAAAATTTTTTAAGTTAACAAAGCTTGGGGAAAAACTTAATTTTGAGTAAAGAAAACTCTAATATTACCTTTTCGACAATAAAATTTCACTAACTTTTTCGAGAAATACAAAAATTGTTAGTTAACAGCTTAACAGTCTGACTAATTGTGTGACAGAAGCAAACACAAATAACCACAGAGGCGGTGCGTTCGTATTTGATGTTTGAACAAAAGGGAAATCCCCGTTTTACATTAAAAAGAAATATGTATGCACAAATTAGTGTCGCCAACACTTCTTTTCAATTTCTCGTTATACAAGTCACAGTTTGTCACAGTTTTAGAAATACGTTATGCGGGGTTTCCCGTAATTAATTTTATAATAATATAGTCGCAATTTAGACGCTATGAGTTTTCTTGCATAAAATTTAACTTTATGTACATATGTATACATATGTAGAGAACATAAAAGAGTAAACATTTTTTAATTTTATTTTTTAATATGAATATTTTTTATGCTGAAAGCTAAAAAGAGACAAATAAATAAAAATTCAAAAAATTTTTTAAACGGAAATGCAAATTTAAACAAGAATAATAAAAATTCTTGCAAAAAAATCGTTTACCGTCTAAGCTGGGAAATATTGATGGGAGAAAGAAAATAAAATAAACAAAATTTTAAAAATGCTTGGCAAGCCGCAATGACATGTTAAACGGGCCGCGTGTTGCTCATCCCTGGTCTAAATAACTTTGTAGTCAATCTACGTCATCAATCGCACTTCCCATTCAAGGTAAATACAGATTTTTGTATATCTGGAAAACGGTAATAGTGAAAGTTTATAAATTTGGTCAAAATAAATTTGTGGTCAATATGGATTATCACACAAGATGTGGCGGAACTGAATAAGTGGGAATGGTCTTTGCTATACAAAGTAAATATCGATTTTAGTATACCTTTGGATCGGTAATAGAGGAAGGTTCTGAAGTTCGTCTACATTACTTCGTGGTCAATACACATCATCAGATGAAATATGGGCACAATTAAATAAGTAATTATAGATTCTTGTATATCTAGAGAACGATTAGATTGGCAGTATCTTAACTTGGTCTAAATGACTTGGTACTCCGAACAAATCTTTAAAGTTTTCTTATGAGGAATACATTTTATAGTTAAAGAACACAAAGGCTTCCAGCAACGCGAAAAGGGATACTCTATAAATATTAATGATGAACAAACGTTATAGATGAAAAACTGCTTACGAGAAAATTATTTTCGATAAGCTTTTTATAAGCTAAGAATAGTCCTTTAAATACAGCGGTAGGTATTAATATTATTCAAGAGGGGTTTACATGATAATACAAGTCGTACGACATGTCAAGTTTTTGTGTAGAAGAGTGCGAATAGTATCGTGTGAAAACAATATGCAATGGGACAATATGACATTGAGAGCAAAGGCGGATGAAAATTTGGCAGTCATACGACTATCTTTGTTTTCTAAAATTTTTTAAATCAGGGATGTATTTTAATGTAAGCAAATAAAATAAGCAAAGAATCACTCGCACTATTGGTCTGTTTTAAAACAGCTGCTTTCATTTTACTTTTTGGCTTGGTTTTTACGTATTGTGTTAACGTAAAAAAGTCTGTCGTAAGATTTTTACTCTCATTCTTAAAATACGGATGGATTTTTATAATATACTCTCCCTGATTTTACGTACGTAAGGTATTATCGTGTGAATTGCCCTTTATTTGATTTTACTCAAACGTCATGGAACAACCGGAAAGAAGAGTAAATGAAAATTAGATCGGTTTTAATAATTTTTGTTGCTGTGGGAAAAGAACAAATTGATTTTTTATTTTAAAACTTAAAGTCTTAAAAACTTTCCTAAATCGTAAAAGTAATTAAAATTCATACTATAAAAGAGTTTGGGAAAGAATATTTCATTTACTGTTTTACACTCATGTTAATGTACCCCTTAACCGCCATCTCCCCATCATAAATACTCCCGTTATCGATCATAATTACAAGAATTTTGATGTAGGCATTATGCTTGTTGGTTAAAACATCTTTGGTATGCAATTTTAGCCCTGCTTACGATGAATACACATAAATATATGGCTGATACAAGCCATATGGTATTTTTCATTGGCCGTTATGCTTTTTATTGGCTGACAAAATCATTGTTAAATCTGTCTGTTGTAAAAGCCAACGTCAACCATTACTATATGACCACATTTTGATGTTCATACAAAAATATGCAGTCGCTATATCCTGCCTGCCAGCCTGGCATACATCTATTCAGACTGTTGTCTGCCAGCCACTCACAGTCAATCATTGAATACAGTTGAGGTTTTGTTTTCCCAGCCATTCTACCCACTGCCATTCCCTCTCATGTAGAGCATAATGCTACAAAGCAAACATTTATTTAAATGTCACAATTCAATGTGTTTTTGTATAACTATGCGGGCTTTACTAGAGCTTAAGGGCATTTGTCAAGAATTTGGAGGAGATTTCAAATTCCTGTTAAAGCACATAAAGCACTGACAATGACCACAACAGAAGTGGTCAAAAGGAATGTGCCGCAGAGTATGATAAAATTTAAGCGTTCAAATAACAACAACGAATACATAGATCATTCAGCCATCCATACATTCATTACAAAGAGTTTTGGTTAATGGCAAACATTTTTAACATCTTTGAGTAAAAAGTTTTGAAAAGAAAGGGATGTCGAAAAGAGAAATTTATAATCATGTTTTTCGGGAACCAATTTTTTTCTTTTTTTTTGTTTTTTTTCCAAAAAATTTTGTTAAAAACTTGCTATTTTAAGCCTTGAATTTAATTTTTAAATTTGCCGGTTTATTTTATTTTATTCTTAATCTGTCTTCATAAATATTTAACTCCTAATTAAACCGATGTTATGAAAAGAGGCTTATTTTCAACAGTAGTTTACACACACATGCACACACACGCTTAGTAATAAAAACATCAAACAAAAAACAAAGAGAGAGAGATAGGGAAAGAGAAATTTAATCAAAATGAAAGGCTTAACTTTGCCAGTAATTTATGCACATGCACAAACACACACATATTAACAATGTAAACAATAAAGTTAAAGTAATAAACAAAAACAGTTTGTAGCAGTATTGCCAATTTTTTAGGGTCAAAACGCGCGGAACTCCAGTTCAAAAGGTGCTAAAAACAACAAACAAAATAAATTGATACATTATTCATAGTCTTGTCCATCGTTAGCCACTACTTTTTCTCATCTTTCTGGTAGCATATGGATTCCGCGCCATAATACTTGCTCCGGTTATGAGGTAAAGAATGAATCTAGTCAATTTCTGATACCCTGTTCTGAAATGCAGCGTATTCCAGTAAGAGCATTCTGCATCGATCGACTCATGGTGGGTGAGCCAAAACTTCCCATCCACTTTTTTTCTAATAGTTTTTGACCGATCTTGCAAGATCTGGTCGAGCATTGGTATGATGGAAGATTATGGCCTCGTCTCTAGTCGAATATTTTGGTCATTTTTCGTTGATTGCTCTTTTCAAACATATCAAATGTGTTCGGTACAGGTCCCCTGTGATCGTCTAACCTGATTTTAACAGCTCATAATACAAAATACGCTTCTGATACCACCAAATACACAGCATTACCTTGGTGTCATGGATATTCGGCTTCGATGTTGATTTAGCTGCTTGGTCGGGCTCTAAATATAAGTTTTACACTTGCGGCAGTGTTGGCAACTCACTGGGTATTATATTTAATAAAATCCGGGTGGGTTTTTTTTTTTCTTTAAAGGGTTTCGTAGTTTATTTACAACAAAAATGGGATAACAAATTGGTTTCAGAAAAACTTCTCGTGTTTTAAGGTGCTCTAACTTCGAAACCGATTTTGTATTTCTTTAAAGGAATTGATTCAATGACATGTTAATAGATAAACACATACCTCATTATACGGCCTAGATTCTGAAAATGTAGGCAATGCAGCGCAATGCCTTTAAACGAGATGAATATGTCTTGCGTTTGCTTCCCTTATACTTTTTGTTAAAAAATAGAGAATCCATGGTGCTTTAACTGTAGAACCAGGTAAATTGCACTTAAAGCGAATGAGGGAACACATTGCCAGATGAAATTTGCAGAAAACCGTCATTTTTCCGATAAATTTTAAAAATATCGTCATTTCAGTTTCAAAAAATCATCAAAGAAATTGTCAAAAAAAATTGTTTTTATTTATAGTACCTACTCGTATATGGTACATACAATAAATTACACATTTTAAATGCGTGCTCATTTGCCAAATAGATTAACTCCACTTTTAAAATTTTATTAAATAGTAATGTGAAATACTATGTATAATTTAATATGCATTTCTTACACAATTTGGTGCTTATTTTGTTAAAAAAATTCGTATATTATTCTTGGATAATTCTCTAAGTTTTTGTTGAGGTTATTTGGCAACCATATAGAAACCCTTAATATTCTATACGCATTTTTTCTTGCTACATTTTTTCCACGTACATCTTCGATCCAGGACCACATACAATGTAAGAAGGACCTATTCAATGCCTGTATATAATTCCTATTTACATTTACACAGCGATGGCCTAGGCCGTCAGATGGGTCCAATGGAACAAATATTAGAAGCGAAGGTAAGTTGGGTCCGACGATACAGACATTGTATTGTAAGTGAAGGTTGGATGTGTCCAATGCTACAGACATTGTAAGTGAAAGTTGGAAGGGTTTTAATTGTAAAATATTTTTTTAATTTTATTTATTTATCGCAAATTCAATAATGAAAATCCAGTTTATGGGTCACTTCCATATAGACTCTTCTATACACTATATTTACAGTCAGTCCACTTGTAGTTTTACAAACACTTTTCTTTCGATATTAATTCGGAAAAATAAAAAACAATAATTAGAAGAATAGCAGAAAAAAATAAATAAAATTTATAATAGAAACTAAAATAACAATCGGATGCTAGTGCTAGACTTTTCACTTCTAATGTACATTTAATTTTAAATGTCTTGGGAATGAGTCTAATCCAAATCGGTTGCTAGTTGTATGTGCTTAAAAATTGTATTTCAATTTTTCCTACTGACATAGCAATATACAATCGGATGTGTTTACAAAAATTATTACAAACTTTTGTATTGCTTGGTCATTACGTCATCCGCTTCAGCTACTACTACAACTACTTTATTCTATTCCAGGCCTTACTCTTTAATATCGTTAAGCTCAACCAAAAATCAGAAGAAGCTAAGCTAGTTGTCTTAACTACAAAGAGTTATTTATAATCAAGTGATTTATTCTCAGTTTGGTTTGGCAATTCATCATGAATAGACTCACGCCTGAACAACGCTTGCAAACAGTGCAATTTTCATTTTTCATAAGTGAATTTTTTTTTCAATTTTCAATTTTATAAAGCGAATTTTGTTTAGCGATGAAGCGCACTTCTGGTTGAATGGCTACGTCAACAAACAAAACTGCCGCATTTGGAGTGAAGTGTATGTGGAAACACCGTTACATCCAGAAAAACTGACTGTTTGGTGCGCTTTATTGGCTGGTGGAATCATTGGTCCGTACTTTTTCAAAAACGATGGTGGCCAGAACGTTACAGTCAATGGTGATCGGTATAGAGCCATGATTACTAACTTTTTCATTCCTGAATTGAATAACCATGATATCCAATGTGGATGTGGTTTCAACAAGACGGCGCAACATGTCACACAGCTCGTGCCACAATAGATTTATTGAAAAACACGTTTGGTGACCGCCTAATTTCACGTTTTGGACCTGTGAATTGGCCTCCAAGATCTTGTGATTTAACACCGCTAGACTACTTTCTGTGGGGCTATGTAAAGTCATTGGTCTATGCGGTAAAGCCACAAACGCTTGACCATTTGGAAGACAACATTCATCATCGAAAATTGGATGTTCAGATTGGACTACATCTGCGCCAGCGGTGGCGGTCATATGCCAGAAGTCATATTTAAAATGTAATGCCACAAGCTTATCTTTCGGATAAACAAAATTCATGTCAATCGAATAATCCATCGTTGTTTTATTGCAACTTAAAGTTCTATACCTCTATAAAAAACACCCTCTATATACCCATATATTAAACATCGTCAATTTAGAGGCACCAGTCGTCATTTTGCCAAAATTATGTTAAAAAATCGTCAAAATAACGATTCTGGCAGCTATGCTAGCGAGTTAAAAAAAAAACGATTAATAGAAATAATGCAATTTGTCGGTAGTTAAAACTCGCTAAATTGGCTACACTGGTAAATAGTAAAAAAATAACATCCTCTCTCTCTGGGTGATAGAGATGGTGGGAGAGAGAAAAATTAACTTAAAACAAAGTAAGCATAACGGTGTACATAATGCAAAATATAAGAAACAACAACGAATTATATACGAGGGGAACTATTTATATTTCAGGAACTGGCAACACTAATATTGGTAGCTAAAATCTGGCAACACCATAACAAAGTTTAACATTTTTTACCATAAACGACAGCGTTTTGATATAAAAGTGCTTTTTGTCTTGTTTACAGTGTCAATTTGGCCAAAAAATGGTACTTTTAAGAGAAGGTTTTCGTTGGATTACACTGGTCTACGAAAAACAAAAAATTTTCTCGCCTTTAAATAAAACTATATGAGACATAATGACTTCGATGCGCTGAATTCAAATCCGTGTTCAGTTTTTTTCCGTTGGGCTCAAAATTTTTTTCTGGGCGCAGCGTTCGCCCTAAAAATGGTAGTTATGTCAATATTGTTAAGTTTTTACCTTTTTACCTTAATTACTCTGTCTGTTTACAACTTTGTAAACAACAACAATTACACGACAGATCTTTCTTCCTAAAGATCTTCCACCCCGATCGTAGTTATAACTTAGGTTCGATCACATTCTTTTCAACCAGAGGTTATCCACACTTAACTCTCTTTACTGAGTTAGCTCCAACTGAACAGGTTTTTACTTCACTACTAGCCCCACGAGTTTACTCCTTATTGTTCGTACTGATGTGTTTTTTATATGGCTGAGTAAACAACACATCGAAAGCTCTCGAATCTCTCGATTTTCAGGTAGATTTCTTTTTTTTAATTTCTTTTTAGTTCTTTTGTAGCGATGCTTATGTAAACAGTGTTATTTTTATTTGCTTCCAAGTACTAATACGGTAAAAAATATTTAACTGTCCAGTTATGCGTTTGTCATGAAATTTGTTAGTTTCATTTCTCATTTTCAAAACGGTTTTTATAAAAACATGCTAAGTATTATACATTGTTTTAAAGCTTTTTTAATAATCTATAACCCTGCATCAAAATTCATTAGAACTATTTTCATTGAAACGAAAAAAGCGCCATTTGAATAATCTCATACCTAGTGTCCAATTATACGTTTGAGCCACTGTAAATTCAATTTAATAATTCAATAATAAATAATTCAATAATAAATTCTTAAAAGTTAAAACAAAAGAATAAGTATAAAATCGCCAGTTATCTTAGCGATTTTGCACAAAAGCCATTTTCATTTACAAATATTTGTTATTATTTGCTATTCCCGAAATATAAATAGTACCCCTCATATAACCGTTATAACTAAAAAAATAAAAATAACAAAAATATCAACATATTTTTATTGCAAAATAAATACAATACGAAGAGAAAAACAGTAATGCAAAGATTAAAAAGCAACAGAGAAAGAAAGAGATGGAGAGCGAAAAAACTTGTTATGTAAAAAAGAAAAACACAAACTGAAACAGAAATCAACTGTAAAATACTTAAAATAAATAAATAAAGGGTCCGCCAAATAATGCTAATGCTTAATGATGGAAAATAATTTCATTGAAATGGCTGCCTCGGCTGGCTATGCAGTAGCCTACACAATCGGTCTAAGTTTTAAGCACATTATCGATTGTGTGCAGCTGTATTTCACCAATGGCTTCACGAGTATTGTCCTTTAAAGCGTCAATTGTCCTTGGGTTGTGGGCGTAACACTTATCTTTGACGGCACCCCACAAATAATAGTCCAACGGTGTCAAATCGCAGCTCTGAGGTGGCCAAACGACATCAGCTCTGCGGCTGATAATGCGATCTTCAAAAACAGGGCGCAAAACATCGAGTGTAGCTTCGGCTGTATGGCACGTAGCGCCGTCCTGTTGAAACCAAATGTTGCTAATATCCTCCTCTTCAATTTTTGTGAACAAAATTCGTTCAACGTGGCCCAATAACGATCGCCATTGACTGTAACGGCCACTTTTTACTCATTTTCGAAGAAAAATGGCCCAATTATGCCTCTGGACCAAAATCCGCACCAAACAGTGACTCGTCGTATCGGCTTTTCAATGTGTGCGTGCGGGTCTTCTGTGCCCCAAATGCGACAATTTTGCTTGTTTACATACCCGCCAAGATCAAAATGAGCTTCATCTGAAAAGATGATTTTTTTGGCAAAATCGGCATCTTCTGTAAGTCGATCGATCAAAATAAGGTCACAGTATTTCCCAGCGTTGTTCAAGCGTATACACAACCATATTCATTCAGCAGAAGGATAAAACTAATTATCTGTCAAATCAGACATAAGCTAAGTGTTACCATTCAAAAAATAGGCACTAGTTGAAAAAAAACGTTAGATGGCGGACCCTTTATAAAATGTGAAAACAGAAAAAAAAGAAGAAGAATTCCACAAAACTAAAACATTTTAAGTTCTTGTTTAAGAGTCAATTACTTATAACATAATGTAATGCTGTAGCCGTAACATAAGCACTAAACTAACGCCTTTCGGGATGAAGTTTTGTTTTGAATACCATTTGATTCGTTCTTGGAATCAAATTAGCAGTCTTTTGGCATGACATGCTATGGGAAAGGTGTAGCATAGTCACAACAAAAGCCCAAACTTTGTCAAAAATCCCGTTTTTCTAAGTTATACACTCAACAAGAACCTGTGTAATAAAAGTTAAAGTACATCAGTATATTAATATTTCGAAAAAAATAACCAAAATGACAAAAAAGTCCACATCTACTCGTACACATCGAAGAAAAACATAACCAAATTTGTTTAAAAATAAACAAAACAACAACACTGATCATAACGGTGCAAAACTAACTATAAATATCAATTGAATTTTGTTTTATTACGGCTATGGTTAGGGTAGTAGCGTTACGTAGGTCTAAATCTATATTTATAAAAATGGATTGTGGTTTGTTCGGATGCTTAAAACTTGAACACGACTGAACCATATTGGATACTTTCTTCTGCGATTTTGTTCGTAATTGCAACGCAAAGGCTTAGGAAAAAACAAAAACGAAAATTCAATAGATGGCGCTGTAGGTGGTCATTTCTCTATCACTGCTGCTGTTAAAGGTATTTTAATAAGATTTGGCACGTCGATGCAATGCATATACTCTAAGTTGTGCAGTAAATATAAACGGGTTTGGATAAGAGAGAATGGTGCATCGAATACAAAATAGATATTGATTTTTGTAGACATATCTTGAGAGCAAGTTTCTGTATTTGGTCCAAATGACTTGGCAGTCAATACGAATCATCAGTTAAAAGCGCAAGTTATTGGATAAGTGGGCGTAGCATCTGTTATAAATACATAATAAGAAATTGTTGTTTTTTATTTAAGCTTTAAATCAATAAATAATCACTCTGAGAGAGTATACAAACAATTGTTGTCCCTAAATAGCTGTCTACTTCTGTACATACATAGATTTCCGGGCAAAGCCGGATGGATTAAGCTAGTAAATTATACAAGCATCGTGTCAAATAAAGATAAACTTTTTAACAACCACGCTTGTGCTGTGAAAATTTGTTGCATAGTATCTGTTGCTGCATTGACACAAAGAAGCTGTGCAATATAAATGTCTCTCCGCGTATTTGTTTAAGCCGCTTGTACAAAATTATACAGAAATTATAAAAAAATTTAATTTTCTGCATGGAAAGCTTTCAGTAGTTTCAAGATGGCTAATAGTCTAAGCAAACGAAGTTAATTTGCGTAACACCTGTTCCATATCAAAATTATGTTATCACAATCTACTTTAGTGCACTAGCTTTTGTGCAAGTGTCTTATATACACGATTTTTTCAAACGCCTTCAAATTACAGTGCTTTCGCACTACACTTAGAGGTCAAACATGGGTTCGTTGTGAAAGTCTTTAGGTATAAAATGTGAGAAAGAAAGATATATAAAAGGAAGAAAGACACACAAGGCACTGAAAAGAAGAGGAAGTAGATACTAAACATAGAAAATAAATCCTAAAAAACCTAGAGGAAAAGCCTAACACCCATGCACAGGGTGCCACATAATTAGCCAGCTGATGTCTGAAAAGAATCCCTCCAGGTGAGAGATCGTGGAGGACGCAAACTTACTGAGACCCCTAAAGAAACACTGGCACAGCAACTTGATCTTATGTCCCTGAAGAGCTGGGCAAAGACTAAGGATATTAAAAATTACCCATAACCTAATACTTACCCTTAGAGTCCAGTCTAAAAACCTATCAGAATTCTGAGGGACTCCCTTCTTAGATCCAGGATCCATTCTTTGTGCGATCGTGTTTAAGCTAAAACAGCCTGAAAACCCTTCAATCTTCCTTGCACCTGCATGATTCTTCCACTCAGCGAAGGACCCATTTGTCTACAAAGCTACGGGGGTCTAACAGACACATCCTGCAGTTCGGCACTCTTAGCTGTTCCTGCTCTCGCTAGCTCATCAGCAATCTCGTTTCCTAACACGACGCAGTGTCCACGAACCCAGCATATCTTGACGCTACACACATCCAGGAGTGACGTGAGGGTCCTTCTGCATAATGAAATCAACTTCAAGCTAACTGACGCCGTGATAACAACCTGACTATTATCACAAAAGGTCATTTAAATGTCCTAGAAAATAAAACATTTTTGCTTGCTCCAGCCTTTACCTCTTATAAAAATGAACTTTTTAAGTGTACAAGCCATAAAAAACTATTCACGTTTGTATCGTATTGTGTAAAAGGCTTGTACAAAGTTTGTGCCAGTGGCTTGTACTAAAGAAATTCTTAAGCGCCGCAGAAAGTTAAACGTTTGAAAAAAAGCAAACGTATTACTGTTTTGAGAGTAATGTTAGAAGTTCTATATTGCCAAGGAGTTTAGCATCAACTATCCAGTTTTCAACTGGAGCAACAGTGCGTAAATTATGTAGAATTATGACACGTGGCTTAGAATCAGAGTTGCCTTAAAAATTGTTTTTTACTGCATTATCACTTGAGTATCCACTCAATTAACCGTCGTTCGATTAATCGAAGTATTTTTTCGTCATTATTTGATTGAATAATGAAAATAGCCAATTTCGAACAAATAACTCGAACAATATGTGTCAGTTAATCAAGCAACTTTTGTAAAATAGCAAATGTTTCTGGTTATTTAGTTTTACGCCTATATAGGGTCCGCCAAATAAATTTTTTTTAAAATGCCATAAAAAAAACTACTGAATATTTTCTTAAATTTCTTTTTTTATTTGAAAGTACAATCTTTCCGGTTAATAATGGAAAATAATTTCATTCAAATGGCCTGCCATGCAATAGCCTACACGATCGGTCCAACTTTTAAGCCAATTATCGATTAATATTGTCCTTTAAAGCGTCAATTTGTCTCTGGCTTGATGGCACCCCACAAATAATAGTCCAACGGTGTCAAATCGTAGCTCCGACATCAGCTCTACGGCTGATAATGCGATCTTCAAAAACAGGGCGCAAAATATCGAGTGTTGCTACGGCTATGTTGCACGTAGCGCCGTCCTGTTGAAACCAAATGTTGCTAATATCCTCCTCTTAAATATTTGTAAACAAAAATTCGTTCAACATGGCCCGATAACGATCCTTGCTCATTTTCGAAGAAAAATGGCCCAATTATGCCTCTGGACCAAAATCCGCACCAAACAGTGACTCGTCTTGGGTGTATCGGCTTTTCAATGTATGCGTGCAGGTTTTCTGTGCCCCAAATGCTACAATTTTGCTTGTTTATATACCCGCCAAGATCAAAATGAGCTTCATCTGAAAAGATGATTTTTTTTTGGCAAAATCGGCATCTTCTGTAAGTCGAAGCGTATACACAACCATATCCGTTCAGCAGAAGGATAAAACTAATTATCTGTCAAATCAGACATAAGCTAAGTGTTACCATTCACGAAATAAGTACTAGTTGAAAAAATGGCGGACTCTTTATAAGTATACTGGAACCTAAGAATCTATACATTTTAGTTCCATATAAATTCCATACAAATTTCTCGTTGCCGAGAACACAATTGAAGTTCAGCTGCCATCTTTTACCGTCGCGTTAAAATTTTCATGTTCACGAATTTCATACATAAATACCAAACTAGCCATGGCACTGCAACCTAGAAATATCTATTATACCAAACACTCCGGGGTCAGACCTGCACACTAGCCGCAAAGGGTGGTGAAAATCCTCCATTGAGTCAATACCCCCGGGCGAATAACTGTTCTCTGTGTCTAGAAGCACCAATCGGAATAGGCTTCAAAAGAATAGCCTCTACTTTAGGTATAAATACCGCAATATTCTTAATGGGTTGCTGACGCACCTGTTCAGGACTAGTAAAGGTCTTCATAAAAGTTCGTCTCCGAATGTATGCCAAAGCAACACATTCGCAAAGAATAATTTTAATTTTTGGTATTTTTTATCAAACATAGCGAACAAAATCGCCAATTAACTTACAAATCGCCAAAAAGTCGCCATGTCGCCAAACCGAAAATTAGGACACCAAATAACTTTTAAAATCGCCACGTTTGGCGAGAAGTCGCCAGATCTGACAACCCTGATCACGACAATTTTCATTGAGAGAGAAAAAAACTAACGCTATCTCTAAAGACGTAATCTGTAGTATTTGATTCATGCAATAATACGTTTATTACCAAAGAGTAAAAAGAGAGAGAGAGAGAAAGAGGATTAAAAGGTCAGTTATGTAAATGTTGAGCATTTTGTTTGTTATTATAAATAATTACAATGTTTATTTTTATATGCACACTTATCATTATTGCTTCAACTATACCATAGAGAAAGAGAGAGAGAGAGAGAGTGAGGCAGAGCAAAGGTAAGAGGTAGACTTGTGAATACAATATTATTGTTATACACTCATGTAAACCTTTTTAATAATAAAGTAATATGAGCATATGCAAAGTGTATTAAAATAAAAACAACTATAATTAGAGCAATATCATCTCATCTTGAGCATGATTATTATTATTATTATTTACATGGGCATACACATATTTGCTTGATGGAGTAAAAACAAAAGAGAGAAGTAAAAGGCAAATGAGAAAGGTTACCGAGAGACAATATACCAAATTAAACATTTATAAGCAATATAAACTCAGAGAAAATATCCAAGTGGACATAACAAAACAGTACTATGACCGTAAGAGGTTAAACTAGAAAAAGGAAGACCATATTAGTAACTGTAAATATAAAAGAATTTGCATCAGTGTACAAACATAGTAGGTAAGTAAATATGTCTGTAAATATGAGTGTATGTCTATTCATTATCTCTTAGAGGAGACAAAACAAAGTTTTTGTTTAAGTAGACTATTTTATGATGAAAACACGCACATTATCATAGCCTCACACACACACACACATAAAAACAACTTGATTCTATAAATCCCTTTATATGTATGGATATAAATTACTACACGATATGTGTTACACACATTGTTAAAACAAAGTGTTAATGTTATGGCTCTGTTGTAGCAAGCAAGTCATAAGGAAAGGAAGGGAGTACATACATGTTACTAATAAATAGATGTGTGACTTTGATATACCATTTAGTGTATATGCGTGTGTTTACTTACATATTTGCGTAAGCATAAGATTATTAAGCACATGTGCTGGCTGCTGTACATGTATTTTCTTAAGTGTACATCCGTTTTAGATAATATTATCAGTATTAATTTTTAATTTTTTTAGAACTTGTATACCCAAAATGTTGTCTGTCTTTTATTTTATGAATATATTTTATAATGAAAATTTATGTAAAATTTTCAGTTTTTTTTTTTTCTCCATCTTCCTCTATATGATTTTTGGTCATTTTACAAAACATTTTTGTAATTATTGCCATTTATTGCTGCTGCTGTGGTATATAGTTGTTGTCATAATAAAGTAAAGGGTTCGCCAAATAAATTTTTTCTTTTTTTGTGAAAATGCTATAAAAAAACTACTGAATATTTTCTCAAATTTTTTTTTTATTTGAAAGTACAATCCTTCCGGTTAATAATGGAAAATAATTTCATTCAAATGGCTGCCTCGGCTGGCCATGCAGTAGCCTACACGATCGGTCCAATTTTTAAGCATATTATCGATTGTGTGCAGCTGTATTTCACCAATGGCTTGACGAATATTGTCCTTTAAAGCGTCAATTGTCTCTGGCTAGTTGGCGTAACACTTATCTTTGACGGCACCCCACAAATAATAGTCCAACGGTGTCAAATCGCAGCTCCGAGGTGGACAAACGACATCAGCTCTGCGGCTGATAATGCGATCTTGAAAACCAGGGTACAAAACATTGAGTATAGCTTCGGTTGTGTGGCACGTAGCGCCGTCCTGTTGAAACCAAATGTTGCTAATATCCTCCTCTTAATTCGTTCAACATGGCCCAATAACGATCGCCATTGACTGTAACGGCCACTTCTTGCTCATTTTCGAAGAAAAATTGGCCAATTACGCCTCTGGACCAAAATCCGCACCAAACAGTGACTCGTCGTATCGGCTTTTCAATGTGTGCGTACGGGTCTTCTGTGCCTCAAATGCGACAATTTTGCTTGTTTACATACCCACCAAGATCAAAATGAGCTTCATCTGAAAAGATGATTTTTTTCTTTTTTTCATTCTGCTACATTACCATGACTTTCAAAGTAACGTCGCAATATTTCCCAGCGTTGTTTAAGCGTATACACAACTATATTCGTTCAGCGGAAGGATAAATCTAATTATCTGTCAAATCAGACATGAATTAAGTGTTACCCTTCACGAAATAAGTAGTTGTTGAAGAAAAAAACGTTAGAGGGCGGACCCTTTACTTACAAAATGTTTATGTCAAAAATTTTGTTGTCAATTAAATATTTATACAAGGCTCTATGGTTATTATTGTGATGATTTAAAATAAATCACTACCAAAAATAAAAACAGTGAGGAAGAAAAGTAAAATATGAAAAAGTCAAAGCAATGAAATAAAATCTGGACAAAAAAAACTCTACTAACACACAGTGCAGTTTCTGTATATCATCAGTTTTTTGCCAATAAGCGTAAGCTATTTCCAAATATTGCGTTTGTATTAATATTGAAAATACCTTAGGAAAAATATCATTTATTATACCCATTAATTATTGTTAATCATGTTCGTAGCAATACACTGTGGAGCAGAATTGCACCATTTTTGAAATCAGTTAAACCACTGAATTTAAGTCAAAGATATTGGTGTTTTTGAAAAGGTATTATGAATCAATCAAAAAGCTTTATTTTTTATTGAAAAATATAAAGAAAAATATAAGACTAAAAAAAATTTGTTTTATTAAAAGCATTGCCACTGCAAATAATCATAAATATTGCGAAGGTTATAAGACAATTAAGGACACATTATTATGTATTTATTCGCTATCACTTTGTGTTTCATCAGTACCTTCGTTACTGCTTACATCGAAATCCACCTTATCAGATGATGAAAGAAACGCATATTTGCTTCCTTAGTCACACTTATTTGTTTGGTTTTTTTATAAAAATAATGTGATTCTGAAACCAATCTAGTGCTACCGAGTTCAGCTATATATTACTGTCTCAGCGTGAAACATTTTTCGACAGATAGCAAATGCTTCATGGTTCATTAAAATTCAAACATCCATAGAGACCTGAACGCACTCATGATTCGAAAAGAAATCGCTAAGTATGCTGAGAAACTTAAAGTTCACCTGAGCCCAATTGTCCGTGCAATATTGAATGAGAAGAAAGGTTAATGCGAATCTGATAAAAAAAAGAAGTGTGAATTATGTTCAATAAATGTAATATCCCATGAACCTATGAAAATTTTTTCACGCTGGTGGGACTTAAAGCTATATCTAGTTTGATTATGTGATAAATCGGTGATAGAGCGCACGTATAATAACATAAACAACCCAGGTTCGACCTCAACAGAGAGCATGACGAAGAAAAATTTAGTTGTGGTTTCGAGTATTTAATAAAGAGGCTTTAACTTCGCTCCAGACAAGTCCATCTAAAAAATAAAGAAAAAAAGTAATGTTAAAATAGCGTTTATGCTCGGTTATAAGGGACCGTTGGACCTTTAAAATGGATGGCTGTTTCTTACTAAAATTTTGAAGCAAAATGTGAATTATCTGATCGAAAAAGATGGCTACAGCCTCAGATGCTTTAGTTCTCTAATCTGTGTTTTTTTTACAGTTACACAAGCTTAAATCACAAAAGAACAAATAAACATATTTTTAATATCAATATAACGGACTTTGTTAGATAGAAAGTTTTATGACATTAATGTTTAACTATAATTTCCCCATATAGCCGCCACGGCTGGCGTAATTTTAATTTTCACAAACTTTTAACAGCATATACATCCGTATTTCGCCCATAACTCCTCAAATGTTAATTATTAGGTGTTCAATTTCTCTGGTTTATCCACGGCGTCATGATAATAATCCAATGGGGTTAAATCTCACTATCTTGGTGGCTAATTATTTGTACTATTTCGTGAAATTACTCTTTCAACAAAAGTTTCTTTAAGTAAATCAATTGTAGTGCGCGTTGTGTGGCATATGGCTCCGTTCTGTTGGAACCACATACCACAAAGGTTAATGCCAGCTAATTGAGATACGAAATAATTTGTAATCATGTCTCTATATAGTTCACAATTGACAGTAAAATTTTGACAATCATCGTTTTTGAAGACCTATGTACCAATGACTCCGCCAGCTCATACGGTGCACCAAAAAATAATATTCTATGGATGTAATGATGTAAACGTGGCTCTGGTGTAAGTTTACCAATAATGAAACTTCAAACATAACTAAACAAAAAGAAACTACCTGTTGTTAAACGGGTTGTCAAATAAAGCAGTGTTGTCAAATCAAAGTTATAAACCTATAAACAAAACACCTATTATTTTATTTACAGCTTTTTTTTTGGATGACCTTTTTTTGGCTTACTAAGCGTTTGGAGTATTTCGTGCTGGTACTATCACAATAGATTTTTAAGACATAAATTAATGGTTCGGTGCCTCTTTAATATTTATCAAGCCTTAGGTTAATGCAATCCCTGACGGGATAGATTACTGCACCCCCAAACCCTTCCTGGATAGAATGTTCTCCGTGTGCATCTCACCAGAACCGGTAATGGGAAGGAACCGGTCCTCGGAAGGGTTTGGAGGCGGCATCTTTATTCCTGTATACGGGGTGAGGGAATCCTTTAACCTGCCGGACCACTGCAGTGTCTTGCAGGCGGAGATCTCGGCGATAAAGAGGGCAGCGGACTGTTTGATGTACTACGGGGTATATGACAGTGATATCCGGAGCTGTACGGACACTCAGGCTGCGATCAGGGCGCTCTCCGGTGTCTACTCGACATCGCGATTGGTGTGTGAACGCCGGCCATCTTTCAACGAGATGGCGAGACATTCAGACCTGGAGATTATCTGGGTAAGGGGTCACTCGGACACCCTGGGGAACTGTGTGGCGGACGGACTTGCGAGGGCTGGCTCTCTCCTCAGAAATGAGGAGATTGACCACTCAGTTGAGATGCCACTCTCCTCTTGCAGACCTATGTTCATGCGGTACATGTTGGGCAGGACACAGCTACGGTGGAATGATGAATCCACGTGCTCTGAATCGAGGCAAATCTGACCCCCAATATGATCGAGCTCGCTCGGAGACTATTATAGGTGTGCCGCGTGTTAGGCTGCGAACTCTTGTGGCTGTGATTACTGGGCACTGGGTAGCTGGTGCGCACGCTAGGAGATTGGGTCTGCCGTTCAATGACTATTGTAGGGGTTGTCAGAATGAGGAGAAAAAGGAGCACTGTCGAGCACTTCCTATGCCAGTGTCTGAGTTTTTCGGACATTAAGACTGCTTTCCTTGGCAGTCCGTTTCTGGATAACTTGTCGGATTTGGCCGGTGTGAATATCGGCAAGATCTCTTCTTTTGTACATGCGTCTGGTTGGTTCGGATCGCACCGGGACGAGGACATATAGGTTGTCCATTTTCTGGATTACAGTGGGATCAATACTGGACCCAGGTGGGCTGGACGTGTCTGGCTACCCGTCGTAACTAGGTTAACTGCGAGCGAGTCACATAACCTAACCATCTAGCAAAGACCGAAGAGCTCCAAAGTAAAGGTCCCCACCTAAAAACCCAAATAATATCAGTTGTTTCATTTAAGCCAACCGATATCCCTGACAAAGTTAATCAACTTCGAAAGTGACACATCTCTAAGACAGTCCAGATCATGGAAGCGACATATACCTAAGTGCCTAAGTCTAAGCTCCCATAGAGAGGACGGTCGCAGAGGAGGTGTTGCACAGATTTCTCTTCTTCTTCATCCTGACAGCACCTACAGTAACTATGACAAGGGCATCCCATGCGCTTCGACATGTGGCCTATCACACAATGCCCGTTAATTATTCCATAAAGAAGCCCGATCGACCCCCTTCGAAATCAAAGAAGAGAGTTAGTCCTTTCCATAGATAAAGAAGGCCGAAGCATTCTCGATATTCCTTAAGTGGTGACATTGGTCCACCTGTGTTCCATACTGCTAAGGGCCCATTTATCAAACAAAATCGATGACCATGTACGAAAGGCCGGAAGGACCGTATAGTAACGCACTTATTAGCAATTTCATTTCCTCGGATGCCCGCTTGACTCCGAACTCATATCAGCTCGACATGATATCGCTCCAGATGGGCCAGCGAGCAAATGTAGCTGAGGAGACATTCCGATCTAATCACATACGAGTCGAGAGCACTAATTGCAACGAGACTATCTATATAGATCCTAATAGGCCTCTAGACCTCGGGATTTAGTTCCCGGATACGCCTAGCTGCTCTGTTTTCGAGCAAATGGTTTAAATAAAGGGGATTTAACGTAATAAATGAACAGAAGCTTACTTTTTCTTTAAACTCGACAAACATCATTTGGCTATATTTTAAACCCATTCAAAACAATAGTATGGTATAGCACATAGCATAACCTAGTTTAACTTGTTCTCTATATCTCAATATTGCTATTTCAAACAAAGGTCATATCTTTCTCACCGCTTTTATTACCCACTATATATTGCATAACAAATCACTATCTCATAACGCATATACATAATTTTATATTAAAATCAACTCATTTATATGCAACATTGAAATTATTTTCTAATTATTACATATTCTCATACACAATCATCCTTGAACTCTATCGCTTTGATGCACTTCACTTCACCGGATTTAAAAGCACCTTTTGCAACCGTGCCACTTTTGTCATTCACATTTGCAGTAAAAATTGTTATGTGTGGTTTTCAATATGAGAGCCGACACCACAGTGATGATAATTGCATGCCTGGTGCCCATTATAATTTGAAAATTTTGATAACCACGTGTGAGCAGAGTATGTAGAATAGAAATACAGAATATTATTAAAGTATTTGATAAAACTATGGTTAATTAAGTGCAAATGAAAATAGAAACACGCACACAAATTTATATTTTATTTTTATTTACGTTGCAAATTTAAATATTTAAATAACTATTTAAAATTTAATATAGAAATGATTTGTAGAGGCTATGAAAGTTTTAAATTGTTGCTCTTTTTTCCCGTTACTTCTCTTGGTAGTATTGGGCTTCCTCAAAGCATCTCCATCTTACACGATTTGCTGCCATTATCTTTGCCTCTTCCCATGTAAGGTTGTTTTGCCTTAGTTCTTGGAGAAATGTACGTCGCTAGGTATTACTTGGTCGACCGCGGTTGCTTGATCCTTGAAGATTCTACTCAAGTGTTGTTTGTGATTCTATGGACATTTTTTCTTAATAATTTTATCCATCCATTTCAACTTCCATTGCCTTATCTGCTTCAGTACGGTCTTCTCAATTCGTCAAATTCCATATTTATTTCAAGTCATTTGCTGCTGAATACCTGTAGTTTTTGCGTGATGATGTTAGACAGTTAGCCAGTTTTCATTGTCGTACAACATAATTAGCTTTACACCTGAGATGAATATTTCGAGCTTGGTTTGCCTGGATATGTATGAGCTTCTCCATACTGACTGTAGTCGACAAAATGCCACTCTTGCATTGTCTGTTTCTGCATCGCCGTTTGTTACTATTGTGCATTCCAGATAGCAAAAGCCATTTACATACTCAAGTGGTTGACCCTGTACCATAATGTTTTCTGTACTGTTGCTGTTAATTTTTATGTCTTTGGTTTTCTTAATATTTATTCCAGGTCTAACACTGCGAGCCAGCCTTTCCAGGTCTTCTAATATTGACTGTATGATGAAGATCTTGTGTGAGAGTAGACAAATATCATCTGCATAATCCAGGTGCTTGAACTGTCGTGAGAGGCTCATAGTCAGTACGATGGTGAATGTCACTTTAACGATTTACTTGATCTTGCTTTACTTCTGCGTTAGTATGGCATGGTTGACTGATACTCTCGTTGTAAAGAACAACGAGTTTTGAATCGCCGTACATTGCTCTTTCTTCTCAATGTTTTCCACATGGCAGTCTGTGAGATAGTATTAAAGTCGACTAACACTAGGAGACTGTTCTATTATAATGCATAGAGTGTTGGCCTGGCCTACCTGTTTTCCTGGCCTATCTCTTTGTCGCCCAATAGGTTCTCTATTTCGTTCTGAAGCCTTATCTGTATTATAACTTGTATGTGGTGTTAAGCAGAATGATTACTCTGCAGTTATGGCAATCTTTCAATTCGCCACTTTTTGTTAGTTTCACAATGATGAATTTCTTCTAAATTGAAGTCAGCCTCTCGTCTCTTCAAGCTAATGTGATAAAAGGCCGTAACAATTCAGCTGTGGTTGTGGTGTTCACTCGCAAGGTTTCCGCCATTAAATCATCTTCGCTTGCTGCTTTATTATTCTTCTACTTTGTTATTGTCTCGATTCATTTCATTCAAACTAGAAATGCTCAGGGTTGGTAAACCACTGGATAACCCAAATTAACCCACGCAGGTTTTATTGGGTTTTGGATCCACCAGGGTTTTATTGGATTTTATATTTTTAAAAAACCGGTGAAGTTTTTATTTAAAGGTTTTCATAGTTTATTTGCAACAAAAATAATTAAAATATACGTTTTTAAGTATTAATTGGTACTCAGTCCGATTTTTTAGCTCAAAAAGAAAATGAATTAACAAATTTATCAAATGAAAATTAATCAAATCACTGTTTACATCTTTTCCTCAGCACTGAACGAATGTTCGAATCCCGTCTCAGAAAAACTTATCGTCATTTGAGGCGATTCACTTTGAAGCAAATTTAGTATTGCTTCAAAGGTAGTAATTCATTGACATACCAAAAGATATCGTATCCGTCGAAATAATCAATAGTCAGATGGAGTAATGTTTGGAGAACATTGCAGCATTTGAGCGTTTCTAACAATTGTTTGGCATTTTTGGTGACGTGAGACCGGGCGTTATCATTCAAAAGGAAAACCTTATCTGTGAATTTTTATATTCCAGCCGTTTTGCTCATAATGCACGGTTCAAACGAAATAATTGCTGTCTGCTCCGATCACCAAGTCTTAGCAGCTCATAGTACGCAATGCCGCCTTGATCCCACCAAGAGTGCAAAATTGCATTAAAAATACTAAAACAATGTAATTGTATTAAAAAACAAAAAGATATTGTCGAGTTATTGGAAGCTGTTATAAATCCCAATAAAACCCATCAAAAAATGCAATAAAACCCTGTTGGTCAGGTTTTTTTTTTATAAGCCGGGTTTTAGCCAACCCTGGAAAGGCTACATGCTATGTTCAGTGTATTCTTTGCCGCCATATATGCATCTGTGCTTCATTACTCTCTATTAATATGCCACTACGATCAGTAACTGTTTGTTTCCTGCTACACATTCTATTTGTGAGAGCCCATCTTCTGGTGTAGTTTCCTGATATTATTCTCTCCAGCTGCTTCTTCTGTTTTATTGTCTTTTCTTGCAGCTTTGTTTACCTGTTTCGTCAGCTGTTGGTAACTTTAATGTTTAATCCTTCTTTGACAGATCAGGTTCCAAGTGTCTTTTGATATCCATGGTTTTTTAAGTGTTTATATTACACCCAATGTACGACTTTATTATATTTTACTGTGATAATTTCCCGTCTTTGGTGTTGGTCTATTGGGCTGTAACTATTGACGTATTGCCATGGCCAATGCGTTCCTGGTCGTGTTATTCTAAAGACGTTTTCGTCTTGTGTTCCCAATCGTACTTCTTCGACATATCAGTTTAAGCTTGATTTTGCTTCTGATAAGCTCATGGTTACTGCCGATGTCAGCGCCTCTTCTATTCCTCACATCCGCCGAAGAAATTCTTCTATCTTTTACTCACGCATATGTGATCAATCTGATTGCGTGAGTTGTCGCTCGCCCATGTCTATGTGTACTTATGAATCTTTTAATGCGGGCAGATGGAGCCACCAGCTATGACTAGTTAGTGTGTCTGGCATAGCTCTTATTAGTTGCTTTCCATAAGGTCCACAACCTTGCGTTCCCATGGCGGAGCGAATGTTAGCGTTATCACTTCATATTTACGCGTTGAAACCAACTATGAGTATGGTGATATCTCCTGTTCGAACACTGCTGAGCGCTGATGTTACTTGTACGTACAATTCATTTTTCTTAGTGTCCTCGGCATCTGTTGGGCAATAGCACTGTACTATGTTGGTGTGTCAAACTCTACTCTCTATCTGATCAATATTACACGGTCGGCTACTGGCCTCCTTGTCAGAAGAGTTTCTTTATTTGCTTAAACATTATAATCTCGACTCCGCTTTCGCCACCATTTTCTTTTTTGCTGTATTGTACAGTGTTACCATTCGCAGTAATAAGTTCATCATTACCATTCCATCACATCTCGCTTATGACTAAGATGTCCATCTTATACAATGCCATTTGATGTTCTAGTTGCTCAAGCCTTAATGCCTCACGAAGAGTTCATACTTTTTATTACGCAATACGCGTTCTATTTCGTGTGCCAAAGATCCTGCGTGTCTGTAGATCCTGTTGTTTATTATTTTGCCTTGTTCTAGTTCCGTTAATCTCTTTTTTTCTAGTTAAAAAGATGGTTAAACTGCTGTAACATGTCCTAGGGTGACGGGGCCGTCACCTAGTGTCGCCTATAAACTACGCCTCCATATAATTGTTCAGTGGTGAATCCATGATAAATGACGCTGGCCCCTATTAACTTAGTGTGTCCGTTTTCTAGTGGGTGGCAGTTTCCTGATCATCCATATGATACTGACCCTTTTGTTTAGATAATGTTGATGCCGGAAGTGATTAATGATGTCAGGGGCTTCGAATGAGTTGCGTCTGGAGGAGTATTGAAGCCTTATATTTTAAATCTTCGGAAACTGCGATAAAAGTTTTCTTTCCTCTGCTGGGATTCTTCGGTTTGTAATCTGCCGCACTATCTATTGTGCCACTAAGCCACCCATAACTTAGGAACTAAAGCTTCTTAACATTTATTTCTAATTAAGCAGTACTTGCCAAAACTGTAAATACATTATATTTATATCGATTAATTCTTTAATTCAATTTAAAAATAATAAGAAACGGGCCTTCCAGTGGTGACTTTAGAACTTTAAAAAAAGGTATTCTGTGCTAGCAACACTCAGAGCGCTTTGCGTAATTTAAGTTTGCAAATCGTTTTACCACAATATAATTCGGGGACATAAAAGGTAACTGCATGGCGGATGTACTTGAGCAGGTAGATACTACTTTGAACAGATCGATTGATGATCACATGATGTGACAATGAGCCCACCAGTTATGAGATCAAAAGGATCTGACCACATTTGGGTTACTAAAGAATGGAGCAACAGTTAAAGCTGCCTTGGGTTATTACTGATCGTTGAGCTGTAAGCAGACATACTCAGAGGGTGGGAATTCCATATATTTATTGTGGATGAAGATGAGGAGCAGTCCACGGAACACCCATTATACCACTAACAAGAATTCGACTACTTGAGGCTTTCTATTCTGTTAGAAATAGAATCGACTATAAGGACTATTTCTTTCCCACCAATCCTTGAATTTTTAAAAGCGACTGAATGGCTAACTGTTTTCAGAGAGACTCTGCGAGGACCATGGTATGGAAATTTACACATGGTAATACTAAACGAGATCTACAATTAAGACCCAAGTGACTGCCACATTAACCTAACCTAACCTATTTTTAATTAAGAATAGAATGCTACTCTACTTTTGAAAATTGATTGGAAATTGACAGATTTATTTAGTTTTTTAGCAAAGCAACGCATTAAAACATATTTTTGTTACCCCTGTTGTCGAAAACGTTGTTTCAAAAACTTTTTTTGATACCGAAAAAAAATCCCTTTTCCCAGCACTGGATTAGAATATACTTTAGCTGATGTTTGATGAACAAAATTGCACATTTTTGATAAGAAAAAAAAAGATACAGAAATCACGATTTCGTTTAATGACTAAATGAGTATAAATTACATATTTTTAACCTCCAAATTGCCATATAAGCTATTGAATACATAAGCTATGTGTAAAAGATACTAAATATGTTGTGTTAAAAATTTTGTAAACTTTACTACAAAAAGTCTAGTGGCTAGTATACTAGTCTATCAGCGGGGGCTACTGGATTTAACTTTCCGCAGAGACTCTGAACTGTTTTACTACAGCGTAGGGTCTCAGACCCTCCGTTCGTAGCAATTAAACTACATTGTGTAATTGTATTCCAATTTAAAAATAAATAACTTTTGCTATAGTGCATATGACTAATATTAATTCATCGATTTTCTTAGAAAAGCCTTTGTAACATTGAGAAAACTAAAGCGATTTTAAATCTTCAACATTTTCTTAAGACTTAAGGATATTGTCTTTCATATACTGTATGTCGATAAAAACCTTCCTTTTGTTTAAGGTCGTTACCACATACTAATTTTCGTATTTTTCTGAAAAATTTTGTGTATTATTTTGTAATTTATTTCAAACATTTTTATAAACCATTAAAAAATTTAACATTTGAACTGAGTTTTAACTCTTTTTTTTAAATTTCTATTGTGTACATTAGACAATTGAAGCTCATAATTTACATATTACTTTCGCAACAATTCTTTTTCCCTTTTACTATACTCAATTATATACTACTGATGCAGATGGTGTATTCCTTTCTCGAAAAGCCCAGAAAATATTCAAATACCAGTTGGTTATTTAAGTCAAAGAGAATGTATATTTTTACTTGTATTGGATCAGAAAAGAAAGAATTTAATTGCAGTTGAAGTGGAGTTCTATTGCAACTCAATCCAACTGACTGTCTGTTTTGTTAATTTTCTTTTTTTTTTTGCAAATTTCTTGCTTGTCTAACAAGTTTATGAAATTCGTTAAGGGAAAACTAATTTTCAACTCCTTCTCTACTGACTGACTGCTGTTGCTGCAACATGTAGGAAAAATAACTAAAGGAAATCTAAATAATGTTTAAAACACATATTTTCTTGATGATGTTTTCATGTTAAAAATTTTTCAAATATTTTTATAAAACGATAGTTTCCTTCACACACATATTGCTTTTCCAAAACAGTAGTTACAGAAATATTTCCCAAAAATATTTTGGCATGTTTTAAGTGGAAAGAAGAAAGGATTTTGTTTTCTTGGCCCTGCTGTAAAACTCTCATAGATGAAGTCTCCCTATAATGATGACTCTTCTTGAAAAGAGTTTTAATTTTTGCGATTTTTTGCCTGTCAAGAGAAAATATTAAAATGAAATGATATAAAGCTCTAGGACTGTTGCATGTTTTGAATGCATAAATACCATTGCCATTTTATATTGCCAAAGGTCAAATAAAGTACAACTACCAAAAGACGTAAATAAATATCCTAGAGGGCTAACATATTAAAGGAGTTAAAAAAGGAAATTTATGAGTTTTTAGACAAAAAAAAGTTATTGAATATTTTTTAATTTTTTTTCAGTTCAAGAAAAAATGTATTTAAATCTTTAAACTTTAAACTAAAAAAAAAAAAAAAACATTAAAAACATTTAGAAAACTCTTCAAACTCATGAGTAAAAAAGAGGCTTAAAAAAAATCTGGAAAATAATAAACAATTTAAAACACTGTTCGGTTTAAAATATTAAAAGAAATCTGAAAAATTATAAATTAAAGTTTTCATAGTATAAACTTAAGAGCCTTTTTTAACGACCGCGTTTTATTCCTGCTCGAATTCTAATTTAAGAAAGAAAATCTGAACAATATTAAGAGTTTTAAAACATCCTTTAGAATTTATTCAATAAAGCTCACGAGCTGATTCTAAAAAATATATGCGGCTTAGGAGTTTTCAACACCCTTGAGGATTTTAAATAAACTCTCCGGCTTAAAAAGAGTTTTTAAGGTTGCGTCTTATTCTTGTTCAAATTATTATTCAAAAAATATCTGAAAATTTTCCTAAGGCGAATTTTAAGACACGTTTCAGAGATTTAAATATAAAACTCACAATCTTAAGTAGAGCTTTTAGGAGCAAGTTTTTTAATCTTATTCTAGCTGTTAAATAAAAGACCAGGAATTTGAATGCTTTGCGGGTTTTATAATAAAACTCATGAGCTGAAGAAGAGTTTTTTAGAATAAAGTTTTATTCCTATTCTAATTCCGATTCTACCAAAATCTGACAAATATAAGGGATTTAAGAGTTTTAAAACACACTCTTTAAATGTTTAATTTCTATATTTATTCTGATCCTAAAAAATATCACATTAAAATATCCCTGAAAGCTTATATAGTAAAACTCATGAGCTGAAGAAGAGTTTTTAGGATGAAGTTTTATTCCTATTCTAATTCCGATTCTACCAAAATCTGACAAATATTAGGGATTTAAGAGTTTTAAAATGCTCTTTAGATGTTTAATTTCTATATTTATTCTGATCCTTAAAAATATCACATAATGAAGTACTTTAAGAATTTTAAAACACTTCTAGAGAGTTTATAAAATAAAACTCATGAGCCAAAAAGAGGTTTTTAAGATGAAAAAATCTGTCAAATATTGGCACTTTAAAAGTTTGAAAACACCCTTGAGAGTTTTCAAGAGCAGGTTTGATTTTTCTATCTATTTGGTCCTAAAAAATTGTCACAAAAATGTAGTATTTTAAGAGTTTTACAACACTGCTGAGAGAGTTTATAAAATAAAATCATGAGTTTAAGAAAAGTGTTATTCTTGTTCTAATTCTGATTTTAGAAAAGTCTGGTAAATATTAGCGCTTTAAGAGTTTTCACCCTTGAGAGTTTCACATATAAAACTCACTTTCTTTGGATGAGTTTTTTTTTTTTACTCTTATTCTGATTCCAAAAAAACTTAAAAAATAAGCTTAAGAAGAGTTTTTTAAAGAGAGAGTGCCTTAAGTGTTTTCATACTCCCTTCAGAGTTGAAATATTGAAATTTGTGATTATTTGAAGAGCTTTACGACAGATTATTTTATTAAGAAGAGTTTTTTAAAGAGGGAGTGCTTTAATGTTTTCATACTCCCTTGAGAGTTGAAATATTGAAATTTGTGATTATTTGAAGAGCTTTACGACAGATTATATTATTAATTAACTTAATTAATTAACCTAATTTTAAAAAAAATATCTGTAGAATAAAATTGCTTCAGAACTGTTGAGACTTATAAAGGAGTTTTAAAAACAAGACTCAGGGTTTGAAAAATAAAACTCAAAGTTAAAAAAATAAAGCACATAATCTTAACAACAAAAACTTGGAAGTTTAAAAGGTTTTCAAAAAATTAGTTCTTTCTTTTAATTTCAAAATATCTTTGGAGCCAATAATGTAAGCTAAGAAGTATTGTTAGCGCTTTGTTTTCATTTAGAACTGTAAAGCTCCCTATTTCTTATTGCTGAATCTTTAATGCTTTACTCTGACTTTGCCTATAAATAAGTCTGATTTAACTCCACTTAAAAAATTAATATGCACTTTAACGAAATATACCTCGATTTGTAGCTCTGACACGAAAAAAATATTTTCTTATGAAAGTTGCTATTATCCTCTAAATAATGCATTAATCCCGATCAAAGATTTTCCACATATTAGTGGCTTTGTTTAACAACGTTATTGAATCCATTCCATTTCATTGGAGTTCAAGTTGGCACTTCTCACGGTGAGCAAACTTAAAACTTTAGAATGTCGATCCAATATTCAAGTGAAGTTATCTGCCATCAAAAAAGCGAAAATTATTTGAGATTTAATCGGATTTTAAATAGAGAATTTTGTGTGTAAGCAATGTTTGAAGTAATGGACGCCACCTTTATTATTATTGTTATCACCAGCTAGTAGGTTGCTCAACGGCAGGCAACCCGACCCAAAAAATCTGTTGTGCCCTGCTATAGTTGCGAAAGATCATATGATAACTCATATACAATTATAACTGCAATAATCCTCCACTATCCCACTAAATTTTTCCGGTTAGACATAAAGCCATGTTTAAACGGCAACTTCCCATCCTCCGACCTGATCTTCCCCGGATTAAATTGACCTCTAGTCAGCGCATCTGATTTGCACAAAATATGGCCTAAAGTTTCACCGTCCTCCTGACAGAGCCGGCAGTGCGTCTCATCCAGGAGACTTAACCTATTGAAATAGTACGTCAGGTATTAGTGTGCCATTATAAATCCCACTTTTCTATCAATCTTCGCCCTCCGTTATCTATACAGAATTTCTCCATACCAGAAAAGCTCCACTTACTGTTTGGCCTGTCGCAGTATTCGGTCGACGTCTAAATAGCGACTTTATGAGAGTATTAGCACTTGTCCAGACGCAACCTGGCTTCTGTTCAGTTAATCTCACAAAGGGGCTCTGGATCTACAAAGTTCTCTGAGGACTTTAGCAGTTCGTAAGCAATTTCAGAATATTCCGCAACCCAGCAAAGCGCAAACCTGTTCGTCGCAAAATCAATAAACATGAGGCCAATGCCTTCAGTATAGCCTGACTATCAGAAAGTATAATAACGCTCATCTTTTATATCCCTCTATAGGCTTATTGCCTACATTATACTGAAGTGATTTGCTACAGTCAAAGCACTTCTCGGTATTAAGAACAACGTAATATCAGTTGTTTTTTTTAGAGCTTCATAACTTTGAGTTAGCAACACTGCTTTCTTTGAGAACCGACTTAACAGCTAATAGTTTAACTTGGTTCGAAATTTCATTTATGAATAGACTTGCACCAGAGCACCGCTATAAATTGTTGAAATATTTTATCAAAATAATGGTTCTTCAAACTTATCGTGTACTTCGTCCATTTTATGACGTACATAATCGTTCATCAGAGCGACTAATTCGAATAATAATGGATCGTTTTCGGACCACGTTTACTCCTACTGATATTGTGCCTCCCGTGAGACGCCAAAGAATGTGCACTGTAAAAGCTGTGGTCGCTGTACAGGGAAGCCTGAAAAAGATCCATATCAATAAATTCGTCGCTTTTCTTCCGCTAAACGGATGATTTTAAAAAAGACAATCGGCTTAATAGGGTTCAAGATTCAACTTGCTTAGAAATTAAAGCGACCATAGTCTGTTACGGAATTTGATATTTTTACGAAAATAAAAAATGCCTAAAAAGAAAATACACCACTTGAGGGACTATATGGTGAGCTATAAACTTTATTGGTTTGTGCCAAGGCTCTTGCATCTGTTACTTCCTTAATTGTCTGTGCTGCAAAAGTGCTACCACTTTTAATGTTTACTGGTATTGCCAGTTTGATTCATTTTTGTGTATTATAATTTTAGATCTTTTGGATTTAACGTAGATAAATAGAAATTTGTAGTAACTACAGGAATATTCGAAATTTATAATGAATTACTCTAAAAGTTGGCGCATTGCGTTGTGTGCGAATAGTTATCGTTCTGCAGTCATAAAGTAAAGTCGTGTTTAGGCGTAAATAAAAGTGTTGTATAAGCGAATATTAAGTGTAAGATAAATAAGCTGCTGTATTAAGACAAACTGTATAAGAATAAATAAATAAAAACTGTAAAGCAACAACAAGGTGGTGTTTATTTTATTTTGACGCAATTATAAAGAACTCAAACGTTTTAAAAAGGTTAAAACGTAACAATATTGAATTTCCATTCAAAACTTTGTTTTCCGATAAAGCCCATTTGTGGTAGAATGGGTTCGTAAACAAGCTGAAACATAAACTTTTGTCAAAACACCTTTATATTCACTGAAAATTACTGTTTGCTGCGCCTTATGGGCCGGAGGAGATATTGGTCCATATGTCTTTTAAAACGATGATGCTTAGAATTTTACTGTCAATGATGAAGCGTATGGTTAGAAATTTTTTAGTACCTGACATTAATCTTGCAGACATGTGGTTCCAACAAGACACAGCCATATCTCACACAGCACGCGCTACAATTGATTTATTCATAGAAACTTTTAATGAAAGAGTTATGGTCCAATTAATTATGTAAAGTCACTTGTCTATGTCGATTCAATCCAACTAAGCCCGTTTCATTGATATCTAAAATATATTTCTTTGTTATATTATGATTAAAACTTGTGTAACTGTAAAAAGCACCTGATATATTATCGTAGAAGTCACTTAAGTGACCTTTTAATGTCCTTAGTTTGAAGAACATAAACATATTTTTAGAAACAGCGCATACATACTTATAAAGATGTTTCCAATATAAAGTTTGCACATTTTAAACTTTAAAAAAAATTAATTTTCCCTCAATAAATTCTCAAATTTCTTTTATAAATTTTATGCTTTCCAACGTTTATTTATGTATGTATTATTTTTTATATATTTTCTTAGCACATTTATCACTTCGTTTTCGCCTATTCACTTTTTTCCGGCTAAGAATTTCTACTTCGTTTGTAAAAATAACTTTGAAAATAAATTTAATTCTTTTTTTAAAGAATACATGGCATATGATTGATATTAATTCCAGCTGCCATTTGATTGATGATAGACCAAAACTAAATAATTGAAATGAACAATAAAAAAAACACTTCAAAAGGCAGTAAAAACACACTTTAACTGGCCATAACTGAGGCCATAAACAAAGTCGTATATTTTATGGCTTACAAGCGAGAAAGAAAAAAGTTGTGAATTTTTCAATAAAAATATATCAGATTCTAAAAAACATAAAAAATAAATTGAAAAAATTTGAGCCAACCCAAAAATTTACACAGGTCTACAAAAAAAGAAAAAAAACTTTATGTTTGGTGCCTAGAATTTTGCCTAGACTTTCAACGCTTCACTTAATTTTTATTTCACTTAATTTTATTTATTTATTTTTATTACAAATTATTTTATAACGATTACGAACAGGATAACTATGACCATAATATTCGTCATAGTAACTAGAGTCTCTGATGGGAATCGGACACACGACCTTCGAGCTGACTGACTAGCACACCATGTACTAGCCCATCAGGGCACACTGCACCTACTCTAGTTGAAAAGAAAAAGTTCGAAATTCATGATTTCTAGCTCAAAAACGACTTAGATTACTATTATTTCTGTTCTATACATATTAATGGAATCAATAGAAACAATCTAGGCCATCCAGTTTTCATTTCTGTTTCAGAGAAAGTACCGATTTCAACGTTTCAGCAGATATGTTGTTTTTCTCTTTTTATGTTAAATTTTCTCTTATCACTCTTCCATTTCTAATGAAGTTGATAGTGATTAAAAAAGGATGTCGTCGTCAGTCCATTATCATTTAAAAATACACTTTAAAATTACCGGGTTGTATTAGATCTATTTCACATAAAGCCTGAACGTTTAAAACGTTTGAGTTCGTTTATATTGTGCTAAAATAAAATAAAACTCTACTTTTTTTACGGTCTTTATTAATGCCACTATAAATTTTTTACACTGTGTCTTAATACAGTGAATTCGCTTATACAACACTTTTTATTTGCGCCTGAACGCGACTTTATGTGTTGAGAGCCAAATGATCCCTAAATCATCAGCCGCAATGCGCCATCTTTTTACAATATTTCATCATTTGTTTCGAATGTTCTAGTACAGACACGATTCTTCGATTTATCTGCGTTACTTCAAATTATCTAAAATAACTTTATAAAAACAAAAAGTTATCGAAGTGGCAACTCCAAGTGGATGGTAGAACTCTTAATTAGCCTTGACACAAGCCAATAATTTTTATGGTTAAAAGCTCATAATAAGATCCTAATGTGGTAAATTTTGTCTTCAGCATTTTCATTTTCGTAACAATATTAAAGACGAGATAGATTCTACTCTGAGGGAGACTGCGTTTCCATTTTTTCCTTCATCTCAATTTCAGTAATCAAGTAGATGACTACAATCAACTGTCTGTACTGTAGCACGCTTTCATATGATATTGTGTAATAGTAAAGATCCATGCTAAGTTATGGTGGTTTTGCAACAATTGTGAAGGGGGCTTTTTTGGATGGATTTGTCGGGTTGAAGAATCTTTATTAAACATTCGAAGGTCCGAATTAAATTTTTTCCTTCTCGTTCTCTGCTGTGGCTCGTACTTGGGCCGTTTGGGCCACCAACTCTTTATCATTGAAAGCTATAAAATATTAGATGACATACTTTTAACAAGGCCGTAAGAGTTGGCAGAACAAACACCTTAGTGATCGACCAGAAACTTGGAAGGGCCTGCGTAATTAAAAGGAAGACAACAAGAAGCTTATACTCTTCTCAAGCCAAACATGTTCAAACAGTCCAAACAACTGCTAGACAACTGATAGAGGATAAGATTTGAGTCCTGTATTAGACTATCTAAGGATAGCCTGAGGATAATAACGGGCCCTTAGTCCGGGCATTGTAGACTCTATGAGCAATTGAATTATTATGGTAATAATAATATTCTCCTGACCAGGCACTTTTGCAGGAAACTGCTACCCTTAGGAACTATGGTGCTCCTTCTGGTCTGTAGTTTGTTCAGCATATCTGCTGCCTTCCCAATGAATATCAGTAGATCTGAAACCATAATGGTTAATATGTCATCCAATGAGACCCTATTCCTTCTTAAATATATCCATCTAATCCTATCAAGAACCTATCTTTCACACAATATGTTTTTCGCTTTCTGTGATGCCTGTGAAGCCGCCTTCTTCTTCAGATGCGCTGCTTTTAGTCCACAAGTCCCTTTCAGATGAGCACTCCAGTGTTCCAAGCATCTGGAATAATAATTTTTTAATCCTTGATTAGATTGAGGATGAGTGGTACTGCACTGTAATATTCCGGACCTATATAGGGTGATAGAGTCTTTACTAGCCAGTGCAACCGCTGTTTTATTAACATCTATCTCACAGTATCCAGGTACCCAAAACAACTAAACCTTATTTCAAACGAAAGTCTTTGCATCGTATCCTAGCAATATTTGACAAGGCTAGATGTCATACGATTCGACACAAATGTCCTTTGCTCACATAGAATATATTAATGGTCTTACCCTCGCACATATGGCACTGGTCATGACTCCGGAAGATACTCATCGATCTTCCCAGTGGGAACGAAAAGTCTTGGTTCTGTCAATGAAACCCTGCACCGACACAGTCAATAATTTTGGAGTCATCGGTACACCAGTTTAGATCAAACTCACTCCAAACTAAGGCTCCATTAGACCAACAATCCCGGTTCGGGAATTCAGCCTTGAATTTCCTGTCAATACACAGATTCAAAGGCAAAACATCCACGACCCAAGATGGTTCTCCGACCACCCTGAATGTAGAATAGACAGACAGTAGATGTAAATGCTCCTGACACATTTCGGGACCATTTGTCGAAAAGCCAAATCACATAGATGTCAAGCGTTGTCAAACTAATCAAGGTCTCCCAGGGCGCTGTTGGACATGTTTTCATTGCACTCGTTATATAGAGGCAGGCATTTGAATATATGGGAATTCATCTCAAATTCAATGTACAGATTCTCTTGGAGAGAACTGAATCACCAGAGCGCATAATTAGTACTTGTATTGATGCATTTGTGAAAAAGAAACATAGGCGCCTTTCAAGTAGAAAGCAGGGAATTAAGATAATTTGCACCAACCGACATCCTGAAGTTCGTCAGTGCGATGAAGTTGGGAAAGATATTATAGGGAAACCCTATTATTTATTATTATTATTCAAGGCGAGAGCACACTGCGACCAAAGAAGATCTATTGTGCGAAGCCTAATATACTAACATCCCATATTAAGACTTTTAAGAAATTTAGTCATTATATAAGGTTTTGTGTTCCACAATTTATTTAAAGCCAAGATGGTAAAGTCCCTTTTTGCCGAGGACATGCTCTGAATGCTCAGTGTCAATTTCATAAAGCCATCAGACATTAGTCGCGGAGAAATCAATTTTCTTCAAGTAATTCCTTAGGTTTTTATGGCCCTTGCAGTAACCTGTCAAAAGGCTTATGTCTGCTCTACTTAGCGAAAGCAGCTTATCTGAAATTGCCTGTTAGGAACTAGGAATCGTTGAGTCTGATACTTGCCGGTATACTTATGCCAGTAAACAGCGAGTTGCTCCTGCTTTCAGTTTCTAATGATTTTATTTCTATATCTTTATGGAAGCCCACAAAATAGCTCGGGTTAAATTAGGGGCAAATTTTCCGCTGGTTTAGCTAGATAGTCCGCCATTTCACTATCCTCATAGGTTTCATTTACAGGAACCCAGATTATGTAACGGCATTAAAGTTTCCTAACTTGTTGAGAAGGTCTTGACACTTGCATATCATTTTCGGGGTGATTATATCCGTTTGAAGGGCTTTCAGAAAATTGCTTTGTGTCGTATCTATTCGCCAGACTTAGTTACCTAGTTAGTCACAACGGATAGCCAGACACGAGTCTAGCTCAGTTGAGTCCAATACTGATCCCATTGTGTTGCTCATAGAAGGTAGCGTCCAGGTGGCCCTACATGTTTGCGTCCTGGCCCGTAATAAACCAATCAGACGCATGAACAAAAGAAGACAGCCTGCTGACAATTATATCGGCCAGGTCTGATATGGCATGAAAAACGGACTGCCAAGGAAAGACTGAGACACTGACCAAGGAAATATTTGTTCAACAGATTCCTCCTCTTCTCATACCGTCAACTTTTACAGTAATCATTGAATGGCAGACCTAGTCTTCTATCGTGCGGACCAGCCACTCAGTGTCCAGCGATAACAGCCACCACGATTCATAGCCTATGTCGTGGCATCCCCGTGACTCCGAATGGGACATTAAGTCAGTGGTTTAACGTAAGTACCAGCCCTAGGACGTTACCTCACGGTGCCAAAGCACGAGTGAATACAATGCGTCCACCAACGCCCCCACCTATGATTAGAATCACCAGCGAGTACCAATTTAAAGCCATGTTATTTTGACATGACCTCACACCTTGGAGAGCTGCCGGAGACTATCTAAACACCTACCGATCTATGGGTCACGGCACCCGGTTAGAAAATGTAACTCCACACCGAACCACATAGCTCTTCCCGCGATTTGGGTTTAAACCACAGCCACCACGTTGCTCCCACAAGGGGGCCTCACCATAGTCGGGCAGGAACTGAAATTCCTGGGGCTCCCGACACCTGTGGTACCAGAATTAAGCCTCCGGTCAGGCCTCGTAGCATAAATGCTACTACCAGTGTAAGTCCCAAACGACTTCGGACTGGCGACCAAGGTGATGTATACAACAAACAAGAAACACTCAAACAACACAACAATAAACGGAGCCACCCTCACGGGAGAAGCCAAAGTAACATCGTGCGCCACGGACACAATACACAAAAACAATAACACAACCAGTCAAGGATAGACCAGTACAAAACACAACACCCAAAAACTGCAGCTACGAATTAAGCCGCAAACAGCAGACCAGGAAACAGCAAACAGCAGACAATCACAACAAGCAGCATAACACACCAACCGTCAGCACATCAGCGGGAAACCGAGCTAGAAAAGGCTAACCAGGAGACCGCTAAGATGGCGATGCTGGTTCAACCTCCGCTAATAGTACCGTCCTTCTACGCCTAAACACCTCAAGGGCAAAAACGTCCAGCCTACCATAAGTACGATCGTCCAACAATACCCTACTGAAATCCCACACCCCCCCAGTATGAGTAATACCCATACTATCTAAATCCCTAACGTCATCATAGTTCGGGCACGAAGTCAGTACATGCCTCCAGTCCTCAATTCCCCTCCCACACCGACAGTCCGCTGATCCAATCTGGCCAATTCGATGCAAAAATGCATTGAAAGAGCCATGTCCCGTCAGTATGAACCCCAGACTCAAGCCAAAGCCAAAGTCAGGGTGTTCCCGAATGGGTCGGATGGTATAGGAGCCAGATTTGTCTCGATACAGAGCAGTTGGGCCCATACTCCCACCTTTGCTGTGCCCAACATATATCGCCGAACTAAAAATCTGCAAAAAAATTATGACATTCCAACCAGTCTTCCTTAGATAGTTCGTTCGGCACACAATTTCCCTGGGTATCAAAGCGACCCCTCAGCCAGATAATCTCCAGCTCTTAATTTCTCGCCATCTTGTTTGGAGATACCCGACATTCAAATGCCAGTGGTGATGTCGAGTAGACACCGAAGAGCACCCTGATCTCAGCCTGACTGACCATACACATTCGGATAACAAGATCGGATACCCGTAGCCGTAGCCGTACACTGCTCTTTTTATCGCCGCACCCTCGCCTATAAAACATTGCAGTAGCCTGGAAATCTAAAGGACACTCTCAGCTCATATAAAGAAATAAAGACAATGCCCCCGGCCCCTTTCCAGACTTAGCTCACTCGGAAATCCCAAGCTTAAAAAAATGGCTCGGTAGTTAAAGAATTGCAAACAATGAAGAGGTTCCTGGCAAGTTTAAGAGGGTATATAGCTCTTAATTTTAATTCGATATCGAAGCTATTAAATATGGCTGGGAAAAGTATATCGAGCTAAAAGGGTATAATGTTGAGAAATAAAAAAAAACTATTTGACGTATTTTCTTTATTAAATCGGCTAATTTGTAAGAATTCACCGAATTAATAATCTTTAAAAAAAAGTGTGTGAAGTTAGCTCTCAAAGTTATATTCCAATTTTTCTGTTAATGCGGCTTCTCTGTAAATTAACATTGCACTGTTAAGTTAACAGAATTAAATTTTTTGAAAGAATGCAATATTTTTCAGGAAAAATTAGTAAATTTATTGCTCAAAGTAAGAAATTTTTATGTAAATTTTTAAAAATTTTAAAAATTAAATAAATAGTTTCAGATGGAAGCGTAAAACAGCAAAATTGTACATTTAAAAAAATACGCACTCGGGTATTTTTTAAATTTGAAAAAAGTGTCCTAGGAGTGCGAGGGTGGGGCAATGGCGACTATAAGGATTTATTAATAAGCTTAATTAATGGCCATAGTCGAATATCCGAATATTGGCTAAATTTAAGACGCTATATCTAAAAATCGGTAACGGTTATGTACATGCGGTAAAGTGGACAGGAATCCTTGATGCCATGTTAATAAATCCTAATAGTCGCCATTGCCCCACCCTCGCACTCCTAGGACACTTTTTTCAAATTCAATAAATGCCCATATTCGAATTTCCGAATATTGGCTAACTTTAAGACGCTATATCTAAAAATCGGTAACGGTTATGGACATGCGGTAAAGTGGACAGGAATCCTTGATTCCTTATTAGTAAATCCTAGTAGTCACCATTACCCCACCCTCGCACTCCTAGGACACTTTTTTCAAATTAAAAAAATGGCCATAGTCGAATATCCGAATATTGGCTAAATTTAAGACGCTATATCTAAAAATCGGTAACGGTTATGGACATGCGATAAAGTGGACAGGAATCCTTGATGCCTTATTAATAAATTCCAATAGTTGCTATTGCCCCACCCTTGCACTCCTAGGACACTTTTTTCAAATTCAAAAAATGGCCATAGTCGAATATCCGAATATTGGCTAACTTTAAGACGCTATATCTAAAAATCGGTGACGGTTATGGACATGCGGTAAAGTGGATAGGAATCCTTGATGCCTTATTAATAAATTCCAATAGTTCCCATTGCCCCACCCTTGCACTCCTAGGACACTTTTTTCAAATTCAAAAAATGGCCATGGTCGAATATCCAAATATTGGCTAACTTTAAGACGCTATATCTACAAATCAGTAACGGTTATGGACATGCGGTAAAGTGGACAGGATTCTTGGATGCCTTATTAATAAATCCTGATAGTCGCCATTGCCCCACCCTCGCACTCCTAGCACACTTTTTTCAAACTTAACAAATACCCGAAAGCGTATTTTTTTAAATGTACAATTTTGCTGTTTTACGCCTCCATCTGGAACTATTTATTTAATTTCTAAAAATTTTAAAAAATTTACATAAAAATTTCTTACTTTGAACAATAAATTTACTAATTTTTTCTAAAAAATATTGTATTCTTTCAAAAAATTTATCTATGTTAACTTAACAGTGCAATGTTAATTTACGGAGAAGCCGCGTTAACAGAAAAATTGGAATATAACTTTGAGAGATAATTTCACACACTTTTAAAAAAAATTCATTTTTTTTTAATTTTTTTATATAAATTTTATTTATTTATTTCTTTTTCCTCCTTCACCCTTTCCCTTTTCATGTCTATTGAATTTCCCTCAATTTGTTTAATATTTTTCGTTATAAAATAGGAAAAGAAAACAAAATTTTTTTTCTTTTTTGTATTTTTAAAGAAAAGAAATAAATTATTGCTTTAACAAAAGGAGAAAACAGAAAAGAACAACAATTTTTTCGGATATTTTATCGATAACTTTTTATGTTGCTTTTTTCCATTTATTTTGTTTAAATTGTTTTAAATACGAAAACTATGGAAAGATATCAGAAAAGAAGTAAAAAAAATGGAGTTTGTTAAGAACGACCATATGACACTCTATGAAAATGCTTTGGTTAGAAATATGTTCGAAAACAAACCCGATAAATGGCGTAGCGGAGAGCAGTGAAAACTGCTCTGGAAAGATCAAGTGCTACAAACCAACTCGAAAATTAAAGATGAATTGTCAAGCTTCATAAGTAAGTAAATAATCGCTTTAGACTACGCTTTCATTTCCATAAGATGCCGCCATAAACTTATCGACCGACAAACGTACCTTAGCAATTTTTGGTGCACGTTTAGTAGCCTCAACTCTATACTATTGTCTCAACAATTTATTTGAATAGAGCCTGACACTTTTTCTTTGGTAATTGAAGTATTACAAACATCATTATACATATACATTAACATTTCTATGCCAGTGTAGGGTATTAAAATCATCCATAAAAATATAAGAAAGAATATAACTTTTTTTGTGTTTTATTGAAAAAGTCAATGACCTTTAAAATGCTCCTTCTCTTATATGTGGAATACTAAAGTGGAGTGTCTGACTTTTTTCATGTTTTTGTATTCGTTCATTCACATTCACATATTCGTCTATTGTATTCACCCACTTTTAGAAATGTGTGCTCCAGTTTCTAGATTTTTTCATCTTTTTTTTGTTCTCTTTTTCTTTTGTTTTAAACTTTTTGCGCTTTTTTCGGAACTGATGCTCTACAGCTGGTAAAAGGTTACAAGATTAGAATTGATTGTTATGAATTCGAGAGTTTTTTTAAACAGTGAATATCATTCCTGTAATAATCTGGTACTTTGGTACCTATCAATTAAAGGTTTTCTTGGTCTAATGTTTTAACAAAAACTATTCTTTTTTATCTTTAATTTAATTTCCAATGCTGTTGACGTTTCGTCACAGTCTACTATAGTTTAAGATTTTTTTTTAAGAACAAAAATTTTTTTTATTTGATCCATTTCAACTGAATTGTTAAGTTCTGCTTGTTGACCAACGTGTTATCTTTAGCCATCATATCCGGTTCTTCTGCTGCCTGTGATGACTCCTGTCTGACCCTAGATTAATAATATGGTTTGTTGTAACCGGAAATTGTTTTTGTTTTCAATAAAATTGGTGAAGATGATAGTGGTTGTTTAGCTGTAGTAACTGTTTTTTAGTGGGTTACATTCCTACAAAAGGTCTTACTTTCTGCGTGATACTTCAACCATATTACCTGATCTACAGTGTCTCACAGCTTATTTCGTGTGCAGTCAAAATATAACTTTGAACGCTTGCAACATCAACATTATCTGTTCATAGTTTTAAATATTTGTGAAAGTAATTTTAAGAAAACTTTAAGGATATGAAAAATACAAGTCACAGCTTATTTCGTGTATTGTCAGAAGTCTTAGAAAAAACTTAGATGGAACATGGTTTAGTATTTGGTATAGCCTTCTTTTTGCTTAATTACATCTTTAAGACGATTTGTTGTCGACATAAAGATTTCATTGGTAGTTTCGTGGTAGTCTTGTTCCACTCTTCGACCAGTGCAGTTTCAAAATCATTCCGATTAGTAATCTGCTTCTTCGGTATTCCCAAGTCCAAAATTGCCCACAAATTTTGTGTCACGTTTAATTAAGAAGCATTTAGGAATTATTTTTTATAAAAATTGTGCGTTGAAATCTTTTTGATACCATCATTAGTTTTGATGTTGCAAGCATTCAAAGTTATATCGGGACCGCCATCTAACGTTTTTTTTTTTTTCAACTAATGCTTATTTCGTGAATGGTAACACTTAGGCTCATGTTTGATTTGACAGATAATTAGTTTTATCCTTGCGCTGAACTAATATGGTTGTGTATACGCTTGAACTTCGCTTCGCTAAGTGGGCCTGCAATCAACTTACAGAAGATGCCGATTTTGCCAAAAAAAAATCATCTTTTCAGATGAACCTCATTTTGATCTTGGCGGGTATGTAAACAAGCAAAATTGTCGCATTTGCGGCACAGAAAACCCGCTCGCATACATTGAAAAGCCGATACACCCAAGACGAGTCACTGTTTGGTGCGGATTTTGGTCCAGAGGCATAATTGGGCCATTTTTCTTCGAAAATGGGCAAGGAGTGGCCGTTACAGTCAATAGCAATCGTTATTGGGCCATGTTGAACGAATTTTTGTGCACAGAAATTGAAGAGGAGGATATTAGCAACATTTGGTTTCAACAGGACGGCGCTACGTGCCACACAGCCGAAGCTACACTCGATGTTTTGCGCCCTGTTTTTGAAGATCGCATTATCAGCCGCAGAGCTGATGTCGTTTGGCCATCTCGGAGCTGCGATTTGACACCGTAGGACTATTACTTGTGGGGTGCCGCCAAAGATAAGTGTTACGCCAACAAGCCAAAGACAATTGACGCTTTAAAGGACAATATTCGTGAAGCCATTGGTAAAATACAGCTGCACACAATCGATAATCTGCTTAAAAATTGGACCGACCGTGTAGGCTACTGCATGGCCAGCCGATGCAGCCATTTGAATGAAATCATTTCCCATTATTAACCGGAAGGTTGTACTTTCAAATGAAAAAAGAAATTTGAGAAAATATTCAGTAGTTTTTTTTATAACATTTTCAAAAAAAAAAAATTATTTGGCGGACCCTTTATTTTGCATGCACACGAAATAAGCTGTGAGCCACTGTAAGTGTTACCATCTTTTTCGTTTTGTCGGAGTTTATTGTCAATGTATGAGGAAATATTTAATTTTTCAGCACCAATTTATCTCATACAGACATATATGACTCTTTCGCCTCTCCTTTTTTCAACCGAATTTTTTCAACAGACTCGGTATATTCTCCTATCAAATCTTGTGTTCCAGTTATTTTGTCTCTAATTACTCCATTAAACAGAAGTTCTGTTGGGGAGCCCCAGTAGTAGCTTGTGGTGTAAAGTTTTACATATGAACGAATTTTTGAGTCTCTTTTAAGTAATTTTTCTTATTCACAGATGCTATTTTAAAACGTTTTCCTATAGACTTATTCATGTGTTCAATTTTGCCGTTCGCTTGGGTTCAATATGGTGATGTTAACATCTGTTTAATGCCACTTATTTCACAGTAACGATTAAACTCCGCAGTTATGTACAGCCTTCCATTGTCAGTTCTCAAATACTTTGGAAATCCCAATCTACAAAGTATTTCGTTCATTAAATCGGTAATTGCTTGTGATGACATCGAGGAAGAAGGTATCTAAATTCCATATATCGAGAATAGCAATCAATAAAAACGATAACATATTGTTATGTATTCACCTTTTTAAAAACGTATATTTGTGAGTTCGTAGATTGCAGTTAAAACAAAATAAATCTTGTGTTTGTTTCACTGTTTGTAACCTTTTTACAAACAATTACAATTTATATTCTTAGTTACTCGCTCTGTTAACAACTTTGTAAACAATAACAATTACTCGACAGATCTTTCTACCTAAAGATCTTCCAACCCGATCGTAGTTACAGTTTAGGTTCGATTACAACCTCTTCAACCTGAACTTAAACACGCTAAACTCTCTTCAAACCAATTATACGTTTACTGACTGTACACCAAATAAACTGATTGTTGTTCGCATTGATGTGCTTTTTATATGACTGAGTACACAAAAGAAAGATCCCGAACCTCTTTCTTTTATATTCGTTTTAGTTCTTATATAGCCATGCGATGTAAACATCTACTTTCTTCAGCTCATGTTGTTTGTTGTCGTTGTTATTGTCGGTTACTTGTTTTCTTTTCTGCCTGTTTTCTTTTTGTTGTTGCCGTTTTATTTTTATTTACTTTGTTCCTGCTAATGATCGTTGTTGTCGATTTATTTATTTATGAACAGCACATATAGTTGTCTTTGCTTAGTTATTTTAGCGAGGTAACACACGACAGGGGTGCCCAGCCTTATTTTCGTAACAATATTGTCCATTTGGTAGTGGCCTTGGGAGATAGGTTGCCAGTATAAGCCAGGGACCATTTGGGAACGGATATCTATCCATAGCTGCAGGGATTAATAACGGCGTTACTAAAAGACAGTCTCTACACATGGTGTATTGTTTAGAGCGCACACATAACAACACAAATCACCAAGGTTCGAGACCCAGCAGAACACATGACGAAGAAAAATTTAATTGTGGTTTAGAATGTTTAATAAAGAGGCTTTAATTTCCCTCCAGTCAACTCCCTCTAAAAAATAAAAAAGAAGCCCCCTAATCTTCCCACATACCGTTGTCGACGGTGATAAACACCAGACGAATGATCAGAAAAATCCGCCACCTACTGAGAAAAAATTACAATGCTAAAGTAAAGATCACCACCAATTAACAAGGATCTTTACCACTACGTAAAATCATATGGAGGAAGCTACAGTGGATTAATCATCCATTTAGCTTGAAAGATTAAATTGATTAAAGAAACTGAAACAAAGTAATGTATGCTTTGTGGAAAGCCGATATACTCCCTAGAGTAACGGAAAAAAAAGACAAGACTTATACAAAATTTTCTGCTTCACGATCCATTAGAGGCCATCAAAACTTCAACTTTAATCCAAATTTCATAGCAGACTCTCCTGGACGGCCCTCATGGTCCAGTTCGACGATCTTTAGTCGAAGGGATTTTGAAATGACTAAACGAGTGCCACGCAGTAGAATACTACTGCCAACTGCTGACAACTAAAAACGGAATGGTTTGTCAAGGCGGCACTCCAAGATTTGCTATTTAGGCATGCCATTGCATCAACTATCTACTCGTCTTGAATGTTATTTTGAGCAATTTCTGTGCTGTTGATACACAGTTTATTAAAACTTGACGAAAACTTTGTTCACATAGAATCAAAACAATTGGAGCTTGTTAGGTCTGGAAAATGCATCGGCAATATTTTCCTTTCCTGTAGGTTGGAAACTTGCTTATGGTCTGTTACTAGTTCAAACTCGAGACCTATCAAATAATAGTAAAACTTTTTAACTGCCTTCACTAAAGATATGCTCTCCTTTTCTGTTTGAGAGCATCTCTTTTCAACATCGGATAGACTCTGAGTAGCAAATGATGTAATGAACGCCACATTGTTCTGGTAAACCTCCAATAGCACTGCTTCCAAGGCGACAGGGTTTACATATTATTTGTCAACTGAACTTTAAAGCTTTCGAAAGCTAATTTTTCCTCCGCACCCCAAATAAAATTGATATCCCTTTTAGGTAAACATCTTAATGGTTCGGTATGACTAGCTTCCAAGGCGACAGGGTTTACATATCATTTGTCAACTGAACTTTAAAGCTTTCGAAAGCTAATTTTTCCTCCGCACCCCAAATAAACTTGATTTTAGGTAAACATCTTAATGGTTCAGTATGACTGGCTAAGTCAGGAATAAATTTACCCATATATGTGACAAGTCCAAGACAATTTTCTTTATTTTTGGAGTCCTCTAAATGATAATAGTTACTGAACTTTTTCGGGACCGACTTCAATGCCTTTGTTAGATAGTTTATGGGCCAGAAATGTAATATTTTGTGTTTTCCACACGCATTTCTCTTCATTCAGGTAAACATTATTTTCTCGAAGTATTTGTGATACAAGTTGGATATCTTTGTCATGTTCGTCCTCGGTACTCCCGAATATTATAATATCATCAAAATAATTCATGACATTTCTACACGGTAATAACATTTTCTCGAGCATTCGTTGGAATATTTCTGGTACAGAGTTCATACCGAACCAAAGTGGCTTAAATCGGTACAAGCCAGTGAAGTTGTAGTTGACGGTTAGCATTTTTTATGTCCGATCAGTAAAAATACTTAGCTCCTCTCAATTTGTTCATGAAATTGTCAAACTCGTCTCAAACTGTCTCGTAACATGGCCTTGTGTGCTCTACGAATATCTATGCACAATCTGATCATAATCCGTTTTCTTTAATTGCCAATGCTATTGGTGAAATTCAAGAACTTGGACCAAATGTTTGGAATTTAGACAATGTTTTGACATTAATGTTTGAGTATAATTTCTGCCATTTGGCCACCACGGCTGTGGCGTGCATGGTGCAATCTGGATTACCAATTTTCAAATTTGCATCCTTATTTCGCCAATAACTCTTCGAATATTGAGTTGCAAGTGTTCAATTATCTCTGGCTTATCGATGTAGGCAAGTGGCTATATTTAATCCCAAAGAAAGTGATCCAATGGGACTAAATCACACTATCGTGGTGGTGAAATTACTCTTTTATCAAAAGTAGCTTTGACTAAATCAATTGTAGCGCGAGCTGTGTGTCATATGGCTCCGTCCTGTTGGACGGCAAGATTAATGCCAGCTGATGGAAGTACGAAAAATTTCTCTCTCATGTCCCTATAACGTTCATTCTGGTAATCATCGTTTTTGAACACACATGGACCAATGACTGCCAGTCCATAAAACGTACTGTTGATGTAATGGTGTTGTCCTCACTCAAAATGCCACTCAACCAATCAAAAATTGCCTTCATTGGAGAACAAAATTTGTAATCGAAATTTAATATCAATATGAACTTGTGCTTCAGCCCATTCGAGTAATTAGAGGCGGTGTAAGTCTATTTATAAAAAAAATGTTAAACCAAGCTAAACGAAAAGCACCTATCAGCTGTTAAATCGGTTATCAAATAAAACAGTCTTGCCAACTCAAAGTTATGAAACTTTAAAAAAGGCCGGATATATTGAATAAAAAGCATTTGTGATCACTTAAGCGTATAATTAATATTTTGTTTATAATTAATATTCCTCATACGCCCACATATGAAAATTATTTTTTACATTATTAAGGAGTTAAACAACAAAGGTGTGTATATAATGACGTTTTGAAAATGAAATCTGTTTAAAGCTTAACTGATTCAAGCAGGGTACTTCATGAAATTCGTTACTTGTGTTTATAGTTATAGTTACACATGTAAATACATGAAATCGCCCTCCCTTGTTTTGTTACAATTTTTTTTTTTTTTTAAACGACAGTAACTTTGGCTGTTACTGGCAGGGCTATGAAAACTGTTGGTTTCTTTGTTGTTTTAACTCATTTCTCTTCTCTTTTTCTCTCTTGTTTTTCAGACAACTTGTAACGAAATTTATTTTTTCAAATAAGTTTTTCTGCTGCTTTTCCTGTTCAAAAACGGAAAGAAATAAAAAATTGTTTCTTTACTTTTTCCTTTTTGGAAAAAAACGGGCCAAGATTTGTTTTTTTTTTCTTATTTAAGAGAAAATTGTCATTATTTTTATTAAAAAAAAAAACAAAAATTCGGTAAAAATAACACTGAAACCAGTATTGCTCTTCAAGTTTTTTTAGAAAAACAACAAATTTTTTTTTGTTTCTAAAAAAAACTTTACATATAAAAGAGGTCAACAAGTTCTGCCTTACTCTTAGGCAAGTACGGAAACAATAGTGACAACAAACTCTGCTTGTAAAATACACGCCAAAATACTTTTGATTTTTTTTTTTTTTTTTGCTGTTTTAACCAATATTTCTTTTACTTTTCTTTTGTATTTTTATATTTCTTTGAAGTTTTATTGCTTTTCTGCCACACCAACAACTAGAACATGTTCCAAGAATTTATTTTTTATAAAAAAAAAAAATATTTAGAATTTATTTCACTTCTTTTGTCCAGCAAAAAAAAATTAAATCGAGCTTAGTTTTTTGGGATATATTTATATGTATGGTGGTTGGCCCTTAGGTGTTAAAGTGCTAAAATGTTGTACGTGTCCGGCGTGTGAAAAAATAAACCAAAAAAAGAAAAATAAGTTTCCAAATTTTATTCCCACTTTTATTTGTAGTTTAGCCACGTTTTATGAGGCAACACTAATACCAGGCAAATTGCTTTAACTCATGGCACCGGTGGTACAAATGTAATAGTGGTGTTATTGCTCTAAGCGATTAAAGGATATAAGTATTGATCTCAAGTGTCAATTGTAAATGCCAGTAGAAGCAATTAAAAAACAATGTTGTCCTTGTTATAGTGGTTCTACTTCTTACACCGATATTAAGAATTTGTTCAATAAATTTGAGTGGATTTTTTTTTTTTTTTTTTGAAATATAATTTAAGTTCATATACAAGTATAGACATTTCATTTCATTACACCCAGTCTTAACTAACTAACAAGTAATATTCTTCTGTTACATATAATTCACTGTATATCAACAATTACCAAATCTTGTGCAGATCCAATCGTTGCATAATGTGGCAGCCTCCGAGTTGTATAACTACTGTGACCTTCATGACATCAAGATCTTTGTGTAAATCATTATTCCTGATATCATAGGGCGCATTCAACATTTTCCTTAGTATTTTATTTTGACAACGTTGAATATTTTCAACTTGGTTGCTCGCAGCACAACCCCATATTTGTACCCCATAAGCCCATACAGGTTTCAGAATTTGATTTTAAATAAGAAGTTTATTTTCAATTGAAACTGGAGATCTTCTACCAAGTATCCATTTTAGTCTATTATATTTTAGGTTGAGTTCTTTTACTTTCATTTTGATGTAATCTCTCCATTTGAGCTTCGCATCTAGCGTCATACCAAGGTATTTAGCGTGGTTGGCATATGGAATTGTAGAGTTTGATACTCTAATGGCCCTATATTGTATAGATTTATGGGTGAAGTCAACATGGATTGACTTACTTTCATTTAATTTAATTTTCCATTTTTTTGTCCATTCTGCTAACTTATCTATGGATGATTGTAGTCTAGTACATGACTCTATTTCGTTATCGCCGACTGATAGAACACAAATATCATCAGCAAACGTTGCCGTTTTGTTGTTGTTACCTAAGGTTGGTATGTCTGCTGTATACAACAGATACAAGAGAGGACCGAGTATACTGCCTTGTGGTACACCTGCACAAATTGTTCTCATATCGGAGTAGTCATTTTTCTGTTTAACTCTTAAATACCGATCTTCTATATAGGATTCTAACAACTGAGTATATTGTACAGATAGCTGTGTTTTTAACTTGTAAATTAGACCTTTGTGCCATACCCTATCAAAGGCTTGCACAACATCTAAAAATACAGCTGAGCATACTTTTCTCTGTTCAAAGGCTTCCTCTATTGTGTGTAATTCGCTGAACTTGATCAATCGTAGAATGTTCTTCTCTAAAACCGAATTGATGTAAAGGTATCAGTTGCTTTCGTAAAATTATTTCCTTCAATCTTTTATACAAAAGTTTTCAAATAGTTTTCCCATTTTAGGAAGTAAGGCAATAGGATGATAAGATGCGACTACATCAGAAACATTCCAAATTAATGGAAAATATTTAAAGTTCAAACATGCATTCATAATGGTTGATAATAATGATGGCTTTAATTGGAAGATTGTGAAGAACTTCGGCACTTATCAAGTCGAAACCAGGACGTTTTCCCGACTTTTGATTTGATATTTCTCCAATGGTTTCTTATATTGAAAACAGTTGAATATCTTCAGATTCTTGGACAGTACTAGACATATTAAAATCTGCCATATCATAGGGATGAAACGTATTATATAAGTGTTCTGCAAATAGCTCAGTTTTTTCAGCATCACTTTTTGCCCATGACTCATTTTGATGTTTTATTGGCGGATTATGCAAAATGGGACGCTTTCGGCAGGCTGCAGCCTTCCATAATGAATAATTGTCTCTCTTTCCAGCCGATAGGTTTTTTATTTGTGAGTTGAAGTTCTTGTTTTTGTATTCTTTTATTTTCTCCTGAAGAAGTTTAGTAAGTCTATTTAATTGAGCCTTTAAAAGTGGAAACCTAGTGATTTGCCATTTCTTTCTTGTTTTTCTTTTTTCCCGTATAAGTTCTAATATCTCCGCATGAAATGATTGTCCAGTATTCCTATGAGTACGTAAAAGTGTACTTAGCCAATCAGCTGTTTGTATTTGTAATGTGAGCTTTTCAGTTTCTTTCTCGATTTCATCCATTGTTTCGAAAAAAAAATACGGGATCGATATCGTTATTCAGTTTGAACTTAAAATAATTCCAATCAGTAAATTTATTTGACAGATACCTATGCTCTTATTGTGTCTTTTGTTCCCCTTCTATGATTAAATAAATAGGTGAGTGATTGGAACTTAGATCAGAACTATCTTCAATTCTTATAATGTTTCTAGATAAGTGTCTGCTTACAAAAAAGACTCTCCTTATTAGTGTCAGAGGGCCAATAGGTAGGACATCAACTATATAAAACTTCGCATCCTTGTTGATTCGCCACATTATACAGATTTTTACCTATTGCTGTAGTTAAACGTGATCACCATTTAATGTTTTTCGCGTTGAAATCGCAATCGATTATGTATCTACCTTTATATTTGCTAAACAACTCCTTGTATTTGACTTCCGTAATATAATGCAACTATTTTAAGTTCAGTTCCATTTAGTATAGTAGTTATTGCAGTAGCTTTTTCGTTTTCATAATGATCAATCGTTTGTTTAATAATAACTGCACTGCCACCTTTAGCGTTGTTCAAAGGATGATTAGTGCAATATAAATGGTAATCTTTAATACAAGTAAACATTTGATTAGTCAGGTGAGTTTCAGAAATTAAACAATTTTGTCAATTTCTTGACGTTTTCAGCGATTGAAGTTAACCACAAATTTCGCATAAGGATTTGTCTTTTAAGCCAGAGTCCGACAAAACACGACACTGAGCCATTTTTCTCTGTTGCTTTTAAAATTTCTGTAATTGCTTTTTATTGTTTTGTGTTTTATTATTGTTTTTAATATTTTTTTATTGCTTTTATCGTTGTCTTCTTTTCTTTAATTTCTGTTGGTTAGGATTTTTTAAAAGCTTCATTAAAGTTGCTCAAACTGACATTATTTATACTGACCTTAGTAAGGCTTTTGATAGGGTTTATCGAAGGATTTTGCTTCACAAACTTCCAATAATTGGTATTTCTGAAAGACTTCATTGTTGAATTGACTCTTACCTCTCCTTTAGGCCTCAGAAAGTTTTGTTTAGAAATATGTTGTCTAAAATCGTGTATGTTTCTTCAGGAGTTCCGTAGGGTAGCCATTTGGGCCCGCTTTTGGTCTTGTTATTTCTTAATGATCTTACTGAGTTATTTACTAACGGTGGTGTTCTTATGTATGCTGAAGATATTAAAATATGTTGTTCTTCTGATGACATTTATGGGCAGACTGTTCTGCAACGTAGTATTGATGTTTTTGTTGATTGGTGCAGAATTAATTTAATGGATCTCAAACTTAAGAAATGTAAGCATAGGCTTTTTTTCTCGCAGGTGGCATTCTTTTCAGGTATACAAGTTATTTTTAACAGTTAGAAACCGTTACTACCTTCCTTGATCTAGGTGCGTTTTTACACAGGAAGCTGTTATTTCTTAATCATATTAGTATGACGACTAGCAAGTCTCAGACTTTTCTTGGTTTCGTGAAGATATGGTACAAAGAGTTTTCAAATCCTTATATTAGGAGACAGTTATACATATCACTTGTTAGGCCAGTTTTGGGGTATGCCTCGGCTGTTTGAAATCCTTATTATCAATGTCATATTGATTCAACTGAATCAGTGCAGAGGCAGTTTTTATTATTGTGTTTACTTGAGCTTTGATGGAATTATGTTGTTGAATTTTTGAATGCTTGCAATAAGGTTGCAGGCGATATTGATTCTGAGTTTTTACTTTTGAACCTGAATTTTTGAATCAATGATTAGATTTTCCCAACATTATCGTCCTCTTGCACTGGACTTGTACAGGACGAATTATGCGAATTAGTTTCCCTTCTGTAGATTGTGCATTGATATCAATTTACATTACGGGTTTATTGATTTTGACTTAGGCAATATTAAACGTAGCTTGCTTTCTAATGCAAATTTGTATGTTTTATAATATATATTTTCATACTTAACCCATGTATGTATACTAGTATTTTTGTTAGCTTTAAGCATGTATATAAATATTTTTTATGTTAAGCTTGTGAGTAAGTTTCGTAGCTGATTCGTATTCTCGTTGCCATAACTTATTTGCTTAAATCCCCTATAATTCAGACTGTAGTGTGTATGAGTTTTTACGACATAAAGAAAGCACTTTTTTCAGTATACACGAGTATTTGTGAAGGAAAAAAATTAAATTTTTACTTGCAGTGTGGTCTGAGAGACAAACGCACAAACTACTACCACAATTGTAAAATGCACTGGCATTAGTTTGCCTGTCACTGTTTTAGACCACCTAGAATTGGTGTATGAATTAAAGGTGTCTGACCACTTACTTTACTTAAGATTCTCTAAATTCTTTCAAGCAAAACTGGCTTATTGTAATGCCAAAATTATTTTTTTTAAATAAAGGCAGACTTACTTGAGTTAGTACTTCCCTAGAGCATGCATTACTTTTCAGTTTCAGTAATCAAGTTGATGTTCAAGCTAAGTAGTTGATTGATCTACTGAAGCTCGCTTCCATATGATTGCGTATAGTGTGAAGATCCTTGCTAAGTTGTTAAGGTGGTGTAATTTAATTTGTAATTTTCTTCCAGTTTGTGGCGATTTCTTCTGATCATTCGTCTGATGTTCGTCAACATCGCCAGAGGTAAGCTAGAAGGTCTGCGGCCTTCTTTAGATGGGTTTGTCTGGAAGGGGATTAAATTCCCTCTATTAAACCGTAATAATAATAGACCGCAATTAAATTAAATTTTTTGTCATGTTCTCTGCTAGAATTCGAACCAGAGAATGACAGAAGTATGGTTTTGTGTACGTTTAAAGTATTAGTGACCAAACATGTATGAGTGATTAAGGTTAAAAGTAACACAACATATTCAAAGACAGTGCAACTTAAATAACTACAAGTAGGAGTTGCGTGAAGTGCCTGTCATACCCGCACTTATAAGTGTAAAGTGTTTATGAACATGCATATATTTATACTTGGGTATGCGTATATTTCTACTTGAGTATACACAGAGTATACTTATAGTATCTTTCTATAAAATGAAAGCTTTTAAAATTGCTGTGATACAGTTAATAAAAGTGTTTTATATTTGGCATTTTAATAACGCTAAGATGCTAATGCTAAGATGACATTTTCAAAGGGATTTATTTAAAAAATTAAATTGCTTTGTTTTGTATAAAAAAATTAAAACTGATAAAATGTTTTGATAAAATTAACATCATTAAAAATTCATATGATAAAAAAATTCTCCAATAAATATTTGTATGTTTAAGCAAAATTTTTTTATACTTTATTCCAATTGACTGTAAAAATATTGCAGGAGGATATAAAAACAATGCTGTTTTCCTTAAGTGCGACTTTATTTTATTCTTTAGAATAGGTCTTCGTTTGTTTATTCATTAAAAAATAGAAAACAACAGCGAACGCTTGTATACGGAAAAAATAAAAATAAAAACAAAATTATAAATAATGATCGAATCACAAAGGTAAGTTAATTTGCTTTTAATAAAAAAATATATAAAGACATGAACAAATGCATTTTTTACCATATTTTAGCGAAAAAAAATGGAATCATCAGTAAAAAAAATTGCTGCGAACAACAGGGTTACGCAGTGAACCAAACTTTTGCGCAAAGCGGAAGAAACGCACAGTTCTGTGGGAAAAGGTCTTAAGAGAAATAAAGGAGGTGGATGATACCTTTCCCTTCTCAAGGGATGATATAACTAGAAGGTCTTTGAACTTCTGTGTGACATACAAAAGGACTAAAAAGCGCAACAACACTTCTGGAGAAGCAGCCACGTCTTGGAATTTTTTCGAAGAAATAAACGAAGACTATGGTTGTCGGTCCGATGTGACTGTCCCTGCGTCAACTGTAGGCATTTTCCTGCAGGACATAATAAAAATAATAATTTGTTTTGCTAGGGTTATGCTTTGCACTTCGATATCATTTAATATTCGAAATTTTTTCTTTTTACAAAGACCCTTGTAGAACTTAATACGTAATTGAATTTTGTTTTTCTGGTGTTAGATGTGTCCGTTGTCCTTATAAAGTGTCATTAAAAATGTTTCTAGGGGATAAGCACCATACCCTAGCAAATGACTCACAGGTGGTATTTTTTTGATTTAGTAACGATCGCTTTTCTAATTGGACTATTATGCCATACAGAAGCATCATGACATCTCCCAGGATAGCCAACAAAAACAACCTGAAAACCCATCTTACTACATATCAACAATAGCCTGGAAAAATTTATTAAGATTGTAAATGTTAAATATATAATATAATATATATACAACTGATGCTGTCACTTAATGGTTGTGATATTCGGATGTGGGTTCCATCTATGCAACCCAATACAAAATGAAATGGAAGTGCACGACTAGACTCAAACTGTTCTATTGTTATTCGTTGGGTCGTCTCGGTCGGTTTTTAAGCAGCAAAATTACTTTTATTGTTTTCTTAAAAGACCTATATGCCGTTGCAGCTCCAGTACCAAATCGATCTCCCAGTTCTCTGAAGCTATGCTGGTTGCTTATCTTCCATAGAGTTAAATAAATCGATTTGGTTAATAGCAAACACGGCCGCCCTTTGTCGTGCTTTGGCCACAAAGGCTCAAGCATGTTTTTTAAAGCCTATAAAAAGAAATTTGGGCATTTGAATGAAAAATAATTCATACTTATTACCTTAAAAGTACTTCCCAAAAATTAATATTTTTTGGCATTTTTCTGCCCTGTAAATGTTTTGGTACTACTAAAGCATTCCTTTTTCTTTTAAGAGCTTTTATCACACTGACGGAATTTTGTATTGAGTTTCCACTTGAATTTTCTGATAATTTAAAAAAAAAAACTATCAAATAAAAGTTTAACTACCGCGCTTTCCATTTTTCTGTTCGTCCATAATAAAAATGGTGCATTAAACATTTACGTTTCATAATGAAAACGTAAACAAAGCACAAAGTTGCATTGTTTCGGAAGTTTGCATATGTAAAAAGTATAAATACCGCAGTATTAATGTATATAAACTTTGCATACATACATTTTGAAAGTCAGCCTGTCTTTAAGTCCCACACAACATTGCTTTGGTATTGATTTCTGTCCAAAAGGCAATAAAAAAAAATAAAATCATATCATAGGTTCACTGCGGGACTGAGATCTGGTGATTGAGCTGGCCAATTAACAATGTCGATTCTATTTTGCTCTAAGAAACATTCCACTGTACGTGAAATGTGTTTTGGATAATTGTCATGCATTAAATTCCATCTAAGTGGCAAATGGGGTCATTGTTTTCAAAAGTATTTCCGTACTGACCCATTTAAATTTTAATTATAGAACTAACAACGTGCCTAGAGAATTAGCCTCAAACAATCACATTTCCATCACCATGCTTTGCTGTCCTTGATGGGTACCTGGGGTTATGTTGCACATTTGCAGAAATCTATACACATCATTCGTCACATCCAAATCGAGAAAATTTGCTTTCGTCACTCCAGAGGATATTTGTTCAAAACAGCGGTGCTTTTCTGAATGCTCTTCTTTGATACGTCCGCCTTACGTGTACAATGCATCCAAGAATTTTTTTTTTGTTTATTTTTCGTTCATCTAATTGTGCGCGAGGAGATGTCAATACAAAAAAAAACTTTGTTGAAAAATCCTTTTGAATTTCAGTTGAGGGTGAATTTCAGAGGCTCTATAAATAAAGAAGCCCTCGTGACGAATACGATTCAAGGCCTAGAGCACTGTATAATACTTTTGTAGGTCCCATGGGCTTGAATATAAGCTTACGCGTTGTACACCATCTTTTGTTAGCAGTTTAATAGAGAATCAATGTCACAAACGATGATTCCTCTCAAGCTTATTTGACGAATAACTTCACACTATGCCTTTGTGCACCATTTGTTTTTATTACAACTTTAAAAAATAAATATTCACAAAATTTACCAATTTGAGATTTAAAAAAAAAAATTTAATGAAGAATTTCAAAATTTAAAAAGTGCAGCTAAATTTCTGTCCAGTGCCGATTAAATAAATTAAACATAAAAATTAAAATCGCGAAAGAAAATTATGGGAAGTTACGATACATACTGAGCAAACCATAGACAACAGTCGTAGGTAAATACTACTCCAGTTGCTGAAAAGCAAGTCCATATCATAATATTACCATTGGATCAAGCCTCTTACTAGGTACACCTTTCCCTGTACACGTTAATACTGTTACTGGGCACCCCTGCGTTTATTTCATCGCTAAAATAAATAAACAAAAGCTGCAAAAACAACTATACGTGCTGTTTACAAATAACCAAGTCGACAACAATAATCATTAGCAACGATAAAGTAAATAAAAATAAGACGGCAACAACAATAATAAAGCAGCAAAGAAAACGAATAATAGACAATAAACAAGCAACAACAAACGTTAAGAGCTAAAAGAAGTAGATGTTTACATTCGCATGGTTACATAAGAACTAAAAAGAAAATAAAAGAAAGAGGTTCGAGAGCTTTCGATGTATTGTTTACTTAGCCATATAAAAAGCACATCGATGCGAACAGTAATCAGTTTATGTGTCGTAAACTCAGCGAGTGGAGTTTAAAGTAAGCCCAGCGAATGCAGTTTGTGTGAAGAGAGTTTATAAAGAGTAAGCTCGTGAAGTGAATAGTGAAGTAAAAACCAGTTTAGTTGGAGCTAACTCAGCAAAGAGAGTTAAGTGTGGATAACCTCAGGTTGGAAAGGTTTTGATCGAACCTAAGTTATAACTACGATCGGGTTGGAAGATCTTTAAGTAGAAAGATCTGTCGAGTAATTATTGTTGTTTACAAGATTGTAAACAGACAGAGTAATTAAGAATAAAAATTGTTATTGCCTGTAAAAAGATTACAAGCAGTGGTGCACATAACTGTGTTAAATAAAGGATTTTAATAAAAACCAAACACAAAATTTATTTTATTTTAACTACAGTCTACCAACTCATAAAAACTCGTTTTTAAAAAGGTAAAAACGTAACATTACATTGAATTTTGATTCGAAACTATGTTGTTACGTATGTTACTCAGTTGTATTAGGCGTATGTTCTTGTATTATACGAGATCATTTAGGCTGTCATTTTTAATCGCAATTGATTATAAAGTTCAACACTATATATAAATTTACAATATTGCAAGTATATTATGTTATTTTTTAATTTTTAAGCGATTCCTAGATAAAAAAAAATTTTAAGTTTCCTACATTACACTTCATATCTTAGCAAGAAACTAAGCAATAAATTACAAATATTCTTTAGCAATTAATGGTTTTATTGCCAATGAAGTAGAAACACCAGAAGGTAAAAATTTGGCTTCTGATTGAAAAAAGACATAAATCAACAATATAATTAAATAACAAATATAAAAATAAATATAAATTTTTTTCTCTTATCACTGCCAGCATTTTCTTTAAAAACTGCTTTGCTATGAACAATTTATTTTAATTGATTAAATAATAATATTATTCTTTATTTCTTGTCTCTTTGCAGGTAACTACATACATATTTGCACAAATATTTATGAACTCTTAAGAAAACTTAAGGTATGCCTGCCTAAAAATATGTTAAAGAAATTGTTTACATTAAATAATTAATTTTTATGGTAAAATATTTTAATTACATATATTAAACATTATTTAAAACAAATATTAAATTGGGATTAATACTTATATAGAAAAAATTAAGACTACAAACTGCTTGGAAAGTATTCATTAACATGTTTCAAATACTTCATTCCCACATGCCTTAAAGTATGTTATGAATTTTAATGCTCATACATACAATGACTATTAAATTATGCATTTAAATAAATACATATTTAAAACTGAAAAGTTATATTTACAAAGTATTAATAATTTTAAAATATATTTGTGAAATTGTATTTAAACAACAACTGTTTTGTGCGAATAAGGGAAGAGGAAAACAGGGTGATCAGTTAAAGCAATACAAAAAGTTGTCTAAATAAAAAAAAATTTAAATTTATTTCGGATTTTGTCATATTCATTACCTTATAAATCGTAAAACACTACATTCTAACAAACACCTCTAAGGCTCAACTATAATATACTATGCTTACTTAAGCTACTGTCAAAAACTCTACGAAAAGTCTGTCAAATACTTAATCAACTTTTTAATGGCTATAATGTACTTTGTGAATAGTTGTGTTGGTGAGAAAATTACACTTGTTATCTGAGAGTTGAATTGAATGGGTAATTAGCATTATTCATATCTGAATGAATTTATTTTTTATTACAAATTCATTAATTTTAATATTTTGTGTAAAAATTAAGTATTATCAGTAAAAAAACACATTTGCAGTAAAAATTAAAAAAATCTGCATACGCCCGCTACTCATGCCTAAAAGTAGCTGTTTCAGTGACGAATAAAAGCCAGAGCATCCGTTTCACAACGTGTTTCTTTTGCTAATGTTTTACATACAACACACATACAAACAGCTGAAAAAATAATAAAGTCGGATAATGGACCTGTAATTAAATATTTTTTTTAGACCCTCAAATTTTTTATCCTTGCAAAGGATCTTTCATTTAACGTTTCCTATCTTTAAATTTAAATAAAACAAATTGTTTGTATAATGTCATCGACATTTTCCTTTTTTTAGAGGTTATTGTCATCATTATATGTATAACATCGTGCAAATGCCCGCCCCGACTTGGTTGGGTGACGCACAAATAATGGCCAATTTTCTATCGGGTCCGCCATCTAATGTTTTTGTTTCAACTAGTGCTTATTTCGTGAATGGTAACACTTAGCTCATGTCTGATTTGACAGATAATTAGGCTTATCCTTCCGCTGAATGAATAAGGTTGTGTATACGTTTGAAGAACGCTGGGAAATATTGCGACATTACTTTAAAAATCATGGTAATGTTGCAGAATGTGTGCGATGTGTATGTAAACAAGCAAAATTGAAGCATTTCCGGAAGGATTGTACTTTCAAATAAAAAAAGAAATTTGAGAAATTATTCAGTAGTTTTTTTTATAGCATTTTCAAAAAAAAAAAAAAAAATTATCTGAATAATACGATTTTGGGAACTCCTCAAAATACGCATTAGTTTCGGTAATCACTTCTTCGTTTGAGATGAATCTTTTCCCTGCGAGCCATTTTTTCAAGTTAGGTAACAGAAGAAACTCACTAGTGGCTAAATCTGGACTATAAAGTGGATGATCAACCAATTCGAAGTGGATTTCTCGTAGTTTTAGCATCGTATCTAATGCTGTGTGAACCGGAGCGTTGTCTTGTTTAAATGTGGTCGTTTTTCCTTGATTGCATCAACCAATTGATCCAATAATGCACGATAATACTCTCCTGTGATTGTGGATCCGTTTTCAAGATAATCGATGAGCAGTATTCCGTGTACATCCCAAAATACATTGGCCATAACCTTGCCAGCCGATTTCACTATCTTCGACTTCTTCGGAGCACTTCCACCAGCTTCCACCCATTGCTTCGATTGATTTTTGGTTTCAGGTGTGTAGTGGTCATTAACAGTTATTAATCTACGCCAAAAATCAGCAGGATTATGCTTTATCATGTCCAAACACCGCTGTGAAATGATCTGTCGAACTCGTTTTTGTTCAAGACTGAACAAACGCGGCACCCATCTTGCCGATAGCTTTTTCATATGCAAATGTTGATGCAAAATGTTGAACACACGTTCATATGATATGTTTACCATTTCAGCAATCTCACGGATTTTAACCCGGCGATCATTCATAACGATATCGAGGATTTTCTCGATATTTTCTTCAGTAACCACCTCTTTTGGTCTTCCTGTTGATGGTATTGTTGCAGTCCTTGTTCGGCCTCGTTTAAATTCAGCAATCCAATATTTTACCATATAATCTGACGGAGCAGATTCACCGTAATGTTTATCAAGCTTTTCTTTTGTCTCTTTCGCCGTTTTGCTTTTCAAATACTCGTAATAGTGTTTAATCACTACACGAAATTCACTTTTTTCCATTTTCCAAGAAACACAAAAGTTGCTTACTTCAAACGACTACAACAAATAAACTAATCGATGAATTTGGCTAAAAATTTCAACAGCTGATGTTCGACAGATCGTAATTTCTAAGAAAGAAAAAGTTTTGTGTTTGTGCTGACATCGAGCGTTAAGTAGCTTCAATGTCAATCCGCCCTCGTATTACTTAGTTTCATGAAATCACAAATTTTTGATAACTATCCGTTTAAGAGAACCTAAAACGGATTGAATAAAACATGATTTTTTTTTAAATATATCAACTTTTAAGTGTCACAGCGTAGCCAACACTGCATCTCTCGCCTAAATATTTGGTTTTTATGTTACTGATGCAATTACCTGTCGATTGATATTCTTACGTTTTAACCTTTTTAAAACGTTTGAGTTCGTTTATATTGCGCCAAAATAAAATAAAACTCTTCTTTGTTGTTCTTTTACAGTTTGTCTTTTTTTATTAATTCCACTGTAGCCTTTATACACTGTCTTAATACAGCAAATTCGCTTATACAACACTTTTTAGACCTGAAAGCGACTTTACTTATTGACAGCCAAATGATCACTAACTCACCAACCGAAAAAAAGGTGGCGAACTTTTAATAGCATTTCATTATCAATTTCGAATGTTCTTGTAGTTGCTACAAATTTCGATTTATATATGGTAAATTCAAATGCAAAACCAAAATATCTCAAAAATAACCGAACTGGCAACACCGTTATGTGTGCAGCAAAGTTAATTATGGCAACAATGGCAAGCCCCGACACGAACCAATAAAGTCCATAGCTAAAAATTCCACAATGAGTCCCTGATGTGATGGATTTTTATCTTCAGCGTTTTCATTTTCGTAACAATATAAATTTTGGTAGGTTAAGAGCAACAAATAATTTTGAGTTTTGTCCATAGGCCAATGCAGTATGGCGCACTCAAGTGATCATATACATATATTTACATTGTTGATAACCAAGCTCCAGACCTTCTTTATTTTTCTTGCTTTTTAATTCACATTTAATTATTAATTTCCTCTTACGATCATTAGTTTTTATTTTAAAATAAATTATATTTTAACAAGTTTTTCTAACGCTTACTTTAAATAGAAATAGTAGTTAAAATATATTCTAAAATGAAAATAAATTACATATTTTATTCCAAAATTTTTAAATTTAAATACGCCTGAAAATATGACCCGTTTGTTAATTTACCTAACAGTATGCACAAATTTCAAATATATTTTATTTGCTTTATATTAAATAGTTGGTAACACTTGTAATGGCAGACAAGTTTAAACACTTTTTTTTATTTATTATTTCCATTTACTCATATAGTTTATTACTACTCTCTCTGAATATGTAAATTGTCATAAATTTTAATATTGATGAAAAGTCATGTGGTGAATACAAATTTAATTTATTAGAAGACTAAAACTACAGACACATATACACTCATACACACACACATGAAAAACAAAAACAAAAATTTAAAAGGTTTTATTTAAAGAATTTAATTTCGATATAGTATTGAATTTTAAATAAAACATTTTTAAATTTTAAGTTAAATTTTTCTCGTAAAATGCCTAAAAATAGGCCAGAAAAGATTTTTAGAAAAAATCTAAAAGTATTCTATAAATTCTGTGTTAGATTGAAAGTATTTTGTTAAATAATGTTAACTTCTTTTGGTATTTTTTATTCTCCACTCGATAAACACATGTTTTGTCCGGCACAATGTCAATGACCATTAAATGTTTTTTAAAAAAGTTTTAAACAAATTTTGTATACTAATTTTAAAGTTTTTTTTTGGCATTTTGCCATGTAAAATATCAACAGCAATGTTTTGTTTTTTATTTTATTATTTTTGCACAAAAACTAATTTATTTTATCAGTTTTGTTATTCAAGCCAGAGACCAGTTGTGAAATCATTAGAGAAAACATTCTGCAGCCGGCTAAAATAATAGAGAACGAAAAACCTACAAAAAAAACTTGTTAAATGAGCTAAAAAACAACTTGATTTTTTTTCAGTTTTTTTTTTTTTTTAAATCTTCCTCTCAAATATTTTGAATAATTAATATTGAAAACATTAAACAGCAGAAAACTGTATAGTTTTGGCTTAAAATAACAAAAAGTTTTGATGCCTTAGGGTATGCAAGTAGAAATAAGAAATAGAAAAAAATATATCTCTTAAAATACTCGATTAATATACATAAGTCAACTTCAGAATACAAAAGTATTAAACTTATAACCATTCTCGATTTTTAATAGCTTTTAAATTTATTAACTTGAATCTTCACTTAGAAGATCAAGTGTTAAGACTCGAATATTAATTAAGTTTACCCAGCGTGGGAAAATATATATTAGTGTGACGTTTTATATTCTTCAAAAACGTTTATTTATTGAGTTCGATGATTGTAAATAAAATTAATAATTAGCACGTTAAAGACCGCATTGAAAAATATTATTTCTCACATAGGAATGATTAAAAAAAAATTGTTTTAAAATGAGACAATGTCAAATTAACTAAGTCCGCTATATGCGAGATACCGGCGAATGGACTACTGTACATAAATTGAATTTAAATCATGCCCACCGATGTACAAGCGATTCCCAGGTAAAACATGTCGTGTGCCCACCCGTGAGCACGCGGGCTGGTAATGTTGTTGCGGAGTGACCCACCGGTGGGCATGCGGTCTCTAACGTGTTAATAAAAAATAAATTTATTATGCTGTTTTATTAAAGCCTTTATTAGTACACAGCTGGTTCACAACCTTTGTATTTCTCATTACTTCAAATAACCTTTTTCGTTTGGTAATTTCAGTGTATCTCTACTTGAATAGATTTTTATATTAGAAGATCTTTAGCACCAGATCGTTGCCAAACACAACTTTCCTCTAACAGAATTCATCTAAAGGGTTCGCCATCTAACGTTTTTTTTTCAACTGATGCTTATTTCGTCAATGGTAATACTTAGCTCATGTCTGATTTGACAGATAATTAGTCTTATCCTTCCGCTGAACGAATATGGTTGTGTATACGCTTGAACAACGCTGGGAAATATTGCGACATTACTTTGAAAATCATGGTAGTGTTGCAGAATGTGTGTTCACATCAGATGAAGCTCACTTTGATCTTGGCGGGTATGTAAACAAACAAAATTGTCGCATTTGGGGCACAGAAAACCCGCACGCATACATTGAAAAGCCGATACTTCCAAGACGAGTCAATGTTTGGTGTGGATTTTGGTCCAAAGACATAATTGGGGGCATTCGAAGAAAAATGCTTCGAAAATGAGCATGGAGTGGCCGTTACTGTCAATGGCGATCGTTGTCGGGCCATGTTGAATGAATTTTTGTTCACAAAAATTGAAGAAGAGGATATTAGCAACATTTGGTTTAACAGGACGGCGCTACGTGCCACAGAGCCGAATTACACTCAATGTTTTGCGCCTGTTTTTGAAGATCGCATTATCAGCCGCAGAGCTGATGTCGTTTGGCCACCTCGGAGCTGCGATTTGACACCGTTGGACTATTATTTGTGGGGTGCCGTCAAAGATAAGTGTTACGCCAACAAGCCAGAGATAATTGATGCTTTAAAGGACAATATTCGTGAAGCCATTGGTGAAATACAGCTGCACACAATCGATAATGTGCTTAAAAATTGGACGATCGGTAGGCTACTGCATGGCCAGCCGAGGCAGCCATGTGAATGAAAATATTTGCCATTATTAACCGGAAGGATTGTACTTTCAAATAAAAAAAGAAATTTGAGAAAATATTCAGTAGTTTTTTTATAGCATTTTCAGAGAAAAATTTATTTGGCGGACCCTCTAGAATATCTTAAAAGTAACACATTCAGTAACCCTTTTCCCCTCCGGGTTCAAAAAAGGCCAACGGCTGCTGAACATCTTATTGATTTTAATGCTTACTTTTATAAATATTAAAAATAAAATCGGCGGAGCAAAATCGCAATATTTGTTTAAATAAATATTTACACTTTTTGCTACTACTACTGTAGTTGTTGTTGTATGGGCATCAAACTAGTTTCGGAGGAAGAGGACATGTGTGCCTATAATACCATACAATTAAAATACTTAGTTCATTTAAACATAACAAAATACGGAGTGTTGAAATGGAAAGTATTAATTCATGTTACACTTTTGCACCTCACTGTATGTATATCGATAGACTTTTTTATACCTTATTTTACGTTTAAACGTGTACTGATTTTTTTTTAAAGTATAATAGGACTTTTATGTAAAATATTGTCGCTTGTTTATGCTCAGACTTAAACTAAAAAAGTAAAAAATAATAAAAAAAATATATTTTTGGTACAATTGGGGTCGAAAAAGTACAATTTTGATATTCTCATTTTGCAACCCTGGCTTGTTTTACCATACAAGCAACGTCTTAAAAACTGATTACCGCCTACATGGTACCTCAAAAAATGGCAAGTGAGGAGGTGGTAGCATTTAGTGATGAAAGCGATTATAAAGAATAATGATTAAATTTATTTTTATTTGTAAAATAAGTAGATATGTAAACAAAATGTTTAAAAATATTCACGTGTGTACTTAATTAAATGAATTCAAAAAGTCTTGAGTTATAATCGACGCGAAACTTTTTTATGCGGTCCGTATTAACCTCACAAAAAAAAATAATTTTTGTTTATGCTGCGAAAACTATTTTTTATAGTGTCTGGTGAAGTTTTGTGTAATTTTTTTTATGCGTTTTGTTTTATGCGGTCCATATCCGCCTCACAAAAACAGTTTTTCCTGTACATCAAATTTTGCGTTCCACAATTATCTTAATCTTGTTTATTGGAGTCTTAGGGTATAATTTGGTCATGCTACACTCGTTTATATGGCTATAATTTATTTATTTATTTTAACTGTCAGAAACAACTGTTTTTTTATATTAAAAAGTATTATTGAATTTTTGTTTACTTTCCAGCCTAAAAAAAAGTAGAAAATGATTTATGCGTTGAATTATCAAACATTTCAATGACAAATAAGGCGACAAAGTCAAAAATGTCAAATGCGAATTTCATTTGAAAAGGATATTAAATTGGAAAATAAAAATAAAATTTATTTGACATTTAAATGGGCCCAAACTACCATTTAGATATGTATGTAAGTGTATGTGTGTGCACCCGAATTAGACAAAATAGCAGCAGGAAATATGCAGACAAAGTGGAACCCACATGACGGCTGCTTGTGTATGGGTTTTTGCTAAAAAAAAAGTAAAAAAATATTACTTAACTCTACACCAACATGAGTGCTTAATATTCGTAATACATAGAAACAGTTTTGGAATCAATTTTTAAGGCTGTTGAATTTGTAAATTTTATAGATAATTTGATGATATTTGTTACCAAAAACAAAGTTTGTTAGCTTTAATTGATTTTAGTTTTTTTTATAAGATGTGGTACCTTCTACGGCTACAACTATCGCACATAAACTATTTGCTGCAATTTGTTCAGGGAATAATTTTTTATGCCCAAATATGGAGGATTTTATATGAGCCTTTATGAGCTTTATATGATTACCAAAGAAATACCCCATATTTTTACTAAGGGTTGCCTTCGGCGACTTCTTCAGTTCTTAAAAATAAAGAGATTTCCAATCAAAAGGCGCTTGTGCTTCGGGGATTAGAAAATGTCATGGCTCACGTATATTACTTTACTTTGTACTTGACAGTTGCCGAGGTACCGCCTTCTATTTTGCATAAATGCCATACAATCACTAAGTATGAGCTCTGGCGATTCGAATCTGCGACTCATTTTGTTGAGTCTGGAATGTCTAGTTATAAGAACGCTTATCATTCTCAATCTATTTTAAAATAGCCTGATACAATGCTCAAATAATCTCCTACATAACCAGGGTCGTAACAGAAGCTGGATGACCTTATAACCCGTTGAGTTAATTTTCAAGTTCTAGAATTACTGCTTAATTATCAGAAAGTGTGGTTATGTTCTCCCCTCTAACACATAATCTGACACGTTTTCTTTACTCATAGTTAAGTCCTCTTAAGCTAGAAATAGATTAAATATACAGATGTTTTGGGGTCTTATTTACATATAGACAATTATATTTTATTTAAAAATAACTGTAAGTTTCAATACAAATTCAAATCAAAAAATCAACTCAACTCAACTCATAGACAAGTCAAAGTTTGACTTAATAAAATAATCGACACCTATTAGTTATAATTTTTATTTTCTTTTTAGTCTAGCAGAGTCAGTAAGCGTCTTAGAATCGTTTTTGACATATGGTCTGTCCGGCTTTATGAAGTTCGATATTTCGAATAATGACATATTAAACAGAACTAGGCTGTTCACCTTATTTTGATGAACTTCCCTAGCCAATTCCTCCTAAAGACTCTGGGCTCCGCGCAGATGCTCCTATAAAATCGAAATAATTACGGATTCACTAAAGCTTTGTGGCACCTGATGTGTTCTTGGGATCGTTATCTTAATAGAATTCGCGGCTGTTCGCGATACCCAATTCCCTGATCTAGCTTTGCATTGTCTCTTCGAATATTGAAATAAGCAAATGTGACCAATTTACTAAAAATTACATGTAAATTAGCAAAGGCAATGGATTCCCCTTCTCGTACACGAACTGACTCGAATGAAGAAGGCGTTCCACAAAATACCTCTCCCTTATATAGACATCTATCTCTCCATCGATAGGATAGGTCTATACGACTAGGAAAAATCACTAGGCCTACCTGTCTCGGTATAAAAATAACCATGAACTACCGCCACATAACCCAAACCAAAGATGGCCTTAAAAATCACTGATAGGATTATGTCAGAACTCTTTTGCAAAAGAGATAGGAAAAGTCCCATCCACACCGGGAACTTTGTAAGGTTTGAAGCATCCAGTCACCCACAAAATCAAAGTCTACTCACAAGACTCTTGACTCTTCTGACGGGTGCATAACGTTCTAGTCTCCTTTCGAGATCTAGTGTAGGCTCTGGTTCAGCACATAGGGACCCAATACTGTTAGAATGATATATTGCAATAGACTTTTGAAGTCAGGTCTAAACCGGCAAATCATTAATGGACTGACAATATTTCTTCCATGTATCCCGCTTAGACCTTCTAAAGCATTAAACACATAACCGACAGCAAGCAGCAGGCAACAAAATGTCAAAATTAGAATAAATACGTTTATATGATAACAATTATTTGAAAGGTAGCACAGCAAAAGTCAAACACAAATAATACAGATGATAATGAAACCTAATTTTATTGCTGCTGCTGCTTTCAAAATATTTATAAAGTCGATAGCATAGCAGCAAATGTTGCCAACAACAACTTGCTGCTTGCTTCCATGGTGCTTCCTGTCGTCTATGTATTTAAAGCATAATTTCCCTATTATACAGACTGTGAGGCTAGCACTATAAGTTTGCCAGTCACCTATTCGCTTGGCCCTATTGAATTTCCTCCTTACCGTCTTTCTCAGTTTCTACGCTTGTCAAAATAGTCACCATTAGGCATGCTAATATCTAAAAATGATATAATAGTTGATTGAAGTTGACTTGCTGCTAATCCAATTCACCAATAATCTAAGGAGTCACGGCTTTTTCCCATGTTCCACCTGAAACATGGCCAGTCCACCTTTCTTGAGAACACTGGATTACTATTGGTCATTCGAAAGTTAAGTTATCTTCGAATTTGTCCTTCCTGCACATACAATGAAACCATAAGTGACAATTAGCCTGACCATCGTGTGCATCCAGTGCAAAATTTCTTCTCTAGCCCTCTGCATAACATTAGGATATGCCAGGCTTTGTCGAGATGCTTTCTCCATGAGCCTTCCATGACAATTTACTATTCAGGATTATCTCTAGAAATTTCCGTTTTATTTGGGATGATCTCAGACAGAAGCTCAATGTCCTCCCACTTAGGAAGTGTCTTTCTCTTATTGAATGGTACTATCGTACTATCACTCAAGCTAATATTCAATCATGTTGATCTACGCCATGGCTCAACAATTTTATATGGATTATATCTTAAAGGGTTTCTTCGAATGTGTCCCTTGCTATAAGATTATTTTCGTCCGCATAGTCCTGACAGTTAATGCATGGAGCAAACAACTTAATTATAAGGTCGTCAATAAACAGACTCCACATTAAAGGTGAGAGCACCCACCCTGTGGGCAACCTCTGAATATGCTGACACTTATTCTTTCATCTCCTGCATTAGTTTCTTTTGCCATTCATTCTATTTTTATTCAGCTCAGTTTATAAAACTTCGTGAAAAGTATTATCTTAGACCCAGTCAAGGTAAGCACATATATAGGGTCCGCCATCTAACGTTTTTCTTTCAACTAGTGAATAGTAACACTTAGCTCATGTCTGATTTGACAGATAATTAGTTTTATCCTTCCGCTGAACGAATATGGTTGTGTTTACGCTTCGCTAAGTGGGCCAGCGATCGACTTACAGAAGATGCCGATTTTGCCAAAAAAAAATCAGATAAAGCACATTTTGATCTTGGCGGGTATGTAAACAAGCTAAATTGTCGCATTTGGGGCACAGAAAACCCGCACGCATACACTGAAAAGCCGATACACCCAAGACGAGTCACTGTTTGGTGCGGATTTTAGTCCAGAGGCATAATTGGGCCATTTTTCTTCGAAAATGAGCAAGGAGTGGCCGTTACAGTCAATGGCGAACGTTATCAGGCCATGTTAAATGAATTTTTGTTCACAAAAATTGAAGAAGAGGATATTAGCAACATTTGGTTCCAACAGGACGGCGCTACGTGCCACTCAGCCGAAGTTACACTCGATATTTTGCGCTCTGTTTTTGAAGATAAGTGTTACGCCAACAAGCCAGAGACAATTGACGCTTTAAAGGACAATATTCGTGAAGCCATTGGTGAAATACAGCTGCACACAATCGATAATGTGCTTAAAAATTGGACCGATCGTGTAGGCTACTGCATGCCCAACCGAGGTAGCCATTTGAATGAAATTATCTTCCATTATTAACCGGAAGGATTGTACATTCAAATAAAAAAAGAAATTTGAGAAAATATTCAGTAGTTTTTTTTATAGCATTTTCAAAAAAAAAAAAATTTATTTGGCGGACCCTATAGTTACTTCCTTGCTCTATCTGCCGTCCTGCAAGAATAGGTATTAGTCGCAATCGGGCTGAATTAGAGCATAAATAAGTCTACACTACTAACCAACAAGCTTGATGCTTTAAATACATAGACGACAGCCAGCAGCATATAAGCAAGTAACAAATTGTGTTGGCAGCATTGGCTGCTATGCTATCAACTTCATAAATATTTTGAAAGCAGCAGCCATAAAATTAGGTTTCATTGTCATCTGTTTTATTTTTCTTAAAAATATTTGTTATAGAAAAATTTTTTCAGTGTTGACACTCAAGCTTTTCATATCCACCAAAATAAAATCGCTTTTCTAAAATATTACTCAAAAATATAAAAAATATAAAAATATTTTAATTTCTATATTGTATTGGTATTACTAATATTTGTTTTGCTGCCTAAAAATTTATGTTTAGCAGCAGCAGAAAGGGTTGTTGACTAGGCTTTTGCTGTGCTGCCTTTAAAATAATTATTTTCATATAAACATGGTGAAATTACACAAGGTGGTGGCAAACTACAATAATACAAGAACAGGGTATTTTTGCATCTAGTTATGTCAAAAAGTGGCAGCTGTCAAAACAGAAAAAATATAAATAAACGAAAAGAAAAACACAAAAAAATTTACAAATAAAAAAAAATATTATTTTTTTAAAAAAAGATAATAAAAAAATATTTCCAATAATGAATACAACCCGTCTACCACATGGAAAGAGACATACGCTTCTATTTGGTTTTGCTGTATCAGTTGCTTTGCGCCACTAAATGGCGCATAGTGCTGTACAAAATGTGTTGTCTTACTACCATCTTTAGCTAGGCCTTTGGTCTGCGTCCAACTAAGTTCCTCATCAACAGACTTTATCTCGTCCAATAGGCTTCTCCGCCACATGCCTCTCGGTCGACCGCGGCTACGCTTTCCATGCGGTTTTCAGTCGAGAGCTTGTATTGCAACATTGATCGTCGGCTTCCGAAATGTGTGCCCAATCCAGCACCATTTTCTCAATCTTATCTCCAGGGGAATGGGTGTTTATCTGCATCTTCTGTGAAGCTCCGAGTTGGAAATCCGGTTGTGTGGCCACCAAATACACAGAAGGTGTCAAAGAATGCCTCTGTTGGGAGTGGCATCTATACTTGTTCGAAGTAGCTCATCAATTACCACCAGAAAAATGAGTGTGGAGAGGATACACGCCTGACGGACATCTGAAACTATATTGACTTGGCTCAGAAAGCGCACCTCCGTGCAACACTCTACAACTGAATGCAGCATACTGCGCCTGTATGAGGCGGACCAACTTACTTGGAACCCCCCTTTCTTGAAAAAGCATCCAAGATGCTCTGGTGTTTCAGACGGTCGAATGCTTTCTCGATAGGTCCGCCATCTAACGTTTTTTTTTTTCAACTAGTGCTTATTTCGTGAATGGTAACACTTAGCTCATATCTGATTTGACAGATAATTAGTTTTATCCTTCTGAACGAATATGGTTGTGTACACGCTTAAACAACGCTGGGAAATATTGCGACATTACTTTGAAAATCATGGTAATGTTGCAGAATGTGTGTTCATCTTTTCAGATGAAGCTCATTTTGATCTTGGCGTGTATGTAAACGAACGAAAATGTCACATTTGGAGCACAAAAAACCCGAACGCATACATTAAAAAGCCGATACACCCAAGACAATTGGGCCATTTTTCTTCGAAAATGTGCAAGGAGTGGCCGTTACAGTCAATGGCGATCGTTATCGGGCCATGTTGAACGAATTATTATTCACAAAAATTGAGAGGAGGATATTAGCAACATTTGGTTTCAATAGGACGGCGCTATGTGCCACGTACACTCAATGTTTTGCGCCCTGTTTTTGAAGATCGCATTGTCAGCCGCAGAGCTGATGTCGTTTGGCCACCTCGGAGCTGCGATTTGACACCGTTGGACTATTATGTGTGGCAGGCATTTGAATGAAATTATTTTCCATTATAAACCGGAAGGATTGTACTTTCAAATACAAAAGAAATTTGAGAAAATATTCAGTAGTTTTTTTTTATAGCATTTTCAAACAAAAGTTTATTTGACGGACCCTTTATAACGTTGGCTGCAGCTCATTGATATGCTTCAGTATGATTCAGAGGGACGCAACGTGAAAGTTGTCACCTGAACCCTGCCTGTTGGTTTCGAAGATCGACATCAATTTTACCTGCTATGCGGTCCAAAATAAACCGGCGTGACATCTTAAGTGTCACACATAACAACATGATGCCCCTCCAATTGCTTTGCTTAGCGTCATCAAATTACAGGATTTCGTAAAAAATTCATGCTATGGATGTAGAAAAACCACACATATTTACGAAAAAAATTGAAAAATAAAAATTTGAAAATGTTCACAAAAGTTATTTATCTGTTTTTAAAAATAAAACAAAACCGTTGACAGAATTGGGACAAAAAAACCAGCTGGTTCTTAAACACCACCTTATAAATAATTCTAGTTTTGACAACTTGCTATCTGCTGCTTGCTGTCGGTTATGTGCTTAATGCTTACTACTTAGGAAATGGAGTTTATAAAACAGTAGGGTATTAAACTCAAAGACGATTATAACTACTGAATTGGATCTTATTTATTAAATTTTTTTGTTTTTGTTCGTCAACCTTTCAATTTATTTTAGGTTTTCCGTTTTCATTTCGTAACATATTTTTTGTCAGCCAGTTTTCGTCTTTCAATTTGTTATTTTTGCTCTCATTGTTATTGTTATTCTTCCCTGTTTTTTTTTTTTTTTTTTTGCTTTTAGCAAAAATTGTGTCAAATTGATATAAAAAATTTATTAAAATTTTAAAAGCATTTCCATGTAAATAACATGTCGTTTTCACTGAATTTAGGCCGTATACACTAACGAAATCCTCCCTAAAAAAAAAAACGAAGAAAAAGAAACGGAGTGAAGAAAAGATTTAAATATTTGTACTTGTAATTGTATAAATTCTTATTGTTGTTAGAGCAATTGTTCTACTACATGTCATCGTTGTTGTTTTTTAAAGTTGTTGTTTTAGTACTAAAGCTATTGACGTTTTGATGTTCAATTTGTTGGCTTATTATGGTAAAAAAAAGCAAAAAATATTGGGAGTAAGAATATGCATACACAGAAAAAACAAAATGTGTTAAACAAAATATTCAAAAAATATAAAACTGAATGCTTGTAGGCTGATTTAATACGTTCCTTCAGAGTTGCGTTCAAAATTTTAAATACCGAACACATATTTGATTTTTGAATATAAGCGTTCAGTATTTAAATATTAATTTCATTTCAACTGAACGCACAACGTACGCGCCTCGTTCAAATCGTTTTGGTGGTTTTTCTAATGCTTGTTCTGAACCTATCATTCAGAAAAACAGTCAGTTTTATCATAGAAAAAGTCAAATGTTTTGTTGGACATAAGGACGCTTAGTTTGAAAGACTTAAGACTTTTATCAAATTTACGTATTTTTTAACACATTAACACAGACGTCATAAGTTGCCCAGCAAACAATTTTACAAATGCTTTTATCAAAACTGATACATTGATTTACTTAAAAATACATACTCTAAGTTTTTTCTCCAAACAAAACTATTTTAAGCTTTTACTTTAGTCAAAAAGAAACGAAAAAATTTATATGATATTGTTACGAAAATAAGGTTGGGCACCACAGCATTTATTACATCGCTAAAATAAATAAACAAAAGCTGCAAGAACAACTATACGTGCTGTTTACAAATAACCAAATCTACTACGACAACCTTTAGCAGAGATAAAGTAAATAAAAATAACACGGCAACAACAATAATTAAGCAGCAAAGAAAACAAGTAACAGACAATAAACAAGCAACAACAAATACTAAGAGCTAAATGAGGTAGATGCTCACATACGCATGGCTATAAAAGAACTAAAAAGAAATTAAAAGAAAGAAATGGAATCTACATATCGAGAGGTTCGAGAGCTTTCGATGTATTGTTTAATCAGCCATATAAAAAGCACATCGATGCGAACAGCAATCAGTTTATGTGTCGTAAACTCAGCGAATGTGTTTTTAGTGTGAAAAGAGTTTATAAAGAGTAAACTCGTGAAGCTAGTAGTGAAGTAAAAACCTGTTCACTTGGAGCTAACTCAGTAAAGAGAGTTAAGTGTGGATAACCTCTGGTTGAAAAGGTTGTGATCGAACCTAAGTTATATCTACGATCGGTTTGGAAGATCTTTAGGAAGAAAAATCTGTCGAGTAATTATTGTTGTTTACAAAGTTGTAAACAGACAAAGTAATTAAGAATAAAAATTGTTATTGCCTGTAACAAGAGTAGTGCACATAACTGTGTTGAATAAAGGATTTTTAATTAAAACCAAACACAAAATTTATTTTATTTTAACTACAATCTACGGACTCATAAAAACACGTTTTTAAAAAGGTAAAAAAGTAACAATATATACGTAAGTACATTGTACATAAATGAAGATTAATTTTGATTTCTATCAGAAACGAATTTTTGTTTTCTTCAGCAAATGTTTATTGGGTAATTCATAAGTCTTTGTAGTTTGATTGATTGTCATGCATGAAGTAAAAACTTTTTGACATGAATTCATTTTGAAAACAATTTGGAATTTCTTTTGCCGGAGTTTAAAGGTAAATTATTTATTAAAAAATAAATTATTTCAACAAAAAAAATTTATACACAGGAATTTAATACCGATAGTTGGAGCACAAAAATGAAAATGATATTGGGCAGAGAGCAGAATTAAAAAAAAGAATAAATAAACTTTTTATATCAATATTAATTAGCACATGATATATGCACGAGTATTATTATGTATCAAGGCGAATTTAATAAGGTGGTCTCATTTCGAAAACGAATACAACACTGTAAACAGACTTTAACGTTGTGTCAAAATAATGCAACACTGTGGTAAGCAAATAGTAAACAAATTAACTGTGTGTCGGGTATATTTGTTGTAAAAAAAAGTAATGGCGAATCGTTTTGACATATAGTTACTTATCAGCTGTTGCTTACGTAGCAAGCCAAGGTCACCTGGCTGGAATTCGCCTTGTTATGTATATAATATCCAAAACAGTACGACAAAAAAAAATACCCCAGAAGTGACACTATATTCTTCATAGATGCCATCAAGTACAAAAATAATCTGTTTTTGTTATTTTCGATATACTTTCAAAATGTTAAGTTACGGGTAAAAAGAGTTGCTTTTACTTTCATGAGTTGCATTGTATAAAAGTTTAATAACTTCTTAAATTTATTTTCTAAAATCTTAAATATTTATCCTTATTTAAGTTATAAATAGTACAGTTCCTATATATTTCTACACGTGAAACAAAAATTGTATTAAAAAATTCATTTGCACACATATTTCTCAAATGCACACATATATCTCAAAATGACTTAAATGAAATACAGTTTGTCAAGAAAAAGAATTCGTTTTGAATTTCATACTTAAATTTTTTTGTTAATTCAATTTCATCGAGATATTAGCTAACAAATAACAGCAAAATCGAAAAAATGATAATTTTTTAATTCAAAAATAAGATAAAAAACAGAGGAAACTCTAAAATTTTGTTGTCAAGAAAATGTTTTTACATATTAGTATAATACTAAATGGGATGAAAGAAAATATTGAGTTGCAAGATAATCTATATTTTGTATGGCCAACATTATAATCAATTATAGCGAAAGTACGCCTTTTTAGGGAAGAAATAAATTATTGCACACATTCTGTTGGAGTTTTATCCCATTCTTTCACAATTACCGCCTCTAATTCACCTTAATTTTTGAGACGCAGTATTGGCAGTACTTATTTTAAGATAAGTCTATAAGTTTTCAATTGGGTTTAAATGTGGACTCTGAGCATAAGTATCCAGTACTTTGCGACAGTTATAAAAAAGCCAAGTTCTTGAGAAAGGAGTCTATTTCTTTGGTTATAGAACTTGAATTTCGGCCTTCTATTAGCATAAAATCTAATTTTTTTAAGCACTTTAATATGTCCAGGTATTAATACGCAATAATATTGTTCTCAATGAAACAAAAATTTCTCCTACTCCCTTACTAGATATGCACCACAAATCATTACCAGAAGTTTTTTTATATTTTACAGTTTGAATTGCGATTTTCCAACGCCAGTCACTATAAGGAAAAACTTTTATGGGCTCGCCACAAAATATAATTTGATCCCAGTAGTCGTCAAACTTGAAAATAAGCAATAAAGCAGAAGAAACTCGGGTTTCTTCTTGTTCAATTGTAAGCAGTACCGCTGCTACGTAAACCAATCGTTCTTTTTTAAAACTTGATTTACTGTTTCGTGGGAAACTCTCACGTAACATTCTTCTCTGAACTTCTCAGAAATTGTTCTTGTGGATACCAATGGAGTTTTGTCCACTTTTCTTCGTAATATACATTCTGTTTTCTGTACTAATGTTAGCCTATTTTCGTTTTAAGCGTATCTTAAGCTTTCGACATAGCTTGTCTTCTTGTTGAGAACATTCTAGATAATGCTTAAACCGTTTTCCCTACCGGTTGCCTATAGCAAACCAACTAATTTACATTCGACACTGTTCTATTGTGAGATATTTTATATTCTGAATAAGCATTTTTTTATTATCAAATAATAAAAACAACATTAAGATTTTTCGGCTTAAGAGTTACTTGAATAATGGAAAAAATTAATAAAAAAAATTTTTGGACAGCAACCATCTACCAAATTAAAAAAAAAAAACATAAATTGTAAAAACATCTTTTGGACTGTCTTTTATTTTTTTATATCTTATTTCCTTATCCCAATTTTTTATTTTTGTGTTCTGATAATTTTGAATAAATAAAAAAAATTTTTAAACACTAAATCCGATAATCCGTTTTTTAATGATAAAAGTTAAGAAAAAACTTTCTTACTATGTAAAAAATTTTCTTGACAAACTGTATATATAGGGTCCGCCAAATAATTGTTTTTTTGTTTTTTTTTTTTTTTTTTGAAAATGCTATAAAAAAAAGTACAGAATATTTTCTCAAATTCCTTTTTTTATTTGAAAGTACAATCCTGCCGGTTAATAATGGAAAATAACTTCATTCAAATGGCTGCCTCGGCTGGCCATGCAGTAGACTACACGATCAGTCCAATTTTTAAGTACATTATCGATTGTGTGCAGCTGTATTTCACCAATGGCTTCACGAATATTTCCCATTAACGCGTCAATTATCTCTGGCTTATTGGCTTATCTTTGACGGCACCCCACAAATAATAGTCCAACGGTGTCAAATCGCAGCTCCGAGGTGGCCAAACGACATCAGCTCTTCGGCTCATCATGCGATCTTCAAAAACAGGGCGCTGATATCCTCCTCTTCAATTTTCGTGAACAAAAATTCGTTCAACATGGCCAGATAACGATCGCCATTGACTGTAACGGCCACTCCTTGCTCATTTTCGAAGAAAATGGCCCAATTATGCCTCTGGACCAAAATTCGCACCAAACAGTGAGGCGTCTTGGGTGTATCGGCTTTTCAATGTATGCGCGCGGGTTTTCTGTGCCCCAAATGTGACAATTTGTTTACATACCCGCCAAGATCAAAATTAGCTTCATCTGAAAAGATGAATTTTTTTTGGCAAAATCGGCATCTTCTGTAAGTCGATCGCAGGCCCACTTAGCGGAGCGTAAACACAATCATATTCGTTCAACGGAAGGATAAAACTAATTATCTGTCAAATCAGACATGAGCTAAGTGTTACCATTCACTAGTTGAAAAAAAATGTTAGATTGCGGACCCTATATATGTGTTCACCTTGACTAGGTCTAAGACAATACTTTTCACGAAGTTTTATAAACTTGGCTGAATAAAAATAGAATGAATGGCAAAAGAAACTAATGCAGGAGATGAAAGGATAAGTGTCAGCATATTTAGAGGTTGCCCACAGTGTGGGTGCTCTCACCTTTAATGTGGAGTCTGTTTATTGACGATCTTATAATTAAGTTGTTTGCTCCATGCATTAACTGTCAGGACTATACGGATGAAAATAATCTGATAGCAAGGGACACATTCGAAGAAATCCTTTAAGATATAATCCATATAAAATTGTTACGCCATGGCGCAGATCAACATGATTGAATATTAGCTTGAGTGATAGTACGATAGTACCATTCAATAAGAGAAAGACACTTCCTAAGTGGGAGGACATTGAGCTTCTGTCTGAGATCATCCCGAATAAAACGGATTTTTCTGGAGATAATCTTGAATAGTAAATTGTCATGGAAGGCTCATGGAGAAAGCATCTAGACAAAGCCTGGCATATCCTAATGATATACAGAGGGCTAGCGCGGCTTTTAAATGTATGCGTGTGGGTTTTCTGTGCCCCAAATGCGACAATTTTGCTTGTTTACATACCCGCCAAGATCAAAATGAGCTTCATCTGCAACATTACCATGATTTTCAAAGTAATGTCGCAATATTTCCCAGCGTTGTTCAAGCGTATATACAACCATATTAGTTCAGCGGAAGGATAAAACTAATTATCTGTCAAATCAGACATGAGTTAAGTGTTACCATTCACGAAATAAGTACTAGTTGAAAAAAAAAACCTTAGATGGCGGACCCTTTACATATAATTTAACTTCTTTTCAAATCCTCTAAGAAACATATCATTTGGTTATATTCACCTAAATTATTTGCTTAAAGATAAACCAAATATATGGTTTTTAACAGCTTCAGATGCTGAGGGATATAGATTTTTTGGGAGATCAACTTTCATATTTATGTTTAAAAACAATTTCTGCAGCCTTTTAAAACAGTAGCATTTCTCATTATCATGGAAACCAGAAATAAAAAGGGTTTTATAGCTTTAAAATATGCATAAAATTCCGAAAATATGATCCGCAAATTTAAAAATATGCTCTAAAAAAACAAAAATTTATTTTTCATTTTTAGATATTGAGATACCACCTTAATTAAAAAGTTCATTATTTTATATTGTCGCCTTCAAAGTAATTCCCATCGACTGTAACATATTTATGACAGCGCTTGATCCAATCCTCGAAGCATTTTTTTATATTCGCTTTTCCATCAGTGCTTCCTGCGATTTTTCCAGTATTTTCTTCCCGGCTGCTGAAGCGCATTTCCCGTAATCGTTTTTTAACTCGATTGAACAGAAAAAAGTCAGAGGGAACAAAATCGGGTGAATTCGGTGGGTGAATTTGTTGCATTTTTCCTCAAAAAATTTCGAATAATGATGGCACTGTGCGACGGTGCGTTATCATGGTGCAGAATCCACGAGTTTTCTGTCCAATATTCTAGTCTCTTAACTCATCCAATCATAACTCCCCAATGTTCCTCTTTATTCATTGTCTGGTCTGCTGGCAAAAATTCATGATGCACTACACCATTGTAATACGTGGAAACCGTGAGAATTGCTTTCTTTTCGACTGAAAACGACGTAGTTTTCTTGGTCTCGGCTCGTTTGGTGAACGCCATTCACCTACACGACAGAAATTCAAATCATAACCCAAAATGTCTTGGACGAATCTATAGGCAATGTTCAAGTCCTCCGCTATCTCTCTGATGTTTAATTTGCGGTTATTGACCAGCATTTCTTTTACTGTATCAATGTTTTCATCGGTTTTTGCGCTCGATGGTTTGCCACTACGTTCATCATCTTCGATGGACTCACAATCACTTTTGAACCGCTTGTACCACTGATAAACAACCGTTTTAAAATAGAAAATCGTTGCCGCAACACTTTTTCACCATTTCCAACGTTCGCGCACTATTAAATTAATTTTTTTAACAAAATTTAATACACGTTCGTTGTTGCAGATTTAAATGCATTTCTAAAATTGTAAAAAATCGCCAACATTAGCTTTTGCAAATCAATCTATAAAGCTGAGATTTAGCCGGATTATCATACTCAAATCGGAGCGATGGGATCGCCACACTGGGGTTATTCTAAAAATTTTTGGTCAAGTTAGTGCTTCATATGACATTGTACAGTGTGCGAAATCCGCATTCATGCAACCCCAAAAATTTAAATATTGTCTAAAAAAATATATTTAATTTAAGTTCCGTTTTTTATTTCTTTTGAGTAATAAAATGTCATTGATAAAATCGTATAAAAATTATAATTTTCTAATTATTATTTTATTGAAAATTAATGATTTGAAAAACTTCCATTTGAAAATTTGTAAGAATAAATATTTTGCATACTATATATAGTTGTAACTTCTCACTGAACATACTGCATACAGAGTTGCCACGGCTTATTCTTGTTGTCTTCTACATACTTAACACAGGGCTGCATTTTAAATTCAACTCAATCAAATGTGCATTTTAGTACTAATTTAGCTATTTAATTGTACTCCTGAATGGTAAATTGAGCTCAATTAAGGCCTTAATTAAGTAAAATCCTTTGATTGACAATTAAAGCTTATGTGTGAGCATGATATTATGTTATATTACGTTATTATTAAGTTAAATAGCAGGGCTTTCTATATAATAACTAAGTTTATGCCTAGAATCTTAAAAATTTTATTCAAAATTTTTCTCTTCTTACCCACTGAAAATTTCTTTAAGCACTAATTTACTTTTCTGTTTAAAAAAGAGGGAACAAAACGGAGTCAAGTATATGTGTAAGTAAGCAAGTAAGTGTTTATGTATGTAAAAGTATACATAATATATGTGTGTGCCATTTTTCATGTACTACACAACACGTTCATTTAAACATTGAAAATACACTTTAACGGTCGTTTGCCTTTAAATAAATATGAAATAGTGTTAGTATTTCTCACTCTTTCTCTTTCTCTCTCCCTTATTAAATGTGTTAGTGTGTTAAGTTGTTCTCATTGTTGTTGCTGTTGTTATGGTTCTATAATAAGTTAAAGCAAACAACAACAAAAAGTTTATTTTAAACAAAAATATATATTTTCCCCATAAATAATAACAAAAGTTCATCATGAATAACAGCAACAACAGAAATTGCAACTTTTATGTTCTGTGTTCACAAAAAAAAAAAAAAACCTTTTTAGGCTTCAAAAAAATTTGCTTAAAAGATAGTATCAAATGGTTCATTTTTTATTAATAACAACAGGTTGACGTAACACTGCTTCTATGGTATTCTAAAAATATAAAAATTTGTTACTTAAGTGGTTAAAAGAAAACTTTGTATTAATTTCCTGGATTTGTCACTTAAAAAGTTTTCAACACAAATAAAGAATTTTCGAGTATTTTAAGCTTATTTTGAATCTTAAAATTATGTCATTAATTAATTAAATTAATGTACAAAAATTACAAATTAAAAAAATATTTTTACTTTAAACGTACATTTAAACATGCTTTGTATTTTTCATTTCGTTATATAACATTTTGGCGTATAAATTTCTGCCATTTATTCTCACTTAACCATTGAAAACATTATGGCGTTGTGCCGATCAAAGCTAATCCATCGATTTCAATATGCTAGAAACGGTTTGTGCGGCTGAAAAGAGCTGATTCCACACAAAAGACAAACAATCCACGGTTATCAAGCTCAAAGAGAACTTTCAAAATCAATTGGAGATACTCAAGCAGCATTTTCAAAGTGTTTGCAAGCAACTAGAAAGGGTAATAGTGGAATTAGGAAACTAACATATTGTTACGAAAATAAGATGTCTAAAAAGAAAATATACCACATTAGTGCTTTTGGTTGATAATGTGTTACCCTGGTATTGCCGTACTGATTGATGTATTTGACGGCATTGCCAATTTAACCTTCATTGGGTAACACAATCTTACATCTTTAAAGTTAACAGATATATTTATTTATTTATTTAATTATTAACAAATAATTACAAATTAAAAGTTAATATTTAAAGAGCAATGACAACATAGGCCTACAGCTCAGAGTAGTATGATAATATAAAAGTATAATAATGTGATAGTATAATAATAGTTGTAATATAAAGAAGTTGTAATATAAGTGAGAAGTTTTAAATATGGTTATATAATTTTGTTGATTTTAGAAATTGCGAAATTAAATGAATGTTAATTTTAGAATAAACAGATAAATATAGTTTGGGATTAGTATTTCCAAATGTTTGCGTTCGAATACTGTCAAATTTATTGCATTCTACAAGAAAGTGAATTGGATCGCTATTGTTACTAGCGCAGTCGCAATAATTTATGCGACTTTGATACAGTAGGTGACCATGGGTTAATTTAGTGTGTCCAAGTCTAAGACGAGTAAACTTAACGACATCCAATCTGCTGATATCCTTCGAGGTTAAATTGTCAATAGACGTGCGGTCTGTGTTAATTGTCCGGTATCAAGTAGATGTATTTTCGAATATTTGTATTCTGTCAGTTGTTGCAAAGTGAGAAAAGATGAATTTATTAAGGTCATTTCGATCATAATTTGCAAAGCTATATGTTGGATATTCCTGTACACTCCTAGCAACACAATCAGCAAACTCATTGCCCATGATTCCACAGAGACCTGGTACCCAAAAAAGAGAGATTTTCGGGTACTCATTTATCAATGTGTCCCTAATGCGGGAAGCATAGATATTGTTGTTGGAAATGTTTCTAATAGATTTAATAGCCGACAGAGAATCAGTACAAATAACAAATTTACCCGCTTGAGATTTTGCAAATATGATCGCCTCGTATAGAGCGACTATTTCGGCCGTATATATCGAGCTGTAGGGTGGCAACAATGATCTCCATATAATCTTATCTTCCGTAGTGATAGCAACTGACACAAAATCGTTGTTTTTAGAACCGTCAGTAAACAAAAATTTATGAGTTGAAAGTTTTTCCTTAATTTCGCTAAATAGGGACCTAAATTGAATGGGACTAGTAAATAATTTTTTAAGCTCAATCATAGACGTTTCAAATATATTGACATCTAAAAACCATGGGGGGTTACCATTGTCGATGAAAGGAATAGCTCTAAAGGGGATATCCAGTGTATAGCATTTTTGTATAACCCTATAAATGAGGGATGGGATTCTGGGTTTTCTTTTCCTGCGAATTAATTTATTCACTATACTTCTAAGTGGCGTGGACTTATCGTATATCAAAGTTCTAAATAGTTTGGAAGTTGCAATTTCCCTTTGGGTAGTAAGTGGTAAAATGTTAGATTCAAATAGAAGTTTTTTCGTGGGTGTAGTACGAAAAGCTCCTAGGGCACTTCTTAATGCAGAGTTCAAAATTGATTCGATCTTTCTTAAATTAGAACTGGGGGCATAACCATAAATAGGTAACAGGTAATTTATCCTAGATAGAATGATTGCCTTAACTACATATAATAGAGATCTCGGGTTACAGTTAAGCCTAAAACTCGACAGACATTTTACAGCATTGAGCCTCTGAGAAAGAGAGGAACGTAAAAGAGATGTATGATCCTTCCAATTATATCTTTTGTTAATGTAAAGTCCAAGAATCCTCAAGGTACTAACCTCGATTAAATCAAAATCACCTGCAACTACAGATCATCGGCAGTCAAGTTTTCTACAGATATGCAGATATTTACATTTAGTGCGTGATAATGACGCCCCAGAGTACTGGCACCAGTGGTTAATCTTGTTAAAGAGTTCACCCAAGTTGAAAACATCTTTTTTTCTCTTTGATCTAATGATAATGTTGATGTCGTCTGCATAAGCGGAAAGACAAATATCCTTATTAATAGTAATTAGTGAATAAAGTTTGTTGTAAGCAATAAGAAATAAAATTACTGATATTGGAGATCCCTGGGGTATACCGTTGTGTAGCGGGAAAGGTGGGGAGTGATGGTTCCCTATTCTCACAATAATTTTTCTGTTCGTCATGAAGTTATAAACGTAGCGAATCAATCTTGTGCCCAATTTCCATTCCATCATTTGTTCCAAAACTGAGTGAATGCCTATCTTATCGAAAGCCTGTAGGAAATCAAGAGATATTATAGTAATATGTTTACGCAATGATAGGGCATTCGCAATCTGGTAGTCTATATAAAGTAGACTATCAATTGTCGATTTTCCCCTCTTGAAGCCAAACTGATGGTTATTAAGAAGTTTGCATGAGGTTACAAACTACAATACTGCAGGGCACAGTTGTCGGCGGCCCATTCTTGTACAATGCCTTGTTCAAACAGAAGTTTGTATTAAAATTATCATCTCTAGAATTATTTGAATAAAAATAAGCGAACTCATGTGCCATCACCTGTCTATCAGTGACATGCTTTTCAGGATCATTGAATGAAGTAATGCAGTGAATTCCGTGTGTGGTCTTATATCCAGTAAAGGATCTTATATTGCACCATATTTCCCCAACTGGCGTAGAAGGTTTAATTGATGACATTAAAACAGATAGAGATGTTCTTTTCGAAATCTTAATTTCCCTTTTATAAATAGCGTTTGCCCTCTTATAATCCAAAAGGTTGATTGTACTCATACACCTTTTAAATTTGTGCCATGCTCTGTTCTTCAGCGATTTAAGGGTTTGTAAATTTTCATTCCACCATGGTACCCTAAAACCTCTATGTGGTCGTGATTGTGGAATAGACTGGTTGGCAGATTGCAAGATTATTTTCGAAATGTTTGCACTCTCCCTATTCACATCAGTGCTAGCAGGACGAATGGAGTTATATTTTAAGCAGTTTTCCTTAAATTTCTCCCAATTGGCATCATTAACTTTAAATTTAGGTAAAAAACTGTCATGTTTTGTCGAACGCGCAAAAATGGATAATAAAATCGGGAAGTGGTCACTTCCACAGAGGTCATCTACAATTTTCCAATGACAAAAAGGAGCAATATCAGCAGAACAAAACGTTAAATCTAAATAAGAGTAGGTACCATGTGTATTCAGGTGAGTCGGGGATCTATCATTCAGTAAAATATAATTTGAATCATTCATATATTTAAATAAAATATTCCCTCTACTGTCACAAAAGGATGAACCCCAACTAGTGTGAGAGCTTTTGAAATCACCAATGATTACTCCTGGAAATCTTGTGTCATTGAGTAGACCCCTGAGGCTATCAATATTAACTTTTCTGCTGGGAGGGATGTATAGATTTATAATACAAAACTTTGTGTACGAGGTAACGGATAAACACAGGGTGTCAAAATCATTCGTAATGACGATCTGTTTATGTTCTATTGAGTTGTGAACCAAAAAGGCAACACCCCCGTACCTAGTATTGGATGTGTTCAAGTTATAAAATTTGTAATTAATTGGAATCGGTACCGAGATATTAGGGTAGTTGTGTATATGAGTTTCTTGTAGAGCTATAATCTTTGGGCTATATTTCTTAGTCAGTATTTGAAGCTCACTATAATTGTTTAGATAACCATTCATGTTCCATTGAAGGACAGAGAGTGTCATATATTACTCAAAAGGTTATTAATTAATATTTTTGTTGATCTAGAGTTGGAGACTAGGGGTAGTTGATAAGCTACAAATAAAACCAATGTATATAATAAAAAGTTACAATTGAAGCTATAGATTATATACAATATATATAAGCGGGTTATGATAATTAGATGCATTAAGGTAAAGGATAATAAATTATTGTGAAATAAATAAGAAGAAAAATGTATATTAGTAGAATATGATAATAATAAATAATTACTAGATATGAACCACAATATACATTTCATGAGTATTAGCAGGGTTTTAATAATCATAGCTCCATTTTGATGTTGTCTTCCGCATTGTTGAGTTTCTGTTGTTTTGTCCTTGGGGTAGTTTTTGATAGCTTAGAATTTGCTTTTAACATGGTTTGGAGTCTCTTTGAAGTGTTTCTTGGTAAAATTTTTACTTTAGTGTCTTTAGCAGCTGCAGATGTGCTGGGTTGAAACAATAGGTCGGAATCAGAGTCAGTTATTAGGTCAGGAGTAGCTTGGTTGGTAGTTACAGGTTGGATTTTTGTATTTTGTTTAATAGGAATAGAGGGATTATGGGGTAATTTTGGATTGGTAGAGTTATATGGTTTATTTACAGCAGTCGTGTTATTAGAATTGACAATAGTGGTGTATAAGGGTTGCTTATGTTGGTGGCGATCACTATAGATTTTGTAGGCAGTTTTGCTATCTACTTTTTCGATTGTCTTAATTGCCTGTAACTCTTTGTGTTTGATAAAAATTGGACACTTTTTATCCCTAGAAGTATGCTTGGTATCACTTGCTTTATTACGAATGCAGTTCATGCAGTTAATTTCATTAGAGCATTCATCATCATCCCGTTCAGGATCCAGATGGAATTCTTTTGCACAGTGAAAGCTAATTTTTTTATTTTTGCAAAATTTTGCAATGTGCCCAAATTGCTGGCAACAATTGCATTTAACTGGTAGGGGTATATATGGACATGTGTGTGAAGTTAAATACGAAAGTTAAATACGTTTTTCTTAACATAACAAAAACTTGTGTAAGTTAACAGAATATGTGTGAAGATAAATACGAATATGAAATTTTTCTGTTAAGTTGACAGAGACTGTTATGTTAACATTACTTCCACAATCGTGGATTATAACACACAATTTGGTATAAAAATAACCAAAATAAGGTAAAGGATTGTAAAAATTAAAAAAAATATATAATTAGAGAGATACAGTAAGAATAACAAATTAAATTTATTTCTTATTTAAAACAATTGTCCACAAAAATATAAACATATCTGACCTAAGATGCAATTGTGGGGGAACCGGACCTGGTGGACTTTATAGCCAAGGTACCAAGGCTTCAGGGACAGTTTTCCTTTTTGGGCTGCAAAGTACCAGATCGGAGATATATAGACCGTAGCTAACTTTTATTTTTCATTTTTACCGTATATATATGTCGGTCATGAAAAATCGGACCTAAGATGCAATTGTGGGGGAACCGGACCTGATGGGCTTTATAGCCAAGGTATCAAGGCTTCTGGGACAGTTTTCGTTTTTGGGCTGCAAAGTACCAGATCGGAGATATATAGACCGTAGCTAACTTTTATTTTTCATTTTTACCGTATATATATGTCGGTCATGAAAAATCGGACCTAAGATGCAATTGTGGGGGAACCGGACCTGGTGGGCTTTATAGCCAAGGTATCAAGGCTTCAGGGACAGTTTTCCTTTTTGGGCTGCAAAGTACCAGATCGGAGATATATAGACCGTAGCTAACTTTTATTTTTCATTTTTACCGTATATATATATGTCGTTCATGAAAAATCGGACCTAAGATGCAATTGTGGGGGAATCGGACCTGGTGGGCTTTATAGCCAAGGTATCAAGGCTTCAGGGCCAGTTTTCCTTTTTGGGCTGCAAAGTACCAGATCGGAGATATATAGACCGTAGCTAACTTTTATTTTTCATTTTTACCGTATATATATGTCGTTCATGAAAAATCGGACCTAAGATGTAATTGTGGGGGAATCGGACCTGGTGGGCTTTATAGCCAAGGTATCAAGGCTTCAGGGACAGTTTTCCTTTTTGGGCTGCAAAGTACCAGATCGGAGATATATAGACCGTAGCTAACTTTTATTTTTCCATTTTTCCTCCACCTCCCCGCCGACCAGCCAATTTAATTCAACGCTATTATAGTAAACCAAAAATTAACCTTATGAGAATTAAGAAATATATTTTCAAATTTTTGTAATTCTTTACCTTTGTTTAGTTATTTTTATCCAAAATTATACTTTATAATCCACAGTTGTGGAAGTAATGTTAAAATAGAAGTCTCTGTTAACTTAACAGAAAAATTTCATATTCGTATTTATCTTCACACATATTCTGTTAACTTACGCAAATTTTTGTTATGTTAAGAAAAACATATTTAACTTTCGTATTTAACTTCACACACATTATATGGACGAACAATTACTTTTTGGTATCCAATTTTGATCTCCATAGGTAGGGTAGATGATGAAAAAGTCAGAATTGTCAAACCAGATTCAATACTTTGGTTGTTTACAAATTTCATTATTTTTTTGACTTCATACACGTTTTGATCAATTAATTCGTTTGTAATTTCACTTTCTGGTATTCCTCTTAAATCATTGCTGTAAATAACACCTTTAGTTTGGTTTAATGCTTTGTACTCTGTTACTTCCACTGTTATTGACTCAGGGAGTGCTGTAAGAGTTGACAGTTTGTTTGCTTGAGCGTAATTTTTCGTTTTAATGAGAATGTTTCCACTCATTAGCTTTTTGCATTCTTCGACTTCTCCATTACACGTGTAGTCAATAGCTTTTTTTAACAAGAAGGGAGAGACGGAAGCCAATGTGTCATTGCTATTTGTTCTTTTCATAATTAAATATATTGGTCCAGGTTGAGAAAAATTGAGAGATTTTGATTTATCCCAATTGAGAGTTGGAGAGGTTTTATGTATAGTTTGATCTGGAGGCTTGTTCATGTTTCTTTTATTTTAATATTCTTACCATCAATCCGTTATCCAATTTAATAGTTTTGATAATAATGATTTAATATGATATAATCGAATTGTTAAAGCAATTATTAAGAAGTCCAAATTATTCAAAACGAAATAGATAGAACTGAAGAAAAAGTTAATGATTATATACTTAGGGCGTTAATGTTTATAGAACCACTCAGAAACAAAAATTAGTTTGTCAGACGTCTGCTTTGAATTAAGCTTAGAGTCGAACTGAAGTTAACAGATATAAAAATAAAAGTTATGAGAGTATTTGAGACTATTCCGAAACTTTCCAAGCTGTAGGTATATAAGGAGTCTGCTTTGCCTACATCAACATAGTTATCGTTTGGCTGTCGTACAGTAAAGTCGTATTAAAGTGTAAATAAAAAATGTTGTATAAACGAATCTTAAGTTGCTATATTAAGACAAACTGTATGAAGTTAAAATTGAGAAAATAAAACTGTAAAACAACAACAGTGTGGTGTTTATTATATGTTAGCGCAATTAAAACGAACTCAAACGTTTTTAAAAGGTTAAAACGTAACACTATATTTTAACCTGCTGAAATCCACAATTTATTAGTTTGAAGCAAAGATTGGCTAAAAAATACCCAGAGCATGTCAGCCAATATGAAGCCGAAATATGTGTATCATTTAATCGCAACTCACGTATTAAGAAATTGTTACCATTTAGAAATTTTCACCATTTAGCACTGGCGGGTGGCGTGGTGTAGTGGTTAGAGCGCACGACGAAGAAAAAATTTAATTGTGGCTTTGAATGCTTAATAAAGAGGCTTCAACTTTCTCCTAGACAACGTCATCAAAAAAATAAAGAATCCCTCTTGACCTTCCCGCATACCTCTGGCGATGATGACAAACATCGGGCGAATGATCAGGAAAACACGCCACCTACTGGGAAAAAATTACAATGCTAAAGTAAAGATCACCACCAATAAGCAAGGACTTACATCACTATGCAAAACATACAAACGACAAAGTTGAGATCAGTAAAGATGAAAATAAATCATTTGCTAGGTTATGGCAGATTATAATGTAATAATAATGTATATACGAGGGCGGATTGACATTGAATATACCTAGCGCTAGATGGCAGCACAAACACAAAAAATTTTTCTTACTTAGAAATCACGATCTGTCAAACGTCAGCTGTTAAAATCTTAGCCAAATTCATCGATTAGTTTATTTGTTGTAGTCGTTTGAAGTAAGCAACTTTTGCGTTTCTTGGAAAATGGAAAAAAGTGAATTTCGTGTAGTGATTAAACACTATTATTTGAAAGGCAACACGGCGAAAGAGACAAAAGAAAAGCTTGCTAAACATTACGGCGAATCTGCTCCGTCAGATTATATGGTAAAATATTGGATTCCTGAATTTAAACGGGGCGGAACAAGCACTGCAACAATACCATCAATAGGCAGGCCAAAAGAGGTAGTTATTGAAGAAAATATCAAGAAAATCCTCGACATCGTTATGAATGATCGCCGGGTCAAAAAACGTGAGATTTCTGATATGATAAACATATCATATGAACGTGTGTTCAACATTTTGCATGAACATGGGTGCCGCGTTTGCTCAGTGTTGAACAAAAACTAGTTCGACAGATCACTTCACAGCGGTGTTTGGACATGATAAAGCATAATCCTGCTGATTTTTGGCGTAGACTAATAACTGTTGATGAAACGTAGGTCCACCACTACACACCTGAAACCAAAAATCAATCGAAGCAATGGTTGGAAGCTGGTGGAAGTGCTCCGAAAAAGGCGAATACAGCGAAATCGGCTGGCAAGGTTATGGCCATTGTATTTTGGTAGGCACACGGAATATTGCTCATCGGTTATCTTGAAAAGGGATCCACAATCACAGGAGAGTATTATCGTGCATTATTGGATCAATTGGTTGATGCAATCAAGGAAAAACGACCACATTTAAACAAGAAAAAAGTGCTCTTTCTTCAAGACAACGCACGGGTTCACACAGCATTAGATACGATACTAAAACTACAAGAAATCCACTTCGAATTGGTTGATCATCCACCTTATAGTCCTGATTTAGCCCCAAGTGACTTTTTCCTGTTTCTAAGCTTGAAGAAATGGCTCGCAGGAAAAAGAAGAAGTGATTACCGAAACTAATGCGTATTTTGAGTAGTTCCCAAAATCGTATTATTCAGATGGTATAAAAAAGTTGGAAAAATGTCTTACTAAGTGTATTGAGCTAAAAGGAGACCATGTTGAGAAATGAATGGTTTTTGAAAAAAAAAATGGTTTTTTTCTACTTAGGTAGCTTCAATATCAATTCGCTTTAGGTAGCTTCAAAATCAATTTTGCAACAATGTTTTCTTCGTAATACGCATTCATAATTTGAGCACATACATAATTCCCCATACAAAATTTTTAGCGAATCACCTAAATTGTAGGTAATTCAGTATCAATTACCCTGTGAATTGATGCAAAATCAATGTAAGCTCTAGTTTTATCGGGTGTTTGATTATTCTTAATTTTTATATTTACAGCATGTTTCCAGATGACATGTAACAAGCAAGTTGAGTGACTCGTCTGTTTATATATAAAACACAAACAAAGCAATATTAGTGTTTGTCGCACGTTTTCTTACGCTCGTCATCTGGAAACAGGCTGTTAATTTCCAAAAATTTTTCTGTCTGCGCTGCAAATGTGTTCAAATAATTTTCTAACCTTTTATTGCAAATTTCTAAAACACAACTTTTCAGAAAATAATAAAAATTCAAATAAAAATAATAACAAAACGATGAACCACCATCGAAATGTATTACACCTAACAACGTTTCGTGTGAACAGTTATTTGATTACTTTTAATAAACAAAACTTTTTCTAACAAAACGAAATTATTATTTTGTTTAGCTGTCTCTGATAGATACAAGTAATTATGAAGAAGATGATAAATATCAAATGCTAGCGTGATCTATATTTAAATAGATCAGCTAGTAGATAGCGACAGTCAATCTCCTCAGGTGTTCGTAATTTGAATCTCGACATTTTTCTGTGAATAGTAGAGCCATATTTGTAATAAAGGTTTCTATAGTACTTAGGTGTGCTAATGTTAGTAAGTCTTTTGTGGAAATCTACTGGAAAGATTATAAATAATCTTAAGAGTTTGATTCTGTATTATCTATAATCCTTTTCTATAAGGTTTCGCACAATTTATTCTGTCTAACGCACATTAAGTACAAGAGAATCTTATTGTTTGTATTTAATGGACTTAATGAGGGTAAAGAGATCTGCTACAAATTACTGCTTTTGAACAGACAGTATTTAGGTGCTCCTTAAAAAGTAATTTGCGATCGAGAGTATCTAATGGAGTCTGAAAACGCTATTATCTTACCTTCGATAAAGAAAGAACGAGTTAGGACTCTCTTCAATGATCTATTGAATGGAAAAATGATGTGTGAGATTTGTGTTCATTAATCTTAAATGATCTTCGCATACGCTTAACTAAAGCGCTATCATCAGCATAAAAAGCTACATCACTATATAAGACCTAAAATCTGAAATATAAAGCGAATATAAGAGAGGGGATAGAACTGATCCCTGTGGCCCTCTAGCAGGTATTGATTTCTGAGTAGACCTGCTGCGATAAATATCAACACAGAAAATATCAACGCATAAAAAGCTACATCACTATCTGAGACCTAAAATCTGAAATATAAAACGAATATAAGAGAGGGAATAGAACTGATCTCTGTGGCCCTCTAGCAGGTATTGATTTCTGAGCAGACCTACTGCCATAAATATCAACACAGAAAACACCAACGCATAAAAATCTACATCACTATTTGAGACCTAAAATCTGAAATATAAAGCGAATATAAGAGAGGGGATAGAACTGATCTCTATGGCCCTCTAGCAGGTATTGATTTCTGAGCAGACCTGCTGCCATAAATATCAACACAGAAAACACCAACGCATAAAAAGCTACATCCCTATTTTAGACCTAAAATCTGAAGTATAAAGCGAATAAAACAGAGGGGATAGGAATGATCCATGTGGCCCTCTAGCAGGTATTGATTTCTGAGCAGACCTGCTGCCATAAATATCAACACAGAAAACATCAACGCATAAAAAGCTACATCACTATCTGAGATTTAAAATCTGAAATATAAAGCGAATATAAGAGAGGGGATAGAACTGATCCCTGTGGCCCTCTAGCTGATATTGAGTTCTGAGCAGACCTGCTGTCATAAATATCAACACAGAAAACATCAACGCATAAAAAGCTATATCACTATCTGAGATCTAAAATCTGAAATATAAAGCGAATATAAGAGAGGGAATAGAACTGATCCCTGTGGCCCTCTAGCAGGTATTGATTTCTGAGCAGACCTGCTGCCATAAATATCAACACAGAAAACATCAACGCATAAAAAGCTACATCACTATCTGAGATTTAAAATCTGAAATATAAAGCGAATATAAGAGAGGGGATAGAACTGATCCCTGTGGCCCTCTAGCTGATATTGAGTTCTGAGCAGACCTGCTGTCATAAATATCAACACAGAAAACATCAACGCATAAAAAGCTATATCACTATCTGAGATCTAAAATCTGAAATATAAAGCGAATATAAGAGAGGGAATAGAACTGATCCCTGTGGCCCTCTAGCAGGTTTTGATTTCTGAGCAGAACTGCTGCCATAAATATCAACACAGAAAACATCAACCATAAAAAGCTACATCACTATTTTAGACCTAAAATCTGAAGTATAAAGCGAATAAAACAGAGGGGATAGGAATGATCCATGTGGCCCTCTAGCAGGTATTGATTTCTGAGCAGACCTGCTGCCATAAATATCAACACAGAAAACATCAACGCATAAAAAGCTATATCACTATCCGAGATCTAAAATCTGAAATATAAAGCGAATATAAGAGAGGGAATAGAACTTATCCCTGTGGCCCTCTAGCAGGTATTGATATCTGAGCAGATCTGCTGCCATAAATATCAACACAGAACTAACGCTAAAATAACTCTTAACTAGTCTCAGCAGATATAAAGGCACACTCATTTTCTTAAGTTTACATATAGCCCTGAATGCCAAAGAGAACTCCTGTAGAGAGTCACTTACTCTTGTTGTAATTTATCATTTTGACAACATGCCAGGTATTTTTTTGATTGCCCCTTAGAAATATTTTATGCTCAGATTACGGCAAAGAAATAATTGATGTTTTTTATCAAATATTTGAATGGTCAGACCGTACTTTAAGTTATGAAAGTTCTAACATTAAAGGCATTTTCTGTTTACTGTTTAAAAAAAAATTTTTTAATTTATTTAATTAAAAGAAAACAGTAACTTTTTTAATGTTAAACAAATTATTTTATAAAATCAAAAAAAAAATTATTTAAGCTACAAATTAACATTTTTTTATCTAGGTTTCCTTCAAATTTTACCTAAAATTTATGTCAGATATGCAAATTAGTATCAATCATAAATCAAGCTGTTGAAGTTATTTTTCCTGTGTTTTTTGTTGCTGTTTTTTTATAAACTGTTTTCATATTTTATGAAAATTTACTGTTTTTAGGCATACATACATTTGTAGAAAATAAAATTCCCTAAAATATTTATTTATTTAACAATTAATACAATTGATTAAAAAACACAAAAAAATAAATCAATATTTAATAGCTCTACTCTGAAGCACTTCCTTTATTGCATTAATATTTATATTCCCTTTAGTTGTTTATCTCCATTTTTTTGGTCTTGTCTGCAGCAAATTTAGTTTAGATTTCATATTTTATTCGATAATAAAAAAAGTTTTTTTTTATTTTGTTTAGTTTTTTCTATCAATCATCTGGGCAAAAAAAAATTAAATAAATCTTTAAAATAAAAAATTTAAAATTATTTTCAATTTTTACCACAATGCGTATGATTGATATTAAATATTTATTAAATTTATAATTTAAGTAAATCATACGCCCCGGTTAACCCGAATTAAAAACAATATATATAAAATATGACATTGAAAAAAACATAAAGGGTCCGCCATCTAACGTTTTTTTTTTCAACTAGTGCTTATTTCGTGAATGGTAACACTTAGCTCATGTCTGATTTGACCGATAATTAGTTTTATCCTTCCGCTGAACGAATATGGTTGTGTATACGCTTGGACAACGCTGGGAAATATTGCAACATTACTTTAAAAATCATGGTAATGTTGCAGAATCAAAAATCATCTTTTCAGATGAAGCTCATTTTGATCTTGGCGTGTATGTAAACAAGCAAAATTATCGCATTTGGGGCACAGAAAACCCCCACGCATACATTGAAAAGCCAATACACCCAAGACGAGTCACTGTTTGGTGCGGATTTTGGTCCAGAGGCATAACTGGGCCATTTTTCTTCGAAAATGAGCAACAAGTGGCCGTTACAGTCAATGGCGATCGTTATCGGGTCATGTTGAACGAATTTTTCTTCACAAAAGTGGAAGAGGAGGATATTAGCAACAGGACGGCGTTACGTGCCACACAGACGGAGCTACACTCGATATTTTGCGCCCTGTTTTTGAAGATTGCATTATCAGCCGCAGAGCTGATGTCGTTTGGCCACCTCGGAGCTGCGACTTGGCACCGTTGGACTATTATTTGTGGGGTGCCGTCAAAGATAAGTGTTACGCCAATAGACAATTGACGCTTTAAAGGACAATATTCATGAAGCCATTGGTGAAATACAGCTGCACACCATCGATAATGTGCTTAAAAATTGGACCGATCGTGTATGCTACTGCATGGCCAGCCGAGGCAGCCATTAGAATGAAATTATTTTCCATTATTAACCGGAAGGATTGTACTTTCAAATAAAAAAAAAATTGAGAAAATATTCAGTAGTTTTTTTTATAGCATTTTCAACAACAAAAAATATTTGGCGGACCCTTTATATATTCCCTTTATATTTTCCATTGTTAACCGGAAGGATTGTACTTTCAAATAAAAAAAGATATTTGAGGATATATTCAGTAGTTTTTTTTATAGCATTTGCCAAAAAGAAACATTAATTTGGCGGACCCTATATTAAAATAAAAACTAAAATTATAATCACCTAAGCGCCACTATTTTATACCCTACATTACATGCCAATCGTTTTAAAATGTCACTTAGCCAGGAATCACGCTACAGTGGGGATCAAAACCAAGTGTATGTTTTGAAGTTGAATGGAAAGGTTTCTACAAAATTTGTATACTCATTCAAATAAAACAAAACTGCACATATATATTCATTATTAAGTTCTTTCAAAAACACATTCACAAAAAGTATGATATTTCGATAAAGGGATGAGAGAAAGTCAGTCATATGAAAGAATTCACATGCACTTAGTTTTGCACTATCCGCTTAATAGAGAGGAATTTATGTTTTAACACTATTTTTAGCGCTCTTTAGTTTATGTAGCGTTTAAAAGGAATTTAGACATACTCTCTACAATTTTCTTAAATTTATCTACTATATAAAAATAAGTCTTGTTTTCCTTCCTGACGCTATAACTCCAGACCGCACGAACCGATTTCCACGGTTTTGCATTCGTTGGTAAGACCTCGGGCTCCATGAGGTTTATAACAAAGAAAATTCTGGAAAAATTTCAACAAAAAAGCAAGAAAATCTTTTTTCACATACAGCGCCATCTCTGGTACATAGCATGTACCACAAACCAATATTTTAAGTAGACGGCGCCGGTGCGTGATACATTGTTTGACAGCTACTCATTTTCTCTGCTCAGTTAATTTCATGTGACAAACCGGTATTGTGTTCGCTGTGAAATTGTGAAAAAAAAGTTAAAAAAATAAGTTATTCGTTTCCTAGCATTTCAATTGGAAACCATCAAATCAATCACGTGTGTTGTGCAAATTTTTATTCAATTTCAACAGCAGGCATTTGTCTTTAAGGTGGTAAGTTGAACTGTGTAAATTATGTGGGTCGTGCATTCAAATGCACCACTCTGTCCTTGGTCCAAAATGACTAGAGGACGACGTTCGAACATCGGCCGCCGCACAAGACATGCAAGCCAGCAACAAGTGTATTCACAGAACTTAAGCGAAGAAAGACAAAATATAATAAGAGAAAAAGCCCGATTGGGACAACGCGTGAGCACACAAAGATCATTGGCATCATACAATCGCCTGGCATTCGAAAATGATCCAACTGCGAACTAAAGTGGTGATGAAAATTTAGATATTGGACCAATGACGACTATATGCTGATAATGCAATGCGTTAAAGTTCAAAAGAGAAAGGCTCTTTGGCGAAATAACAACATCTTTGGCGGCTTTATGATATTGTTGGCAGCAGACGTTGCCAATAATTCCCCGTGGAACGCCTGCAGATGAATTGAATGCTTCCATCACCTTTATGGAATAACGTAAAAACATTATCGATAAGCACTAATATGAGAGTACAACTTCAAAATGATCAAAGTGCTGCACAATTTTCCAAACAATTGTTAGCTGTTGGAAATGTAAAAGTCCCAGTTGATGCGACATCTGTATTAATTACTCTTACCAACGACTTTTTAATTCTCACGACATTAGTGAGAATTATCAGAATTATGCTTGGTTAAGTCAACGAGCAATTCTTGCCGCAAAGAATAATGATGTACACGTACTGAATTTCACCATTTAATCAAAAATTGCTGGCGATTTTGTGACATACAAATCTGTTGATTCCATAGCAAATCCCGATGATGTAGTAAATTATCCAACGGAGTTTTTGAACTCTCTGAAGTTACCAGGATTTCCACCACTTAACTTGCAACTCAAAGTTGGTACAGTTAGTATGATATTGCGTAATTTGAATCCACCGCGACTTTGCAATGGTACTCGACTTTCGGTAGAAAGATTTATGCCGAATTTGATTGAGGCAACCATTATTAACGGAAAGTACGCAGGTGAAAATGTATGTATTCCTCGAATACTAATGATTCCTACTGATCTTCTGTTTAACTTCAAACGATTGCAATTTCCAGTTCGCCTTGCGTTCGCAATGACAATCCGCTTTGTTTGTGTTAACGTCAAACCAAAAAACAAAAAAATGTGGTTTACCAAAGAGCACTTCAATGAAACGTATGATTTGCGGACACGTATAACGCTTCGATTCAGTATTTACTTTAGATTCACTTGCATTTACTTAGAGAAGTTCAACTAAATAACACTTCATTTTTGTAATCAAAATGAATTCACTACTGTTGTAAAATGAAATAAAATTTTTGCTTTTCATATATAAAACAAAAAAAAAATTTTTTCTTCATCTTTTAATCACCAAACGAAATGTTACATAAAACGAAGCCGTCTGGTGGCGAAACGGAGTTCGCCGGGTTTGCTAGTTTTTTATATATTTATTTCATTCTGGTCTAACGATTACATTTCATTACAGGAAATTCATAATTATTGACTCAAATATAAAAGAACTCTTCTCTTTACAATATCAACAGAATCACAGGAATCAATGAAATGATAAAAGTTATTAAATTTCAAGCATATCTGACGAAAGGAATCATTATTGCATGCAAGGTTAATAGTTGATTGCTGCGAGTTTGTCTAGTAGGAACATTAAAAATAATACGGCTTAAAACTCCGAATCGATGTCACCTCGAATTATACTCAATAGAAAAGAAATACTCATCATAGTTCGCCGGCTTTTCAAAGTAGGTAATTTAATGAGCGCAAGCTTGCTTCCATATTGTTACAAAGATCAGTTTGTAACATAAATAAACAAAAGCTGCAAGAACAACTATACGTGCTGTTTATAAATAAGCAGAATCAACAAACATTGGCAGAGATAAAGCAAATAAAAATAACACAGCAACAAAAAAAACTAACAGCAAAGAAAACAAGTAACAGACAATAGCGAGCAACAACAACTAACTACTAAAAGCTGAGAGAAGTAGATGTTTCCATTCGCATGGCTAGATAAGAACAAAGAAGGAAATAAAAGAAGGAATGAAATCTATCTGAAATATCGAGAGGTTCGAGAGCTTTCGATGAGTTGCTTACCCAACTATATACGAGTAAAAAGCACATCGATGCGTACAACAATCAGTTTATAGTATAGTTGTAGTAAACTCAGCGAGTACAGTTTATGTGAAGAGAGTTTGTTGGTTTGAACTCTGTGTGAAGAGAATTTATAAGGAGTAAACTCGTGAGGTGAATCGTGAATTTAAAAACCAGTTTAATTGGAGGGAGTAAGGTGAGTTAAATGTGGATAAACCCTGATTGAAAAGGTTGCAATTGAACCTAAGTTATAACTACGAACGGGTTGGAAGATCTTTAGGTAGAAAGATCTGTCGAGTAACTGTTGTTGTTTACAAAGTTGTAAACAGACGGAGTAATTAAGAATATAAAATTGTTATTGCTTGTAAAAAGGTTACAAACAGTGGTCCACAAAACTGTGTTGAATAAAGGATTTTTAATTAAAAACTAAGCCAAGATTTATTTTATTTTAACTACAATCTACGAACTCATAAATACACGTTTTTAAAAAGGTAAAAACGTAACAATATAAATGAAGTACATACGAGCAAGTCTAAGTCTTCTCAAACAAAATAGGAGAAACTGTTTTTGCACCGACTCAATATTATTACTGTACGTATTGAAGTAAGGATCCCATATAATATATCCGTATTTTAGGATAAGGCGAACAATAGATGTAAATTATGATTTCATGACATAAGGACCAGAAAATTCTGTCGACCAACGCTTCATAACTACAAATACGCTGTTAGCTTCATTCACTATCATTAAGATTTGATCCAACAAATTGCCAAGATCCATAATTTTGTTACGACAATAAGGTTGCCCACCATAGCGTTTACTACATCGCTAAAATAAATAAACAAAAGCTGCAAAAAGAACTGTTTTTGCACCGACTCAGTATTATTACTGTACGTATTGAAGTAAGGATCTCATATAATATATCCATATTTTAGGATAAGGCGAACAAAAGCTGTAAATTATGGATTCATGACATAAGGATCAGAAAACTCTTTCGACCAACGCTTGATATTTAAATACAAAAAATACAATTACACGATTCGATGAAATAATTAATATCAGTTTGTAAAGATGATGGACCAGTAAAATTATTAAATGAATTACAAATTTTAACGTCGTTGGCATACATCTGGATATTGGAATTAGGGATAAGGGATGGAAGATCGTTTATAAATAAAGTATATAATACCAGACCAAGATGACTGCCTTAAGGCACTCCGAAAAAGACGTTAATAGTTTTAGTTATACTCATAGCATTTTTAATTTTACTTGTTGGGTTTTGCATGAGAAAATTACAATATTATCCGAAAACATAAGAGAAATCTGGTCCCATTGGTATTATATTCGTTACCATAGCTCCAACTTGTTCCTCGAAGCCCAATTGTCCAAAAACTCTCCATTGACTTGAAAATTTACCTAAAATATTTGTTGCAATAGACGCTCTTTGATAATATCAGCTGTCTGGCTTGAATCGTCATATTTTTCTTTTGGATAAAGGCTCATGACTGCGAATTCCGGCTTGTAAAGCTTTTAAATAGTCTACTTCTTCACAATAGCTCTAATTTTAACAAGTGGGCGGTCCTGTCACCATGTAAAGCTTTCTCACATCATCAAGCTAACTTTCCTGCGTTACGAAGTTGGCCTCACGTGATGCCTTTGGATGCTCTCTGTACGTCTGTGCAAGCAAACATTTAATTTATTGAACTGAAAACGACTTATTTTTATCTCTCCGGACCAAGTCACTTGTTTCTAGTCTATAAGTCTCTAGTATTTTTGTTTCGAAAAATGTAGGCCTTCTAATTGCTGCTTCATTGCCTCTTTTATGAAGAACTCAGCACATGATCTGCTTACTGAAGTTCTTATTTAATAGTTCTGTAACACGTTTTGGTATCAGAAATGCTGTCTCAACTGAGTAAAAATAAATCATTTTCCCATCGAATTATTGGCAACGACAATAGGATTCATTACAACAAACCGAAGCACAAAAAATCGTCTGTGAAGCCAGGCCAATCAGTCAAAACCACTTCGGTGCCGCATATCCATGTCACCAAGATAATACTTTGTATTTGATGGGATCAGTAGGGTACCAGAAGGGCTGATTCTAGGGGAAACGGTCATGATCGGGAACATAACTATTTGTACACAATTTCAAACAATATCCTGGTTTTCAAGTCCAACTGGTCTATATATCAGTAAAAAAAACTGACAGTAAGGCTAAGTACAAGCATAATATATCATTGAAAATGATTTATAACACGGTGCGACAAAAAAGAACGAAATTTAAAAAACTTGGGAAATTATACTACTTTTCTGATCGAGTAAAATAATGATCTGTTATTGGAAATTTCGAAACACTTTCAAAATCTCGAGTTAAGGATAAAAAACACTAATTTTTCCCACCTTCGTGCACATAAAGGGTCCGCCAAATAAGTTTTTTTTTTTGAAAATGCTATAAAAAAAAACTACTGATTATTTTCTCAAATTTCTTCTTGTATTTGAAAGTACAATCCTTCCGGTTAATAAAGGAAAATAATTTCATTCAAATGGCTGCCTTGGCTGGCCATGCAGTAGCCTACACGATCGGTCCAATTTTTAAGCACATTATCTATTGTGTGCAGCTGTATTTCACCTATGGCCTCACGAATATTGTCCTTTAAAGCATCAATTGTCTCTGGCTTGTTGGCGTAACACTTATCTTTGACGACACCCCACAAATAATAGTCCATCGGTGTGAAATCGCAGCTCCGAGGTGGCCAAACGACATCAACTCTGCGGCTGATAATGCGATCTTCAAAAATAGGGCGCAAAACATCGAGTGTAGCTTCCGCAATGTGGAACGTAGCGCCGTCCTGTTGAAACCAAATGTTGCTAATATCCTCCTTTTCAATTTTTGTAAACAAAAATTCGTTCAACATTGCCCGATAACGATCTCAATATACTGTAACGATCACTCCTTGCTCATTTTCGAAGAAAAATGGCCCAATTATGCCTCTAGACCAAAATCCGCACCAAACAGTAACTCGTCTTGGGTGTATCGGCTTTTCAATGTATGCGTGCGGGTTTTCTGTGCCCCAAATGCGACAATTTTGCTTGTTTACATACCCACCAAGATCAAAATGAGCTTCATCTGAAAAGATGATTTTTTTGGCAAAATCGGCATCTTCTGTAAGTCGATCGCAGGCTCAAATTCCCAGCATTGTTCAAGCGTATACACAACCATATTCATTCAGCGGAAGAATAAAACTAATTATCTGTTAAGTCACACATGAGCTAAGTGTCACCATTCACGAAATAAGCACTAGTTGAAAAAACCGATAGATGGCGGACCCTTTATAAGCATATAACTTAGCTGAATATTACCAGATTTAAGGTTTCTTTTTTGATTAGCAACTAAGTGCATGCAAGTCCGAAAAAGGTATTTTTACCTGTAACTTCAGATTTTGCAGAAGTTTCGAAAATTCCAAAAACAGATACTTGTTTTGCTCCATAGCGCCTATCAAAAAAATAGTATCACTTGCCAGGTGATTATTATATTACACACCGTGTAATGTAATAAGAAAAAATTTAAACAAAATTTAAATTAAATTAAACGGAATTAAATTTTTCTTTTATTATATTTTTTGAAATATTAAAAGAAATATTTGCTTATTTTTTTCCTTTTTTTTGGGAACTTAATTGGGAGTTATAGAAAACATCATTCAATTAATTGGATTCATTTTTTCAATATGGAAAATCCTTTTTTTTGCCAAAAATATACTCAATTTTTGGTAATAAAATTTATTTAAACTTTTCTAGACTGTTTTTATTATTTTTTTACGTTTTATATTTATACATATAAAAACAAACCAAATTTTCGTGTACACCAATTTTTATTTAACAAACATGTTGTTTTATTATTTAAAAACAAACCCTCAAATAATGAAATTTTTTTTAAATTTATTTTTGCAGCCAAAAAAAAAGATTACTTGTTGCAAAATAGTTACACGAAATAAATGTTTTCAGTTTTTTTCCCCTTTTTTGTAAAGCACTTCCTTTAAATTAAACTAAACGGCAACAAGCCCAATGAGTGATATGTTGCCAATATATCGGGTCCGCCCCAAACGTATTTTTTTTTTCAACCAGTGCTTATTTCGTGAATGGTAACACTTAGCTCATGTCTGATTTGACAGATAATTAGTTTTATCCTTCCGCTGAACGAATATGATTGTGTATACGCTTGAATAACGCTGGGAAATATTGCGACATTACTTTGAAAATTATGGTAATGTTGCATAATGTGTGCGATGTGTTGAGATGAAGCTCATTTTGATCTTGACGGGTATGTAAACAAGCAAACAGAAAACCCGCACGCATATATGGAAAAGCCGATACACCCAAGACGAGTCACTGTTTGGTGCGGATTTTGGTCCAAAGGCATAATTGGGCCATTTTTCTTCGAAAATGAGCAAGGAGTGGCCGTTACAGTCAATGGCGATCGTTATCGGGCCATGTTGAATGCATTTTTGTTCACAAAAATTGAAGAGGAGGATATTAGCAACATTTGATTTCAACAGGATGGCGCTACGTGCCACACAGGCGAAGCTACACTCGATGTTTTGCGCCCTGTTTTTGAAGATCGCATTATCAGCCGCAGAGCTGATGTCGTTTAGCCACCTCGGAGCTACGATTTGATACCGTTGGACTATTGTTTGTGGGGTGCCGTCAAAGATAAGTGTTACGCCAACAAGCCAGAGACAATTGACGCTTTAAAGGACAATATTCATGAAGCCATTGGTGAAATACAGCTGTACACAATAGATAATGTGCTTAATGTGCATGGCCAGCCGAGGCAGCCATTTCAATTGAATTATTTTCCATTATTAACCGGAAGGATTGTACTTTCAAATAAAAAAAGAAATTTGAGAAAATATTCAGTAGCTTTTCTTATAGCATTTTCAAAAAAAATTTATTTGGCGGACCCTTTATAGATATATATATATGCACATATATATGCACATATATACATATACATAGTCTTGATATAATTTACAAAAAAGTTGGTTACAAATTGTTAAGAGGATATATTGATTAAATATTTTTTTTGTATAAAAAAAAAAACCTAAAACGAACAGAAGCCTAAAAAGGGGTTTTAATTTTTATTAAAAAAAAATATTTCATACAAATTTTGTTTTAGCCTCCATATGGCTTTAAAATATTAAAAATCCATTAATTTTAAGGTAACTTATGTCTACAGTTACGTACATATTTCTCAATTAATAAAAAAATTTTTAATCGAATTTCGTAGTTTATTTATTCACTTCATTCTGATCTATGGAATACATTTCTTTGCAGACTAATGTATAATACAAGTGTTAAAAATTCGCAATCATTATTTCAAATATAAAATAAGTTTTCTCTTTACAATATCAATAGAATCACAGAAATCAATTAAATGATAAAAATTATGAAATTTCAAGCATATCTGAGTCGTTGTTTGCATAACTGATTGATATTAATTCAAGGTTAATAGTTGAAAGTTGCGGGTTGGTCTAGTAGGAACACTAAAAATAATACGATTTAATAGTAACTCCATAGAAAGGAAATACTCAGCATAGTTCGTCGGTTATATAAATATAACCAGGGAAACCACAAATATGCTCTTAAGAAGTGTTTTATACGCATAAAATATGCAACAAAAATCCGAAAATATTATTTTTTAAAATCAGGTATGGCATCCCTGCATTCAATACATTACTAAAAAGAATAAACAAATACGTGCTGTTTACAAATTAATCAAATTAACAACAACAACATTAGAATAAATGTAGTAAATAAAAATATACGGCAACAACAGAAACAGACAAAAAAGAAAACAAATAACAAACAATAACAAACAAGATTGAAAAAACTAGAGCTAAAAATTAAAAAAAAGCCATGACTTAGTCAGAATTTAAAAAAAAGAAAATTTTGTTTCCACTATGACAATATTTTAGAACACAAAAAATCTGAATATGCGTTAAAAAGGTTTCAAATACTCTTTAAATACAAAAAACTGTCAAAAACATAAAAATCCATAGGTAGTTAGTTATGACGGGTAGCCAAACAACGGCCCAGCCCACCTGGGCCAACTGTGATACCTACCGATCAGTAATCCACAAAATGAACAACCCACATGTCCGCGTTCCGGTCCGATCCAAACCAACCTGACGCATGCACAAAAGATGAGATCCTGCTGATATTCACACCAGCTAGATTCGACAAGGCATTCAGAAACGGACTGGCAAGGAAAGCAGTCCTAATGTCCGAAATACTTGGACACTGGCACAAAAAGTGCTCGACAGTCTCCTCCTCTTCCTCATCCTGACAACCCCTACAGTAGTCTTTGAACGGCAGGCCAAATCTCCTAGCGTGTGCACCAGCCACCCAGTGCCCAGTAATCACAGCCACAAGACTTCGCAACCCAAGTCGCAGCATCCTCATAATAGACTCCGAGCGAGCCCGATCATACAGGGCCCAGATTTGCCCTGATACAGAGCACGTGAGTTCATCATCCAACCGTAGCTGTGCCGTGACCAACTTGTGCCGCTGGACCATAAGTCTCTAAGAGGAGAGTGGCATCCCAACTGAGTGGTCAATATTCTCATTTCTGACAAGAGAGCTCACCCTCGCAAGTCCGTCCGCTACACGATTCCCCCGGGTGTTCAAGTGACCCCTTACCCAGATAATCTCCAGGTCTGAATGTCTCGCCATCTCGTTCAGAGATGCCACACCAGTCGTGATGTCGAGTAAGCACCGAAGAGCGCCTTGATCGCAGCCGTACAGATTAGGATATCATTATCATATACCCTGTAGTACATCAACTAGTCCGCTGCCCTATTTATCGCCGAGACCTCCGCTTGTAAGACACTGCAGTGGTCCGGCAGTTTAAAGGATTCCCTCACCCCGTATATAGGAATAAAGATTTCGTCCCCAACCCCTTCCGAGGATTTTGATCCATCCAATTACCGGCTCTGGTGAGATACACACGGAGAACACTCTATCCAGGAAGGGTTTGGGTGATAAAAATCCATGAAATGGATAATTATGACATGAGAAAAGACATGCAACTGCATATTTCTGGTTTTTCCGGTGATAAATTTTTACATTCTATTACACTTCTGATAGACATTTATCAGCTACAAAGTTACGTTATTAATCTATTATTTTCAGTGAAAGTGAAATTATCTCCATTATGGCATATACTCTTTATACTATGTTCGTACGAGACTTCGGATTAATTCGTTCTCTGTTTGTATTACTTATTTCGATTCTTCCGTTCACACGGCCTCCTTTAATGCAGCAAGCGACCATTGTTTTGTTTGTGGTCTTTATTTCGTTAATTTTATTTATTTATTTATTTTTTTTTTTTTTTTGTACTTGACAGCATATTATAGGGTGGCCAATTTAATAAATTTGCACTGTTAAAAATGTAATAATTTCATTTCATAACCTGTAGTATTGATTTCATTTACACTACTTATAGTATTCATATATAGCCTTATATAGATAAGCTGCTTTGCAACAATTTTTTAAGCGCCATTATAGTCGCCTTTATTTTTATTTTTTAATATTTTTATAATTTTTTATTTCAACACTGTATTTAAGTTTACAAACGCATTTTAAATTCACAAATTTTTTTTATTTTAAAATTTTACACAAATTTACACAATTTTTTATTACTTATTTATGTTTTTTTTTTTTTTTTTTTGACATAAAATTTGTAATAATATTGTTAAATTTTTTTTTTTACTGAAAATATTGGAATACAAGTTGAATTTCAGCAGAATATCAAGTACTTAAATTTAGAATTTTTAAGTGCTTATTGGGAATGCTCTATGTTATTAATTACGTTATTAATTAAATAAAATGTTTAATAGCTTTTTTCAAAACTTTATGTAAAGCAAACTCAAAAAAAAAAAATTATTTTAAAAAATCTTGACAAACCATATTTTATCTTGATTCTTGATTCTTGGCGAGCTTTACAAATTCTTGTAAATCAAGCGAAATTAAGGCCATCTGGCAAGTCTAGCTACGTGGCACACATTCTAAGGATGAATTTTGATCGATGGCATAAGTTAATTTAGCTTTGAGGTACACTGTGGTGCATGGCTTAATGACATATATCTAGAGCTGCAAAACAATCGATATTACTATCGATAGTATCGATAGTTTTGTTTTTAGCTGACCATCGGTAGTTTTTTTTTTCACTGTCGATACTATCGTCAAATTCATATTTGTAAAACTTACTTACATATAGTGACACATTTAGCAGTTTATTTATTAAAGACAAATAAAGTGTGATTTGTAACGAAAATATTTTTTACATACGATTTTGCATTTGACCCACAAATGAATCTTCATTTCGTCAGACCAAAGCATGTTGTTCTAAATATTGCTGTGCAGCTGTTGCTTCCATTTGCTGAGAAATGGACTCTTACCCATTAGCCCCATTTTTGAGGCTTTTTGACTTAAAGGGATTAATCTTTGAAGTGCGAATTTAAAGTTTATCAAAACTGATAGTTGTTTCATTAATTACTTCAGTTTTGAAGCACTTCATGGTCTCAACAATTTTTGCTATATATAGGGGTTATCCTTCTATCAAAAACTTCAATACATCGAATTTCATGACATACTGGTAAAAAATAAAGTGTCTCTTTTATTAGGTTTAACACTGTATATTTATTATTATTCTTTCCCTTTCACATTCTAATGTTGTTGCCATAAGAATCCGATAGCATCGATAGTTTTTTTGCAAGCTATCGAAACTATCGAATGGGCCGACTATCGATAGTTTTGCAGTTATACATATACTTGCGACTTCAGATAAGCATGAGATGAGATCAAATGTAGCAATAGTTATGTACCATGTAGCATCATTCTATTGAACCTAAACCTTATCGTCTAATTCAAGTCAAAAGAAATTGGTCATTAGCGGTCTGGCCAACTTTGTTCTCAAAGATGTGTATATGGATCAATGTTGCTCCCAATATTTTACTTAAATTCAACAATCTTTTCTATTAACGTACTCATTACTGTAGCTTCCAACTTCCTTAGTGCCCATTTAACACGTCCTTGTCTTTTATCTTCAGCTCCTGGATCAGTTAAATTTTGTTGGGCTGCAGCCCTGCTCAAGTCACGTCTCAAAAATTTTGCAAAAGACCGAGTTCTTGTGACCAACTGCGATTTTGATAAACCAATTTAACATTTGCAAGTGTTTTGGAACTTTATATACATCAATGCTAATTTGGCAAAACAAAATAAATAAGTGACAGCCAGATGTAAATTTAACAATACAGCCGGTATTGAAAGACACGTTACCTTCTTATTAATGATAATCACACTCCATATATCGTAGATTTTTGGATTTACATTTTTATAGTAATTTTTTCCTCTTTAAATAGCAAAGATCAGCCATTTATTTGCACAATGAGTGTCTAATGTGTTTTGCATACTAAACTGTAGTACTGAATTTGATAGCATAGCTCTCTCTCCTTCTTGGTGTAATCAACCGTTCTACCTAAACATTCGCTATACCATTGACGACGCAGATTTTTTAGTCTCTTCCTCCGATTAAGATCAAAGCCAAAACTACAATATTATTTGATTTGCCCAAACTCTTAACGTTTTGGTACTTCTTATAACCGTGATAATAAAATTAAATTACTTGTCTGACCTTAAAGGCTTTTTTCATAAACAGACATAGACTTATCAAGTGGTGGTTAATCCCAATCTTTTTCGGAGAGTTAAATACAAGTTGTGATAAATCATCTAGGGTTTAACCATAAGTACAAATTTCATATTAATTGTCTAGTAACTCCGTGTAAAGCAGTGACAGGCAAACTAATACCAGTGTATTTTACAATTGTGATAGCAATTTTAGAGACACTGAAAGAAAAATGCACATTTCTTTCTTACACAAATGCTAGTGTACACTAGAAATAGTGATTTGACACATTTTAAGTTAATATTTTGCAACAGAAATTTTTAAACGGCCATTTTTTTACACAATTTGTTTAATATATCTACAGCGATCATCAGTTCACAAATAAAAGAATAATTCAAGTTTTTATTTATTACAGCAAGTAAATAGAGTATTTTTATCCATATATGTGCCGATGTAATGAAACTTGAAAAGAATAAGGCAACAACCAACACATATAATATACCGCATAAAGGCAGGTTCGCCGGATAGAGGGTTAATAACAGCATCAATGAAAAATTTTTTCTCACACTGTATTTTCTGCTTATTTTCTCTTTATTCCTCTCATTTTATTTTTTGCCTATGCGTGAGAATATGTACGTATGAGAGCAAAAGATAAAATTTGCTCAGAGTCATGTTATGCCGGACGCTGGTGTAAATAATTAAATTAAGCTCCATTATCTAACTGTTAAATATTTTTATTCTTCTATTTTTTCTTAATATTTTTTTTTATTTATAGATTTTCGTAGATTATTTACAACAAAAATAAGTATAATAAACCTATTAGGGATACAAATTGATTCGGTTTTTAGCTCAAAAAGATCTCTGCTTACACCTTTTCTTAACCTCTCAGCCAATTCCCAAACCCCGTCTTAGAAAAACTTCTCGTCTCTCGAGGCGCTCTAACTTTGAAGACGAATATACGAGTATATTTAAAAAACAAGTAATTTGTTGATATGCTAAAACCCATTGTATCTGTCAAAACAGCCAATAGTCAGAGGGAGCAATGTTCGGAAAATACTGTGGATGCGGCATTTGATCGTTTCTAATTGTTTGAAAACTTCTGCGAGGCAAGGCCAAGTGTTTTCAAGCAAAAGAATAACTTAAACATGTCTATCTTAATATTCCGGCCATTTTTCTCATAATGCATGGTTTAAATGAAGTAATTGCGGTCTGTTCCAATCATCGAGTCTTAGACTTGATCCGACCAAGAGTGCAAAACCAACGTAATTGTACTAATAAATAAAAAATATTGTCGACTTAAAAGGAATTCGGAAGTAGTTATAAAACCCAATAAAACCCAAACAAAAACCCATCAAAAGACTCAGTGAGCTGGGCTTTAAAAAAAAAACCCGGCCAAGCCTGTAGCTAAGACACCCGCCTACCAACCAAGAAGTCCTCGGTTCAATACCAGACCAGACCATTAGATAATTTCAACAGCGGCATCACCTCATAGTACTGCTAGCGACTGGTTATGAGTTTTTACGTTAAGAAAAATTTCTCTAACTAATGCATATGACGTTTGAAGCTGTCGTGAAATTGTAGGTCGCTTACAATAAGTCTAAAAATAGAATCGGGTGCAGCTTATTGATTGAGAGCAATCCCATTTATCCCACTTGGGATGGGATATGAGAGCATTACAATTTTGTCCCCATTTAATATTAAACAGGTAGCACTTTGGCGATTTTAATTTCCTTTTTTGTTTTTATAGATTTAATTTTAATTTTATTTGCATTTTAATCATTTTTGCAACATTTTATGCAGAAAGCAAACTTTTATTTTCTCTTTCTATTAACGGTTTGTTAACCTTTCTTTGTGCCTTTTCAATGCAGGGAAAAAATTGAAATAATTTTATTGAAATAAAATGGGGCTAAAATTGTGTTAAAAAGTAAAATATTTGTAATACATTCGCAACATATTTGAACATGAGTATGTGAAAAACAAGCATAAAAATAGCAAAAAAAGCATAGGCGACTCGACTGCAGCGTATAATAAAAATAATAATAGATAAGCTATGCAGCCTTTTGGGTTAATTAATAGTAGTTAACAAACTTTTACTTATAACCATTACATATGTCAACTTGAACTAAATATACCCTTTTGTAGAAGGAAAAATAAAATAAATTAAAAAACGTTTAAATTTCAATACACATTGAAATGATTGTTATTTGAAGTGATTTAAACGAGAATTTCTGTTTTACACACAGTCCATAAGAAAATAAATATTTAATTTCAGTAATACTTGTATATCCATAATGCGAGCAATAAAAAGCCTATAAGGTACTAAGTATTTGTAAAGTAGAGCAGAATAAAATAAATTCCTTTAAAATATTTTATTTTGTACTCGTATGTTGTGTTGGTCTGTTTTACAGAGAAGTCAGATGTAGTTTTTGTTAAACATTTTTTAATCTAAAGACTTAAAAATTTTAAAATTTTTGAAAATAAATCAACAATAAGGTAGGTGGGTAATAGGGAGATCGATTATTCGACTTTTTTCAAAAACCGGTTTTCGAATAATTCGAAAAAATGCAATTTAACAAAACCGGTTCCGTTATTAAAATAAAAATCTTCTCGATTCAAGTTGCATTAGCAAATAAAATTGATACATTTTTATCTCATGTCCTAGTTTCTAGCAAGTAAGAATGATAGAACAACGTTCGGACATTTCTCCTCGACACCGCAACGTTCTCATATTTCATCCAGTGATTCATTTTTTACAGCGTGTTTTGTAAGAGTAATAAAGGGCCCGCCAAATAATTTTTTTTTTTTTAAATGCTATAAAAAAAAGCTACTGAATATTTTCTCAAAATTTTTTTTTTTATGTGAAAGTACAATTCTTCCGGTTAATAATGGAAAATAATTTCATTTAAACGGCTGCCTCGGCTGGCCTATACTATCGGTCCAATTTTTAAGCACATTATCGATTGTGTGCAGCTGTATTTCACCAATGGTTCACGAATATTGTTCTTTAAAGCGTTTATGGCACAACTATTGGACTCACTAATGAATTCTCCACGTTGGGAATACCTGTAAGCTCATGATTTACAATAAAGTAAGGAACTCCGTTAACGCCGCATGGGCAGCTTCTGAAACGGGCAAGATAGCGCAACAAATCTGGCCAAAGCTGGATAGTAGGCGCACAAAAGATCTGCTCAATCTCCAAAGAAGCACACTCAGCGTAGTTGTCGGATATTGTATAATGGACACTCATGCCAGGAGGCTGGAACTAAGTCACCTGGCCAGCGATTTCTGCAAAACCTGCAGAGATGAGTAAGAGGGGGAGACAATCCTTCATATACTGTGCATATGCCCAGCGCTATGTAGCAGAAGAAAGAGGCACCTAGGCTTACGGAGCTGTCGAATACGGACATTTATAGGCTTAGCGGGCTTATTATGAGGTCTGGGTGGTTCCAAATATAGGGGATGATGGTCCATTGTGGTATCACAACAGGCCTTCGTGTGCCTATGTGTGCACCTTCCTTCGGGACAGCCACTTCTACCTACTTACTAGGGAGATCGAACGGTTATTATTCGACCGTTTTTAACCGGTTTTCTGGTTTTGTCGAATACGGTTTTTTTTAAATGTCCATTTTTTGAATACCGAATAAACCGGTTATTTGAACACGAATAACCGGTTCATTTAAACATGTATAATTTGTATATGTCTTTATATTTTTTAGTGCAAATATACTCTTCGTTTAAGTATTTTTGTAAGTTTAATACTATTTTTATACTGTATGTGACAACCTTGAACGTGGCACAAATAACGTGAAAACCATGGTAGATCAATAAAAAATATGCTCACTTGAGCAACAATAACTTTTTCTTATTTTCTGAAAACAAATATTAATTTTTTATATATGAAGAATGATGATCAACTATACTCATTGGAAGGGACCTACCAATGCCACCTACGAACATCAGATGTTATAGTTAGTAAAGTTTTTCAAACGTAAATAGTCAAAACTAGCCGCTAGCAATGTTTTGAGATGATACTGCTGTTGAAAATTGTCAGATGGTGTGGCATGTAATTGAACTCAAAACTTCCTGGTTGGTAGGCGGGTGTCTTACCTAACATAACACAGTGGCACACACTAATACATACATGATGCATGTATTCATGTTTCTACAAATGTCCTCTGAAGGAAAATGGATGGAAAGGATAAGTCTACATATGTATATTGATTGTCCTTAAATACTAAGCTTAAGAAGCTCTTCGACACCAGAAATTATTAACCACCCTAAATATGTTTATGAGATTGACGCTATTGTGCAGCACGGAAAACTTGATTCTATACCAAGGGTCCGCCATCTAACGTTTTTTTTAACTAGTGCTTATTTCGTGAATGGTAAGTTTCAGCTCATGTCTGATTCGACATATAATTAGTTTTATCCTTCCGCTGAGCGTATATTATTGTGTATACAATTGAACAACGCTGGGAAATATTGCGACATTACTTTGAAAATCATGGTAATGTTGCAGAATGAAAAAATCTTTGCGGGTATGTAAACAAGCAAAATTGTCGCATTTGGGGCACAGAAAACCCGCACGCATACATTAAAAAGCCAATACACCCAAGACGAGTCACTGTTTGGTGCGGATTTTGGTCCAGAGGCATAATTGGGCCATTTTTCTTCGAAAAAAAGCAAGTAGTGACCGTTGCAGTCAATCGCGATCGTTATCGGGCCATGTTAAACGAATTTTTGTTCACAAAAATTGAAGAGGAGGATATTAGCAACATTTGGTTTCAACAGGACGGCGCTACGTGCCACACAGGCGAAGCTACACTCGATGTTTTGCGCCCTGTTTTCAAAAAAAAAAAATTATTTGGCGGACCATATAGTATAAAAAAAACAGAAATATAAAAATAATTTAAATTGAAATTAAAAAAAAATTAATTTAAAATGAAAAAAATTCTATTTGAAGTGAAAATGATTTAATTCGAAATGAAAAAAATTATTTGGTGTTGAAAAAAGTTTAATTTTTTCCGAATAAAATTCTATTTGTGTTGAAAAAAATTGCGCTTGAGTAGTAAAAAATTTAATTTGTAATTTGACAGTAAAAACCTATGTTAAGATAATTCTTTAAAAACTTTTTGTTCTGTTTACAATCAAAATCGTGCGTCTTGGTTGGACCACCCTTTGTTTCTAATATACGTACAAAATGTAATGTAAACGCTCAGCCACCTAACAGACTTTCATTTTCCAATCATTTAATATCATTCCATTACCCATAGACACAGATGATGACACACCACCACTTACATGTTTAAAAAAAAACTCTATTGTTTCTTGCATGCAATTATATCGACCTCATAAGAGGCTCGGCCTACGATTAAAAGAATACTAATAACAAATGTTGCTGCCATCTGCTAAAGAGTAGATAGGATTGAAAGTGAGACGAAAAAGTCGTTAAAAAATATTATATATAAAGTGGGGTAAAGCACAGACCTTTTTTATCTTAAGAGATAAAATATAAAATAAAATCTCGGCAAAGAGTGTTGCACTAGAATTTCTTATGCTGGAAACATAAAAGGCCATGCAATTATCAAAAATGTGGCCTGAAAAAAGTACTTAAACTCTTTTTTTTTTAATCAAAATTAGTGGGCTAACTCTTTCTGTCAAGATGATTTCTTTTGGATGATCTGCACGTTGGGCATTACTTGTTCTAGTATCTAAACAGTAAAGAACTTTTTAATTTTCATAAATTTCTTTGGTTGCCGAGATAATTTTTTGAAGTATAACTTATGGTAGAACACAAATGTTAGTCACTTTTTATTTTAAAACTTGTATGCACTTACCGCTTATAATTTTTGCCAGATGCTTCTTGGATGGATCATATGGAGGGGATTAAAACTTTTGAATTGCTTGAAATTCGAAATAATGATGAAAATTATTCCTATCATTGCCTTGATTCGAACCGGGTTGTTATATTTTGTATGCAAGAACCCACTTAATTACTAAAATGCCCTCGTAAATACACTCATAAATTATGAATATGAAACTCTTCCTCTCTCACTCGCTTTTTAATAATCGCTTAAAATAATTTATAATTTTAATTTTTTTCTTCATGTTTTTCTTTCATTTAACAATTATTATAATAATTTAAATCCAAAAAAAAAAAAAAAAAATATTCATCACATGGTATCCGCAATAATAAATGCGTAATAAATAATTTCATAAAATATTTTCATATTTTCATTTAATGATTTAAAGGAGAAAAACATACATATAACATACATATAAACACACTTTTTATCAATCAAATGCATACAAATTATTAACACATATTATTTTTTAAATATTTAATGCATATTTATCAGTAAATGGGCATATGCATCAGCGCATATAATGTATACATTCTACTCTGTCTTGTGGGTATGAGATGCGGTCACTTATAAATTAAGATTAAAATTATTTATATGATTTTTTTTTTATTTTTTTGATTTTGTTGGTTATATGTATTTTACATATTTTTTTTTTTACAAAAGGTCATTGCATTTAAAAGCATGTTTAAAGCATATTTGGAGCTTTTAAGACAATTTAAATAACACTTGTCTACAAAAAACAAAACATTGTCTCGCCTTTAAAGAAAACTATATGAAATATAATGATTTTGATGTGCTGAGTTTTTCAGTTTTTTTTTCTATCGGACCCTAATTTTTTTTATGGGCGTGGCAAATGTTTCGCCCAAAATATGGTAGTTATGTCAATATAAGGCGTGTTTTTATAGAGGTATAGAACTTTAAGTTGGCATTACTTTTCAAGATGGCGACCGATTTAACAGCTGTCAAATGATTTATTCCCAATTTGGTTTGTCAGTTCATCATAAATAGACTCACGCCTGAACAACGCTTGCAAATAGGGCAATTTTAATTTTTCATAAGTGAATTTTTTTTCAATTTGCAATTTTTTCAATTTTCATAAGCAAATTTTGTTTAGCGATGAAGCGCACTTCTGGTTGAATGGCTACGTCAACAAACAAACTGCCGCATTTGGAGTAAAGGTAATCCTCAAGTGTACATCCAGAAAAACTGAATGTTTGGTGCGCTTTATGGGCTGGTGGAATCATTGGTCCGATGGTGGCCAGAACGTTACAGTCAATGGTGATCGGTATAGAGCCATGATTACTAACTTTTTCATTCCTGAATTGAATAACCCTGATGTCCAGGAGATGTGGTTTCTAAAAGACGGCACAATATGTTACACAGCTCGTGCCACAATAGATTTATTGAAAGACACGTTTGGTGACCGCCTAATTTCACGTTTTGGACCTGTGAATTGGCCTCCAAGATCTTGTGATTTAACACCGCTAAACCACTTTCTGTGGGGCTATGTAAAGTCATTGGCCTATGCGGTAAAGCCACAAACGTTACTTTTTCAAAAACGATGGTGGCCAGAACGTTACAGTCAATGGTGATCGGTATAGAGCCATGGTTACTAACTTTTACATTCCTGAATTGAATAACCATGATGTCCAGGATATGTAGTTTCGAAAAGACGGCGCAATATGTCACACAGCTCGTGCCACAATAGATTTATTGAAAGACACGTTTGGTGACCGCCTAATTTCACGTTTTGGACCTGTGAATTGGCCTCCAAGATCTTGTGATTTAACACCGCTAGACTACTTTCTGTGGGGCTATGTAAAGTCACTGGTCTATGCGGTAAATCCACAAACGCTTGACCATTTGGAAGACAACATTCGCCGTGTTATTGGCGATATACGGCCACAAATGTTGGAAGATTGGACTACATCCGCGTCAGCCGTGGCGGTCATATGCCAGATATCATATTTAAAATGTAATGGCACAAGATTATCTTTCTGATAAATAAAATTCATGTCAATCGAATAATCCATCTTTGTTTTATTGCAACTTAAAGTTCCCCTTATTTCATCATAACTTGAAAACGATTCGACCGATTTTAATGCAGTTACAACATTTGGCCAGTTACCAAATGTTTAGGAACAAAATTTCCTATAAATTACCTAAACACCATTTTTTTGTACTTTCAACAGTTTCGGAGCTATTCACAACGGGCCTGTTCGTAAATGCATCACTGCGCTGCCACTGCTAATCATATGTTACTGATGCTTTTTTATGCTGATTTATTTGTTTGCATCTACGAACGAAGAAACACTGCAGAAATGGGAAAAGTATTAATAAATTTAATTTGTGAACTGGACGATAAAACAAATGACAAAACGTTGTTAAATACACACAAAAAATGATATTTAAGGAAGAAAAAAAGAAATTTATTGTTAGAACAGTTATTAAAGAGAAGAAGACGACTTCCGAAAGTATTGGACTATTTTTCGTTGATTAAAGGGTATCCGAAGGACGTAATTTTTGACCATTTTCGAATGAGTCGTTCAACATTTCATGTAAGAAAGAATAAAACAATTTAAAATTTTTAAAAAATAAGATTATAATATAATTTTATGCTTTTATAAAAAGAAAATAATTTATAAAAAATTTATAAAAATAAACATGGATGGTTATAATATAAATTTGTGTTTTTAATGCCAGGCCTTAAAACAAGAAATAAAACCATTTTGGCACAGATTTGTAAGAGGACGTTTAGTTATCAATCTGGAACAATGCCTGTATATTACAGTCTGCAAATTAAGTAATAGTGGTGTAACATTTCGACAATTAAGTGATCGTTTTAATGTTGCAAGGGATACTGTTCACAAAATGTTTTACAAAACTATAAGGGCCATTTGCCACTTAAAAATAGAAATAGCATGGCCATCAGCTTTGCAACAAAGAAACTCCTTTTCCTTTTGTTATAGGATGTCTTGACGGTACCTACTTTAATATACCAAAACCAAAAATAGGTCCCATTAGCTATTATAATAGAAAAGGATTCTATTCAATTTATATGCTAGTAAGTGTAATTCATTATCAAATAAATTATATTTCAGGCTATATGCGATAGTAAATGTCGGTTCTTGGATGTTTATATAGGGTATCCGGGTAGCTGTCATGACGCTAACGCATGGAATAATAGTCCCATTTATAAGTCAATTGTTAGTGGCAAGATAAAACTTGCAGAAAATGCTGTAATACTTGCAGACTCTGCTTATCCAATTTCTAAGTTTTTGCTTACCCCATACAGAGACATTGGTCATCTCACTCGAGAACAGAAAAAGTTTAACTTTTGCCTAAGTTCTACACGTGTAATTGTAGAGCAAGCATTTGAGATTTTGAATTAAGTTTAGAATTTTAGACCATTTGAATACGGAGAGTTTGGAAAATGTTTCACAAATTGTCTTAGCTTGCACAATTCTCCACAACTTTATTATTAATAATGGACACCAATCAGAGTATGTACGAGGGCGGATTGACATTGAAGCTACCTAACGCTAGATGTCAGCACAAACACAAAAACTTTTTCTTTCTTAGAAATTACGATCTGTCAAACGTGAGCTGTTAAAATTTTAGCCAAATTCATCGATTAGTTTATTTGTTGCAGTCGTTTGAAATAAGCAACTTTTGCGTTTCTTGAAAAATGGAAAAAAGTGAATTTCGTGTAGTGATTAAACACTATTACGAGTATTTGAAAGACAAAACAGCGAAAGAGGCAAAAGAAAAGCTTAATAAACATTACGGTGAATCTGTTCCGTCAGATTATATGGAAAATATTAGATTGGATTTAAATGGGGCCGAACAAGCACTGCAACAATACCATCAACAAGAAGGCCAAAAGAGGTGGTTACTGAAGCAAATATCAAGAAAATCCTCGATATCGTTATGAAAGATCGCCGGGTCAAAATACGTGAGATTGCTGAAATGCTAAACATATCATATGAACGTGTCTTCAACATTTTGCATGAACATTTGCATTTGAAAAAGCTATCGGCAAGATGGGCGTCGCGTTTGCTCAGTGTTGAACAAACACGAGTTCGACAGATCACTTGACAGCGGTGTTTAGACATGATAAAGTATAATCCTGCTGATTTTTGGCGTAGATTAATAACTGTTGATAAAACGTGGGTCCACCACTACACACCTGTAACCAAAAATCAATCGAAGCAATGGGTGGAAGCTGGTGGAAGTGCTCCGAAGAAGGCGAAGACAGCGAATTCGGCTGGCAAGGTTATGGCCACTGTATTTTGGGATGCACACGGAATATTGCTCATCGATCATCTTGAAAAGTGATCCACAATTACAGGAGAGTATTTTCGTGCATTATTGGTTCAATTGGTTGATGCAATCAAGGAAAACCGACCACATTTAAACAAGAAAAAAGTGCTCTTTCTTCAAGACAACGCACCGGTCCACACAGCATTAGATACGATGCTAAAACTACGAGAAATCCACTTCGAATTGGTTGATTATCCACCTTATAGTCCAAATTTAGCCCCTAGTGACTTTTTCCTGTTTCCAAACTTGAAAAAATGGCTCGCAGGAAAAAGATTCATCTCAAACGAAGAAGTGATTACCGAAACTAATGCGTATTTTGAGGAGTTCCCAAAATCGTATTATTCAGATGGTATAAAAAAGTTAGAAAATCGGTTTACTAAGTATATTGCGCTAAAAGGAGACCATGTTGAGAAATGAATGGTTTTTGAAAAAAAATCAAGTATACTTGCAGTCGAACCTGATAGTGACCAAAACATTGAATCGACAGCAAGTGGGGATGAAGATGGTGTTGCCATGAGAAATTACTTAACAACATTATTTTCAAGTTAATTTCAGTTTATTAAAATTTATTTAATATTCAAATCTAAATAAAAAAACAAAACAAAAGTAGATTCATTAACAAGCTTAAGTCCCATTACTTAAAAGTAAAATTCACATTTCTTTTAAATAAAATAAAAAAACACAACTATGTAACATAAAAATTCAATACGTATTAAAAAAAAAAAACTTAGAAAGTAATTTTAATTTCTTTTTCTCTATCATTGCATTTATACGCTTTTGCTCTGTAGCAAGTTTTTTTTCTTCCATTTCCAGAATTTTTTCGTGTCGTTTCTGTTCAATGTGCGCTTCTTTTTTTAAATATTCTAAAATTTCATTATTAGCACTTTCTTCTTTTTGGAGCAGCCACAATTTCCTCCAACGAACTCGCCAAATTACTTGCCGATGGATCGATGGTATGTCTTGTGCCATACACTTCATCGAAGTCGTCAAAGAACGTCCATGTTGTGGCACTCCTTCCAGACTGTTTGTTTCTTTGCTTTATTCTTTTGTATGTTGTTCTTAGGTTTAAGATTTTTCTGGTAATTTGTTCATTATAATGACTAAATTCTGGATCAATTTCTATAATTTTATTTAACACTTGACCCTACAATACACTTTTTTTCTTTCTTCCAGCTATAAAATCATTTTCCATTTCCAGCCTAGTTGTTATTAATAATTTCACACTTTTTCCTTCACCTTCGAGGCTAAAAAATAATTAAAGAGTAAAATAAAAAAGAATAAATAAAAAATAAATAAAAAAAAAATATAAAATTTTGTACTCATTCATTCAAAGAATCAGCCATTTTTATGATTAGTGTACGAACATTTGACAGCTGCAGTGCTGCCAATGTTTGCATTTATGAACGTTATGCGCCTAACTTACAGCGCAGTGATGCATTTACAAACAGGCCCAACTTAACTACGAAAAATAAAAACTTCCGCGCAAAATTAGAGCAATTTTTTTTTTTTCAAAAAGCCATAAAAAATTTACAGACAAAAAATATTAGATCTTAAGCAGTTAAATTAAAGCTTAAGATGTTGAGAATAAAATAAGCTTTAAATCATGAAAATCAAAATTAAATGAAAGTATCTAATTTTGATTAAAACTAGCGAACATTTTTTTTCTTGCAAAATTAGACGAACTTTTTTTTCTTTTATCTCCAAAAAGTTATACAAAAATTATTAAAATATAATTTTCACATTTATGCATTAAAATTGAAGCCAAATATGTAACCTATAAAGGGAGGTACCTAACTTCGACAAAAATTTGTTTTTGAACTTAAAAATATAATGAAATAACAAATTCAAATTCATCAAATCACTGCTTACATCTTTTCCCCAACTCTGAGCCAATTTTCAAATCTAGTTTCAGAAGAACTTCTCTTCTGAAAACTTCTTTTATGGCGCTCTAACTTTGAAGCTCATTTTGTATTTCTTCATAGGAAGTGATTCGATTACATGTTAAACGATAAACTCATACCTTTATACCGCCTAGGTAGTTTCTGAAAATGTAGGCCATAAATCGAAATGCCTTTAAATGAGATGAATAGTGTTGCCTTTACTTCCCTTACACTTTTTGTTAAAAAATGGAGAATCCATGGTGTTTCAAACGTAGAACTAGTTAATTTCAAACAATTTTTTCAAACAAGCCGTTATAGCGAAATGTTAAGTAAAGAAAGCCCGAAAGGTGCGAGTATTTTGCATCCGTCACAACAGCTGGCAAAGCAGTGTTCGGAGAATACGGCGAATGCGGCATCTGATCGTTTCTAATAATTTTTTTAAAACTTTCGCGACATGTGGTCGGGTGTTATCATGCAAAAAACAAATTTATCATGTCTGTCTCTACATTCCAGCCGTTTTTCTCATAATACATAATTCAAACGAAGTAAATGAATTCTGCTTCACTCACCGAGCTTTAGCAAATCATAGTACAGAATGCTGCCTTAACGTGATTGTATAAACAAACAAAAAATATTGTGGACTTGAACATAATTTGGTAGCAGTTATAAAATCCAATAAAACCCAAACAAAAAACTATCAAAACACCCCATAAAACCTGGTGGGCTGGTTTTTTTTTTAAACCCGGGTTTTTGCCAACCCTGCTTTGTAATCGACGAATAGGTGGTATATGTCGATTTGCTTCTCCCGATTTTTTTTCCAGGTTTTGGCGTAGTATGGATATCTGGTCGGTAGTAGAATTACCAGGTCTAAAGCTGTACTGATAACGTTTAATCATCTCCTTGACTTGAATTTTCAATCTTTCACACAAAACGCTCGATAAAATCTTGTATGTAATGGGAAGGAGACTTATACCTCTATAATTGGCGTACACGATTTTATCTCCTTTTAGAGGACATGGAGATTCCACTCTTCGGGCACCACAATTTTAATACTCCCATTAAAAATTAGTTTACGTAAACACAAAAACGCCGTTATAAGCAAAATAGGCAAAAATATGCACTAACAAGTCAATGCCAAAATTCATAAAAAGTCATGAAACCGATAAATATCTTACCTACGGCGTGATTGGTTGCATGAGAAAAACATGGAATTACATATCTCTGGCTTCCCGGCTTATAGCCTATCAATTAATACTACTCAAACGTCATGTTTAAAAAAAGTTAATCTTTTTTGTATTAAAACTTTGGGTTTCTCCATAAAAATTTGTTTCTAAATATGATTGAATATTTAAAAATTTTGAAACATTTCTATAAAAAGCTTAAGAAATGTTTTTCACATTTTATTTTTTTTTTATTTTTTATTACAATATCGTTAAAAAGATTTTCGAATTAGTTTTGAAAACTTAAATATCAATAAACACGTAAGTAAACATGTAAAACAATTGAATTTTATTCGTTTTCATGCGATTTTTATCTATTCAATCAAACACAACAATTTATAAGCGTTTGCTATAAATTTGCATTTATTTCTGCCTTAAAAAAATATATTCTTCCATATTTTATTTTATTTTATTTTATTTTTTTTCTAGAAAAACCAACAGATAAATATTTTTTTCTGTATTGTATTCTATTTCATAAAAAAATCAAATATCATACACATAAACATACAAACAAACAGCAAATATGGCGGAAATGTGTTTGAAAATTGTTGATGTAACATGATGTTTATATGCAAATATTGTATTGTACGAGGGATAGAAAAAATGCTATGGAGAAATGAAAAAAAAAACAAAAACTAAAAATCACACATATAAATGGAAATCATAATCCTCGTTTTCTCTCCCTCTCTCTGATATGGTAATGTAAAGCGATGGAAAAAAGAACAGAAAAAAGCAAATATTAAATCATTTCTATTTTTACAAATATCTGGAGGCATAAATCCGATTTCTTAGTTTGCATACAAAAAAATGCTTTGATTTATTCTTATATGTGTTGTTGAGAAAGAGGGAAAAAAGCATTTTGAAGAGAAATAAACTTTATAAAGAACTATTAATATGCTAAAGACGCTTTTTGCTTTTAAAAGGAAAAAAGGAATCTTACAAAAAAAACTGTTTTTTTATGCTTTAAAGGTAAATGAACTTAAAAGGTAAATAAACCTCACAGTTAATGGTTTAATGACTTAAAAAGAGAACTTCTTTTACAGCTAATTCATATTACACGCACTTATTTAGAAAAATTTTGTGCATTTTTACTATTTATACTCATAATAGCCTGATATGTTGGCTTTCCCTAACATCCAATACTTTTCAATTTGCTTTGAAACTAGATGGCCTTTTCTTTAACAATATGAACCCTACTCCAGCGTTCATAAAAAATGATATGTAGACTTTCCCTAACATTTAATACTTTTTTAAAAGGTCCGCCATCTAACGTTTTTTTTTTTTTTTTCGTTCAACTAGTGCTTATTTCGTAAATGGTAACACTTAGCTCATGTCTGATTTGACAGATAATTAGTTTTATCCTTCCGCTGAACGAATATGGTTGTGTATACGCTGGACAGCGCTGGGAAATATTGCTTGCGATCGACTTACAGAAGATGCCGATTTTGCCAAAAAAAAATCATCTTTTCAAATGAAGCTCATTTTGATCTTGGCGGGTATGTAAACAAGCAAAATTGTCGCATTTGGGGCACAGAAAACCCGCACGCATACATTGAAAAGCCTATACACCCAAGACGAGTCACTGTTTGGTGCGGATTTTGGTCCAGAGGCATAATTGAGCCATTTTTCCTCGAAAATGAGCAGTGAGTGGCCGTTACAGTCAATGGCGATCGTTATCGGGCCATGTTGAACAAATTTTTGTTCATAAAAATTGGAGAGGAGGATATTAGCAACATTTGGTTTCAACAGAACGGCGCTACGTGCCACACAGCCGAAGCTACACTCAATGTTTTGCGCCCTGTTTTTAAAGTTCGCATTTCAGTCGCAGAGCTGATGTCATTTGGCCACCTCGGAGCTGCGATTTGACACCGGTGGACTATTATTTGTGGGGTGCTGTCAAAGATAAGTGTAACGCCAACAAGCCAGAGACAATTAACGCCTTAAAGGACAATATTCGTGAAGCCATTGGTGAAATACACATTTTCCATTATTAACCGGAAGGATTGGACTTTCAAATAAAAGAAGAAATTTGAGAAAATATTCAGTAGTTTTTTTATAGCATTTTCAAATAAAAAAATTATTTGGCGGACTCTTTATTTGCTTTGAAACTAGAAAAGTTATGGCCTTTTAGCTGAAGCACGTCTCGTGACAACAGCATCTTGGAGAGAAATTCTATCAGGTTTTGCTTCTTTAACTTGAACTTGCGTTTCTAAATTTTCTTTTTGTCTGGCAAAAATTATCGAATTAGCCACTTTCCAACTTAAATTTTTCTAAAACAAACAATGCAAAATAAGTGATATGGATTGTATTATACATACATACATATGTACGTATATTATGATGTGGCAACTCAGTTCAACTTTGGTTAAAAAATTCAAGTAGCTGGCAGCACAGTTCAATTGTTTCGGAACAAAAATTAAAATTAAACCAATTCAAGCTGAGATTGTTCCGAAGTAAGTTAACTCTCTTTCGCTCTCAATCTCTCATAAATAGAAACGTTAAACTACATATAAAAAAATGGTTTCAGAAAAAATTTTTTGTTCCTAAGCAATGGGTGAATCCATTTATGCATCATTTTATGCAAAATTACATTAAATTGCCAACATTGAAATTTGTATGCATTAGAGCTGCAAAATAATCGATAGTACTATCGATAGTATCGATAGTTTTGTTTTTGGCTGACCATTGATAGTTTTTTTCACTATCGATACTATCGTCAAATTCTAAGAATAAATACGGAGACCACTAAATGCGGTCAAAATCACATTTGCAAAACTTTTATACTTACATATAGGGACACAGTTTAACAGTTTCTTAAATTTTTATTCATTAAAATCAAATAAAGTATGAATTGTAACTTAGATATGTTCGTACATACGATTTTGTATGTTGTTCCAACTATTACGATGCAGGTGTTTATTCCGTTTGCCTCATTTTTGAGGCTTTTTGATGACTTGAAGGGATTAATTTTTGAAGTACGAATTAAAAGTTTATCAAAACTGACAGTTGTTGTATTAGTTACTTTAGTTTTGAAGCACTTCATGGTCTGAATAATTTTCGCTACATATGAGGATTACCCTTCCATCAAAATACTTCAATACATCAAATTTTATGAAATACTGGAAAAAAATAAAGTGTCCATATTATTTGTTTCAACACTGTAAATTTATTATTATTCTTTCCCTTTCGCATTCTAATATTGTTGCCACAAGTAGCACTTAAAAGAATCCGTTAGTATGGATAGTTTTTTTTTGCAAACTATCAAAACTATCGAATGGGCTGACTATCGATAGTTTTGCAGCTCCAATACACACATACAGCTTTGCCAACTTAGCACCTTTTGCGCGATATTTACGATAGCATGTTTCAACTCCCAAAAAGGCGAATTTTTTCTCTCTAGCGCGTTTTTCAAAAGAAAGATTAACGCTTTTCTAATTGCAATTTTTTATAAGAAATTAAAAGCGTCTAAAAAGCGTCATTAACTTATGTAAACTATGGACTTAAAATGCTTCAAGCTGTGAAAATTACGTTGTTCTAGATAATATTTTTGCACAAATTAAATTATTAAAAATAGTATTTCTGAAACTTACATATATCAAAACTAAAGACCCATTTTTAAGACATATAAGACTTTTTAAGACCTGTTAAATATTACAATCATTAAGTTGTAATTTGTTATTATTAGATGCTTTAAAGATACAAAGTGGATCATAGAGCCATAACGAATTCTTTCCACTGGCTCCAAGTCATTCTGTGGAAAGCAGCTGGTCTTTTAATCAATCTTCTCTAGGAATGGGCTTGCCTTCCGATTTTTCTGCTTCCCTGTGAATTTTATTCAATAGTAAATTTCGCATAGTCTTACTTTTGATTTCTTTGAGTATGCACAATCCATTTCCTTTTCCTTCTCACAGAATAATTTCCAGATGTATTTTCAAATGACATCAATCACAGCCGCATTTCATAACTCGTAACTATACAAAAATAGACTTCACACACGTGTCAAAGATGTTACTTTTCGTTTTTGAAGAGATATATGGCGAAAGCCCTATAGCATTCAATCGGCCAAAAGATTGGATGGCTAGGTTCAATCTGTTCTGAATATCAGCACTGGAATCGCCGGACATAGTAAGCATACTACCGGTATAGCAAAAGCGGAGGGTCCTTCAAATTTCTGTTTGCAATTCGAAATATCGTTGTGCTATTAGCGCTTATTCGCATAATTTCTCGCAATATCTTTGAGCTTGGAGATAGATGTCGTCTGCGTAATACAGGTCTTCTAACTTTATGTTAAGTCCCCAGGCTGTACTACGGTGCAACCAATCGAGGACAATTTTAAACAGCAGTGGGGAAAGAATACAACCTCTGATAGATAATTTTTTGATGTTACACCGAAACCCAAAAATAAAAAACAAGTTTTTAGGTTTGTTGTTGTCTTCTTCTTCTTTTTAATTATCATGTCCAAACACCACTGTGAAAGTGATCCGTCGAACTCGTTTTTGCTCAACACTGAGCAAACGCAGCACCCATCTTGCCGATAGTTTTTCATATGCAAATGTTCATGCAAAATGTTGAACACACGTTCATATGATATGCTTACCATTTCAGCAATCTCACGGATTTTGACCCGGCGATTATTCATAACGATATCGAGGATTTTCTTGATATTTTCTTCAGTAATCACCTCTTTTGGTCTTCCTGTTGATGGTATTGTTGCAGTGCTTGTTGGGCCCCGTTTAAATTCAGCAATCCAATATTTTACCATATAATCTGAGGGAGCAGATTCGCCGTAGTGTTTATCAAGCTTTTGTTTTGTCTCTTTCACCGTTTTGCCTTTCAAATACTCGTAATAGTGTTTAATCACTACACGAAATGCACTTTTTTCCATTTTCCAAGAAACACAAAAGTTGCTTATTTCAAACGACTACAACAAATAAACTAATCGATGAATTTGGCTAAAATTTTAACAGCTGACGTTTGACAGATCGTAATTTCTATGAAAGAAAAAGGTTTTCTGTTTGTGCTGCCATCTAGCGCTAGGCAGCTTCAATGTCAATTCGCCCTCGTATTTTTTAAGCAATAGTTCAAATTATTAAAAAAAAGCTTTGTAAGAATATAAATTTATTTACAATTTTAATATATTTCTTGGTTTTTAAATATGTTTAACGCTTTTTTACAGCGCGTTTTGATAACAAAATATAATTTAGCACCTTTTGAGTAAGAGGTCTGCTCGTCTTGATCGTCAAAAGTTAGTAACACTGCATACATAAGGCAATAGCTATTGTGTTCATGTTTCGGTAAAGTCCCAAAATAAAATTCACGTGTTTACTTACAAATTTCTTTACGCTTATTAAAAAGAAAGAACAAACAATATTATAATAAAGTAGAATGTCACCGAAGCGTAACTTAACAGTTGAAGAAAAGTTTAAATTAATAAAAGAAATAAGCAGTGGATCAAGGAAAAAAGATGTGGCAGAAATGCCATATTTTTCAAGCGAGAACGGTGTCTATGATTTTAATAAACAGAGAAAAAATATTAAATTTTGTTGAATCTAGAACATCAAATGAAAAAACCAAAATACGATATCATAGACAAAACTCTATTTAAGTGGTTTACGGCAACAAGAGACTGCGATATGCCGGCATCTGGAGTATACAAGGGAACTTAAAGTATATAACTTTAAGGCAAGCAATGGTTGACTGCTTAAATGGAAGATAAGGTATTCAAAGATAATGTGAGGGAAAAAGGTAAAAGTTAAGTAGTCATGTATGCTATTTGTTGTTTTTTAGACATGGTGTTTGTTACAAAAAAGCTTGTGGTGAAAGTAATGATGTTTCCGATGAATACTGCCAGAAATGTAAAACCGATGTTTTACCTTCTTTATTGAAAAAGTACAATGAAAGTAATATTTTCAATGCAGATGAGACTGGATTGTTTTACAAATGTCTTCCTGATAAAACATTAACATTCAGAAATGAAAAATACACAAAATATTACATTGACAGGGTAACACATAAATACCAAATATACCAAAATCCCACAACGCAGTTTTAAGGGCGCTGATGTGTGGTATTTTGTTTTTAGGTCAATTTATTTTCGTAACAGTATGAAGAAAACTATGAAATTTTTTTAATTTTAGTTTTTGTTTCTTTTTTTTTTTTTTTTTTTTTTTTTTTTTGTTTTAAGAATCCATCACGAGTAACTGACTAAACCAATTTTATCGAAATTTTGTTTCACACAGACACAATCGGCTAACAAGGGTGTAATAATGTTGATTTTTTCACAATTGAAACTCTGAGAGGCTAAAATTGATAGAAAACGAGCAATTTGAGGTACTAATAAAGCGTTAAAAGAATATTATGGGTTTAAAGTGCATTTCAACAAAAAGTTATTATAATTTATCTTGAGATCTACAAAAGATAGAGGATTCACATTTTTCGCATGGTGTTTTATTAGGTTAAAAATTAGGTTAAAAAATTAACACATGGGGAATTACTATTAATAATTGAGCTGCCTTATCACAGTGTGAAATTTTCTCTTCATCCAAAAATAAACTCTTAACCATCTGTGTTATATTGTTGCGAAAATAAAAATACAACTCTGTGGTGTTTTGGTATATGTCAACTTGGCAGCACTGCCACATCGAATATCTTTACGTTTGAAATAGCGGATATGGAAATAGAAGATGATCGATATTTCCTGAACCTTCTAAAATTCAGACAATTAGGTATATAAAGGGCTGTTTTACCAACATGTCAGTTAGTTAGCGTTTGGCTGTCGTGTTAAAGCGGAAATAAGAGTGTGGTATAGTGAATATTAAGTTGTTGTTGTTTGTATAAAAGTTATTGTGCAGTAAAAAAAAGATAACAATAAAACAAGAAAATAAAAACGGTACTTATTTTATTTTAAACGCAATTTTGGTTTAATGGACCATGGACCACCAGTGAAGATACCAGGATTTTCCGCAACAGGCTCGTCTTGTAGTGTCCTTCCACACCTCTACAGAAGAATCTCACTATTAAGAATCCTTTTTAATAATTCCGGTCTGTTTTTATTTATCATATTTTGTATTTAAAGGTTTTTCTCTTTTATTAAAGATTTTAAGTCATTTATTAAGTCTTAAATTAATCATTATTAAAATAAAAATTTCTTTATTCATACCCTTTTCTATGAAATATTAGATAATGCTACAATTATTATATACAAACGTATATACTTAAAAATAGGAACACAAACAAAAATTTTTATTTAATTTATAGGGTCAAAAATGATGTTGAATATCAAATGACATTATAAGCCAGAAAACATATCTTTGATATTTTTATAAATTTAACTTTTGTAAAAGAAATTTGTAATCGTTTTTAAGTTAACTTTTGGTGATGTTCTTTCATAATACTCAGAATTATTAATAAAAATTATTCGCTGGGTTCCACGCATAAATTTTGTTACTGAGTTAAAAATATGATATACAAGTTTTTATTTCCGCTTTTTTTTCTATGCTCATATATGAAATATAATTTATGGACTTTATTCATGGACCACTTTACATAATTTTATTCTTTTGTTGAAGGCATTCTATAGCTTAGACTGACAAGAAATATAGAAACCAAAATGTTTTTTCTTATAATTTTTGAAGAAATTGTTAGGCTGAAATTAAAAAAATAATACGCAATTTTTTATAATATTAATCGACATACTTTATATAAACAATGCACCAATTCAGGGATTAAAGTCGAATACAGAAATATTTTTTAGTGATTAAATCTTATGACAACGAAGGATGATAACGAAGGAAGCGCATAGGATATTCAAAATAGTTTTATTGATTATATGAAAATATTGTTACGTTTTAAACTTTTTAAAACGTTTGAGTTCTTTTAAATTGCGTAAAACAAAATAAAAGCAGTGAATTTAATATTTTTCTCTATAGTCTTTTATTTAACTTCTACTTATAAAATAATAACTATACAGTCTCCAACTTATTTAATATCCGCTTAACACACCAATTTACTCAATACACGACTCTTAGTAACTTTATACTATGACTGCCAATCTATAACTGAACTAACTCATGCATAAGGCACCGCCTTTTATATAGAATTCATATTAATTTGGAATGTTCTTGTTCTTACTACAATATTAGATTCATTCCGTTAATTTCAAATGTAACAATCGAAATCGGTACGGTAATACCATTCAATACACAATTGGTAACACTCTTAATAACATAAATTAAGTATGGCATTACCAAGAATTTCCAGCAAGTATCTAGCATATGTATGATATTTAATATAATGTGTTGGCAAAGTTCAGACACAGATTTGACACAAATCAACTTAGTCATTGTTTAAAGATGGTTGATTTTTAATTAATTATTATTTATATGTACGTCTACGATAAAAGAAAATTTGTTTATACATATATTCAGAGTTTTCTATAAGAATTTAAAATATTATGCCATGATATTTCTAAGCGATGGCTGTGTGGTTTGTGGCGCCGTCCTACTGAAACCAAATGTCACTGATGTCAACATTAGCCAATTGTGGCCATAAAAAATTGGTTGATGATAATGCCGATGATGCCGCCTAACCACAAACCGCATCATACAGTCACTTTTTTGGACGTAATGGTTTTTCGAGGACTGTTTGTGGATTTTGTGAGCCCCATATGCGACAATTTTGTTTGTTTACATAGCCCCATCACTAAAGAAGATTTTGTTGAAAAATGTAGTTCAAAATTTTGTGATAATAGCGGAACTCCGCCGACGTGCTAGAGCTGTACATTTGCCCGACATCATATTCCATAATAATTCCCATAGTTTTATTTTATATTGGTGTAAATAAAACTGAATTTGTCAAAAAAAAATTAGTTTTTAAGCCAATTTCCTTCCTAATCTTAAATTTGCCTACCCTTTATCTGTATGGCAGACGAACTGGCTAGACAGAGAACGACGGCAAAAATTCTCATGGCGAATGAAAGTGTTACTATACCGTTCTCTACTTATTATGGTAAAAAGCTGGGCCATCGATATGTTCTCTAGAAAATAGAGACAAACTTTTTCCTGTAAACAAGCAAGTTCTTCTTCTTAATCGAAGAAGAACTGAACAACTGGTAAAATTTGCAAGGCTGTGGTAGGACTTTTTTTCAACAAGTGCTAGTGGACAAGCATGCAGTCCAGTCTGGGATATAGAAAATGAACATTTTGCAGTTATTACGTAAAACAAGAAGTATTCAAGGCTGAAATTGGGGGTCATAGAACAGCATCTTATGGATCATAAGGATACATAGTGCTACAAGTAGGATTTATTTTTGGCCTAGGAGGGCTGGTTTACGAATAAGCGATCGATTTTAGCCTAATCTAATATAACTCTAGGGTTATTAATTAATATTAATCATACACCGACGTATGAAAAAATTCTACAGTAAAAAGCTTACTAAAATGATTTAAATTCTTTACAATTAAATCATTTTGATATATTAGTTATCACTGGGTAGCTGATGCACATGCTAGGAGACTGTCAGGATGAGAAAGAGAAGGAACATGTTGAACATGTCCTATATCAATATCCGAATCTTTCAGATATTAGAACTGTTTTTCTTGGCAGTCTCTTTCTGCATGTCGTATCAAACCTGCAGTTATAAATGTCAGCAGGCAGTCTTCCTTTGTGCATGCGTTTTAAAAGTCTAGCTGGACGGTAGATTCTGTGGTCATCACTATGGCATCAGTATTGGACCCAACTGATCTCGACTCGCTTCTGTCTACCAGTTGTAACTAACTTACATATTGTTACGTTTTAACCTTTTTAAAACGTTTGAGTTCTTTTAAATTGCGTCAAATAAAATAAATGCAGCGAATTTTATGTTATGTATTATACGAGGGCGGATTGACATTGCAGCTACCTAGCGCTAGATGGCAGCACAAACACACAAACTTTTTCTTTCTTAGAAATTACGATCTGTCAAACGTCAGCTGTTAAAATTTTAGCCAAATTCATCGATTAGTTTATTTGTTGTAGTCATTTGAAGTGAGCAACTTTTGTGTTTCTTGGAAAATGGAAAAAAGTGATTTTCGTGTAGTGATTAAACACTATTATTTGAAAGACAAAACTGCGAAAGAGACAAAAGAAAAGCTTGATAAACATTACGGCGAATCTGCTCCGTCAGATTATATGCTAAAATATTGGATTGCTGAATTTAAACGGGGCCGAACAAGCACTGCAACAAGGCCAAAAGAGGTGATTGCTGAAAAAAATGTCAAGAAAATCCTCGATATCGTTATGAATGATCGCCGGGTCAAAATACGTGAGATTGCTGAAATGGTAAACATATCATATGAACGTGTGTTCAACATTTTGCATGAACAGTTGCATATGAAAAAGCTATCGGCAAGATGGGTGCCACGTTTGCTCAGTGTTATACAAAAACGAGTTCGACAGATCACTTCACAGCGGTGTTTGGACATGATAAAGCATAATCCTGCTGATTTTTGGCGTAGATTAATAACTGTGGATGAAACGTGGGTCCACCACTACACACCTGAAACCAAAGATCAATCGAAGCAATGGGTGGAAGCTGGTGGAAGTGCTCCGAAGAAAGCGAAGACAGCGAAATCGGCTGACAAGGTTATTGCCACTGTATTTTGGGATGCACACGGAATATTGCTCATCGATTATCTTGAAAAGGGATCCACAATCACAGGAGAGTATTATCGTGCATTATTGGATCAATTGGTTGATGCAATCAAGAGATAACGACCACATTTAAAAAAAAAAAAGTGCTCTTTCTTCAAGACAACGCACCGGTTCACACAGCATTAGATACGATGCTAAAACTACGAGAAATCCACTTCGAATTGGTCGATCATCCACCTTATAGTCCAGATTTAGCCCCTAGTGACTTTTTCCTGTCTCCAAACTTGAAAAAATGGCTCGTCTTACTAAGTGTATTGAGCTAAAAGGAAATTATGTTGAGAAATAAATGGTTTTTGAAAAATAAATTTGTTATTTTCCTACTTAGGTAGCATCAATATCAATCCGCCCTCGTAACTACGCAGTAACCAACTTATTTAATATCTGCTTAATACACCAATTTAGCAATTTCATTACACACTGACTGCCAAACTAAAATTGTCTATAATCAAACGCTATGTGCCAATGTGTTTTATAACACATTATCATCAATTTCGAATGTTCTTGTTAAGACCATAATACACGAAAAGAAATATAACTGACAACACCGTTAAATGCGCAAGTGGTAACACTGTTAATAACATAGATAATTATGGCAGAGACAGACACATTGACAGCTTTGACACAAACCAATAGAATAAATGCCATAATAAAGTTTATAGCTAATACTACTATTATACTAATCTGGTGCATCTATTCCTTAGGCATTACTTATTTTCGTAACAATATACTAAATTTGTTTTACCTAAATTAAGGAATTTTTTCTTATGACTTGCCATTCTAAAAAAAGTCTAGTATAGTTTATATAGTTGTACGCCTAGAGAAGCTGAAAATTATTTTTTCAATAATAAAGTAAATTAAAGCTAAGTAATCTTGGTTATATGACAATTAAAGGTGTAAAAACCGTTTACAATATAAAAAAGTTATGAAGAATTTAGTAAAGTAACATTATAATTAATACAACTCATACGACTTCCCATTTAAAGAAATATTTTTTAAAGTATTAAGAGGTCATCTAAATAATATTTTCACTATAAAAGAGTCTAAAAAAAACACTGACATGATTTAATATTTAGACGAAATTGTTTTTATATCCATATTTCGTTTCAAACATGTTCCCTTTAATTATAGTCACCCTGTCAATTTAGTATCCCATTATAGTATGACACAATATAAACAAAAGCAAAAAACCTCGGCTAACATACTTCATCATTTATAAAACAAAACAAAAAAACAGAAAACAACAACGAAAATAAAAATACATACATAGATACACCAAAAAAGAATATTAAGGAAATCATCTATGGTTTAAAGACGTAGAAAAGCAGAACCAGCTTTTTCCCACTTGACACTTTAAAAATATTTTTTTAAGAAAAGGGAAAACGAAGGACATCATTTTAACAACAAAATGATTTTTTTTTTTTCTACATATAATTTACAACAAATTGTGACAGCATTTAGAAAGGAAAAATCATTAATTTTGATAAAAATTTCATAAACGATGAAGAATTAGAAAAAAAGATTAAATAAAAATTAAAAAAGGAATCGAATATTCCTTAGAAAATATTGTGCTTTTGAATTTTATGTTCTTTGTTTCTCACATGCGTATATAAAGGGTCCGCCAAATAATTTTTTTTTTTTTTGAAAATGCTATAAAAAAAACTACTGAATATTTTCTCAAATTTCTTTTTTTATTTGAAAGTACAATCCTTCCGGCTAATAATGGAAAATAATTTCATTCAAATGGTTGCCTCGGCTGGCCATGCAGTAGCCTACACGATCGGTCCAATTTAAGCACATTATCGATTGTGTACAGCTGTATTTCACCAATTGCTTCACGAATATTGTCCTTTAAAGCGTCAATTGTCTCTGGCTTGTTGGCGTAACACTTATCTTTGACGGCACGCCACAAATAATAATCCAACGGTGTCAAATCGCAGCTCCGAGGTGGCCAAACGACATCAGCTCTGCGGCTGGTAATGCGATCTTCAAAAACATGATGCAAAACATCGAGTGTAGCTTCGGCTGTGTGGCAGGTAGCGCCGTCCTGTTGAAACCAAATGTTGCTAATATCCTCCTCTTCAATATTTGTGAACAAAAATTCGTTCAACATGGCCCGATAACGATCGCCATTGACTGTAACGGCCACTCCTTGCTCATTTTCGAAGAAAAATGGCCAAATTATGCCTTTGGACCAAAATCCGCACCAAACAGTGACTCGGGTGTATCTGCTTTTCAATGTATGCGTGCGGGTTTTCTGTGCCCCAAATGCGACAATGTTGATTGAATACATAGCACTAGTTGAAAAAAAAACGTTAGATGGCTAACCCTTTATTTAATACATTTAACAAGTTAATTTCCAAGCACATTTCAAATATTGATGTAGTAGTATATAAACTAAAATAACAGTCATATTTGTCATATATTTGACGAAGAAAACGTAACCTATATTTTGTAGAAATATCAGATGGAGCAGGTCGTTTTGGATCTCACTGCAGGCTTGGGGAGTTATAATATCGGTTCTGAAAATAAAACAATTCTTTTTTAATGCCGGTTACTTTCCAAAAGGTTCCTCTACACACATCAATGTTTCTTCTCAATGAATTTGCTATATTGGATTCATTGTCCAGCATCTGCGAGCGGTGTACCAAAAATATCATCTGTTAGGAAACGAGGGACATGTTGCTTCCAAGTGCGGTAGCGAGTGCATCATATGCAGCAAATTTATATATATGTATCTATACAGATGAACGGTCCAAAATGGTCCATTAGCTAAGATTAAATTATAGCTCCGATTTATAGAAAAAGAAAAGTTCTGCTTCTTTGGGAAAAATGTTCTGGCGAGGGTGACCACTTGGTTGGTATGCCACTTTTCTCTTGTAGACTTCTAGCTCTGCTGTACTTGTTGGGCAGGGCTAGGGTTGCCATATGGCTTTGATTTCGCTTGATTTACAAGAATTTTTACAGCTTACCAAGAATCAGGAAAATAATGTGGTTTGTCATGATTTGCCCAAATATTTCTGAATTAATTTTTTGCTTTGTTGCAAATACAACAAATGAACTTCGCAGAATTAGGCAAAATACAAAAGGAAAGCAAAACATAAAAGCGGAGAGAAAGAGAGAGAGTTCTGCAGAGATTGAAACAAATGTAATCTTAAAGTGAAGGTTCGCGGATATATGTTGGATGCATTAAAACTTTCCAGCCATGATCTCTCACCTTTTGTTGGATCATCAAAGATGTATATGGTCTGTCGTTGTCTTGATGGAAAACATCCTATCTGTTCATCGACTCTGGTCGTTTTAATTAAATTGCTTGTTTCCATCTCGTTAATAGTTGGTAGAATCGACACAATCGTTTGACCCGGCTGTAGAAGCTAATAATGAACAATTCCCTTCCAATCTTACCATACACAGCATTATATTCCTTGGTTTCTTGCCTTTACCACCTACTTCCTTCAACATTTTTCCCTTCGCTGTACTGCCGCTAGGTATTACTTTGCGCAGAGCTGGTTAGCACTAAAGCTTTTCTACACTAAAATCAATCGCATGATCCTGCATAAACAAACAATCATGTGCCTATCGCACTACTGCTATTGCTGGCGTAGACTGGCATCCACTTCTCAGGGCCTTACGAATCTCGAACACCTGAACATCACATGCTCCGCATCCTCATCCTCGCTGATACAGTTTGGGTATATGGGAGACCCACCGTGTGCAAATTTGTACAAATACCTCCTGAAGTAGCCATGACCAGACAAGAACTGAGTCATATAAAAATTAGGTCGATAATGTTCCGCCTCCATCCAAAGAGTTATGACAGGTAAAGATCAAATGCCTAATACCATGCATTCGTATGTGTTTATGTGTGTATATTTTGTGTGCAGCTACCAATAAGTATCACACAAATGCAACATTTACTAAAAAGAATTGCATGTTTTCAATTTGTTTAAATGTTTTTCGACTCAGTTTGTGTTCCGAATTTTATTTTTAAATTCTTTTATTTTTGATTCTTCTCACGAGTCGTGTTTTGAATTCTCTTAAAAGGAGAATCGTTCTTTACGAACGAATTCAGTTCAAACACTCCTCCTCTGTTACAAAATATCAAATAATCCTCGCTTGTGTGTACACCATTATGGTTTGCGTCGCAGTAACGTTCGATTACATTGTGTCAAGTGCTCGTCGTTTATACAGTGTGATACATACAAGCCTATGCATAAGTGGAGAATTATTTTATGGTCAAATGAAACTAAAGTTAATTTATTTAACTCTGACAGAAGTAGTTTGACTGCAAAAGACGCCTGAACACTGAACTCTTTCTACAATAAAAACCATTAAACATGCTGGAGGAATTATGTATATTAGCATGTGGTTGTTTTTCCTACCAAGGCACAGAGCTTCTATTTAGAATAGAAGGAATAATGGATGCCATTCATTATACCAATATACTAAACAACGTCGTGATGCCTTACGCCGAATGAGAAATGCCGCTTCGATTTGTGTTTCGGGTCGTTATCTTCTTGACACACCCATCGAAGCGAGCAAAAGATTGGTTTCAGAATAATGACATGGAGGTTTTAAGCTGGCCGGCACAGTCGATGGACTTAAATCCTATCGAAAATCTATGCAAAATTATCAAAGCAACTCTCGGAGGAAAAGTCCTACAAGTATAGAACAGTGGGATTTAGTGAAAGAAGCGTAGAAAAATATTCCAATAGAGCTGTTGGTTATGTTAAAACGGTACTCAGCAGCTATTAAAAAAATCGTTATTCCACCAAGAACTGAGGTATATAAGCTGTAACCAAAATGAATTATTTAGTTTAGTTACTGAAAATATTTTTTTTTCGAACACCAAAATATTGAACCTATTTTTTTTAGCAGGAAAAAATTGCTGATTTGAACAATATTGATGAATACATAGTTTTTTTAGTTTCGATATTATGAAGTTATATCTTTTTAAGTTATTTATGGTATAATTTTACGAAAATAAAAAATAAAAGTTAGTAACTCGTGTTTCTAATTTTTTATTGGTCTCAAACATATTAGATCATACTGACACAATTGTTTTTGGACAGCACTGTATATGGTATTTGTTTGTTGGCAGTGGTAATAAAGCCATGCTATGTTCTGTCGGTATTTGTATCTATAAAATCATGCTACAACTTTTTATTTTGTTATCTTTCTTTTCATCATAGACCACTAGAAATTTCGTATAAGTAATAAAATGAAAAAATACCACTTGAGCTAATATTTTAAGTTGATATATTGAACCGTGTCGTAGTTAAACCAAAAAGGAAAAAAAAATTGAACAAAATGGTTCAAGCCTAACATCATGGTTCGATTTCATTGCTTATTAAAAAAAAAAAAATTTAAATAACGATTACTATACACCCAATGCCGCTGTGGTATGGTAGGTAAGACACCCGCCTACTAACTAGAAGGTCCTCGGTTCAATACCAGGCCAGACCATCTTAAAAAAGAAAAAGTTTTTCGACAGCGGTATCACCTCATAACATTAGCTAGTAACCGGTTATGAGTATTACTTACTATTAAAAACTTCTCTAAACTTCTCTGCCGTTCGGAGCCGGCATTAAACTGTAGGTCCCTTTCCATGAGTTTAAAAATAGAATCGGGTGTAGCGTAGCTCATTAACTAAGAGAAGTCCCCATGTTCCTTCATGGAATTAATATGGGGTACTAAAATAATATACACCCAGGATGGAGCTCATTTTCATCTTGGGGCTCAGAAAACTCTAACGTGGTCTTATAGCCAATGCACCCATTACGAGTAACCGTTTGGAGCGGTTTGTAGAGTGGAGGCATCATTGGCCCATATTTCCTTAAAAATGAGGACGGCGCAACCATTAGGGTCAATACAGACACCAATCGCACCGTTACAACCGATTGTTTTGTACTCGCTCTTCATGGTATTGATGTGAATGATGTTTGGTTACAATAGGATAATGCAACTTACCACACATCTCATGCCACAATCGACTTATTGCGTCAAGTGTTTAATGGCAGTTTAATTAGCCGAAATGGTAATGTCAGTTGGCCGCCAAAAAGCTGCGATTTGACGCCATTGGACTATTTTCTGTGGAGCGCCGTCAAAGACAAGTGTTATGCCGAGAAACTAGAGACAATTTGAGCATTTGGAGGCTAACAATTATGATGCCGTTGCCTAGATACGATATATTCGAAAAAGTTTTCGAAAATTTTTCTGATCGAATGGGTTACTGTGAGGCCAGCCGCGGCAGCCATATGAATGAAGTAATATTTCATTTCTAACCGGAACAATTGTACTTCGCAATAACAAAATATATTTGGCAAAATTTCAAAACGTTTTTGTTTTATTGCAGTTTTAAATTTAAACTTAACTTTTAAATGGCCCAGCCAATATAAGAGTGTAAAAGTATACAACCTTTTCCTATATTTTTTATGTACTTCATGTCTCTTACACTGTTTTCTACACATTTTTTCTGCAGCGTATCTACCGTGTAAAAACAATATTGGGTGCATTTATCATTTTCAATCTATTTTCGACTTTAGCAATAATCATTTTAGCGATTTCCAAATACAGCGATTGGCTACACTCAAAAAATGTAAACAAAACATAAACAGCTGCTTAAAATCAAATTGCAATTAAAAGTGATAAAAAATTTAGTAGTGCTTTAAAAAACCAAAATATAATATAAAATATCAATAGTATTTAAAAAAGTAAGTAAATGTAATAGTGGTCTAAAGCGGTTAATATTTAGCTACGTTATTAACTGCCAAGTGCATTAAGGCAAGAAAAATCGGTTTCTTTTCGTAACTCAAGAGTTTGGAGGTGTTACGAAAAATAACTAATCTTTCATTGCATCAATGGTAGCTTAAAGATTGGCTACCAATCAGTGTTGCCAACTAGTGTGTAATTATATTTATTGTATGTAATTTTTGAGAGTGTGTGTAATTGTGTGTTTTTGTTCTACTGTTTTCCTTATTAACTATATTTTGATCGATATGCACGGCTGTTGTGGTTAGTTTTGAATATTTTTTAATCATTACTACTTAATTCAGTAATTTTAATTTCATTCCCGCTTGTTCTATTTCTTGTAACTTCGAGTTAAAGTTGTTTTCTCCAGGTATAATCCATTGTTTCTCTTCTTTTACTTATTAGTGGGCTCCAATCAATAATGTTATCTTATGGATTTTTTTCCCATTTCCTCTTTAGGCTTTTGCTATTGATCGTATTTAAAATTCACAATTCGGTAATTGTGCGACACTAATAAGGGGCGCTTTTTTACTATTTGGTTTTTCAGTGTAATTTTTTTCAGTGCCAAAAAAAATTCATTACATTTGACAAATCCAAAAATGTTCACTAAGATTTGCCATTTCCTAATGAATATCAATCAGAATCAAAATTCGTGCTGTGTAAGAAATGTGAAATTAGACAATAATTTTATCTTTAGCGTCGAAGTTTCTTTTTTGGTTCAATCGATAAGTCAACAAACAGAATTTCCGAAATTGGTGTGAAGAGCAGCCAGAGGCAGTTCTACAGGTGCCTATGTACCCATAGGTTCAAAAACGATGAAAATTACAACGTCGTGGTTAATGGAATAAGGTATCGTGAGATGATGACCGACTTTTTTTGCCCAAAATGGAAGAATTGGACTTCGCTGACATATGGGCTCAATAAAACGGTGCCAAATGCCACACGAAACGCAATACTATTAATCTTTCGAAACGCGAGTTTTTTGTGGAAATACGTGAAGTCTCTCGTATACAGGGACAAGCCAATCACAATTCCATCCCTAAAAGACATTATAGCTGCCACTAGTTCCAGCATTTCATGCCTGTCGAAAAGTATACAAAGATTGGAATTGTGAGCAATTTTCCTTCACCTGTGTAGTTTAAATACCGGTTGTGTGCAAACAACAAATCACCTGGTGGCAACACTGCTACCAATGCTTCAAGAGTTGCTGGTTTGTGAGCATAAGCCCATAAAAAGTAATCCAGAGGCCTTAAATCGCACAATCGTGAGGGTCAGTTAACAGAATCACTTCTGCAAAGACAGTTGCCACCAAATTGATTGTTAAGTGATATATCGATTGTTAAGCGCGCTGTATGGCAAGTTGTGCCGTCTTGTTGGGACCAAATTTCGCTAATGTTTAGCTAATTGAATTTTGGAAACAAAAATTCAGTCAACATGGCTCGCAAGCGCTCCACATTTACCGCAACGGAAAATCTTTGCTTATTACCAAAGAAAAAAGAGCGATGATACCAGCGTGTAAACCGTACTAAACAGTCAATTAACGACTTGAGGATTGTCTTCGCTTCACATACGGATATTTTGCTTATTGTCGTAACCATTTAATCAGAAATGAGCTTTATAACTAAACACGAAGTGCTCTATAAACCTTGCGAACAAATCAATTTTTTTTTTTTTTAATAAAATTTCGCAGTTTTCACAACGTTGTTCTGGCGTTAATGGATTCATGTTGACTTGCCAAAGGTAGGTTAGAAAGGCGGTACCGAAGAACCCAACCCATAGACCACAGAGGCCCATTGTGACGCTAAAACTTATTAGAAAACACAGTTTAAAATTCTCAGCTGTCAATCGATATCAATATATCTCATGCAGCTAAAAAACGCCCTATATATTGCTATAAGAATCGAGTTGCTTCTTAAGGAGTTTAATGAACACTTAAAAAGGCGGAGTCATCAGTAAATGCTGATGTATGAACACGACTGTATGCGAGCAAGGGCTTAAAGAAATTTTCTCCTTTAATTTTATCATTTTGATCAGTTAGATAGCTTTCTAATCTCTATATGTATATACAAACATATGCATATAAAAATAAGTTGTTCTATGTTCGTCACTTTATAACTCGAGAACCACTAAACCGATTTACAAACCAATACATGCGCTGGTAAGGTGTACTTTCACTAATAATTTTTTTCAGCCGGACAGTACCACGTCCGTATAAAATTTTTATTTAAAGTTCTATATCTTCAAAGCGATAATAGTAGAAGCCCATATAACTTTGTGGTCCTGTTAAACAAACTATAAACTGGAAGGAACACAATAGATGCTATGGGTGGCAGTGTCTAGTGCCCGGTCGATATGATAATAATAAAATAACGTTGTGGTCAATACAAACCAACATCAAAAAAGTGGGCGGAATTGGATAAGTGGGAGTTTTATCTCCCATACAAAGTTAATATTGGTTTTTGTATATCTTTGGAACGGCAATAATGTAAGGTTTTGAATTTTATCTAAATAGGTTAGGTTAGGTCATCTGTGGGTCACTTGGGATTTACGAGTTCACTCGGAGGTCCTATGGCCCACTGTGATACCCCTTACAGAATAGACCCATTAATGAGAGGGCATTTCGATTTAATCACACACGAGTTGAAAGCACTGAAAAACAGTGCAATCATTGGGTTGGTTAAATAACTTCGTAAACAATCCACATCATCAGTCGAAATATTAGCGAAATTAAATAAGTCGTCGTGACACCTCAGCTACAAAGTAAATATTGATTTTTGCATATCTAGCAGACGGTAATAGTAGTTTCCAAATTTGGTTCAAGCAACTTTTTGGGCAGAACACATTATCAATTAACATTTGGGCGAGATTGTATATATTATATACATATTATATATATGTACTCATATACATATATATGTATATATAAAAATTTTACCATTTTTGTTGCTTTTATAATGAATTATAGCAACTCGTATTTATTTCTCATTTTTTCACTGTTTTTTCTCTTTAATTAATTATGTTAAATAAATATGATAAAATGATTAATTACCAACAAAACCACACTTGAGCATTTTTACGTGTAAGTGTTCTTTTTATGAGGAGTTTTTTAAATTAATTTTGCTGTTAAAAATTAAATAGAAAAAAGAGAAAATAATAAAAAAGGCGAACAATTAAAAAAAAAATTCTTATTTCAACGCGTAAACTTCACTTGTTTTAAAATCAATCGTGGTTGGCAGGTCATTAACACAATTCTGTGAAGAAAGAACCCACTTTTATAAAAATCGTATACCTGTCATTGTCCAAGGCACATATTTAAAAAAAATCTCTGCTTTTTTACATGTCATTTCCAGTATAATTTCCACTTCCATTAACCCTTCTCTTATACGTTTTTAATTTAATTTTTTCCTGTAATACTATTAATTTGCATATTAATTATGTTTATCTTCGTGTAGATTGAATTTAATTGTAAATTTTATATGGACTTAATTACCCCAAATTGTATAATTATGGTTATAATAACAAAAACAATTACAACAAGTAGGCAGATTAAAACGAATGCTGCACTACTATTTGTCACTCGACATTACGCATCGTTTGTAACATATTTTCATTTTTTGCAAATAAATTTCTCAAATAATAACTGGAAAATCACAGAAGAAGTAAAAGGTCGAATTTTGTGCTCTTTAGTGCAGTATTTTTTCAAAAATCATTAAATAAGTGAACTATCTTTCTCACATAAACTCATTTCAGACAGTTACCAGTGACCAGTTGTCACTAAAGCCAATGTCCTAAAAAGGTTCTTGTATAACAGCTAAGGTAAAAGTTTTGTCACAATCTTTTAACCATCAAATTTACTCAATCTATGTGAAGTGTAACATAATGGTATCCAATAATCCAATTATTTTGTTCGCAGTTGGAATTACTTACACAAATAACTTTGTTCATATGTAATTTTTCTAATTGGTTTTGAAAGTTCCTCCTCGTTTTGTTATTGTAAAAATGTATTATTTCAAAGAAATACATAAAATAATTTTTTTGTCAGCAAAAAGAAAAACAAGTAAAAGAAAGCAGCTAACGGCCATTGTTTTCTTTGTTAACTTTCTTTTGTTCACTCAATGTTTTTTTAGATTTTTTCCCTTGAAATCTGTTGATGACAAGACAAAAATTGATAAAAATAAAAAATCACGCTGAGTTTTTAGAAATTCACAAGTTAATTGAAACAGAATTACTTACACTTTGTGTGATTACTACTAAAAATTAGAGGTTAAATTACTAATGAAAGAGCGACTTAAAAAAAAACAAAAATCGTTGCCGGGTGAACATGGCATAAATTAGCATTATCTAATTGAAACCCAATTACTTATAATTTGAGTGATTAGCACTAAAAATTTTGTATGATGAATTATGTAATTCGTCTTATGATTCGGGGTGAAATTACTAATGAAAGTGCGACTAACAAAAAATAATCGTTGTTGGGCGAACATTGCATTAATTAGCATTATCTAATTGAAACGCTATTACTTATAATTTGAGTGATAACCACTAAAAATTTTGTATGATAAATTATGTAATTCGGCTTATAATTTGGGGTCAAATTACTAATGAAAGAGCGACTTACAAAAAAAAAAAACGTTATCCGGTGAACATGGCATAAATTATTCTTATCTACAACTATACTCATTTCAAAATCTACAAGACCTAGTGGCCCCATCAACGTGAGCACTAAATGTCTTACCATTCCAGTGATGTCTAGCATTCCTTGACTAATTTGATCTTTTATAGATATTTAGACTCGAATATTCATATAAATTTAAAAATTATCGGTAGAACATAACAAATACTGTCTTTGACAGTCCCGATAACGTTAATGACTATAAGTGTAGACTATGATACGCCGTTTTTTAGATTCTGCAAGTCACAGTTTTCTAAGGAGACAGCCAAAGTCAGCACTTAATGTCTCATCTTTTTAAAGATGTTCAGCAAAGATGTTTTTTGACTAACTTGGATCTCTTGTTGACATTGATCATAAGATATACATAAATGTGGATTCAAATGTTCGGATAAGTCAACAAATTATCAGTTCAACATTAAAAATAGTTCGTCCTTGACGCAATCGTTGTGCAATTCACCCCTTTCTAAAGAAATGACTACTAAAGAGTAGACTAGTAGAATAGTATATTCTACATTACTGTAAGAAACTGCTTCGGTCTGTGCTGTAGAAGTATTAGTAACTGGTATCCATTGGGATGCAAAAGAAAAACATTGACATTTGAAGGCCGATACATCGACGATACAAATTGAAAATCATCGACATCGTTCTTTGTACACTTTTAAGTTGTTTAGTTCAAATGATGTTTTCAAAAATGAATCATTATCACAAAATCAGTATCAAGCGAAAATTCGTATGAAATTATTATAAATGAAAATTTCATTTGGCAAGTCCTTGTGACAATGACAAAAACAAAGGGAGTTATGTAACGTGATTGAAAGTCACCATAACAAAGAACGCTAATTAGCGCCATTGTCTGCTATGAACCGACTACATGCTGAAATTAGCGGCATTATCTTTTATGAGTAGACTACATGCTTAACTAAGCAAGATTTTGTCTGCTAACCTGTTAACGAATCATAAAATAAAACGTCGGAAAAACATTAATGTTTCAGTTTTATTACCAACGTTTTTCAATATCAATATTTATTATAAGAACATGAATGATCTTGCATCCTTCTCCTTTGGATCCACATTGAAACCAGTCTATTAGCACTAGTCAAAAACCTCTTTAGAGAGTATTTCGACCGAATGGAAAGATTATTGAAATGCTTGTTTGATATAACAATGGCATATGCAATATATATAATATATGGTGGGGGACAAAAACCCCAAAGTCGTTGCGATGTCAATTAATGGACATTTCATTTCGATCACAAAAATTCTAACTCACCAGTGTTCAAAAAATGTAGCCGCCCCCTTATGGACAGATCTAAGCTAAGCCCAATATAATCACAAATTAATTTCAGTTTCATTGTGTTAACCCTTTATTTTCCGACGGTACTTACAAGTACCATTACATATTTTTATGCTTTACTTATTATACAGGTACAATTATTCTATAAAGTACCATATTTTCTCTCAATAACAATAAAAAAATGTTCCCTCTTTTTTCTCCTGTAGCTCATAAAATCAGTTAGAGGTCCTTGTGGATTACAGTTTTCGCTCAAATTTAAGTATCGTTTAAAATTGAAAACTTGTCGATATTAATTTTTATTTTATTACATATACAAACGCTATATATACAAACTTTATTAGCGAAATATTTTGTTTCTAAAAAAATTAAATAAATTCAATAATTCTGCGTATCAGTGCTATTTTATATTCTTCCCGGCTTGGCAAAAATATAAAACTTTTTTTTGAGCTTAAATTATGTCAAAAGCAAAGATTTTATAAAAAAAAATTTATAGCTTTTTCATTATAAAGGATCTTGGGCAATAAAGGGTTAAACGAAGTTTCATTATGTAACGATTATAGAGTTTGGTGTTTAGACCTGTTTGTGTAAATAAATAATTTAATTAAAACTGAACCGCGAGTCATATACTTGGGAATCAAAACAAAATTAACATGTTTTGTCCTTTTGCATAAAAAGATAACTCATTTCAACTTAATTTCAGAATTCTATTATTAGACTTACGTATTATACAACTTACACAGATAAAACATAGACAAACACACTGATATATTCTAAGAACTGGCTTTATTCGATTGATATTATTGACGGCAGGTGTTGCAAACATCACAACACGCTCAATTTATCTCAAGCACCTATAATGTTGTAGGATTTAGTAAACAATAAACAAAAACAAATTGATTTTAATTAAAACTGCTTCTCTATCGGAAGTTCGAATCTTAAAATTAAATTAAAATTTAAAAAATATATATATTTATTAAATAAAAATATAATAAACAGTCAATAAAATAAATATGACACAGAAATACGCATCAACACTTTCTACCATTTTTTGCTTATTTCAATTTGGGAGGGAAAAAGTAAAACGTAATGGAAAATATAAATTCTTAGCAAAAAGAAATGGATTTTTTTAACAAATTATAAAAGTGTATGACTCTCTGTTTTTACTCTTTGAGGTATAGAGTAAATAACTGAAGTATTTGGTAAAAGTAACTCCTGAAAGTTTTATACACTAAAGCCCTAAGTAGGTGATAAGAGAGTGAAACATATTAAAAAAACAAATTCTTAAAAAAAAATATTTTGTGATCTGGATAAAGTGATAAATATTGAACGTTTAGCAGTGTCTTTTGAAGGTAATTCAATCTAATAAGTTCTTTGAAACGGGTTAAACGGGTTAAGTCACATTTTTCTTAAACAAAACAAAATACAGATTTAAGGTTTCGCAAGTTCCTTCAGCTAAACATTTTAAGGTTATAGTAATTTTCCTGCCTCTCCTAATTTATTTGGGATGTCTACAAAGCAGGGTTGGCAACCCTCTGGATAACCCAATAAAACCCGGGCGGGTTTTTTATTTAAAAATTTTCGTAGTTTATTTACAACAAAAATAATCAAATTTTACGTATTGGCAGTATAATTTAATTCGATCCGTTTTTTTTAAGCTCAATAATATAATGAATTAACAAATTTAACAAAGTCAGATATATCAAATCACTGCTTACTTATTTTCCTGACCTCTGAGGCAATGATCGAAAACTACTCGCCTTTTTAAGCGATACACTTTAAGCTGATTTTATATTTCTTCAAAAGAAGTGTTTCGGTGACATGCCAAAAGATATTGTATCTGTCGAAAGAGACAATATTCAGAAGAATCAATATTTGAAGATAACGGCGGGTGGGGCATTTAATTGGTTCTAACAATTTTTGTCATGCAAAAGGATAACTTTATCTGTCTGGTCACGGTTTTAACGAAGTAATTACAGTCTGCTCCTATCACCGAGTTTTAGTAGCTCAAAGTACACAGTGATGCCTTGATCGCGCTAAGAGTGCAAAATTGCATTATAAATACTAAAAACTTGTAATAGTACTAAAAACAAAAAACACTGTCGACTTGGACGAAATTCGGAAGCAGTTATAAAACTCAAAAAAACACGGTGGAACGGGTTTTATTTTAAAAACCCAGGTTTTTGCCAACCCTGCTGCAAAGCCACCCTAAAGTCAAACAGTTCTTACCAGTTCTTTACAGTGAAAATAGTGGTATTTTTTGAAGAAGCAACTATTTTGATTATTTACATGCAACGCATAATTTTAATATTTTTAGAATAGGTTTCGAATTATCAGCCCTGCAAAGGTAGTATCTGATGGGCTTATAGAAGTTTGGTAGAAAACTTCTGTATTGGCTGTTTTGTTTTTTATAAGCTCTTGTTTTACTCTAGAAGTCATTGATCTCCTTCTTTCCATTATTAGAAACTGGCTCTTCTTGAGCATAATGCATTGTTGACATTTTTCATCTTTTTAGTTATGATAGACAAAAGAATTCCGTTTTTTGTTGCAACCATATCGGGGCGTAACTGTATCATCCGTTGGGTTTGGCCGTAGTTTTTTTTGGAATATATGCCTTGTTTTGCCAAAGGAGAGATATTGGCTGAATTACACAACAGTAAATAAAATAGTGAGTAAAACTGGTTCTACCTTTAAAAGGAAATAACTGTTCATCTACTGTCAAATTTTCCCTTAGATAATAGCTTGTAGATTCTTAGCGAACTATTTAAAATATCCGAGAATGAATATTTGCATTGACTGTCTGTTTACTTGCTGATATTGTGTAAGCACTATAAGAACATATTACGCTTAATAAAATACTTGTTTAAATCAATAGCAACTCGATGATACCATAATGGAGAACCGTAATATCCATAAAGACCTGAAGGAAAATGATTGCTGGTACCATTTATACCCATAAAAAGTAAAAGTCCAATAAACGTATCAAAAACAACTTAAGACTTATAACCGCAATATTCGCTGCTAACACACCCGGGTAACCGGTTACTCCTGTCAGGAGTCGAAGTGTGTAATTGCTATCAATATCATATTCTAGTTCCTTTTTTATTTTTCTCAGTAATAACTTATAGCGTGGTTTTAGGTATAAGACTTAAATATTAATTACAACTCGTGATTGATTGATTCATTATGCTCCACAATCCGGAGATTTTTTTGTAGAGGTTTATATATTTATCATGTTGAATTGAGGCTTTAAACGAAGTCCGTTATCTTGTTTGGTGAGAAAATAAATATATCTTCTGGAATTATAATAGCTTCCATTAGGAACTTTACCCTTTGAACTGAAATAATAGGATACTTACATAACACATGTTCAAATGTTTCATCACTGATATTGATGTGAAACCACAATTTCGCGTAAATAGACTCGTTAGTAATCTTAGTTCAGTCTTATTAAGCAATAATTATTTCCGGGTTTTACCACTTGTCTCAGTCCAACAGCATTCTTCCAAAGCTGAGCGAATTATCTTTAAATGTAGAAGTTAATTTTTTTGCTGGTTATCCTACAGGAATAACAAAAAATGGCTCAGGTTCTATAAAGGCCTGCCGATCTCTTCTACTAAGTTGTCAACGCTTTCATTTCTCAGGTGATTCTCAAGACTAGGAATCTAACATTGCATAACCTTGCTATATGCACCAAGTTATTTGAGATGTTTAAGACAGTCCATTACAACCTTTGACTTTACCTTACAAGACGAAAACGCATTCAAAGTTGGCTGACTGTCCGACAACACATATATGCATAAACTTTTTAACACAAGTGAAGCTTATGTCATCTTCGGCATGAAAAATCGACAAGTATTTGCCCATAGGCAATGACCTCTGGAAATAAGAACCGACCACAACTAAATAAAATTTATGTATTTTATTTATTTCCATGGGACGGATTAGATTTACAATGGATGGAAAAAATCTCTATACAAAAAGCAACAACAAAAAATTCATAGAGAGAAAAAAAGATTAAATTAATAATCGGACACTTCAAAATTTCTAAATGTAAGTCAGTGTTGTTTTTAATTTGGTAATTTTTGGTCAGTCCTTTATCCTTGAGAATGGCCTCTAGCCTCTTTGGAACAGGTTCCTTTAACTTTTTGCAATAGAAAGGATTAATTCGTTCCCATTCCTCCTTTTTTAGGCACTATTAGGCACCACACAAATATATTTGGTGGTGATTGCATTAAAATCGGTCAATTCGTTTTCTAGTTATAATGAAATACGTTGACACCACCATTTTTTGGGCGAAAAATTGCCAACGCCCATAAAAGAATTTTGAGCCCGATGGAAAAAAAACTAAAAACAGATTTGAATTCAGCGCACCAAAATCATTATAGTCCATATACATAGTTTTATTTAAAGGCGAGAAATTTTTGTGTTTTGTAGTCGTTTTTTTTTTTAATTTTCAAGTGTTTAATAAACTACTAAGAATCTGGCGAGCTACACTTATAACGAACTAATTTCTCTCTTATCCGAGTTCGACTGAACATGTAATTGTTATATATATTTTTTGGTTACGATTTGAAACTAAAGAGGCTATATTTTAAAAAATATATGAAGATAATGATAATTTTATTTAAATTTCATCTGGCAGCCCTGCCCTCATACCATACATATGTATAATAAATGTAAACAAATTATTCACCTCTTTTAATGAACATGGTGGATTTGATATTAACTTTTATTTTTCTATTATAAACATTTATCACACTCTATTTATTGGACGATGTTGGCTGAGATGGTAGAGATCATCAACGGAGGTTTTTTTTCAACATTTTGGTGGCGTTCAGAGATCGAATCCTATGTAAGGAAAAGTTTTGTGTTTAATATAGAAAAAAATTTACAAAAACACTTTTGTTAAATTTGTAAAGATATTAATTTAATTTGCATTATTTTTCTATGTATAGGGTGTTTTTTTACAATTAGACAAGTTTAAATCATAATAAAACAAACAAATATATTTTTAATATCAATTAAACCGGCTTTATTGGCTAGAAAGTATAATGGCATTAATGTTTAAATATTTCGGTTACTTATGTGCCACGGTTGGTACGTACAAAGCGCAATCTGGAACAGCAATGTTCACAAACTTTTCGCAGCATATGCGGCCGTTTTTTGCCATCGAATGTTGATTTCCTACTATTCAATTGTCTCTGCCTTATTGGCGTGTGCAAGTGACTTTACATAACTCCTAAGAATATAATCCAATGAGTTAAAATAACACGATTTTGGTGGCCAACTAATTGGACATTACGTGAAATAACTCTTTCATTAAGTTTCTTTGAGTTAATCAGTTGTTGCGCTCTGCCCTGTTGGCACCACATGTTAGCAAGATTAATGCCAGCTAATTGGGGTACGAAAAAGTTCTAATCATGTCCCTATTCCGTTCTCCATAGACAGTAACATTCTGACCATCATCGTTTTTGAAAACATATGAACCAATGTTTCCGACAGCCTATAAAGCGCATCAAACAGTAATTTTCTGTGGATGTAATGGTGTTTCAACAAAAGTTCGTGGATTATCGTCTCTCTAACTGCTAAACCAAAAATGGGAAAAATTTTGAATTGAAATTCAATATCAATATCAATATCAATTTGTGCTTCAGATCAATTTACAAGCCTTGCTCTGGTGTAAATCTTTCCATAATGAAATGTCTTACGAAAATAAGCAAAAAGCAACTATCAGCTGTTAAATAGATTGTCAAATTAAGCAGTGTTGCCAACTCATTTTTTATATTGTGGTATCTCAATTAATTTCCTAAAAAAAACTTCTCAACTGCTCTACTAATCTACAATATTGTAAAGCAAAGTGATGATATAACTGCAAGTTTGACTTTATGTGTGAGAGGGGAGAAAAAATGGAATGGCGTACAACACAGATAGGAGTGTGAAATTCTTAAATTTCATTGGAAAAAATATCGAAGTGTAGACGCGGATGAAAGTTTAAAAATTGATTAGAGAAAATTTCATGACGAAAAATTTCATAGCGGAAAACTATTTTTTTTTATTCATTGGCTTTACTGATCTCGTAACAAAACTTCAATGGAGTGTTATGGCTAAAAAAAACGTAAGAAGTGACAAAATATTTGTCAGAGAAAAAAAAATAGTAATTTGTTCCCTGTTTAATTGTTCTTTAATGAAGCAGATTCATCTGGTATATCTACAATTTAATTTCAACGAAATATGTAAATATTTTTCATCATCGCTAACCCCAGTTGTAAGATATATTCAGAAAAAAAAAAATAGAAAAGGCAATTACATTTAAAAGTTGACACTGAGAAACCACAAAAAAATATATTGACAGTAAAACAAAGATTAAATTGACATAAAAAGAAAATAACTAAGAGCAGATCATATGGACAAAAAAAAAATGGACAGAAATAAATCTTAACAAATCTTCTCAAGTCCCTCATGACTTCGACAAAAAAAAAAAAAAAAAAAAAAAAAAAAAAAAAATACACTCATACCCAATTCCTGCATTTTTTCAGGAGCATAGAACTATTAAAGTTTAAACCGCAACCATTACGTGTACTCCCCGAAGAACCCAACCACGTACTAGAATTAAAAGCCCCCAGTCTAGAAAAATTAGACTACCCAGACTAAATAACCTTTATCTCCTTTTGTGGCTTAAACCCAAAGTGGGATAGATAACCAAGGATCTACACGAGCCACTTTGGTCTGGTTTGTAAGTTAAAGGCTTTGAAGTTGTGAGTATTTATAAAAGTAATTTTTAGGCTTTAAACTGTGAATTCAAGTTTAAAACAATTAATTAAAGACTTATAAAGCTAGGGCGTTTAAGATCCTGCAACAGATTAAGGAATTGATCTAAAAATATATCTTGCAAAAGCCAAAAACTCTCTCTATTAATGCGTCATCCCAGGAATAATTCGCAATTGGCGTGGACCATGGACCATGGAAAATTCTACTGTGGATTAGGCGACAATATTGATCTTCTTTTTCTTTCTTGGCGCCACGACTTCAATTCAACCTTGGCCTTTCACAAAATATTTCTCCATCCTTCTCTGTCTTTAGTAATTTCTTTTCAATCGTATGTACGCCTTTTAAGGTCGGACCCCATCTATTCACCGAATCTCTTGATGTTGTTGTATACGCTGGTAACGAATTCTTTATTAATGCGCTGCTATTTACTCAAAGGGGTCCTAGTATTATGCTTAGAAATTTTCTCTCCGTAACGTCAACATCGTCGGTATTCGCTTTTTACAGTGTCCACGTTTGAAGGGTATTGATAGTCGTTAAAAAAAAGCTCCTTAAATATTTTCTCGTCTGAGAGATCAACTTGAAAATCATTTGTATTGTCTTTACGTATGAAAATTGCCAAGTTTAATGTAAATTCCTTCCTTTAACATGGCTGCGAAACATAGATCGTTGTCATTCGCAACAATTGTTAGATTGTTCATATGTGCTGCACAAGAATTGTGTCCAATCATATGCTCTGACAAAGAGCAGGTCAGGATCCCTTATCAATTGCCTAAAAGAGATGTAAGTAGCTGTGGTTGGCTATACATTTAGAAGACAATCAAACGACATCAACAGAAATACTATAGAAGGAAACAGTGAAAGGAGACGCCCAGCTTATATATAGAGACAAATTGTAACTGAGGTTACAAGCAGCGGCAAGTGTTACGGTCAAGTTAAGGAATTGGCACAAAATAGGGATCTGGGATCATATTGTTACGAGAATAAAAATGCCTAATAAAGATACACCTTTAAAACTGTATAATGGTATTTATTTTATTGGTTTGTTTCAAGGCTGAATATATCTGCTACACCACATTATCTATGCTATTAACGGTGTTGCCGTACCGATTTGGATGTTACATTTAAAATTAACGGGTATAAGAGAAAATTTGAGAGGGTTTAAGGCTTTTCCGGAATTTTCCAAACTATAGGCATTAAGGTATATAAGGTGGCTGCTTTGCCTACGTCAGATTTAGTTATACTTTTACAGTCATAAAGTAAAGTCGTGTTTAGGCGTAAATAAAAGTGTAGAGCATTTGTGTATTAAGCGAATATAAAGTGCAAGATACATAGTTGATACTGAATAGTTATAATTGTATAAGTGAAAGTTAATAAATAAGCACATAAACTGTAGCAACAACTACGTGGTATTTATTTTATTTAACACAATTTGAAAGAACTCAAATGTTTTAAAAAGGTTAAAACGTAACAATGTATACATAGATACGAGGTTACAATAATATCATTAATGTAAAGAAAGTGACACAACTAGATCTTATTCAGAATTTAATATATTAGAATATTAAGCCTGTGATAGAAACTGAGTCTCAATGCTCTTAAAACTCTTTGTTTTTTAATTTTATTTAAAAACTATTATTTATAAAAAAGTACTTATTTTATAAAAACGTTTACTTTGATTTAAGGACCTTATTCTTTCCATTTTTCTTAATTTCTTTCATACAAAACGTTTCTTTATTTTCAACGAAATTTTAATATTTCTTTAGTTTTTTTTTTCTTCCTTTCTCTTATCTATTCTAAATTCATTTCCATTCCCAGTCATTTTATTTGTAATTTAAATACTTGTGTAATTATAAAGGACATAAATCCTTAACACAATTTGTATGTCATTTTTCTGTCTTCTTCTTTTTCCTCTTTCTTTTTTTAATGACTTCGTAGTTGTGCAAATGATTTCTAGAAAGTAACGAAGAACAAATGGCAAAATAGAAAAGACAGACAAAAAGATAGACAGTCAGTTAGTCAGAAAGTTAAGAAAAAAAAATAGTTGAAAACAGTTTGTCATTAACTGCTTGCTTTTGTTAAATAAAATAATTCTTACGATAAAAAGAAGCGTACTTTATATCCCTCTTTTTGTCCCCTTCTTATTCTCCACTTTAAAAAAATTAAATTAAGTTAATAGAGAGTCTCATCTAATTGAAAGAATCCTCAACTTCATTCACGGTTCTTATGGCTGATTCTGCTTTCAAGTAAAAGGAGGAAAAAATAAATTGCATACAAATGTAAAAGGGAAATAAAAAAATTCCCCATTTTGTACTTAAAGCTTAATATAACGCATATCTGTTAAATAAGGAAAAAATATATAAAGAAAACGTAAAAAGAGTTAAGAAGGGCTAACAAAAATACAAGAGAGTAATAATCAAAAAGTACTTTGGTACCTTTTTAACCAAAAAAAACAATATTTTGGTAGAAGTGGTTTGTTCAATTTAAGCGTGTTCGTACCAGCACAAATTAGACTGTTATTACAGAAAACAAAAAAAATCCACAAATTGGTAATAAACGATAGCAAATTGAAATGAACGATAGCAAAAGAAAGCGTAGAACAACTGTCAGTCTTGATAAACTTTTAATTCGTACTTCCCAATAAGTCATCAAAAAGCCTCAAAAATGAACTGAAAAACTTATGGAAGCTAGACTTATGGGTAGGAGTCCTCGCAATGTATTATTTCTCAACAACTCCTGCACTGCACTTTACTTGAGTTTAATAAATAGAAATTTAAGAAACTGTTAAACTGTGTCCCTCTATAACTACAAAAGTTTGCAGACGGCAAACAACCTGCGTCGAAAAAATTTTTGCAAATGTGACTTTGATTACATTTAGTGGCCTCCGTATTTACTCTTAGAATTAGATAGTATTGATAGTGAAAAAAACTATTGATGGTTAGCCAAAAACAAAACTATCGATATTATCGTACTATCGATTGTTTTGCAGCTCTAATCTGTAGACTTGCCATACTACTGCTTTAAGGTTGGTTAACATTGCCAAGTTACGTAAATGAAAAAAGAAAACCACTAACATAATTTTCAGAAGTTGATCTGTAAAATAAAATCAATTTCAAAAAATACCGTTATTGCTTGGCATTACATTCACCCCTTAAAATATACTAAATAAGCTGTACGCATATTTATACTTCCTAGTGTACGTTTTATGCATGCTTTTTGTGAAAACTTAATTCTATGCCTTACCAAGTCTTTTAAAACAGTTTTTGTATGTCCTCACCTAGGCCTACAATCTCAACTAGGCCACTTTTCGAGTTCTGACAAAAACTGTTATTTTGTAGCAGGATGTAATTAGTTATTATCAAGAAACCAGCGGTCTTTCGAACACCTGAACTTTTAAATTTAAAACGTAATTTTCGATTATTTTAATGACATGCCCACTTTGATTACGGCTTTAATTCATTTTCTTCTTTGCTTGACTAGTAAAGATCCTTGATTTCTACAGTTTAGCTTACTTTTCTATGTTCGTGCGTTAAAAGCCTCTAAAACAATGCTTTGAAAATAAAACAAAACACCGAAAACTATGCTTTACAAATGCCTCGACTAATTTCTGTGTTTTTCTCTCTCTAGCCCTTTTGTTTAATGTCATTCATCTCATCTTGACTTGCATGACAAAAACTATATCAAAAAAAGGCGCTACAAGCACTGCCGCAGCAAACAGCAAAAGTACGGATAAAAGATAAATGCCTTTAGGTAACAGACTGTTTCACATAGAAAACAACTTGTTTGCCTCTTTTATCTTTGTCTCTCTCTGAACCTCACTATCTCTTTGTATACGTGTGGACGACTAAACAAATTATTTTCCTTCTTTAAACAAAAATAAAATAAAAGAAAGTTTCTCTTTTGTCAAGCCAGATTCAGACAAAAAACAAATCTATTAAAGAAAGTTAGATAAGGAGAGTCAGGAGAGCAGTAAGTAGTAACGAGCAAATAGTCGTTCGTTGTTAAAAATTGTTTTTTATGCTTTTGTTTTGAGAAAATTTGCTTTTTTAAGTGTTTTTCTACTTGTTTTGTATTGAAATTTGCTATAAACAATACAACAGACAGCCACGCATACAAACTTTCTTTTTTACTTTCTCTTTGTCTCTCAACCCAAACACACATACACACACACGCATTCATTCATATACCCGCGCATTCAACATCATAACGGAAATAGCTTAACAGGATATAAACTTGTGTGAGTTTTGAAAGCAACTTATGGTATCCATTATAGTTTTGGCGATTAAACAACAACGGAAAAGAGTGTAACAGCAAAGCAATGAACGAACTGAAAGTAAGAAAAACAAAGAGAGAGTGAAAGAGCGAGAGAAAGAGGAAGAGCACAGTTAAATTATAGCTTTAAGAGGCATTGAGTTAATAGTTTAAACTGTTCAATTGTATGTTAAGTGATTTCTAACATTTATTAGAAACAACAATAGCATTCAAAATTGCCAAAGCCTAATAATGTGCTTTAGTTTTTATTTATTTCATAGTTTTCTTAAGTCATAAAACTTAATAAATTGTTTTTTATTTATTTTTTGTTTACACACTAAGAAATACAAAACACACAAAAAATGGAGGAAAATAGAAGAGCACAGTGTTGTTCTCCCATAATTGGAAAAAGAACGAATTTTTATTGTAGCAGGTATTTAGTTGCTGCTGTTGCTAAAAGCTTCCATAAAACACTTCGAACTTACTCAATGTGATGCTGTTGCATTCGCGCCCTCTCATGTAAGCTTACACTGTTCTAGATCTTCAAATATCTTACGTATCTAGGTTTTCTTTCGTCGGCCGCAGCATTACGATCGTTCCACCTTAGCGCCATTTGTGGTGATGTCGCGCCATAAGATGATTATACAAATATCCGCCCATTGCCACGTCAACAAATAGAAAATAAGCATTTAAAAGTTTTTCTTCATTTTCCTAATACATATTGGAGCGGCGGGTCGAAAATTGTGTGCATTTTAATGTTTGAGCTCCATTCTATCTCCTGCAGATGATTTAAGTCAGATATCTGCTATAGTTTCTGCGATATAAACTGGCAAATATTTAAATTATTTGTTTATATCTCGCAGACTATACCAGATATTGGAACGAAACTTTTTCTATGCTTTAGCTAAGATGTCTCTCCATCAGAGAGATGTAAAAGTATTCACAATTTGCCTTGCTACCATTATTTTCTGTAAGTGGGCATGGCAGAGTGCGGGAATTTTATTTCGTATGGAAAAGGTTTAATTCCAATATCTTGTGTAGTTTACGAATTAAAAGCAAAAGAAAAAAAATTACTTCCAAAGACCATCTCCTATCTGATCCTGTTCAATTCAACGGATTTTTTTTTATCAAGCACCAGGTTAACAGAATCTAGTAGAAGATGGATTTAGGATGTAAGTTTTCTTCTTTTGCTTATATCTGGGAAGCTATATAGATAGCGTTTCAGAACTTTTTCTATATAATAGAACAAATGTCGAGCTATAAGATGATTGCCAAGCCAACTAGTAGAGAATAAGTAACTAAAGGTTTTACCTTCATTTTCTCAATATATTGTTACGAAAATAGGTTCTTTGCCTTAACCGTAATTAATATTATGACGAAAATAAAAATGCCTAAAAGAATGTCAAGGTGTTTGTGTCAAGGTTGATAATGTGTTACTCTGGCATTGCCGTACTGATTTGTGTATTTGACGGCATTGCCTATTCTACCATTTTTGGTAACACAATCTTACAGGTTTAAAATTAACGGACATAAAACAGATGATCTGAGAGCGTTTGAGACATCTCCGAAACTTTCCAAACTATAGGCAATTAGGTATATAAGGAGGCTGCTTTGCCTACGTCGATTGAGTTATTGTTTTGCAGTCATAAAGTAAAGTCGTGTTTAAGCCTAAATAAAAGTGTTGTATAAACAAATAGTAAGTGCAAGATAAATAAGCTGCTGTATTAAGGTAAACTATATAAAGAAAAAGTGAAGAAAAAAAACTGTACAACAACAACAAAGTGATGTTTATTTTATTTAGACGCCATTAAAAAGAACTCATATATATTAAAATGGTTAAAACGTAACAATAAATTGAAAGAGGTTTGCATTTTAAAGTTCAAGTTATGAACCAACAAACAGAATTAAGTAGAAGTACGTAGAAGGTTATTGAAGCGTTGTAGATGTCTTAGTATATTTTCGATAACGAAGTTTTAACTGTTATCGTTCTCCACACATGCAAAATTCTATATTTTGTTAAAACTGATGGTTTGAATTGACCGCCAAGTAATTTAGAAACTTCAACTCTAAAGATTCTCAAGATAAACAAACATCAATATCGACTTTGCATGGAGGTACCATGTTCACTTATCCAATTCTTATTAACTAAGAAATCATTTAGAACAAATTCATAACCTTCCATTCTAACCGTTTTCAAGATATACAAAAATGAATATTATCGAATGCCACTGACAACAAAAAATCATATGGAAAATGGATGACATTTTGTTGATATTTATACAGGAATATAAAGGAAAATATAAATGTCATATCTCTGGAACCACCGAACCAATTTCGTGCAAACTTCACATAAGCCATCTACATACCATCCCAAATATACAAATGTATACTTGTTGAATTCGGTCGACCCGTTTCTGCAGATAGTGGTGACATCAAAGTGTACACTTCGTCATTTTAAAACTCGATAACCACTAAACCGATTTACAAACCAATACATGCATTTGAAAGGTGTACTTTCACTGATTGCTTTAAAAGAACAGGCGGTGCCACTCCCATAAAAATATGTATTGTCTATATATTCAAAATAATAAGAGTAAGAGTCTCTAAATTTTGTTCAAATGAATTCGTAACCGATACAAATCATCAGTCAAGAATTGGGCGAAATCGGATAAGTGGGCATGATAACTCTCATGGAAATTAAATATTAATTTTTGTAAATTTAAGTACGATGACAAAATAAAATTCTGAATTTGGGCTATATAACTTGGCTGTCAATACAAATAATCAATTTTAATGTTGGCGGAATTGGAGAGGTTGGCGTGGCATCTTCCATACATATTAACTATTAACGTTTGTATATCTTAAGAATGGCAATAGTAAAAAATTCTAAATTTGGTTTAAACAACTTCTTGGAAAGGACATATCAGACAATAATTTGTGAGCGGGAGAAATTGTGTTCTTAAGTATTTGTATAAAAGAAGTTGTTGGCCTTTTGTAATGGTATGTTGTTTTCATGTAACACAGAGTCCCAGCTACGCGGGAAGTGTTCCTGTAGTTAAATATAATATTAAATAATATATTAAACTATTTTTTCTTCTTTAAATTATTAAATTATTTTAAAAAATTATTAAAATTTTTTTTCAATGCTTTTTTTGCATTACTTATAATATTAAAATAAACTAATTTTCAAATTTTTCCTTATAGTTTTGGTTTGGCTAATAATGAGTTAAAACGCATCGTAAATTTTTTGACTGCTGAACTTAAACCTGGTTGTAGGAGCCTTTAAGACGATGCACATAGTTGGCGGCCAAAAACTATAACAACAAGAAAAATCATTCAAGAGCACCATGGTATGGTATTGGATGATCCACGAGTACAAAGGCGTGAAATATCTTTTTAATTCAAAAAGTTTTAAAAATAAACAAGATTTGTAAAGTGGGTGCCCATTTTACTTAGGCTAGGATCGCAAGATTGTCCTTTTTCTATTCTATTGCCGCACAATATCAAAATAGTCCCAACTAATTTGAGAAAATAAATTTGAAAATTTAATTTTTAATTATAGTAAAATTTACTAATTTTTGACTTATTTGCTGCCCAAGAATTACCTGTTGGCCAGTGCGTCGGTCACGTGCTTGACGTACCAATAATTGCTGCACTGCTTGATCCAACTTTTACAATTGAAAACACAGTGTTATGACTAGAGATAAAATTGCTCTCCTACGACTCTTTTTCATATAACGAAAATTTAATTTATGCCAAGTAATCAAATGGGCAATCGATCAGAAATCATTTCAAAAATCTATATGCAATAATTTGTACAAACACTTTCTTGAAGTACGCCGAAACAAAATTGTCCAAACTTCCTCTTTATACATGCCACCTTGATCAAAATGATCCCAGAATAACCACCGTGTGGCCGTCCCATCGTCCCGATTTGAGTTTTATTTTTTTTAAGTTGGTACATCTGTTGTTAATATACCCGCTAAACCTTAAAGTCATAGCTTGATATTTCCAAAAGCTACGTAGCCAAGAGTAAGTACATCTATCTCTATATGTGTTGTCAATTTTTTCATTATTGGAAATGTTGAAAAGTGTTTCGGCAACGATTCTTTAACGAGCAGTTCAAAAGTAGTTGTATGTTAAACGTAGATTATGAACACAGTGGCTAATCCAACGACATCGACAACTGCCGAAAACATTGATAAAGTAAAAGAAATGTTGATCAATAACAGCAAATTAACCATCAGAGAGATATCGGATGACTTGAATATTTCCTATGGATCCGTCCAAGATATTTTTGTTAATGATTTGGGTTTTGATTTGGGGTCGTGTAAAGTTGGTGCCAAAAGATCTCAATTTCATGCAAAAAATAGACAGCTTTGAGGTCGCAAAACACATGATTTGCGAGGCTGAATCTGATCCAATATTCATCAAAAAGTCCATTACTAGACACAAGATGTTGGTTTACGATTACGACACGCAAGCCAGATATCAGGCAAGTGAAGGGCGTTCACCAAATGAGCTGAGACCAAAAAAGCCTCGTCATTTTCAGTCAATAAAGAAAAGACAATGATAGACGTTTGCGTGAAGCATTTCGCCGAAAGATAGCAGAATTGTGGGTAGAAAACTCGTCACCATGATAACGCACCGTTGCACTGTGCCATTATTATTGAAAACTTTTTGACGACAAATGCAACAAATACTACCACCAAATTCACCTGATTTAGTTCTCTGTGACTTCTTTCTATTCAATCGAGTTAAAAACCCATTACGGGGAACGCGTTTCAGCAGTAGTTTTAAATTTCTGAATAAGCTCCGGAAACTTTTTGATCAAGTTGGTGTGTAGTATATGTTTGAAAATTACATACATATCTGTGGCTTGATGTTAAAATTGACTCTTTTTGCACCCTTTTAGCTTTTTAGTCACAGGTGTATAAATATAAAGAATATATACTTTTTTAAGTTTTTTAATAATTTCGTATATAAATATATAATAAAATTAATAAATAAATGAATAAAATACTAAAATCCTACATTTTTAATTGCTTTAATATATTTGACGATTTTTCTAAACTTAAATGACAATATTTTACAAATTTATCGAAATAATTACGATTTGCATAAAACTGCATCTCCTTTAAAAAAAAAAAAAAAAACATGGTGGAATATACCAGTGATGGGAATATTTAACTTAAAAAATACCGTAGTACTCCCGAAACAGATTTAATACTCTCAACAAATATTTCCCTACTTCTAAATTTTTTGCACATTTTTGTTACAGGACTTTTTATTTATTTTGACTACTAATGGCAACTCGATTATTGTTATTGCTGATAGGTCTACCGAATGAAACAAGAATCTGTTCTTGAAATACTATTTATATTGTAAAAGATAAAAAATCGGTTTATCGTACAATACTGTCATGCACTTTTAAGCTAATAACTTTGATGAAAATTAACCAATTTTAAATTTCTGATATATTGCAGAAAAAGTAGCAAATATAGCAGTGCGGCTTGTCCGATATTACGTGATATTCATATGGACAACTTCGTATTTCACAAGATCCCTCGTTAGTGTACATAGCATGTCGAGAATTTTTCAACGGTTACCCTTACATGGGTTTATGGACATGAGGGCATTAAAGGTACTTTCATGATGGATGAACTTAAGCAGGCAGGGACCACTTTGCGAAAATTGTACCAAATGACGAACGAACGATGAAGAAATTAACCCACCTGCTATAAGACCAGAAAAATATAGCCACAATTGGTTTACCGAAGAACATGGCAGCTGCCTAAAACAATCATGTGGAATCGTACACAATTTTAGACTTTCTGTGCTTGTTCAGAGGAGATTCGACGATAAGGACAACCTTCCAATGTTCGAACAGGACAAAATCCCTACCTTTGAATAGCAGTAAGCCGATGATAGCAGCTAAATCAACATAACTTGTGTTTAGTTCAGAACAAAATGCTTCTTTGCTTTTGAATATCTACTGGAAATAAATAGAGTTACGTTTTTTTTTTTTTTAAGTAATTATTGAAAAAATCTGTCCGTTTAAAAAAATTTGTTACTCTTGTCAAGAAAGTACTCTCAAAAAAAATTTATTTTAATCGTATTTCTAGTCGAAATAAAAGTGTAAAAATATTATTTTTTCATTACTTTTTGTAAACAATAATTTTATAAATCAAAATTTTCTGATTTTAATTTCAAATAAAAAATTTGATCTTCAATTAATTCAATAAAGTTTTCCAAAATTTTCCAAAAATTTTATTACTTATGAATAGCAACCAACATTTTTCAGTTTCATTAAAAAGAAACGATAGAGCTTAAGTTAGAAGTAAATGAGTGCTGAGATAAATTAAAAAGCTAATAAGTGTGCTGTCTTTTTCTTCTCTTTTGAAATTGTGGTTGAAAAGAACTGGTAGTGATGTTTAGTTTCTTTGATGGTGATGTTTAGTTTCTTTGATGGTAATGTTCACCTCAATTCAACAAATGTGGTGAAATTACGTTTTATTATAGATTTTTGTTATCAAATGTTAATATATAACAGTGGACGAGGTGGTAAAGATCACTATAGAAGTTCAGCTCGTTTTTCGTTGGGCACCCGGTTCGAGTCCCGCTAAAGGAGAAGTTTTGTGTTTTAATAAATAATTTAAAATAGTGTTCGAATTGTCTGCGTTGTTGTTGGTGGCTTGGGTTTTGGGTGGTTGATTGTTTAGTAAAAAAAGGTGTACGTACCAGCAATTGTTATCAGAAGAGGGGGGGGGATGGTGATAATCAGAAAAGGGGAAAATAAATAAATTTTGGTGGTGAAATTTTATTTGAATTAAATTGAATAGAATGAATTTATTATTTATTTATTATTTATTTATTATTTTTAAAATAATTCGTTCTTTCTTGAATTTATTAGCTCCTGCTTTAGATGTATTTTGTACAAATGACAGGAAACTGTTCCGTAACTGCATTTATGTAAAGCAGCGTTAAAATTTATAAAATTATGATTTTATGATTTTATTCCTTAATGGTTACCTATTTAAACCAAAAATAGTGAATTTAGGCTATAAAGATATTCAATACCCATCACAAAAGGATTCCAGTCGTAATAAACAATGTAATAATATTGTAAATGACTTTTTTATGGGTAGAAGACGGGGTTATATTTAAAAAAATTGATTTTATTCCTTAATATTTGCCATATTTAAACCGAAAGAGTAATTTGTGGCGATAAAGCTATTCAGTGCCCATTATTTAACGGATTCCAGACATTTGTATATCAATAAATACGAAAGAGAAGCTCGCAAAATTGAATTGACGTTTTTTTAGTTATATTCAAATTAATTTATCCCCCCTCCATTTATATTTTGTCCCTCTTTCTTTATTCGTCGACTCGACGATTCAACAAATAAAATTTCACCTAAATTTATTATTCCCCCTCATAATACACCAACGCCACACAACTTCACCACTCTTTTAAAATTGGTAGAGGGGAAAAAAAAGCAATTTCCATTTTTTTTGTTCTTTTCTATTTATTTTCCTTTCCTTCTCTTCTCTCTCTCCCTCTGACACATCGATCATCATCGGAAACCCAAATTCGATACACCATTATTCTAGGCTTTAAAGAAAACACAACCAATTTTATACTATTCTCAGATTTTTTACTAACTTAACTATCTGGATTTTATTTATCTATTATTCTTGCTTTTTTCACAACCGACTTTTTCCTCATGGGGATTTGAACCCGGCACGCCGACAAGACGAACTTCACTGTTGATCTCTACCCTGTTAACTATCACGGCAATTAATATTTGTGATGGATATTCAAAGTAATAAAAAGGTAGTACGTAACTAACATGAAATTTCACCACATTAGGTGAAAAAATCAATATTTTTTTAATGTAATGTATAGTAAGCGTGCGTGGTTGTCAGATAGAATTAAATTAATTCGTCATACTCATAAATTTAAAAAACATCATTTCGGTTTAAAAAATCGCAAAAAAATCAGGCCAACAAAAAACGTAAGTTTTTTTTTTAATATCTATCTAAAGAAACATAAAATGTTACAGATTTTAGCTTGGTTGTTGAGCTCTAAAATTTATTTTAAGATAAAGTGCATTTAAATTTCAGTTAATAGTTTATACCTCAAAAATTTTACAAAATAATTAAATGAAGTGATAACATGACGTTAGTTTTCAATAAATTAATAGTAATCTTTATTTTTAAAACTTCAATATCATTTTGTAAGTGTTAGTACTAAACGAGTTTCGAACTTAAATTTTCTTCTAAATCTAAACAATTTTGGAAAAGTCATTAATACAGAAATTAGAAACATAATGCTAAACAAACATGGAGTTAAAATTTAAGTAAACAATTATTAAATACGATATAAATATATATTATGAACTAATATCTCGTTTTTTACTCTGCTGTGACATCGTCTGTCTATTTGGTTATTATGCTCTCTTCTTCCACAATGAGCTCTTATTGCAGAACATCATTAGACTTTTGTTCTCTGCTTGGCATAATCCAAAGCTGAGGAGAGTATACGTTTCTCTAAGATACGATATTCTAACAGCATATACCGTCGATAGGTTCTCTCTGTTTTAATAGTTTTAACTTTTTCCAACAGAGCTTCATCATATTCCAATGTGGTAGGAAAGGCTTTTAATAGAAGCATAAGACGTATTTGTAAATACTGCCAAGTTTTCGAATCCAATTCGGTTTCTAAAGCACAATCTATATGTAAAAGATCTATGGCACGTTCCGATTTAATCCAATGATCCAGTTGTGCTTCATTCATATTAAAGACACGAACAAAAGCTAATAATTGCGGGGATATATAAACTGGTGGAGGTAAAACATTTAATTCACCATTTTTGGGTATCTGCAGCAGTTGTAACAATTCAAGGCGTTTTTCATACAAAACATCCGAAGCACAGAGGCCCAATTTGATGGCCACACTATCTTTGGGATTATGGGAATTTATGAAACTGAAAAGAAAATAGGAAAGAGTAGGGAAGTTGTAAGTAAATCAACAAGAAATAAAGATAAAAACATAGACTAACTATTGGTTAAGGGATACCTAAAGAAATTACATATTTCACTTAACACTTATTTTGGAAGACCAATAGCACTTTATTTGTTGACCTCAGGCGAAAGGTGCCAAGATTATAGCATTGTGACGCTCCCTTGACAATATTTAGTTTGAATCACGGCTTACGCATATTAATGTTGTCAACCTCTGATTTTAAAAATCACTTTTCATTACTATTTACTGTGGACCACTGACGTTACCGATGTCTCCATCATCATTTGGAAAACAAAAAAGTAAGGCATGCATTTAAGCAAATTATATCAGAGGTTGCGGACTTAAAACTAAAATTACCGCATTATTTTAGTGCGTGTCGAGTCAATAGATTCTTTTTGCTAACAATAAGTAAAGGATAAGTTTTATGCAAGTGTGAGGGGTCACATCGAATTATAAAGCCCAAACCTGTTAGCCAAGTTTGCAAAGTGTAGTTTCCAAATAAATAATGAAATTAATTTTCTCTCTTTTTGGTCAACAAACTATCCAAGAGTAGTACAGCTTCTATCTTTACGGGAAACTCGAAACCAAACGCAAAGTACGCGGGTTGCCAATTAACTCCTATCAAAATTTAAGCAAGCTGCGTCATTTAATTTGTGACTGATAGCAAACTACACAGTTATTTAAGAGAAAATAAAAAAGTGAATTTTGTGAGTTTCTTAAGAGAACCATCTCTTAAATGAAGGCTCGTATCGAGTCTTTGCAGGCAACGAAGCTGCTGTATGTTCTAGAAGTCAAGTAGTATAGGTTTCTACATCAGAAGGATTGAAAAAATTTACAATATGGTATTGACCGATTGGAGGGAGATTGTGGCTGAAAACTGGGGGAGATTGTGGAAGCCATAGGCATCTTACATGGCACAGTGGTTGCAATTTTATACGACCACTTGGATACGAGAAAGCTTGTCGCAAGATGGGTGTATCATTTGCAACGCAAACGTATGACAACTTCGCAGAACTGTTTGCCGTTGCCCAACCGTAATATGGTTTGCGATGTTTCGCAACACATCAGAGACCGAACAGCAGTCAAAACAATTGGTGAGTCGGCATCTCACATGGCTCAGTGGTTGCAAATTTGAATGATCACTTGGATATGAGAAGGTATTTCGCAAAGTGAGTGCCGCATTAGGTTACAATTAACCAGAAATGTAAACGATGTCCAGTAGTAGCAGACCTTTCTACACCCGAAAAAAATGAAAAAATTTACGATATGATATTGATCGATATCTCTGCAGAGATTGTGGAACCCATTGGCATCTCACATTCCTCAGTGTTTGCAATTTGTATGGTCATTTGGATACGAGAATGCTTTTCGCAAGATGCGTGCGAAATTTGCAACGCAAACGTGTGACAACTTGGCAGGAGTGTTTGCGCTGTTTTACAATGCATTAGAGATGGAAAAGCAGTCAAAACAATGGGTGAATTGGAGCCAAAGAAGGCCAAAGTGTGTTTGTCAGCCAACAAAGTTAAGGTTATCTTCAAAAAGGTAAAACAATCGATGACCAGTGTTTATTTTTTTATTTCTTAAGCTATAGAAATATCTCGGTGGAAGGAGATTTGACTTGAATGACAATGAAATCATCTCACAATCAAAAATCTATTTTGTTGACTTGGATAAGACTTTTTTTTTTAAGATTCAAAGAAGACTATGTTCAAAAATAATATAATTATGTATCCAAAAAATTGTGTTTCATCTTAAAAAAGTCACAGACTCATATAGCTAGTTTATTTAGACTCTATCGAATCCCATACTTTACAGTTCTCCTATATACTTTACAGTTCTCAAAACAATCCACACAGTCTAATTATCAGGAGTCCGTTAAATCGCAACACTGTAAAATATACAGTCGCACATAGAAAAAGCTGCTCTGTCTCCTGTTCTTTCTCGTAAGCTGTGTCATTCGACTGATTATGTAATCGAACAAGCCAGGCTGCAGGGCACAAGCATTTTGGAAGCCTTCAGAAGGCAATATTATGCTACTTTACTTCTCGTCTTCTTAGGACGCAGCAGTAACTCTCGCTTAAAAGCTGAATCAAAGAGATATAGATAATATATAATATATATAATCTAAAGTCCGTCTAGCTCTAGCGCATCCAGTAATTACTTCATATCCACAGCTATCTCAATGTAACAGTATCGAAACTAGTCTTTCTCAATGTACTCTACTAGCCGTTTCATTAACCTTTTGAAATCTGTCTTTATTTGAAAGGAGTCTATTCCCTTAATTGTTGCCAGTCTATAGACGAAAATGTCCATCTTCGCTTCACTGGTCTGCTTAATTTCTCTTTCTATTTGATAGGAATCTAGAACCTTAATCGTTGATAATCCAGCGACAAAATTGTCTATCTCCGGTGGCTATCATTCAGCAGTTCTACTTATAGCTTAGCTTTCAGATCTAAAAATTACTTGTGTATAATCATTTATAAAGCACTTGTCTTCGAAATCCTTAACAACTTAGTAAAAAGGAAAGGAAAAGAAATTGTCGAACGTTATCGCAATGAAAATTCAATGCAAATTCATACACTCCATTACAATTCGAACAAAACCGTGACTGAGCGACCGTATATTACCACGCCAGATTCTTAGAATTTTAGCTTACACTTGGATGTAACTCCCACCATATAATAGGTTCCAATTCATGCGAATATGCAAGACAAGGATTTTGTTGATGAATGCGAAACTAGGGGGTCATTTATGAGTGTCACTCTTGCAGGGGGTAGTATCGAAATTTATAGATGAGTGGGCTTTGCGGAGTGTGGAAAATAGGTGGCCTGATATTATCACTTGCAGAATATCCAAGATCAGGACTCTTCTGGCTAAGGAGGAGCAGGAATTGCTACAGCACCTTCTTTGTGGCTAGCCTGCTCTTCGAAAGCTTAGACTAAGGCATCTCAGTGCACGTCTTTTCCACTATCTGGACTGTCTCAAGGATATATCATTGACAAATGTAGTAAAATTCTTCGGAGGTACCGATTGGTCGTGGCAAGGAAAACGCTATTAGCACATTCAGTTTATGCGAGGATTTGACTCGATCTCTCTAGCGTCGAGATTTCGAATTTTTTCTTGTGGATATCCTATGTAATACAGGCATGGACTATGTTAGATATGAAACACAGTGACATAAAGTAATTGTGGGATTACACTCTTATAATACATGACTGAATTATATCATCCTCATCTAGGTCATAACAATGTTAAATAGAACACGATTACTTTTACATTTGGGTGACGTTTGGATTAGGCTTAGTGCCTTATGAAAGACATTTTCGACTCAGTGTAATGGTGCTGGGTATTAATAAGCAAATAAAGAATAATTTTTTAATATCATTTTTAAACTTACCCATTATGTACCATAAAATCCGCATTAGAACGATCACCATAATATATAAAGACTTGTTCACCTTTTTTGTAATCTTCTTGGGCTGTACTTTCCATTTCGTGTGTTTCTACATTATAATAAGAGGTTATTGTACCCTGACGATGATTGGCCATGTCCCAGAAGGGTATTAAAGCTGCTATTCTGTCAAAATCCACCTGACCTTCTTTTAACTCTGAACGAGGTATAAGATTCTCGCGGGTCATAACAGTAGAAATAGCCCATCTGTAAAGAAAAATAAACAATTTTTTTTTACGTTTCAATATTTTCTAAATAATTAAATCAAAAAAAGAAAGCCACTAGAAAGAAAAATTTTTTTTAATTCTAAATTGTTTTGCTGAAAACACGCTTAATAGTTTGTTTTAATTTTTAATTTTCTTACACACAAACTGCCACCCATCAATACCAATGCTTTAGCCTGGCCATAGTTGTATATGGGACACTTTATGTAATATTGAAAGGTTAAGTTCTTAACTAATACAACCACAACAAATGCTTATAAACATTTTAAATTGTTAACAACACGCAAAGAGCTGTAAAGGGGTCCACAAAAACCAAACCCTCTGCCAACAAACACTATCGTCATCATCACTATTAAAATTATAATCATCACTAACATTTTCCTCTTTGCAGCTACATGAGAGAGTGAGCTGACATTTTTGTTGCTTATGGCCTATCAACCAACAGTCAAGTATCGTTAAGCTTTTTACACACAAAAGGACTGTGAAGAGCACACTTGGCAACACAACACTAAAAACAGCATCAACTGTCCTATGTTACCAGCCTTAATCTTTTAAGCCGCAAAATATTAAAAAGCAAATGATGCTGCTAAAAATCATCATTAAAAGACCCACAAAACATGACTATTACCCTTGCCTACCCCTGTGCTCCATTTCTTTAACAAGTTTCAATGAAAAGTTACAACGACAGGCGGTGTGTAAAGTAGTGGTGTAATGCTGTAGAACTCCTGAAATTGTAAAGATAAGCAATATAAAAGCAAGAAAATTATAAAATTTCTTAAGATACACTTGAGAGGGTGACCAAATAAAGTCAAAAACTAAGCACTTTGGTAACGCAACTAAGATTTTTAGAATCTTAAACCATTATATTCCTTTACTCTACTAAAACAACCTCCTCCAATATACCAAAACAACACTAACCCTTAAAACCTTTTTTAGGTTCTAGCACACTACTCAACCCTCAATGCAGACCTCACCATCATAGTGGATATAAGTACCGCTAGAATTGTGAAGTTTCTAAACATGCTGGCTGGAAACTGATATTATATTAATAATAATTTCCCGTCGTTCCTACGAGGAGCATAGGGCCTCAATAATTTTCCCACGTGGCGATTGCAAATCGATCCTGGGACGTAGCATTGATACGGAGAGTTGTCGTTTTTGCCACATGTAACTTAAGACCAGCTGCTTTCGCTGCCAGCGTTAAGCTTCGTAGATTCAATGCAAGATCTTGGAAACCGTGAGTCAAACGATAAATATCGTTTGTGTAATTAAGATCGTTTAAGCTGCCCTATAAACCCCACGTTATCCCCCTGCCGTTAAGAAGAACTTATTTAAGGATCGTATCCAAAACTATATTAAATAGCATTGACAGGAAACAACGTTGCTGAACACCAGTCTATGAAACTATCATCGCCCTGCTTAGCAATTTGCCATGTTTAATTCTGCAGGGTACATTTCGATTTAAACCTTCAATTAGACGTATGAGTTTCCGAGGGATCTTCCTACATGAAAGAGAGCTCAAAATCACATCGTAATTTAATTTGTCAGCAATTTTTAAGTCTGTGAAACAGATACAGTGGAGAGGACTTCCACAGACTGTTCAACGATGACACGTAAGCTATTTATGCGATCTATTAAGTCAGTGGTTTAACGTGAGTACCTGCCCTAGGACGTTACCTCACGGTGCCAAAGCACGAGTGAATACAATGCGTCCACCAACGCCCCCACCTATGATTAAAATCACCAGTGAGTGCCAATTTAAAGCCATGTTATTTGGACATGACCTCACACCTTGGTAAGGTGCCGGAGACTATCTAAACTCCTACCGATCTATGGGTCACGGCACCCGGTTAAAAATATAACTCCACACCGAGCCAGCATAGCTCTCCCCGCGATTTGGGTTTAAACCACAGCCACCACGTTGCTCCCACAAAGGGGCCTCACCATAGTCGGGCAGGAACCGAAATTCCTGGGGCTCCCGACACCCGTGGCACCAGAATTAAGCCCCCGGTCAGGCCTCGTAGCATAAATGCTACTACCAGTGTAAGTCCCAAACAACTTCGGACTGGTGACCAAGATGGTGATAACAACAAACAAGAAACACTCAAACAACTCAACAATAAATGGAGCCACCCTCACGGGAGAACTCAAAGTGACATCGTGCGCCACGGACACAATACACAACAACAAGAACACAACCAGTCAAAAGCAGACCAGTACAAACACACAACACCCAAAACTGCAGCCACAAATCAAGCCGCAAACAGCAGGTCGGGAAACAGCAAACAGCAGACAATCACAGCAAGCAGCATAACACATCAAACCGTCAGCATCCCAGCGGGACGCCAAGCTAGAAAAGGCCAGCCAGGAGACCGCTAAGATGGTGATGCAGGTTCAACCTCCGCTAATAGTACCGTCCTTCTACGCCTAAACACCTCAAGGGCAAAAACGCCCAGCCTGCCATAAGTACGATCGTCCAACAATACCCTACTGAAATCCCACACCCACCCAGTATGAGTAATACCCATACTATCTAAATCCCTAACGTCATCATAGTCCGGGCACGAAGTCAGTACATGCCTCCAGTCCTTAATTCCCCTCCCACACCGACAGTCCGCTGATTCAGTCTGGCCAATTCGATGCAAAAATGTGGATCTATTGAATATTTTGTATTGTGTTATTACAACGGATAAATGGTGCTAATTGACCCTCTGTTTTAAAGGTACCAACCTAGCCAACCAACCATAATTGTTAATATTATTATCACCAGCTAGTAGGTTGTTGATCTGTACACACTTCGACCCAAAAGAAAGATGAACCGTATGGTCATCCAGTCATGTCAGTTAACCACAATCGTCGGCAGATACAATCTGACTTAAATGCTTTCCAAATAGATAGAGGCAGACCGAAAGCCGTGTTCAAGCATAAAAGTTTCCGCTCTCCGAATAAAGTCAAGTAAATCCACGACAGGAACAGATCTGGATCCAATTTATTCCAGTTGAAAATGTGGAATCCGATCTAAGTCAGTAGAATTTTGTTTCTCTGTCACTGCTCTAGGGAGTTTCCACAATGCACCCCTTGCTTTGTTTTAGTTTCATATATCAAGTTGATTTTCAAGCTAAGTAGATGATTAACCTATTTTAGCTCGCCTATTTGCTATGTAGTGGTGGTAGTCTTTACTTAGCATTGTAATTTTTTTCCGGTAGGTAGCGTTCTTCCACGATCATTCATCGATGTTTGTCATCATCGCCAGAGGTAAGCAGGAAGGGAGACTTGAGATGGATTTGTCTGAAGAGAGGTTTAAGTATCTTTATTAAACATTCGAAACCGCAATTAAATGTGTTCTACATCACAATACCCACTAAGTCAGTGCAATACAGTTGCATAAAATGTGAAACTCCTTCAAATAGAGCGGGCACACCGACTCATCCCGGAGACGTAATCTATTAAGATGATATTTCAGGTGGCAGTGTCCCGCCCTCCGTAATTTATTCGGCCCTTTTTCATAAGAGAAACCAACCAAACATAATTCCTGGGTTCTAAACTCTTTTAAAATCCTATAGATTCGTATTAACTAGTAGGATATTTTCCGACGACAAAGAAGTCACATTTTCACAGCTATCTTCACGTACATCTTCCAACTTTCATCGAGAAAGCTATAAACTTCTATGTCCTTAACTACGCAAACTAAAGTGCACCACTCCTACGTTCAATATTTTCTTTCTTACTTCATAGACATTTCACTACCGTACAGAATCAAAAAATTCATTTCTCACCTTTTATGAAAAAAGGTGGAAGGTAGAAAAATTGTCCTAAAATCTCCTGTTAGGACTCTCGACCTGCCCAATGTATGTTACTTTTGCATACCAAACAGAGGACAGACCTAAACTTGTGGTACTCTTAAAGCCCAAGTTGACCGAGTTAAGCCACTGACGTGTTCTATTATTTTATATTTGGGCACCCATGTGCCCCCGCCACGGACCTTAACCAAGGTGTGAAGTTCACTAAGATTATGATAGAGATCCCGTAAAGAACAAATAGCTAATCTGTGTAAATGTATTGATTCCAGTTCAAACGTATAAAGGTCTCTATAATAAGGAGAATTTTCGCTTATCGACAACTGAAGCTAAGCCAAAAAAGTACCTTCTGTCCGAGAAGATAATTTCAAATCTCTGGTAAGCATTTCCAGAGCCAATTAAGCAAAATCATTATTATATGAATTGACTTTCTGACAATGACCAATTAATATTAATGTCTGGATGACTTAAGGTTAAAAGGTTGTTTTCACACGAAGGTTTCAGGTTCAGTAACCACATATAGTTAGCAATTTCACGTTGATAAATTGGTTACCTTAAAACCGAAATTTTAATTAATTATTATGGTAACTCAAAAGACCAATGTATTACTCTCTCTCTCTCTTTTTCGTTCTATCTCTTACTCTTTTGCTTGTTTTGCTCATCTCTTCTGAGTGTAAGCAAATACATACGACACTGAAGCAGTACCACCAAATAAATACCAAAAACAAATGCCTGAAACTATGCAACAATTTTTATTATTATCCTTGTTGTTGTTTTGCTTGTAGTTGTAGACTTTAACAAATAATACAATAAACTAAAGTAGAGTAGAATAAGAAATGCTTTTCAGCCTTTTCTTCATAATGCCTTCGCCTAATAAATTCTTATAAGATTAGTGTGTGAGTGTGGGTATATCTTTATCTATTTTTTTATGTGTGTGTGTGTAAGAGAGGCCTAATGTAGGTCACTTTCTTAAGTTTTCTTAAAAGATTTAATAACGTATTTATTATTAGAATAGTAGTAGAAACAAACTCAAGGTTTTCTTCTTTTTTTGCTTTTTTTTTCAAACTTCGTCGACTTCGACTTTTGTGTTCACATTTAGGATATTCAACTTTTGCTGTTGAATGAGTCCTCTTTTGTGTGCCAAAAACTATATTTTCAACTGAGAAAATATGTATGAGAAAAGGAAAATTTCCTTCAAAAAGCAATTAAAATTGAAACAAAAACTCTTCGTCTTCAGCCATATCTTCGGCTTCTTTGCCAGCTGTTTTAGTACTACAATGCTTTTTCATTTTGATACCATTAAGAAAAGCAAATATTTGTTTGTGTTAAATTAAATTACGCTGAAAATTTTCACAATTATAGTCGAAGAGACAAATAAGGAAAGAGAGGGAGAGGAAATAGTGAAATAAAAGATTTTTTGGGTGCCAAGAAATTTATGAGCGAAAAACAATTCAAGAAAAAGAAATTGTCGCCATAAAGTGCAAAACACAGCTAGTGTTAGTGATGTTAAATGAAGAACTCGAATACACATTATTCGAAAAAAAAAATAGGCACTCGCTACTCATTTCAGCTATGAGCCTATGGCACGGTTTGTTTAAAGCAAAGTGTGAATGCAATAATATATGTGTACATTCCTGGCGCTATGGTTAACTATCTAAACCAACGATAAGCAAACTAATACCAGTGCATTTGACATTTGTGGTAGTAATTTGATAGTCTCTTAGATCTGATTGACTTCAGTTAAAAACATGCACAAAATAAGCCTTATGGAGCTTATCCTTCTCTAGACAAAGCCGACGCTTTGTTTTATCTAGGAGACTTAACCCATTGAGATTGTTTTTTTTGAACTGGCTTCCGGTGAAGCTGATGGCTAAGTAGATGGCGATCATGTCTGTGATAAGGCTGAGGAAGACGAAGGCATAGTCTGACAAGAGCCATGATACTATCCCTGGTAAGTCCGATTACTGTACACCCAAACCATACCTGGATAGAATGTTCTCTATGTGCATCTCACCAGAGTTGGTAATTGGACCCGGTATTATTGAGGTATATACGGACGGATCGAAATCTTCAGAAGGGGTTGGGGGCGGTGGTTTTATTCTTGCATACAAGGTGAGAGTATCCTTTAAACTTCCGGACCACTTTAGTGCCTTACAGAAGGAGGTCTTATTAATAAAGAGGGCAGCGGACTGGTTTATGTATTATAGGGTATCTGATGTTGATATCTAAATCTGTACAGACAGTCAGGCTACGATCAACGCCATCTCTGGTGTCTACTCGACATCGCGACTGTGTGAATGCCGGGCGTCTCTAAACAAGATGGTGAGATATTCAGGCCCAAAAATTATCTGGGTAAGGGGTCACTCTGACACCCGGAGGAATTGTATGGCGGACGAACTGGTGAGAGAAGGCTATTTTCTTAAAAACGAGGAGATTGACCATCAGGTTGGGATGGGCACAAATACGACGACAGAATGAACCCACGTGCTTTGTCTTAAGACACATCTGACCCCTATTCGATGGTCGTTCAGAGCCAATCTTAAGGCTGCCACGACATAGGCTGCGAATTTTGGTGACTATTATCACTGAGCATTGGTAGCTAAGAGACTGGGTCTACCATTCAATTACTGCAGCAGTTCTCAGATTGAGGATGAAAAGGAGACTGTCTAGCATTTTCTATGTCAGTGTGCGAATCTTTCGGATATAAGGACTGTATTCCTGGGCAACCTGTTTCTGCATGCCATATCGGACCTATCTGATGTAAATGTCAGCTGGGTTTTCTCCCTTTGTGCATGCTACCTTCAATGGGCATCACAGTGAGAACAGACTTAACACATGTGAGCTGGACCAGTTTCTGGCTGCCAGTTGTAAATAACTAACTAACCTATTGAGATGATATCTCAGTTAGTAGTGTTCGGATAAAAAATCCACTATACGTCCTTCGTAAACTATAAGGAAGGACACCCTTTACCATCTTCTAGGTTTTACTGGGCAACTAAATAAAGTAATCAACAATTGTCATTCATTTAGATTACATTAAGCTGGATAAAAAAGGTTGTCTGCCAGAAGCAGGTTAACTCAAAGGCAACCAGGACAATCGAAAGAACCCATATTAGTCTTCGAAACCATACCCTCAACTAAACAAAACAAACAGCCAGCACTTCTTTGGTGAAAGCTTATAAGGCTTCATAAAGCCTCAAAAAATGAATAGTCAATTTCATACTTAAACCTTAGCTCTCCCAAAGCTAAACAAACTCAGCGTCTTCTGTACTTTCTTGCTTTCTTTTGACAGATTTATATATTAATCAATACCCACAAATACTGATACGTCTGAACTAACAACTTATTTTGCAGTTGAATAAACACTTTAACGTAAATGTGTGTTTGCAAATACACAACACGTCTCAGCAGTCCTATTTCATAACAATTAACACAAAGTTTTTTTTTTTTTTTTGTTTTTGTGGCCTCTAAACGATATTAATTTGAGCGTCAAAGCCTAACATAAAATTCTAATGACTTTATTCGTACAGTTATCAACACTAAATTCGTAATTCATTGCTAAATATTTGAGTTATGCATTAGAACAATACTCTTGTCATGAGTTGGAAATTGCTTTTATACTCTCACATATATTTTAAAAGGCAATCAAGTTAAATTAATTTTTCAGTGACTGGAAACTTTGAAAAATATTGAGAAAAAGAGAAATTTAAGCAAAGGAAAATTTTTTAGATAATAAAAGCAGCTTCAAGCGAGTAAGAGAGTTAAAGTTAATCAAGCACGGCTATAAAATACCCTATACTGCAAAGAACCTTATGCATGGAACAAGTATGTATATATACACTATAGTCAGAATGAGTTGCAATTTGATTTCAGATCGAGCCAATATTCTGACAGCCCTATTTAGAACTAAATTACAGTTACAACGGTACTCCCCCAAAAGCTGCTCTCAATTACTAGACAGTTATGGAGTTAACAAAATTCCCCCTAACCGTAATACCACAACTTATTTTCTGTTTAGACCCTAAATTTATTCTTCTGACAGAAAAGACTTTCAAGGGAAGATTGTTCCACAAACGCATAGTGGTATTAAAATACGAATTCTCCCTATAATGCGTTGTGCGGTTCGCCGGACAGTCAAGTAAAAAGGGATGCGTTCTAAGAGAAATACGAGTGCTACGTAAGTATATATGATTATCTGCAATTAATTCCCTTGGATAGGACAATGGAACATACGCCACATTGCGACGATGCTCTAATGAATCGATGGAGTTGGCTACCCTAACGTCATAAATAAGCACCTTCGCCATATGCTGCACTCGGTCGAATTGTCATACCCAGAATATAAAAAGCATATGATTCCTCAATATCTACATTCCCCATAGTCACCCATGTCTATCTATCAAAAAACAACACTGGGTCTTGTACGCATTGAAACGACTCTATTTGTATGACCCCACTCGGAAATGTTTGTGGAAGTATCGTTCATATTTATCTTTTTTACCCCTATCTCCAAGAGGCTCGGCCTGCGATCAAAAGAATATGAATGAGAAAAGTTGCAGTCGTCCGCAGAAGAGGAAAGTCGTTAAGGTTTGTGAATGCTTGGTCATTCTTTATAAGAACAGGAACCGAACTAGCCCTGTTTCTTAGCCTTTTAAAGAATAAACACAAATTTTTATTTCACCGCTAATAAGTAAGATCTTTAGCACGAAGACGCTGCTAGTATAGAACCTTTTTGCGTCAAAGTACTGCGGCACACGAAGATTTCACCTGTTTGCAAAGCGTCTGATTAAACCAAGATTTATTTTCTGGTTTAATAAAAAGCTTTTTGTATATGATAAAAATATCCATTTCCAGCCGCATTATATTCACAACCATTTCTGCCATTCATCAACGGTCAAGGAAACAAAGTTCCAAAGAAATCGTCGAGCTTAGCCCAACGAGCATTCACGTAATTGAAAATGTTGAACATTACTTACGTAGGCTTTTGTGAAACTTCATGAAATTGTACAGTAATCCGAATTGACGAGAGATGCAAGAATTTCAATTACATAATTTTCAGGGTGATTGGTAAGGAAAAGGTCGAGGTTATTATTATATTATTATTTTGGTGCTCATCTACACACAATATATGTGTATGTTCAGCCACTAGTTGCACAAGATGGTTGTGCGCGGCAAATAACTCAACGTATTGGCTCTCTGAAGCTGTGTGGCGTTACATGGCGTATCCAAGACGAATTATGAACATTGAAATGATATTCATTGCACGCCTATAATACAACAATTAAACAAGAAGCATTCGTAAGATTTAGTATGATATGGTTAATTCATAGTGTCACAGCAAAATAAGTACTACTCTTCTAATCTCAGACTTACTCAGTTTGAGCAGGTTCTTCCGCCTAATGGCATTTGGGTTTCCCTATAGGATTCTTGTGGTTCTGCCCTCTGTCTCGTTTGACCAAAAAACTACATAGGCCTCTCAAGCCCATTGTTTAATTTTCGCCCTTGTTGTTAAGCCGGAAATAAACTTTTTTTAAAAAGTGTTACAGGATCGAATAAGTCCTTTATATCTCAAATAGATATTGAAAAGAAATAAATGTTTTTCAAAAACCTTGTATAATTTTAAATGGAAGCACTTTCATTTGCAAACTAATATACTTATACCTCTTTATACGGCCTAGATAGGTTATAAAAATGTAGGCTATAAATCGAAATGCCGTAAAACGAATTGTTATTGCTTGCCTTACACTTTTTCTTAAAAAACAGTGATTCCGATACTTTGTGCATAAAGCGAAGAAGTTTCATAATTCACACAGGCAGCTATAGCGAAATGCCGTAAAAGTAGAGCTCGTATAAAGAGGTATGAGTGTATTTACAGATAGATGGTTAGACTAAACTTAATCGCTATTAAAAAAAGTGTTTATTAAAGTGAAACAAACATTAGATCAAACCTAATGTATTTTATATATAATGGTGTAGAGTACACACATTTTTATGGCGTATAAGGAATGAATATTGGAATTCTCTTCGAAGAAACTCATAAATTTTTCGAGAGTAAACATTTATAATGTGGTATGTACATATATATGTATAGAAAAAGTTAATTTATTTAAACTAATTTTAACCATTTGTTGACGGAAGCTACTTACAAGTACCATTACTTATTTCCATGCTTCACATATTAGGCAGATTGATTTTTAGATGAAGAACCACCATTGTTCTTAAGAACCATAATGTCTCCCAATTACAATAGGAAGTTCATGCTTTTCGGATTGTTATAGCTTGTAAGATCAGTTTCTCATCGACAGTTCCAGTATTAACATGTTCTTGCGAAATCCGAGTTTTCAAGTAAGTGAAAGCTTTATGTAAAATAGAATTTTAATTCGTTAAAAAACCGTTATATTGGGTTGGTAAATAAGTTAGTTTTTCTTTTAAAGCGCTTTTGAAGGAGAACTATCGCCAAGCAAGTCGTAAATTGGCCGAAAAAATGAACAACGATCACAAAACGACTCTCAATCATCTTCATTCAATGCGATTCCCCGAAATGTTTAGAGTTGGGTGTCTCAAGAGCTTAACGAAAATAATAAAGAAAAACGCTATTTAATTTCTTTTGGACATCACACCAGCCAACATACACGCGGTCATATAAAGCACTTCTTGTAAGGAATCGTCACGGTAGATGAATAATGGTACCTATACTTAAATATAAAGCAAAGAAAGGAGTGGATAGCTGCAGAAGATTAGCAACACTGAAAGTTAAGCCTTATCTCCATCCAAAGAAGACGGATGGTCTACGTTTGGTGGGATTAAGAGGGCGTGGTACACTAAGAAATGCTTAAAAGGAATGTCACGGTCAATTACAAGCTCTACATAGCCCAGCTACACTGCGTGGAAGTGGCTATTCGATCTAAAATGTCCCATCGACAAGGCCAGATACTCTTTTATGACAATGCCAGCCCACATTTTACACAAGTCGTCAAAGCTACATTCCAAAAGATCGAATGGAAGGTGCTTTAGCATCCGCCATAAATTTCGGACCTTGCATCGACAGATTATTATCCTTTCTGCTCCCTACCGAACCATATGAGGGCGTTGCCTTCGACAAAAAAGAGCACCCAAAAAACTGGTCAAAAGGTTAGAAGAGGTTGTAAATTTGTTGTTAAACCTATTGATTTTTGTTTACATAAAGACGCTACAAACTTATTCCCCAACCCAATAGTACCTGTATAATTAATATTTTTTAAAGGTAACAATTGGTCAATTGGTTTTTGTTTAATTTGGTTTGACATTTCATTATGGATAGACTTACTCCGCCGCCAATTCGGCGAATTTGTTGGAGCACAAATTGATATCAACATTGAATTTCCACTCAAAATTTTGTTCTCCGATGAAGCCATTTTTTGATTAAATGACTATGAAAATAAGCAGATTTGTCGCATTTGGAATGAGGACAAGCTTTTGTTGAAACACCTTTGCTGTTTGTTGCGCTATATGGGCTGGCGGAGTCATTGGTCCATATGTCTTTAAAGACAATGATGGTCAGAATATTATTGTCAATTGTAAATGGAATAGGGACATGATAAGAAATTTTTTTGTACATCAATTAGCTGACATTATTCTTGCTTTTGATGGAACAGTAATATCACGTAATGGTCCAGTTAATTAGCCATCAAGATTGTGTGATTTAATCTATTTATTATTTGAATTGCTTTCCTTAGATTTATGTCGGTAAACCAGAGACAATTGAACACCTGGAAATCAACAATGGTTATTGGCGATTTACGGCCTCATAAGCTGCGAAAAGTTTGTGAAAAATGGCGTTCACCTGAACGAATTATATTTAAAAATTAATGTCATAAAATTTTCTATCCCACAAAGCTCGTCTCAATGATATTAAAAATATATTTCTTTGTTTTATATGGTTTAAACTTGTGTAACTGTAATAAAGCACCCAATATTTTTGAAAAATAAACAAAATTCGTCCACTTCGGGAAAAATTACAAAATCGAGCCATAACCGCCAAAAAGACGTAAGCGACAAAAAACAAATTTTTCAGGAGAAAGTTTTTTTTTCAATATTTTTTGTTCTAGAGTAGTACATAAGACTCTTTTGTTTTTGCTGTAAAATCACAAAGATACATTTTAGAGCTACAAAATTTTGTATGCTGGTGGGAATGATCGAATACTATAGATTTTTATCAAAAAACGAAAATCGATAATCATGGCGCTTACGTCTTTTTGGCGGTTATGGCTCGAAATTTCAAGGTAATTTTTCAAGCAACGAGCTCTGTAGGACAAATATTAGATAATGTGGTAGAAAGCCATGTTATTGCTGAAGAAGTAGCTGTCTCTAAAGTAGTTCTAGGCTTAGATTTACCAAGGACTTGTCTTAAAAATAGATAATATAATATGAAACAAGATGTTACAATAACAGAATTTTGTCTGGTATTTCCTATTCCGTATAGCTTTAATATTGAACAAAAATTCAGCAAAATCAGGTGCTTTTAACCCAACGGTACCCCAGGTATATTTAATATGCTTGCCAATCTGTAAAAAATATGAAACAGATTCTAGAAGAAAATAAAATTACGAATTTTTTAACGATTAGCTGTCTTAGAGGGTTAAAAAGGCATTGTGTTAGGAATTTTATTCATTAAATCAATAAAAAAAATATATTACAGATCAGAGACCGCTTTAAAATAATGTCTTACGAATGTCTTTTTTGTGTTTTTCTTTCAAATTAAGCCATAGCTTTTGTTCAAAATGTTGAAAAGTATACATTTTCAACCGCAACCATTTAATATTTTCCCTTTTCCAACTTAAACCAAATGAAACTCTTTTAATTAAATTTCAATTAAACAAAAAAAAAAAAAAAACATTTAATCAAAATTGTTCACACTCACTGCTTCTAAATAAAATTACTAATATTAATTGAGTAAAAAATGCACCAGAAAAAGGACTTTGGAAAATTTACCATTAAAACAAAACAGAAAGAAAAAAATTTAACGAAATCTAAAGAGTGATGTATAGCTCTGTTGGTGACATCAAATATAATTAAACTTGGAAAAATAAAATAAAAATTCGCAGAATTTTTTTTATAAATAAAATGAATAAAATATTAACGAGCACCCCCTAGTACGCGACACTCACTCATCATAAATAGAATAATCAACGAAAATAATAAAGAGCATAGAATGAAAATGACCACAAGAAAGAAAACAAGTAAAACAACAAACAAGCAAACAAAAATTAAATGGGATTAACATTTTTCTATAAAATAATAAATTAAAAACATAAAAGTACTTTTTAAAGTCGAAAAGTGTAAAAGAAAACACTGGACAAATAAGGTCCTTTTAGAAATTGTTTATAAAGAATAATAGTTTAGTATCATTGCTTCCATTTGCATGTAAGACTAAGAATTTCCAAAATTATGATAATTTTTTCAGTATGACCTCTGAATTAATGACCTCATGTTACCAAAGTCCCTATTAGGACCATAACACCTCAACAAATTGGTTGAGTTACAGGTATGTTCTTGAAACAACTTTTGTTGAGGTGATATCAAATTACCGAAAAGGTGTTCTATGCACAAAAAATTCTGAAATCACGTGATTTCAAATCGATCAACATTTTAGTGTTGATTTCAAATCACTTGATTATTTTTGTAAACACTGTGTTATAAAACAAATACTAAAAAGCTTCGATCAATAATTTAATGTGTTGAATGAATGAAACATTTTTGAATTAATTTTTAAAATTTAAATTTTTAGAAAACGCACATAATAAATTTTGAATTCACATTTTTTATTCTTTTAAAGACTTCGTCGTTATTTTATTTTTTTTTTTCTTTGTGTGTGCGTTTAGAAAGTGGAAGTCAATCATTTCACAAAAATGTGCACAAATTTGAAAGAAAAATAAGCCAAAATTAAAAGAAAATAGTAGATACTTAAGAAAAATAACTAAAAACGGCAGATAAGTAAGAGTTTTAAAAAAGAAAAAGCCGAATTAAATGATTAGGCAAAGTTAATTAGTTACGAAGGGTAGCCAGACACTGGTCCAGCTCAGTTGGGTCCAATATTCATCCCACTGTGATGCCCAAGCGAGCTACATGTCCGCATCCCAGTTCGAACTGAAATCCCACTGATACTCACATCACCAGGTCCGATATGACATGTAATAACGGACAACCAAGGAAAACAGTCCTAATATCCGAAAGATTTGGACACTGGCACAAGAAATACTCAACAGTCTCCTCCTCCTCCACACCCTGACAACTCCTCCAGTAGTCATTAAACGGTAGACCCAATATCCTAGTATGCGCACTAGCCACCCAATGCCCGGTAATGACAGCCACCAGAATTTGCAGCCTTAGTCGCGGCATCCTCATAATAGACTCCGAGCCAGCCCATTCGTACAAGGGCCAGATCTGTCCCATTGTCGCACCGCAACTATGCCCTGCTCAACATGTACCGCAGAACCAGAAGTCCGCAAGAGGAAAGTGGTATTCCAACCAAGTGATCAATCTCCTCGTTGCCAATAGGACATCAACCAGTCCGCTGCCCTGTTTATCGCCGAGACTTCCGCCTGTATGCAGTGGTCCAGCTGTTTTAAGGATACTTTCACGTTTTCGTATGCAGGAATAAAGACAAATAAGTATGAGCTTAACCACCATGTCGATAATCTAATGGGAATTTTTAGGATTCAGACCCTAGGACTTTCCAACGGCCCTATGACAAGTGTACAGCGCAACGTTTGCTCACACACGCGTATTCTGGAGCCAGGATATTTTGGGTCCAGGATTTCTCCCAGATACTTTGAGCTATCCGACAGCACCAGTTCAACCCCGTGCAGACGCGATAGGGAAAATGACGGAACTTTGTACCAATTCCGTCTTTCCCGGGTTAAAGCTCTGCGCACTGTCCGTGCCACACCGACTAAGAAAGCCAAGGGATGTGTGAAAAGAAATTTCCCGACAGAGCTACAGCAACATCATTCTCATACGCTACAGTCTTGAAACGAATAGAGTAAAACTTCACAAGCAGAGTGTTGACGTTCAAATTCCACAGGAGGAGGGAAAGCACCCCTTTTTAGTCATTTGGCAAAGCTATTAATGAAAAAACCGAAACTTGAAATTTGTTTCCTTGTGATTTCGAAAAATAAAAGCCACTCCAAAAAGTCCAAATAACGAGATTTACAGAACAGCTAAAAATTACCTGCTTGATTTTGAAATCACTGTGATTTCAGAACAGGCCTGATATTCCAGTTTCATGCCAACGTCTTTTCTAGTTTTTAAATTGTTTACATTTTTACCTTTGTTTACATGCGGTAAAGAATCAAATTTGTTTAAACATGTCATTAATGAATTTTTTTTTTTTTACCTTTTCTTTGCGATTTAGTTCGTATTTACAATGGTTTATATTAATTATCTATAATTGAAAACAAAAAAAATTATTTTTTTTATAAACTGTCATAAATTTTAAATACCGTGACTCAATTTAATAACCGAACAGTTAAATGATATGTATTTTTTATCCAAACAAAAACAAAATTTTTCCAGTAAACTAAACAAAAAATAATTATTTACATGGGACTGACTAGAAATCTGTTTACTTACTTATACTGTGTTATATACATACACTGCTCCATTCCATCGAAAAAAAACCTTCTTCATTTGGTTTTCTCCAAATATATCACTGCCCATCTAAGTGAAAAGCATTGCATAATGTATGTCTGCATCATTACATAATGTTTTCCGCTCAAATGGGCAGTCATATGTGTAGTAAAAGCGAATGAAGAATTAAAATCGTGCAATCTTTGCCATACAATAAGTATATTATTATTATAAGTATAATAATTTTGGGCTTTATGTCTACAGCTGGCCCTGTTTAGCTGGTTTTTATTTTATTTATGGTACAATAGGCCATTATAAGTATGTATATAACCATTTTAAAAGAAAATTTGGCAGCCAGTGTACAAAAGTTGTGCATTTCGAACAATTTTAAATTTTATCAAGATAGCGACCCGAAGCACAAAGCACACAATACGCTAATTTGGAAATGCCGCCACAGTCTCCTGATATCAACGTTATAGAGAATTAGGGGCATATCTCGAAAATAAATTAAAATCTCATTCAATATCTAACATCAGCGAGTTAAAAATCGCCCTTAAAGAGGAATGGGACGAATTATAACTTTCTATTGCAAAAAGTTAGTGGAACCTGTTCCAAAGAGGCTAGAGGCTATTCGCAAGAATAAATGACTGGTCAGAAAACACCAAATTAAAATCAACGCTGACTTAAACTTCGAAATTTTGAAGTGACTGATTATTAATTTAATCTTTTTTCTCTAATTATGAATTTTTTGTTGCTGCATTTTGTATAGAGATTTTTGCCATCCAATGTAAACATGTTTCTAATCAGTCCCATGTAAATAAATAAAATACATAAAATTTTTTTTTAGTTTTTGTAAAAAATAATATCATTTAACTGTCCGGTTATTAAATTGAGCCACTGTATTTCTGTTTTATTTTATTTTTAAAAATTTTAAGGGAAGTACGAATAAACATTGTGGTTTATTGTTGTTGTTGTTGTTGTTGTTTATTTGTTGTACACATAAAGTAACAGTTTTGGTTAAAACAATAGCAGCATTTTCTACAGAAGATCCTAAATTGTATTCTATGTTACAAGTGAAATTTAAATAAGCTTTTGAGTTCCAGAAAAATATTATCAAATCAGTATACATTTTATTGCACACTTGCATTGGTTTCCAGCACAGGAATGAAAAACAAAAAGATTAATAAAATAATTATAATAATTGATGCCAGGAAAGCACCAAAAATAAAATGGGAAGGTCCACAGCATTCTGAGGGCATTAAATGCCCATATCTTACTATGAAATAAGATGACAGTAAGGGAAACTACAACTACAATTAGCGGGGTGATTTCAACGGAACAAAACGAATAGCTAACTAAGCATTTTGGCATTTCAACGGGGCACTAGTCAGAGCACGAGTCAATTGAACCATTTTTCAATCGCATAGGCCTAGCAAAAGGCAGTGTATATAGGTCTTGTTTTGAGGATGATGAAAAAACTTCTTTTGCCACAGTCTAGCCTTTGCCAGGAATAGGTGACAACTCCTCAGTAATGACACAATAGTAGATATACATGCCTCACCCTAGGTGTCTTAAATGGAACAAACTAAAGAAATATATAAATAGTTTATAGGACAGAGCTCATCAGCAACTAAACTGATAGTTATTTTTTTCTTAAATTTAACGGAGATCACATAACACGAGCACTGACCAAAAAGTACCTAAGTATGTCTGCGGTCTTTAGACTGTATTCTAAATATCTCCTCCCTTCAATCTACCTATTTACCTACAAAAAAATGCTCACGTTGCAAAGTGTACAATATTAATACACATATTTGGACACAATGGGGACTTCTCTCAGTCAATGAGCCGCGCACAAGTCTATTTTTTTAGACTCATTCAAAGGAACCTACAACTAACGCCGGCTCCGAATGGCAAATGCATTAGAGAAGTTTTCAATATTAGTAATACTACTCATTAACCAGTTACTAGCTAATGTTATAAGGTGGATACCGCTGTTGAAAAACTTTTTCTTTTTTCAGATGGACTGGCCTGGTATTGAACCGAGGACCTTCTGGTTGCTAGGCGGTTGTCTCACCTATCATACCACAGCCACACACAATGGATTATGGGTTAATTGAAGCATATTCTCTTGTTCCAGCAAACAAAATTAACAAAATATTTTATTCATATTGTATATGCGATAGGATAGTAAAGCAATAATGACATCGTTCTTGACAACAAATTTCCAAATTTCTTTAAAATTGACAAAATTGAACTTTACGTGAACACACAGACAGAACGAACAAATGAACGAGCAAGCGAACATAATTCTAATTTGATAAGTAACATATTTACTAGCCACCCGAATTCTTTCGTTTAAATATCGTATCTTATTTCATCTGCAAATTGAAAGTTTGCACTTTAAAGCCTTGGTAATATTTTCAGCTCACATTTAAGCTTTCTTTTATTCAAGCAACGAGTATTCTATTATAAATTACATTTCTTACCAAATTGTTTACACGCGGTAAAATATTACATTTCTTATAACTTTTTTTAAATAAACATTTTTTACAGTTCGAAAGACATTTTCAATTATTTACATTATTTACCTACTTGTATACAGAAGTTTATATGATTTAACTAATGAAACAATTGATTTTACAAGCAAAATATGTAATACTTTTGGATTTTTTTAAATAAGTAATGCAAATATTTTGAGTTTTGTGGTAAATATTTATATTTACACTCATTACTAGGAATTTTCTTTAAGTACTTTGTGGCGTACTTTTTCGTAACAGTTTTTATATAGGGTATATTCTCAATCCAAAAACATAATTGCATTGACGTTGATGACACTTTTGATGCTATAAACTGCATAAAGTACTGATTATTTAATTTCCTCTATTTACGCTCGGTTGTTTTATTAAGAATTTTTACAATTTTTTTTCTTAATTTACTTCCCCTACTCCCATTTTTTACCCATCTAATGCAATTTTGCTGTTGATTTCTTTTTTTACACTCCAAAGATGTTGTGGCAGTTAAGAGAATAGGGTGGGTGTAAAGAATGTAGAAAAAATTGCAAAAATATAAACGAACAAAATTTTGTAATTGCATAAATTCTTGAATATCTACTCAGTGTTACGACCCTATCTATGTATATAATTTACACCACAACAAATACTTTAGGACTTCCAATTAGTACAAAGTACCAAGTACTGTGACTGTGCATGTTACATACTGGTAGTCAGTTTAGAGTGTGAGCAGTTGCAGCAAAGAATGTATTTAATCATAACAAAATCCTAAAAAGATTAAAATTTTATTATAGAAAAGCATGTTTAAAAACAAAAAGTACTTTTTGTTAAAAAGATATTTAAAAAAAATTACCCTATAAAAAGTACCCTACTGAAGAATAATTTTTATGCCTAATTTACTTTTAAATATAAATATTTGATTAATGAAATCGTAAAAAATACTTCTAATGCTTTAAAAATAAAAATCTGATTATAAAAATCCTAAAAAGTACTTTTTGTAATAAAGAGCGCACTTAAGACACAAAATTATAGTATACTGCCATTAAAACTAAATATCGTATTTTTTATGTTGAAGAAATCTTTTTTAGGAACTACTCTAAGGACTGTTTTTAATATAAAAGAATTATGTGTAAAAAATTAAAATTCAATTACTAAAATCGGTAAAACTATAATTTTAGTAAAAAGGTAACTTCCGAATAATGATTTTTAAGAAAAAAGTATCATATTAAAAATCGTCTTAAAAAACCAACGCCAACTAAATAGTACTGAAAAAAACTAAGTAGTTCGAAAAAGTACTTTTTTAAGAAACATGGTAATTTTTCAAGAAAAAAAGGTACTTTATGAAACAACTTTTAAAATTAAAAAATTTAGGTAAAAATAACTAAAAATCTGGTTTAAATAAACGACATAAAACAAAAAAGTACTTGTTTATTAAAAGTACTTTTATTAAAAAGACTTTTTCAATTTTATTATAATTATTTTTGTAATCAAATTGAAAATCCTTTTATCTCCCACATTTGGGTACTTAGTGTTTAACTTTCAAATTTTTCATGTTGGAACTTTGTCAATGATTTCACTATTTTAACTACATGTTACTTGATTATAATTGCATTGCAAAGTTCATATATCGGTCTATATTAAATACCGTTAACAACAACCACACCAACAACAACAACAACAAGAAAAAACAGCAGCATAAAACAAACTGATATCGTTATTACTTTGAAACATCCGGCAGCCAAATAGAGAAGGAGTTGAGAAGTTCAAATGTCAGTGTACGTAAGCCATAGACAGTGGGTAACAAAAATAAGTAATAACGCAGAAAATAATCAAAACATTATCTTCCAAAATTAATTAAAGCTTTACATATAGTGGGTAACAAAAATAAATAAACATTTAATACAAAAAAATTTTTTAAATTTAAGTTAAGCCTAAAACCACCTTCGGAAATTTATAAAAATTCTTAAATTCAGTTCTAGATTATGACAAAATCTTAAAAACTCTTACAAATTATTGGAACTTCTTTAAAAAACTCTTTAATATTTCTAAAAGTTTTCGATTTAAAATATTCAAATAAATAGATTTAAAATTTTTAAAATCCCTTTGTTCAAAATACTTTTAGCTCTTTAAAAGTCCACATAATTTAAGTTCGATTTAAAATCTTAAAAAAAATTCTCTTTAAGTTTTCAAAATCCTTTCAAACCTCCAAACTTTTTAAAAATTTCAAAAAACTCGTTTAATTCTTTTATTATCTTTAACTTTCGGTAAAAGTTTAAAAATTTTTTAAAACCTCTTCTAAAACGGTTTGGGTTGAATAGTTGGTGCTTACACAGCTCTCCCAGAGGGCAAGCAGCGGTCCATTATTATTTAAAATAATCAGACTTTTTCTTTTAACTGTTACAAGATCTTTAATACTATTTAAAAATCTTTAATACTATTTCTAGCTCGTTTATTCATCCTTTCATTTTAGCAAAAAATTTAATTTTGTTTTAAAAACTTTTCCTAAAAAGTGCACTTTAACTCCCTAATCTTGAACCTTAAAAACTGTTTAATACTCCTTATAAATCATTAAAACTTGTTAAATTCCTTTATCATCCTTAGGTGTTAGTAAAAGTATTTCATTTAATTTCAAAATCCTTTTAAAACTTTTCTTAACTCTTAAAAATCTTAATAGCATATTACGAATCTGAAATAAGATTTGTACTTCAATTTTAAATTCGTTTAAAAATTTTTTAAACCTTCTCGGAAACTGGCTTTAACTCTTTAATGTCATTTTTTATTATAATTTTGAAATTTCTTTTTTAAATCTTAAAAACTCGCTAAAAAATCTATAAAAACTCGTAAAAATCCTTAAAAATCGCCTAAATTTTTAAAAATCTTCAAAATTTCTATAAAACTTGTTAAAAGATTTAAAAAATTTTTTAACTTTATTTAATATCCTAACCCTCATACTCATAAAAATTCAAAAAGAGTTTCAAATGTATTTTATTTCAAATTTTTTAATTTTATTTTTTCCACACAAAATTTTATTAAAAATGATTTCAAAAACATTTTATTTCTTATGGGTTTGGGTGTCAATATCTCAAAACTCGTAGAAAATCTTTAAAACTCTTTAAATGTATAGAAAACCTAGTTGCAAGTTCACAACGATCTTTAAAATGGGTTTAAAGCTATTTAAAAACTATTTTAGTTCCTTACAAAATATAAAACGCACCTTGAATCTTTTATTATACCTAAAATCTTTAAAACTCCCAAAAAACTCTTTTGGAAGTTGAATGCTGTGATCTTTATAGAAAGACTAAAACCTTAATAAAATTAGCTGCTAAGACATAAAGCCTTGTATGTTTTAATTTGCATTAGTATGAATCGTATGATGAATTGGCAAAAAAATCTTATGGTCGTAACGTTTAAGATATTACCACGTATAGCATTAAAATTCTTTGAAATGTATTTTAAAAGTTTAATTTCTTACGACTTTTAAAAACTCGTCTAAATTTTAAACAGACTTTTATACGAAAAAGGACTTAGAAATCATTTGACCAAAAGATTAATGACGCTACCTTCTGTAGCAATAAATATCTAAAAAATGTTTAAACTGGTAGGAGTTTTAGAAGCTCGTCTAAAGTTTGGTAGTACTAAGAATTCTTATGTCCAAGCGATTAAGAAATCTACTTTCTGTACATTAAAACTCCTATGAATACGAAGGAGTTTTAAAAAGTAATCTATAAGATTAAAACTCTTGTATGGTAAAGACTTAAAAATAATTTAAACTTGAAGGAGTTTTAAGAAATCTTCTGAGAGTTAAAAAAGCTTTACTGTATACAAGGACTAAGAACTCTTATGTCTAAAAGATTAAGAAATCTACTTTCTGTACATTAAAACTAAAATTTAAACAGACTTTTATACGAAAAAGGACTTAGAAATCTTTTGACCAAAAGATTAATGACACTACCTTCTGTAGCAATAAATATCTAAAAAATGTTTAAGCTGGTAGGAGTTTTAGAAGCTCGTCTGAAGTTTGAAAATACTAAGAATTCTTATGTCCAAACGATTAAGAAATCTACTTTCTGTACATTAAAACTCCTATGAATACGAAGGAGTTTTAAAAAGTAATCTATAAGATTAAAACTCTTGTATGGTAAAGACTTAAAAATAATTTAAACTTGAGGGAGTTTTAAGAAATCTTCTGAGAGTTAAAAAAGCTTTACTGTATACAAGGACTAAGAACTCTTATGTCTAAAAGATTAAAATTCTGTAACATCATACAGTTTAAAAAGATAAAATTTTTAAGAGTGTAAAATATTTTTTAAGTGTTTGTAAGAGTTTTCAGAATTCCAAAAGTTAAGAATCTTCAATTGCCTTTACTGCATCATATTGAAGTTTTACCTGGTTTTGGCATGTGCTTTCATATATTTTCTGACACCTTATAGCCAGTAAAAAATTCCATGCATTACTTTGAAAGCACAGTGTATGCTGGTGAGCAGTTGAGAAGAAGGAAGAAAATCTTGTTATTTTGTTAGTTTATCAAAATGCTTTAAGCCATAGCATAAACTGGATATGGTTATAATCTTGTTTACACTTTAACTGACATAAAATTCAAACATATACACACACACATAAGAGGAGAGTTACACACACTCACATCTTTAGCAAATACAATTATAACCATATTAAAATTTATTTTATGGCTTTAAGAATCAATAAACGTTTTGGTAGCAGAGAAAGAGAGAGAGAGAGAGAGAGAGAGAGAAGGCGAGAAGAAAATGATTTAAAACAAATATTTATCAATAAATATGTTATAATAGTCAGATATATTTTATTAGATAAAGGTAACTAAGAATTAAGGAAACAGAGTTGGAGGCTAATAAAGGGTTCCAAATTCGTTCTTCTTTTCCAAAATCATTGAAATTTTAAAAGCTTTGCTAAAATCCATAAAATTTTTATTTTTATTTCTTATTGTTTTACTGTTTAACAAACCTTTAAAAAACTTCTAAGTCTGGAAAGAACTTTTAAAATAAAGTAAATAATAAGAAATGAAATAATACAGGGTCTTCGAACCATCATTTTCCGTTGTTGTTGTAACAGCACAAATAACGTCAAACCTCGTAAAGCATAGGCTTTGATATTGGGGGTATTATGAGCATGGTCAGCTGTAATCTTAACATGGACTATAAAATACCAAAATCCTAATTTTGTTTGAGCTGCAAGACCGACATAGATTACAATATTAAATTCCTTCCTAGGAATGCTATTGATCAATATACTAATGGGTCGAAGAGACATTTGAATACTAGCTGTGGAGTTTTTTCGTACCAGGCAGGTATGAGACCATTATAAGCTGATATTATCGCGTTGAAGCTATAGTTATGGTACAATAAGAGTGTCTCTTGAAGCCACCTTATGGATAAATGAACCCACCTGTTACAAGATCAGAAATCAGAAACATCAAGGTCAAGGAACAAAAAAATTATTTAAACTGTCCAAGCCAATAAGTTTCCTGGTCCCACGAGATCAGTGGCCTAACACAACCTTGCCAGTTCTTCAGCGATAGCGTTTCACCTAATACAACAAAGCTGGCTTGGCAAAAACAAATGCATTATGTTATGAGAAAAACTGCCGGAATATATAGACAGACAGACAGACAACTTTTTTGCATGACAACGCTCGGTCTCACGTCCTAAAAGTTGCCAAACAATTATTAGAAAGGACCAAATGCCGTACCCGCCATATTCTTCAAACATTGCTCCTTCTGACTATTGGTTAAGCCGACGGATACAATCTCTTTTTGCATGTCACCGTATCACATCTATTGAAAAAATATATAAAATCAGCTTCAAAGTGTAACAAGAAATTTTTTGAGACGGGATCCGGATATTGGCTCAGAGGTGGGGAAAAGCTGTAAGCAGTGATTTGATAAATTTGTTAATTCATTATCTTGTTTAAGCTAAAAAAAATTAAATTTTATTTATTTTTGATGTAAATAAACTACGAAAACCTTTAAATAGAAAAACCCACCCGGGTTTTTTAAATATTAAACCAAATAAAACACGGATAGGTTTAATGGGCTTACCTAGTGGGTTGCCAATCCTGTAACAAAGTATTTCCTTTTTCTCCAATGTGAGTGTAGGCATTCGCGTATCAATCTCGAGTCTCTAAACTTCGATACTATCAGTATATATATTGATAGGAGCTTCACGCTTTTTATTAATATGAGCACAGAAGGAAATATCCTGGATATTCACCTGGAAAACACTAGACCCATGAGTTTACGAAAATCCCAGCACCCACACCATTATCAATTTAATATCCCTCCGTATACTACTGTAAACAGTTTGGGTTGACACTAGGGACCTCATGGTCCCACTACACAAGAACATAGAAATTGCGAACGAGGTTTAAGCCCCCAGTGCCTAGGATGCTCATTTGACTCTTGTGGTTCACTGAATTGAGACCGCCTCGCGTCAGCAACATGGGAGCCCCCAGAACCCCACATTTCATAATGAAAATTTGCAGTGGACTTATCCCGAAAAATGCTTCCATGGCCACAGTGGGACAAATTTCCTTGTACCCGTTAAGGCCCCACAAGCAGCTCTTGAAGTTTCACACATCTATAAATGCACAGCTATTCTTATGAAAATAATACTTCTCTAATTGCAGAACCCTTACTTATCAGTTTTATATGCAATTTAGTGGCTTTTATCGTGTGGCATTTAATTTAATATTTGTCAATTCAATACCAAAATTATTTAACACACTCATAGCATTTGGGGGCAGCTGCTATTGAATTTAGTTGAACCCTTATAAAAGCAATAATATTTGTTTTGCATGTGGCTTAAAAACACTAAAATTTTAAAGAAGCTGAAGAAAATGTATATCAAATTTGATTTTCAATGAATACGTTAATTTGCAAATTTGTTTTGGTATAGAAAAGCAAATTATTATATGGGGAATATTATATAAACCAGGCATAAACTCATAATTGTACAGATATGTTAAGAAAAATAGCACAGTTGAAAAAATATAATTTTTTGATTTCAAATGAGTCACTTAAGAGAAATTGAACAAAATTAAAAAAGTTCTAGTTAAACTAAAAAAAATCTGTTATTTATTTAAACACAACTGTTGGATCTAATTTTCTATTTATGTTTCCACAACCAATTTTCCTTTTGTTTGAAGAGAAATTTAAGAACTATTTAAGAAGTCTTATAGAAAATTTATTAACTCTGCTAATTATTCACCTTCAGCTGTAATTCAAACTCTTTTCTGTTTACTCTTAAATAAGCATATTTAATACCTAATTTTGACTTTACATAATGAAGTGTCTTACATCTTATCAGGTATTTTTTACAAAATTACATCTCCCTCAACAATATATGAAATTTTCTGTTGCACTTAAGGCTCTTCGAATATGGGAAATGGTTAGTTGGGTGTGGAGTAAACTACTTAGAATTTATTATTATTTTCAATATATTACAATTTTACTATGATTCATGGTAATGTTTGTTTATTAGCTTAAGTGTAATCATACGAAATGTAAAACTATCAAATATGTGTGTATCTTATTTATGATTTAAGGCTAAAATAATTTCATAACGTAAAGATATTAAATGTAAATGCTTGACAACATATTGAAAAGCTCTTAAATATTAATATCTAAGCAAAAAAGTTATTTTGAATATAATTCTACATAAAATTTAATGAAATTTAAGTTTTTTAACAGAGACGTACGATTAATATTAATAAATGTGTTGTTAAGGAATTTCCTTTAAATTTTTTTTTTTTATTTTGACAGGTATTTTAAAAATTTAGAAGTAATCTAAAAGCCGATTATAAGCTATTAAGCAATGTATTAAAATATACAATTTTAATAAAACCAGAGAGAATGTCTTGAAAATTTCACTAGAACATAAATGTTTTTTCTTAATTTTTTAAATTTCACTTTGTATTAAATAAAGGAAATGATGAATAAAATTATTTTTATCCTTAAGAACCTTTAGCGTTGCAGTTTCTTTATTATATAACCTTTCTTCAATTGTAGAAATTGATTGAAATTTCAAAAACGAACATATTTAAATTTTTAAACTAATAAAGGGTCCGCCAAATAATTTTTTTTTTTTTTTTTTTGAAAATGCTATACAAAAATAATATTTTCTCAAATTTCTTTTTTTGTTTGAAAGTACAATCCTTCCGGTTAATAATGGAAAATAATTTCATTCAAATGGCTGCCTCGGCTGGCCATGCAGTAGCCTACACGATCGGTCCAATCTTTAAGCACATTATCGATTGTGCGCAGCTGTATTTCACCAATGGCTTCACGAATACTGTCCTTTTAAGCGTCAATTGTCTCTGGCTTGTTGGCGTAACACTTATCTTTGACGGCACCCCACAAATAATAGTCCAACGGTGTCAAATCGCAGCTCCGAGGTGGCCAAACAACATCGGGGCGCAAAACATCGAGTGTAGCTTCGGCTGTGTGGCACGTAGCGCCGTCCTGTTGAAACCAAATGTTGCTAATATCCTCCTCTTCAGTTTTTGTGAACAAAAATTCGTTCAACATGGCTCGATAACGATCGCCATTGACTGTAACGGCCACTCCTTGCTCATTTTTGAAGAAAAATGGCCCAATTATGCCTCTGGACCAAAATCCGCACCAAACAGTGACTAGTCTTGGGTGTATCGGCTTTTCAATGTATGCGTGCGGGTTTTCTGTGCCCCAAATGCGACAATTTTGCTTGTTTACATACCTGCCAAGATCAAAATGAGCTTCATCTTAAAGATGTGTTGCACACATTCTGCAACATTACCATGATTTTCAAAGTAATGTCTCAATATTTGCCAGCGTTGTTCAAACGTATACACAACCATATTCGTTCAGCGGAAGGACAAAACTAATTATCTTTCAAATCAGGGTAACCATTAACGAAATAAGCACTAGTTGAAAAAAAAAACGTTAGATGGCAGACCCGATATATTATTCAAACGAAAATAAAACTTCTTTAATAGCCTTCAAGACTCATCATTAAATTTCTTTCAGTGTTTACTATGTGTGTATCTGCAGCAGTGTGGGTGTGGGTTTTTCTTTTGATTTGTTTTGCTTTGTTTTATAAATAGTGTTTGTAGTATTTAATACTCTTAAAAATATATGCTTGTTTTTGTTTTCACTCTTTCATTTTCATTTATTTAGAAAAAGTACGTACGATTAAGGGTAAAAACACATAAAAACAGCAACAAAACATAAGAGTTGTTATGAAAAGGAATAGTTGTATGTACGTGCGTTTGTGTGAATTTTTGTTTATAAACATTGTGTAACAGCAAAGAGATGGAAGTGCGTGTGTGTATTTTGCAATTACTATTTTCTTGTTTGTTGAAAACGCAGAGCTGGTTTATGCATTGTTAATTACTGATTTTATGTCCGTATTACGGTTTAAAAGTCGAATCAGGCGAATTGAAATTTCAGTTGGCATTTTACAATTTGGTATAACGACTTAACCTTTCAAAAACACTAAAAAACTAGAACTCATCAATAGCAGTTGTAAAATTTTAACTGAAATTTCAATTCAATTACGTCGAGTTGTAAAACGCAATAGGGACATTAAGCTTAAAGATACTCTTTTTTAACGAACTGTATTGAAAAACTAGTATTTTTTACAACTACCATTACCAAGTTTTTATTAGGCCATTTTATATTCAACTTGACTTATTGGAATTGAAATTTCAGTTGGAATTTTAAAAATTTAAAAACGCACAATGTTACAACTCATCAGTAGTAAACTGTAATAGGGCCATTAATTAAAACAAGCAATTTACATATGTATTTCGAAAAATTTTATGATCTATTAGAAAATGTTGTCAATAATCTTCTACCTCCGGCTTTTAATTATGTTCACAACAAATCTTTCAAAATCTTAATTTTTGGTTTGACATTTAAAATTTGTTTCGGTCTGTTACATACAGTTATTAAATAATATCAACCATAACCGCCAAAAATACGTAGGCGCCATGATATTCGTGTTTCGTTTTTTGATAAAAATCGATAGCATTACATCATTCCCACCAGCTCACAAAATTGTATAGCTTACAGCAAAAACAAAAATGTCTTACGTACCCAGCATTGCCAAATGTGCAGATTTAACAGTAATTTGCAGTTTTTTTAAGCATTGAGCAGTTCTAAAGTTTTTTGTTTAAAAAAGCAGTTTTTCGATTAATTGTGCAGATTTTGCAGTTTTTAACAATTTGGTTTATTACTTTCAATTTTGTTATTTTAATTACAATTTCTGAAGTAAGAATTTCACACCATTTGCTTAATATAACTGTTGAAGCTTACTCGTTCCCTTTTTTTAATGCGATAATATAATTATCTTTTTTATCACCGATCATAAAGATAGATAGAGAGTTCACACAGTGTGTACTCATGTTTAAGTCTAAGAAAGTTGTGTTTTTTTATGAAAAAACACTGGGATCACATTACCCAATATGTAAATATAAATGTATGAGTAATATATTTGTTTCACTAATAAAATATCACTCATACGTATGTATGTCCATATTCAGTAATGCAATTCCACCGTTCTTTTGTCATAAAATGTATCTTTTTAAAACGACTACGCAGATTTGAAAAGTTTTAGACTTACTTAAAGGTGATGTTTTTGCGGAGCTCTGTTTATTAATTTTATTCAATAAACTGAGTCATTTTTAAGGTGCGTGAATATATGTATATGCAACCTTCTTCATTATCGAAATAACGGTATAACTCGAAAACAAGAGCTAACCTATAAAAACGTTTGGGGCCACTAGATTCAGCTTACGTGAATTCTGTTTAGCAGCTGGGACCCCGCTTGTCGAGAAAAAAGTTTTGATTTCAGGCACAGTGTTATTATATCATATCACATTTAATTTGTTGTGTTTTGCTTGAATAAAAAAAATCTATCAAATAAATTTATCCGGTATGATTTGTAAGCCGAAATTGAATGAAATTGATATTTGTTCTTAATAATTCACTTAATTACGTTTCATGTAACTTCTTTGATTACCAAAAGTTTAAAACAATTGGCGTATTTAACATTTACCTGATTTCAGTTTCACTCGTTTTCGGTTTACAGAACATACCTTATATGGGTATATGTATTTTTTTTTTTTAATTTTGTTCAGTATGTGCGGTTTTTTTTACTCGAAAATCAGTTTTATTCTTCTAAATTTTCAGTTTTTCTAAAAAAAAAATTTGGCAACACTGTACGTACTACACTAGCAATAAAAAAATTAAAAAACCTTCTCCTGTAAAATTTGTATTTTTTTTTTTCTTACGTCTTTTTGGCGGTTATGACTCAATATAGCTGTTGAATAAATTACAAGAAAAGTAGAAAACTTCGTAATGAATAATTGGTAATTGGAGCAACTTAGCATCATTTGCTGTCAGTTAAAAAAAAAAATAAATTAAGGAGGACTACTTTTCAAATAACATACATACATATGTTTATTTGATAAAAATTAAAAAAAAATTTATTTGTTAGCAGGTTACCAATAGAATCTCTTTTTTAATTTGGCACAAAGAAATTTTTCTAATTATCAATATATCGTTACTTTAATTAAGAAAGGACATAACTAACGATTTTTTACAAATTGGGTTTTTAGCATATTTAAAGTAAGTAGTGTCAATATGAGTGCTATTATTACTTTATTAAAATAAAAAATTAAAAAAACAAAATTTTGCGATTAAATGATAACTTCCATCTCTGTCGTAAGTGATGTATTGCTGTAGTAAAACAAACAGCAGTAACGGATAATAGCAATGCATTTTTATATGAATTAAAATGAAATAAAGATAGTTAACAAGGAAGCAAAAAAAAAATTTATTTAAAGACAAAAAGCGAGGGAGTTAATGTTTATCATACACATTAATATTGTTGCCATTGCTTGTTATTACATACTTTTTTAAGTCAATTGTTGAAGTGTAAAAAGGGTTAATAACTAAACAGCGAAACAGTACAAAAAATTATAAGCAAGAGAGTGTACAAGTGCCCTCTGTATTATAAACAACTACAAGTGTATAAATATGTATGAATGTATGTCTGCACGTTTTCATATATTCTTTGTTTGTTTTAGTATTAGTTGTTGTTTGTTAACATTTGTATTGTTTTTAGGTGTTATTGCTATTGTATTGTTTTTATTTTGTTATTCAACAAATAACAATTGCAAATGCATAAAAGAGATACTCTAAAAATTCTTTAGTAATAACGGTAATTGTAACAGTAATCGAAGGAAAAAACAATCTCTTCTTTATTTATGTATAAAAACAATAGCATCCATAACAAAAACAGTATAAGAGAAGTATAAGAGGGAGTATAAGAATAGGAATAAATAAATAAATAAATAAATACATAAATAAAGGAATGAATGAATGTTTTAAAGTGGAAAGTAATTCAAGCGTTTTCAATTAAGGTTTTTAGTAAGTGAATAAACAAACAATGTTTTAGAAATAATTTTTTGGATTTCTAAAGAACTAAGTTTAGGAAGGATACACCCCATACAAAAAATTATTAAGTAACCTATAGAAAATTACAGATTAACTCCAATATCGTTTGAAAAAAGCACAAAATACAAGGCATAATAAGACAAAGATTTTAATGCTCAAACTTTAAATAAAAACAGTCCGTTTTTAAGGACTAGCGTAAGTACAACGCGATGCGAGCAGGGAAAAAGGTGACTTCGTTACAGTAAAATTCAAACCTGGTAGGTGTTATCGTAAAAACGATGTGAAAGTATAAGAAAAACTGAAAGAATCAAAAAAAAAAAGTAAATAATAGAAATAGGCGATTTTGAAAAACAAATCAGAAGAGTTTTGATTCTATAAATTCAATTTATTTTGACAAAAAATAGGGTTAGAAGAGAGAAAATTTACTAATGTATTTGTAATTTTAGAATCATATTTATTTTTGGTTAAAAACAAATACTCTCTGTAAAGCACTTTAGCTGATGCAAATAAAAAATTCATTACTTTTATTTTCAATAAAAATTGTCAGAAAAAAATTATCCATTTTTATCCAATTTCTTCAGTTTTCTTTAATAATTAGCCTGTTTCTGTGAATGACGTTCATCATTACTACAGCAAGCAAAAAGGAAGACCTTAAGAAAAATATATTAAAAATGGAAAACAAAACGACAATAGCATTGAATGCATAATAAATCAAGGAAAACCATAACAAAATAAAAGGAATATACGAAGAAAAAAAAAAAAGAATACCCATTATAGTCAACAACACTAATTATGGACTTCTTAAAAATAATAATAAAATATGATGACAATGATAATGGCAGTCAGAGCGGATGATGATGAAAAGGGCAAGAAATTAATGAAAAAGTAACTGCGTTTTATTTTTTCTACTTTTTTTTGTCAAATAACTTGCTGATGATGATGGTCACTTTATAAGAAGATTAAATGTTAATAATAGTTTTTGAAAAGGAAAGGTAAAGAAACAATAATTAAACAATAATCACTCAAAGGACAGAGAAAAGCTAATTAAAGTAGAAAAAGAAAAATTATCAAAAATTGGTAATGGATTTTGTAATGCAATTTTTTCATAATTCCAAATTAACAACACAGCCATGATTATATTATGGACACATGTATACAAACTTTTGTACAATGAGAATGCGGTTTAGATAACTGAAAAACAATTTTAATATAATTCGACCTTGTTTAGGTCCCCCATCGCGGTATTTATGAAGCCACAGCCACAAGAACACAATAAATGTTGGCGTATTATTGAGTTCAGTCAGTACTAGTAACAATATGCAACAAATGGAAAAAAATTTTAACCATATATATAGTCGCCTAATCTCAAAAATCATCAGTATTTCAGATTCTATAGATAAATTTTCTTAGATTTTTTTTTTTTTTCTAAAATGTAAGATTTTTGAAGAGGCTGCTTCATGCATCTTATGATAACTTTGAAATGACTCATTCGATTTCGTTAAACCGTATTTGAAAAAATTCCAAATTACACCAGCTTTAAGTCATTTTAACATCATTCATATAACCCGTATTTTTGGAGTTATCGAGAAACAAATCACAAATTTTCTTTTTTTTTAAATATGATATTTTCGATTTCTAAAAATAATTCATGAAAATCAATTGGTAAGTACATATTTTATTTCCAATAAAGAGAAAGTATTTGTTTTGAAAAAAACAAATGTTTTTGTTGTAATTGTATGTAATGGGTGTCGTATAAGCAATATTTTTCAAATTCATAAATATCACTCATACGCTCAGTGGAATTTTCGACAATTACAGCAATAATTGAGTCTGTCTTTGGTTGGTCAGAAAAGATTCTGTAACAAGAAAAGCCTTTCAAGGAGCGATTTGACAAACTTCACGCTTTGGTTGACTTTATAAAAAAATAATAATAAAAAAAAAATTCAAAAATCTTTTCGAATGAAGCTCATTTTAATTTTAGTGGGTAGGCTAATAAGAAAAATCGCTTTATTTGTGGATCAGAAAACCCATACGTGTTCCTACAAAAGTGTGGTGCGGCTTGTGGAGCGAAGGCACCATATTTAATATTTCATATTTCACAACCTTTACGGTTAATGGAGACACCTATCGCACCATGATAACCGATTTTTTGTGCCCGCTCCTCATGGTAATGATGTGAACGATGTTTGGTTTCAACAGGATGGTACAACTTGGCACACATCTTATGCCAAAATCGATTTATTACGTCAAAAGTTTGATGGCCGTTTCATTAGCCGAAATGGAGATGTCAGTTGGCTGCCACTTGACACCGTTGGACTATTTTCTGTAGGCCACTGTTAAAGAAAAGTGATATGCCGACAAACCAAAGACAATTGAGAATTTGAAGTTCAGCATGATGCCATTGCCGATATACGAGCCCATAATCTCGAAAAAGTTTTCGAAAAACGAACCCATCGAATGGGAAACTGTGAGGGCAGCCGCGACAGCCAAGTAAATGAAATATAAACAATTGTACTTCACAACAACAAAAAATTAATTGTTCAAACCGATTTTGTTTTAAATGTAAACTTTTTAATTGCCCACCCTATGTAACATCTGCCGTTCGGAGCCGTCGTTTGTAGGTCCTTTTCAATGAGCCTAACTGATCATCATTCTTCATATATCAAAAATTAATTTACAGAATTTACAGAAAATAAGAAAAAGTCGTTGTTGCTCAAGTGTGCATAGCTTTTTTCATCTTCCATGGTTTTCACGTTATTTGTGCGAAGTTCAAAAGGTTGGCATATACAGTATAAAAGTTAAACGTTATATATTAAATTTAGAAAAATACTTCAAAGAAAAGCATACGAGGGCGGATTGATATTGAAGCTATCTAAGTAGGAAAAAAACATTTTTTTTTTTCAAAATCCATTCATTTCTCAACATAGTCTCCTTTTAGCTCAATACACTTAGTAAGACGATTTTCCAACTTTTTTATACCATCTGAATAATACGATTTTGAGAACTCCTCAAAATACGCATTAGTTTCGGTAATCACTTCTTCGTTTGAGATGAAGCTTTTTCCTGCGAGCTATTTTTTCAAGTTTGGAAACAGGAAAAAGTCACTGGGGGCTAAATCTGGACTATAAGGTGGATGATCAACCAATTCGAAGTGGATTTCTCGTAGTTTTAGCATCGTATCTAATGCTGTGTGAACCGGTGCGTTGTCTTGAAGAAAGAGCTTTTTTTTCTTGTTTGAATGTGGTCGTTTTTCCTTGATTGCATCAGCCAATTGATCCAATAATGCACGATAATACTCTCCTGTGATTGTGGATCCCTTTTCAAGATAATCGATGAGCAATATTCCGTGTGCATCCCAAAATATAGTGGCCATAACCTTGCCAGCCGATTTCGCTGTCTTCGCCTTCTTCGGAGCACTTCCACCCATTGCTTCGATTGATTTTTGGTTTCAGGTGTGTAGTGGTGGACCCACGTTTCATAAACAGTTATTAATCTACGCCCAAAAATCAGCTGGATTATGCTTTATCATGTCCAAACACCGCTGTGAAGTGATCTGTCGAACTCGTTTTTGTTCAACACTGAGCAAACGCGGCACCCATCTTGCCGATAGCTTTTTTATATGCAAATGTTCATGCAAAATGTTGAACACACGTTCATATGATATTTTTAACATTTCAGCAATCTCACTTATTTTGACGATAACGATATCGAGGATCTTCCTGATATTTTCTTCAGTAACCACCTCTTTTGGCCTTCCTGTTGATGGTATTGTTGCAGTGCTTGTTCGTCCTCGTTTAAATTCATCAATCCAATATTTTACCATATAATCTGACGAAGCAGATTCGCCGTAATGTTTATCAAGCTTTTCTTTTGTCTCTTTTGCCGTTTTGCCTTTCAAATACTGGTAATAGTGTTTAATCACTACACGAAATTCACTTTTTTCCATTTTCCAAGAAACACAAAAGTTGCTTACTTCAAACGACTACAACAAATAAACTAATCGATGAATTTGGCTAAAATTTTAACAGCTGACGTTTGACAGATCGTAGGTAGTATATATATTTAACTTAACCGGTTATTTGTGTTAAAATAACCGGATTACTCGGTATTCGAAAAATGGACATTTAAAAAAAACCGTATTCGACAGCACCAAAAAACCGGTTAAAAGCGGTCGAATAATAACCGTTTCATCTTTTTAGTTTTAAGTCAATAAGTTTTTGAGAATAATTAAAAGTAAAATGATTAAAAAGATTTAAAAAAAACAGTTTCCGGGTATGGCGTTATTGTCATAACATTCTAATCCAAACTACGTTTAAGAGAAACTAAAATTAAATTTCAGACTGACAAGCACCAAATATTTTGATGTACTAATTATTCCATATCCGAAAGATTATTATTGTGGTTTTAACATCGACGACAGCAGTAATGCCAACTAATTATTTATAATATTTTTGAAGTTCTAGAAGATTCATATATAAAAAAAATACATTTTTTAACTGAAATTCTCAGCTGTACAAAGACTTTAAAAGAATACCTCTCGGCAATAGATCATCAACTTGACATCCTAGAATTTTCAGAAGTCTATTAAAACTTCTGAAATGCAAATTAAGAATTAAAAATCTTCCCATAAGCTCTAGCCTAACCACGAATTTTCTAAAACAATAAAAAATGTGCGAATTGTTTCAACTTTCAATTTAAAATACGGTTCAATAGCCTGCTTTGTCTTGCTACTCTGACATCGTCCTTCCCTGCCCTACTTCACCACAGCATCATTTATATATTCGATTTTCCTCTCCCTCCTATTCATCTTTCTTCAACCTGAATTTTTGATTTTCCTAATTGCTTAGCCTGAGCATTTGAATATATTTAAGTAGTGGGGAGAGGTAGGCAAAGCCACTGTTTGTATACATTTCTGTTTCTATTGTGGTATGGCATACGACTGTCAAATAGAATATTCTGTCATATTCTAACGAAAATAGAACAGTAGACGAGAAAAATAATACAATAACAACAACAACAAAAAAAACTATATTTTTGGCAAAAAATAATATTGTGAAACGGGAATATGTACAATAACATTGACGGAAAGGGTGAAGAAAAAAATGGTGTGAAAACTTCTAATTTAAGAGCCATGTTTCAAGAAGAACAAAGATGTAGATATGATCAGAACTTATATAACAAAATATGAGCCCTACGACAAGAAAAAAAAATACTTTTTTTTAAAATCCATGTTTAAATTAAAAACTAGTTTACCGGCGAACCAAAAACTTTATACTTTTGGTGTATAAAGATGGTTCCAAAGTAGGACAAATCCAACAAATTAGAAAAATTGTATATTAAGAAAACCAAACTATTAGAGTTACAAATGATTCTTAATTTATGGCCTCTCTCCTTATATAATTGTTTGTTACACCCTGTTTTACATTATGCAACTTTGTTATTAGATTGTATTTTGTAGCTGTGTTATTCCAGTGTATAATACATTTTGTGTGAATGATATGAATCAAGATAAACTCATTTTCTACACAAATGAATCTATTTTTGAAATTTATTTCAGTAGCGAAAATACGACATAATGGTAGGTAGTAAAGGTGGGATAAAATTGGTTTTTCTTTTTCCTTGAAAATACAAATTCATATCGAGTAATTAGAAATGATGTAGTGGCAATAAATGAACTATTTTTAAAATGATAACCAGCATCTTTTATCTTTGAAATTGGAAATTGGAAAAAAAAATTGATGCTAAAAATATAAAAAAAATTGTAGGCTAACGCGGAATTCAATTCAAATTTAAAATTGTTAAATTGGCCTATTTTATAATTGAATAATCGATCAATTGAATAATTAATTGATTTCATAAACCTAATGTGGTTAAAGCGTCTAATAAAGGCATTGCACCGCCTAAAGTATAACAAATTATTTGTTAACGATCAACTGAATAGCGATTAATCGAATAACTGGCTGAAAAATATATTTTTTAGGAGGTTAAGCAATTTATTAAAAAGGAGTTTTTAATGATAAATTACGCTTGTTAGGATAATATAAATAAACATTTAACCGAAAAACTATTCATATCATGGAAAGATAAATTTAAATATATTAAACTGGTCTATTGAAACAAAATCGCTTAACCGTTTTTTGAAATAACCGAATAATATTCTTTTAATTGAATATTATAAAAACAGAATAATAGCAATTCATAAAGAAAAATTAATTGGATGCATGATCTGGATATATCGAATGTTTAACGAAAAAATTTGAGCACTATTTCATTTGATAAATGTAACGGTAGCTTAACTGATTAATCGACTGTGATTTTAAAGTAAAACAACTTATCAAAAACACTTTAAATAAGGTTTTATTTAAATCAAAACTACATTTAAAAAAACGATTTGTCGAATAACCTAATAATCAGTAATCGAATAACCGAATAATCAGTGATTTTTGAAATAAATGAAAAATTTTCAGCAAATAAGTAAAATTTTATTATTTTAACTAAATATTATAAAAACAGAATAATAGCAATTCATAAAGAGAAATTAACATGGTAAGGCTGATATATTGGACAAAGCTACAGTCACATTTGTCGAATATTTAACGAAAAAATTTGAGCACTATTTCATTTTATAAATGTAACAGCAGCTTAACTGATTAATCGACTGTGATTTTAAGGTACAACAGCTTATCAAAAAATACTTTAAATAAAAAACGATTTGTCGAATAACCTAATAATCTGTAATCGAATAACCGAATAATCAGTGATTTTTGAAATAAATGAAAAGTTTTCAGCAAACAAGTAAAATTGTATTATTTTAACTAAATATTATAAAAACAGAATAATAGCAATTCATAAAAAAAAAATTAACATGGAAAGGCTGATATATTGGATAAAGCTACAGTCACATTTGTCGAATATTTAACGAAAAAGATTTGAGCACCATTTCATTTGATAAATGTAACGGCAGCTTAACTGATTAATCGACTTTGATTTTAAGGTAAAACAGCTTATCAAAAAATACTTTAAATAAGATTTTTAATCAAAACTACATAAAAGAAAAAGCGAGTACTCGAGTACCTGAATAATCAGTAATTTTTGAAATAAATGAAAAGTTTTTAGCAAACAAGTAAAATTTTTTGCTCAACAACTGAACATTAAATATATATATAGCATTTGGTGGTCCTTGTTTTGAAATAACATGAATTGTACCATCACAAATATGCATTATACATATATAGTCGAATAGATCGATTGTGTATAGCACCCGAACTTTAGTTGCGTTACCGTTACTAAATTTTTAGCTGCCAGTTGCCATACTAAATTTGCATGGGTCAATTAAGGACATAAACCTTAATCGTCTTATATCCCTTAAACACTTAACATGTCTACAGACGGTCATCAGAAAAAACGGGTTTAAACAAAATCAACAAAATTTACACTTTGGCATGCTTAACAGTTAAAAAAAAGAGTACAAAATTCTCAAAATAATGGTACAAATAAAATAGTTTGGTAATAATAATAAAAATAGTCAGAACTTTTGTGCAAAACTGGAAAAAGGTTGCTCATAATATTTTAAAATCAGAGTTCCATTCACTAGATTTAATACGGATTTTTTTTTTTTTTTTTTGAAAAAATTGAGAGTTTACTTTCATAATATATAGACATAAAGGTAAATCAAGCAACAATTTTGTTTTAATAGAGATTTCTGTAAACACTTTCGGTACCTTTTTATGGTTTTAGTGCTTTTCAGGATCAATATTTTAGAAATTGAAGCTTGAATTCGTAATTTTCAGCAAAAAATTATACTATCGGGTATTTGCTTTAGAAAAAATCATGCGATCATTAGCAAAAAATAGAAAAAAATTTTGCAACAACTAAAGTAATGGAACAAAAACAAAAATACTCTATATTTTATGGGTTAAAAAAAGTAAAACAGTTCATAAAAAAATCTTGCCTAATAATTGCAGGTTTTACACTTTTTTTCAATTTCGGACATGTGGTACTTTGCACAATAGATGATTTAACTCCATCAATTTCCATCCGATGTAAAAAAAGTATCAGTTTACTCATAACTAAGCATACTATTTAATAAATCCAAAAATAGGATGGATTTTATATAAAACAGCGTGTAAAAACGATTCGAAACTTGGAAATTTCGGAATGAATTGCATAAAAGTATGTTTGCTTAAGAAATATACTCAGCTTGCTTAAGTTTACTTAAGTAAAGTATACATCATTTAATAGGTTCGTTCATCTTCTTTCCAAAGAATCTTAAAATTGGTTAACATTCAGCTAAGTTATTTGCTTATAAGTGCATGAAGGTACGAAAAACCGGTTTTTTACACATAACTCTAGATTTTAAAGTCATTTGGAAAAACTGATTCTTGTACTCGATAGTCAAATATTTCTACTTTATTCTATCTTGTCTTATAGGTTTTTGGCTTGTACACTTTTTTTGACGCGTAAAAAATAAAGTCACTATCGTTTTTGTTGTATAACTCTGTAAAGCAGTAAATACTGTCGTAAAAACCATAAAATGTTTATATTCATCGTATTTTAAAAGACTGAAACTAAATTCCAGAGAATGGGAGTGTTGACTTTATGTATTATTATTATATTAAGAACTGTCTAGAGTCCATACCTTATATCCAAAAAACGATATAATTTTTGAAGTTATGGAGTTGAAGCTTTAAGTTTTGATTTTTAAGGTTTTATAATAATTGTTTTAAATATATAAATAAGAAAAATAAATTGAATAAAGCCGTTAAAACGAGTAACATTTAGAGCTACCGAATAATAAAAAGAATAACCGACTAATCGAAAAACAGAAAAATCGATAAACTATAGGGTGAGCAATTTAAAAGTTTTAATTGAAAAATACAATTAAAGAAAAAGAGTTTGAAATTTTGCCAAATTGTTCCGATTAGAAATTAAATATTATTTCATTCATATGGTTGCCGCGGCTGACCTCACAGTACCACATTCTATCGGACCAATTTTCGAGTGTATGGGGTCGAGTCTCGAATGTTGGCCTTCAACTACTCAATCGTCTCTGATTTGTCCGCATAATACTTGTATTTAACGGCGCCCCACAGAAAATAGTTCAACGGTGTCAAATCGCAGCTTTTTGGCGGCCAACTGACATCATCATTTCGGCTAATTAAACGGCCACCAAACGTTTGACGCAATAAATCGATTGTGGCATAAAGTGTATGGCAAGTTGCACCATCCTGTTGAAACCAAACATCACTCACATCAATACCAATAAAGCGTTTATCATTATGCGATAGGTGTCTCCATTGACGGTAATGGTTGCACCGTTTTCGTTTTCAAAGAAATATGGCCCAATGATGCCTCCACTCCACAAGTCCCTCCAAACAGTCACACGTAATGGGCGAATTGGTTTCTATAAGACAATGTTTGCGTTTTCTGAGCCCCAAAGCAATTTTTGCTTATTAACGTACCCACCAAGATGAAAATAAGCTTCATCCAAAAAGATGATTTTAATTGATAATAAATTTTCAATAAATCTAACGTTGCTCAAGCGTAAATCGATTTATTTCATTCAGTGGAGATAATATATTGGATTTTGTTTCAGAATAGAATGACATTAGTATTTCCAGATTCGAAACAACATCTGGTTCTAATTTAAACCGATATATGGCCCACCCGATAGAATAAAAAATGTATCTTCTCATAAAAAATACATAAAATCAAAAACGAATTCTTATTTTTAGCCTCTTTATCACTAAAATTACAAACCATTTTCAGGCCATAATACCCTTACCTTCCACCTCTCTTTTAATATTCATTTTTCGATTACATTTATTGTAGTTTTGATTACACTCTGTATGCTTCCGTTATTTTTTAAATAAACTTCCGTGAGAATTTCAACGGAAATCCTTCAAATATTTGATTACACACACATATATATACAAAATGAGTCTGGTATAAAAGACACAGAGAGGAAAAAGGAGCATACGAGTGTATAGAGAGAGAGGAAATTATAAAGTATATAATGATAAATGGATTTTTGGTTATCCGATATATGTGCTTTATGAGGTCTACCACATGACAGATTTGCAACAACAAAAATAGCAAAACAAAGTAAATTAAACTGCATTTGGATGAGAGAATGAAAAATAAGAAATGAAATGGTAATCGAAAAGCATTTTAAAATCCATAAGGAAATTAAGGACATATTAGTTAAAATGACATTTATTAAAAAAAAAATTAAAACAAATTTAAAATAAGAAATATTGATATATTTGATACAAAAAATGTTACTTAATGACACTTATCGTTTAACAAGATAAATATAATGGAATAATTTAACATTCATTTCGAACAAACTGTGTTAGATAAAGTTTTAATATAATTTTTAAATAAGTTTTAAAAGAAATGAACAGACTCAATAAAGTGTCTCAATAAAAATACATAAATAAATTAAATTAAATTCGAGTAACTAAATAACATAAGCCACTATTTAAAAACAGCAGGATACATTAATATAAATTAGTTTCTCAAGTTTTGTAGACAGTTAGTTTTAACGGGTAGCCAGACACGTGTCCTGTGATGCCCAGAGAAATGTGTATGAAGTATCCAGGTTTATCTATATGTCCGTGCTCAAGCCAAAAATTTGTTAAACCACAGAAACAGACTGTCAACTCGTGTAGTAGTTATTAAAAGGCAGACCAAGACTCCTCACATGTGCATTAGCTACCCAGTGGTCAATGGTCATAGCCACCAAAACACTTAGCCAATGACGACGTGCATTCCCTATATTAGACTTCGATCGAGCCCGATCGTATAGAGGCCAAATTTGCCTAGATACAGAATACAAGTGGGTTTATTCTCTCAAACAATCCTTCCAACATTATAAAGTTTTTTTAACAAATAAACGACTAATAAGAGAACTGAATATAAATAATCGAATAAGTTCATATAAATCAAATAAAAAGATTGCCCTCAATACGTCTGGTAGCAATTTTAACAATTTAAAAGCCAAGAATCGACTAACCAGCTAATGGACTATAAATAAACGAATAAATATAATAAATAAATACTTCATACAAACCACTTTAAGAATTTTAAGCATTTAAGAAAAATTGTGTTTAATCGAGTACCCGAATAAAAAATCACCCATAGATTTTTAATAAAATCCTTAAATTTTTCGAAAAGAAAAATATTAACAAATTATAAAAAAAAAGTTGTAATAATGCAATAATAATCGCATGATTTTTGTATGAGTTGTTGCTTTACTGGAAAGGTCATTGTAGGGCTTTGTGATTAATAGTATAATTTCTATACAAATATATTTTATTTATTTATTTTTTTAATAGGTATGTATAAAAACAAAAAGATTTCTACAAGATATTAGCCAGACCTCATCGTAAAAGAAACAAGGAATAAGAAGGTTAATAGCGCATTTCACTTCAGCCTGATGAAAAGCATTATTGGCTCCCATAAACGTTTCAAAATGTCATTGCGCTATTTGACAAAGCAATGTTGCCCTTAAGTATTACTCTGCATTGTTAAAACATTTGTCTGCTGTACTGCTTTGCATACAACACTTTTGATATCAGCCAAACTTATAGCTCCAACAATTTTCAACCGATTTCTTAACCTTAAGTCTCATTTTATTCACGACTAAGCACACCTGCTTAATTAATTTATTAATAGTGCGGTTACTACCTAAAACATTTCTAAACTTGAAAAATAATGAAAATAATATGGAAAAAATTTGGATATAAAATTTGTTTGCTCAATACATTCCTCAAGGTTACTTAAAAGGCCCCTTGCTCTTCTTTCAAGATCCGCTGAGAAATTTAAGATTTGATAATATTCAAATAAGTTATTAGTGCATGAAGGTACGGAAAACTGCTTTTTACCCGTAATTCAAGATTTTAAGGGTGTTTCGAAATTTATAAAACACATTATTGTTGTTGTACTTGATTACGCCTATCACTTCAACTACGTTCTTTTTTTCATCATGTTATTTTTTTATCTTGTATTGAGATTTGATTATAATTTTATTTCTAAGCCACTACAATATTAAATTTTATTTTACTTCTTTTAATTTTGTATTGAAATCAAATTTAATTTAAAATGGCAAAAAGATAATTACTTTTTTAATAGACTACAGAAACAATTATCAAATAAAATGTGTAGATTGAAAGATTTTGTTAATTTAAAGAGAGTAAAAAATAGATTACATTTTTTTCTTACATCTAAAAATCAATAGAATGTGTGTTTCCGCTACATACATACATATTTTGAAAGGCAAATAATAACAATTTCAATTGTTCACACATCTATAAATACCAATAAAAGACTTTTGCATCTATTAATGATATTTAGGAGCTGTATGAAACAGTAAAGTATTAGCAAAACACTGAGATTTGCACGCTAAGTAAAAACACTTTGTTAAAATTCGTTTATAGGACATTTTACTGTAATTTATCATATTATTCGTTTTATAGCAGTTTTAGGAATAAAATTATAATAGAAAAAGTATATATAAAAATATATAAAAATAAAATAATAGGAATATGTTAACATTCTGCAAGAAGAATATAATATTGTAAAGGGTCCGCCATCTAACGTTTTTTTCAACTAGTGTTTCTTTCCGCTGAACGAATATGGTTGTGTATACGCTTGAACAACTCTGGGAATCTGGGCCTGCAATCGACTTACAGAAAATGCCGATTTTTCCAAAAAAAAAAAAAAGTCATCTTTTCAGATGAAGCTGATTTTGATCTTGGCGGGTATGTAAACAAGCAAAATTGTCGCATTTGGGGCACAGAAAACCCGCACGCATACATTGAAAAACCGATACACCCAAGACGAGTCACTGTTTGGTGCGGATTTTGGTCCAGAGGCATAATTGGGCCATTTTTCTTTGAAAATGAGCAAAGAGTGGCCGTTACAGTCAATGGCGATCGTTATCGGGCCATGTTGAACGAATTTTTGTTCACAAAAATTGAAGAGGAGGATATTAGCAACATTTGGTTTCAACAGGACGGCGCTACGTGCCACACAGCCGAAGCTACACTCGATGTTTTGCGCCCTGTTTTTGAAGATCGCATGATCAGCCGCAGAGCTGATGTCGTTTGGCCACCTCGAAACTGCGATTTGACATCGTTGGATTATTATTTGTAGGGTGCCGTCAGAAATAAGTGTTACGCCAACAAGCCAGAGACAATTGTCGCTTTAAAGGACAATATTCGTGAAGCTATTGCTGAAATACAGTCGTACACAATCGATGTGCTTAAAAATTGGACCGATCGTGTAGGCTACTGCATGGCCAGCCGAGGTAGCCATTTGAATTAAATTATTTTCCATTAATTACCGGAAGGATTGTACTTTCAAATAAAAAAGAAATTTGAGAAAATATTCAGTAGTTTTTTTTTATGGCATTTTCAAAAAAAAAAAAAATTATTTGGCGGACCCTTTACATAATAATCGGAAAATCATGAGTCAATTTAAAAGCATCATTACATACATATGTTATGGCATATTGTAAATAATATACCCAAATTTTTATGTAATAAAAATAAATACAATAAAGTTTTAAATAATCTGTTTAATTAAACGAATAATTGTAGATTCGAAGAATCACATCATATATATTAATAAATAATAAAAGGCCTAGAACTCTACAAATTTTATTATTAATTAAATTTAACTGAAAAATCAGGTAATCAGTTTATACACTAAGAGAATCAAATAAACGAATAATCAATTAATTGGGCAACCATACTAGCCGAAGAAAACAAGATTATACTTAATTTAGTTACTAAAAAATGTAACAAACTTTTAGAAGTCAATTAACACGTTGTGACCGGCAGCTAACTTTCCGAGAATAGAATTTTCGTTTTGGCTGTTAAAGTTAAAAAATAAAATTAGTCTCAATGATATTCGATCAAATATAGTTTTAATGAAATTTATTGAAACACTCTAAACAAAATGCGGTTTATCTTTACACATAATTCAATATGTAACAACTTTTTTGATAATATTGTAGCTGTATTTCGTTGACGGCTGCCGGCTGAACGGAAAGGACAGTAAATTCGGCGCCGGGTTCAACGTGTTAACTGGTTTATAGAGTCACTAAATATTTAAATTACCGATAGCTAATTAATCGGATAATTTAATAATTCAGGATCTTAAATTTTGACAAAATTAACTTGGAAATATTAAAATATCTCCTACTCATACATTTTTAAGTATCACTTATATAATTAGCAATCTTAACTAACCACATAATTGGGTAAATAGTTTTAACAATACGCATACAAACTATAACTTCAGAAATATTTAAAAAATATGTGTATTTTTTTTAAATTTCTTAATTTATAAAAACCAAAAATTAAATAACGAAGATTCGGATAATTACACTATGCAACAAGCAATAATAGCTTTGAGCCATAGCTGGTCGCCTAACTTAAAAAATCAACAGCATTTCAAATTCTATGGATGTTTTTTTAGAATTGTTTTCTAAAATGTGAGATTTTTGAAGAGGATGCTTCATATAATAACTTTGAAATGACTTATTCGATTTCGTTAAGCCATATGTTAAAAAATTCGAAATTATACCAGCTTTAAGTTATTTTAATATCCTTTTTTAATATAACCTATATTTCTGGAGTTATTGAGAAATAATTTATAAAACTTTTTTAAAATATATTTTTGATTTCTAAAAATTCACAAAAAACAAAAATCAACAAATAATTACCAGTTTCACTATTTATTTATAGAGTGAAATATAATAGAATTAAAATAAACCATATTTCACGCATATCGATTCGTAAATACATATTTTATTCCCAATAAAGTGAAAGTACCCAGTTTTGAAAAAAAAAAAATTGCCGTAACTGCCGAAAATTTCACTGAGCGTATGAGTTATACGATACATACAATTACAACAAAAAATTTGCAAGAATAAAAGTGATTTGCAGAATCATATTCCTCTTAATTTGTATAAATAATTGATGGAATAAGTCAATAATAAAAATATTTCTGTAATATGTGTTTAATTCTTTTTACCAAAGCATATTTGGTTTTAATCGACAAAAGAAAATACTGTAGTCTTTCAACAAAAAACTGATAGTAATCGATTACTTTTTACCAGACGATAAGACTATCTCACAAATATAAAGTGTAGCAGGCAACAACCAACCAGTTGCTGATCGTAATGGCAAATTAATAACGAATAGTGAAGCACAGATGCAAAGATGGAGGGAACACTTTGAGAAAATAAGATACATCAACGCTAAAGACATCGAAATATACCATAACAGCCTAAAATACATTGAACATAGCATCCCAGTTTGAATGAAATAAAAGAGGCAGCAGCAAAGTTGAAGAATAAAAAAGCAGCAGATGAAAATGGTTTATTGGTGGAAACCTTACGAACTGATATCACAACCGCAGCATTTACTACGGCCTCATATCACATTAGTATGGGCGGAAGAGAAGTTTCCTTCAACTCGGGACAAATGCAGAGAGAGGAATCACTCTGCTTAACGCCATATACAAGATACTAGCAGTCATAATACAGGGAAGGCTTCAGAGCAAAAGAGAGACCATATTTCGAGACGAGCAGGCAGGCTTCCGGCCAAATAGAAGCTGCGTAGACAGGCCAACATTACGCATGATAACAAAACAGACTTTAGAAAGGCGTACCCCCTATACTTATTGTTCGTCGACTTCAAGAACTCCTTCGATACTATCAAACGGACTGCTATATGGAAAGCATTGGGAGGATAATACGAGCAATGTACAGGAATACAGAACTCTCTGTTCTTCACACCGGGAGCTTCAGTATACCATTCTATACATGCGCTCGAGTAAAGCAAGAATGTCCACTTTCACTTCTACTATCATGAGTGAAGTTGTCTTCACAGAGAAAAGGTATAATATGGAGTCCCTCACGACAACACGGGGAACTGGTTTATGCCAATGATATTTATCTACTCCTACGCAAAATCTCCAATATGTAGTCAAAATTATAAGACCTAGAAATATTGGCTCACAAAGTCGGATTTAAGATAAATACCAAAAAAACCAAAGCCATAAGAATTAGTTACAATAGCACAGAAAACATCATGCTACAGGGCCAACCAATTAAGTATGTAGATAGCTTCTACTATTTGGGAAGCTCGCACATATGCAGGCAAACCAAACTCGTGTGTAAATTCAATTCTGTTGTACGGCAGTTAAGCCTGTCTTGTGTCTAACACCATCACGCAAAAGCTACAGGTATTCGCCAACAAATGCTTTAGAATCACATGCAGGTATTCTAACCTAATACCGTACCATAGAACTATGATAAGGCAAAATTACAAATGTATCGGCCATTCCTTAAGGAAAATTTTCAAGAAAATTGATCAAGAAACCGCAGTCCACCAAGAAACACCTGGCAACACATTAATCTACAAGTACTAAGGCAAAACAATCTTATATGGAAAATGGCGAAGACAACGGCAGCAAACCGTGTAAGTTGGAGATACTTTGTGGAAGCCCAATACTTCCAATGATAATAATCTTATATTAAAATAAATATAAAATTTATGTTAAGACGTTTTCGAAGACTTTGTTTTATTTATTTATGTAAAAAGTTAATCGAGTGACCGATTATTTAAATATTCGAGTATCCGAAAAATCATTTTCAAAACTTTGCTTAACGAATTTCTAACTGAAATACAAAAATATTTTATTTTTAGCATGTTAATCAATATATTATATACTTCCAATAATCAGTTTCTCTTTTTTTCCCACCCAATCCCTACCTCTTTTTGTAACACACGCTATCACGAATACAACTTGAAATAAAAAAATTAACACTATAAAATATAAATGATACTATACTACTTGAAAGCATCAATAAATCATAGACGAATTTATGCTACAGAAGACAGAAAAAATAGGACCATTTTTTGTTATTCTTTATCCATACAATGCTAAAGAAAGGGAATAAAACGGAACGATAAATGATTATTTTATATACTATAAGTACTCATTCATAGTTATGCGGGTTACAAAAACACATCTTTTTTCCCTTTCCTATTTTGTTTTCTTCGTTCTTTTTTACCCATAATATAAATGTGAATTTGCCAATGAGTAGAACTTTTTATGAAATTCAACATAGAAATCCGAATTCGTTTACAAAAAAAAAAAAAATGGCTCTTTCTCACAAAAACGAATAAAAACCATAATATTGAGGTTAAAAAGAAAGTACTCAATAAAACATAGAATGTACGTTAGTACAACAAACGTGTCAGTATGTTTTTTATGAATGCAAATATAATAAACTGTACAAGTACTTCATATTTTCATGCATACATACGTATACAAAGTAATTCATTTATCAAAAGGATGTGAATGAAACTGCATTTTATGAAAACGATTATTCGATGAATGTCAATGTAAAAGAAATATAAAAACATATATTTAGGGTAAATAGTTCAAGCATAACATTGTAACAAAAGAGCAATAAGTGAAAGAAAAAATGTAAGGTAATCGATTAAACGGGTAATCGCTTACAACAATAAATATCAAAACCAAATTGTGCTAAAAACAATCAGAAAATATACTTTAAAAGCAACAAAATGTAACCAAATAACCGGATTAAAAAACATTCTCGAAAAATATAAGAAGTTTTTGTCTTAAAAAATAAAACAATTAATTGGGTAATCGACACATTTAATTTGTGTTTTTTATATATTAAAGGAAATATGTTAAGTATTGAATAAATGATTTTAAATATTACATATAAATTATTATTAAAATATTACATAAAAAGGGGAGAAAACTTTAATAAAACAATTTTGAGTAACAGAATAATCAGTTTTGAAATAAAAAAATATTGTCTCATATAAAGCAAAAAAATGAATTTGTTTGAATTTTTTTTTTTTTAAATTTTTAATAAAAAATTTGTTTAAAGAGCCGGGTAACCGATTAAAACAAGAGAATTGTTTTTTAAATAACACATTTAGTACAAGCGATATTTTCTATAAAACCTATTAGTGTGTAATAAATTTAACAACAGTAATTCTTTATAAAGTTTACTTTGTTTTAGACTTTTGAAAAATATCATAAATAATCGGTTACTTTTTTAATCGATGTTAAATGTCTTTTATACTTATTTTATTTATGTATTAACAATTTATTTCGTTTTTACAAATTTTCTTAGATTAAAACAAGAGCCAAATAATAAGTTGTTTTTTAATCGACTAAATATTAGACGAATAATCGGTTAATCAAATATATAAATAGATCTTATCTTATATATAAATATGGATTTTGTGTTTGTTTGTATGTGTGTGTATGTGTATGTATGTTTAGACTTTATAGACAGCTAAACTGCTAAACCAATTTTCTTAAAATTTTTACAGTACCCCTCTCTGTGTCTGAAAGGAACTATAGGCTATATACTTTTCAAATATTCCAGCTGAGAGGTACCACGCCCATACAAAGTAACTATTTACTTGTTTATATCTTTTAAATGCAGTAAGAGTGTCTAAATTCGGAATAAATAGCTTTATAGTCAACAACATGAGTTAAAAAGAGGCCGGAATCGAATAAGTGGGCATGGTACCTCCCCTACAAAGTAAAAAAATGCTTAAAATAATTGTTAAGAGAATAATAAAGATAAGGGTAGCGAAGCACGTCGGGTTTTAGCAAGTAAAAATACAAAAATTGATTTCAACGAAATCTCAAAAAGTTGGTTATTAGCGACTTTTCAATTATGTAATTAAATGATTTACGAATAAAAAGACTTAGAGTTGTTTAAAATTCGATTAATATAGCCGTTGGGTAATTTGAATACTATTTTACCAACAAAATTATGTTTACACAGTATTTTTGACTGTGTAAACATTTATTTTATATCCGGTTAACTTTATCAAATAATCGTCTAAAGAATTCGAATACTCGTCCAACGTTTCTAATAATATTAATTCTAACCAACTTAAATGGTTGAGAATTACATAAAGTTTTTCAGCTTATAATTTACTAACACTTAAGCGCTTAATCGGTTATCTGGTTAATATTTTAAGTTTTCTCTTAATGTGTAAATATATTTTAACGAATATTTTACTAAACAGAAAATTTTACTTGTCTTTCCAGGTGCTTCAGACAGCTGCTTCTCTTATAGTTGACGATAGCAATCATTATCAATCGGAGGCTTTGACTTTAGGGCAACCCGAATATTCTAATGGTAATAGCCAAAGAAGACGTCCGGCTAACCGCAAACGTAAACGAAGACCGCAACCTATAAATTCAGATGATGATACTGTTGTTCCGATTCCCTCAATTTCTCCACCATATTGGCGGGGTCAAGTAGAAGACGACAAAGAAGTTTTAAATATGCCTCCAAAACAAGCCGTAAAACCAGTTTCCCATCAAGAAAATACAATGAGACCTTCTCTACAATCCTCCTTTAAGCGCAGAAAACAACAACCATCCATTAGGGAACCGTTGGCAGCCTTGGAAAAGGAGCAAAAATTGTATGAAATGAGAAATAAACCTGAAAATTTTAGCAACTCCCTACCTACAAACACCAGGAATTCCGCGGATTTGAAAAATATATTAAAAAATAGCGGTGGTCTTAGTTTGAGTGAGATATTGCAACAGAAAAATCTTTCTTTGGATGATTTACTTAAAGGCAAACAGAATGCCTTACAAGCTTTACAAACCACTGCCATGGCACCATTGGAAAAAACTGGCCAAACCAAATATCCCCCCTTTAAGCCTAGCTTTAAGGCCAGTGTCCCCACAGTGAAACTCACGGAAGGAGGTGGTGGAGGTGAAGAGAGGTCTAAGTTAAATGCTTTACATAGACTTAAATTGTTTGGTAGCTCTTCCAGGCCTTCGGGCATACAGGTGGGTTTGGCCGATCACTTAACAACACGCAAAAGGGATGGCAATTTGTATAGCTCTACCACAACTACAATTACTAGCACCACAACAACTAAAACGCCAACAACCAAAATACCGCTCTATAAAAAGATTTTGCATCAAAGGCCCACACTGAAACCCACAGTTTTGCTTAAAAGTATGGCTATTATGGCTACAGCTGAACCGGAGAGAGTTATAACATCCTGGGAGAGTAAAGAACAGGAGCGAAATAGGCATAATGAAGAGCCAAAATCCGTTGAAAAAGAGGAGACAGAAGAAGAAAAAGAAGAAGAAGAAGAAGAAGAAGAGGAAGAAATTGAAATTGAGGAAGAAATACCTGAGACAACCACCTTAAAAGTGGATACCACCGTAACACCCACTACTACCACGTCTTCAACTACTACAACAACCACTGCAACTTCGACTTTAAAACCGACTACAGAAAGAACGTCTTCTAATCGAGAGTTTCTAAGTTCTACCACCAGAAGAATGTACACCAGTACACGTGGTCATGGTAGATCCACTTATCGGTATACCACCTCTACCACTACTTCAACACCCCCACCAATCACCACTACAACTACGACCACAACAACTACCGCTTTACCCATAACAACAACTACGACAACTTCGACAACAACCGCCAGCAGCAGCACCATGAATTTAACACCAAAAGCCAATCTAAATCTCAATACCGAAGATATACGTGAACGTATACAAGAGACACTTCTGAAGAATCTCATAGAAAAAGAGGACTCGTTTAAAAAGTCCCCCATGAAGACTAATGGAGATAACGATGATGATTTAGAAAATTTCTTTGAGGAAACTGTGAAACCCAGGACCACAAAAGCTTATGAATCATCGACCATCACTACAAGAATGAAACAGTTTTCTCCTTTGTATTCTACCAGCAGTTCTATTTCGACTACAAGCACGACCACCTTAAGGCCCTCAACAGTTTCAACCACTACTACTTCTACAGAAAATCCTAATATTATACCCGATTTTGATAATGTCGATGATCGCACCGATCTTTTAGAACTTATAGAAGATCGTCGTTCTGGCAATCGCCTATTCAAAGTACTTGAACAACGTAATATGACTTTGGAGGAACTTATAGAACATCGTAAACGAGGCTCTAGCCAACTGCATTTGGCCACCATAGTTGAAAATCCCTCACGTTTTTATCCCGATAAAAAAGTGGTGCTTCAGGATAACATGGATATTGTAACCGCCTTTGAGAACTTTCCTCATTTCAATTTGCTAAATTTAAAAAGTGTTAAGCCGGATGATATAAAAACAGATTCACAAGGTTCCAGCTACTTTACCTCTATCATAGATATTGAGCCCACAGATGAGGTCTATAAAAATCGTAAGGGTTCCTCCTCCTTAGCAGCAGTTGATTTGGATAAAGGTGCGCCTAACTATATAAGCAATCGTTTAGACCGCAAAAGACATTTAAGGGGTTCACGTAGATATACTGGCCGTCCCTACAATAGGCGCCAGTAGAACGAAAACTTTTAAAATAATTACTTTCTTTCTTTTAAATTTATGGTGAGCGCTGTTGCTGCAGGAGCGGTTGTCACAGAGTAAAAAAATGGTGCACATTTAAAACTTTAAATTAAAAATTAATTGAAACTTCAATGAGATTTACAAATAAGTTATAACTGATTAACCGATCGTACGTTTATCTTTGGAAGCCGCTAAAGCAGCAGTAGCACTACACCAATTTGAAAAGAAACAAGTAAGTTCTGAAGATTCGGCTTGACTTTTAACAAAATCGAATTTTAGAGATACTAACACTTAAGCTTCACAAAATACTATCAAAATACTAAATCATAGAACACTTCCAGTCTTACAGCTAAAATAAGGTAACTTCCGTTATATGTAAAAAGAAGAGAACGTTGAGCAAGCCTCAAACCACTAAATAGTGTCTGGTATTTTATCACATTTGTCATGTTTATACAATACAACGCTTTCGCCAAATGTGCAACCTTCGTTAAGCTGTCAATCAGACAAAGGTATCTATGGGATGTTAACAAAGCCTAGGTTGAAGAGTAAATTTGCTTCACTCCCGGACACACCTGGCCTAAAGTCATTGCATTGGTCTCACGAGTCATTGCATAATGGACCAAATTGCCAAGAGACCACACATGTCTTCGGACACACCTGGCCCAAATCAAATAGGAAGCACACGAATCCCTCGCTTAAACTCAACCGTAGGTTTATCTTTGAAACGGTATTTAGTCTCACGAGTCATTGCATAATGGACCACATTGCGAAGAGACCACACATGTCTTCAGCAAGAAGCTACCGCTTCTCGATAATATTGTTAGATTTGTTAGGCTCTAGAGTTGATTTTCAGCTTAATTTTAGGGATTTTGTGCTTTTTATACAAGGCCTCTGTGCCGCTTGTCGAGACCGGTTAATCAGAGCAAGGCGGTCAGCTCTGGTGGATCGTTTTATATGGTATTACAACAGGCCACTATGTGTGCTCAAGTAAGCTTTGATTTCACGAAGCTGCTACTTCCTTCTATCATGTTTCTAAAGTTGCTGAAACTACTGGTAGCTACAAAATAGAACTACTGCAGAGAGTTATATTGCTTAATCCATATTTTTTTTTATCTTTAAGATTAGATAAGAAAGGTTATGCTTAAAAGGTGGCTTCACGTTAAGATCTAAAAACCAGATACACAGCTTACATTCGAGTTTTATTCTGCAGCTTTTAAAAGTCATTACTCGCGATGTATATCAACTGAGCATGTAAGTACTTCTAGGAAAGTATTTTAGGATTTCCAAAAACTAAAAGCAACACCTAAATACTTTATTCCGAGCTTTCCTTGAGCTGAGCTAACATTTTTTACAGAATTCGTAACTTACACGTTTTGTGGCGCATACGGAGTCAGCCAGTAATCCAAAGAAATCATTATTTAGAACTTCCATGCTATTCGTCTCCTTATGTGGTATAAAATAATGAATCTGTCAAACACTACTATGACTTTATACTCTTCGTACTAGCGTGTACAGGACACAAGGTAATGTTAACTCTATAAATGGCAATGGTATGCTACTGTTGTTGTCTACCAAACTTCTCTAAAATTTTTATGAACGAGTTGTTGATGTTGCTGATGATGGCGATCTCATGATGTCTGAAATCACTTGCCAGTCTTTACATTTCCCAAAATGCCTGAATGTCCTTGCATGATCTCTTCTCGTATCTTTAAACATCCAATCCTTTGAAAAGGATCCTAATCTCAAAATAAAAATCATATCCTTGCAATAAAGGTCATATTCATTGGATTCAAGATTTCTTCTTTGAATAAGGACTCTGGTCTATAATATTCAAGTCATTGCCTCCGTAAATTTAAAATATTTCTACTTTATCTTATACAATATTCCGTAATCTGTATTAATCAGTGTCACGATTTGTTTCAATACTTGACTTGGATTCTAAAACCTAAGAAATCCTTTTTTTAACAAAATTCTAGAATTGTTGGCAACAGAAAATTGTTATATTAACCCTTTCGCTGCCATGCTTAAGTTATATGAAGCAATTTCCTTAACTATTTGACTATCATATTCAGAGAATTTTTGTTAAGGTACATAAATCTTTTAAATGCATGAAATCAAAGAAGACTATAGACGCTGTTGACAATGTAATGGCAACAAGAATCTCATCTTAGTAACGCCGAACACTGTGGCAAAGACAAGCGTACTCGTCTTATGCAATGAACAATTTAAACTGCCTTTGACCTTTTCTTCCATTAAAGAACGATATCTTCACTTTCTAAACTGAACTTATTCACTCATTTCTTTGCTCATATTTGGAAGTGTTCAAATGGGCCATGTAATTCTTAGCTCAAAGTAAAATTAACACTTTATTTTAGCCTCGAAAATAACCAGTTTGTTAATCTAGCTTTTCTTTTTTAACACTAAGCAAGCTCCCTCCAATCCCAGAAATAACATACGAAGTCAGAGTTTGTTTTACCTGATTCAAATGTTAATGATCGGTAATATAGGGTGGGCAATTTAAAAGTTTAAATTTAAAAATGAAATAAAACAAAAACGGTTTGAAATTTTGGCAAATTTATTTTTTTGTTATGAAGTACAATTGCTCCGGTTAGAATTGATTATTTCATTCATATGGCTGCCTCGGCTGGCCTAACAGTACCCCATTCGATCGGACAAATTTTCGAGAACTTCTTCGAGTGTATGGGGTCGTATCTCGGCAATGGGATCACGAATGTTAGCTTTCAAATGCTCTATTGTCTCTGGTTTGTCGGCATAACACTTGCCGCCTACCGGCACCCTATAGAAAATAGTCCAACGGTGTCAAATCGTAGCTTCTTTTTGGCGGCCAACTGACATCATCATTTCGGCTAATTAAACGGCCACCAAACGTTTGACGCAATAAATCGATTATTCCATGAGACGTATTGCAAGTTGCACCGTTCTGTTGAAAACAAACATCGTTCACATCAAAACTATAAAGAGCGGGCACAAAAAGAACGGTTATCATGGTGCAATAGGTGTCTCCATTGACCGTAATGGTTGTGCCGTCCTTATTTTCAAAGAAATATGGGCCAATGATGCTGCGCTCCACAAGCCGCAGTAAACAGTCACCCGTAATAGGTGCATTGGCTTCTGTAAGACCACGTTTGGATTTTCTGCGCCCCAAATACGGCAATTTTTCTTATTAACGTACCCAATAAGATGAAAAAGAGCTTCATCCGAAAATATGATTTTAAATGATAATAAATTTCCAATAAACCCCAACGTTGCTCAAGCGTAAATGGATTCATTTCGTTCAGTGAAGATAATATACTGAATTTTGTGACAGAATAGAATGGCATAAGTATCGCCGGATTCGAAATAACCGCTGGTTCAAATTTAAACTTTTTAATTGGCCACCCTATATTATATGCAGGGGCAGGTTTTTAAAGTTTAATTAGACGTGGCTTTGTGTAACGCCACAACGAATAAACATTATGGGCAACACTACACATGGTGACTTACCGTAACGCCATAGCCAATCAATTGAATTTGATTTTAGGACTAGTAGAACTTGAAAAACTGAATTTTTTTATTTAAATGCTTTTCATTTCAATAAAATTTCTATTTCTCTGTTTTTCATTCCAGCTTCTCTATTGCCAGATCGTTCAGAAAAGTCTTTAGGTTTCTTTCCATCTTGGAAAACTTTAGCATTGGCCTCTTTAGCCACCAGTACCACCACCACTAACAATAATAACAACAACAACAAAGATGCTACCTATACATTGCGCAACACGAATCGAAATACCCCCTTTTACCTGCAACAACCAAAAATGCTGCTGGAAAACAATAACGAAAATGATCAAGACAACGATATTGAAGACGTTTACGACCTCAAAGATAACGAACTTGTTCTCATAAGCCGCGATGAGACTGAAGATGATGACACGAACGAAGATTATCAAAATCAAAATCCTATACAAGCTGCTGTAAGGTTACCAGATCATACTGCTGAAGCCATAGAAAATGAAGTAGCTGGCCATGATCTAGTCGAACTTGAATTATCAGGTCATGGATTCAAGCGCAGCCCCCAAGCTGCCGGTGCTTTGGCTCACAGTCATCGTCATGGCAATTTTTATACAAATATGCCAGCGGGTATTAAATCCGCTATAGTGGCCAGTGCCACTATAGTGTTAACAGCCTTGGTAACATTTATGGTAATATTTGCTGTATGCCGTTGGAAACAACGACGACACCGTATGACGAATATTATGAAATCCTATAATGCCATGAAAAGTAAAATGCCTGCGATAGCAACAACTACAACAACAATGCCAGTCGGTGGTGCATCGGAGGGATTGGCGGTATTGACAACAAATACAAATTCTAGGCGTTCATCGTTTAGGGATATGCATGATTTATTAGGTGGTAGTGGTCTATCAGTGGCAGCCACCATTACCACCACCTCAACTGGAGTGCCAAATAGTCCGATGACAACAACGAAAGCATTAGCAAATACAAATTCACTAACAACAGCACCGTTATTAAATGCCTCACAAACAATGATGGCAGACAATAATTGCAATAAAAACATGCAGCCACAACAACAGCAACATCACATCTATAGCCAAAGCCCAAACAACAACAACAATAGCTGTAATAGCAACAGTAACAAAAGCAGCTGCAATAGTCGACCCTTACAACGGCAAAGCTCATTATTATTTCAGCGTAATACAAACGATAGCATGATTAGCAGCAACAACATTAGCAATAGCAACCCCAACGATAAACCTACAAATCTGGCCATATTAAGTGGTTGCAATTTGTTGGATATCAAACGCAATAATAAGATGAACGGCTCAACCACCTCATTAAGTTTTTCGCTGACAAGCGGTCATAATATATCCAATACCCACATAGACACCATGGATGCCAATTCACCCGAAGTGCAAGAATATTTATTTGATACTATAAGAAATTCATATTAAAATACAAAATTAAAAAAAATAAATAAAAAACGGACGTACGGGAATTTATTTAATGGATGTGATGGACATGACTTTTATAAGGACGTTGATAATGATGATGATAATGATCATTAAGTAACAAAAAAATATTAAAAAAGAATTGTTTTCTGTGGTATTTTCTTAATAAACAATAATTAAAAAGTAATTAAATAAATAAAACACACAAAAAAATTGAAAAATTACAAAAAAAAAAAGTAAAACATATTCGGCTATAACGAAGTTTACTAGTTATTGTGGTTGAATTAAAAGAAGAGAAACAATATTGCCAGAAAGATAGTTTTCTAGATTATATTGGTTTAATAATTACATTAAGAAACATATGCAGTCTCAATTATACAAAAATCGTAGCCTTGTTCGAACTTGAAACAAGGCAATACTATTTTCATAATTTCAACAACATACTTCGATTGATATTACTTTCGAAGTGTCATTTTATTCCTCGCGGCTTTTGACGACCTTTTGCCTTTTTCGTGCAGCTTCCTTTTTTAATCGCAGTGAAATATCAGGGTTTACCTGATGAAAAGCTTAGACAAATATTTCTATCGATTCTTTGGTTCACTATTTTACCAAAAAAAAGTTTTGTAGACACCCAAACAAATGGAAATTTTTTGGCGACTCTTGGTGAAATACAACTTTTCTGCCTCTTACTTGCTTTATTCAAATGTTCTAGTTGTGAGCAGTTGAAATCGGAATTGATAGTAACTCTAGAATGTAGTGGCACCTCATTTAGGTTAATGCTCTTCCAATTACTCCAGGCTTACACCATGAATTGTTATAATATTTTCGTATTTAATCCATTTGTATTCACCCACTATCATCCGTTTGAAAAATGTTTTGTTTTGTATCTCGTTGTGTGTCAGCAGCTTTTCACTAATGCCAATTTGGTAAATCAAATGCCATACGTGGTTCGTTCGACACAATCGAATAAGAGACTACAAAAATATTTGTTATTCACCAATACCTGAAGCATTATCTATCAAAGAAAATAAACTTGTGCTAACACTGCTCCACAGCTATGAATTTGTTTTCAAGACTTTCTAACACAGACATGAATTTTTATAGGTTTTATCTCTCCAATCGATTAGTGGACTTTACGGTTTTGAAACATAACAATCTTTGAGAGCCAAATCTCGAGAATTATGGCATTTATTAATCGCTCTCTACATGTCATTTTTTTGAAAATATTCTGGTCAGACATTCCAACCATTCTATATGGGAAAGCTAACACCAAATTCCTCTTATATTTTTAATTGCACTTGATGCAGTAGTCAAAAGAGCGTACGAAAATAAACCAAGGTGAATTATTGTGGGCCCTCTAAACATGCTGACGATAAATACGAAAATTACACAGGCGTAATAATATCCAGACAAAAATTGATGATTTAGCGAATGAATCAGTACAAGTCTGTCTGAAGATCTGTATTATTAAGACAAATGAAATATGCACAATCTGTCAATCGCCATCGATAATCAAGCAATAGAAAACTCAAGGAATTTCAATATTTTGGAAGCATCGAGAAAATAGAACATAGGCTAAGCTTAAGGCTAAAATACGGCAGTCAAATGAATTCGAGAACGTAGACAAAACTCAATATATACTTACTGCCTGTGTTCTATCAGTCTTACTATATGGCTGCAAATGAAATATGGTTTGTGACAGCGGAGATCCAAAAAAATATAAGTATTTGTCAACAGATGCTGTCGTGTAATTTTGAAAAATATTTCAGCCTAATATAGTATCAAATAGCCAATTGCTTGGCCAAAATGAACAACATAAACAGCGATATACGAAAAAGAAAATTTGGCTGGATTATGGTCTTAGATTGGAACGGTGATAACATTTGCAAAAGCGACTTTACGTATAACCCTCATAGTTCTACAGATCGATGAAGACCAAAAAAACTCTTGACGCTGTTTCATTCATGAAATACAAGTTGCGCTAACATGAAGATTGGTAATCTAGTGAAGTTGAAGGATATTGCAGATAGTGATTCCAAATGGAAAATTCTTATTGAGAACATGTGCACTCCATTCAAGTCTTATTATAAACAAAACGGTTTTTAAGAAATGAATTTTTTTTAAGTTATTGAAAAAACTATATATTCTATGCAATTTTGAAAAGTCCTCCTTTAGTAAGGCGTTTCTTTCAATATATTATTTTAGGCAAAGCTTCCGTTGTCAACTAAGAATTCGCTTCAAAAAACTTAAAAAAAACTTGTTGTCTTGTTACCATCGGTTGCCATAATCGGTTATTTGATTGGCTTGAAGGTTTTATTGTGAAGTATTAAGGTATTAAAGGGCGTTTGAATGCAAGCAGTGGTTTATTTTAAAACCATTCCATATTTTAAATAGATTAGGCACAGGTGTTTTACTAAACACTTTGATTTAAAGAAGACTACTAGACGTGATAAACACTTTTATCACTTATAGTCATCTTTTGAAAATTTTGTAATAGAATCATCAGAAATCATTTTATTTGCTGTCTTTGATTTAAGACAAAAATGTCAAAATATGAAGGCCAATATAATTCGTGTATTAATCTATTTTGGAAAAATAATTAAATTTTTTCTCTTCTTTAAAAAAAAACACAATAACGATTGTTTACTTTAATAATAAAAGATATAACAATTATTAAACAAACAACAACAAATTAAAAAGGGGTTTCCATTTAAACTTAAAAAATACATGGCGCACAATTTGTTTTCATTTTTTATTTATGAAACAAAAAATATGTTTAAAAATATTATTATTTAATAAACACAACACACAAAACATTATTAAAAAATGTTTTTTCGAGACAATAATCTATCGAAAATTGTAAAAAACCAACAAATAAATTCACAAAGAAATTGAATTAATTAAAAAGTAAATTAAATATTCCTCCCTATACTTTAAAAAATATTTATTAAAATATTTGTCATTTATTTAAAAAGTTTATTTAAACTTTGTTTATTGTTGATTTTTACTTTTAGTTTTTTGTGAATTAATTAGAATTCTTTAATTTTATTTGAAAAGTAGTTTATAAATAAAACTTTAAATAAAAATAAAAACGATTACAACAACAAAAAAACAACAAGTATAAATAATATATTAATATTTATTAATATTACACTTATGATTACATTTAATGTAGATTAAAAACAAAAAACAAAAAAGAATTTTAAATAAAAAATATTGAAAAAAAATATATATATTTCTTTGAAATGGCAAAAAAAAAAAAAAAAAAACTTTGAGAACCTTTCCATAATTTCTAAAAAAAAATTAAAACCATGAATTATTTAAATTTTAAGGGAATAAAAGCTGTTTACGGGTTTGAATAATTCCCTATCGAATGAATCACGAGCTGTATTATCTGTACAAAGACATTAATACATATTATAAGACGTAGCAAACTATAACGGTTACGATGGTTAGGTCATATAATAAGCATGAATGAAAATGCTCCAGCAAGGAAATCTTTCGAATCTGTACTCGAGGTCGGCGCAGAAGGAAAAGACCAAAACTCTGGAGGTAAGCAAGCAGAAGAAGGCCTTTCTAAAGTTCGTGTTAGAGACTAAAAAAGAAGCGCATTAGGCTACTGATCTTAACAATTGTATATAGCCACCTTAATACGTATATATTTTTATATTTATTCCTTGTTTTTACTGAAGCCTGTATAAAATTACATAGTTTATAGACTATATAATGAAATACATGAATAAAAAGATATGATAAATACTATGAGAACTTCGCACAATCAATTTCAATGGTTTAAAAGTGGTTCAAGTTTTTTAAAAAAAAGATCCATCATTTTAAAAATAATCGTTAAAAATCCATGAATTGATATTGGAAGATCGAAAAATGATAATACGTGAAATAGCTGGAGCTGTCGTTCGGCTACTTGCATTAACTATGGGTAATGTATAATATTATTTGACAGTTCTATATGTATTTATATACTTTATTGTTAAATATTAGCACCGAGTTGTTTTCAACAAAAAGTTCTACCTTTAGTTTTCAGTTGGCTTTTGAATAAAAAGTGTTTTTGTTTTAAATTTAAAAAGTTTTTACCCATCAGTACAAAAGTTATTACCAAACGCAACCAATCAGATCGAATGTAAGATATTTATCAATTTCATGAATTTTTATGAGTTTTGGCATCGATTTGTTAGTGAATATTTTTGCATATTTTGCTCATAACAGCATTTTTGCATATTTCAGTTTTAAAAGCATGTTTTCGACATTTTTTTCTATTTGAAGAGCATTTTAAAACTTATTAACATATATTTGGATTTATTTATTTTTTTTTTTTTGCTCTAAAATATTTGAACAGAGAAAACAAAATTTTAGTCAGGGCCTTTTTTAATTATCTTACAATTAAAATTTATTACGCCATCTAGATCTTAATTAAGTTGATTGCTGCTTAGACAATTTTGAAGAATATACAAAATATAAAGTGCAATCAGAAAGCGGTTAATGTCCAAAATATATTTGTATGTCAACAAAAATATTTACCAAAAATGCTGAGATGACATACGCAAATCCATAAAATACCAATCCTTATGGATTTCAGTAGATGAAATAACTGATATCACTGGAAAATATGCCGCAAATGTTTTAGTCTAAATTGTAACAAAGAACTGTCAAGCCAAAGTAATTACCATATGTACTTTCTTACGATTCGTTAGAGAAATTGGACGTAAATTTAAATAAAAACTTGAGTTTGCTTTTTGTGACATGCTCTGTATATGATAAAAGCTGTCAAAGCCATTAAAGTCTCTTATTCTAAAATAACACATATCACTTGCATTGCTAATAGACTGCATCGCTTATGCGAACGTATGGGAGATCAACACGAAAATGTAAACAATGTTATTTCAAATGTAAAGAAAATGTAATTAAAAGAAGTATATGATCTTATGGAACTGTTATCCTTAAATATGCCTCTATTACATTAGTAGACATTGACATTTTCAATATATAGGAGTTTCCTCAGATGTAAAAGCTAATGCTTTACATTCGAAAACTTAAGTCAATAAAATAAAAATAATTAATTTATGTATTCAGGCCTCCTTAGAAATTGAAGTACAATTTTTGTATTTTATTCTATTCTCTTGATTTTTGTAATATTAACTTTTATATCTTACTTTAAATGCAGATTAAATTATTGTATAAAACTGTTTTCTATTATCAAAGAAGAATTTTTTTGGTTTTTACAGCATTTTTTCAATTTTTAGATCATATTTTTGGATTTTTACTGCATATTCTATGCGCATAAAACACTTTGAAAAAGCATAATTTTGGTTTCTCTGGTTATTATAAATATTTGGCTAAATAACACTCTTAATAAAAAAGATAAATTAATTAATAAAATAGATAAATTAGATAAATATCTTAAGATATTTATAAGATAAATTAGATAAATAATATAAGATAAATTAGGTAAATTAGATAAATATCTTAAATATTTAACGGTCGGCGTAGACTAACAGGTATTTTCTTTGACAGAGCTAAAGGTTATACCAGTGAAAATATAAAATTATTTTTTGACATCCTTCAAAAGGCACATAGCCAGCACACCATTCTTTTATCTTCTCTATATGTAGATATTAAGGAATCAGATGCTCTTGATGTTCTAGGCATGAGAATTCATTTAACCGTTCGTTGGAACGAGCACATATTTCGAGTGTCGAAAGAAGCATTCAAGTGTGTCGGCTTCTTAAGACGATGTAAGAATTACTTCACTCCATCTGATCTTAATATTTACAAGACCTATATTCGACCGAAATTGTAATACAACTCTCATGTATGGGCCGGTGCTTCAGTCTATTTTGGAGCTTCTCGACCGCGTAAGGAGAGGGCGAAGGTTCCTATTAATGACGGTAGGGTAGCCAATTCTATCGATTCATTATAGCATCGTCGCAATGTGGCGTGTGTTTCATTGTTCTATCGGTACTATAACTGAATGTGTTCTGAGGAAATTAAGGAACTAATTCCTAGTAATCATATATTTTTACGTAGTACTCGTATTTTTCGTAAGGCTCATCCCTTTGTAGTTGATTGTCCAGTAAATCGCACAACACATTACAGGAAGAATTTGTTCTTTGGTCGCACTATTCGTTTGTGAAACAATCTTCCTGCGAATGTTTTTCCTGCCACTTACGACATGAGCAAATTTAAATCAAACGTCCACCGACACTACTCTATCTATCCTCCTTCCAACAACCTATTTTCCTAGTATCAGCATAATGCACTGCATGAGTAGGGGTTATCCCCTGAGTGCTGGTCTTATTGAAAAAAAATAATAATAATAAAAAACAGAATATGTTCAAAGTACGCAACCAAAAGCGTTTGAGACTAATAGTGCGTTTCCACTTACGTGTTTTGCGTCACAAAACTTGTTTTACCATACATTTTTCATGTTCGAAAAACTCAAATAAAAACTAGTTTTTCTCCTAAACATGTTGTAAAATTGTCTGTGCAACACTGCACTAAATCTATGATCTAAAATACGACTTTGGGGTGCGTGACAAATTCGAAAAAATTACTTATTTGCTTGTAATTTTTAATAATAAATAAATATGTTAAATACAACCACTTGCAAAAAGTAACTGTTTATTGTTTCTATTCTATTATATAAATTTCTTTCTGCAAGAAGTAGTAATAAATACTTTTTGCATGATTTCTCTTAATTCTTTGTTTAACATAATTGCCTTTAACGATTACACAAAATTATTACGTTTGAAATATTATCACACACTTTTAACAGCATATTATTGTCATATACAATATACTACAGTGAGTGTCACTTAAAATCGTACAGCACCATTTTTTAAATAATTTAAAACAAAACAGGAAATATAAATTTCCTGCACTTAAAATCGTAATCTTATACGATTATATATTTCCGATATTTGGGATAAAAATTTTCCTTTTTTATAAAGAAAAGTTACCAAATGCCTCTCATTTTCACTATTCAGATATTTTTTGTACTTCTTTCACTCAAATTCTTTCGAAATGCAAATAAGTTTAATAGAAACTTTAGATAACCGGTCTATTTACGCTAAATTACATTGAAAAGCCATTTCACTTGATTAATTGACATCTAAAATTAGTGAAAACACCCATGTTTTCTTCTGAACGATTTTAAATGACGCATTGATATTGTACGTTCTGACAGTTTTGTATAATTTAATATTTAGATGGGATAAATTACAGTTGGACGTTATTTTGCGATAAATAATAGCACACACAATATAAAAGTAGCAATTTATATAATTTCCAAATCATAAATGGCTAAAACCGTAGTGTACGATTTTGAGTAACATACACTGTATATTGTATCCAAAATTCACTTCTATTCTCCATAAAGAAAAAAAATTACATAATTTTTATCTTTCTTGACTAAACTCAAATTTTATTTTGCTTGTTTGTTTTTTTACAACATAAATGTCAAATTATTTTCGAAAATTCGTAAACAAAAACACTTAAAACATAATGGAAACACATAAACACATTTTGCGCAAAACATAGTGGAAACGTACTATAAGGAAAACCAAAAATCAGATCAATAACAAAATTAAAAGTATTACATATTGGGTGTTCAAATAACTTCGATTAAAAATTGTCGGTAGATGGCTCTAAAATGTAATATCTCTGATAATATCAATTGCACCAGCTAACACTATTATAGCTTGCTTTAAACTTCACTATATTATAAGGCATTGTTTGAATCGCTTGATTCTGTGTAAAGTTGTCTACATTTAAAAATTGGTGAAAATTCGAAACATCACCGTCATGTTTTGCTTCTCTATTATAGCAATAGTAGGAATGGGTTGCAGCCTACTGAAAGAACTTATAATATACGATGATGTACCTAGAAGAAAATAGTTGCGAAGTGGTTTAATTGTTTTCAATCTGATAATTTTGATGCGCCGAGCTCCAGTTGACCAAACATTAACAAAGTCGATGAAATTATGAAAAAAAAAAATTGAGAAGGACCGCATGTAGACATTGCTTTGGAACTAGGCGTACATAACCAAGTGATCTAACCATTTGAAGAAAGTTGGATGCACAAAAGAACCCGATGTTTGGATGCCACATGTATTTCCATATGCGATTCACTGCTAAAACGAAACGAAATTGAACCATATCTGTAGCGACTGGGACAAAAAAAGATAATTTCGTGTACCAGATGGGATTTAAAATCCGATCAAGAATTTGTGGGAAGTTTTGGTTAGACGAGTAAAAAATCTGACAATAACCAAAATCATGAGATGAAGCAGGTATTTGTCTAAAAATTGTAAAATATTCAGACAGGGGTCACCAAAAAAAATTGAATTCTATCCCAAAATGACCGAATGCAGTTATAAAACAAAAGTGATTAACAATTTAATATTAATTTTCGATCTATAACGAATATCTTATAGTTTCTAATTGAGTTAACCAATAATTATGTTCAGCGAAATTTGGTATATATTTCTTTATTATTAAATAACATTAAAAAAATTTCTGGAATAAAACGCAGTAAATTTTGTAGGAAATTTATCATTCTATCTAGTAAAAGAAAAAAAGAAAAAATTCTTCATAAGAACATTAAATCACCCCTAAAGTTGAAAGAGCTTACTTTGTCAATAATTAAATTCGTCACTGAAAACCTTATAGAAGACCTGAGACTAATATAAAAAGCCAATAGATTTTAGTTTATTCAATGATTTATCTTAATATTAAAATCTTCCCTAAATATTCCTGTCTAAAAAGTCTTTTCTTTAAAAAAGTTTTTATTCTACTAAAATCTAATAATCCATTAAATCTCCATTCAAGAATACAAATGTGTTTTTCTTGTGATTAATTAGATTTAAAAAAAAACATGTTCTTTCCGATTTTAACAATATATGTAAATACTAGCTTTACTCGGCTTTGCTCGGAAATCTATATATGTAGACTAGTGGCCAGATATTTAGGGACATCTGTTTAAATATAAGAGATACCATATATATAAGAGATGCCACGCCCATTTATTTCAATTCAATTCCGCCCACTTTTAAACTGATGTTGTGTTGACTGCCAAGTCATTTAGACCAAATTTGGAAACATCCTCTCGTGATATAAAAAATCAATACTTTTTGTATGTGAGGTACCATACCCACCTATGCCAACCAATTGACGGGTGCTTTGTTTTAACTACGAAGTCATTTATATAAAATTCTACTGTTCTGAAGAGACAGAAAAATCGATACTTACTTTGTATGGGAGGTACTACGCCCACTTATCAAATCCTGTTTATGTTTGACTCAGAACTTAGAATACGTGCACTGAATTGTGGTGCCAAACTTTATTTCAATACCTTTAACGAGAACACAAATTAAGGAATGACCGCCTACAATGCCACTTGTTGAAAATTTTTCAAATTTTCTTTTTTTCTAAACCTTCGCATATATAGATTGCTTAGTTTTATGCTTCCAGTCTCACAAAGGCTATATTTTTGACCGTTTCGCCATTTTATAAAAATCGTTTTAAATTATAAATAAAAATAAATAAGTAAGATGTCAAAATACCATACCGATATAGCTTTCAGCAAACATCTTTTAGAAAATCGCCTTTACTTTATCGATAGATCATGAAATTTCGACGGAGTTTTGAATGTAAAAGCTTTTTAAACAAGTTGGAGCTTTATTAAAATGTTTTAATATTTTACAAAGATTTAGTGTTTAAATTAAAGCTTAGTAGTTCTCGAATTCAATTCAATTCGAATTCAATGGTAATTCTTCATCGTTTGTAGAATTTTAATAAAGTCATAGGTATATTTAAAAAAACAAATTTTTGCGAAGAACATTCAATAATTTCATCTGTTATTTTCTTTCAATTAATTACAAATCAGCGAATATTTTCAACTGTGTACACTTACTATGTTCCATTATATATAAAAACTCACCTGAACAGCTCATAATTAAAGTTCTCATTAAACTCCGGTATGGGAAAATCTGTGTAGGAAATCATTAAATAATAGCGGGACACTAATTGACACTGATGTATGGCGGCTGATAAAACATTTGAACCTTTAAGCTCTGTCATTTCCTCTACCGTATAGTATAATACCGTATTGTACGTATCAGGCAACAGGTCTATATAGGGTTTCCAAAAGGAATCTGGCTTTAAGAACTCTATGATTAAAGCTATTGCCAATTTTAGATTGGATATAGTGAATGTATCGTAAAACTCTTCACGCGGCAAATCCTCTTCCGTCAGTATTAATTTACGGGGTATGGTAAAAAGCACATCATCTTTTTTAATATCCTGGGTGGCCATTAGACCCAAATCGTATTCGGGAAATTTTTGTATTTCCAAACCCTGATGGCTTAAGCCATTATCTTTGGCCCATTGATAAAATTTGTCTATATTGGCCAAACGTTCCTCACCAGATCCGTTTCTTTTTCTCGGTAAGGCTGCCTCTACTTGGAGTATATTGTCTAAGATCTCTTGTAGCTTCACATATTGTTGCCATTCTTCTTTGGGATTTTGACCCTTTGGGTTTTGTTGGCATAGAAACACCTTCAATTGCCGCAAAGTTTCCTTTTCTTTAAAAGATAAAGCCGGCTTTCTGTAATCAAGACTCTGGTATGGTGTTTGACTATTGCCTGCTTGTGCTTTATTTTGTTGAGCGCCTGTTTTGTTGTTTTTATTTTTATTGTGTTTATTTTTGTTATGCTTTTTATTATTTTGACGTTTATCCATTTTTTATTAATTTAAAATACTACTTTTTACTGCTTTTTTATTTAACGCACTCTTAAACCAAAAAAGGAAATAATTCCGTACATGTGCCTGTGTAGACGTTTTGCACTTTAGTGTTACCGTATTATAGCAATTTAACACTACTAAACGTTTTTGCAGCCAAAATAGTGGCAGCGCAAACAGCTGTGCTTATGGTTTTTTTGTTTACTTCTCTCGTTTTTTGTTTTTGTTTTAAATTCATATAGCGATGACCTTACCAGGCCCAACGATAACAAAAGAATAATGATGTCAATCTTAGAAATTGAATGAAAATTATAGCGTTTTTTTTTACAATTACACTTTTTATGCGATTTTTGCAAAGTTATTGAGTTTTATTTAAAAATAAAAAATTTTAATTAAATTTTACAACTTTTTCCGTTTAACTATTTAATTTCAATAATTACAATTTACACTTCTTTATCAGGCAAGAACTGTTATAAATTGCCAGTCAATGCATGCCTTTTAATTAAATTTTATATAATGTGAATACAAATAAGCTTGTTGAATAGGCCCACTATCTAAAAAAGTAAGAAATTTGTATTTTGAGATTCCCAACATAAATTTGTATAAAAATGTTTGTCTTTTGTAAATATCCCTATATTTTATATGATTAATGCAAGTATTTTATATGTTAGGAATAGACGCTCTACATTTACTTCTCAAGAGACCTATATAGCATAAAAAATGCGACTAAATGAGTTCAAGGATAAAATAATACTTAGTTTTAATGTATAGTTTTTTTTAAAGTTAATTGTATTTGAATAAGGTCACCTTAATATTTGCTCAATTCATCCAAACTAGAACATTTTATGTATAGTTACCTTATTCAAAAGAATTCAAATAAGTGAATAATAAGCCGGTTTTGGTTTTAGAGATGTACCCATGGTAAAATTACATAAGGTGGTGGCACTCTATAACCAAGGCGAATTCAAATCAGGTGACCTTGGCTTGCTACGTAAGCAATAGCTGATAAGTGACTATACGTCAAAACGATTCGCCATTACCATTTTTTTACAACATATATGTGACACACAGTTAATTTTTTTACTATATGCTTACTACAGAGTTGCATTATTTTGACACAACGTTAAAGTCTGTTTACAGTGTTGTATTCGTTTTCAAAATGCGACCACCTTGTTAAATTCGTCTTGTCTATAACAATACAAAAACAACAGGCCATTTTGTGATACGTTAATGTCAAAATGAGTCCGTGGTGAAATAGAAAAGCAGCTGTCAAAACTGAAAAAATAAGAACAAACGAAAAGAAAAACACACAAAAAAACACAAATAAAAAATTACATTTCAGCTTTTATTCTAAAAAAGACAAATAAGATTTAAAAAAGTGTTTAAAATAGTAATAATATATATAAATGTAATGCTCCATCTGAGCCTGCGGTCTTCACTGGAGACTTTAAAAAACATGCCGTTTAAAGAGTTTCGCTTTCTTGCATATCCTGCAGTATTTCATATTATCAATTTATTAAAACACAAATTTACTATAAAAACAAATAATTAGCCACACAAATTCACAATGAAAACACAAAAATTATATAAAAAACACACTAATTTAAAAACTTTGACAATATTTGCACAATTTTCACAAAATGTCTATTTTTCATAGGAAAACAAAAACATAAGCAAAAGCATGAATAAAAACAAAACTGTTGACAGCTATGGAATACCAAAAACCAGCTGGTTGTTAAACACCACCTTATAAGTAATTCTACCATGGATGTACCTTTATATTACATTTATTTAAATTTATGTAAATAAGTGCAAAATTCAATGCGTCAAAATGATAAGGTCAGTGATTAATAAGCAATTAATCTAATCAGAAGGTATCACAGTTCTTATTATTTTTTTTGTAATAATTTAAATAATATCTGCGCGGTATGGGTGGTGGGAAACCTTTGTCACCTTATGAACAAGGACAAATTGTGGCACTTCATGAGCAGGGATTGAGTATGCGTGGAATGGCGAAAAAACTGGGACGATCTTTGTGTGTTGTGCAAAATTTTCTCAAAAACAGAGAAAATTATGGAAAATTAAAAAGCACGGGTCGTCCAAAGGTCCTGACTGTCCGTGAAATTCGGCTAATTTCACGAAAGGCCTCGAATTCCATGAAAAGTGCGGTAACAATAAAAGAGGAATTGAAACTACAAGCTTCAAAAAGCACAATTCTAAGAGCTATCAACGCCCAGCCAAACCTTATTCGATCGAAATTAAAAAAAATTCCCTGTCTGACTAAGCAGCATAAGATTAAGCGTAAGGAGTTTGCTAAAAACAACAAGGCAACTAATTGGCATCAGGTAAACATTTTTTTAAAATGGTTATAAGATATTCCATACATTTTTTGGTTTGTAGGTAATTTTTTCTGATGAGAAAAAATTTAACCTGGATGGACCAGATGGAGATTTAAGGAAGGAGCCCTTGTTTTTTTCCAAACGGAATTTCGGTGGTGGCAGTTTGATGGTTTGGGCTGGCTTTAGCTCACATGGCACCCTGGAACTCTATTTTCCTTCCACTCAAATGGATAGTTTAGAGTACCAGGGCATTTTGTCTGAATGTTTGTTGCCTTATTTGGCCCAAAATGCTGACAAAACTTTCACCTTTCAGCAAGATAACGCAGCAATTCATGTCAGCAAGTCGACCAGACAATGGTTTGAGGAGCACAATATTAAAGTACTTGATTGGCCAGCACGTTCCCCCGACTTAAACCCCATGGAAAATTTGTGGGGACTGCTTGTGCGTAATGTTTATGCAGACAACAAACAGTACCGGACAAAAGATGAACTGAAAGTGGCAATCTGCAACAGCTGGCGCGAAATCCCCTGCAACGTTCTGAACAATTTAGTAAGTGCGATGCCATCCCGTATTTTTAAGACAATAGAAGGAAATGGGAACTGTATATATTAAAAATAATTGATTAATGCTTAGTTTAAATAAAAGTTTGGATAAATGAATCACTGACCTTATCATTTTGACATATTGAATTTTGCACTTATTTACATAAATTTAAATAAACATAATATGATGGTACATCTCTAAAAGCAAAACCGTCTTATTATTCAGTTATTTGAACGTAGAACTTTTTTTAATAAGGTGACCATACGTAACATTTTATAGTTTGGATGAATTGAGCAAGTATTAAGGTGACCTTATCATTTTGAAGCACACCTTATATCAAGAGCATAGACAGCGAATTACGCTTTGTACTCATGACTTTATTGTTGATAAAAAGGACTATGGTGTCCATAAATTAGAAATTTGTTTATTTTTGTTGTTGTTTTTTTTTCTCGACTTATTGAAGAGAAAGAATACGTAAACTCTCTAGGCAATAAATGTTAAGCTGAAGAGCTGATGAAAAGTAGGGCACTGAAATTGGAGTGAGAAGTTGCTAGGCGGCTTTATGCCACCCTTAGTGACTTCTACTTATCTGAAAATATATTAGATGCTTGTGATGTAAATCTAAATTGCATAAAGGCTATTATAGCTCTTAATGTGGCTTTGCATTGTAACTAGTGAAGGTTTAGATAGTCCTCGTCCCATAAGCAAGAAGCTTGTATAACACACAAACATGCAGACAATGTAGACCTAAATTGAATGTCTCTTTTTTTGATAGAGGGCTTGGTGGCACTGGCAGACGCTTTGCAGACTGTGCGATATATAAAAGCACCGTGCTTAATGTCCATCATGGAGGTTAATACGTTAATATAACAACTTACGATGTTGAAGCATAACACTTGTCTGACAGAAGAGTAGCACTAATGAGCATTTGTTTACCTTACGGAACCAACTGCAACAACAATATTCGTATATGTACTGCAAACCGAAATCGAGAGAATTTCAAATCAAGTCATTTTCATATCTGAGAAGATTTTAATAATTTTTTTTTTTGTTAATTCGCTTAATAGCATTTAAAATAACTTCTTTAATTATCAAAACTTAATTTTCGCAATTAAGTTTTATTTTCAGTTTCACTCGTTTTCAGTTAACAGAACATTTTCAATTAGTATGTAGATTTAAACTTACCTAAATTTATTAAATTCCTGTAATTTTGCTATACAATACTGTTCTAGACCCACCAACCTTATCACCGTTGCTTAGTCGTAGTCGTATTTAGACATTTTTGTAATAGATTGAAGACAAATATTTGCTTGTTTTGCGAAATACGACAATGATAAGGGTTGTTATATTTGGTTATTATATTATATAGTTCTCCTATTTTCCTTCGATAGCATTTCAGATATGAATCTTTTCTAAGCTTCTCAATCCTGTAACATTACATTTATGCTGTAGTTTTATGATGCATAAAATCAATCAGCACTCACTGTGATTAAACAGTTACATTTTCTTAATATTTTTCTACAACTGCTGTTATTTTTTTTTAATTGCTTTTCGAAAAACGGGCATAATTTTGAAGTTCTTATGGACAGAATAGTAAAAAGTAGAAGTAAGCATTAATACTGTGACACTACTAGGGAGATCGATTATTCGACTTTTTCCAAACAACGGTTTTCGAATAATTCGAAAAATTATAATTTAAAAAAACCGGTTTTAGGTTATAAATTAATCAAGTAACCGGTTAACCGGTTCTTTTATTAAAATAAAATCCTCAATTCTTGTTGAATTAGAAAATAAAGTTGAACAACTTTTGTCCCATGTTGCAGTATCTAGCAACTTAGTATGCTAGAACAACGTTCAGCTTTTTTAGGGCCTTAATGGAAATTTCTTCCTCGACAACGCAACGCCCTAATATTTCATTCAGTGATTCAGTTTTGACAGTATATTTCGTAAGAGTTTTATTTGCCAGCGCCTACAGACTACTTGGTATAGAATCATGTTTTTCTTGCTGTACAATAACATTAATCTTATATACATATTTAAGGTGTTTAAGAATTCCTGGCGTCGAAGAGCCTTTTCAGCTTATTCTTTAAGGGTACTTAATATATCTAGACTTCACTTTTCCATCGATTTCCAAATATTTCACACTTGAGAGAAAACATAAATACATGCACCAAGTATTTAATATGTCGCTCGTTTATTACAACAGTGTCATAACTCAAAAAACGTGATTCCTTAGTTAAGTATTCTAAAATATGCGGAAAATTGTGATGTATATTGTGTGAAAAATGCTTTGTGTTTCGTATAGAATTATGAGCACAGATGCAAAGCTTCCATTTCATTGTTAAGTAATGGGAAATTAAAATTTAAAACAGCTCTCCTGAAAAATTTTGTTTTTTGAGTTGTAGACACTTTTTCAATAAATGAGCGATGTGTGCCACTGTGGTATGTTATAAAAAAAGGTAAGACACCAGCCTACCAATCAAGCAGACCTCGATTAAAACCCAGGCCACACCATCTCACATTTTTTAAGAGCGGTATCAATCACCTCACAAGATTGCTAGCAACTGAGTATTTACGCTACGAAAATATTCACCAATACATCTGCCGTTCGGAGCCGGTGTGAGTTAGACCCTTTTAATGAGTCCATTTATAAAACATTAATATATAAAACATTAATATTTATTTACAGAAAATGAGAAAAAGTTATTATTGCTCAAATGTGCATATCTTTCTCAATATACCACGGTTTTCACGTTCTTTGTGAGACTTCAAAGTCGTCATATATGTAAATAAGACGTTATATATTAAATATAGAAGAATACTTAAACGATGAGAATATATGTAATTAAAATTATACATATTTAAATTAACCGGTTATTCGTGTTAAGATAATCGGTTTATTCGGTATTCAAGAAATTAACATTTAAAAAAACTGTATTTGACAAAACCAATAAAACCGGTCGAATTATAACCGTCCTATCTCCCTAGACACTACATTTGGGCTGAGCAATGATTGCTTTTTTCGATGTTGACTCTAATGGAAAAGGATATATAAAAAACTAGACCTAAATTTAGGCATTAAAATTCTATGTCTACAGTTCATCAGCAGCTATTGTATAACTCTATAGAGTAAGTCAAGTTTATTGTGACTATAACGAACTAATAAAGAACAATTATGACATTATTGGCAGATCCTGAGTGGTGCACATAAAACTTTTCTTCTGGCCGACTACACCAAAACCTTCTAAGTTTTACTACTATAACAAAACATGAACTAAGAATCTTATGCGATTAAATTTGAAACAATGAAAGGAAATTCGAAACGTAAGCATCAAGGTGGTATAAATAAAGAAAAATCGTGAAAATTTTTGTAAATCTCAAATAATATTAAAACCTCCTCCTGTGGCATTCGTAATTATGATATTTATTATTTTAGTTTTTGTTTTTCTTTTTTAATTAAATTATTATTAAGACAAATAAATTACATCATTTTTAGTTGTTGTTGTTGTTGTTGTTGTTAATTTAATACAATATATTTTTTGTTTCTTTGTTTATTAATTTATTAATAATTTGGTTTTAAATATTAAATTTAATATTAATTTTTACGGTTTATTAATTAATAAAAATTAATAATAATAATATTGTGAATTTATGAACATTGAACTTTAGTTTTAAATTTAATAAATATATATTTTTACTTCATTTAAGGGTTTTAAAATGTCATGATTAGTTTGGTTTTTATTTTTAATATAAAGTTTTTAAGACACAAAATTAGAAAAAAAATACTAAAAATATTTTCATCTCAAAAGAATAGAATGTGATTTGAATAAAAAATAGCGGTTAAAATAGTTTAAATTTTTGTCCAATAGCTTATAATTCTCATTTAGTTAAGATTTTTTTTTCATTTGAAAAAGTGTACAAATTATAAAAATTTGTTATATATTTATATAAACTTGGTCTCTTTTTTTCTAGTATCATGGTATTGCCTATCATTTTTGGCCCAAATAAACTTTGCACTCAACCTTACCTTACCTAATCTGCGATGGGCCTTCAACTATAGCCACATTTGTGCTTTATCTTATTGAATTATTCTCTTGCCACACATCAGTAAAAATAATGAAGCTCCTATGTACTGATTTCTCAATAGATAGCATTTCAATACATGGCGTCATTGTTTAGCCTTTAAAATTTTTAATGAACGAGAAAGAGATAAAATTAAAAGTAAATGTGTAACTAAAACAAAACCCGAGATTTGCGGAAATGGCCATGACGTTATAAAACGCCACATTAGTCAGATGGGACTTTTGGTCAATATAATCCCTCCCAAGCTGCGGGAAAAACTTAGAACAAAAATTAGAGTTAACGAAAGGAAAGGGCGGTGCAAGAGATATTTACAACGAGTCTACCGGAAGAATATGACATTCTTCAGGCGGTATTGTCTACTTGGGGGGTTATTACGTATTTCGATTCGAAATGAAAAAACTTACGAATTCAAACAAATTCTATTATATAGTAGTATCTTTGAAAATTTGTTTGTGATAATCACCTTGCAACGTTCGTAAATTATTCGAAAGGAAACTGTTTTCGAAAGGTTTAGTTTTTTTTTTAATTGAAATACATAGTAACCACCCTGGTTCATTTGGTAGAGATATTTAGATAATAATGGATAGTTAGGCTGCGATAAGATTTTTGCTGATGTGTTTATTACACTCGGTAGTCACTGAGTAGTGGCAAATGAATAATGGCAAATACGAATGTTATCCTTAAGTGGAAATGTAGACAAGCGGCCAATGTAGAAAATATAATGGCAATCAGCTTAGCACAAGTTGAAGTGAAAATAAGAGATTCGCAAACAAATTATTTGATGTCTTTTTTCACTCTCTTTGCATTAAATGTAAATTGGCGAGGATTAATTAAAAACGGAACAACTAGTGAACTTTTTCAAGGTGTCATCTGGGTTTTTCATTAAACGATTACTGTCGTAGTTTATTTTGATGTAGAAGAGAAAACGGCAACTTTTCACTGTCCGGCACTTACAGGATACCGTCTCCAACCACTGGGTTTTAGTAACAGAAGACCGGTTTTCGCGATTTTATTTACTGTGACCTAGTTTCTTTCCTAGCAACGATGCTCAACTGCACTTCTTACGATATCTTCCTTTTTCAATATCTTGGTATATTTAATTTGTTGGCTATGGTCTTTATATGTCAAAGACATTGAAATTAAACTTTTCTTCCTACTCGTCATACCACTTTTAACCACATTCGTTATAAGAGGCGCCTATCTTTTTGTCTATCTATTTAAATTTAGTGGTTACAAGGTAATTTGTCTGCTTTCCGAAAGAAAAATACACCCTTTTCTTGTTAAAAAAAAAAATAGGTTTTAAAATATTTGCTGTAGCTCAGGTAGACTTAGCTACCTATATAGACAGAGTGAACAGCATAAGACTTTCTTAATCTATTGCACTAATGGTACAAAGTTTTCCGAGATCTTTATAGGGTTCAATACCTTAATGTTGGCTTTAAGAAAAAGCAAAGAAATATTGCAAATTCTTAATAGAAGTTATTTGAAATTAAATATTTTTTTGCTTTCCTAAACGAAATTTTCAAATCCCTCCATCGGTATTGCTGTTCAGAATCAATTTCATATCATATACTTTTAGGTTTTTTTTTTAATGAGGATTAGGGGGTTGCAAGTTTGACAAAGCTTCTTAAGTTATTTTCCTTAAACTTTTTTAATCGCCATTTTCAACTAATAGAACTGAATGAATTTAATTTAATTTGAAAAACTTTAATACTTAGAATATAAATTAATGTAGCCTGCTGTTAGGCACTACTTAAACAGGCCTGTATTTATACTCGTATTTGTGTGTTCTCCTATGGATAATATATATTTTTATTTGTCGTAATACTATAAATATAAACGTTTTTTATTTAAAATTGTATGTCGATACAATTTAAAATGTATCAAATCATGCTAATGGCATAATTCTATATAATTTTGACTGAAAAACAAAAAAATTATGTTTTCGTTAATTATCTTTAAGGGAATTTAATTAAATATTTCTATTAAATGAAAACGGAGTGCTTACAGGAGCCACTTTATTTTGTCGGAATTTCATTATAGGTTCGTTTTTATTGCAGTGGTTCATAATAACGGCTTATAGATGATAAGTTTTAACAGGAATATAAATTTTAACGTTGCTTAGGCTGTAATTATTTATAGCTAAAGGCAAAAAAGAAAGAAAGAGAAAAAATAGAAAGAAATTAAAATTAGTTTCGATAAATTTCCAAAAATTTACTTAAAATTACAATTCGTTCATTACATGACACTGTTCTGTACTTTCAATAAAATTATTTATTTTCGAAATAAAAAGTTTCTTCAATAAAAATATCAAAAAATGTAGTTCCTCATATGCGTATTTCGAAATTTCTATAAAAGCTTAAAGTAAAACTGTCTGTTATCTTACAAATATGTCGAAATATGGTAACTGCAGTAATACCGAATAAGATGTAATATTTCGACATTATTGTAACAGATTAAATAAAAATTTAGCTTGCTTTCTATCGATCTAATGTATAGATTACAAACTATGCCAAAAGGATAGGCAAAAGAGGTGAAAATAATTTAACTTCGTATCCTTCACCTATAATCCAAAACAACATCACTACTTTTTGAGTAAAGTATAATTCGATGGAATTTCGAATATAAGCTTCTTTATTAGGATCAGTAGATGATTTTCGAACTGACTTATCGCCTCTTCCTCTCTACCACCCTCGTTGCTGTTACTGCTTTTTGCTTTCACTTTTTGCTCTGCTGCTAGTATTTTATCTAATAAATCTTTTTTCTTGTGTTCTTTCGTTGCAAATAAGTTGAACACTAGTGTTTCATATTATTAGATGATTAGCTGCATAGCTTATTCATATAAAAATTAATGTGTTTGTATGTTGGTTTGTTTGTTTGCGCCTTATCGACAACTAAATGACTAAACCAATTTTGTTGAAATTTTTACCGTATCTCTCTGTATGTCTGGAAGGAAATCTAGGCTATATAATATTTAAAAACCCAACTTGGCGGTGCCGCGCTCATACAAAGTGTGTATTTATTTCTCTATATCTCCAAAATAGTAACAGAAAGATTCTCTAAATTTGGTCGATTCATTGTCAAGGCAATTCATCAGTTAAAAAGTCGGCGGGATAAGACGAGTGGGCGTGGTAACCCTCAAACAAAGTAAATATTGATTTCTGTATATCTTGAGAACACAGTTAAAGCCCTAGTTTTTAAATTTGGTCTGAAGAACTTCATACTTAATTCAAATAATCAGCCAAAAAATGGGCGGAATTGGATAAGTAGGCGTGGTACCTCGCCTATAAAGTAAATAATAATTTTTGTATATCTTGAGAACAGCAATAGTAGAAGTTTCTAAATTAGGTTTAAACAACGTCGTGAACAATACACATCATCAGTCAGTAACTGAGCGAGATTTTATAAGTGTGTGTGACAGCTTCCATTTATTGTATTTTGCATGTGTGAAGAATGAAAACTATTAAAGCTTCGTTGTCTATACACATCAGCCAAAAAGCGGTAATTGCAGAAATCACACTGGATAAAACCTGTTTATATACGTATAATATATAAAAATGAATTTGTGTTTGTTTAAAGACTGTATACGGCTAAAAAGCAGAACCTACAGTATCTTTATGAAAGGAACAAATGATTGGATTTTTACCGTAAGGGGACAAAATAGAGAAAATAGTTAAAAAAATTTAACGAAAATAGCATTAAGATGGGAATAGCGCGAAGCACACCGGATTTTAGTTAGTTATTTTTATAAACAAATATTCAATGATTTCTTCTTTTGAGTTTCATTTTAATGAAATCATAAAAACTGATAAAGCGGACAATTAGGCTAAAGTTTAAGTGCGATACAATTGTAATATTAACGACCAATTGGTAATAAAAAGCTAGGCTAGAGGGAATGAACAATTTTAATAAAAAATTTTAATTTAACGCTCAAATTAGACTATATTCCCTTTACTGCAGCTCCAGAGAAAACGACCTCCTATTCGAACTTTAGTAGTGCGGCTTCGACAACTTGTACAACATAGGACCTGACGTTGTCGTGCAAAAGTATAATTTGGCCTTGTAGATGAGGCTCTCTGAGTCAAATAGTCTTTCACGCGATGCAGCTGAGCTATGTAAAACTTCTTGTTAACCGTGGCATTCCTTTCAAGCACTTCCCAATGCATTATGCCCTCAAAATCCCACCAAATGCAGATAAAGTCCATCTTTGAATGAAGGCCAGTCTCCACTTTCGGAGCCAACAATTTCTTTTTTCTTCATATTTATGTATACGCGCCATTTCACGTTTTTCTCGATGGCGGCGAGAAACTGAGAGAGGGATGTTTTCGTTAAGCTCGCAAGACACCCTGAACACAATTAATTTTTTCGGTGAATTCACTACTTGTTTGGCAATAGTAAGGTAAGAAATTGAAACACTAGGAAACTTACTGCGTTTTTGATACTAAAGAAAACATTTTCAAACGAAAAAATCCCTCCGATAGGATAAACAAGTTATTGATAATCAATTTATGAAAATATGAAACGATGAGAGATAAATTAGAATTTGCAAGAAGTGTTTCGGATAGAAGTGACCAATCATACCTTGGGTTTAAACTACCGCTGCAGTTTGGTGCTACCTATCCCTGGGTAGTCTGGTGTTAAAATAGTAAAAAAGAACTTTCGATAGCTAAACATAGAACTCATTCTGGTACTAAGAAGGAAACCTGGGACTTAAGAGAGTAGACGTCATTGGGTAGTAAAACCGTTCGATCACGCAAGAGACCACTACCCATAGATTTAATTTCGTAGATGGATCGAGCATATCTTTAATTCTTCTAATAATTATGGAAAAAAGCAATTTTCAGTTCACTTTTAAAAAGGTTTAACATTAGTTTAGGTAAACTGAAGGATCTAGAGGACTTACACCCCAGCCATAATAGTCTTGTTGTTTGCGCCAAAAAAACCTATATTCAAAGGAAAATTCTTTTTGTAAAAATACCAATTTCTGTCTTTGTAGTTTACGTCCAGTTGTGACCACTCGTAAGCGGTATCTAAGGCTTTCTCAGCCTTCAGAAGGCTATTATTCTGTTGACCCAGAGCAATGATGAAAAATCCTACCCTGTGGTGGGTGTTCTGCGATTTATCCATCATTTAAAATGCCACAAATTATGAAAGCTTCTTCAATGGCGATGCAAACCAGCCAATTTATTATCATTATTATAATCATACCGACTACTGCAGGACACTGCGACCCATGGGATCTATTGCGCTTCTTACGAACTGTAGTTTTATCAGCAGATTTGCTGTCTTCCTAATTAACATCAGCAGAGCTGAAACCATAATATTGTATATCGTCATGTTAATTTTGAAAGGACGTAACTAACATTTTTTTAAATGTGTAGGAGGCAAAAAAATTAATTTAATCTGAGACTTGGGTAATAGAAAACAAGTTTTATTGCAGTTTCAAATAAAAAACCAGAAACAAATTTGGTGATTATTAGATTGTTTTAATTCATTTACTTTTTGGCAAAGTTATGTTAGATGAAGCTTTTCTTTTTTTCAATTCCTTGAACAAAATTACGATTTAGGGCTTTTTGTAAAATAATATTTAACAAAAATTTAATGCCTACTATGTATTTTATTGTACCGTGAAGTCGGTTAGGGCTATTTTCTTTCTAGTTTTTGTTTAAAATAAGTTACGCCTTTTCTTAAATTGTTTATAACGTAATTTTTTCGAAAATTGTAGCAGTAGTTTTTTGTGATGGTGTATTTTAGGATATTCTATCAGAAAACGCCGAAAACCGAATTTCTTAAAAATGGTTAGTTACATCATTTTCAAATTAAGTTAACGATATGTCACCCAATGAGACCCTATGTCTACCTAAACCTTTCCATCTAAGCCTCTCAAGAACCCCACATTCACACAATATGTGTTACGCCGTCTCTGACGCCTATGAGCACAAGTCTACAAACATCCACATCTGTGACCGCCATGTTTTTTAGATACGCTTTTAATCCACTTTGGCCCGTAAGAAACACCGTTAGGAGTTTTAAGTCCGGCCTGCTATACTTTAGAACCTCAGTAAAACGCACAAATTGCGGACTGACCGCAGCCCTAGATTGGCGAAGTCCTCATTGAGCAATCCAGCATCCGGCAAATTCAGTAACCTTGATTAGATTGAGTATGGTACTAAGTGGTGCCACGTATTAAGGTTCTAGACCAATATAGTGTCACGTAACCTTTTCCATCCAAAGCATCTGCTGTTTCATTACCCCCTATCCCACAGTGCCCAGGTACCCAAGACAACTGGACTTTATTTCTAATCGAAAGTCTCTGCAACGTATAATAGCAATATTTGACCAGTCAGAGACAACGAGATTAAAGAACTAATTTTTCCTATTTGTTTTTTTTTTTTTGGTATTTAAAGAAAAATAATCCAATTTCATTCGATTAAATATATAATAATAGAGCGTATATTTGTTGTTGTTGTTGTTTTTGTTTAATGGAGCGGCATTACTATGTTTTTATCGTATTTTTAAATTAAATTTTTTTATATTTATACTTAAAAAGAATTTTAAAAAAATTTAAAGTAAAGAATAAATTTAAAAGATAATAATATGAATAATGTTACATTCAAATAATTTTTCTTTTCTTTCGAAACTTGGCTTTCTAACGAAGTTCATTAATTAATGCATATTCTTTTACACACACAAATAAATAATAATAAAATTAAAAATATTTTGTTGTGTCAAACATAAATACAATTTCATTTTTGTTTTTATAGAGAAAGTGTATGTAAAGTGTATACAGATAATAATAATAATTATGACAGAAATTACAAATTTTATAGTTGGTGGGGTAATGGTAGGCAGCAAAAATAAAGTTTTTAAAGGAAAACAAAGAACATAGCGGATGAGAAACATAATTTACTACAAAGAAAGAAAGAAATAGCAAACATAAAACCCCACATAAAAAATAATTTAAAAATTAATTTAGTAAGAATTGAAAATTGAAACTAATTAAAAGAACGAAAGTGGTTTTCATGAACGAACGATTTTTTTTCGATTTCTTTTTTTCGAAATTTTTTTTCGAATATATATTTTTTTTTCAATAAACTTAAATCTGTTATAGATAGCTTTGTAGTTATAGTGGGTTATTTTTTGGAATTTAACTTAATCATGTAAATTATATTAAGAAATACAAATGAATAATAAAGCAACACACTAAAAAGAAATTAAACAAAAAATTAAATAAAACGTTATGGTTTTAATAAACATGGAATTATTTCTTGTTGTTCTTGTTATTGTCATTATAATCCATATAATTATAATCTTCTTGTTCTATTTTTAATTTAAATTTTCTTATATAGTTTTATATAAATTTTATATATATATGTGTATGGGTTTGTAAAGAAAGACAAAAAATTAAAAAACACACGTAATGAAAGCCTACATTCCATAACCGGGTGGATAAGCCATATTGGGCGCATAACCGGGCGCTGCTGCAGCAGCACCATAATTTTGAGCATACTGTGGTGGTATACCCATAGCAGGACCAGCTGTTATCATTAATTGAGGTTCCATGGTAATTATGTTTTTATGTTCAACTGTTTCATCTTCTTTCTCTCGTCGTTGTTCGTTCTGTTCAAGTTTATCCACTTTGGCGGTGTATTCACGTATTACCTGGGGCGGAAATAGAATAATAAACAACAAAATAAAAGAAATTTTATGACCTTACTTGTATCATATAAGGCATGGCAAAGTCCATAATATTGTGTTTCCATGCAAGTTCCAATATAACATCAGGTCTTAATAAATCGTAGCACTAAAAATAAACGTAAAAGAGAAGCACACAAATTGATTATTAAATACCAGTCAAGGCATTTTTTGTAAATTGAAGTTAAGTGCAATGGAAATCGTTTGAAAGACAAAATTTGTAGACTTCTTTCAGACATATCCTCAAAAAGTTAACTTGTTTAATTATTAAATCATTAAAAAAATTTGTATTTACTTAAGACATTATCGAAATCGTCAAACTGTGGGAAAATTTTAGCTCGAGTTACACTCTTAAGACAACAACACAGATGACTAGTGTATATAAAAGAAGACCAGATATGTCGTTTAGACCACGTCCAACAAAGTTGACACCGCTAAAGGGTCAACTCAAAATATTAGGAGATTTGATCTCAGCTTAAGTACACTTATAAGCCACAAACAAGTCGTTTTCGATATTTTTATTTTACATTTAAAACAAGAAGAAACATTTTTCTTTATTCAATTGTAAAAATTTTGAAATACGACGCATTATCTAGAAGAAGATTCCTTTGATTTGGTTTAAGAACGAGCAACCATCCGAACAAAACTAGACCGATGGATGCAAACACTCGGAGACCAATGGTCCATTGTAATCGTCCTGTGCGGAAACCTATATCGAAGAAAAGAAGAATAATTGTATAAAAGAGAAAGTTTAGGAGAAACTAAGGAAAATAAAAAGATGCATTTGGATCATTGTCAATATATAAAGCAATGTTAACCGACTTTCTGTATCCACAGCTTGAGAACATCGATATATCCGTACCCTTATTCCAGCACAACCACACTATATGTTGTAGGCCGTACATGTGATCTCCAAGGTTTAAACCTTTAGCTGCCAAGCACAGATTATATTTTGAGTAGTACTGTTATTATAGTCATTGTTGGCACAACAAATTTGTTTATTTAAAATTCTGTATATTCATTCCCTTTCAGTGTTTAGATTACATTTTTGCATTCAGTTACGTATCGATCGATAATTGCAATTCCAAAAACTCAAATGCAGTGCATACAGAAATAGGTTCAATAAGGAAACACCCATTTATACATATAATCGAAAAAAAAAAAACAACGGAACGGAATCGAAACGCAGAATATCAAATTAGCCAAACGGAGCAGGACAAATTACACTCGCCTTGGTAAAAGATAACACTATACAAAAGGCCAGTATACTCGTCTTTGCAACGAAGGGGAACACAAAGATTGAATACAACGGCGTTTGTTGAAATAGCATCTCAAATTGCAGCTGGCCGCAAGAGGTAAAGACTGTGCGATCGTACTGTAGCAGTGGCTCTTGACCTGCCGAAGGCTTTTGATACGGTCGATCACGCGACGCTTGCCCAGGATATTATAGACCAAAGAACACTAAACGTTGGCTGAGCAATTATCTAAACGGCGGGCAGGCATTTGAAAGAAGTCACCACACCGCAGGATAAACATGGGTGTGTCCCAAAGAATGTATTATCTCCAATCTTGTTTAATTACTACTTATCCAGGATCCCTCAACCTCCCCACGGTGTCTCCATCGTTACATATGCGATTGACAACTATTTTAGCGTCCGGTCTGTTTTCATCCTCCACATCCAAACAATCGGATTGTAATGGCAGCACTGCCTCCTCGAATCATCCAAAAGAACATTGGGCTGTATAAGGGAAGTATCCAACACCTTGTTCCTCATCTTTGATACAATCTCGATAGCCAACGCCCAAAAAGCCATTCACCGAACCGCTGTAGATGAGGCCAGAAAAAGCTATGGCCCTAATCGGGTATTGGATTGACTGAGACTACTCTTGGGCAAACTAGATCCATCCTGGCCCAGCTAAGGTCGGGTTTTAGTGGTATTTTGAATAGCTACATGGCTAGGATAATATTCGGGATCTCGGATTTGTGTCCGGAATGTCACCAGGATCCTCATAGCACTGCCTATTTATTTAGTTGTCCAGAGAGGCGAACCGATTTATAATTCTAGGCCGGTAGAGGCAGCATTCTTCCTACCCCTCCCCACATCTTTATTTTTAATTTTTTTTATTTTATATACACATTATTCATCATACCACAAGTTGTCAACTACCTTCGTATTCATTTGCTTATCCTAACATTATATTCCATCCACTATACACATTTAAACGGTCATCCACACACCTATCATATTTCTCATGACAACTCTCTCATCAACTACCCACATACTAATCGTTCATTCAAACATCCATCCAAACACCATACATATTTCTATCCCAGCCACCCTACACTCATTCGAATATTCATCCGCACATCCATACATTTAGCTCACCCACCAATAATTTTCATGACACCTTACTCAACAATAACTCTTTTTTCTCTGGGATTTCAGTCGGGACACAACCGAATAATAATTAAAAAAAACAGCCGAACTGTTACAACAAAAATTAATTAAATTTACAAAAAAGAATAACCAAACGAATTGTGCCGTGTGAACAGTGCAATTCGTTATTATACGTCTATTGAGAACACTATTTTTCTTATTCTGCATTTAATTTTTTTTTCGAAAATTAAACACTGTATTTTCATGATTTTGTGTATTTCGATTCAATAGAATTCTCTTTTTGTTTCAAAAAATATTTAAATATATTTAATTCAAATCGAAAATACATGTAAAAAAACCTCATAATATTCCACTTTTTTCGAATCACAAAACTTTTTATTTTAACTAAAAACTTGCTGATTCTAATAGACTTCATTTTGAAGAGCGTTTAAAACCTAATGTTTCGACTTCATATGCTTCTTCACATTTTTTTTAATCCAATATTGATCCTATATGTAAAAAGAGAAGTACTCACAAGTATAATCTTAAAATACTTACTTGGAATAGGCAGGCAGCAAAACAATCGTATGCATTACGTTCGAGGAACCAAGCCAGCAGTTCTTCGGCAATTTCCTGTTTACCCGATTCAGCAGCATATTCCATAGCATCCTTATATAAACGATCTTTTTTACATAATTCAACTGATTGTTTCCAGCGGTTATTGCCTATTAAAAAAGGAATGAATTAGAGAAAGTCTTTTTTTTGACTCTTAAAAAATATATTTTTCCTTCGAAATCTTGTTCTTATATTTTTTATTTTTTTAACAACTTATTTTAGGTATACCAACCACAAAATATTCTAAAATACTTCAAAAGATTTTTATAGTTTTCCCTCAAGAATAACTTTTTTAATTTCATTGTTTAAAATATCGAATTTTTCGAAGATAACCTATATACTAATGGGGTTTTAAAAAGTAATTTCTATTATCTTATAAAGTGTTACATATAAATAAAAAAAAAAAATCTAAATAAATTTTATTTCAATCCCATAAAATAATGCCTGAAAGTAAAATTTGGATACAATTGCCCTTCCTTCATATAAATAACTTCGCTTAATATCTACCTTTTATTAAACTAGAATTATTCTCTCTATTTTGTTTACATTTATTTGTATACCGACCTTTGTACAGATAAGCAGCAATGCGTCTAAATTCAGTTAATTCATGTTTCTCCAATTTCTGTGCCAATGCAATGGTGTCGAAATTATCGAAACCATCTATGGAATTGCGTAGACCCTGATAGTCTTCCTCTTCGATGAGTAGGCCATTCAAAGCCTCATTGATGGCTTTGTTATTAAGCGATTGAACGGAACGTAAATAGGGTTTAACCAAGGCCAAATGACCGGTTTTCGAGAAGAATGTAACGGCTCGTGTATGATCCATACGTGGTGCCAATACCAAAAGTATATCGTTGAGTAGTAGAGGTTTATAGTCCAAATAGAATTGTATAGCCTTATAGTACAGTTCAATGTTGGCAACCTTTGTGATAATATCTTTGAAGTGACCTTCACGCCAGGCTTCGGTGGGATGAGCCATCATTGCGATTACAGCGTTATCGTACTCCTCGTATTTATCATAAAGGAATACCAACTCGGACCACAAGTGTGCCGATTCGGCAGCACGTAATACTTTGGGTATGTTGACACGTGACCAAAAAAGTTCCAAGTGTTCACGCATTTTTGAAGGTTTAAATTTCGAGTAGAGTATAGCCAATTCGGTAAACATGCCCATGTGAGCACGTTCCAAGCCCAAAGCGGATTCGAGTAGAGCTATAAGTTCTTCAAAGTAACCACGATCCTGATAGTAATTGATTAAATCTTCCAATTCATCGGCATGTACTACAATATGTAGGCCACACATTTGAGCCAAACGGAATTCTTCGGCATCCACGCAGGCGAAACAAACTTCCTTCCAGGTTCTAGTCGAGTTGGCTTTGCGTGCAGAATCTACCGCTCCTTGGAATTCTTTGAGATATACCAAAGTAATAGCCAAACGAGCAAAGTTACTGACATTATTGTAAAGCAGCTTGGCGGCATCATACATTCCATCATTAAAGCATCTATCACCGATCTTTTGTATATCAGCATGGTTTGGTCCTGAAATGAATTCTTCCAAATCGGCCAAGCGGCCTGTTCTGGCGTAGGCGTATATCAATTCACTTTCAATATATGATTCTCTGGCCTTTTTACGTGCCATTTGTAAATAGCGCACTAAATCTTCCCAAGAATCAGATTGAGATGCTACATCCACCACATCCATATAAGCACTAGGATCATCAGCTTTAATGTACGAATCAATGGCTTCCTTAACCAAACCCTTATCCAATTGAGCCTTGGCCAATTGGCTCCAGACCGCTGGTTCGTTACAACGTTCAGCAAATTCGTAGGCTCTTTCCAAGTTGTTAACCTGTTCAATCAACACCTGTATAGCTGACGTATTAACATCGAATTTCTTGAAAATAGCAAAAGCTTCTTCATATAATTGATTCGAAATTGCTATGTTGGCTATATCGGGAGCATCATAGTTATCCAAACGATTAATATAATCCATAACACGGGTACGATCGGCCTTGATAGCGGTTAAAATCAATAGATTTTGTAGATTGCGATGATCGGAAAATACTGATGAATCCAAAATGATTTTTTCCAAAAGTTCTATCAATTCATTGGGTAAATCGGCGGTCATGAAAGCCTTAACAGTGACAGATATATCATCAGGGTCTTGAGTTTCTGACAAAGCTGTTTGGACCACTTGATCGATAAGTTGACGCTTGTAGGGATTGGATTCAGCCAACACTTCAGCCCATAGCTCAGCATCACGCCTTCTAACCAAGTAACGAGCCTCGCTCTTGAACAAAGAGTTCTCATTGCAGACGGCAATTAATTCGCGATCACACTGGCCACGCTCGTAAGCAACACAGGCCAAATGAGGATCACGTTTCTCGCAATAACGTCCCACAACACGACTATCATAATATTGATTTTCCTTAAGGAATCGTTCAGGGTTGTTATTCGAATCAATATAAATCTTGGCCAAAGCATTGTGAGTAGCCGGTTCAATGCAGCCCTCATGCACGCGCGATTCCAACCAAGGCAGCAACAATTTCAAACGATTACGTTTCTCTACCTCTTCCACCAATTCGTCTGTAGAAAATTGGCCCTTAACGACCAAAATTAAGTTCTTGATAATATCTTCCGAGCAATCAACGTCCAAAAGACCGCCAACTACTACGGGCAAACGAGATGGATTGACCTTTTGCACATAGATTTCAATATACTTTTGAAGGTTGTTGCGATACAAATACAAGACCAAATCATGGACAAAATCAAAACGATCACATACAATAATCAAAGGTAATTGATCGGTCAATTTGGCTTCCTTTAAGAAATTCTTAACACGCTCAGCGTTATAGCAATTCGACTCACGACATATGCGTTCCACCTCTTTAATTTGATTAGTTTTACAGGCCGCTTGTATATACTTAAAGTGTACCTCAGGATCTTGAGAATAGTTGACAATAGAGCCCAAGAAATAGAAGAGACCCTCATAGGACTTAAAGCTTTCGAAGAGATCAATCAAAGCTTTGGTGGTCAATTGTTCATGATATTTGGTAGCAATTTGAACACATATCTGTAGATTTTGTCTTATATTAGCAGTCAACATGGCCTTTAAGCACTCCAAAGAATCCTCCACAGAAAGAGTACCGAAAAAGCCAACCAACCAATCGGCATTCAAGAGATGAGTATGCACCACAGCTCTCTTAATGTCATACAAATCGGTATAATGTTCCAAAGCACGTTGCAATAAGCCAGCCTTTTCGCACAATTGGGCAATATGAGCCCTATCGTAGTGGGTAAACATGGCGTTACCCAAAATAGCATCAGCCACTTGGGGAGCCGAAATCAAGTTCATTTCCAAGAGACGTGTCTGCAGAGCACCTTCATTTGGACGATTATGCTTAAGAGCATCCAACAAGAAAGCAGTACACTGTTGGACCATAGAATGCTCCATAAAAATGTCCACAATTTGATTGATATCGGCCAAGGGTTCTTCTTCGGCTACCAGCATAGAAGCAAAACTGGCTCCCTGCTCGGGATTGGTACGCATAACCGAACGCAACAGGAATATATAGTCGGGAGTATAGTTCACCTTTTTGGCGTACAAAACTATTTTCTGGAATTGTCCCGTTTCAGCAAAGCATTGTATGACCTTATTGGGCACATTTGCCCTCAAATAGATGGACAAAGCCAAAGTAGGATCCGAGGTCTTAACAAAATCACCCAACTCTTCGCTGCACTCCAATTTCTCCTCCTTAAGCCATTTTTCACACAATTGCTTCTTGCCTTGCAACAATACGGGGCGGCATAATTCCAAAGATTCATATTTATTCAATTTACCCTGATCTAATAAAATACCAAAATATTGCAATAGAGGTGGTGTTGTAGAACCCGCCGGCGTCTGAACTTGTTGGAAACGTTGTATAGTTTGTGGTGTACGTAGTATACCCTTCGGCGCCAAAGCAGCAACCTTGGCAGCCTCAGCATATTGGCCAGCCGTAAAGAGTTTATTAAACTTTCTGACAAACAATTCCTCGGCTCCCGAAAGATTATTGCGTACAGCCATACGCAAGGCCAAATCAGGATTTTGCAATACCGTATTAATATAGGGTATTATTTGCTCCTCATCCACTGTCACCGACAACACTTGACCTTTACGATTTACCCCTATAATACCGCCACTCGATTCATGTGGTGCTGTTACGAAAATTGTATCGGCCGATATACGATTCATGTATATACATGTACCCGTTTCCATATCGTACAAATGAATGTAACCATATTTGGTAATCAAATATATGGTATCATATTTCGAGGAAACTTGCATTGCTACTGGGAAATCACTTTGGGCCTCTGGCGGGAAGAAAACATCCACAGATTTCTTAACAAACGGTTGATTACCAGTTGGTGGTGCACCAACTTCAATAATATGCAATTTACCACCGGTAGCAGTGCGTACGGCAAAACAGAATAGAGTTGAAGGTTCCTTATTGCCTTCCATTTTGAACGAGGCAAAAGCGGCGGCATGACCTAAAGTGCGATAAATAGAAGAAAATTTCTATTAATAAAGGAAAATTAAAGAATACAATGCGGTATTACAACATAGACAAGATTGGCAAACGTTTGAAAAATTATAATATCGGTGTTAAATTACTGGTATTATCGGCTCTGTTCGAAGTATATCGTTATGCTAAAACGTTTGTGATATTTTAAAACATTCCACATTAAAAACAAATTCACACTCAATTTCTTTTTTTTTCACGTCCAACTCTACAGAAAAATTATTTAAACATTGAAATACGAAAAATTAAAGATTTAGAATTTTTCGCTTTCGAATAAAATACAAAAAAAAAAAAAAAAAAATTGTATTTCGAGTAGAAAAAAAGGCCACAAATATTTCTTCAATCATAACAAATCTTAATTCATTTTCTTACATTTGTTTATGATAAAATAATCAACCGTAACTTCACTGTTTCTGTTATTAATAGGATTTCGGGGTGTTCAAAGGTTCAGAATAGTAGCCAATAGCAAGAAGTGAATACTTGGACAAGAGTCCAATGTAAGAAATAAATGTAACTCACCTAGGGTTGCCAGATTTTAAAAAAAATCTATACAGTCGAAAATAATGGTGTTCGAAAAACTTGGGTTACAAATTGTCGGTAAATGATTCTAAAATGTAATTTATCTGGTAATATTAAATGCATCAGCAAACCATATAGCTTGTTTGATAGGCCCGAATGATTAGGGACGATAAAAAGTAGATCACGTAGAACGGCTAGAATTGATTAACAGAGTGTTGTTTTGCATCATAACAACACCAGGTCACACTCATATTTGATGACTTGGCAGAAATTGAGTGTGCTTGGTGGGAAACTTTTGATGTATCCGCTTTATATCCTTGTACCTTCCTGTAAAGCGCAATTGGATCAGTTTTTCGCTCAGTGCATCTACTCTGATGGAATAATGACTTTACCACAAAAATACAAAAAGCTATCGATCAAAACGTTACACATGAATAAAGGCTTAATAAAGCACGTTTCAAAAATGAGAAAAAGGATTTTTTATGGTCGAATTTGTAAATGAATTTTTTCGAAAAACTATAAAAAAATATACTGAAAAAGCTTTACGTTATATATTCACTAAAATGTTTAATAGCTTTCAACAAAACTTTGTGTTAAGAAAAACTTTTACAAATATTGTTTGAAAGCATCTTCATCCATCTAGTCGCAGAAGACATTCCAGCTAATTTGCTTAATTAACTTTTCTAATAACGATTCAACGTTACTGAGGCATAACTATCTTCGGAATTTAAAAAAAAATTTTAATAAACCTCTAAGAAAAACAAGAAGGTAACTCAAATTTGCGTTTTATATTATTTAGAAAAGTATTTCTTAAGATAATCAGCTTCAACAGGTTAACAGTTGAAGATAGACAGCTTCAACAGGTTAACAGTTGAAGATAGAGAATGGAAATTGCTTCACACGTTCAAAGTGCTAAGCTCCTCAAAAGCTAACAGCCAACACATGACATTATCTGTGGACGACTGGTGGATTCTTCTAAAACCGTTAATATTTGAATAACAAATGCAATTTGAAGTTCCGATAACGAGAGTTATTAACAAATAAAATGAGGTATTAATGGTTACATAGAGTAGAACAAGAACAGAGATTTCTTTTATATATTTCACCGAGTTTAATGTTTAAATATTGCCAATCCGGTTTTAAAAATGTTAAAAGAATAAAAGATTAGTAACAATAATTAAACCGCTCCTTTTTTCTTTTTTGGCAAATTAAAAAAATACGTAATAATTAGTTACTTTAAATTTTTTAAAGTATCAGTTATTTTAATTGTTATTTCAAAACTAACCTTCAATGGCCTGAGATACTTTACGTTCCACCGAATACAATTGCATAGCACCAGCAACACGTGTTGGCAAAGCTGAAATACCAACTAACAAGAGCCACTGTTGATTTGGATTACAACGATAGTTAATGATTTGGCAACCATTTAATGAGGAATGTCTATCAAACATTTTCAAGGGTGTCGAATCACCCTCCATAGACCAATGATACACAGAAGTTTCTGTAACCAAAGCTAAAGTATTTAATGAAATCCATTTCCAAAAGACAACATCTTCCGTCATGGTATGTGCTTTCATTTTTGATTTCATTTCAATATTGAAAATTTGTAAAGTTTTTTGAGCTAAAAAGACAGGAAGCAGAAAATTTATAAATTCAAAGATATTTTATGAATAGAAGAAAAAATATTAAAAAAAAAAATATTAACCTTTCAGAGCAATAACTTTACTAGCCGGATTCATAATAGCTGAATCGGCTGATATTGGACGTCTGGTTGGATTAGCAGTGTCATTCATATCAATAATGACCACTTGTGCGGTATCGTTCACCTTTTCACGCACACAAATGAATTTGTCAGACTCCATGGTAAGAGTACTGAACGATATTGAATTGATATTAATACCGACATTTGTGAGCTAAAACAAAAAGTATAAAAATAAAAAATATTTTAATTTTATTAAAAAAAATACAAATAAGATTGTTTAGCATAGAAAACACCCCTTAAAAAACGTATGTTAGCTATTTGATTGTTTTACAAATTTCAAAGCCTTGAATGAGATTCAAGTGATTAATGAAGATTTTGAAAAGAACTACATAAAGCTTTATTAAAAATTTCACTAATTCCATATAGAAGACTCTAAAGGCAATAATTTTATAACTATCAAAAAATTGGCCTTGACCGCTTTTACAAAAAAAAAAAAATTGCATTATTTATTGAGGCAGACAATTTATATTTCAAAATACTTTTGCACTTGCCAGCCAGCCGCTCTTTTATTTAAAAATATTTTTCTTTTATTTTTCTAAAATATGTTGACAGCGGAAAAACCGTTTTATTAGACAAAATAAAAATAAATAAAAACAAAGAAAATCATGTTGACGCCAGTGTAAATAAATAAACAATTTAAAATTTCTTTTGTTTCTTTTTCCTATTTTTCTTTTTTTATAAATTGGCCCCGTCATGCAAAATTTGCAAACAAAACAAAATAAAGATGTTTTTATAAAAACAAAAATTGCATAAAAAAGAAAAGCAATTGCCATTGTTTATAGTATATTTTAGGCCTTTAATGAAAATTTAATAATAAGTATAGACATTAGGGCTATAACTAAATGTTTGGTTTAGTACTACCATGAGGTGGACAATGTTGTTTTATTAAAGAAAAATATTATCTTGCGTTATTTTGCAAAAATTCCTGTAAGACAGCGGTTAATTTTATTACAGACAGATGGAAGAAGGCAGAAAAGAACATTATAGCAATTTTTCTTGTTTAAGACGATCGATAAAAATATACTACTGCGGAAACTATATAAATATGGTATACAATGAATTGAAATGGTTTGAGTCCTATTTAACGAATAGAAGATAGGTAAGACAGATAGGTTAATAATGTCAAATCAGAGACGATCGATAATGAATACGGAATATCATAAGCTTCAATTTTAGGAGCACTACTGTTGATTATATATATAAATGATATACCGAACATAGTACACGAATGTGAAATGACGCTGACGATATACTTATATACGTGTAGGGAAATACGAAAGTACAGTGTTATGAAAAACTTAATAATGAGATGGCAAATGTGAGCAAATAAATAAGCTTAAGCTAAACAAAAGTAAAACTAAAATAATGGAAGTGAGAACCAGCAGCACTATTATTTTTAAGATTAATAATGAGAAAACAGAAAAGCTTAATCAGATGAAATACTTAGGTTTTATAATAGACAATAATTCGAATCTGAAAAACCATATTGTCTTTATTTGCAAAAGAAATTGCAAAAAAAAAATATTATTTTTCAAGATTAAGGAAACAAGTAACGATAGTTGCAGCGATCAATATTTATAACACAATGATTAAACCACATTTCGAGTTCGGGTCGACAATTCTACACTAGTGTTGCACGAATTAACAGATTGATAGATTGCAAAAGCTGCAGAACAGGGCAATGCGCATAATATAAAAATGAAATAGATACACCTCCATTAATTTTATGCTTGAATCTCTAAAATGAAGAATTGAAATGCGTCACAATATTTATTGGATCTAGTAATGTACTTCGGAGCATTGCAAGTTCGGGTCGACAATTCTACACTAGTGTTGCACGAATCAACAGATTGATAGATTGCAAAAGCTGCAGAACAGGGCAATGCGCATAATATAAAAATGAAATAGATACACCTCCATTAATTTTATGCTTGAATCTCTAAAATGAAGAATTGAAATGCGTCACAATATTTATTGGATCAAGTAATGTACTTCGGAGCATTGCAAGCTTACCGCCTAAGAAACAATGAAGACTTCAGGATTCAACGGACAACAGCAACACCTGCGATGCCGAGATAGCTGTTCTACAAAAAAGTTAAACTCTACTTCAACAGATTGACGAATAATATCAAAAGTGAAAGTAAAATAGATGTACATATTTAGAAAAAATGCGGTATATTTTGTTAGGAACAATTTAATTTAACCCGCAATTATGATTGTAAATATGTATATGTACATATGTATATGCGTGATATAAAGTATTTTTAATACTAATAAAAATAAATACATAAAAATAAACAAAATTAGGATTACTTTTAGGATTACAATTTCAAGTTTAAAATACGTGTATGGATATACAAATACCCAGTATTGCACGTTCTGCACAAATATTACTCCTTTGCTGATTTTTGAGTAATGAATCATTTTGTACCTATTCAATGTTTAAGAAACCATTTTTTGGCGTTTTAGAATCTAGATCTGAGAACCATTTGTCGTACCATTTGATCATATACAAATTTAAAACGTCAGCGAAATTGAACTTAATGGCCTATTCGACTATACTATGACCGTTATAATGTTTGCAAGAAATGTTAAACAATTGTAGTCCTAATAGGCATATAACTATGTTATTCAGGGTTATCAAATACCAATGTAACCATGAATTTTATTATCTTTGAATCTTTCTCAAACTCTTATATCTCGCATATGAGCTGAGTATTATATGTAGATCTACATACAGATTTTTACTTTCACAGATGAATGTCATGTTGTGGTTTTGTTATATTATTTTTAAATTGCAATGTTTTTTAAGAGCTGCCATTAAAATAAACACAGAAAAACCATACTTTTGTAGGGCTTTCGGTATTGCTGCCTACTTATAAAATAATTTCTCCAACCCTTTTTATATTCGATACCATTAATTCTGCTTTCAGATTCTACGAAACGTTTGGCCTGGAAGGTACTAATGCTATTTGTACTCGTTTTTTAAATTTCTATTACAGTTTGTGAGCTAGCGTCTATCCATGATTCGTTATTATTAGATTCGCCTTCAACAGTTTTGGGATAATATCAATAAATTAAAGCTCTCCATCGGAAAAAAGGCCCATTGTGGAAGACCTTTCCCTGGAAAAGAAAAATGAAAGGAAAAAAAGGGGAGAAAAGGAAAAGGAAGAAAAAGGAAGGAAGTGGGGCATAGAAGGAAGGATGTTAGACAGCATACAAAAAGTAAATCAAAACCAAACACTGGCATTAAGTAATTGTAGGTAGAAAAGACGATTGCTGAAGTCTTCAGGAAAAAAGGGTAAAAAAACGTAGAAAATAACAGAAAACATCAAAAAGAGAATAGAAGCCCAGGGAGAATAGTAGTTGTAAGCAATTAGTCATGCTTGATAAGCTTTAACGCAGTTTAAGGCAATCCCAAAAATCCCATATACGCCTAATGGATTCTGTAATCCACCTTCTGTTGTATGTAATACCCCTTGATGGAGATAATTACAATAAACTAAAGCTTTCTTTATAAACCCTTCGTTAAACCTTAATCCAGCCTTCGGCATTATGTTGTAAGTAATAAGCCTTAAACAGTTTAAAAAGATTCGTAAAACCTAAAATCCCTTACCGAAATCTCGATATATTCTTTAAGAGGCTCGAAACCAGTCTTTAGAAGTATGTAGCCCTGATTACATTTGAAATAGTCCCAATAAATCTATTTTTTTCAACTGTAATGAGGACATCAGGACATTATTATAGTCAAAACTGTAGTCCCACATACTCCGCAAGCACAAGGAATTTCGCTTCTTGCCTCGTGATTGGAGCGCCTTTAGTAAATTGGAGTCATGTGGTAGCAGTTGTTACAATCCCAATGCGAAATTTAAATACGTGTTGGGTGAATTAAGTAGTAAAAAGTCGCAAACGTTATTAATCACAGAAAGAAGAAGAGAGAGTTGTAGCACATCTTTATATCTTGATTAAGACTTCAAACTTCAATTACTTTTCTGAGATTTAACAATCCCCACAATTCTTCCTATGTAGTGTTCCTCCAAGTCGTTTTTAAAATTAAGCCCAAAATAAACTTGATATCTCACCCCATAGCTTTTTTAATAAAATTTTTTTCTATCCTGCTTGGCTGGTCACTTGTACATCATACTCATCATCATATAAGAGGAATTGCTTTTTCGTTTGTTTAGACATCTCATCTTGCCAATCATTAATCTTTTCTTTTTTAAGATTTTCCTTTTTGTTGAATATGTTTAAAAAGTACTTCTAGTGGAAAAGTTTATTGCTCTTCTATGTTTATTTATTATAATATTCTTTCAAAGCTTTTGTTTTGTGTGCTTTTTCTTTCAAAATCTTAATCTTTTTTTAAATAATTTTTTGTTTTTTATTTAACAAGCAGTCTTTGTAAAAATAGAGGGGAGGGCTGATGTGTAATTTTATTATTTGTTTGTTAATTTTTTTTTAATATTTATTTTTAGTTCACACTCGTATTGTTTATTTCTTATCATCAATTTTTATATATGCAAAATAATAAGTGATTTCTTTCTCCCTTTTTAATAAAATAATAATTTTTTAAGCCAATACTGCCTCCCCGAAGATTTTTTTTTTACAAATTTCGGTGTTTAATTTCAAAATTGGTAGCCTTGAACTGGTGCTTATTGTACAAGTGTTTGAGCAGAATTTATTTCTTTCTTTCTTTTTTATGCTTGACTCTCTGAAATGGCTAGATATAGGGCAAATAATGTATGTCGGGGAAACACAACCATACCAATTGAGGAATAATGATGACTTCAGAATTCAAAGGACTACAACAACCGCAATGCAACGCTCGTTGTTTTACAAAGGACTACAGCTCTTCAACAGATTACCCAGTGACGTTAAAAATGAACGCTATCCGAACATATTTCGAAAAAATGTTATATTTTTTGTTAGAAACAATGTATTTTAAAGCTAAAGCTTGTTATTTAAACTATTGTAAATGTAAATTCAAAGTATTACTGATACTAATAAAGAAAGATAATAATAATAATAATAAAAAAAATTTTAAAGGAAGCTTGTTAATATATATTTTGCAAATGATTGTTTAAACAATACATTTGTTTAATGCGTGATTTCTAATGCTATTCAAGAATTTATATTATTGTATTTAAACTAATCTATTATATTGATATAATTGCAACTATTCAAACTATTGGAAAAAAATCAAATAATCAATCTGCCTATGGTTAGGTTAGGTTAAAAGAGGTAAAGCAGACGGACTCCACCCAGCGACCAGAAAGGTCCATTGTGGAAACCTTTATTATATAACGAAAATAGAGAAAATGGTCCATTGTGGAAATCTTTATAATACAATGAAAATAAAGAAGACAGAGATACAAAGATAAGTATAGAAAAAGAAAAAAGAAAAGAAAGGTAATAAAAAGAGAACGAAAGGACACCCTAAAAGAAAAGCCGGGTCTCAGCTAGTAAGCCAGTCTATACCCGATATACAACCTTCCAGATCACAGACCCTGGCTGAGGCAACCTCACCTAGACTATAAAAGCCCTGGCCCAGCAACTTGAGCGTACACATATGAAGAGTCGGGCAATGACAGAGGATTGTTTCACGGTGTCTGGCTCCCCCACATCGCCACAAATTCGAGGAAATTAAGGGCGCCCGGTTCCCATAGCCCAATGCTTGCTCTTTGTACGCAATGCCAAGTCAGAATCAATCTGCCTATGTAATTAACCAAAAAATGTACACAGCCTGGGTGGTAAGATGAATGACAACTTGATACCTCATACCTCCGATGTCGAAAATTGTTTTTTTGGTAAGTTTGAAAAAAAAGAACCATAATTGACTGAATTTAAGCATGATTTAAGTTAAAGTAGCCAATTTATCGCACCTTCCCTGAGTCATCATAAAGATCAGTAAAATTCAAAAACTTCTTGAATAGGTAACATAAACGACAGTAAATTAATTAACGGCTATTGCCGTTCTCAACTCAGTTTGGTCGTGCGAAGTTATATTCACCCATTCGCTTCGGACAGAAAATTTGTTCGGCATTTTTTAATATGCAGTTACTGTATCCAGCTTAAGATGTCAAACTGAATTGAGCCGAGAACGACAATATGAGCATAAATGTAGAATTTAGCCACAATATTACATATGCACTATCTAATCATTCTCTGAATTGTAGTTTTTAGTATTATTATTATTAATTTAATCATCAGTATTCATAATACTCTTACAAATTCACATTAAAAATTCAGAATTTAATATTTCTAAATATAATAATAATAAAAATATATATATATATATATATATATATATATATATATATATATATATATATATATATATATATATATATAATAATAAAGGTGACATTGTTGGTTAAAACGAATAATAAAGTTACACTTATGGTTGTGTAGGAATTATTGCAGAACGTCTTAATAAAATTAAAGGATCTCCATTAATAATATGTAATAATATAATTCAATATTCGAATAAAAATCTAATAAATTTAAAAATAAATAAATGTCAAGTAATCATTTATTAAATAAAAGGTTTCCCAGACAGACATTAATCAGTCAAATTCTTACGTTATCAATTAATATTAATTGACAACATTCAAGTTTCAAATGAAATCGAAATAATAATAATAACAGCAACAATAACAATAAAAAAAGAGAAAGTGCGTTTTCTGTTTATTTTCTAATAACGATATAAAAATTACTTTAATACGTCAACACCAACAACATTAATACTCTATAGGGGTCGATACTACAACAGAGATTATAAAAGGCGATAAAGCGAAAGGAGATAAGATCATAAAATCTAAAAAAAAGATAAAGTTGGTGGTGGTGGTGGAAGAGTTCATAAAACCAACAACTCTTAAAAAGCAGTACCTACACAACAATAACAATAATAGTTATTATAGTGGCGAAAAAGAAACGCATGCGCTCCAAAAATATATTAAAATATGTAGAGCAATAACCGTTAGAGTATATGGTTGGCTGAGTAGTGTAATGAAACAGTAGTAACACAAATACATGAAAGGGGAGATGAGAGATCAAGTTGTTATAAGACTCTTTCTAATAATAACAACAATATGTACATATGTACATATGAGTATTATAAGACGAAAACAATATAATAATGATTGAAAGGAAGAAAAGAAAAATCAGAAAAATAACTACCTATTGCAAAAATTACACAATATGAGTTACACATGAAAAAAAGAGAAACACTGAAAGAAATATTAAAAAAGCATTAAAAAATCTTACGAAAACAATTTAGAAAATATGAAAAATATAATTATACGAAAAGTACAATTTAAAAAGTAGGTAGGTATATAAATGCTTTCAAAACTTAGTAATTTATACATACAAATAACTTGATAAATAGGCCTTTTATAAAACTATGGCATAATATGTAATTGAATTTTCGCAGAAGCCACATGGATTCATTTAGGTACATGAATGTCAGCTTTGTTTTATTTTAATCCCAATAATTGGGGGTTATGTCTCGAAATATTTGGATTCGACCTAGCCTGCGGAGGTTTATTTTCCTTTTGAACAACTAATTTATGTGTAAATAACCTATAAACCAACATTTTTACTTTTACGCATAAACCGTTTATGCTTTTCAAGTTCTGCTATGAAAGTCTTGCTAACTTGACCACATTGAGAATTATAGACTCATTACAATTTTAATTACGGTACTATTTTCATTAACCAGTTATTGTTGTTATAATATAATAATTGGAGGTTATGTCTCGAAATATTTGGATTCGACCTAGCCTGCGGAGGTTTATTTTCCTTTTGAACAACTAATTTATGTGTAAATAACCTATAAACCAACATTTTTACTTTTACGCATAAACCGTTTATGCTTTTCAAGTTCTGCTATGAAAGTCTTGCTAACTTGACCACATTGAGAATTATAGGCTCATTACAATTTTAATTACGGTACTATTTTCATTAACCAGTTATTGTTGTTATAATCAGCTTTAATACACACTCCCCTTAGCATTATGTTGTTTGTGTAATAACGCAATTTAATATATGTGATTGTTGTTATTGTAGCAAAATAATAAAAACCAGTTTTTAATTGAATAAAAATAATAAAATTTGAGGTTAAACCAGACTATGGAAGAATAGGCAATAACAATAAGAAAAAGAAAAACAAAAGCTTAACAAATAGTAAATGTAAAAAGACAATTACATAAAATACCTTAAGAATAGCAACGTAAAATAAGTGTAGAAAAACAAAGAGCCGGCTTTTGTAAAATAACTAACACTTTTTTATAAGATTCCAATTGTTGCAAATGTCATAAAGTATGCTTTATATAAATAATAATTAGCTTTAAACTTGCGTATTCTTAGAAATTTTACAAAAATTTAAAAAAATCTTTTCAAAACCTGAGCATGAATCACTGGAAATAAATAACTGGTTTAGTGCAATGTTGATAATTGTTAGGTTAAAATTGCACTTATATGAGAGAAAAACGCTTTTAGTTTTTAAAAGAATTGATAAGAAAAATATAAAATCTGTAGCTCTTGATTTTTTTAAATAAAAAATTATAAGAAATAAAAACATTTGATATTTAACATCCTCCTTCTCAATATTTCTCCCTCTCTAATGGCTATGAGTCATACTTAGTTTTTATGATAATCTTTATAAAGTATGTTTCACAACACAATTTGTACAGATAATTTTTTTGTTTTTAATAAAAAAAAAGTACTGTGCAGAGATTATTAGAGTTGAATATAATTTCTGTTCCAACTAAAGATAACAAAATGCAGCAACAAGTAAAATGTTTTTCATTAAATTTAACAAAAAAGGGGTGTTGACTCGCTTTAAAAACATATATTAAATACATTTTCGATGTAATTTTATATCTTTTTACAAAAAACTTACCTGTAAATGCTCCTGAAAGCGTATGGGTAATATCTGAGTCATTTTGTGCAACTTCTAATATTCACTCTTTTTTATATTAAAAAGTTGACGTAGTGAAATGCAGCACTGCAAAGGTATGTTGGATATTTTGTGTTTTTGTTTTTCTTTCTTTTTGTAATTTCCTTTTTATTATAACGTTGTAGTTGTTGCTATAGTTGTAAAAAAATAAAAAAAAAAAAATAAAACATTCAGTGAATGACACCTAAATACGTACAATAACAACAAGACTTTGATACGTGTTTTAACTCTTTTTTTCTCTTTCACTTTAACTCTCTCCCTTTCTTACACTCGATTGGTTAATGTCTCCCCGTTCTGCTTTGATGATCTTTTACTGTTTTTCTTTTTTTTTATTGGTAACTCGCACTTTTTTCTTTATTAACTTTAAGTACTTTTTTCCCACAAGCAAACACACAAGCAGACGAAACTTTATTTTACTGTCTTCCAATTGTTTTTCGTTTTTACAAGTATTTCTCAATTCTTAATTGATTATTGGCACACTTGCGTAAAAAAAGATATATGAATGAAAGCGTTTTTAACACGGAAACCCCCTTAAAATAAGAATTATTTAAACAAAAACAAATAATCCATACCGCTTATTATTCAATCGTTTTAATTGGATTAATACATTAAAAAAGAAAAATGAGTGTAGATTTTTTTCAGTTCTTTGAAAATCTTTAATTAGAAAATTATATGCAAATTATAACTTTAAAGCCTTTACACTTTTCGATTTTTAATCAATTTTTTAATATTTTTACTACAAATTTAATTTTTTACGTAGAAATATAAAGTAAAACTTAAAGCCGCTTATGTGACAAAACTCCTAAAAATGACTGTCGTTTTTTACATCGGCAAATGTCGTTAACAAAGGAAAATCATGATAAAAAAAAAAAACGTAGTGGTGAATTTCTAGTTTGACACTTAGTGTGGCCAATTAAGCTTATGGAAATATTTGATTAAAAAAAAAAACGCTACTCTTTGATATTTTTATATGAAAAAATAGAGAATTGAAGATTAATGGCCCTTATAAAAAAAAAAATCACTTGCAATCTGTTCCCTGTTCATGAAATTGTTTTTGCTTTTGTGTACTATGTTGTAGAATTATTCAATTTTTTTTGTTCATAGGAAACAAATTCTCACGATAAGGGTGATTATGTATTGGGAAAAATAATAGAGTAAATAGTTATTTTCTTAAAAAGCATATTAGGTTATGCTCTAAAAATAAACTTTCGAATAAAAATTTCCTTATGCTTAACAGATGTACATACTAGATATGTCTGTTAATTATATGAAAACAATTTTGTTCCAAAAACCTCTTTAAATTTGTTTAAATTGGTAAAAATCGAAAGGAACGTTTCTCAAGAATTGAGAAAAATAGATCTTTGTTGAATAAATATAAACAACCACAATTATCTAAAACTAAGTTAAAACTTAAATATAATTGTTTTTTTAGTTTCTATACATAGCTCAAACCATCAAATGTACCTAGAAATAAACTGTTCGTATCATCTAAGCTTGTTTAAAATGTTTCAAAAGCTTAGTATTTTTCACAAAAATCTAAATGAATCTTAAGCAAAAACGCCCTATCCGTATCTTATAGTTACAGCGATTTTCTTTTTGAAAAGTTGTTCACACTGACTGAAAAGTTTGTGAATTTGTAAAAGGCAGTGTTGGTTAACGTTCAGAGTATAAAGATAAAAAACCAAGATGACAAAAATATGGAATAAAATAATAAAGTACTACTATTTTTTAGCAATATGTGGAATAATATAATAAAAATATATTATTTTCCAGCATATTTCATTTAGAAGGTTTTTTGCCAATTAGATATATTTACCAGAAAAGGTATTGGATTCTTATACGATTTAAGCCTATAGCATACATAACAAAAGTGCACAATTTGTATTTAAAACGATTTACCGGAATTCTGATAATTTCTACATTTTCTTTTTATCTTCTTTTACTTTTATATTTACAAATCAAAGTTATGTATTTCCACGTATGCCACATAAACAAATAGAGGAAAAAAACACTGCTTGTAAGTCATAAGAAAAAAAACACCAGCATTTAGCACAAACCGCCCACTTTTTTCCGATCATAAAATGATTCTCTTCTTTTTTAACACTTTACAAATTCCCCACTTAGCAAACGCCTGGGAAAGAAAGAGATAACTAGTTTAACACATTCACTTCTCGTATACAATGGTATGCATTAATTGCACAGCCATCAAATGTAGAAAAAATTCTTTTTCTCATCAGCGCAAATCTAAGCCGTTTATTTTATGTTTTCCGTTAATTATTTTATGGTTTTCTAAGAAAATTTATATTTTTTTCATTTAATTATTACCCTTTAACGTTTTTAACAAGTTTTTGGTAATTTTCACTAACGTTTTTTATAATAGAAAATCGTTTATTAAACGCGTAAAAACATATCGATTTGTACGTGAAAAATGACAGAATAAAAATGATAGAAAATAATTTGTTCATCAAACTGAGGTAATGGTGATTTTCATCATAACACTAAATGAGGTGAATATATAGTAGTAAAGCAGAGTTGTACTTTGGAATAGCAAAACTGGTAGTACTTATAAAGCGCTAAAAAGAAAACCGTTTGTTATATTATAATTTGAATAATTTTGTAGAAAAATAAATTATAAGATAGGAATAAAAATAGAAAATAAATATACTTTTAAATTTTCAAAAAAAGATTTAACAAAATAAAAAATATTGGTTTTATTTTTATTTTTGAAATATAACGTTTTCTTAATACTCTCGACATGCCATTACAAATTAGAGATAACTTAGCATATATTTTGCTTAACAAATATTAAACAGCACAGAGTTACCATGACAATGTAAGCAATAATTATCGATATAACTGATTTGTCAATAATTTTAAAAAGATTTTTTTTTCGTAGTCATAAAAATAGTTCATATTTCTGAAGAATTTTTACATTTCTATTGATAACAAACAAAACAATTAAAATGCCACGCTTAAAGCCTACCACTAAAATCGATGTTATAGGTAATTTGGATTTAAGTCCCGAGAAAGCCGTGGGGGACTATATTGAATCCAAACTCCAAGATTCTTTCTTTGTGTAAGCTTCCTAACTTGAATTGGAAGAGGTTATTATTCAGAAGAAATTGTAAATACAAACGTATTTTTCTTTTTCTCATACTTTAGAAAACCTCCCAATTGGGATTCGGCTGGCGATTCAATAGAATTGCTTTACATTCGCAATGAACGTGAACATGCCGCCATGTTGCGTGTGCAAGAGGAAATGCTGGAAAATGCTAAACGACAAACGGCCAGTAATGCCAGTCGTATTCAGAAATTATATAAAAACCACAGTGACTTGCGCAAACGTTTCATAGAAGTCAATAGTTTTTTAAAAGATTGCAATGATAAAAGGCGTTTAGCTGAGAAAAAAGTTGCCGAAGAAACAGAAATGCAAAAGCAAATCAAGAAATCAATAGAAGAGTATAAAAACACTCTAGGAGAGTTGGGTAAGTTTTTAAAGCCATACTTTATTGAAATCATCGAATGTATTTTGTAATATCTTGTTTTCAGCCCAATTCCGTCATGTTCTCAAGAAAACTGTTCAAGAATTTGAACCTTACGAAAAAGTCTTACAAGAGGTGGTTGATAAATCGGATATTTTCGTTAGCGTTAAGGATTGTATGGATCGTTGTGATGCCTTAAGTATATACAAATTTTGTTTTCTTAAAAAACAACAAAAATCTTAAGACATTTTCCAATTATAGTGTTGGCCCAAGTGGAAATTTCTCGTTTGGAACAACAGAAAATTCAAGAAATTGAGGAAATGCGCAAAATGATGGTTAAAGTTACCAATGATACCGCTCTTACTGTTTTGGGTTTGAAAAATGATTTGGCCGAATTGGAAAGATCATATAATTTTGCCAGAAATGAAGGCTATAAATGGGAAAAAATTATGGCAAATGCTAAAAATACTGTGGCTAATCATGATCTTGATAAGGATAGAGCTTTAGATGGTGTTCATTATATGTATCGTTTGTTATGCAAAAGGAGAAGTGAGTTCCGATTGTATTTATAGTTAAAAATTATTTATCTCTTAAATTATATATATTTTTACTTTTTCATACAGATCTTAATCCCATATATCAACGTCATGAGGTGGAAAAACAATTGGACTTTATTAGAGATGAAGTGGAAACTTTGTTTGAGATAACTCAAGAAAATCAAAAGCAAATGGATAAATTAAAGAAAAAGAAAAAACACTAAATGAAAGAAATGAATGATGATAGAATTTTATTTATATAATTATAAAAATTGTAATTTTAACAGAAACAATTTCCAAATAAAATTTCTTTTGGCTCATAAAAATTATTTACAAAAAATTGTGGTTAAAAAAAAAACATAGCAACATATTCTGTTCTTAAACGCGTCTATTGGTGCCTTGCTGTTTTTTTCTCTTGTTAAAGAATTCTCAATAAGAAATAGAGCACAGCATTAAATTTACTATTTTGTATAGATTTCAGACATTGAGGGCCGGAACATTGATTTTTCGCTCCCTACAAGTGTTAGTAAATATTCGCACTCAAAATATTAAACATCTACTGGCCATAATCCATGTGGATAAAAACGAGCCAGGGGTCTAATCACAGTTTACGTCGTACAACAAGTTCACAAATCGAACACCTAAAACTAATAAATCATCTGCATTGTTCAATAACGAATGTCATGATCCCGAACTAAGAAAACTCGAGCAAAGCAACTCTTTATCGAAAGCGACTATTAAATCCCAGTATTCATGTTATTCAAGAAATTCGGAAGCGCAAGTGGTATTGGAAAGTTATAGACTGAAATAAACTGGGAAATGTCAAACAGTATAGAGCGATCAGCAAACAGCTCAAACATAAAGTAGAAAAATGAGTATATTGTTGTTCGCTTACTGCTGATTAAGGACTTTGTATGTAGAGAAGCGGCAAGGAGTTTGATTGGGCTTGGCGTATCAGATTTAGTGTAATTAGGGTATGGTGGTCACACGAGTATTCTGATAAAGATCGATATAGGTGGTCGACTGTCGGGACAACTTATGTTGGTGCATAGGGTCTTAACAGACTGATGGTTGGGCAGTTTTCAGGGCCAGATCCAAGATGGAAATAGGGTGTCTATATTCCGCTTTCGTATAGAGTAACTGCAGCGTTTTCAAGGCCGAAATACTGGCTGTTCTGGAACTGATGATCTATGTTGACAGTGAGGCGGCCCTAAAGGCTCTCATAGGGCACGCGGTAAAATCTAGGCTGGTCAGTGACTGTCCCATCTACTCTTTTGCGGAAGACAGCACTCATATTCTCTTGATCGTAGACAGAGCCTTTTAGAGATTGGGGTGAGAAGGATGAATATGAACGACACACTCACAAGTAGCCTGGTATAGGTCTCCGAGTGGAGTCGATTTTAATGACACAAGACTCAATGTTGTTTTTTAACACACAGACATGGTGGTGTATTATCATCTGTCTCAATGGGTAATGTAGATATTGGGGAATCAGATGCTCTTGATGTTCTGGACATGAGAATTCACTGTGACGTTCGTTGGTTTGATCACATATTTCAAGTGTCGAAAGAAACATTCAAGTGCCTTGGTTTTTTACGGCGGTGTAAGAAATACTTCACTTCATCTGATCTTAATAAATACAAAACCTATATCCGACGCAAAATGGAATACAACTCTCATGTATGGGCCGGTGCTTCAAAGTCTATTTTGGAGCTTCTCGACCGCGTACAGGAGAGGGCGAAGATGTTCATTAATGACGGTAGGATAGCCAACTCTATCGATTCATTAGAGCACCGTCACAATGTGGCGTATGTTTCATTGTTCTATCGGTACTAAAACGGAATGTGTTCTAACGAAATTAAGGAATTAATTCCTAAAAATCATATATTTTTCCGTAGTACTCGTATTTCTCATAGAGCGCATCCCTTTGTAGTTGATTGTCCAGTAAATCGCACAGCGCATTACAGGGAGAATTCGTACATTGGTCGAGTTGTTCGGTTGTGGAATAATCTTCCAGCGAAAGTATTCCCTGCCACTTACATGAGCAAATTTAAATCTAACGTCCATAAACACTACTCCCTCTGTACTCTTTCACACAACCTATTCTCCTAATACCAGTACAATGCACTGCATGAGTAGGCGCCATCCCCTGGGTGCTGGTCTTATATATAAAAAAGGACGTTCCCTAGTGGTCTTATGGATCAATAAGAGTCTAGACTGTGCTGTTTACCGGGTCACTGCAGTTTCAAAGGAAACGAAATTGTCGGCGAACCGATCAGACTAGGTTCTAAGGGCAGGACTTTGCCTGTTGTACTATGTGTGAGATTACCGGTAGACCATCTCCTTAGAAGCGCAAGGAGATGTCATCTTTCCTTTAATTGTTAGACCAAATCTACCTTCCGTACCTACCAACCTGCCTACTTAACAAAGATTGTTGAAGAAGTTTTTTATAAAATTGTATACAAACACAGTTTTGTATAAATTATTATTCATTAATAGACGCATTATGCCGTACAAAACTCACTAAATTTACTATGACCTCCAGATATTGCCTTGAACTGTATCCAACTGAGACTTAATTCACAGACTTTACTTCGTTTATCAGACTTTTATGCTAAGATCCTAAACACCGAGCTACTTGTGAATTCCAGTTTAAAGTTTGTCTTGTCCTTTTCACAACGTGTGTGCAATCCGTTTCCATTTTGTGAAAGCTACCTCCATTTTAATTCCTATTCGTTTGCATCTTCTGTATGTTATTCCATGTTCTGTATAGTTTGGAGTTAGAGCTCCAATTGTGGAGCCGCCGTATATGCACTATATTTCTCAAACAACGGTTTATCAAGGCTTGGATTTTGCTTGTGGTCCCATATGTGTGAATTAGACTTGGACTTGAAAATTCTTATCTTCGTTGCATTCGACACTGACGTGGAAGAGATATTGCTGTATAAACACCTTAAAAATACCTTTTTTTAAAGAAATCAGCCAAATTCATTATAACAAATTTTATTTATTTATTTTTTTTTTTAATTTTAAACTTTTAATAAAGAAACGTCCAGTACTCATGAGTCAGTGCTACCAAATTAATGATATTTACTTATAAAATGACGTCATATGGCTTACCATACCAAATTGGGTGATACCATACTAGAGCTACCATTTTGATCCGATCGGACCAAAGTTGGTAGTTTTTCGCTGTTTAAAAACAGTTTGGTAGTTTTATTGGTTTGTTGCAATTTTCTTATACTTACATATGGTTGGTTTCTTAACTTTGATTTGAATAAATAACAATTTTCACTAATCTTAACAATCTTTTTAAAAAAAATTTAAAAGGTGTAATAAATCTATGCACTTTTATGTCGCAATTCCTAGTTTTATCGCCAAATATTTTGTTTTACGTCACAATGAAATACTGTGTAATAAGCTTACTTTCATCACTCTGGTGCACTGAAGTCTTGAACACCATCACTGTATCTTGAGGAATGTTGAGAATGATTGGTGTAAATTCCGCATTATTTATACCGAATCATGTGGATATGTACTATGTGAGTATTCAGCCAACGCGGCTCAGAAGATGGGGTCCCAGGCGGATGCTGTACTGACTTAAAAAGATGTATTTCTGCTCTCCCCAAAGAAGACTATTATATTTATTCGCAGCCCCAATCTAATGTGGTGCGTATTGGCCATAACTAACATAACTTGACATTCATCGCTCAACACAACTTTAGGATAAAGAATGTAGTAAATGAGTATAATGCAAAGAAAGTACTTTCATGTGGCTGAAAGGTAATTGCATAAGTTTTTGATTTTAATTAAATATTAATTTTAAAATTTTTTATTTGAATTATGGGTAGGCTGTTATCTGTTTGGCAGGAAAACAATTTATTATGTGGCAGCGCTGTACCATACTACATGTAATTTTTATAACGCCGATTTAGTGTGTTTATTAAACGCAAATAAGCGGTTTAATAAATTAAAACACTTGTAGATTATTTTGAATACTTAACTTTTCCTTTTAAACGTTGTGATACATTTTGAATTCTAAAATTTGCATTTATAATTAGTAACATAAATACCTAATAACACTTTTTTTATATTTACTCTTCCTTTAAGTAAGCGTTTTTATACAGATATGGCATTACTATAACATGCTACTGTCTTGCCAGTACAATTTATTTTCGGAGTTAACAAAGACAGGCCAGAAGAATGCCAGTCTGGCTACACGTTTGACGAGCAAAAGAAAACGAAGAGAAAACAGGCTAAAATTTTTATTCAGTTTTATTTTGCGGTGGTCATGTTTGGTTGTGTAAAACGGTAATGAAAAACGACGGCTAGGAGTAAAGCGTAGTGAAGGAAAAGACAAAAATATTATAAAAAATTAAAGTAATTTAATATATTTTTGTTTCTAATAAAATAAATTGCTAAAAAATTGTTTTGAGAGAAGAGGAAATCGGTTGTGAAGGCCTTAAGAAGACACACAAAAGTGCCAAAAAAAAAGAAATGTGAAAAAGAAGAGAAACGAAGGAGTGAACAAAAAGGGAAAAGTGAAAAAAATTGCTGTATAAACACCTTAAAAATACCTTTTTTTAAAGAAATCAGCCAAATTCATTATAACAAATTTTATTTATTTATTTTTTTTTTTAATTTTAAACTTTTAATAAAGAAACGTCCAGTACTCATGAGTCAGTGCTACCAAATTAATGATATTTACTTATAAAATGACGTCATATGGCTTACCATACCAAATTGGGTGATACCATACTAGAGCTACCATTTTGATCCGATCGGACCAAAGTTGGTAGTTTTTCGCTGTTTAAAAACAGTTTGGTAGTTTTATTGGTTTGTTGCAATTTTCTTATACTTACATATGGTTGGTTTCTTAACTTTGATTTGAATAAATAACAATTTTCACTAATCTTAACAATCTTTTTAAAAAAAATTTAAAAGGTGTAATAAATCTATGCACTTTTATGTCGCAATTCCTAGTTTTATCGCCAAATATTTTGTTTTACGTCACAATGAAATACTGTGTAATAAGCTTACTTTCATCACTCTGGTGCACTGAAGTCTTGAACACCATCACTGTATCTTGAGGAATGTTGAGAATGATTGGTGTAAATTCCGCATTATTTATACCGAATCATGTGGATATGTACTATGTGAGTATTCAGCCAACGCGGCTCAGAAGATGGGGTCCCAGGCGGATGCTGTACTGACTTAAAAAGATGTATTTCTGCTCTCCCCAAAGAAGACTATTATATTTATTCGCAGCCCCAATCTAATGTGGTGCGTATTGGCCATAACTAACATAACTTGACATTCATCGCTCAACACAACTTTAGGATAAAGAATGTAGTAAATGAGTATAATGCAAAGAAAGTACTTTCATGTGGCTGAAAGGTAATTGCATAAGTTTTTGATTTTAATTAAATATTAATTTTAAAATTTTTTATTTGAATTATGGGTAGGCTGTTATCTGTTTGGCAGGAAAACAATTTATTATGTGGCAGCGCTGTACCATACTACATGTAATTTTTATAACGCCGATTTAGTGTGTTTATTAAACGCAAATAAGCGGTTTAATAAATTAAAACACTTGTAGATTATTTTGAATACTTAACTTTTCCTTTTAAACGTTGTGATACATTTTGAATTCTAAAATTTGCATTTATAATTAGTAACATAAATACCTAATAACACTTTTTTTATATTTACTCTTCCTTTAAGTAAGCGTTTTTATACAGATATGGCATTACTATAACATGCTACTGTCTTGCCAGTACAATTTATTTTCGGAGTTAACAAAGACAGGCCAGAAGAATGCCAGTCTGGCTACACGTTTGACGAGCAAAAGAAAACGAAGAGAAAACAGGCTAAAATTTTTATTCAGTTTTATTTTGCGGTGGTCATGTTTGGTTGTGTAAAACGGTAATGAAAAACGACGGCTAGGAGTAAAGCGTAGTGAAGGAAAAGACAAAAATATTATAAAAAATTAAAGTAATTTAATATATTTTTGTTTCTAATAAAATAAATTGCTAAAAAATTGTTTTGAGAGAAGAGGAAATCGGTTGTGAAGGCCTTAAGAAGACACACAAAAGTGCCAAAAAAAAAGAAATGTGAAAAAGAAGAGAAACGAAGGAGTGAACAAAAAGGGAAAAGTGAAAAAAAAGATATAAACCATTTTTTTTGGGTGATAAGTTTATAATAAAAATAGTTAAACGCCAAGAAATTGTTAATAAAATTACTTTTTAAATAAGGCCATAAAAAATTTGTTTCTTGTGTTATAACACAAAAATTATGAAAAAAAATTTGTCCACACACCCCTTTTGTAAATCTCTAAGCAATTTTGAAATGTAATTTTTTTCTAAATATCTTCTGCTTTTTCATTTATAAATGGGTTTGATTTTTGCTTAAAATCTAATTGGATTTTTCGTGGCAGTACATATATTATTTTTCTTCGTGCTTTTCTTTAATATTGGTTCTTTTTGTGCCAGTGTGAGCAAGTAAATGAGAAAAAATTCTGTTTTTTTTTGTTATTTGTTCGTTTAAAATTTATAGATGTTTTTTTTTCTTATTTTTTGGTTTAAATATCGTTCTTAATTTTCATTTTTCGCTGTTGTTGTTGCCCAAGTTTATTTTAACGAGTTTTCGTCATCACCTCAGTTGCGCGCCGATCTGCTGCTTAGGATTTGTTTCATATGTAGTTGCGTGTATGTTCGTGTATTTTTTCTACTCAGCGATTTGGTTGTTTTTAGAAGATGAAGTTTTATTTTTATAAAAAAACAAACAAAATGTACATAAATTGAAACAACAACTATAGAACTGTGCGTGTTTCTTTTCTGATTGTCTAATTTTGATAGGTGTGTGTGTGTGTGTATACATGTGTTCATGCAGCTTCTAAAAATTTTCTTATTACTCCACAGCGCTCTCTCAAACTTTTACCTTAAAAGCAATAACAACAATAATAAGCATCTTTTCTTAAAACTAATTTAAAACAACAATTATGAATGAAATAAGAAAGAGTAGTAATGTCAATTTTATAAAAGTTTTTTTTTTTTGTATTTCAATGCGATAACATACATATGCATCTATTCTCTAATATTATGGAGGAATCTTTAAACTAATAATGAAAATATTTTTTAATATTTATATCTTGAAATACATTAATCCTTTAGATACACTTTTTGTGTTTCTTTTGCGTTTTCAATTTTAGCGTTTCTTTAAATTTTTAAGTTGACCACTTTGTTATGATACTCCATGTTTAATTAAGCAGAGCATAACAAAAGTAAATGTGTAAAAAAAACAAAATAATAAACAACAAAATTAACCCAGAGAGCGTAACTGTATAAAAAAGAGCAAAATAAAAACTACATACATTAATGAGTTTTCAATTAAAAATAACACAACATAAAAACATCACATAAAAATTAGAAAAAAATAAAAGATACAAAAACAATTTTTAAAACTCTCATCTTTTTATTTTTCGTCAATTAACAAAACAACAACAATAAAGTAAAAAGTCACTATGGCGGATTTTGATTTAAATGTGGACAGTTTAATACAGCGTTTATTAGAAAGTAAGTACTTAACTATTTGATTTGTTTTTTTAAATAATTTTGATAATAGCAACAAAATTAGTTATTTATTATATTTAAACACACTTTATTTATTTTCATTCATAAAATTTTTCCATATACATATTCTTTTATTATATATTTTTTATTCATTTACTTAAATTTTTAACACTTTTAAATAAATTTTCTCACTTAATTTTTTCACTTTTTTGCTAATTTTAAACCTTATGATTAGTTGTATTATTGTATTTTGTTTATTTAATTCTGTCTGTTTTTAAGTAATTTAATACACAAAACGTTTTCTAATGCTAAAAAAACAAACAAACAAATATCAACCAAAAACGGGTCTTGTTATGTTCGTTCGTATGTGTATTTATTTGTTTTGCTCTTGAGCTTGTTTTTATCAAAGTCATCATTTTTCTTTGGTTGCGGCTATATTGACATCTTGCAAACGTTATTAGTAAGGCGATCAATTTAGCGTTTATTTTTTTAAGCTTATTAAGCAAAAAACGTTTACATTCTTCATTAGAAAATTTTTGTAAACGAAAACGTTTGTAAGTATTTTAAATAAAAGGAATTTATTTATATCTTTAGTTTTTCTTTGGAATTTTTATTATATCTTTTAAAATTAAGAGAATTATTAATGTAACTATATATTTTATTATGAAATTTTATAAAAATAAACAAATATTTATGTAAAATATCAGAAAACTTATCGTATTTAATACCTCTGATATCAATCAGATTCTTTTCTTGGAAAGTTTAAATTTTAAATAGAAATTTAATAATAGCTCACGAAAACATATTTGTATTAAGTTTTAAGTTAAACAAAATTTTTCAAAAAATTTTATAATGAATTGCAAATTTCCTCCTAACATTACATTTCGGTATGAACCATAGAGCCATTACAATTCGCCTCCATGCCACTCGGTCTTCTGTATTTTTTTAACTCATATATGGCTATACTACTTATGTCACCTTCTACACTATATTTTTTTTTAGGTGAATTCTTTTTCTTTCGAATTGTGAATTTGTTTCAAAGATCTTGTATAGCCTCTTCGAACCTCATTCTAATAATATGTCAAAAGTTCTGTGCTTTAACATATTCAATATCATTTGCACCGCTGATAAGTATTTCTAGCTCATCACTGTACCTATGTATCTCTTTTGGAATCTTCCTTTCGAAATATTTTAAATTTTCGTCTTCATTTGCTCTCAGCACCCAGACTTCACAGCCATATGTCAGTGTGGGTCTTATGACGGTTTTATATATTAATTTTCGAAAAAGTTCGGCTACAAATTTGACCAAAAATGTAAGGTCATATTTAGAACGAGCTTTATTAAACCATATAGATATGTACTGTTTTGATCGATAATCATTTGTCATTTTTTTTTTTTTTTTGTAAACCATACAATTGCGTTTTGCAGGGCTCTACTGATTTTAAATTTACACCATTCAGGGAGTTCTGCAGGTATCGAAACAAATGATAAAAAATGATAAACCAAAGGTACAATCGTGGCTATAAGGTTGATGCACAAAAAGATGTGTGTGGTCTGGCGTTGTCATGTTGGAACGCAACACCTTTTCTGTTAACCAATTCTGGTCGTTTTAATAAAATTGTTTGCTTCGTTACTTGTTGGCAGTAGAGATCAAAATCAATCATTAGACCAGGTAGTAGACGCTCATAATGTACATTTTTCTCTAATTCCACTACATTTCTTGGTGTTATCATGACGTGGCCAACGTCAGCGAAGCTGCGACTAACTTCGTCCATAATCTTTTTCGCACATGTTGCCATACGTGATCGTTTCATTGCCCGTATTCATTCACTTCGGAAATTGTTCGTTTTTGTTCTGTTTTCGTAAATTAAGATTCGGCCCACACATAGAGCTCATTTGTGTATCTAACTTTCTTTAAATGATTGATAGCTTTTTGTTTAGTGATGAATGGCTATTTCCCCATCTACATCCGTGCTGCTTATGTGCTAGTCTTAACTCAATTTTTTTTCCAATGATTTAATTGAGTTTTTTTATTGATTGGTCGACCAGAGCGAGGTTACAGAATCATTTCCGTAAAATTTAACAAATTTTCGTCAGCCTGCGACACATTCTCACCTTTTCTATAACGGAAAAGCAAAATATAACGGTTATATTTCGAGCTGTCACTCCTTTTTAAATTTTTAATAAAGTGAAGCTTAAAATGTCGATCCTCAGTTGCGTTACCGTACGGCAATTAAAAATTTGTAGTTGCATGTATGTTATCATACTGAAATCGATTGTTAGTTGCCTGTTGCTATACGTAAAGCAATTTTCGACAATTGGCAACGCAACTAAATCACGCACAAACGAAAACTCAGCAATCAACTGATTCAAGGTTTTCAAAGCATTGAAATTCTTAAAGTATGCAACGCATTGATGCATTAGTTCTTATTATATACCTTCACTTTAAGCTATTCAGTATTCGTTATGATAACGTGTCCATCCCAAAAATAAAAATTAAAGGCTATGTTGGCCTTCACACCTAACTAACCTATTTTTAGCGTACTTTCACTGATAACGTTTTAGCTCCGTATTAATATTGAATCTTTTAAAAAACTTTGCAAGACAATCGATGTGAGTGCTATGGCGTGCCACACAAAAAGTTTATGGCCATGTCCTTGTTGATAACATCTGAGCTCTTTGATATCTGAGATCCATTGCTTTTTAGTGTTCTTTGGTCTCTTGGGTGTTATAATGGTTTCACTTGTAAACCGGCTTAACATTGTCGAACTGCGCATTAATATCACCAAACAGTTCTTTTAAGCGGTCACGTGGTTAAGTGTTAGTTTCCATTGCATTGCTTTATTTAAAACCATATACCGGTATGCGACAAAACATATGCACTAGCTTGTACTTACTAATGCTGTTAATGTATTTATTTGTTTTCTTAATCTTCTGAAGAAATTAATTTTTTTTCCAATTTTCTTGCAAATATAGTCAATATGACCTTTTAAATTTAAAGTATTGTCTATTACAAAGCCCAAGTATTTCATTAGATTTACTTTTTCTATTTCTTCATTATTAATTTTGAAGGTAATGTTGGTATTAGTTTTAATTTCCATTATTTTAGTTTCATTCTCATTTAGTTTAAGTTTATTCATCCGCAGCCATTCATTTAAGATTTCAATATCTTTACAGAGTCCTTCATAACATTGTTCATCTGTATTACCCTCAATATATATAAGTGTATCATCCGCATATAAAGTCATTTCACAATGACTTGTTACATTTGGCATATCATTTATATGTATATATAATAAAAAGCTATGCCGCCAAAATTGATCCCTGTGGTACTCCATATTCGTTATTAACTGTCCTGGATTTAATATTATTTACTTTTGTTAAATATTAATTTTGTTATATTTTCAAATATTCGTCAAAGACGTAAACTTTGTTATTAAGGTCCTCATTTTCACTTATTTGTCTTATACCTTCAATTTCTGTATTATATTGGGTGCTGTTGTACTTAAATATTTTAACTTCCTTATTCCTTTTACCCACTTCTATGTACTTATCGCAGTCATTAATTATTATGTCAATTGATTCATGATCAGCAATTTTATTCGATTCATTAATTTTGGCTGTTATGATTCTATTATTCGTAATTATATAATCAATAAGGGTTTTTGAACTTCCTGTTATCCGTGTAAATAGGAATTCTTTGTTTTTTATTTTATTTTTTTTTAGTGAATTTAGACGATTAACTTTATAAATAAATAAAATAGTTTAAATTCAAAAAGTGTTTGCTTTTGTTATTGAGACATATTGTATTAACGAGAAGTTCGTGCACACTTATGTTCTGTCGCACACTGTATGTACATATGTATTCCATTGAAATGTGTTGTTACCTATTCGGTTGAGATGAAAACAGAGTAATAAGCTATCCTACGTACTATCTATGTCATTCCAAGGTTGGCTTTACGACTTATTTTTAATGACCTGACGTTAAATGTGCTTGCAAGACAATATAACTAAGTGAACCACTTTTTAATCAGTGAAAAAGACTTAGTTTGGTTTCGGTGATGGTTTTTTAAAGTACTAAACACTCATAGCGTTTAATCAGTACACGAAATGTGAGCTAGTATCATTAGACCACTGACGAGAATATGTAATAAGTGAAAATAGTTTTTCTGAATTAGTCGAAGCATCATAATAGAACTTGTTGTTGGCATTGGTGTGTTAATAAACTCTGGCTGTGCAACTTTTTCAGATTTTTTTGGCCTGAGATGTACGTCACTGATATAAGATCTAAAACTGCTTAGCTCTCATCAAAAGAACCGTCTCTCACTAGTATCCTTTAGAAAATATTAAACAACTTCAGTAATGATGAAAATTTGCGTAAAAGGTTAATGCCTTGTAATGAATCATTGGTATTATGACAATGAAATCAAGACCGAAGGCGATTCGCTTTAGTTGAACATACCCAAAAGAACCGTGACCGAAAAATACTGCGATAAGTTGGGTTAAGTAACGGCATAGTTGCAATGCAACAAACCAACTTTGTGAGCAACAATGTTTTCGATTAGTGGTGAAATATCATAACGCCATAACCGACCAATTTGATTTTTTGTCTCGACTATGGTTACGGTTATGATGTTATGTTAAGTCAGTGTTAGTGAGACGGTAAAGGTAATTCAGTGTCATCAAAATGTAGCGCAGTAGTTACTTAGAATTGACCAATGGTTCAAAATGAATACCATTAAATGAAATGAGAACAAAACGAAGGCATTGGAAATAAATATGAACAGTGATCTTGTGATAAGAATTAACGATATGGAAATAGAGAAAGTGTGACAAATTATATATCTCGATTTTATAATTGGTAGGGGTTTGAAATTTAAGGAACATAAGACATAAAGTATTCACAATATTCAAATAGAGAAAGTGTGACAAGTTATATATCTCGATTTTATAATTGGTAGGGGTTTGAAATTTAAGGAACATAAGACATAAAGTATTCACAATAAGGGCAATAAACATTTATAAAGTGTTAATTCAAACACACTACGAATTTTTCTCTACTATTTTGTTTTTATGCTGTACAAATCTACAAATAGAGCGACTGCAGAAACTTCAAAACAAAGCGATGAGGACAATTCTGAGATGCGTCCGTTGGTACACTTCGATTCAATTTATACTTGGGGCCCTGAAGTGGTTGAGATACGGCAATTTTTACAATTACATACAATTCATTTCATAAGGAAAATGAAAATGGGAAGTGCGCCTCAATATTTGTGTTAACAACTTGAATATGTTGTGGAAATACATTCGTACTACTTACGTAATTGCGATAACTTCAGAATACAAAGAGTATCGACAACATCTGGGCAGCGCACGTTATTCTACAAGTCAGAAATGAGACTATTAATAAAGTTTATAACAAGAAAATTTTTGATTTTGTTAAAAGTAATGTAATATTATAATTTTGTAAATTTTGTTGTTGCAATTGTCGAGTTTAAAATATTGAGGACGGGAGTATTGAGAATACTACTAAATAAATAAATAATAAAGAAACTTCTAATTGAGCCTTAAATAATAAGACGTAGTGCTTTAGAAGTTGCTATTATAAGAACATATGGTAAATAAGTAGTATAACATTCAAATAATGCGCCGTTTTCATTAAGCCACAAAACTATAATTATGTCTTGGGTAGCATATTCACTGGATTATGGTCACCTTGAAGATTTTTTTATTTTTAAAGTTTGGTTAGGTTATTCGGGTCGCTCGCGATTTACGAGTTCATTCGGAGGCCCTGTGGCCCATTGTGAACAGCCCTTATAGTGGAAAAACTTCACTTGAAATATGTACCAATTTCACAAAATTCTGATCGGAAATTATAAATTGTTTTTGTCTTTGTGTATTATTTTGTAGAATTTGTCACTCTTTTTTTGTCGTTGTAAAAAAATTTACGTGAAAATTTTGTTTGACATGGGTAATTCATAAACAAGTTTTTGAATGAATAATCGATGCACCTTTCACATAAACATAATGTTTTAGATGCATCTATCAATCAATCAACTAAATCGATTCAGTTTTTTCGGTCACCCTAATGTCTGTTGAACATTTTTACTGTAATTACGCTCTGGCGCCATTTAAAATTTCTTAATTATTTTGACCCATTATACGTTCTTATTACAGATAAAATATGTGAACGAATGCAAAAACATTTTTTTATCAGCTAATTTCCATTTGAATGCTTTAAATACCATAAATTTTGCTAATTAAACTTCATGAACTTTATTTATGAAAAAGCAAAAAAAGAAATTAATTAATGACTCATTTATAATCGCAGGAAAATCTACGTAATTAAACACGATTTTTATTTGGTTTTCTACTCGTATATAAATTTTCTTTCTATTTATATTATTTCCCTTATAAATTCAATTTCATTTGAAAATGTTTTTTCTTTCATTTTATTTCGTTTATAACCATAATTTCCATAATGTGGAAGAAAATATAAAAATTACCCACCCACTAGCAGCCACCAAAACGTGATTATGATCATTATTGTTATAATGATCAATTGAAGGTGACCATATGACAGACGAGAAAAGCATCATTAACATTTTTTTTTAAATCTTGCCCAGAGCCGTATGGCGAAAATTTTTGTTTGGGAAATATTAAATCATAAAAGAAAATTGTAAAGATTTATTTTATTAAAATAAAATGAATAAAATATTCGATTAACCGATTATTCGATTATATATTTACAAGATTATGTGTTTATTAAATTGTTCCATTATACGGCCATTCGATTGTTTGATAAATTGGTTATCTGATTCGCTTAAACGGTGATTTGTGTATTATTTATTATAAGAAAAAAAATTATGTTGGGTGATCACTTTTTATTTAAAGGTAATCACATTATTACTTAATTACCAAAACATTCGGTTAACTGATTATTTGTTTTTCACCTTATTTGGTTATGCATTATTCGATGATGTGGCTATTTTATTATTCGACAATTGCACGATTTGCTAACCCAACAAGTTGTTTATTATTCTATTGTTTAATATATTTATTATCTGATACGTCTACACGACAACTTCGGTATTATTCAGCAATTTGTCAGAATTTTTTTTTTAAAGGATTAAAAAAATTATATTGAGTAAACAATTTTTATTTAAAGGTATTCACATGTTTCTTGTAATTAAGTACCTTTAATTTATTTACGTTTTTATTTAATTAATATGCAACATTCGGTTAACCGATTGTTTGTGTATAGTATATTACTGGTTTACACGACACTGGATATTTGATTATACGACAATTAGATTACACTTATTTATTACTGGCTCCTTCGGTTATAGGCTTAGACTATGATCACCCTTATCGATAAAGGCGAACGTTATATTTTGCTAAAAAAAACACACTTGATTGATTTTGAGGTGATCACATATTGAATATTCGATAAATTGTGTATATTTGTTACCCGATTATCATTAATTTTTAAAAGATTAAAAAGAAGTACAAGGAAATCTGTTTTTGTGCGGTGGAAAAGGACCACATAAAACAAATCGCATAAAAAAATTACACAAAACTTCACAAGATGCTGTAAAAAAAAGTTTTCGCAACTTAAATAAAAATTATTATTTTTTTGTGCGGTTAAATCGGACCGCATCACATAAGTTTATCATCGAATATAACTCAAAACTTTTAAAATTTATTTAATTAAGTACACGCGTGAATATTTTTAAACATCTACTTATTTTACATATAAAAATCTAATTAATCATTAAATATTCTTCATAATCGCTTTCATCACTAAAAGATACCACCTCACTTGACATTTATTGAGGTACCATGTAGTCGGTAATCAGTTTTTACGACGTTGCTTGTTTTGCCATACGCTTGTATATATATATCTCGATAGCCAGATATACCGGATTAAAGTTCCTTTTAAAATTTTAAAGCTCTCAGGAAATGACGTTCTAATTTATTTCAAAGTTGGAGTCCGACATAGATGTTATCTGCTGTCATTTTATAGGATTATTTTTTTTATCTCAAATATCTGTCACATAATTTATAATATCAAGGTCCTCGAGATTTCATCCTGAATCATTTCGATAAGATGAAAAACATATCAATAATCGATATAAAAAGTGTCCCTTGTTTTCAACAATATATATTTCAATATTATATACCAAACAAAAAATAACCGAAATATTTCTTAATTATGTTTCTTTCTCAAACACTCCGCTTATTATGTTTAACTTTCATATAGCGATCGTAAAAATAAATACATCGCACAAAAAAACCGCATAAAATAAATCGCATAAAAAAAAATCGCACAAAAATAAAATCGGACTAAAACAATCCGCATAAAAACACGTTCTTCTGTATATAATTATCCGATTATTCGACTGCCCAGTTACTATGTTATATGATTATGGGTTTGTTCGTTTATATTGCTATCATAGAATTATATCATTATCATTCTTAGCGGGCACTCTTGCAGGATACTGCGACCATTGGATCTATTGTGCTCCCTTCGATGTACAATTTGTTTAGCAGATCTGTTGTCTTTCTAATGAGCAGCAGTAGATCTGAAACCCTAATGGTGGATAAGTCTGCGAATGAGACCATATATCCCCCGAAACACCTCCATCTAAACCTATCAAGAACTCCACATTCACACAATATGTGATCCGCTATCTGTGATGACTGTGAAACAATCCACATCCGTGACCGCCATCCTTTTCAGATGCGTTCTTAGTCCAAAATGGCCTTTAAGAAATCTGAATAAAATAAGTTGATTCGCTTACACTGCATTTTTTATGTTATCCCCTAATTTGTTCAAATTATGGGTTTATTTTACACTAAAAAATAGTCTTGGATAATCATCTTTTACTTTAGGGTAACCGATTATTCAATAATTCGTTGAAAATCTAGTAAAATGTTAGAAAGAAAACATTTTGTTATCGAGTAATCCACTTGTTCCAATTGTGTCCTTTCTAGTCTACAGTTTGTTAAGCAGATCTGCTGCTTATCTGATGAACGCTAGCGGATATGAAATCTTAGTGGTGTATAAATATGTCCTTCATTGAGTCCCTGTGTCTCTACACACTTCCATCCAAATCTATTAAGAACTCGACATTCAGATGATATACGCTTCCGTTGTTTCTGATGGTTGTCAGAATAATCTATATAATGACCCGTAAGAAAAACCGTCATTCGTTTTGCATTTGGCCCGCTTACTTGAGAACATTAGAGCTGCTCCTAAATTTTGGATGGATCACCAGCTTAGTCTGCCTAAGGCTCCTTTAAACGTTGCAGTGTTGCTAGCAGTACTCTCAATCTTTGATAAGATTGAGGATAGTAGTGAGTGCTACTGCACTGAAGGGCTTTGAACCAATATACGGTGTAACAGATATTTTCATAGCCAATGCAGCCGCAGTTTCGTTACCCCTTATTCCACAGTGTCTAGGTATCCAAACCATCTTTTTCTTATTATATTTTTTTATTGTATTTTTCCCAATTAATCAATTATTATTTTATTAAATTAAAATGTAAAATAAATTAAATCGTTTATAAATTAAAATCTTAAGAATAAAATTAACTTAAAAATTTTTGATTTTTTTTGGTATTAATTAGTTAACATTATGATTTGTTACAGTATTACCCTGCTATTTTCTACGCTATTTCCACCATTACTATTCAATATAAAAAATCGTTCTCCCTCTTTTATCCGTAACCGTTTTCTCCTAGTTTGAATGTAGTGTATGTATGTGTGCGTGTGTTTTTTTCGAGGTTCTCAAACAATTGAATAAACGGCTGAGTGGGGCTACTGATTTAACCATAACAATTTTGTTATATTGTTTGTGATGATGCACGTGTATAAGACTGTGGTGTTGTCTTGAATTATTTTTTTTTTATAATACCGTTATAACCTCTCTCACTCTTATCTATCATGCAAAACTCATCTCCCACCCTCACACATGCTAGTGTTGATAATAATAATTGCCAATCATATACAGAGTTTTTAGTTTAGGTTGTTTAGTGATTTTGTTGTTGTTTAACTATAAATACAGCAACAACAACAACAATAAAAAAAACGAATGATGTTTCGGTTATAGTATTGTTGGTTTTTTATTTTGTGTTGTATAGTTTTCCAATATTTATGTACCAGTATGTGGGTGCTTTTCTTTGCTGTATCATACACATGCAAATTCGTACAAATTGTTTCAACGAAACAATTACATATAAAAGATATTAAACTTACGTTTATGGAAGAGCTTTAAATAATTTTTAGTTTTATTTTTTCGTATTTCCTCTCACGTTTTCTCTCTCTCCTGTTTTATTTTATTTTATTTATTTATTAATTTTATTTTTTTGTATAACCATTTTATATAAGCGGGTTATGAAAAACGTAACAATGTGTTGAAATTGCTTTTAAATAAACAATTAATTAGAGTTGTTTTTCTACGGCTTGTTGTTGTTATTGTTGTATAGAACAATTACTGTTGTTGTTAATAAAAAAAAGTGTGTGTGTACAGAAAATAAAATATTTTTTCTTTAAATTTGAATTTAGTTTTTTTCAGCGAATTGTTTTTTCTATATTTTCTAAAAAGTTATTTTCCTATATTCCGATTTTGGAACAAATGTGTTTCAAAGACATGAATTTCTCAGAAATAAAACTAAAATAAAATGTGGAATAACATAATCGAATAATAACTTGAATAAGTGAATAATCGGATAAATTAATAAAAATTTTGAAAAATATGTATGCGATTTTGAATTACTTAAGTAACTGCATAATTAATCGTATAACTAAGTAATCTTAAAAGGATTTAAAGCATAAAAAATTAACAATTTATATATCATACAAGATTTCTGAATAATTGTAGTCATAATTTGTGGATCGGATATGGGAACTTCTAAGGAAACGTAACGTAACGCCAGATCAATGTTTGCTTATGTTGTCAAACCCGTTGGCTCAATTGTTTTTCCGATAACTTGGATAGATGACTATGCGACCAATCGATTATCCTAATTACCTTCTTATTGTTGTTCTCGCTTACACGACTAACACTTTATTATTAACTACAGCATATTTAATTCGAATATAACAAATCTTTATATACATTTGTATTTAATTTTTTATTTTTTTACGATTATTCTCTTGCTTTTATATATATTATATTAATTCCCATAACATTCCATGAAGGAAGGGGCAGACTTCTCTCAGTCAATGAACTGCACCCGATTCTATTTTTAGACTCATTGAAATATGATTTTTGCCCTGTGGCCTATACGTCTGGCGCGTACAAGGCACAAACTGGAACACAAATTTTCACAAACTTTTCGCAACATATGCGGCCGTATTTCGCCATTAACTCTTCTTCAATTGTCTCTGGTTTATCGACGTAGACAAGTGATCACATGATCTTTGAGACCAACTTGTTGGACCATTACGTGAAATGATTCCTTCATAAAATATTCCTTTGTTCATCAAGATAAATGCCAGCTAATTGAGATGCGAAAAAATTTCTAATCATGCGCCTTATACCGTTCACCATTGACAGTATCGCTCTGACCATCATTTTTTTTGATAACATATGGGTCAATGACCCCGCTAGCCCATAAAGTGCATCAAACAGAAATTTTCTGTGGGTGTAATGGTGCTTTGTCAAATGCTTGTGGATTACCCTTAATCCAAATGTGACAATTCTGCTTGTTTACGTACCCATTCAACCAAAAATGGGCTTCATCGGCGAACAAAATTTTGAATGAAAATTTAGCATCAATATCAATTTGTGCTTCAGCTCAATTTACAAGCTTTGCTCTGGTGTAAATCTATCCATAATGAAATGTCAAACTAAACTAAACAAAAAGCAACTATTAGCTGTTAAATCGGTTGTCAAATAAAGCAGTGTTGCCAACACAGTTATGATCATCTAAAAAAAAAACACCCAATATTTGTTATATATGACTTTCTCATTTTTTTTTTTTTGAGTTTATTATTTATTTGTTGGAATTTAATTTTTTTTCTTAGGTGTTTGCATTTTCTGCTTATTTCGTAAATGGTAATTCGATTAATTACATAGTACGGTACTTAGTTTTCATTTGATTTGATAAATTTGCTAACAAAATAATTGGTTTAGCCGAATAATCGATATATAATCGTTTAACCGGTTACTAGATTGTTCGATTAAATAAAACTTGAATGTTATTCCATAACGGGTCCGCCATCTAACGTTTTTTTCAACTAGTGCTTATTCCGTGAATGGTAACACTTAGCTCATGTCTGATTTGACAGATAATTAGTTTTATCCTTCCGCTGAACGAATATGGTTGTGTATACGCTTTTTTCGCTTCGCTAAGTGGGCCTGCGATCGACTTACAGAAGATGCCGACTTTGCCAAAAAAAAAATCATCTTTTCAGATGAAGCTCATTTTGATCTTGGCGGGTATGTAAACAAGAAAAATTGTCGCATTTGGGGCACAGAAAACCCGCACGCATACATTGAAAAGCCGATACACCCAAGACGAGTCACTGTTTGGTGCGGACTTTAGTCCATATGCATAATTCGAAAATGAGCAAGGAGTGGCTGTTACAGTCAATGGCGATCGTTATCGGGCCATGTTGAACGAATTTTCGTTCACAAAAATTGAAGAGTAGGATATTAGCAACATTTGGTTTCAACAGGACGGCGCTACGTGCCACACAGCCGAAGTTACACTCGATGTTTTGAGCCTGTTTTCAAAAAAAAAAAAAAATATATATATATATATATATATATATACGGCGGATCCTATATATTTTCTTAAAGTTTTTGCCAACTTTTCTTTTGTTATATCGTAAATTTGTTTTTGCTTCCTTATCTTTGTTATAATTTTTTTTCAGGTCTTTTTTTGTTTATTTTTCATTGCTTTCATCTAAATATTTGTCATAACGTAATTCAAGGTTTAAATTTTTGATACTCGTATTTGTTTTTCACATTTCTTCTACAAGCAGTGCTGCCAACTTTTTATGATCAAAACGCGCAGACCTAGTACTCAAAAGGCGCTAAAAAGCACTAAATTATAATTTTTGTAACTATTTGGAATCCAAAAAAGGCTGTAAAAATGCCTTAATAGAATTTGAAACCAAAAAATATACTAAAATTGTAAGGAAACAAATTATGTTATTAAAATTTCCACTTTTACAAAGATTTTTTAAATAATTTGAACAATTAAAAAATGAAATTAATAACGATTTAGAACAAAACAACAACTAAAAAACTTTTTCTTAATTTTTTGGTGCTGGTGTTAGGCAAGATTGTGTTCTTTCTCCAATGCTGTTTAACGTTGTACTCGATTATGTGTTGCAACGTGATATAACCTTGGGACTTAACACAAAGTTGTCAGGCCTAGATTACTCAGATGGCATCTACCTCTTTGCTAACAGACATTGCGAAATGCAATGAAAAATTGACTCTACACCGTCAGAAACATACAGAGTCAGCTTGCGAATAAAAATCTTCAAAATCACAATTATATGAATCAACCAACGCTAATAACACAACGATCTTCCGAATTCTGAATCAGAGATGTCTCGTCTTTTTAACGTCCTCATAACGTCTGGAGGTTTCAGCACTGATATTCAGAACAGATTGGACTTATTCAGGCCGACTGATTGCTATAGGTCGTTCTCTTCCATTGAGGCTTTTATAAATCACTGTTTACGGTGGATTTTGAAAATTTTCTGGTCAGAAACTAGTTCACACCAAGTTCTTGTAATGAAGGAAATGGACTGGGCACACTTTGAGGAAACCAAACTACGACTTAGTAAAACTACCCATTGAATAGACCTCGCAGATAAACAGAAGAATCGGAAGGCAATCCCATTACTAGAGAAGACAGATTGAAAGAACAGCCCATAGCATGACATAATATCAGATTAGATCATCGACTTAAGATAGGCGTAAATGGAAAGAATTCGTTATGGCTCTGTGATCCCCTTGACATCTTTAAAGGTGTGATAACAAATAACAAGTTTATTTTTAGCTCTCTTCTAAAATGACTTATAAGTCTTGAAAAATCGGCTCCTAGATTTGAGATACGCTTCAAAAACACTATATTTATTCATTTTTTCACAAATATTTTCTGGAATTACGTAATTCTTACAGCATGAAGCATTTTAAGTCCATAGTTTATATAAATTAATGAGTTCATTGAATTTATTAAATTTATATTTCTTACAAAAAATTGCAAGTAGAAAAGCCCTAACCTAGCGCCTTTTTTGAAAAAGCGCTAAAGGAAAATAATGCTACTTTTCGTTAGTTGAAACGCACTAAATATAGAGCGAAAGGCGCTAAATTGGTAACACTGTCTACAAATGCGCTGCTTGTGAGCTGTGCTAATTTGTTTTTCTTCTTTCAGAGGCCTTACTGTGTAGAATTTTACTTTTATTTTCTCTACAAAAATAAATTTTAAATATTTATGTTTTACGGCAATGATTAGAAGCGTTTTCATTTGCAAAAAAAAATTTTAAATTATAGAAAAAAGTAAATTTTAAAAAATATATTTTTAATTTTTAATTGAGAATGTTTTAAAGCTGCTTGTGTTAAATTGTTCTTTTTCAGGTTTTGTTTTTAATTTCTATTTAAAGCCCAATCAATAGTTTTTTAGCTCAAACTATTGAGGTAAAATTATTTAATTTTTCTTTATTGAACATCAGTATGACACTGAACTGGAAAAAACAAAATTTATATTTTCATTTTAAAAGATTTTTGTTTTTATTTTTTAAAAATCATATATTTTTTTCAAAATTTTTTATAAAATCATTTTATTTTTCTCTATTGAATGGTGATGGCATTGTAATCAATTTATTGTCAATGAATTCTATATTTTTTTCTATTTCTTGTTGGCTTGTCATATTCTCTTTGCTTTTGTTCTATTCTATTCAGTTTATTGTGTATTTGATATGATGACTTTATCATCATTATGATTTCGTTATAGATTTTTATTATATTTGTTTGAGATTGTAAAAAAGTGTCATATTTTCTATTTCTCCTCTCATTTCTCAAAAGTGTTGTGAGTTGCAGATATTTATCTGTATGAGCTCTTATAAATAGTTTTTTGTGGGCTTTTTTAAAAAAAATTTTTTTTTGGGGTCAATTGAGTTTGACACCAAAATATGTATGTATGTATTTGCGACGAAAGTCTTAAAAAATTGAATAGATTGGCAAATAGTGGTTAAAATAAAAGCTACTCATGTAAAATGAATACAAAAATATGAATTATTTACCGTAAAAAAAGTTCATATATACATACATGTATTAGAATTGAATTTTTTGTGTTTTTGAATAGATTTTTGCAGAAAATTTGTTTATAACAAAGGGAATTCATTTGAGTTCTCTTCATTTATTTTATTTTATCTCTTAAGTTAAGCATTAAACACATAGCCGACAGCAAGCAGCAGACAGCAAAATGTCAAAATTATTATACATGCGTTTATATGTAAACAATTATTATTATAATTTCATTAATTTTTATACAATATTTTTGAGTAATATTTTAAAAAAGCGATTTTATTTTTCTGTAACAAATATTTTTATGACAAATAAAACAGAAGACAATGAAACTTACTTTTATTGGTGCTGTTGCTTTCAAAATATATATGAAGTCGATAGCATAGCAGCAAATGCTGCCAACAGCAACTAGCTGCTTGCTTTAATGCTGCTTGCTGTCGGTTGTGTATTTAAAGCATAAGCCTTGTCATTTATTCAACTCTTGTCCCAACACTCTTTTACTATCTGGAAAGAACTTATGTTAGAAACTTTGCATATACTGCTGCTGTCATAATAATAGCAAAAATAGATAACAAAAAAAGGATTTGTAATTTTATTCAAAATGTAAAGATATATGTGTAAAGAACATAAAAAGAAAAACAATTTCATTTAAATTCAAATTAATACATAAAATTCAACTTTCAAATTCAAATAATCTGTCACAATAATAATGCTCATCTTGACCTGAAAGCAAAAATATTGCAATTTTATTAATATCGTTTACTGTGGTTATAATGTGAGTAGCTGTCTTACATACTGTTTTTAATATTTAGTTCCGTTCCCTGGTTAGAAATAACTGCTTTGGAGCGTCTTCCCATGAAATTGATAGAGTTCTGGCACCTCTCTAATGAAATAAAGTGCTAGGCCTGTTGCACTTTGATCCAAAAATCATTCATCCTTATTCCAGTTGTCGGCGTCAAAGCCGCCGTCATTTTTGGGACAATATCATTTTGTTTCAACGCCGATAGCAATTTATAATTATATGGATAAAAATTTAATTGCAACATAAGTCAGATTAACTCTATGGAAATGCTCAATTAAGTTGATCTTTGCCTTAATAACATTTTATAGATCTTCTTTAATTCTTACTGCTAACCGCTATGTTTTATTAATTGAGCGCCAAGTCGCCTGAGTATTCCCTTTGTAAAACTAATTGCCTTTGTTGTGGTAATTGCGAACTTGATCTACAGTTTTGATAATAAAGGGAGGTCTAATGCACGATGTTAATTGTGAGTCACATCTTAACGTCAAGTTTTTTGCACAACTTAATTTGGCATTTCTTAGTTTCATATTCAACCATGGAGAGGTACACCATTGAGCAGCGCGTTAAGATTATTGAAGCCTTTAACTAAAATGGACGTTCAAATCTTTGTGCGGAAAACATTGCTGTTGTTCGCGATAGTATGGCAGAAGAGCCGTCAAACTCGACTCACAGTCGTACCCAACAAATGAACATCACACGAACATCACTGATGCGAATTTGGAATCAAGATATAATTTACAGCCGTCAAACTCGACTCACAGTCGTACCCAACAAATGAACATCACACGAACATCACTGATGCGAATTTTGAATAAAGATATGAATTTACACGCTTACAAGATTCAATTGCCTCAAGAGCCGAAGCCTACTGACCATTTAAATGGCTCATTTGCGCGAGATATTCAATGGCCGTGTTATCTCATGTCGTGGCGATGTTGATTGGCCGCCACGATGATGTGATTTCACACAGTTGGTCTTCTTTCTTTGGGGATCTTTAAAATAAAAAGTGTACGTCAATAAGCCAAGAACAATTCAAGAACTAAAGAATGAGATAAGTCGGCACTTTAACGACATTGAACCTCAATTATGTCCCAGAGTCATTGAATATATGGTCCGACTGATAGAGGTATCCCATTGAAGCGATCATTTGACCGATATTTTGCTTCACACATAATTGTCATAGATCCTTCTATAATAATAAAAAATATTCAGAAATCTTTTGTTTTATTTTCAGTTAATATCGTGCGTTTTGATTGGACTACCCTTTACTTTCATTGATTTTATAAAAGTTTTATCTCATATCCTTGAATTTGTTTTCCTTTATGTCCTTTCTGATGATTTAAAGCAACCCCTTTGTATACGTAAGTAACTGCCTTCTTTTCCTTTTCATGAGCCTTAGATTTCTGTTTTTACAGTTTCACCTCAAGTGACTTTAATAGAGATTTTCTTTTATGGTATAAAATTTTCTCTTTTTTGTTTTATTTTATTTTAATATTTTTTTTTTTTTTCAGAAACACCTCAAGTGTATAGTCAGAAACACGTTATGGCCTGTTTTTCTCCCCTTAAGGCCTGACACTAAAACACAACAAAAAACCCCTTGTAACCAAAGCAGCAGTTCATTCTTAATATCATTACGTTGAGTCGTTGTAAGGCTTAAAGTGTTTTTTTCCTTCTAGTTACCACTTATAGCCAGTCAGTCAGCCACCACCAGTCATCGTTGTTCCTGTCCATACGATATGCTGTTACTGTTTCACTTATTCCTCTATTTGAGTACAAGAATATTGGTCCTTAGTATTTCCGTTTTCACTTGAAAAAAGAACGACAACATTCGGTTAAACATTAAATAAAGACGACGGAGATGTTTTTATTTTATAAAACCCAATATGATATGCATTTTTATACATACACATACACACAGTTACCCTTCAATATATTTTTGTGCTGCAAGTCTACTTTTTTATGCCACAAAATCATGTCGAAAGCATTTTGTGTTCTGTAATGAAAAGTTTTTAAATAAAAAAAGAAAAAGTGTCTGAAAATTTATGGGGTATGACAAAATGAAAAATTGCTACGTAAATACGCAACATTGACATTGCAAAACCAGCATATTTGCTTAAAAATTGGGTCATAAGTAGAATATGATGTGTGGAAAAACTCTGAGTTGCTATGAAAAACAACCATTACGTTATTTTATTTACGTAACGTATACGTCAGTCAGATGAGTTCTAATTATGTGCCATAATAATAATAATAAAATGCCATAAATTCTAGGGAAAGTAATAAAAATTAATTTTCTTATGTTACACAACAGCAAAGGATTAGTACTATGGCTGACGTACATACATATACGCACTTAATATGAAGCATGGATTAATTGCAGTCTTATCTTCTTAAAAAAACGAAAAACTGTATTGTATGTATGTGTCATTGTTAGAACAAATGGTTTTCACAAACTTTCTCTACCTCTCTCTGTTCCCTCAATTGCCTTTATTTCCTTTCAGCTTTTGACAGAAGCTTTAATTTCCGCATTTGTTGCTCGACGCCGTATTGTGCTTGGCCGCCACTTGACAGTACAGCAACAAATATGTTCCTTTCCTCCTTTGCTAATAAGGCCCTACGATATCTTTTAGAAGCAAACGGCGTCTTTAATAATGTCCAAGCAGCTGTCAAACTACAAAAGTTGCTTAGAGTTGGATGGAATACATAAAAAGAAACTGGAAAAACGGATCGATTTTCATATTAATAGAAAATATGCGTCTGGTTTGGGTTATTATAATAACCCGGAATCTGCTTTAAAACTTGTCAAAGAATGGTTGGGTAATTCAAAAGTAAGAGTTCTCGGGTAGCCAGCTCTAAAGTCTATGGAATATCATAGATCGCAAGAAAAAAATGGATTCTAAGAAGAACAAACACACCATTTTTAATCGCGTCCAAAGGTTATGGTACACCATTTCTAAAACTAAAATTAAAGTATTTATTGATGCATTGCCTTACAGATGTGCTGCCATCATTGAAAATTAAGGTTACGCCACGATTCAGATTTTTCAAAAAGGCGATTTTTTAAAATTTAATATTTTCCATTCCGGCGATTTTTCACAAACATTTGTAGTATAGGGGCGCACGTCCATATTTTAGAGAAATAGCCACTCATCCTCCAAAGAATTTTCAGATTTTTTAAAAAGGCGATTTTTAAAATTTCCATTTTCTCAAATCCGTTGATTTTTCAAGACATACCTCTATGTATACTTTTTTGTGGACCCCTTGGACAACTATATGCATATGGTGGTATATGGGAGCAGCTTCATATTTTCCCAAATTTTCCACACTTATCCTCGGAAGATATATTGCATTTTGTATGTAGTCACTGTTAACCTCTTAACAGTACTCTGTTAACGCAAAATTTGAGGATGTTAAAAAGTAAGGTTGGTGTCTTGGCTTTTCAAATTCGAATTTATCTTCACACACATAATAGATTGTTAATATACAAACAGAAAAATTGTCCGTCTAAGATGTTTCTAAGGCATTTTATTGATCAAAACGTCACTCTGTAACATCAGTTGCTTTAGTTATGTCCGCCAGTGTACAGTAAGATGGTCTTGGACGTGGATAAAGCTTTGATTACCACACTTTTCTCATTTGACCAAAAGCCGCTTTAGCCTTGCTAGGCGGTTGCAATTAGGCAGCATAAACAGCAAAAACTTTTCGAGCGTTCTATGCTTTTGTTCTCAATAAAGAACTGTTTATTCAACCTGACCAGTGGAACATACATAGTTTTTGTGTTGGTACGGTTGATCGTCTGACCTACTCCTTTAGATGTACGGTTCAGGTCGTCGATTCTGCTCTGGATATCCGTATAACGAGATGATACCAAACAGATGTCGTCGGCATACTCAAGGTCTTCGAGATGTTCCCCGAAGTTCCATTAAATGCCACCGATGACAATCCAACGCCTGGGGTAGAACATCATCGACAACGATCTAAAATAATACGTGTGACATGTTGAGCTGAAGCTTTCCTTTTTGTGTTTAACGTCTCATAATTGCATACTTTCTAATACTAGGCGATTGCATGACATTACACGTCAATAATATGAATTCTTATTAATAGCAATTAACTAAACGCACCTATTTTCATATTTTAAAGAACAATATAGAGATCATTATCTTTCAAATCTCTATGTTATTATATTGTACTGATTTAAGTACTTGGTATAATAACGTATGCATTTGATTGCGTGAATGTAATGTAGGTTGTGATTGCTGTCACCAGGAAAACCAGAAATATGCTATTGCAAGTTTTTTCTAATGCGATCAAACAAGTTGGATGTAAGATATTTATGACTATGAATATGATATTTATTTCATGAAATTTAATGATTTTTGGCATCGATTCATTAGTGCATATTTTTGCATATTTCAGTTTTAAGAGCATGTGTTCGGCATTTTTTTCTTTTTAAAGAGTATTTTAAAGCTTTTTAGAGCATATTTTACAGCGGTTTAAATTCCGACCAAGTTAGGGCCTTTTTAATTATCTGCCAGTTTAAGTTTAATGCGCCATCTGCATCTCAATTAAGTCTACTATCGCTTAACCCTTTGGGTACTTCTTCTTTGTTTTTGGCTTTAGAAATATTTCTTTTTCACTTTTTAACTGTTTAAACTTACGTAATGAATAATCAAAAGTAATTTTTTTTTTTTTTTAAATTTTATTTCCAAACGTGACATTGTGTCATATGGTAAAGAATGCATTTTATGCAGCTTTATTAAGCTAAGTTCGGAATATAACTTATTGCTCTTAGTATCGGCACTGATTATTCTTAAATTACTTATACAAATTTATCGAACAAAAATAAATTATAAAATAAGGAAGTAATATTTTTCTGTAAATTACGAAACATTATAGGCACGGTCGTTTTCGAATTGAAATATTTTGCAATCAATTTTTACAAAAACTCACCACAAAAAAAGAAAAAAAACTAGCATCCTTAAGTTTTCTGTCTGAAAACTGACTATGCCATATGACATAGAATAAGCAAAAAAGTATAAAACTATAAAGTGCGCTCAGTTGGCTTGTGGCCCCTAATTACTACGCTTACAATTATCAAAAGATCGCAGAAGTTTTAAGCGCATTAAGTGTAGTCTCTACAAGCTTCGGTTTAATTGAAAAGTTACTTAAAAAACTGCGAACCAATGGCCTCACATTAGTTGAGCAGTATGCCATATTAACAGAGACGGTTCAGCATATTGGCAAGATGAGAGATTATAATACAAAACTTACTATTAAAACTAAACTGAAACAAATGATAGCAAAAACGCAGAACCTGATGTAGTAAAATTTATATGCCAATATCTAACAAAAGATCTTAACGCAGCTTCTTCAAATCCAGTTTTAAAATATGATCTTATTTGTTATCCTTTAAATATGTTCCCCATTACGTCAGCAGACGTGTCTGGATCATATTTTTTGATTTTTAGTGCATATTTTATGTGCATAAAACACTCTAAGAGCATATTTTTGGTTTCCCTGGTTATTACTAGGTTTGGCGACCCTGGTTAAACCATTTGAAAGCACCCGGGTTTTATTGGGTATTATAGTTAAAAAAAACCAGGGTGGATTTTTTTTTTCTAATTTTAAGGCTTTCGTAGTTTATTTACAGCAAAAATAAGTATATACGTATTGGGCCTTATAATTATATCAATCAGTTTTTATGATGGCTCAAAAAAGAACATAAAATAGAAAATTTGTTAAAATAATAATTTATTAAATCACTGCTTAACTCTTCCCCGCCTCTGTGCAAATTTCCAAATCCCATCTCAGAAAAACTTCTTGTGTTTGAATGCGTTCCAACTTTAAAACCGATTTTATATTTTTTCAAAGGAAATTAATTGGTGACATGCTTGCAGATAAACTCATAGTTCTTTATACGGCCTAGATAGGTTTTAAAAATGTAGGCCGTAAATCGAAATGTCGTAAATGAAAAAGCCGGAAAACGAGAAGAATATGTATTGCGTTTAATACACTTTTTGTTAAAAAACGGGGAATCCACGGTTTTTTGTCGTAGAACGTGGTAATTTGAGCTGTAAAGTGAATGTGTTCTACAATTCAAACAGGCCGTTATAGCGAAATGTCGCATAAAGAAAGAAATATGAGTGTATTGTATCCGTCTCAACAGCCAATAGTCAGTCAGGCAGAGCAATGATTGGAAAATACGGCGGAAGCGGCATTTGATCCTTTCTAATATTGTTAAGAATTTTAGTGCCGTGATGCCGGGTGTTGTCATGCAAAAGGATAACTTAATCATCTCTGTATATATATTCCGACCGTTTTTCGCATAATACATGATTCAAACGAAATAATTGCAGTTTGCTTTGATTACCGAGTTTTAGCAGCTCATAGCTCCCACCAAAAGTGCAAATTTGCATTATAAATAGTAAAACAACGTAATTGTACTAACAAACAAAAAATATTGTCGACTTGAACGAAATTTGGAAGCTGTTATAAAACCCAATTAAACTCATTAAAACACCTATTTCGGGTGTGACTTTAAGCTCTATGCTGTCTAGAGACTGTCGTAATTCCCTTGGGGTACTTTTACAGCAGTTTTGTGTCCCCATCATATGGATTCCAGGACTCAGGGGCATTCCGAGTAATTGTGTTACTGATGAGCTTGCTAGGGAGAGAACATTACTACCGGACATCTATCCAGCTGCCTTAAGCTTACTATTAGGCTGGACGCTGGAAAATCATAGCAGAGAACGACTCTAGACTTTTCTTGAGAGTTTGGCTGGCCTTTTCTTTATGGTTTTTCCCAGCTATTGATCCTTTTAATAGCCAGGTTCATTAGTCTACCGGGTTTTCGACTAAATTTAGGGAAATTGTGCTTCTAGTCAAGCCTATGTGCTAATTTTCAAAACCGATAATTCTGTACTTGGTGACCGACTCTGTGGCATCGTTTTATATGATACACAACGGCCCGCTATGTCTACTCAAGTGTGCCTTGACTTAACGACGCTACCACTACATCCTATGCTATTATAATACGTAATAACTTCAGTGCTTAAGCTACTATTATTTGGGATTAAATGATGCAAGCAAACTCTGATTTTTAAGTCTCAATAATACTTTTTTTATTCAGTATTCCTTTACGCAACCTAAGGAAATATTTCATAATTTATTTTAATCAGTAACTGTAATAGTTCTATTAATTTGATGTGATTATTAATTTAAAAATTATAACAAAATTTGTTATTTCCCGTTCATATTTTCTTTTCCTTGCTAGTCTGAGCTATACCTATAGCCACACAAAAATTGATTTATTTAATCATATTTCATACTTTACATGGCATAGATGATGAGTCACGTTCATCCTTTACCATCTTGTTAAATAATTTTATTGACAGAATTTCATTAAAAATTCATTACACTTCGCAGCATTATCGACTTCTATCTCATTATTAAAATCTGTCAACATCTTTTTCGAAGTCTTCGCTGCAATTTTTACTTTTTCGTCTAACACCTCGCGTTTGTTGCTATGCATTCCGTGATGTTTATATGAAAAATGTAATTTTTTGCGGTGTCTTCTTTGCCTTAAATTTTTTTTAGTAAATTTGTCACTTCAGTTTTTTATTTTATTTTTTCATTTTTTTTTTCTTTAATACATTTTAGTTTCTATGGGGTTGGGTTGTTAAAGTCTCTCAGTAGCAGAGATTTGCGAAATGCTTTATATCCAACGATGTTTAATTTCTTTTCAAAAGATTTTTTCTTTTATAAAATGAAAATTTGTTATTCCTAAGAGGCTCTTTTAATTTTGGAGCTTCGAGTTAAAACGGCAAACGTGTTGTCATCTTCATCCCCCGATGTGTTTTTTGTCTTTTTTGATTTTGTCTTTTTATCGGCATTATCCTATAACTGTCGTTATAATTTTAGTCTTTAAAATCCTATCTTTTGCGTAGGATTTTTGAAAAAGTTACGAGGATCGTTCTCTTCTGGCTAGTCTCATGATAGGTTTCCTCATTTTATACTTCTTATTGTTCGCAAGCATGCTGTGACTGTCTTTGCAGTTTTTCTTCTTTTTAATGGTTTTGCTAGGGTTTATTTTTTCATAAACAGAAAATTATATTTCTTTTTAACTCTTAGGTTCTGTAAAAAAGAGGGTTATAACTTATATGGAAGGGCTTAGGTTAGGTAGAATGCTGGACCCCCACTAGAGAAAAGGAATCCTATTTGGGACAGAGTTTTGTCGCAATGTGATATTACAAGCGTAGAAGCTAACCCGTGGATTAAACAGTCTCCAAAATAAATCTTATAATTACGGTGACCTTCATTTTAGAAAGTTCAGACAAAGATGACAATAAATAGGAGGCCAATAACTTCCGTCGTCTGATAGCAAGGGGTGGACACTCTCCTCCTCTTCAGAATCACAACTCCTGCAAAAAACAATCGAGGCGATGCCGAGTATATCGGATTGCCTGCCAATCATACAGTGACCTCTGACTACCGCAATTGTGCGTTGCGACTTATGAAAAGAAGACATATAGTTTTCTTTTTATCGAGTTCGGTCCAGCAAATCTCGGCGATAATGTACGTATTCTAATGCTGCCAATTATATCGAGCCTCGCCATACACCGACCGGAGAATATCCAACCTAACGAAGGCAATCGGGACACGAATGAAGGGCTTTTATTCGAAAATATCGAGCACAGTACCCGCCATAGCTGTTCATCAGCAATACAATTCTCGAAAATATTTCTGTGTCCCGGAACCCATATGAGAGCTACCTTCGAATAAGCCGAGATTTCCATAAGAAACCTGTGGCATTCATGGATAGACGTCGATGTGGCGCTCGCAAGAGATTTGATCGCAGCCTGACGGTCTGAGTAAATCAGAAGATTTTTAAGGGAAATCCCGTCACTCAACAAGCGTTGGACAGCTTTCAGTAGGCAACCTATAAGGCAGTATAGTGTCAGAACCACCTATGCACGAGTATATATCACAGTCAACTCTGCCCAGCATCTTAGAGACTTCGGTATAGAAACTCCTGTTTGCAAGACCAGAAATCTCTCGTGGGTATATCGAGAAAATTATTACGGAGCATGTAATCGACCCGAGTATTTTTGTGGTCCACAAGGATCGCAGCATGTCCAAAATCCAGATTGGGCCATGGGTTGAGTGTGCGGACCTGACACTTAAATGGCCAAATCGTCCCAAAAACCATATGGCTGCAGATCCTTCAACAACTCTTCTACAGCGATGATCCACAGCAAGGCTGAAATAATCTCCCTTGTGGGGTTCCTATATTCACTGCCTTTACCAGGTTAGCCTCACAGTCGGCAGGGCTTTTTTCTGCACTGTTTTAATATTAGAAAATATTGGTTTCCAGCATTTATATACTAAAGCGAAACTCAGTACCATTAACGCCTACTTCAAGTAGGCCTGGTCTTATAATTTAATTAAATAATTATTGAGATCTTAAGTAAGCACAGTATTAGATTTTTATATAACATTTTGAATAATCGGAAAATTTAATTGCCTAATCGGAAATTTAATTGCCTAAGCCAAATTAAATACCAACCACACCCACTTATAGTAGGCGTGTTCTTATAATTTAAATAAAAACCTAAAATCTATTTTATGCTGTAATTTACTCTTGGCACCTAATCAGGTTTTCTTTTTCTTGATTTTCTACTTCGCAATCTTAGTTTAAAATTTCTACTTCTTTGACGATTACCTAATTTGGGAATCTCTGTTTTTAGTTTAAAACCTCCCCCTCTTCAAGAAACTTCAAATGTAACATCATAATATTGTTATATTTGTTTACTGTAAACTTTAGTATACAGTACACATCTGCATAATGTTATGCTTGTTTTTCAAATAGATTTTTATGGTGCTACACTGCTTTCTCTTTCTGCTCAACCTATTCATTCTTAAGCCCTCCATTGGCTTAGTAGCTGTCACCAGTACGTGTTATAATTTTTTGTCATGTCGTTTGTGACGATGAGTTTTTTTTTTCGTTTAAACCATAAATTTCAATTTTTCCACATCAGTTAGAAAATTTTGTAATATTTCGTTGTTGCAATACAATACTCATAGCACGTACCACTGTATGTATCTACATATCTCCACAAAAAAAACATGAAAATGACAACAACAAAAATGATAACAATGAAAGTTATTACATTGACATTGAAGTGAACAAATTGTGATAAAACGAGAGTAAAAAAGTTTGAAATAATTTTAAAAACGAGCGAAATTTACAAAAATGAGAAAAATTTGAGAAATTCTTTTAAATGATTGACATATTTTTAATATAAAAATCAATTCTTAAGGGAAAGTAAAATGCGGTACCTCCATTATTATAATATTGAAATCAATAAATTAAAATATATCTTATACAGTACTTAGAGTTTGCACTTTTTTCAATGCCATTTTACACAAGGTGGGCAATCTTTTCCCCAACTCTGAGCCAATTTACGAATTCCGTTTCAGAAGAAATTCTCGTCTCTTGAGGCAATCCAATTTTGAGGCCGAATTTATATATTCTTCAAAATATGTTGTATTGTCAAAACAGCCAATAGTCAGTGCGACCATTGTTCGGAGTATACAGCGGGTGCGGCATTTGATCGTTTCTGGCAATCATTTGACAACTTTTGCGACGGTATGCTGTGCGATGTCATGCAAAATAATAATCTAATCATGTATGTCTTCGTATTCCGACCGTTTTTTTCCTAATGCACGATTCAAGCCAGTCTTTAGCAGCCCATAGTACTCAACGCCGCCTTGATCCGACCAAGAGCACAAAATATTGTCTACTTGAACGAAATTAGGAAGCAGCAATAAAACTCGCTGTCTTTTTTTTTTTTTTTGTTTGTTTTTTAAATCCCTAGTTTTTGCCAACCCTGCTTACAAAGGCTTTTTACAGTAATTTTTCATTTAATTATATTTCCTTATTTAAAATGCTTAAGTGTAAGATATATATTTATTTTAAGCTCGTGATAAAGGCCTCTGAAGCCAGTAAGGTGTGCTAAAGGTCCTGAATATAGAATAGAATATAGATTTATTTAAATAAACATTTGTTCTACGAAATTAAAAAAAAAGTTGTTGTTAACTTTTATTTGGGCTTTTAGGGTGTAAGGGATTGTCTGTTACATTGCGGTAAGAGATAAAAAAATAATAAGTAAATGCAAATATTTAAATCAGTTATTTTGCCAGTTGTATCTGAACGCCATACCGCATAAAATTTCCAGATATTGTTTCACTTTTTATATAAATTAACAAAATTTATATTTTGCCTTAGCACGTATTTTTTATATAACCGTTTTCCAAATTTCAAAGTCATGTTGCCGTCTGGAGTGCTTACAGCAGACAACATGAGGGCCTAACAAAGAATATACCTTTGTTTGTTCAAAATTAGCTTAAATCCTTAACGTAATCTTCATCAAGAGTAATGATAATGATAATGATGATGATGAATATTCATTCGTGCGAAATTTCTTACCGTCTGCGAACAGCCAGTAGTCGCTGGGAACCAAATCTGGCGAATACAGTGAATATGGAAGCAATTCGAAGTTCAATTCATGTAGTTTTGCCATTGTTTCAGAACCATCGACACGTTACTGTTTTTGGTCAACAGTGAGCAAACGCGGCACTAACCTTGAACAGAGCTTTCTCACTGTCAAATGCTCTTGCAATAATAAGCAAACCATTCTTTTGATATCTTGACGATGTCAACTAACTCAGGCAACTTTACTTTTCCATCATTCAAGGCGATTTCGTGGATTTAGTGGATGCTTTGAGGCGCCATAACGTAAGTGTGCTTGTACAGTGAGTACAGCCGAAAATATGGAAGCTAGGGCTGAGCGTGAGAATCCATCTACTTCAACACATCATAGTTCTTAAAGAATTGAACATTTTACGCAACAGATTATGTTGAATTTTGTGAAAAAATCTCGTTATGACGCCTTACAAAGTTCAATTGGTACAAGAGTTGAAGCCGATTGACCACCTGCTTCATTTTCGCTTCGTTAGATGGGCTAACGAGAAACTGCACTATGATGTCGATTTTGCCAAAAAATCTTATTCGGGTAAAGCTCATTTTCATCTTATCTTATCTCAGAAAACCCAAACGTGGTCTTACAGAAGATTATGCACCAATTACAAGTGACTGTTTGGTGCGGCTTGTGGAGCAAATGCATGATTGGCCGATATTTATTTGAAAATGAGGACGGCGCACCATTACGGTCATTGGAGACACCTATCGCACCATGATAACCGATTTTTTTTGAAGGGCGTTTAATTAGCCGAAATGGTGATGTTTGTTGGCCGCCAAGAAGCTGCTTTTTGACACCGTTGGACTATTTTCTGTGGGGTGCCGTTAAAGGCAAGTCTTATGCCGATAAACCAGAGACAATTAAGCTTTTGAAGGCCGACATTCGTGATGTCATTGCCGAGATACCACCCCATATACTCGAAAAAGCTCTCGAAAATTGGTCCAATCGAATGGGGTACTGTGAGGACAGCCGCGGTAGCCATACGAATGAAATAATATTTCATTTGTAACCGGAAAAATCTTATTTCACAACAAAATTTCGAACCGTTTTTGTTTTATTGTATTTTGAAATTTAAACTTGTAAATGGCCCACGTGATATTTTAGAATAATTTCTGCGGTTTGTTACAGATATGTCACATTGGGCGGAACATAAAGGGTTAAATTTTTTTACATATTTTTGTAATTATTTAGGAAACGCTATAACAAACTGTCAACAAAACTGCATACAAAATATAAAATTAAACTGTATTATAATCGATTTGTACAGTACAATCGACTTATTCCTATATTTTTAATAATATAATATGTACTGTTTTTCAAGGGTGTGAAGATAGCTTCGTAAGTTAAATTCTTTTTTTAACATTTTAGTAATTTTAACAGTCACTGTTATTTAACATGAAAAAGTGTGAAGTTAGCTTCGTAAGTTATATTCTTTTTTCAATAACAGTAGAAATAAAAGAATTTAACTTTGCAAAAAAGAATTTAACTTTACGAAGCCACATTTTTTTAGGTGTTATATTTTAATTTGAAAGATAATTAAAAAACATTAAAATCTAAAAAAAGTAATGCGTATGAAGAAATTCTAAAATATTTACTAAAGAAAATGTAAAATATTTATTGTTATTGTACAAACTGGAGTTTTATAAAAGCATACAGTAATATAAAATAAATTTAAAAAAATCAGGTAAAAGATAAAATTCTGGGGGAATCGGACCTATTTGGGTGGAAAGGTATTCCATCACGGAATTCACGAGTTTTTACCCTATGACCCAAAAGTCCTTGTGGACCGAGATATACCCCGTTGAAAGAGGCCATATTTGGCCATAGACACATTAACTATTCGAAAAATCGGGTAAAAGATAAAATTCTGGGGGAATCGGACCTATTTGGGTGGAAAGGTATTCCATCAAGGAATTCAAGAGTTTTTACCCCATGACCCAAAAGTCCTTGTGGACCGAGATATAGCCCGTTGAAAAAGGCCATATTTCGCCATAGACACATTAACTATTCGAAAAATCGGGTAAAAGATAAAATTCTGGGGGAATCGGACCTATTTGGGTGGAAAGGTATTCCATCAAGGAATTCACGAGTTTTTACCCCATGACCCAAAAGTCCTTGTGGACCGAGATATACCCCGTTGAAAAAGGCCATATTTGGCCATAGACACATTAACTATTCGAAAAATCGGGTAAAAGATAAAATTCTGGGGGAATCGGACCTATTTGGGTGGAAAGGCATTCCATCAAGGAATTCAAGAGTTTTTACCCCATGACCCAAAAGTCCTTGTGGACCGAGATATAGCCCGTTGAAAAAGGCCATATTTCGCCATAGACACATTAACTATTCGAAAAATCGGGTAAAAGATAAAATTCTGGGGGAATCGGACCTATTTGGGTGGAAAGGTATTCCATAAAGGAATTCAAGAGTTTTTACCCCATGACCCAAAAGTCCTTGTGGACCGAGATATAGCCCGTTGAAAAAGGCCATATTTGGCCATAGACACATAAGATATTAGAAAAATCGGGTAAAAGATAAAATTCTGGGGGAATCGGACCTATTTGGGTGGAAAGGTATTCCATAAAGGAATTCAAGAGTTTTTACCCCATGACCCAAAAGTCCTTGTGGACCGAGATATAGCCCGTTGAAAAAGGCCATATTTGGCCATAGACACATTAACTATTCGAAAAATCGTGTAAAAGGTAAAATTCTGGGAGAATCGGACCTATTTGGGTGGAAAGGTAATCCATCAAGGAATTCACGAGTTTTTACCCCATGACCCAAAAGTCCTTGTGGACCGAGATATAGCCCGTTGAAAAAGGCCATATTTGGCCATAGACACATAAGATATTAGAAAAATCGGGTAGAAGATAAAATTCTGGGGGAATCGGACCTATTTGGGTGGAAAGGTATTCCATCAAGAAATTCACTAGTTTTTACCCCATGACCCAAAAGTCTTTGTGGACCGAGATATACCCCGTTGAAAAAGGCCATATTTGGCCATAGACACATAAGATATTAGAAAAATCGGGTAAAAATATGGCCTTTTTCAACGGGCTATATCTTGGTCCACAAGGACTTTTGGGTCATGGGGTAAAAACTCGTGAATTCCTTGATGGAATACCTTTCCAACCAAATAGGTCCGATTCCCCCAGAATTTTATCTTTTACCCGATTTTTCGAATAGTTAATGTGTCTATGGCGAAATATGGCCTTTTTCAACGGGCTATATCTCGGTCCACAAGGACTTTTGGGTCATGGGGTAAAAACTCTTGAATTCTTTGATGGAATACCTTTCCACCCAAATAGGTCCGATTCCCCCAGAATTTTATCTTTTACCCGATTTTTCGAATAGTTAATGTGTCTATGGCGAAATATGGCCTTTTTCAACGGGCTATATCTCGGTCCACAAGGACTTTTGGGTCATGGGGTAAAAACTCTTGAATTCCTTGATGGAATACCTTTCCACCCAAATAGGTCCGATTTCCCCAGAATTTTATCTTTTACCCGATTTTTCGAATAGTTAATGTGTCTATGGCCAAATATGGCCTCTTTCAACGGGGTATATCTCGGTCCACAAGGACTTTTGGGTCATGGGGTAAAAACTCTTGAATACCTTTCCACCCAAATAGGTCCGATTCTCCCAGAATTTTATCTTTTACCCGATTTTTCGAATAGTTAATGTGTCTATGGCCAAATATGGCCTTTTTCAACGGGCTATATCTGGGTCCACAAGGACTTTTGGGTCATGGGGTAAAAACTCTTGAATTCCTTGATGGAAGACCTTTCCACCCAAATAGGTCCGATTCCCCCAGAATTTTATCTTTTACCCGATTTTTCGAATAGTTAATGTGTCTATGGCCAAATATGGCCTTTTTCAACGGGCCATATCTCGGTCCACAAGGACTTTTGGGTCATGGGGTAAAAACTCGTGAATTCCTTGATGGAATACCTTTCCAGCCAAATAGGTCCGATTCCCCCAGAATTTTATCTTTTACCCGATTTTTCGAATAGTTAATGTGTCTATGGCCAAATATGGCCTTTTTCAACGGGCTATATCTTGGTCCACAAGGACTTTTGGGTCATGGGGTAAAAACTCTTGAATTCCTTGATGGAATACCTTTCCATCCAAATAGGTCCATTTCCCCCAGAATTTTATCTTTTACCCGATTTTTCTAATATCTTATGTGTCTATGGCCAAATATGGCCTTTTTCAATGGGCTATATCTCGGTCCACAAGGACTTTTGGGTCATGGGGCAAAAACTCTTGAACTCCTTGACGGAATACCTTTCCAACCAAATAGGTCCATTTCCCCCAGAATTTTATCTTTTACCCGATTTTTCTAATATCTTATGTGTCTATGGCCAAATATGGCCTTTTTCAATGGGCTATATCTCGGTCCACAAGGACTTTTGGGTCATGGGGCAAAAACTCTTGAACTCCTTGACGGAATACCTTTCCAACCAAATAGGTCCGATTTCCCCAGAATTTTATCTTTTACCCGATTTTTCGAATAGTTAATGTGTCTATGGCCAAATATGGCCTTTTTCAACGGGCTATATCTTGGTCCACAAGGACTTTTGGGTCATGGGGTAAAAACCCTTGAATTCCTTGATGGAATACCTTTCCACCCAAATAGGTCCGATTCCCCCAGAATTTTACCTTTTACACGATTTTTCGAATAGTTAATGTGTCTATGGCCAAATATGGCCTTTTTCAACGGGCTATATCTCGGTCCACAAGGACTTTTGGGTCATGGGGTAAAAACTCTTGAATTCCTTTATGGAATACCTTTCCACCCAAATAGGTCCGATTCCCCCAGAATTTTATCTTTTACCCGATTTTTCTAATATCTTATGTGTCTATGGCCAAATATGGCCTTTTTCAACGGGCTATATCTCGGTCCACAAGGACTTTTGGGTCATGGGGTAAAAACTCGTGAATTCCTTGATGGAATACCTTTCCACCCAAATAGGTCCGATTCCCCCAGAATTTTATCTTTTACCCGATTTTTCTAATATCTTATGTGTCTATGGCCAAATATGGCCTTTTTCAACGGGCTATATCTCGGTCCACAAGGACTTTTGGGTCATGGGGTAAAAACTCGTGAATTCCTTGATGGAATACCTTTCCACCCAAATAGGTCCGATTCCCCCAGAATTTTATCTTTTACCCGATTTTTCAAATAGTTAATGTGTCTATGGCCAAATATGGCCTTTTTCAACGGGCTATATCTTGGTCCACAAGGACTTTTGGGTCATGGGGTAAAAACCCTTGAATTCCTTGATGGAATACCTTTCCACCCAAATAGGTCCGATTCCCCCAGAATTTTATCTTTTACCCGATTTTTCTAATATCTTGTGTGTCTATGGCCAAATATGGCCTTTTTCAACGGGCTATATCTCGGTCCACAAGGACTTTTGGGTCATGGGGTAAAAACTCTTGAATTCCTTGATGGAATACCTTTCCACCCAAATAGGTCCGATTCCCCCAGAATTTTACCTTTTACCCGATTTTTCGAATAGTTAATGTGTCTATGGCGAAATATGGCCTTTTTCAACGGGCTATATCTCGGTCCACAAGGACTTTTGGGTCATGGGGTAAAAACTTTTGAATTCCTTGATGGAATACCTTTCCACCCAAATAGGTCCGATTCCCCCAGAATTTTATCTTTTACCCGATTTTTCGAATAGTTAATGTGTCTATGGGCAAATATGGCCTTTTTCAACGGGCTATATCTTGGTCCACAAGGACTTTTGGGTCATGTGGCAAAAAATCTTGAATTCTTTGATGGAATACCTTTCCACCCAAATAGGTCCGATTCCCCCAGAATTTTATCTTTTACCCGATTTTTCGAATAGTTAATGTGTCTATGGCCAAATATGGCCTTTTTCAACGGGCTATATCTTGGTCCACAAGGACTTTTGGGTCATGTGGCAAAAAATCTTGAATTCTTTGATGGAATACCTTTCCACCCAAATAGGTCCGATTCCCCCAGAATTTTATCTTTTACTCGATTTTTCTAATATCTTATGTGTCTATGGCCAAATATGGCCTTTTTCAACGAGCTATATCTCGGTCCACAAGGACTTTTGGGTCATGGGGTATAAACTCGTGAATTCCTTAATAGAATACCTTTCCACCCAAATAGGTCCGATTCCACCAGAATTTTATCTTTTACCCGATTTTTCTAATATCTAATGTGTCTATGGCCAAATATGGCCTTTTTAACAGGGTATATCTCGGTCCACAAGGACTTTTGGGTCATGGGGTAAAAACTCGTGAATTCCTTGGTGGAATACCTTTCCACCCAAATAGGTCCAATTCCCCCATAATTTTATCTTTTACCTGATTTTTTTAAATTTATTTTATATTACTGTATGCTTTTATAAAACTCCAATTTGTACAATAACAATAAATATTTTACATTTTCTTTAGTAAATATTTTAGAATTTCTTCATACGCATTACTTTTTTTAGATTTTAATGTTTTTTAATTGTCTTTCAAATTAAAATATAACACCTAAAAAAATGTGGCTTCGTAAAGTTAAATTCTTTTTTGCAATGTTAAATTCTTTTATTTCTACTGTTATTGAAAAAAGAATTTAACTTACGAAGCTAACTTCACACTTTTTCATGTTAAATAACAGTGACTGTTAAAATTACAAAAATGTTAAAAAAAGAATTTAACTTACGAAGCTAACTTCACACCCTTCTGTTTTTCTATGAGTTAATAAAAAACGTAGTTAAACTAAATTTTTTAAATTGTTTTATATGGTAAAAATTTCAAAAGTGAAACCGATATTTTTAGTCTTTTCTTCTCTATAAAAGTACTGTATTACACAATCACCAAAACATAAATTCTTTAGTAATGCTTTTACAAAAAAATGATGTGGTATGCTAAAGCTGCGCCATATGTCTTAAAGCGAGGGTATTTGTTGAAAGTAAAGCTTTAACATCTGTCTAAAAATATGTAATGTAGTTGGAGTATACTACTGATTGTTGGTGTTAAATGAAGTAGTAAAACTATTTTTTTTTTTATTACCAATTTTCTTCAGATTATGATGTTTTGAAACGATATATTGTGTGGTGTAATAATTTATTTAATCGTACTGTGTTTTTTAACATTTCTTCTTAACCATTTCAACAGGCGAGAAAAAAGCAATAAAAATGTAAAAAAATAAATAAACGTAACGAAATAATAAAAAATAAAAAAAATGTAATAAAATCAAACGTGATTTTAAGTAAAAAACTATTCCCTGTATCCAGTATACAGTATAGTAATGTTTTGTATGTCTAATAAATATTTTTTTTATTGGTTTTCTTCTTCACTCTGTTTGTTATATAAAGGGTCTGCCAAATATTTTTTTTTTTTTTTGAAAACGCTATAAAAAAAATTTCATTTTTTATTTGAAAGTACAATCCTTCCGGTTAATAATGGAAAATAATTTCATTTAAATGGCTGCCTCGGCTGGCCATGCAGTAGCCTACACGATCGGTCAAATTTTTAAGCACATTATCGATTGTGTGCAGCTGTATTTCACCAATGGCTTCACGAATATTGTTCTTTAAAGCGTCAATTGTCTCTAGCTTGTTGGCGTAACACTTATCTTTGACGGCACCCCACAAATAATAGTCCAACGGTGTCAAATCGCAGCTCCGAGGTGGCCAAACTACATCAGGTCTGCGGCTGATAATGCAATCTTCAAAAACAGGGCGCAAAACATCGAGTGTAGCTTCGGCTGTGTGGCACGTAGCGCCGTCCTGTTGAAACCAAATGTTTCTAATATCCTCCTCTTCAATTTTTGTGACAAAAATTCTTTCAACATGGCCCGATAACGATCGCCATTGACTGTAACGGCCACTTCTGGCTCATTTTCAAAGAAAAATGGCCCAATTATGCCTCTGGACCAAAGTCCGCACCAAACAGTGACTCGTCTTGAGTGTATCGGTTTTTCAATGTATGCGTGCGGGTTTTCTGTGCCCCAAATGCGACAATTTTGCTTGTTACATACCCGCCAAGATTAAAATGAGCTTCATCTAAACACATCGCACACATTCTGCAACATTACCATGGTCTTCAAAGTAATGTCGCAATATTTCCCAGCGTTGTTCAAGCGTATACACAACCATATTCGTTTAGGATAAAACTAATTGTCTGTCAAATCAGACATGAGCTAAGTGTTACCATTCACGAATAAGCATTAGTTGAAAAAAAAACGTTAGATGGCGGACCCGATCGTACAGCGAGAAAAATGATGGGGAAGAAAATCCAAAAATTATTTCCAACATTTTTCCCCATACCATCTCTTCCTCACTTACTTCTCTATAATACAGTATACAGTACACATTTGTATTTTATGTTTAAACAAATTTACAATGGAAATCATATTAAAAAATATATATGATTGTGGTTTCGTTGCATTTACTGAAAGCATTTGCTATTTCATTATGCCAATCGCTGCCAATAAATAAAACAATTTAAATATTTATTTTGAAAGAAAAAAAAAAAAAATGAAGTCATAAAAAATATGATAAAATGATATGATAAATTTTTATGATTCAGAGGCAACAACTACTACTCAATAAAGAATCAATACTAAAGAGACGATAAAGAGGTCATATGGAAAATATGGCGCTGCCTTTTACTTTATATGGCCTCATTTCTTCTGTCGCTGATTGTATATCCGTGTATCACTTGATTATAACCCCATTTCGAGAATAAAATGAAAAATTTATTTAAAAATAAATCTCGTACTTAAAACGAGATGAGAGAGAGAGAGAGAGCTAGAGAGCAGCCAAAGCCAACAATAATCCACAGGAGGTCGAGACAAAAAATCAGTAAAGGTCAAGGTTACGAGTATTCATCTATATTTGTCAAGCCAAAGGCAGCCAACCAAGCGGAATTCTTTTCTCTTTAAACCTCTTCTCCCCATCCCAATCAATAGGGGTTTAAAAAACAGGCAGTTTTATATTGTAGCGAGAGGGTTGCAACCAAGACCAACCCAATTAGTAACGATATGACAACAAACACAAATAGATAATTTAATTATTAAAATGCAACAATAATTGCAATAACAAAAACAACATAAAAATGGACTGAAAACAAAATTTTATATTTTGCAATTGAAATGACAATGAATCAATGTGCAGAAATAAATAAACGAATGAAAATATGAATAACAAAAAGCGTTTGATTAAAAATTATATATAAGAAAAATAAAGCAGAGAAAAGCATACCCGTCAACGTTATGAAATATTCATAAAAACAAAATTTATGTAAAATTTATACAGTACTCTGTACTTACATATTTCAAAATTAAAGCTATTTATTGTAAGTTTTTTTTTAGGAAATAGAAATCTATAAATATATATTTTAATCAAATATTGTTTTAAAAACAAATTTTTATAATTATACAGTACTCTATATACACATATTAAAAAAATTATTAATTTTTTTAACCAAAATTTACTAAAACATAATTTAACACAAAATTGTTTTAAAATAATAATAAAAATAAAGTATAAACAGTACCTAATACCATGTTATTTGAAAAAATTTAAGCTATTCTTAGCCAGATACAAACGTATAAGTCTAAAAAGAGTTTATTTAATATATAAATAAAAGAAATATTTATAAAAATGTATACAGTACCTTGTAGAACTAAATTAAGAATTAAAACTTAAACAAAAAATAATAAAATTGAGAAATATTTTACATATAAAAGCTACACTTACTGTACATAAGTATGTATAAACTGTATAAAGTAAAATTTTATTTTACAGTACTTGGTGGGAGAGATGTAGTAACTGCAGTGATATTGAAAAAATGTCCAATTGAATGCAAAGCTTTACAATAGCTTTTCATTAAGCATTTAGAATAAGTTTTTACAGTACTTTTCAAAATGTACTGTATTTATGAAAATATATAAGAGTAGGGTTTTTTAGGCTGCATGGGAACTATTAATATCAAGCTGTGTTGAAATTTCTGTTTAGTAATGTTTTGCAAATTATCATGAATCGTTTAACACCAGAACAATGCTTCGAAATTGAGGAAATTTACTTAAAAAATAAATCTGTTTGTGAAGTTCATAGAGCACTTGATCGATTTTACGGTCAACATAACCTGGTTAAATGGCCACGCCGTATTTGGAGCGAAGACAATCCTCTAACCGTTTAAGAATCGTCATTAGTGTGTTTAACACTTTGGCAGCATCATCCGTCCTTATTTCTTTCGATATGAGCAAAGAACTTCGAGATATCAATCTTTAAATTTCCCTGGGAACCTCTTTTGTATTTTTTATGATTAATTATAGTAAAATCGATTTCGTAACCTGAAGTCTTTGTCATATCAACGTTTTCTTCTTGAGATAAATAATCTTCGTTAAAAGTAGGTGATTGACTCAAATTTTCGGCAAATTTGTATCCAATGTTGCTGATGTAAAGGAAGATCCCTCCATCCAACTTTTGTCGGACGGGTAAATGGTGAGCCATGCTGACTGAATTTTTGTTTCCAAGAATTAATCAGCTAAACGTTAACGATATATGGTTCAAACAAGACGGTGTAACTTGCCATACAGCGCACTTAACAATCGATTTATTGCAAAATCAATTTGGTGACAGTTTCTTTCCAGAAGTGGTCCTGTTCACTGTCGCTCTTGTTCATGCGATTTAATGCCTCTGGATTATGCTACTAAGTTAAGTCATTGCTTTATGCCGACAAACCAGAAACTCTTAAAGCATTAGGAGCCAATATTCAAGCCATCTTTGATGCCATACGGCCAGTTTTACTGGAAAAAGTAGTCAAAAATTAAACTGATCAATTGGATCATCAATAAAAAATTGTATTTTAACAATATTTCTGTCTTTTATTATCATTTGAAGTCTTAAAAAACACCCTATAATTATTAATTTATGCGTATACCAAAATTTATGTAAAAATTCTAAAAATGAAAGTTTTTACAGTACTTTGTAAAAAAATGTTTAATATTTACATGTTTCTAATAAAAAGTAATGTCTTACAATTAATTTAACAACTAAAAACTTCAAAAACTCATTGTATGTACAAATTAATTAAAAAAGTACTGTATAAATAAACCATATATATAAACTTTTTAATTTAATGTTTTTTATCTAGAGTTTTGTTTTACATATATATAGAATACAAAAAGGGATCAAAAATACAGTACCATACTCATAAAACTGAAACCAAAACTTTATCCCTTTGCTTTTTATTGATTATAACCTTCACTCTTTACTCAAAAAGCTAAAGCCTTACTCCATGTACTGTACACTTTAGTTATAAATATTAATAAAACCAATATTGGGCAACAAATGGCTTTAAATAAATCTTTTTAATTTACTATTTTGAAACAAAAAATACTGTTAAAAGGTACTGTATAAATTTGTTAACAGTAATAAAACTAGAATGAACTTCAAATTGCTATAAAATGTTTTTTTTTTTATAAAATTTCAATATATAGAGATTGGAAAATTATTGTTAAGATGTATATTATTACCTTTAAACCTAAATATTTCATTAAACTATATATACAGTACTTTTGTGACCGAAATATTAAACAAAAACTAAATTTTTTTATCAGGAAGTTTAATTATTATCTATGATGGCCTATAGCCAGTTTTTAAATGTTTTGAGGTATTTTTTAATTTTATGCAGTAGTTTTAAAATTAAAAGGCTGTTTACATTTTTTCTGTAATTCATATAGTTTTTTAACAGTACTGCTATTCACAAACAGTAAAGTTTTTGACATAATAAAAACTTCTTCAGACGAACATTTTGTACAGTACTTCACTGTCTATCTACATAAATTCACTATTTGCATATATTTGTGATATTGAAATGGAGAAATATTTTTTAAAATAATTTTTTTAATATGTAATATATTTATTTCAATGTGGAAATTTTTTATATTTTTCATACAGTACTTTTAATTTTTGGTTTCTTAAACGATTTTTCTTTGTTATGCTTATTGTGGCATTATTAAAGGTGATCTTTTTTGTGAGCATGGTTTAATTTTTCATACATTACATTTTATTTCATACAGTACCTCCTAGTTTTATACAGTACTTTACAAATTTGTTTACTTTATTTCATTGATATTAATAATGAATTTTTCTTTTCTTAAATTAAATTTTTTATACAAAAAAAAAAACCAATAACATAAAAACTCATGTACTGTCAACTTTCAACACAAACTTCAAATACTTTTTTAAAAAAACAAAATGTTGGGATAAATAAAAACATATTGCAGATTATAGAAAAGAAAAAGAAGCCGAAGAAAATGCACAAAAATTATTTGTGGCCGAACAGTTAATGAAATACAAAAAAGAACCAAAAACAGTCGACAGTCCTGATGAACAGGAACAAGAGAGACGTCTTATGGAACAATATACCATGTCGCCTACCACTGAAACTATAGTCTCAGCTGATGGGGATCAAATAACGATACATCATGCCCGAGAAGAGCCTACACGCAAATCGAAAACAAAATTACGAGATTTCTTTGTGGCCGAATTTGGTATTTATTTAAAATTAATTTCGTACTTTTTTTTCTGTACTGTAACAAGTATTTGTGCTCCTCTTTCACTTAGATTTATACAGTTTACTTACACACATGTACACAGACGCTCTGTTTTTCTTAGTTTTTCTCAAAACCACTTGTCTTTAAATGTGTAGATTAAGCCAGCTAATGGTTGTTACCGCTAGGAACCCTTTGTTGGTGTATATGGAGTGGAAATCAAAGCCAATTTTCTCCCTATAAATTTAGCACTAAATGTTGTGTGTATTTTAAGAGAAATCCTTACATTTCCTTACAAGAGAAATGAGAACCTTAAAGCACTTTTCCCCCATTTCTGATTTTATAATTTTCTTTTTATTACATTTTGTGCGTGCCTGATACTCATTTTTATTCAATACTTCCGACAATAATTGTCTTGATTTTCATTATCAGTAAATTTTAATTTAAATTATTTTATTTTAAATGTATTTTTTATTGCTAAATATTTTGTTTACCCTTTCTCTACTCCTTCCTCTAACGCTTCCTCTTTTTGTAGCATTTGTAAAAATAAATACAAGAGATTTTTTCACACAAAAATATTTTATAAATATTTGTTTAAAGAGTGTGAAAATGATATCAATACAAAAGTATTTAATTATTCTCGTATTTATTTATTTAAAATAAAATTATGAAATTTGTGTTTTGTTTTCTTATATAAATATACACTCGGGCACTCGCTTACAGTATACCGCTACAGAGAACAGTATATAAAAGAATTTTAAACAAATGTGTAATAATTAATAGTTAATGTCATACAACGTTGTTGAAATAATTGCAAAAAATGTAAAATATACAGAATACGGAGAAGTTGTTCTAAAGAAATATATAAATTATTTGCTTAAAAAAAATATTCAAAGCGATTCTCTAAAATTTTGCTATAAATACGACAACAGTGAAAAATTTATTGTAAGAAAAATGTTAACAATTTAACAAAATTTTTTAAAAATTTATAAAAAACAAAATACTAATTCATAAAAAATTTTCTAAAGAAAAATACTCTGAAATAAAAACGGAAATTTTACCGATTTAAGAAAAAAAAAAAAAGAAAATATTTTTAGTATCGAAAACTAAACTGCATCATTAATTCGGGGAACCATGATAATTTTATTTAAAGGACTACGTATTGGCGATATTTTTCTTATAATATTGTTACTCTTTTAAACCAATCAGTATTGTGGAATTTTGGTATATTTGGTATTAATGTGTCATCCTGTGAATGTCGTATTTATTTGTGTATTTGGCAGCACTGCCAATTCGACCATCTTTGGGTAACACAATCTTACATGTCTAAAATCAACGGATATAAAATAGAGGATATGAGAGCGTTTGAGACATTTCCGGAACTTTCCAAACTGTAGGCAATTAGGTATATTAGGAGTCTGCTTTACCTACGTCAAGTAGTTATCGTTTTGCTGTCATAAAATAACGTAGTGTTTAGACGTAAATAAGAAATACTGTTAAACGAATATTAAGTTGCTGTATTAAGACAAATTGTATAAAAGTCAAGTGAGAAAATAAAAGCTGTAAAACAACAATAACGTGGTTTTATTTTATTTTTGACGAAAAAGAACGCAAACGTTTTAAAAAGATTAAAAATTGTTTGAATTCTTTTCAATTGCATGAAATAAAATATTTGAAAATAATATATTTTTTTACAGTCTTTATATTCAGTTTAAATTTATACACAATGTCCCGCAATTCTGTACGACTTTCAACTCTTAGTACGACTTTACTCTATGACTGTAAAAGTTATAGCTGACTGACTAAGGAGAATGATGCGACTTTTATAATTACTTAACATTAGTTTCGAATGTTCTAGCAAATCCCGCAAATTACTATTCAGTTTCCGTTGGGATTTACATACCCAACTTATAGTGGTATTGGCAGCGCTGTTTGGATAAATACAGCATTGGCAGGTTGATCATAGCCTGGACACAAACCTGTAGAATAACTTCCATAATAAGATTTATAGCTTTAAATGTTGGTGTATATTTTTCGTAACAATATCTTTCATTAAGCGCTTCCTATCTTGAAATTCGTTCGAAAAGCTGATCGATGCCATTATGTACTGAATGGAATATGTATTGTGTAAATGTTAACTGGCTTCGCTAGGTGGCGACTATTTGAAACGTCCAATTTTCGATGACTCTGATACATAAATTAGGCTAAGTTTATAGTGTTAATTTTGGCCGAGAGCTGCTGCGATATGCGGCTTATTTACGTAAATCTGCTATCTAAGAAAATCTCCCAAAAAAAGTCTAACGTACAATCTCGGTGGCCAGTTCACGTTATGTCTATGTGAGATAACCATGCCCTTTAATCGCCAACTTGCCAAACTGCTATTTCCATTTTTATTCTGCTAGTTATAGATTTGCCAAGCTTTATTCTACAGCTGGTGATATTTAGTTCACATTTTTTGTTAGTAAAAAATACAATTTATCGTGAAGTAAATTTTTCCGAATCTATTAAATTTTTTTAAAATAAATTCCTCTGAAATTCCTCTGTTGAAATTTCTTTTAGAGAAATTTCTATAAGTTGGTGATTTCTCTTCAAAAAAAGTATTTCTACAGTAAAGCGTACTACTGTTGAAAAAATTATTTTCTATAACAATCTGTAGAAAATCTATAGACGTTTTACTGTAGAAATACTTTTTATAGGAAAATATAACGTACTGTCTACGGCTTTTGAAAATATCGTAGCTTATAAAAATCCTTTTTTGAAATATTTTTTGAAGAAATTTTTCACTTTTTAAAAGACTTTTCATATACAAAGTAGCTATTCTTAATTGCAAGGATCTGTTTTTGGAATTTTCGAAAAACCTCAAAAATCTCAAGTTACGGGTAAAAAACCGGTATTTCGGACCTTGTTTTGAAAATTTCGAAAACAGATCCTTGTTCTGCTCGGCAGCGACTGTGAGAAAAATAGTATTACTTGCCAGGTATTTTTTTGTCACATAATTTATAATTAAAATAATATCTGCGCGGTATGGATCTCGGGAAACCTTTGTCCCTTATGAACAAGGACAAACTGTGGTACTTCATGAGCAGGGATTGAGTATGCGTGGAATTGCGAAAAAACTATTTGTTGTCTGCATAAACATTACGCACCAGCAGTCCTCACAAATTTTCAATGGGGTTTAAGTCGGGGAAACGTGCTGGCCAATTAAGTACTTTAATATTGTGCTCCTCCTTATTTATTCTTCTCCCCACAAGCTTTAAGAGGCTCGGCCTACGATCAAAAGGATATGAGTGACAAATGTTGCTAAGAAATGTTGAGAAGAAGAAAGTCGTTAAGAAATATTGGAAAAGGAGTAGGAGAAGGAACAGAGCCTTATAGAGCGTTCCTTAGCTCGATATAAATAGAGAGAAGTGACTACCGTCACCAAAAGCATTAAGTTTCGAAACGAGATCCTCATGCTAAACTCTATCAAACGCCTTGGGATATCCAGACCTATTCCACTTCTAGAGCAACGCCAACAGGTTACCAGTTGGACGGCTCTTTCGGCAATCGTTCTGATGATCGCATAGCAAATCGTTAAACTCTAAATGTCTTCTAAGGTGGTGTTTAATCATACTCTCCAAAACCTTACAAAGTGCGGAACAAACTTCTACGGACGGTAGTTCTCAGGGTTACTAGCCTCAACATTTTTAGGTATTGGTCTTAAATTAGCAACCTTCCAGCAATATGGAAAAATACCGGCGCGATATGATGCACAGAACCAGTGCTGGTATGGCGTCCGGCCCAGATGACTTGTTAATATTGTGATATGCACTAGACTTAAGACCAACAGAGCTTCTAGCGCAGCAGTGGGACAGGTTCTAGTTTTCCCAGTTACGCCAATATCTGTAATTTGTACAAATTAGCCGAAATTCTCTTCAAGTTTGCCCTTTTTGTCCATTCAGTGGACTTAAAGGTTACAATTGGCCTAACGATCTTTATTTACAACCACTGCAGTGGTATTCCTGGTTTGCAACCCTACGATTTCCCCGCAAGCATTCTAAATAACATTATTTACAGCCTGTTTCCAGAAGACGTGCGACAAACAAGTTCAGGTAATTTATCTTCATTTTCTTTGGTATCACCACATCTAGAAACTGAATGTCTCACCATCACCTCATCTAGGATCTCAGTGACTCATCATTTCTTCCAGAAGCTGAATGTCTCACCATTTTTGTCACGTTGTGAGTGGTACTAAAATAGTCTTCTCATTGATTAACAATTTTAAGTCCTCTACGAATGATATCACAAAAGGTGTCTTCGAATTTGCCTCGTGCTATTCGATTCTATAAAAAAGTTTTTAAGTTTTTTTTACGAATAATGTCTCCTTTTCAAGTTTTTCTATTTAAAAATTGTTTCGCTGTCATTAAATAATTATTTAATGTGACTATTTCTTGATAATTGGATTTATTATTTTCGCATTTATTTTATTGAAATCTGATAAACACTGACGACGACATCTCGAGGAACCGACAAAAGTTTTCATCAACAATTCTATGGTTCGTTCGTTCATTTCATTTTAATTTAATTTTTTTTTGCTTTCAATTTTGTAAATGTAAATGAAATTATTTTAATATTCGATTCAATAATAATTTTATACTCGTTATACGAATATTAGAAAGTAATGCAAAAAAAGGAGGAGGCGAAAAGTATTTATTAGACAGACAACAAGCAGAAAAGGAACAGGAAATAATGGAAAACGGAAGAAGAAATATAAAATCAAGAATTGTTTTGGTGTGTGTGAGTGCGTCTCTATGTGAACATTTATATATAGAGATAGTGAGAGGGCGGCGTATACGTAAACTTGTTTAGAACATTACGTGTCTTCATTACCATGATTGCACGATGTTGACGGCCATGATGTTCAAGACGTTGATGATGTTCTTCGTAAGCATACTGCCACGTCTGCTAATAATAATGATGAAGAAAACAAATACAAAGACGTTGTGGCATTTGACTTGACTTTGTGGGTTTTTCGAAAGCATTTTCGTTGAATTTAGTTTGGTTTGAAAGGAAAACAAAATTAGGTTTTCGTCTTTCCTTTTTTGCTTTCTATACGTTAATAATTTGCTTCACATAACAAATTCAAGGTCATATTTTTTAAGTACATACACACAAGACTGAAGAAACTGTAATTTGAACTAAAACGCAACCGCAAATAATCCATAAGAAACTGGTAATAATATCACTTCGAAGTCAACAAAAGTAAAGCATATAGTAGGGCTTGTAAACTGATTTTCTTGAAATTATTATTTTTTTTTTTTTGCTTTGTTTGCTTCAACAAATCTAAACGAATTTGTTTTACTATTTTATTACAAAATAGTAAAAATTAAAATCTTTAAAAGTATTTCATGTTTTATTTTTTGACAATTTATCGATGATAATATTTTTAATATTACTTGGATTTCATGTTTTCTGCAGGAATTTTTTTCTGTTTTTATTTTTATAAACAATCGCGTGTCTGACACCCAATCGCATTTCATTAACATTTAAGAGTGTAATTATTTTTGAGATTGAGTTTTTAGCGAAATTAAAATCAAATATTTAAAAAAAAAAGTTTATTTTTATACAAAAACACTTACGAGGGCGGATTGATATTTGAGCTACATAAGTAGGAAAAAAACATTTTTATATTTCAAAAACCATTCATTTCTCAACATAGTCTCCTTTTAGCTCAATACACTTAGTAAGACGATTTTCCAACTTGTTTATACCATCTGATTAATATGATTTTGGGAACTCCTCAAAATACGCATTAGTTTCGGTAATCACTTCTTCCTTTGAGATGAATCTTATTCTTGCGAGCCATTTTTTCTAGTTTGGAAATAGGAAAAAGTCACTAGGGGCTAAATCTGGACTATAAGGTGGATGATCAACCAATTTGAAGTGGATTTCTCGTAGTTTTAGCATCGTATCTAATGCTGTGTGAACCGGTGCGTTGCCTTGAAGAAAGAGCACTTTTTTCTTGTTTAAATGTGGTCGTTTTTCCTTGATTGCATCAACCGATTGATCCAATAATGCACGTTAATACTCTCCTGTGATTGTGGATCCCTTTTCAAGATAATCGATGAGCAATATTCCGTGTGCATCTCAAAATACAGTGGCCATAACCTTGCCAGCCGATTTCGCTGTCTTCGCCTTCTTCGGAGCACTTCCGCCAGCTTCCACCCATTGCTTCGATTGATTTTTGGTTTCAGGTGTGTAGTAGTGGACCCACGTTTCATCAACAGTTATTAATCTACGCCAAAAATCAGCAGGATTATGCTTTATCATGTCCAAACACCGCTGTGAAGTGATCTGTCGAACACGTTTTTGTTCAACACTGAGCAAACGCGGCACCCATCTTGCCGATAGCTTTTTCATATGCAAATGTTCACGCAAAATGTTGAACACCCGTTCATATGATATGTTTACCATTTCAGCAATCTCACGTATTTTGACCCGGCGATCATTCTTAACGATATCGAGGATTTTCTTGATATTTTCTTCAGTAACCACCTCTTTTGGCCTTCCTGTTGATGGTATTGTTGCAGTGCTTGTTCAGCCCCGTTTTAATTCAGCAATACAATATTTTACCATATAATTTGACGGAACAGATTCGCCGTAATGTTTATCAAGCTTTTCTTTTGCCTCTTTCGCCGTTTTACCTTTCATATAATAGTGTTTAATCACTACACGAAATTCACTTTTTTCCATTTTACAAGAAACACAAAAGTTGCTTATTTCAAACGACTACAACAAATAAATTAATCGATGAATTTGGCTAAAATTTTAACAGCTAACCTTTGACAGATCGTAATTTCTAAGAAAGAAAAAGTTTTTGTGTTTGTGCTGCCATCTAGCGCTAGGTAGCTTCAATGTCAATCCGCCCTCGTAAGCTATTAACGCCATTGGAGAGAGAAGAATAAAATCCTTTTAAATACAGTTGCAATTTTTTATACCAAAAGTGTGTACCTTTTATAAGTCCAGTAAGTTTTTGTAGTGAAATAGCATTAGAAAGAGTTTTTTTTTTATAGAAGAAGAACAGAGCGGGGCAAATTTTTCTGCAGAATAACAATTTTATTTTTCTTTAAACAAAAGTTGTATTCTTAGCAAATTTTGGTCGTTTACTGCGAAACTCTGGCATTATATAAAAGGGTGAGCTAATTTGACATTAGGAAGTAAATTGGCTTAAAAACTCATGTTTTTGTTGTTGACAAATTCAATTTTATTCACACCAACATAAAATAGAAATATGGGAATCAATAATGGAATATGATGTCAACAAATATCCAGTTCCAGCACGTCGGCAGACGTCCACCCTTTTACAAAAATGTGAACCACATTTTTTAACAACATCATCTTTAGTGATAAAGCCCATTTTCAATTAGGCGGTTATGTAAACAAACAAAATTTTCGCATATGCGGCTCACAAAATCCACAAACAGTCCTCGAAAACCATTACATCCAAAGAAAGTGACCGTATGGTGTGGTTTGTGGTTAGGAGGCATCATCGAACCGTATTTTTTTCGAAAATGAGCAAGAAAACGCAGTCAGCGTGAATTCTCTGCTCTACCAAACCTTTATAATCAATTTTGTGTGGCCACAGTGATCTTTGGTTTCAGCAGTACGGCGTCACAAGCCACACAGCTAGCCTAAATTCAGTGATTGCATGAGAAATTTCCCGGTCGCGTAAATTCTCGATTTGGCGATGTCAATTGGCCGCCTCATTCTTGTGACTTAACGCCGCTGGATTCTTTTCTCTGGGAACATTTAAAAGACCGCGCTTACGTGAACCAACCACAAACAAATGACACTCTTAAAGATTAAATCCGGAGCTGCATTGAGGAGATAAGCAAAGCTTTGTTGCAAAATGTGGTTTAAAATTTTGTGAAAACGTGCTAAAGGGGGACATTTGCCCGACATCATATTAAATTATTAATTCCCATATTTCTATTTTATATTGGTGTGTATAAAATTGAATTTGTCAATAAAATATGTGCCAATTTACTTCCTAACCTCATAGCTATGTCCTCTTCCTATTTTTCTGACAATACTATATATCCATTCTGCGCCAGGAGAACTCAAGTCAATTTTGGATACCCTGTGTTAAAGTGGTGATTATTTCAGTGAGAGCATTCTGCTGCATAGATCGAAACAAATGTTAGCCTAACGGGTGTCCTCGGCAACTATTTCTAATTCTAATTTGTAACTGCTTTTGCAACATGTGGTTGAGCGTTGTAATGACAGAATATTACGACTTCTTGTCTGGTTTAGTACATGTACCCTGTAGTTATCTGACCCGATGTCAGCAGCTCATAATAGTCTTTCCAGTAGCATTAAAGAGCATTTTCGAGGCGACATAAATCCAAGGACAAATTAATAAAACTGTGACTTTTCGCATTTCTCGCCTCTTAACAGTCAGTTGACTTCTTTCAAAACTGGAACAAGCTGCGTTATTTAGTTTGTATTTAACAACCATAAATAGAAACCGTTCCTCAAACTTCCTTGATAAATACTATGAAAACTATACACCATTAATTTAAATGGTAAAAAGTGATTTATTGAATAATGTAAAGAAAGTTTTAGACGCCCAGTTGAGGTTTCTGAATCAGAAAAAATCGAAAAAAATCCATGATTTTTCATAGGTATCTCACATACCTCAGTGGTTTCAGTTGTGTATGGTCACTTAGGTTTAAGAAATTCTAATTTGCTGATGTTCATCAGGAAGGCAGCAGATCTACTGAAGGAACTATAGACCGGAAGAGGGGCGCAATAGATAGTGCTTAGTCGGTATGATGATAATAATAGGTATGAGAAAGCTATCCGCAAAAAGGGTTCAATCAGTGTTTACAATTATGCCAATTTATTGAGCCGATTTAATTAGAATTTTTGAAGAAGTACGGCCCTGATGACGCCGCCAGCGCATAAACCGCACCAAACAGTTTCTCTTTATGAATGCATTGGCTTTTAAACAATCACTCGTGGATTCTCGTTGATCCAAATGCGGAAAATCTGCTTATTAACAAATCCACTGAGGTGAAAGTGTGCGTCGTCACTGAAGACGATTTCCTTTGTAAAGTCACCATTCACTTCTGCCTGTTCACCTAACTGTTAGGCTTACTGACGAAGCCAGCTCAAGCTCTTAAGTCAATTGAACCTTGTAAGCGTGAAAATTCAAATCCTTGTTTGATCAATAAAGAAGTTCTTTTTGGCCAGGAAAATGTATGAGCGCATAAATATATAGTCTCTATTTCAAAATTCAATAAATTAGGATACGAATTACTGCATCATCCCTCTATTCCCTTGATTTAACCCCAAGTGACGACTTTTTCTTTCTAAACCTGAAGAAATGGCTCGACGAAAAGAATTTTTAACTCCCTTGATGAAATCACGTCAAAAATAAAAACCTATTTTTATGACCACAACCAACCTTATATTTTAGGAGAAATAAAACAAAATTGACCAAACTTTATATAGAGCTCAATTGAGACTATGATTGATGATTTTTTAATCTAAAAATGTCACGGACTTGTTATCCCTCGATTGTATTCGGCTTTGGAGTTGATTCGTCTGGCTTGCTGGGGTTTTCATACGATTTATTGCGCATCGGGTAGTCCTAATGGCATCAAAGGCAATGATTTGATACAAAAATGATTTCTTTTTATGGCGTTCAAACATTTCGGAAGCATGCAATATCGTCTTTTAATGGCTCCCGTCTTCAACTCTTGTTAAAATTATACTGCTTACGAACGATGCCAATGGTTTTGAAGATATGGTATAATTGAATTTGATAATAATTTTCATGGATGGAGTATTCCCTTAAATTCATCGGTCCTTGTAGGTCGTTTCAAAATCAATACTTTTGAACCACAGACCCTCCCTTTTTTTTAAATATATAGGTTGGGCCATTTAAAAGTTTAGATTCAAAAATGCAATAAAACAAAAATGGTTTGAAATTTTGCAAAATTTATTGTTTTGTTGTCAAGTACAATTATTTCGGTTAGAAAAGAAATATTTCATTCATATGGCTGCCGCGGCTGGCCTCACAGTACCCTATTCGACCAGACCATTTTTGAGTGAATGGGGTCGTATCTGTGGAATGGAATCACGAATGTTGGCCTTCAAATGCTTAATTGTTGCGAAATATGAAATATGGGCCAATGATGCCTCCGCTCTACAAGCCGCACCCAACAGTCACTCGTAATGGGTGCATTTTCTTTAAGATATAAAAAAAATTATCAAAAATTTAACAATTGGCGGAATTGTTTTTAAAACAAGTATTTTTTTATATAGTATAGTTTATTAATCAATAAGTTCGTTTTTCTATTTTTTTTGAACTTTTTTAAAACGCCCAAAGTTATGCCACAAAATAATTAGACATTTTATTTTTGTTACTTTTTAAAATTTTTTGTTAATTTTTTTTTTTTTTTTTAATATAATCTCCTTAAAAAAGAAACTAAGCAATTTTAGTTTTTATAAAATGGTTTTAATTTTTCAAAATGTCAAAACAGTTGCAGCATTTTAGGTGAAAGTTTGTTTTTTTCTTTTTTGTTTAAGTTTTTTGTTTCTTTTTCTTTATGGCAACATAAAAACTTAAGCAATTTACAACACTTGAATGAAAGAGGATAAAAAATTGAAAACTTAAAGTTGAAACTTTAACACAATATTAAGAAAATTAAGACACTAAACAAAACAAACGAAAAAAAAAACAAAAACTTTTTGTAACGCCACAAAGTATGCTTTACTACGAGGTAGTGGCAAGCGAGGATTGTTTAACGTTACTTATGCAAGAAATGAAAATATACTTTAAAATTTTTTTTTGACGGTTCGAGTTTTTTGGGGGAAAAAAGTAGGTGATATGAAGTCGTGAAAATGATTAATATTTTGACACGCAAAGAAAATGATTAAGAGAGTTTTTTTTTAGGGGAAATTATTTCTTTTTGGATTTTTCAAAAATATGGTTTTTTAACAATGGTTTCTATATTTGTTTACGGTTTTAAGACCATTTAATTTAAAACTCCTAAAAGTATGATTTAAATTATCACACTTTAATACCTGCTTAAACTAAACCGCACAATTTTTTATAAATATTTTTTTATTTATAATTATTTTGGCTAATATGTGAAGCATTTTTATTGCAACTTTTATTTTAATGTATAACATGCTTACCTATAAATATGTTGTGGTTTTTATTTACTTTCTTTCATTTTTTCATTAAAAGCTATTTTTATAGCTAATGTTTATATAAGCCATTTTTAATTTATTAATAAGAAACACGCTTTCTTAAAAAAAAAAAAAAATAATTAATAATAAATTTAATACTTTAACAAAAAGTCTCAATTTTAGCATTTAAAGGTCTCTCTTTGCCTTATGCGTGTTAACTTCTAAAATTGTATTTTGTTTTATAAAATCGATATTTAAAATATGCCTGTAAATAAAAACATCAAGGCTAATTTAATATTTTTTATTTCTAATTTATTTAAATTGTTTTAAAACAGTGGGGTGTAAATAATAATAAATTATGACATTTTTTAGCCTTAAAGTAGGCTATGCAATTTTATTCAAACAATAAATTAACATTTTTTTTCTTATTAGTTTAAATCTATTTAAAGATATATAGAAGCATTTTATTTAAACCATAAATTATATAAAACATTTTCACTTTTAAATGGACTTTATACTGATCCTAAATATAGGCTAAATATTTGTTTTTATTCAATGTTTTCAATTCAAATAAAAAGGTTTTTTGTGTGCTTAGGGTGACATTTAAACGAGTTTTTATAGAAAAATTAAAATTTATAAAACAGGCAACTTTTTGTAATTTCTCACTATACCAACCGGGGAATTTGCTGCTGTTTTTTCTGTTGTTAAAACACCATTTGATGTCACATTGTGGCTTTTTAGTTATGACAACGAAACCAGGGCCTTAACTTTTATTGGCCAAAAATTTACCAAAAAAGTACTTCTAAATTTCATAACTGTCTTCATTTTATTGTGAAAAAAGTATTTTAAAATTACTCTAATTTTTATTCAAAAACCTACATATAGCTAAACAGGCTGGTATTGACTTTATATTACCTAGAAAAATACTTTCTATCGGGTCCGCCAACTAACGTTTTTTTCTCAACTAGTGCTTATTTCGTGAATGGTAACATTTAGCTCATGTCTGATTTGACAGATAATTAGTTTTATCCTTCCACTGAACGAATATGGTTGTGTATACGCTTGAACTTCGCTTCGCTAAGTGAGCCTGCGATCGACTTACACAAGATGCCGATTTTGCAAAAAAAAAAAAATCATCATTTCAGATGAAGCTCATTTTGATCTTGGCGGGTATGTAAACAAGCAAAATTGTCGTATTTGGGGCACAGAAAACCCGCACGCATACATTGAAAAGCCGATACAACCAAGACGAGTCACTGTTTGGTGCGATTTTGGTCCAGAGGCATAATTGGGCCATTTTTTTTCGAATATGAGCAAGGAGTGGCCGTTACAGTCAATGGCGATCATTATCGGTCCATGTTGACCGAATTTTTGTTCACAAAAATTGAAAAGGAGGATATTAGCAACATTTGGTTTCAACAGGTCGGCGCTTCGTGCCACACAGCAGAAACTAAAGTCGATGTTTTGCGTCCTGTTTTTGAAGATCGCATTATTAGCCGCAGAGCTGATTTGATACTGTTGGACTATTATATGTGGGGTGCCGCAAAGACAACTGTTACGCCAACAAGCCAGAGACAATTGACGCTTTAAAGGACAATATTCGTGAAGCCATTGGTGAAATACAGTTGCACACAATCGACTACAATCGACTACAATCGGCTACTGCATGGCCAGCCGAGGCAGCCATTTGAATGAAATTATTTTCCATTATTAACCGTAAGGATTGTACTTTCAAACAAAAAAGAAATTTGAGGAAATAATCAGTAGTTTTTTTATAGCAAAAAAAAAAAAAAAAAATATTTGGCGGACCCTTCAATTAACTAAGAGAAGTACTCTAAATATGTCTATCCTTAAAAAAAAAAAAAAATTCTTTAAAATTCTTAGTATATATAAAATATTAAGTTTTCATTTAAAAATAGTGTATCCCTTACTTTTTTTTTGGAAAAAGTACTTCCATATTTACTTACTTTCTTATTTAATAATAATTCTTTGTAATTGCCTACATTTTCATACCTAAAAAATATTACTTAAAAACAAACTATAAAATTCCTGAATTTTACTTTGAAAAAACTTGTTAATAAATTTGCCACATTTTACGTAAAAATGTTACATAGAAATCTAACCTAAAAATGGTACAAATTTGTCTATTGTTTGCTCTATTGGATTAATTGGACCCACGCCATACAAGAAAAAACAATCCCATATCATGTATATCATCATACTCTTTACCTTTTGGTCGACGAACATTTTTCGTTCTCCATTGTTCCCAAATGAATTGACTTTGGTTTCTTCGCTCCAAAGGATATTTTACCACTTTTTTCTCCCTCTGGTCCACACCAATTTTCATTTGTTCTAACCAGAGTGACCTTGCGAACTATCCTACCTAGTAAGCTTACCTTCTGCAATATTTTTCGCACCGTTCGTGATGACACTATATATCCAGTTTCTCTAGAAATCGCCTTAGATGACTTAAAGGGGTGCCGTTTGGATAGAATAATAATGTGTTTATCTGTAGTTAGTGAAGTCTTTTCCAATTTAATTTTTTCTATTTAAAAACAAAAATTCACAAAACACACAAAATTCTCAGACCGATTTAAAGTCTCTGCAATAAACTTGTAGGCTTACCCGGCTCGCGAAGTTCAAGAACATGTGTTCATTACAGCATGTGTTCATTACGCTTATTGTTTTGTCCAAGTTAAATTCAAGCTTAAAAAATAAATCCATATTTTTCTGAGACGAGTTTTTATCAGCGGGATTCCATTTTTGCAAGGCATAGTATTGCCTTTATTTGACTTTAAAAACCAATTTTAGGTACAAAAGCATTTAGGCTTGAAAGATTACCTTTTAGAGGTTACCTTTTATTAAGGAAAAATTCATTAAAAGTTCTTACAATTTGTTTAAAAAGTACCTAGAAATGAGCACTCGTTAATATAGAATAAAGGCGAGGCTTTATCAGCGGGATTCCACTTTTTTTTTAAATAATGCCTGACTATTTATTTGGGCAAATGTTTGCATGGTATAGTATTGTTTTTATTTGACTTAGAAAACCAATTTTAGGTACAAAAGCATTTAGGCTTGAAAGATTACCTTTTAAAAGATTGCCTTTTATTAGGAAAAAATATCTTTAAAAGTTCTTACAATTTGTTTAAAAAGTATCTAAAAATGATCACTAGTTAATATAGAATAAAGAAGTTTTTATCAGCGGGATTCCACTTTTTTTTTTTAATAATGCCTGACTATTTATTTGGGCAAATGTTTGCATGGTATAGTATTGTTTTTATTTGATTTAGAAAACCAATTTTAGGTACAAGAGCATTTAGGCTTGAAGATTACTTTTTACTAGAAAAAATATCTTTAAAAGTTCTTACAATTTGTTCAAAAAGTACCTAAAAATGATTACTAGTTAATATAGAATAAATAGTTTAAAAATTGGCGTTATTTTACCAAGAAAATATAACTGAAAATTACCTACTTTTGACCTAGCAAAAGTACTTTTTACTAATATAGTTCCTCAAATATGTCTATGTATCTACTTAAAAAATATAATAATAATTAGAAAAGTAGCTTTAGATTCCGTTAAGAATTTGTTTTACCTACAGAAAGTACTTTGCAACTGATAAAATTTTATATGCATGAAGCTTTATCCGGCCTTAAAAAGAAGTTAAAATTTGCCTGTATTTTGAAATAGAAAAAGTACTTAATCCTAACTACTAATTAGCTTTAAAACGTACCACTAAGTTGGTTATTTTTTCTTCAGAAAATGTATTCTAGACATGGCATTTTATAAAAATTTGTTCCACAACTTCAGAGTTGCAAAAGTGTGATCCTAAAAGTGTGCTTCAAACCTTTTTATATTTAAAATTTAAAAATCACGCGCTTAAATATATGCTTCAACCTTTTATTTTTCCTAAAATTATACTTTAGCAAACGTATACATTTCTAAAATTTAAAATAAATAAATTTATCTATCCATAGTCACATGCATATTTCTAGGCATGTTGTGAACTTCACATGAAATTTCTACTCTGCAAATGACGTGCCAGTGAATGCGTTTTTTTTTTTTGTGTAATTTTTTCGTACGAATGTAGTTGGACGGAGAACAGCGAACAGACGCATGGAGAGATAGATACACACGTTCATCTAACACATGTTGGCATACGCAGTAATGACATGACATATGTTGCGTTTTTGTAGAGCAGTGTTGACGTGTAGACTTTGTATTAGAAACACGTGTTTATTACAAACTTTCAGAACTCACGCTTACAATGTTGTATGTTTCAGGGTGACAAAGAGGGGGACGTATAGTAGTAGATCAAAAGCAAAGAAAACAGAATAACAGCAGAATAATAATAAAAGTAAAAGTTTTTTTTTTGGCTTTTTTTGCTAAAAAAAAAGTAACAAATAGTATTTAAATGATACCAAAAATGCAACACAATTTCTGTTTTTATAACGATTTTAACCTCAAGTAGTATTTTTGTTGTTGCTTAATACAAAAACACACCTTCAAATGGCAAGAGTTCGTGTAAAATTGAAAATTTATAAAATGACAAGCCGCAAAAGCTTTTCAAGCTCTTGGAGAGACCAATAGATTAGAAAGTCAGGAAAGTGAATAAAAAAACAACTGTTTTAATGCTTCACTGAATATGTATTTAGATTGTACATACACACACACATTAAGAAATACATGGGTAAACAAGGTCAGCTAAATAAGTGCTATTTTGTCGTCTTAAAAAAGGTAACATACTTTTAGGCGGATTAGCCTTAAATATAATAAATGAACATGCTATATAGGGCCGGGAAAATTAATTTTGTTCTCTCTTTTTTTTTGCTTTTCCTGCAGAAATAATAATAAAATGAAACACAGAATTTTAACATTTTGGCTTAGTGTCCGCCTTAGGTGTATACTTCATTTATTATTATTTTGCTTTACATATCATTTCATATTTTCTTTTCCCTTTCTTTTACTTAAAACACTGAAGTCATAAATAATAACATGGCCAATGGCAAAAGGGTTTTGTGCTATAACAGATATCATCACTATTAAATTTTAATTATTTAATAATAATGGCCTACTTTTAGGGGAGAATTTATTGCAAAGTGTAACATACTTCGGGTTGTTATTAGATTTTACTTAAATTTGGGTCTATGCTACGTATGACCTATTTATGAAGGAAAATATGTCAAAAATTATAAAATATTAAAATGATATGAAAAGAGCATAATTTATGGAATTGTAATTTATTTAAACAGTTAAAAAAAAATATTAATACTAAAATTAGTCAAATATATTTTTAGGCGCATGAAAAGTATTTTAAACTGCAAAATGAGGCTAAATATATGTAAAATTATAATATGGTAGAAATATGCGATGAAATTATGCTTTTTAAATAACTAATATAGCGAATTAACTTAATAATAAGAAGCTAACTTTTAGGAGCTTAAAAATAGCAATTCATTCAGGAGACCGCTAAGATGGCGGTGCGGGTTCAACCTCCGCTAGTAGTGCTGTCCTTCTACGTCTAAATACCTCCAGGGAAAAAGCACCCAACAAGACCACACTGAAATCCCACACTCGCCAGTATGAGTAATACCCCTACGTACATGCATCCAGTCCTCAATACCCGGTTCATACCGATAGTCCGCATTTTCAGTCCGACCAATTCGACGCAAAAATGCATTAAGAGAGTTGTATCCCGTCAGTATGAACCCCAGTCTCAAGCTGGAGCCAACGTCTGGGTCCTGTACGAACGCAACCTCCGGAATTAATTCAAATGTCACCCTTTGCTTATCGCTTTCGCATATCTTGTTCGCCACCTATCTACGAGGGACCTCTGCAAAAGGGTCTTATATATATCTCTACGATTCTTAAGCTCATTAAATATATGATACGAAAGGCACGCCTGCAGAGTCCCAAATCACTTCACAATATGCCCGTAATCTTTCCAACAATAGCCGTCAATAGCCCATAACTATTCCGAGGACCTGACCTGAGTCACATAGCGAATGCTGTTTTCACCAATTCTAATGAATGGAGGACGTCCTGCACCACATTCACAAGCCATACGAATAACTTGAACACTCCTTCTCCCCAGCTCAGCACGAGACTGGCCTTCGATCGGAATGAGCAAGTAAGGTCAAGTACGCATACGCACACAGTTTAAATGTTAGCCCGAGCTGCCTTAACAGAGTATCCATCATGAGGTTTCCAATAAATGGACCTCTGCGGACAACCCTGAGCAACCTCCATTCAAACCGTTTCACAGGATCCAACAACACACGCTTTTTTATCCTATCTTTCTTTCTGCCCAAATTAGATGATATTGATGTGGCTAATATGCGGTTTTAACAACGATACCATGCGCCATACAGCCCCTGAAACAATTCAGTTACTGCATAAGACTTTCCAAGAAGTGTACTCTCTCGTTTCGGTGTTTAGAAGTGGCCATTAGACTTATTTTTATTTGAAAACACATGTCTCTGTCAACAAGCCCACAGCCACCCGTGCATTGCAATATTTATGCAAATTGGTCATGGAAAGTTTCGACAAACGAGTGCGTATGTGCATGCAAAGCCGTGGAGACTATATGCCCGATGTTTTATTCCACAAATAACCCTATTCAATAAAAAAAAAACAATCAAAGGACTAAAAACTTTGTTTTCACTTGAGTACACATAGTGGCTCTTTATGATACAACAAATGAAGCATACCGCCGTACCGCCCGCCAAGTCCTGATTATCAACCAAAGTTTCCACATAGAAACTTCCCGGAGGTCACGTCAAAACCAATCCACAGCTTAATGAATCTGGCTATAAGCTAGAGGTTCCACATCAATGACCGATAGCTCCGATAGACTACCGAGGAAGGCCGAGCCAAATCTAAACGGACATTGGCAAATGAAATGGGCTACACACTCTCCTTTTCCTCAATCGATCTGCAACCTCGATAGAAATCATTCGCCAGTAGACGCAATCTCTACGCGTGTCTACGCATAATGCAATGGCTCGTGAGGATAGACTCCGTAGAGGAGATGCTCCCACGATCCAATTTAAAAAGCTGATTGGTACGCCTGCCATCCAATCTAGGCCAGGTGAGTTTAGCAATGAAGTAAGAATCACTCCGCTTAAGATCTATCAGCATCCAATAAATATTTCTGCCCAATAGACAGCCTAACGGAGGACAGGGGTACACCAACCCTTACGAGTAGATGACTGTCCGGAAGGAGTGTGTCCGCTCTAGCAAGCTCATCAGCCATACAGTTACCCGGAATGTCCCTGTGACCACAGACCCAACTGCATCACGACAGTCTTTAACGAGCCTGAAGCTGAAAGTTGAACCTGAGAGAGATCTGATAGCCGCTAAGAATGCATATATCAGCTGTGTGAGTACCGCCTTTCCGTATCAACTACACAGCATGGTAAAAAGCCATCACTTTGTCCTGAAATAGGCTGCAGTAGCTCGAAAATCAGAGAGATATCCTAAGATTGAGCTTTACGGAGAAAATTTCGCTACCCACCCTGATCTCACATTTAGAGCCGTCAATATAGATCTCCACCGTCGTTTTCCGTCCACATTGATCACCATCGTTACGGAGTCGTTGCCACTGAATCTGTGCAGGAGAAACGCATGTTTCTTAATTTTTTTTAGTACGGTTTTATTTTCTTATTCTATTTTCTGGTTAAGATGATTCTTAAACCTAAAACTATGCTTCAAAAATTTAAAATTTTTTTATTTCGTAAAAAATAAAACTCAAAAAGAGACTTTAATTTAATTAATTAACCTGAAAATTCTTTAATTTAAGCAAAATTAATTTGAATAATTTTTCTTTCGAATAAATTAAATGTCTTTTTGTGTTATATTCGAAATCCTGCAAACACTGTTTTAAATAAAGTTTCCTTCCTTTAAGATATTAACTTTTTTGCTTGTCCTTACGATTATATGGTTTTTTTTCTTTATAGTTTTTCGGGTTCTTTTGCCAAAAGAAAATGAAAGAGAAGAGAGAGAAAGTCAAATCTTTAGTGTCCTTGTTGTAAAGTTTAGAGTATCATCACTAGTCGCAGTAGTAGCATACATTTTGGCACCGAACTTTTCATTTTCAGTTCATTTGTTTCCTTTTTCTTTTTTTTGTTTCAGTCTTAAAAATAAAACAAAGAATGGCCCAAAAACGAAGAAGAAAACCAGTAAAATGCGTTTAATATTGCCAGAAGAACTTGTGAGTTGAGTAATGGATAACCCTGCTATTATTGTTTTAAGACTTTTACTACTCAAATAAAAATTTCCTGGCATATTGAATGGCCAAAAAGGAAATTAGTCAAGTAAAAGGCGTTTATAAAAGTTTTAAGCGGGTTTCTTCCTCAAGTTGTTTTTATTTAAAGCTTATACATAAAGCTAATGTGTAATTTGAAATGTACTTTTAGATTTACGCTTTTAAGGTTACGGATCAAATTCATTTCTATTATAAAAAGCGGGCTTTTTAAAACTTTCCAAAAAAATATAGTCTTTAAATAGCATTTTAGGGTTTTAATTCAGCTTTTAGCATACTTCTATAAATTAGGAAAATATTTAGTTTACTTTAGGGCCTTAAAACTGATTTTTATTGGCTCAGTCAGCATTGCCTACTTTAAGTCTTTAGAACTGATTTTTGTTTAAATTTTTGCTTATCCTTGCCTATGTTATTTTAGGTAAAAAAGGAAATATTATTCGCGCTTAAGTTTAATAGGCTTTTAATAAAGTTCTTACCTACTTTTAGGCTCTTTTTTATTACAAAACTTCGTGTTGCTTTTTATAGCTTTTCATTTTATTCAATTTTTTTTTTAAATAAATCTGAGGCATATTTATAGGCAAATTAGTGTCTTTTTTGTTGCTTTGCTTTGCGTAAACGGCCGAACCGATTTTGTTAAAATTTTGAACACAGATAGATCCAGCTAACGAAAGTGCTTTTGGAACTTTTCCAAATTTATTAAACTAACGACTCTAAAAGTATGTGAAGAAAACTAAACAATTAATTTTATTATAAATAAAAATAACTCTAGACTTAAAATGACTTTAGAATTTTTTTATTACTTAGGTTTTGAAAATTGAACGAGATACAGAATATTAACAAAAGTGAATGAAATATATATTTGGGGTGTTAAATGAATGCTTTACTTTTGAAAAATTATTTCCTGTAAATATTGACCTCGGCTACGCCGTAGGTCGACCATATATTAGCTTCATTTTTAGTATGTGTCTCACCAATGGCAATGTAATATTTTTCTCTCGGGCTACAATTGCGGCTGTGTTGTTCTTGTACATGAAAGACTTCATGTCAAGTTGCATAACCTTGGCGGGCAAGGGATTCCTCGAAACGTGAAATTAATTAAACTCAATAGGTTTATGTCATGGCCGTGTAGAATGTGGCGCCATCTTTTTGAAGTCACGTGCCATCTAAGTCTAATTTCTTTATTTAGGTGCTTTTCGTTCCACTGACTGTATCGTTGCGATTTTCATCGTTCTTGAAGAAGTACGTTCTAATGATACCGCCGGCCCGTACATCATTTCAAATAGTGCATCCTTCAAGTTACATTGGCAGCTCTAAAACCGCCTCTGACTGCTCTTCATATCAAATTTGACAATTCTGTTTGTTTAAGTGCTCCTTGAGTCAAAAACTAGCTCCATCGCTGAACATATATTTTCTAATTTGAATATTTCTCACAGAGCACGGATTCTGCTAATAAAATAACTGTAAGCGTGTGTTCATGGTAAAGTGGCAAACCTTACTGAGCATTTTTGACATTGACGCATATCACAAATCTTTTTTTTACACTGAAAAACAAATAGCAAACAAATTATTTTATTTTTCCTATTTTTTATGTGTTTCATTGTATACAGTGTACTTTTTCAAAATGTAATGGTCTATTTTTAGGCTGTTTTTTATTTTATCGGTATTTATTTTATTTTTATACTTTTTTAAATTAAAATTAAAATGTTTTTTTTAAATATTGAATATTTACCCCCATATTCATAAAATATAAAAAGCATTTTAAGATAATTTTGAATGTAAAATTTGAATAACAATACGGTAAAAGGTACCAACATTTAAAGCAATAAACTTTATCATGGAAGTTATTCTATTGGTGTGTGTCAAGGCTATAATCACCCTGCCAATGCTGTATTTATTTCAACAATGATACCAATTTAACTTTGGGTATTAAGACTTTACATTTGAATTAACGTGGAATATTGGATTGTAGAATATAGTAGAACATTCGGTTTATAATTCATCTAAGTTATTATCTTATAAGTGCATGAATGTCCAAAAAACAGGCTTTTTACTCGTAACTTGAGATTTTGGAGGTGTTTCGAAAATTCCTAAAAAATAGATGCTTGTTCTGCTCGATAGTGCCCAGTAGAAAAGTAATATTATTCTTCAAGTATTTCGACATCGTTTTCTTTGTCGCGGCCAAATCAATTTTATTTTTAATTTTGTATTCTATGGGCAGTCTTTTATCTTTGAGAATAGCCTCTAGCTCTCTGGGACATAATCCACTAACTTTTTGCTATAAGAAGGATCAATTCGTTAGTGATGTTGGATATCGACAGAAATTTTGATTTTTTTTTAAGGAGAGAGATTTGTGGGCATGAATCTCTCCATAACGTTGGTATCAAAAAACTGTGACGGCATTTCCATAACCTGGGGGCAGTTATACAATAACCACATTCGTGTACTATGTACTTTCGTGTTGTTATCTTGTAGGGTGAAGATTGCATGATCTTAAGTTATCATTCGGCTTTCTTCATACATATGACTGTCCATCATTTGAGCTGAAAACATTAAATTTACATGGTGCTCCAGTACGAAAAAATGGAAAAAATGGAAAATTGTGTCTACGCAAAAAATTTCGAATGGTTTCGTGGCTGACGCTAATTTGTAAGTTTTGTCAATTTTGGTTTGGGATTCCTTTTAATTTAACTAACAATCCTTCGTTCGTTAGAAAGAGTAAACTTTTTTGGTTGCTCAGATTTTGGCTTATTTTCAACCGATTTGATTAATTTAAATCGCTTTATAATGTCGTGTTGCGTGGAATGACTTCTATTAAGAGAAGCGCCAATTTACCTACAGACTGGCCATTTTGACGACTTTGGATTATCAATTCTCTTTAGATTTTTGGACACCTGTGCTACTCATATCAATCTTTTCTTTATTTAATTTTATTTTATTTTGCTAAAACTTAAAAGTTCGTCTTTTCACCCTATCGCTTAGTTACTGTCAGTCACAATTTGGGGTATTCCCACATTAAGTATCATTTAAAAAGCGGTTATTGCAACATATCCGATTATTAATTTTGGTACTATTATACCATACTTCAAATTTTCGTCTACTAAAAAGAGGTTGTGATTTATTTTTGATACCATACTTAGTGAATCATGTTATTTAAGACTCCCTAAATAAAACAGAGTCGTTTTCAAATTTTGGCTGAAAGCAATTTGTTTTTTACAAGAGAATATAAAGGGTCCGCCATCTAACGTTTTTTTTTATTTCGTGAATGGTGATACTTAGCTCATGTCTGATTTGACAGATAATTAGTTTTATCCTTCCGCTGAACGAATATGGTTGTGTATACGCTTGAACAACACTTCGCTAAGTGGGCCTGTGATCGACTTACAGAAGATGCCGATTTTGCCAAAAAAAATCATCTTTTCAGATGAAGCTCATTTTGATCTTGGCGGGTATGTAAACAAGCAAAATTGTCGCATTTGTGGCACAGCAAACCAGCACGCTTACATTGAAAAGCCGATACACCCAAGAGGAGTCACTGTTTGGTGCGGATTTTGGTTCAGAAGCATAATTGGGCCATTTTTCTTCGAAAATGAGCCAGGAGTAGCCGTTACAGTCAATGGCGATCGTTATCGGGCCATGTTGAATGAATTTTTGTTCACAAAAATTTAAGAGGAGGATATTAGCAACATTTGGTTTCAGCAGGATGGCGCTACGTGCCACACAGCCGAAGCTACACTCAATGTTTTGCGCCCTGTTTTTGAAGATATCATTATCAGCCGCAGAGCTGATGTCGTTTGGCCACCTCGGAGCTGCGATTTGACACAGTTGGACTATTATTTGTGGGGTGCCGTCAAAGATAAGTGTTACGCTAACAAGCCAGAGACAATTGACGCTTTAAAGGACAATGTTCGTGAAGCCATTGGTGAAATACAGCTGCAGACAATTGATAATGTGCTTAAAAATTGGACCGATCGTGTAGTCTACTGCATGGCCAGTCGAGGCAGCCATTTGAATGAAATTATTAAAAAAAATTATTTAAAAAAAAAAATGTATTTGGCGGACCCTTTATTATAAATGCATAGGTGTCCAGCTAATAAATTGAGTCATTGTACATATTTCTCAGCAATTGAAGCTAATCATAACGCTCACATAGCTAATTTTGCGCAAAATTGCTCGTTTAAGTCTTACAAGGTGCAAGTAGTAAATTAATTGAATACGATCGAACATACACTACGACGCAGGTTCTCTAAATTAATTTAACAATAATCTGCTAGTTTTTCTGAAAACAATTATCTCATATCTGGATAAGTGATCAAACAAAATTGCAGTATTTGGGTTTTTAAAAGTATAGGAGCAACTGTTTAGTGCCCTATGTGGATACAGGTGTAATTGGAATAGTTTTTGTTTAAAATTTCGGTTAGGGATGTTAACCACTAAACTCTAATATGTGATTCCGAAAGACTGGTGTTTTATTCGACATATGTAGCTACTGAAATAATTTACTTACTTTACATACTAAATTTCACGATTGTATATTTTTAGGATATTTTGTTTACATTGCCAAATACGACTTAGTTCAATACAATAAAAATTGTAATTATTTTCATATAAATTTTTTGTTTATATTATTTTTATATACATAGTTCTTATTGGAAATAACTTTATATTTGGCCTTAATTTTTTTAAATACTTTAAAAGTATTTAAAACATATCAATTTAATTTTTTATAAGCTAAAGCATATTTTTAGTTTGATTTGCTTTAGGATACATTTCATGGCCTATTTTTAGGCTTAAAAAATTGTACAAATATTTTTCATTTTTTCAACAAAAACCTAAAGCATGCTTTTAGTATAATTTATAATTTATTTAACAATTTGACTCTTTAAGCTCTATAAACTAAACTCTACTATGTACTCATTATTCTCTTTTATAGCCACTAAACCTTTTTCTCTAGTATAAGAAGAGTACTTTAGCAAGTATAGTACCCAGTCTTATTTATTATACAAGTTTTTTTTTAACAATAGAAATAACAGCAAATGGTTGAATAATGGAAAGAAAAATAAAAAAGTATATATTTTTTTGCTGCAAAAAAATTAACCATAAGACTTTGTCTTTTCCTTCTTTACGAGTATAATACATTCTCTTTAGTAGTCTTTAGTTGGTAGTTTTTTTTGTTTTGTTTTATGACTACCTTGACCTTCTGCTAATAGTTTAGTATGTTATGCGAGTACTAAAAGTAGACTACAATATTTTTATTTTTATAAGAAGAAAGAAAAAATAGATTTTTTTATTTTTTATACTATATACTCGAGTGGTTGTGCTAAAAAATAACTTTGATTTATATATTTTTTTTTTGCTTATACCCATTATATACTATGTGACTGGTATTCAAAAATTTACTAGACTTTTGACATGGAAAAAATGTAGCACAGTTTTAGAAGAGCGGTAGTATTTGTAATAGTAAAACTACTACAACGGCAACAGCAGCAACTACATCATCTAATAATACCACTACACTACAAAAAGTTAACAATATACACACTTAAGTCATAGAGGAAAAGCTTAAAAGAAACCACTTGAAGCGACAGCAGGAAAGCAACACTTTTATAGCCATACCATCCATACATGGTTCTTACCTGCTTATACTGCCACTGGCTCTTAGAGTCAAAATATACGTAACAATGGTAGGAGGTGACTGTATGGTTGGTTGGTAGTCATCATCGTCAAAGTGGTAAAGTTTCCTTTTCAAAATAGACATTTAAATATGTACTCAGTGCGTTAAACAAATAAAATATAGGAAAAAGTCAAGATTAAAAAAAATCTTGGAAAACAGTAACAAAAGAATAAAAAATGTTGCCTATTTTAAGGGTTTTGTTTATAAAAATATTTTTTATTAAATCGAATTTGAACAAAAAGTTTAAATTTTAAATAGAAAAAAAATCCTTTTTTATTAGGGTTTAAAATCCTTAAAAATTGGGTATATTTTATATACAGGATGGACTTAGGTTGGGTTAGAAGGGAGTGGCAGCATCGTCAAATCAGTTGTGATACCACACATGAAGCGATACTCCTGTGATAGTAACCAAGCCTAGATTATCCGGTCTTGACAGTCAAACAGAGGCCTTACATAGATGTACACTCTCTCAAAGCAAGTCGGAAAGCAGCCCGAAAGTGTAACCTGATATCAATGATCGATAGCTCCGATAAGCTATCGAGAAAGAGCGAGTAATTGTAAGCAATCTAAGTTGAGCTAGAAACTGACAAATGAAATGGGCCACACTCTCTTCTTCCTCAATTGATCTTCAACCTTGACAGAAATCATTCGCCGGTAAGCGCAGCCTTTGCGCGTAATGCCCAATGAGGATAGATACAGTAGAGGAAGGAAATGCTCCCACCATAGAATTTAATCAATTGATTGGTGCGCCTATCATCAAGTATGTATTTCTGCCTAATAGACAGCTTAATAGAGGACAGTGGTGCACCCACCCTCTTGGGTAGCTGGCTGTCGGGAAGGAGTGCGACCGACTTAGCAAGCTTATTAGCAACACAATTACCCGGAATGTGCCTGTGACCAGGGACCCGTGAGAGTATCTCGAGGAAATAGCTACAGTCCCAAGTAGCCCCTGTGGTATGGTAGGTAAGACACCCGCCTACCAACCAGAAGGTCCTCGGTTCAATACCGGACCATGTTAAAAAAAAGCCATATCACCTCAACATTAGCTAGTAACTTGTTATGAATATTACTACTATTGAAAACTTCTCAAATGCATTTGCCGTTCGGAGCTGGTGTTAAACGGCAGGTCCCTTTAAATGAGTCTAAAAATAGACTTACTCAGAGAAGTCTTCATGTTCATTCATGGAATGTTAGGGGAATTATATATATGTAAGTTTATTTATAGTCTTGATCGTTATTCGATAAAACCTTCTCTAATTTTCTGTTTTTCGAGGCCCACAACAACAACACTAATTAGGTATGCTCCGTTCTGAAGTATAGCGTATTCCAGTGAGAACATGTGCATCGACAAAAGATCTGAACTGAAAAAATTATGTGAAGCAAAACTTCCCCATCATCTTTTCCATTCTTTTTATTATATAAGGGGCGGAGAGACCTAGATAGCCATGCGACCCTAAAAAAGTTCTTTTGTACCAAACACTCCATTGTCTGACCCTCTAAAGCACAAGTTTCAGTGGTTGGTAATCACCCAGAAGACAAGCCATTCAGCCATCCATAGAGTCAATATCCATGGGTATATGACTGTACGTTCAATCCGGACACTCCACCCTGAAAAGTCGCCAGTAAAATCCGATGAAGACCACAATATTCGTAATATGCCGCCGACGAACCAGTTCGGTTCCAATAAATGGCTCCATAAACGTACGCCTACGAAATGTTTTCCAAAGCAAAATATTCACAGAGAAATTGCTCCGTTGTCTTTTCTTCCTCCCGGCACAGACCCCTGATTATGACACAAGTGCAAATAATGAGATAAATAACCATTAAAGTGAATTACAAAGGTGCCATGTTAACGGTAGAATTCGTATAAGTAGTTTAAACAGCAAACTAAGTAATTCGAAATCTTGTGTAAACAGCTTGATTTAAGCAACTCACAACAATGTAACTAGCTAAGGCGTTAATTCGGCTGGTTGGTCGGATTTTACATACGATAAAGAGCATTTTGAATATCGATACTTTGTTGGCACAAATTTCTGTTGACGACTGAACTTATAACTGAGGTACTAGGTCTCAGAACATATATTTTAGGGACAAGGAATTCTTAATAAAATCAAAAAACAACATTCTCCATAACAACGTTCAATGGCATCAACTTATTGTCTTCTGACAAGAAAAGTGTATTCTCTGATTTCGAAAAGTAGGTTTCCTGCACTCTTGGAAACACTATTAAGGACGATAAAGGAACCATTCTTCTCTGAACCGTCGATTTAAACTTATCTTCTTGTCTAATGCCTGTATGATAGACAATTATAGTTTCTCAAATGGTTTCAAACATTAAAATATATTGTGGGTGGGCCCTGTCTTTTTCCATTTCCAAGCGATCTTTTCTATTCAAGCGGTTAATGTTGTCCAAAATTGCAAATTTAAGTGATCAAATACTGCACATTAGATAACAATTGGTGATATTTTCCTAATAATACTACGACTACTCTTCTTCCAAATTTGCCCAAAATAGCATCTATTGGAAAGCGTGATTCTGTTTTTAATCTCGAGGCTGACGTCGTTTACAGTATTAATGCTGGTACCAAGATAGACAAAGTCCTTCACTACTTCAAAGCTGTGGTCGCTAACAGTAATGATCTCTCCAAGACGCGCAGACTCTTTAATTGTTGTCTTTTCTTTATTCACCGCGAGACCCAATTCAGACGCTTCTCTCTTTAGACTGTAATACGCAGAAGATATAGCGCGGGTATTAAAGGCGACAATGTCGATGTCTTCGGCGTATGATAGCATAATATTGCTTTTATAGAAAATAGTGCCCTTGCGATTCCGCAGGCAAGAATAATTTTCCCCAGTAAAAGGTTGAAGAAGTCACATGACAGGGAGTCGCCTTGTGTAAAACCTTCTTTAGTAGAAACGACTCGAAGAGGTCCTTCTAGATTCTGACGAAGTTTTCAGTGACACTCATCGTCATACTGCATAGCCGTATTAGTTTAGCTGGGGTACAAACTGTAGACATGATGGTGTATAGGAAATTTGAATTTGAATTTTGATAAGACTCTGTATGCGGTATTAATAAGACTAATCTTGTGGTAGTTGGCGCAGATGGCGGTATCATCCTTTTTATGAACTGGGCAAAGCACGCTCAGCTTCCAATCGTTTGGTTTGCATTCATCCGACCATATTTTTCAAAGCAGCTGGTGCATGCGCTTTCCAACTCTTCATCACCGGTCTTAAATAGCTCATATTTGCATCGTCAAGCTGAGGGGTCCGGTTGAACTGAAGTGAGTGCTGTGCTGCGTAATTCTTGGCTATCTTTTGTGATTGTGGCTTTTTACGTCAAGCTTTCATTGTTTGCGTTGACGCACGCTTTTTGCTGCACATAAGTGAGTGTAAACATTGGCTATAACGAGGAAGTGGTCCGAGTCGATTAAGCAAAATATTGGAACTGTAAAAATACTGTACACTAAGTATTCTAATTTAAGTTTTTACTATTTTCCTAGAAATGTAATAAAATAACAAAATGGGGCTAATTATATCGAGCTATAACCGTCAAAAAGACGTAAGCGCCACGACTATCGATTTTCGTTTTTTGATAAAAATCGATAGTCCGCACGCAAAATTTCATAGCTGTAAAATGTGCCATTATGATTTTACATCTAAAACAAAAAAGTCTTATGTACTTCACTACGCCTACGTCTTTTTGGTGGTTATGGCTCGATATAGGAAATGCAAATATATTTTAAATTTTTAAATGAAATGTTTTTGTTGGTGAGCCTTACTTTAGGGCTCAAAAGTATTGTTATCACATTCTTAAAAATATAATTTTAATTTGAATATAATAATAATGTCTGTTCAAAAGTTACCTTTTTAAAGCATTCCCTCGTTAATCGAAAACCTTGATCTATGCTATAAATTTTCTAAAGTGTTTCTATTAAGTTATCGTTATGTTTGAGGCTCAGGTCACCAGAAGTAATCGTACGTTTTTCACAATTTTATTTTGCTTTACTATTTGCTAACCAAACCAAATTAACTAAATGCATACGTTTACTATTGAAATCGAATGTTAAAAAATGTATGCGCCTGTATGTATGCTATGTACGTACAGCTAAAAGAGAAACATAAATTCTATGTCAACCATTGGGGAAAATAGAACAAAAAAATAATTGTGTTCGTATACAAAGTTTTGTTAGGGATTTTAAATACGAAAGTAAAACGTATAGTACCAGTATGTGTATATAGTATACATATAGAATTTAATGTTGTATATTTTCAGGTCTCTGGGGTTGAGTAGAGAAAGAAAATTTTAGATTTTTTTTTTTGCATTTTTGGTTTCGTTTTCTTTCTCTCTCTGCAAATGAACATGTGTCGGGATTGTGTTACAAATGTCTGTAGTCATGTAGTTTTTTATGTTGCCAACTTAACAATTTTTGCAAATTAAAACTTTTTTTTTTTTTTTTTTTTGGAACAAAATCATATTGTAAAAATTTCCTAAAGAGTGTAATATTTTTAACTAACAGCTGGACTAAAATTCTTAGAAATTTATGCCACAAATTTAAATTATTGTAAAGGAAAAATCTATAAATTAAAGGTAGAATTATTAGCAAGTTTGAAAAGGTCACAGATATAAATAATTGTTACAATTATTTCAAATTTTTGCATTAATTTAATTATGACGAACAATGTGCAAATGTGCTTAAATTGTATAATAAGCATTTTTGTGAGATACTTTGGATTAAGAGCACTCCTTAGAATAGACTGTTTGTATATCTAACGTATAGGTACGTTTGAGTACCTTTAAATTGCGTTAAATAAGATAAATGACAAGAATTTGTTGCTTTACTTTATACAGTCTTTTAATTTCAACAGTTTAATTTTGTATAGTGTCCAACTTGTTAGTACGACTTTACTCTATGAATGCTAAATTATAACTGACTGAATAAGTACAATGCACTGTCTTTAATAGTAAATTAACATCGTGTCCAACTTGTTAGTACTACTTTACTCTATGAATGCTAAATTATAACTGACTGAATAAGTACAATGCACTACCTTTAATAGTAAATTAACATTAATAGCGAATGTTCTAGTAAATTCCTAAACTTTCTATTCAGCTACGTTAATTCAAATATAAAATCTTAATACCCAAAATTGAATTGGTAGCACTCTTAAAATAAATACAGCCTTGGCATTGTGATCATAGCCTTGAAATAAACCAATAGAATAACTTTAATTAAAAAAGTTTATAGCCTTAAAAGTACAAATGTTTGTGTATCTTTTTAGGTTTTTTTTTTTTCGTAACAGTATATATGAATGTCTAATATTTCCCTATAAATGTCTTGCTTTTGCCGAAATGAGGACAGCGCTTACCGGGTGCGGTCTAGTATCAGACATAAACATTACATTCATTGGAAAACCTAATACTAATTTTTTTCTTCTGATTAACCATGGCGTTGATACGGATATTTGGTTGCTTTTAAATCATTTATAATACGGGAACCAACAACAAGTCTAGTTCAGCTTGAATATGCATATTCCTCACTTGAGACACATATTAACTAACCTGACCAAAACTAATTAATTCTCTTTTAAAAAATACTGCCTATTTCTAGGTAGCCTTTCAGCGTAGCATTATGATTACCCAAAATGTTATAGGATTACTGAATACTTCGTCTTTGATAATGCAAAAATATACTAAAAATATGGCATACTTTAAGGCTTATTAAAATTTTTTCAGTAATAAAAGTCTTAAATAGAAATGAGAACTTAAGAAAACTCTATTTTAGTGTTAAAGGCCTATAATAGTTTTTCATATTCATATTTTAGCCTTAAAGAGTGATTTAAAAAACTGCATATTTTTAGGAAAACAGGCTTTATTTTGAGACCTTTTAGTGCTATGATTACTAAAAACATATAGAATTACTGAATACACCATTCTTGCTAACGCAAAATAAATTATAAAAATAAGGCATACTTTAAGGCTTTAATAAGCCTTAATTTTCAGTAACAAAAGTCTTAAATAGAAAATAATATAAATGAGAACCTAAGAAAATTCTATTATAGTGTTAAAGGCCTATAATAGTTTGGCATATACATATTTTAAGCTTTAATTTTACAAAAATTCCAAATTAAAAAAATTTTGTAAATAAAAAAATGTAAATAAAACTTTTATGCTAATTCGGTCTCAAATTAGGCTTTAATATTTTCAACAGCTTCTATATTTTTTTTACCGTATTTCTGGGCATAATAATGAAATTCATTACGTCTTTTTGACCAATAAAAACTAATCAAAAATCATATTTCATGTTGACAGCTGCTTAACAAATTTGTTTGTGTCTAAAACTCAGAAATTTTAATTTGTCATAATCAGCATAAATTTCACATTCAAAAGCAAAATATGAAAACTATCTGTAAGATAAGCAACGAACTTAAATAATCAACACAGGCGCACACACAAACACACCCTACTCCCTGAAGGCTGTTTTCTATAATTTGCAATCATAATCAACACATTTTAGATTAAGCAGGGAGAGAAGATGATGGATGATGAGGGATAATAAAACTGATTATGATGTTTAACGATGGTAACAATGCCATCAAAATTGTTTTGAAATATATAAAAAAGGATAAATTTGTTCTATTTTTGTTCTTTTTTCCTTTAATAATGATCTTAAATTTTAATATATTTTTTCATTTCTGTACAAGTTCATCTCGTTTTCATTTTACAAACCTTAAGTACATTTATTTATTAATGTCAGTATAATGTGTGTTTTTAAAGCTTAAATGCCAACCGTATTTACCACCCATTACTGGTATGATTAATCACCATTTCACACTCGTTATTCTTTACTTTTCCTTTGGTATATTCGTATGAATAGAGAAGACTCTGCAGTACCAGAACGTGATTAAGATGTTAAAGAATATTAAGCGATTCTTTGTTTTTAATGTTTCACAGTGACTCAGAAGAATTGCCAAAAGGTCGTGAATTTATCATAAATTTTATGCAAAAAATTCCCTAAAGTAGGCAATGTTTTTTGCATAAATTCCAAAAGTGGGCAATGCTTTTTGTAGAATATTGTCCAACCTATGAAACAGTTGCTGCAATTGATGTTTTATAGTTTTTGACTACAAAAACTAGCGAGTTATACAAAAATCCTTTTAACTAAATCTGATCTCAATATAAATGTATAGGGTCCGTCAAATAATATTTTTTTTTGAAAATGCTATAAAAAAAACTACTGAATATTTTTTCAAAAATCTTTTTTTGTTTGAAAGTACAATCTTTCCGGTTAATAATGGAAAATAATTTCATTCAAATGGCTGCCTCAGCTGGCCATGCAGTTGCCTACACGATCGGTCCAATTTTTAAGCACATTATCGATTGTGTGCAGCTGTATTTCACCAATGGCTTCACGAATATTGTTCTTTAAAGCGTCAATTGTCTCTGGCTTGTTGGCGTAACACTTATCTTTGACGGCACCCGACAAATAATAGTCCAATGGTGTCAAATCGCAGCTCCGAGGTGGCCAAACGACATCAGCTATGCGGCTGATAATGCGATTTTCAAAAACAGGGCGCAAAACATCGAGTGTAGCTTCGACTGTGTGGCACGTAGCGCCGTCCTGTTAAAACCAAATGTTGCTAATATCCTCCTCTTCAATTATTGTGAACAAAAATTCGTTCAACATGGCCCGATAACGATCACCATTGACTGTAACGGCCACTCCTTGCTCATTTTCGAAGAAAAATTGACCAATTATGCCTCTGGACCAAAATCCGCACGAATCAGTGACTCGTCTAGGGTGTATCGGCTTTTCAATGTATGAGTGCGGGTTTTCTGTGCCCCAAATGCGACAATTTTGCTTGTTTACATACCCGCCAAGATCAAAATGAGGTTCATCTGAAAAGGTGATTTTTTTTGTTCAAGCGTATACACAACCATATTCGTTCAGCGGAAGGGTAAAACTAATTATTTGTCAAATCAGACATGAGCTAAGTGTTACCATTCACGAAATAAGCACTAGTTGAAAAAAAAACGTTAGATGGCGGATGTGGTGTGGCACGTAGCTCTATTTGAAACCGCATGTCGTTGGCGCCAGTATCATTTAAAAAGTTGGTAATTACACTTTGCAACAAGCAAAAATACCTTGGATAGCCACTATATTATTGTTGATGTTTTATGGTCGCCTAATTTCAAAAATCATCAGCATTTGAGATTCTATTTTTTAAGATTTTCTTTCTTTTTTTTTCTAAAATGTGAAATTTTGAAAGATGTGAATTTCGTTGTCATATGTTAAAAAAATTCAAATGATACAAGCTTTGTCAATCTAATTTTTTTTTTTTTTATTTTACGAGTATATAACCAATATTTTTGAAGATATTAAGATTTTTTTTTTTTTTTAAATTATGATATTTTTGATTTCTAAAAATTCACAAAAATAGAAAGCAGCAAATATTTATTCTTAAAGTTGTATATAAAGAAATAAAATAAACCATAATTCATGGAAATCGATTGGCAAAAAAAGAAGAAAATTCCATTGAGCGTATGAGTGATATTTATGAATTTTTAAATAAATATCGCATACACGAACCCATTACACACAATTACAACAACAACAAAAAATCGCTTCGTAAGCATTATCCGAACTCTGCTCCTTTAAGACAAATGATAGAGAAGTGGTATACTGAATTTAAACGGAGTCGTACAGAGCGCAGTGGACGCCCAGAAAACAGAAAACATCAAAAAACGACACAAATCAATAAAAACGATGGCGAAATTGAATTGGGCTTCGAATTGCTAGCCCACCCACCGTAACTCCAGATTTACACCCCAAACACTTTTTCCTGTTTTCAGGTCTCAAGAGAATGCTTGCTGGAAAGAAATTGAAGTCCAATCATGAAGTAATCACTGAAACTGAGGCTTATTTTGACAAGAAAGAGATATCGTGCTATAAAAGTGGTATCGAAAAGTTGAAAAATCGCAAAACTCTTTGCATCGCCCTCAAAGGTAACTACGAGGGCGGATTGAAATTGAAGCTACATAAGTAGGATTTTTTTTTTTTTTTTTCAAAAACCATGCATTTCTCAACATAGTCTCCTTTTAGCTCAATACACTTAGTAAGACGATTTTCCAACTTTTTTATACCATCTGAATAATACAATTTTGGGAACTCCTCAAAATACGCATTAGTTTCGATAATCACTTCTTCGTTTGAGATGAATCTTTTTACTGCGAGCCATTTTTTCAAGTTTGGAAACAGGAAAAAGTCACTAAGGGCTAAATCTGGACTATAAGGTGGAATGTCAACCAATTCGAAGTGGATTTCTCGTAGTTTTAGCATCGTATCTAATGCTGTGTGAACCGATGCGTTGAATGGAAGAAAGAGCATTTATTTTTTGTTTAAATGTGGTCGTTTTTCCTTGATTGCATCAACCAATTGATTCAATAATGCTCGATAGTGCTCTCCCGTGATTGTGAATCCCTTTTCAAGATAACCGATGAGCAATATTCTGTGTGCATCCCAAAATACAATGGCCATAACCTTGCCAGCCGATTTCGCTGTCTTCGCCTTCTTCGGAGCACTTCCACCAGCTTCCACCCATTGCTTCAATTGATTTTTGGTTTCAGGTGTGTAGTTGTGGACCCACGTTTTATCAACAGTTATTAATCTACGCCAAAAATTAGCAGGATTATGCTTTATCATGTCCAAACACCGCTGTGAAGTGATCTGTCGAACTCATTTTTGTTCAACACTGAGCAAACACGGCACCTATCTTGCCGATGGCTTTTTCATATGCAAATGTTCATGCAATATGTTTTACACACGTTCATATGATATGTTTACCATTTCGGCAATCTCACGTATTTTGACCCGGCGATCATTCATAACGATATCGAGGATTTTCTTGATATTTTTTCAGTAACCGCCTCTCTTGGCCTTCCTGTTGATGGTATTTTTTGCAGTGCTTGTTCGCCCCTATTTAAATTCATCAATCCAGAATTTTAGCATATAATCTGACGGAGCAGATTCGCCGTAATATTTATCAAGCTTTTCTTCTGTCTCTTTCGCCGTTTTGTCTTTCAAATAATAGTGTTTAAACACTACACGAAATTCACTTTTTTCCATTTTCCAAGAAACACAAAATGTGATTACTTCAAACGACTACAACAAATAAACTAATCGATGAATTTGGCTACAATTTTAACAGCTGACGTTTGACAGATCGTAATTTCTAAGAAAGAAAAAGTTTTTGTGTTTGTGCTGCCATCTAGCGCTAGGTAGCTTCAATGTCAATCCGCCCTCGTATGTTTAATAATGACATCGAGTTTTGTCATTTTTTTTTTTTACTTATCCAACGAACTTATTAAGTGACCTACTTTTTGCCATTCATATTCTATAGTATAGTAAAAATCTTTGAGTGGAGTTATGGGAAAAGATATGTATTTAATGCACGCACAACCCAGTAATATTTTTTGGCACATAGACTCTTCTGTGTCTTTAAGTAATTTAAATATTAAGGAGTTGATGTTCTTTACGTTTACTGAGACGTCCGTTGTAATGATCAAAATATTTCAGGTGTGGAAAAAAGCATTCAAGGTGTTTAGGTTTTTTGAAATGGTATAAGAAAATGCTTCACTCCATCTGTATTAGTATTTGTAAAAACTCTATGCGAACTAAAATCCATTCTTATATTAATCAATTTTTCGTACAAAAATATGTTTCGTATTTAATTATACTAGTGTACGTACCGGCTGACACAATCAGCCGCATTCTAACATCTAACATATATTCTTTTATGTGTGTATGAATGTATAAAATTTAAAATTAGTTTTAAATGCATTTCATTTAAAATTTTTTATACAACATTTTCTTTAAATAGATTTAAAAAACATTTTTTATATAAAAAATATGAAATAATTATTTTCATAAAAATTATTTTCATTAAAAAAATATACAGTTAGTGTCGTTAATATTCGGTTTTTAAGTTTATCGATAATAACACGCTGGCATTAGCTAAATGGATAGGTAATCAGAAGAATAGCGAAAACTTAAATAAATGTTGTCAGTATGAGTATTCAAATATATGGAAAAAATGGCGCTATGGTAAACCTGCAACCGTAATAAATCGATCAAAGTTTGTTAACCCTGTTTACTAAGCGCCATTAATATTCGGTTTTTCCCCTATTTATATGCTATTTGCAAAAAAACATGTTATTCAGCTACTTATCCAGCAATATAGAGATACGTTTTAATAAAAGTGCATAACACCTCCTTTCTTGTCTGTCCAAAATTCTACTTCACTCCTTTAGAACAGCGAAAACTTGTTATTTTCCATTATGAATAAGGTAAAAAGTACAAAGAGGTTGCTGAAATTCTGAATATGAAACCAAATACAGTTGGGGATTTTGTCAGAAGGCACAAAAATGAAGGAAGAATACACTTCATAAAGCAGACAGGTCAGCCAAAAAAATTGAGCGAGCGGAAAGAAAGTTCAATTGTGCGAAAAATAAAATCTAACCCATGCTTAAGTGCTCCCAAATTAGTCACAGAGGTGCTCAATGAGTTTAAAAAGAAAATATCTGCATCTACTATACGAAGAACCATAAGAAAAAAGGTTTTCATGGCCGAGTAGCACGTCGTAAGCCATTGGTTAATTTACGTAACCGAAAAGCTCGTTTGAGTTTTGCTAGGCAGAAGCCTGAAACTTGGTGGGATGACGTTATATTTGCGGACGAGAGCAAGTATAACGTATTTAGATCCGATGGGCGTGTAATGGTGTGGCGGAAGCCAAATGAGGAGCTACAACCACAAAATTTAAACCAACCGTAAAACATGGAAATGGACATATTATGGTGTGGGGTTGTATGGGAGCTAAAGTGACGGGAAAATTAGTTTTTATCAGTGGAATTATGAATAAGGAATCATATTTGAATAAACTCCGTCAAAATTTGAAAAAAAGTGCAAATAAGCTGGGCGTTTTAGATTCTTTTAAATTCTACCAAGATAACGACCCAAAGCACAAGTCGCGTTTAATTCAAGAATGGTTGCTCTATAACTGCCCTAAAGTTTTCCATCCACCTGCACAATCCCCAGACCTCAATCCGATTGAATTTATGGGATGAGCTGGACCGGCGAATCCGCAACTACAAAATAACATCCATTGAAGACTTGAAATTGCGGCTACAAGAAGAATGGGATCGTATACCTACAGCTAAAATATTAAAAAACATGTCAAATCATCTAAGTGAAGTTATAAACCAAAAGGGTTATCCAACAAAATACTGAATTTTATATAAAACCATTTTCATAATGTATTATTTGTTACTTCTCAAAGAAAACCGAATATTATTGACGCTCAATATTTTATGCCACCTGAATTAATTTAGTTTTTTTTTTTTTTTGTTGTTATATTGTTATTCTTTTTTTCTAAATACAAATATGAACTTTCAAGTGTCTAACTAAACTATTAATGAAAAGAAAAAAAATGTTGAAAAAGATATACATTTAGCTTAAGACGAATCAGTTAAACATATCTCTTTAATAAAACCGAATATTAACTGTATGTTATTATGATAAAAAATATACATACGCACATACAATATTTTTGTTTGTTTTTTATTTATAGCTTCACAAAAAAATGTTTAGTAAGAATTTTATAGTCGTTTTACTCTCCAAGTACTGGACCGATTTAAATAAAATTGATATTGTTCACATCTGCATTGAAGAGGCTTATATCCTTATATAGCTTTTCAAAATCGGTCCTACTGCACCGGGTGTTAAAGGTATACAAAGAAATGTATTAGCCTATTAATAATGTAGACAGGAAGTCTTGTTTAGAAATAAATTTATATATTTTTTGGCCATTAACTGTCAATATTTTTCATTATACTATTTTGAAAACATTGTAGGCTATAATATTATTGTTTTTAATATTTCTCTTCTATTATCTTTCTAAATATAATTTTGTATTTTTTCTCTTTGCAGGTACGTACCAAAAACTGTTTTTAATTTGGAAAATTAAAAAAAATCATAAGTATAAAATAATTTTTACAATTAAATTTTTATTAAATTGCGCCTGTAGAATTTCATTATTATTGAAAATAAATACTTTTTAATTTGAAAATTGTCACACTTACTAAAATAAGCGATTTTGTGTATATATAACTTTTTCAGCTCTAATAGTTATCTTATTAGGATATGAGTTGCAAGCTTTAAAATTTCATCTTTATGTATTAAATATAAAACAGCTGGAAATACATTGTCTACTTTTGGGAGCACAATCCTATTTATAATTTTCCTTTAATGTTCATAACTTAGCAACGGATCTTTTATTAAAAATTAAAGAGAAAGAAACAAAGTAAAACAACTCTTCAGACTGTGAATATACATAAAAAAGAATGAAAAACTATAGCCAACATTAAGGCTAATCAAAATTGAACAATAAGTTGCCTACTTTTCGTCCTGCTTTCATACTGCTTCACCAAGCAAAGTTAATCTTTCACTGCAAAAGCTTTTTACTCTACTGGCTTTTTGATATAATTTTTTTATAATCTTTCATAAATGGGACTATATTAAGGTTTATAAAGAATAAAAGCAAGGGTTCAGAGAGCAGAAAACAGCAGCAACAGAAATAAAAATAGGGTCATACACTTATTTAGCTGGCTGGTTATTTTTGCAGTCTTATACTCCATAAACTTTTGACGCATTTTTTTTCATATTTTTTTTTAACTTTTAAAAAAATATCAAGATAAAAAGCCACATTTTTAATATATTTATGTGTTTAGGAAGAACAAAAAAAAAAACGGGTTGATAACAGGAAAAATTTGAGGAGAAAGAGGCATTTGCAGAATAATTTTTGAATAGAAAGTATAAAATAAAGCATTAAAAAATGTGCATCACATTATATAAAATTGAGAGCTGATTTAAATGTTAAAAACTATAGCACACTTTTAGGAATGCACTAGAGTGTAAATACTATTAAAAAAGATATAAAAAATCCGAGTGTAGAGGATAATTACGTAAATGTAAATGACGCTTCTACGACGACAACAACAGATAACAAAAAAGGGAGAAAAACGGAAAAGAAAACCAACTATAGTCGCTCAAAAACGACTCTACATTACAGAACACTGCTACTTAGTCAGGCCTCACTCCCTTCTATAAAACAAAATAAAAAAGTGGAAAATAAAAAAAAAAAAAATACAAAAATTAAAAAATACAAAAAATAAAAACATATGAAAAAATATAAATAAAAAAATAAAATAATTTAAAAATAATTATCCAATCCAGAAAGCATCCAATTAAATCAAGTAATAAATCTCGCTTTAATCAGACGTGCAAGCTTGCAGTCAGATCCAGAGAGGAAGCATTTAAAAATTGACGTAATAACAAATGCGATCATACTGATTCGCTACGCAAACAGGCGAGATCTTCGTGTGCCGCAGTAGTGAGGCGCGAAAAGACTATACAAACAGCGCCTACGTGCTAAAATTCTTACTTTTTCGCGGGGAAGTAAAGAGCTTTTGTGGCCCTAGATATTTCCAAGGCGTTCGTCAAAGTCTGGCACGAGGCTCTCATATCCAAACTTATTGTCTTTGGTGTCGGTAGTCACTTCTCTCGATTCATATCGAGCTTTCTCAGAAATCGCACTATAAGAGTGGTTATAGATGGGATTTCATCCGACGAGTTCAGGATAAATTTAGAAGTACCGCAAGGCTCTGTTCTTTCTCCAACTCTATTTCTAATATTTCTTAACGACTTTCTTTTTCTCATTTCTAACCCTGTCTACTCTTTTGCAGATGACAGCAACAATTGTCATTCAGAATCTTTTGATCTTAGGCCGAGCCTTTTGGAGATTGGGGCGAAAAGGCGGAATATGACCGACACACTTACAAACGACCTGTCGAAAATCTCTAAGTGGGGTCGCGCGAACAGGATCGACTTTAATGCGCGCAAGACCCAACATTGTTTTCTGACACAGACGTAGTGGTGTGTTATTATCTGTATCTATGGGTAATGCTGATATTGAGGAATCAGATTCTCTTGATGTTCTGGGTATGAGAATTCACTGTGACGTTCGCTGGAACGAGCACATATTTCGAGTGTCGAAAGAAGCATTCAAGTGTGTCGGCTTTTTAAGACAGTGTAAGAATTACTTCACTCCATCTGATCTCCTTAATATTTACAAGACCCAAATTGGAATACACATCTTATGTATGGGCCAGTGCTTCAAAGTCTATTTTGGAGCTTCTCAACCGCGTACAGGAGAGGGCGAAGCTCTTATTAATGACGGTAGGGTAGCCAACTCTATCGATTCATGAGAGCATCGTCGCAATGTGGCGTGTGTTTCATTGTTCTATCGGTACTATAACGGAATGTGTTCTGACGAAATTAAGGAATTAATTCGTAAAAATCACTTATTTTTATGTAGTACTCGTATTTCTCGTAGAGCACATCCCTTTGTGGTTGATTGTCCAGTAAATCGCACACGCATTATAGGGAGAATTCGTTCTTTAGTCCCACTATTCGTTTGTGGAACAATCTTCCTGCGAATGTTTTTCCTGCCACTTACGACATGAGCAAATTTAGATCAAACGTCCACAGACACTACTCTATCTATCCTCCTTCCCACAACCTAGTTTCCTAGTACCAGCACAATGCACTGTTGAGTAGGGCTTATCCAATGAGTGCTGGTCCCATTGAAAAAAAAAGCTTCATCAAAATATATAGTGAACAGTTGTTCTGTTTGGTTACGTTAGTTAGTTTAATAATACAAACCTAGTTTACTCCATCTGCATAGGTAGGGTATTAAAAATTGCAGCAGGTATGGCTAAGGAAGTTTTAAATTTTAAAGATTCGTAATGTTAATATTTTATGGCAGCACACAAGTACACTTTTGTTTTTAACTCTTTTTGAACGAATATCTAAAGATAAAGAAAGAAATATAATTATAAGAGGCATTATTATGTCTGGCTTTTAGGCAAAAAAGACGAAATTGTCTATGAAAACCATCAAAATCGTTTACATGTGGAACATTTTTTCTAAGATAGAGTAGAAAGTTTAAGAAACTTAGGAAAATTTTTAAATATTGTCGGAAATTTGTAATGGTGAAATGGTGAAAAGTAAAAACCAAAAAGGATTAAGACTATTGCTTTAAGAAACCCTTTTTAAACTTTATTTCATGTTAGTTTTGTTACCTTTTGACCCTTTTAAAACGTTTATTTTCTGACTTTGAAATTGTAAATAAAACAGCACTTCACTATCCTACCCTCTGCTGTTAGTTTACTACCATATGCTAAACTAGATTTCCCACTCGTTTTTATACCTATTTAAGTCTCGTTTTTATACCTAACTATTTTAATCTAGCGAATTTTAGAACCTTCCTTATTTGTATTTGACTACATTAGTGCGTGTGTGCATGTAACTTAAACTTATTTCTTGTGTGCAGTCGTTAAACTAAACACAATAGTTTGCCTTTGTGTGTTGTTGTTATGCAATGTTTGTTTTATTGCATTTTTTAATATTTGTCAAATTTATTTTTTTGTTGTAACGTACAATTGTTCCGGTTAGAAATTAAATATTATTTCATTCATACGGCTGCCGTGGCTGGCCTCACAGTACCCCATTCGATTGTACCGATTTTCGATAGCTTTTTGGAGTGTATGGGGTCGTATCTCGGTAATGACATCATAAATGTTGGTCTTAAAATCCACAATTGTCTCTGGTTAATCGCAGCTTCTTGGCGACCAACTGACATCACCATTTCGGCTAATTAAATGGCCATCAAATGTTTAACGCAATAAATCGATTGTCGAATGAAATGTGTGCTAAGTTGCACCATCCTGTTGAAACAAAACATCGTTCACATCAATACCATGAAGAGCGAGCACAAAAAAATCGGTTATCATGGTGCGATAGGTGTCTACGTTGACCGTAATGGTTGTGAAATATGAAATATGAGCCAATGATACCTACGCTTCACAAGCTGCACCAAACAGTCACTCGTAGTTGGTGCATTGGCTTCTGTAAAACCATGTTTGGGTTTTCTGAGCTCCAAATACGGCAAATTTGTTTAGCGTACCCACCAAGGTGAAAATGAGCAACGTTCCTCAAACGTACATCGATTTATTTTGTTCAGTAGAGAACAGAATCGAAATAACGGCTGGTTCAAATTTTAACGTTAAAATTGCCCACTTTATACAAATATCTACATCTGTGACCGCCATCCTCTTCAAGACCGGCCTGCCATACCTGCGAACCTCAGAACGAGGCCCAATTGCATTCCAGTGTTCCAAGCGTCGGGCAATTTCCCAATCTCAGATTAGATTGTGGATGGTAGTAAGTAGTGCTGCACAGTAAGGGTCCGAAACGATATATGTTGTCGTGAAATCTTTCTTGCCAAAGCATCCCATATTTCATTACTATCCATCCATCCACATCTGTACAATGTGGCATCTGCCTAAACAGTTATAATAAGGCACAGTATTGTCTGGTAAGTTTACAATCAGCCACTGTCGGGAACGATTACAATTAGGTGTGGAATTGTCTGTGCCATCAAAACAATGCCAGGCCACAAATACATTTGATAACCGATGCTCTTATTCGTATAGTGTACAGCGCGTACCGTTTACCTTATGTGGAAAACTCTTTTAATGGTAAAAAAAATTGCCTAACTAGAGCAGTATTGATCTAAAATCTACTGTGATGGGAATATTAGAGGGCGCCTATTTATTAAACAGATTTCGTAGGTTCCTTATTTCGTGATAGACATGATAAGAAACGCCATAAGAAGCCGATCAACTAAGAAGTCGATCATATTTCATTGAATTGTTTTGATACTGCTGTCTATGCAAAGAGAATCAGAAACTGATTTTAAGAGGGTGAATTCAATTAAAGCTGGTCCTTTAACAAATAATCTCACCCTCTATTATAGTGTCTTTTGGTACTTTTTATTTTTACAAAAACAGTACTATTACGACTTGCTTAAAATTAGTATTTGAAATTTAAATACCAATAAGGGAGAAGATATATAGCAGAGAGAAAGTGAAGAAGCCTTTTAAAGCACTCATCTATGCTAGTGTGTGTTTAATATTATTTGCTCAAGTAAATACAAATAAAGATAGTTTTTGTCCGATAGACAGGGAGAGAGAAAGGTTGTGAATCATACGATATAATTTTGTATAAACAAAACATTATTTACAATTTTAAGAGAATCTACCTACACATGTAAGTGTGTGTATTAAGAGAGCAATTGTAGGAATATAAACATTATATTGTGCCTGGTTTGGGGTGGTGCAAACAAAAACTACAGTGAGAGACGAGGAGTTCAAGAGTGTGAATTTGTTTATGTGCGTATATAAGTGTATATACAAGTGTGTGTGTGTGCTTATTTTAAACAGAAAAATGTGTGTCAGTAAATGTTTAAGAATTTTAAATTATGTAAATAAAACCACATACATTTACATTTGCATATACTAACATACACTAACAAACATTTTCATTTACAAATACACACACATACACACATTAAAACGTGATCTTTATAAAAGATGTCAGATATGTCAACACACAAAAATATGATAAAAAAATATGATAAAAATTCAAGCAGAGAACAAAAGTTTTACAATCTTTTCTGTATAATTTTTTTCTTTTTTTTATTCTGTAATAAAAATTAAAAAAAATACAAAAAAAGTGAAATGAATAAAATTTTAAATAAAGAGAAAAACTACAAGGCTGTTTATTATTATTGTTAAGACTATAATGAAATGCATAAAAAAAGTTTTAAATTATTATATCGCAATTAAAAAAAAAGTATCTCAAGTACGTATAACAAATTAAGAGCAAAAACCCCTAAAACTATGCTTTGCTGTTATACAATATCTGTTTGCTTAACTTACACTTGTGACCAGCAGCGCACCATAACTAAATGAATAAATGTACGAGCACAGCGGTAAAAGTCATTAAAAACTGGGCTAAAGTGTAATGAAATTATAATGATTCTTTAACTTTTTCTTTCTTTTTTTTTTTTGCACAAAAGTAATAGTTATGCCAAAAGTAGGCAACACATTTTTGTTGTTATTGAAGATTAAAAAAAAAAAAAAAACATTTTTTAACTTAAAGACAACAGTTTTTGAAACCTTTTTAATTTTTTAAAATTAAATACTTCAACTTTTTCGAATACTCGCTCGACTTAAAGTTTGTCTGTCTGTCTACCTTTCCTAATGTATCAGAAACTGTATATATATGGGGTGGGCTCGCCATTTCGGCAAATTAAACGGCCATCAAACGTTTTACGTTGCTCCATTAATATACAATCGAAAAAAATTGGCTTTTGATATTTTAAGCCTAAATCGTTTCTTAAAAACTTTTTAAATATTGTTACGTTTTAAACTTTATAAATAAAAAAATAAAATAAACACAACCTTGTTGTTGTTTTACAGTTTTTATTTCCTCACTTTATCTCTATACAGTTAATCTTAATGAAGCAACTTATTTATCCTACACTTAATATTCCTTATATACCTAGCTGCCTACAGTTTGGAGAGTTCCGGAAATGTCTCAATTGCTCTCATATCCTCTTATTTTACAATGTGTGCAAATTTGAGGTTAGGAAGTAAACTGTCAACCTTTGACACTTATTTAGTAAAAAATTGGAAATTTTATTTAAGGAACGCTATACTCTTTACTATCAAAATGGTAAAAATACTGTATCACTTCATAAAATTCCAGCAGCTTTTCCTCATAATCAGGCTCCTTCTGAGACCGCTGTACGTAATTTGATCGCTAAATTCGAGGCTCACGGTACTGTTGCTGACAATACATCAAAACAATATGCTCGTAGTGGCCGTAGTGAAGCAAACATAACCGCCGTACAGTGTTGAGAATGAGCCTGGAACATCAACTCGTCAACGTTCGCAACAATTTGGCATCACCAGAGAAACCTTGCGCAATATTTTGCATAAAGGTATCTTCACGCTTATAACGTTTAAATCGTTCAAGAATTAAAACCAGTCGACCATAGTTTGCGTCGAACGTGTGTGAATCAGCTGTTTGAAAAACTGAACGAAAACAACGCATTTTTCAATAATATCTTTAGTGATGAAGCCTATTTTCATTAAGGCGGTTATGTAAACAAACTAAATTGTCGCATATGCGGTTTACAAAATCCCCAAAGAAAGAGACATTATACTTCCGTTTGTGGTTAGGCGGCGTCATCGGCCAGTATTTTTTCGAAAATGAGCAAGAAAATGCCGTCACCGTGAATACTCTGCGCTACCAAACCATAATTGACATTGAGGACCTTTGGTTTCAGCAGGACAGCGTCACAAGCCAGCCGAACAATGCAGTTATTGCATGAGAAATTTCAAGGTCTCGTATTTTTTCGATTTGGCGATGTTAATTAGCCGCCTCGTTTTTGTGATTTAACGCCGCTGGATTATTTGCTCTGGGGCCATATGAAAGACTGGCTTTACCTAAACAAACCACAAACAACTGACACTCTGAGAGATGAAATTCGACGCTGCGTTAACGAGATAAGCGAAGTTTTGTTGCAAAATGTGGTTCAAAATTTTATGAAAAGAGCGGACGTCTGCCGACTTGCTATAAGTGGTCATTTGCCCGACATCATATTGCATTTTTAATTTCCATATATCTATTTGATATTGGTATGAACAGAACTGAATTTATCAAAATTCTCACTGACCTCAAATCATTGACAGTTTTTTTAATCTATTAACACTGCACAATTATTATTCTTATTCTGAATTTAAAACAAATACTGAACGTTCATAATTATAAGCAACTACTTGGAAAGTAATCGAGTTTTTTTTTAATCAACAAACTTTAAACTATGCCTGTTTGACATTGCATTGTCAACACTATAGCTCTTGGAATAATTATAATTTACAATGTAGGTTTCTAAGGAAGTAAATTTTATTTTCTTAGTAGATTGATTCTAATTAAATGTCTTTCACTGTAAATATAGGAAGTTTTTAATGCCGGATAGAAGTTTTAATTGTAAAAAAATAGCACAAACAATTTAGAAGAGCACTGCTTCAGTTATGACATTCAAAAGGTTTCCCTTCTTCAGTCTTTTATTGCACTGCCGTGGCATTAAAGTTTGAGCCGTGGAAACACAAGTTCCAATTGAAATGCCTAAAGAAATCGTTAAGCACAGCCCAACATTGTCGTAGACAAAAACTGAACGCCTCGTAGCAAGTGAGCGACAAAAGAACGAAAATGAGGCAGAAACGGTGCAGTGATCGGAATTTTCTGGAGGTACTAGAACCTCAACTTTATATGTGTGATAGAAGAAAAGGTCGAGGTTGTTTTAGTGCCCAACTACACACGATATATGTGGAGGAGCATTTACTAATTGCACGAGATATTTATACGATATAAACATTGAATTCACCACCAACAACTATTTCAGTCTTCGGATAATTCGCAAGTATATTTGATATGACATTGGAAAGAGAGTAAAAGCCAGATATGGTAACCTCTATTCCCGCGTACCTGAAGTGTAAAAGATGAGCCCTGTTTCTGAATTAAACCCAAAGACAGTTAAATACAGCATCATACATACCAAGAGGTTGCTGGCATTGGTACACAATTTATTCGCGAATGTACACAGCTAGACACCGTTGAAAGTTTAAAAGGGATAGAAGGTGATATCCAGATATATGAATTTCCTGTGTATCAGCATTTTCAGAAACCTGTGTTACACATGAACATCCATCCTATGGAGACAAATGTGAGCATAAACAGTGAAAAAGTTGGCTCTTAATCCACTCACGTTGCAGAAATGGATGCGAAAGCGACCCGCCATAACGAAAATAGAAAAAAAAATCAAACGTGAGCCTTGTTGAGTTGCAAAGAAATAAGTTGCTGGTGATTGATTGCTTAATGGCCAGTATTATACCTTTATTCTTGAATAATACAGTCTGCACATGAAGATTAAAAAAATTAAAAAGAGATTAGAGAAAGAAATAATGACACTGAAAAGGGATCTCAAAAGGATCCCTAATATTCCATCCACAACAGCATTAATTTTTTCACTAATGTATCAACACTGGCACACGTATCGTCACTGTTATTTTAAATTATTTTTCTGTGTAAATTTATTGCTTTTGTATATGGATCGTATTTGTTGACTTTGAGGGCCTCAATTATTGCCGATTTATCAGCATAAACCAGTAATTTTTTGTGGACACACAAGAAATAATCACAAATAACCTTGTGGTCAATACAAATCATCAGTCAAAAATTGGGCCGAATTGAACAAGTGGGAGTGGCATCTCCCATACAAACTAAATATTGATTTATTTATATTTAGAGAACGATTAGAATGGAAGGTTCAGAATTTGGTCTAAATAACTTCTTAGATTGTACAAACCATCACTCAAAAAGTGAGCGGAATTAGATAAATGAGCGTGGTACCTCTCATACAAAGTAAATATTGTTTTTTGTCAATCTTCAAAACGGTTATAGCTAAAGTTTCTGAATTTGGTCAAAATAACTTCGAAGTTAATACAAATCATCAGTTTAAAAATGCGCAGTATTTGATAAGTGGGCGTGACATAGCACATACATAGTTAGCATATATTTTTATTTAGTAGTAGAGGTTTTCTTTATTTAGTGCAAACAACGTCGTGGACAATGCATTGCTTTTTTGTATAACTTTGGAAAAGCAATAGTGAAAGGTAAATTCGTAGGCAATACACATCATCAATCGTAATATAAGCGAAATTGAATAAGTGGGTGTGGCGTCTACCATACAAATTATATAGTGACTTTTGTATATCTAGAGAAGATTAGAATGGATGGTTCTGAATTTGGTCTAAATGACTTTTAAAATAGTACAAACTATCAGTTCAAATGTGGGCAGAATCGGAAAAGTGTGGATGGTACCTCCCATCAAATTAAATAATGATTTGTGTATACCTTGCGAATGGTTAGCGTAGAAAATTTTGCATGTGTAGAGAACAGTAACAGTTAAAGCTTTCTTTACCAATCCACTCCAGTCAAAAAGCAAGTACAAAACAAAGGCTCCCAGCAACGCGGGAGGGATTACTCTAATTTTCAAATATAAATGGTCATGATCGGTAACGATTTACATTGACCCTATAATAAGCATCTGTTTTTTTTTTTTTTTTGTGTTAAGGTCCAACAATGCCACTAACTTGCAACTGAATTGATAACTGACTTTAAACGTAAATCTGGATAATTTGCTAGCTTTCTTTAAGCGTGATTTACTACAGAATACTAATCATAAATTTCAAAAACTGACCTCAGCATGGCGGTTCGTTTCATAGTCAACCCTTTTGTAAGTTTTATCGAGTTTTGAAAACAGATTCTACCAGGTTTTGTACCTTCAGAATTTTTAAATCAGGTTCAGAGTTATTCCACAAATTAATTGTTTTATGAATAGGTCTTGTTTAAATACCAAATCAAAATTAACAATCGCCTAAAAGTAGTAATTATTTATATTAAAATTTATAATTCCTAAAAGTAGGCAATTTTTAGTAAAGTAAACATGTTAAATTTTCTTTGTGTATCGATAAACAAAATAAATTTTTTAAATTGTTTTTCTTCTAATCCCCCTGAAATATGTTTTAATTTTTTCTTTCTTATTTTTTTTATATAACGTATTACACCTTTCAATTGTAAATCTCTGTAAAGAAGGAAAACCATATAAACCATTAAACCTAAAAGCTTAATTTATTCCTTTTGTTCATATCTAATATTTCTCTATTTGTTGAAAACATAAATTGCGGTAAATTAAAGCAAAAAAATAAAATATTTTTTATATTATTTTATAATTTTTTTCTAACATTTTATATGCCATGAAAGGGGGAAATGGTGTTTTTAAATTAGATTTACAACAATAAAACCAAAAAAACCACACCACAAATTTCCTTATTTCAATTATAATACAAATTTAAATTATTGTTGAATAGTTGTTGTATGTTCTATGGAGAAATTATTTTTAAATAAAAAATAAAAATTGTTTAAAATGTGCATTTAAAGTTACAGAAAAAGACGTCACGCTTTAATCAAAAACACAGAGAAGAACAAACTTGGAATAATTGTAGAAAAGATATGGTGCCTTGTTAAAATGTTTAAATTTTACTTTAGCCAGCTCGTTATCTTAATATCTTTTTTTGTTAAAGAGAAATTATTTGAAATGCATTCTCACTGTTGGAGGGCCATCTGTGTTGGTGCAGTCACTATCCTCTATGTTTTAAAAACATGTGCTGGTTTCTCATAAAAATTTATTTACTCTGACGTTGCTTGATATTTGCATATTCGATACACATAATTAAACCCTCTATTTTAAAAGCAGCTGCAGTTCTTATGGCGTGATTGCATTAAAAAAAATTTGTATTTCATACCTTATTCCCTATTTGCTTAAAGAAGAAGAAAATTTTCTAATAATGACGTGAATTTTTGAAGCCATAAATTCAAATGCCAATGGACCAGACAATGACTTAATTAGCTGAAACATAGTCTTCTGCTCTTCATATGGAAACTGAAGTAATAACTCTTATAAAAGCGTCTAACATTCTATTGTTCACACGAGACTTTGAATTACTTTGTGCGCTGTTTGAATAACATACGAATTACCATGTTCACATGTCACTTTTGAAATATATTCATATGTTTCCTCCTTGTTTTCTTCTTATTTTAATTTATTGTTTTGTTACATCCCAGTAAATTGTGTTTTTAAAGTGGGGAAAAAAAAGGTTAGAAAATTATTTGATCAACTTGAGTAACCCTTCCCGCGTTTCTGGGAGCCTTTGTGTTATATACCTATAGAATGTATGCCTCAGAGAAAAGCTTTAGAGGAATGCATTAAAACTAGCGATTTGTATTGACTTCCAAGTCATGCAGACCAAGTCCAGAAACTGCCATTCCAACTGTGCTTTAGATATACAAAAATCACTCCCACTTATCCAATTCCGCTCACTTTTTGAGAGATGACTTATATTGACCACAAGGTTATTTGGACCACTTTTAGAAACATTTACTATTATCGTTCTCTAGATATACAAAAATCAATATACTTTTGGACGGGAGGTGCCACACCCACTTAATTTATTTCGTCCATATTAAGCAAAATTAATTTTGCCAAATTTAGAAACTCTTACTATTACCGTTTTAAAAACAAAGGCATCTGTTCGATTCGCTCTTTAAATTTTGTATGGAGAATTATGTAATTTGGCTCAAAATTAAGAGTTAAAAAGGTTGAGAAAGCGAGTCCTGGAATGATTTGAAAAACCACAAGATTGCCTACCCATACTTAAAGAATTTTGCCATCCTTATCTATGCGAGATTAAAAGATTTTTGTCGTCTAGAAAGTAATCTAAACTGTAGAATTTGCATAAGGCGGGGAGCTCAGACCTCAATTCCAGTTGATATCCCATGTCTACCTACGACTGCTTTTACTTTTGATTGTATAATATTGTCATCTTTAGTTCCATGCTTATTACCCACGTTTCAGTTACTACAGTATGATTTGACATTAAGAGTCAAAGACATACAAAGTAGAATTCAAAGCCACTTAATGCCTTAAGGATTCTGCCTTAAGAATTTTACATCTTTGTATACTAAACAAGCTTTAGACGACAGCAGAGGACCGTCAACTCACGATTACTAAAATATCGGTGTTACTCTACTATCTAAGGTCAACTTACGGATTGGCTTCATCCTGACTGTTGTACTAGGTTCCTAGAATTTGTTGCTTATATTTCAGTGGAGTATTGTTCATCTGGACATAATTGCACTACGGCCTTTTGTTGTAGTTACTCTGAAGGCTTTTAAAGCGCTATGCTTATAAGCTTATTATAATAGTTGAAAGCGTAAAACACATGACGTTTAATCGCCGTTAGTAGGTTTTATTCTGCCACCAAAAGTCAACGTATTCTATTAACTAACTATCGACGGGTAACACCATGATTTTGTAGAAACCAGGTATTAATACCAAACTAAAGAGCACGTCAGTCCTGCTCAACAGTAGCTCAAAGTCGGGGATACGCTACAGGATGCTCAAGTGCTCTTCAAAAACCTAAGGGCCTACCTATGAAGCTTCATGTATCTATTTATGCAAAGCATTTGTTCAGCCTTGGGCGGCCATACAATTGATGTTATCGGTCTAACGGTTATGGTATACAACTCATAAATGATCTTAGGGTTAAGACCACAGGTCCGTCCTGGCTATAAGACCTCGACAAGCCCATATTGTCCTTGTAGCCTTACGACATTTAAATGCCCGTTCTAATTCACTCTCTTGTAGACGTAACTTGTCAGTCTTATACAAAAAATTCTTACAGCCGAGACCTATTTCTAGTTTATTTAAAACCGTACCTCAGGCCGCAGCTCTATAAAAAAAAAAAAAATTGTATAAATAATTGAGTTCATAAGCGTATCGAGCTCTATAAACCTAATCTTATGTCTAATGAAGAAAATTATACCTGAGTGGCTGAAGATTTTTTTTTTTAACTGAGCGAGTTAATTCATGAGGAATGTTTTTAATCCAAAATTTTAAATACAAATTACTCCTATATTTTTAAGCTTAAAATGATTAAAAAGGCCTACTTTTGATGGGCGTTCATTTGTCGAATCTAGTGCTTTTATTTTTTTAATGTTGCAAATCTTATTTTCAGGAAAATGTTAAATATTTTACATAAATATTTAGAATTAAACTGAAATAAACGTTTAAAAGGTCAAAGGTCATTCACACTTCATTTTAATATTGTTAAAACTAAAATTCTCTACAGAATTTATTAAATTAAATATAAAATTCTTGAGAAGTATTTTCTGTTTTTACATAATTTATAAAGCCTAATTTTAGGCTTAATCCGGTAAATGCAACTACACAATTTTTCCAGTGAAAGATATTGAAATTTTCCTGCCCAAATACTGGTTTTTATTATGAAAATAAAATATTTAGGTTTGTCTAGTTTAAGGCTTATATTTAATTTCAAAATAATTTGTCAACCAGTTACATTGTATTTAACCATTTTTATTTTAACAAACAATAAAAAAATAGTGGAAATTGCAGGAAATGTAGGTTAATAAATTTCTATTTTTCCCTCGACATAGAAAATTTATTTTCTCATTATTTCCATAGTTGCGTTTTTTTTTTTTTTTTTTTTTTTTTTTTTTGTGAGCCCAAAAGCATTCAATACGCATTTATGTTTAAAATACATAGAAATGACACTATAATAAGCCCTATTGTAGGCTACAATATATTTTTTCATTTGCCATATAATGGCAGAAGCAGCAGCAATAGCAAAAAAAGGATAAAACCCTAACAACAATAATAATAATAATAAAAAATGTGTAATTTATTGCATACCTTTAGGGAGTGGGTGTAACAATTTTTGTAAAACACATAATGGAAAGAGCGAGAACAAGAAAAAGAAAATAAAAAGCTATTTGGTTAAACAGTTTAGAAAGAAATGGATTTTTAATAGCTTAGCTGCAAAATGGGGATTTTAAGAGATTAATTTTAAAGCATAATTTGGAGATTTTATTGGGAAATTTCCCATATTATTTAAAAAAACCTATTTTAGCTGCCTTGAATATAAAATCAGCTGTTTTAATGTACATAATTTGCTTTACTTTTTTCAAAAGCTATAGCATACTTTAGGGTTTATTTTTTCATCCTACTTTGCTGCTTTATCTTTTAATTTTTGTTCTGTGGCTGCTTTTAGATTTTTATCTTTTATCTATCTTTTAAGGTGTTTGAAATTAATTAATTTTGTATAAAACTTAAAAGAGAATGGATGTCTTTATAAATAACGAGGGTGGTTGCACAAGTTCGGGGTAAAAGAAAAAATTTTTTAATTAATATTTATAGTTAGGTCATTTTGTATATATTTTATATATTTAAATAAGCCATTTGTATTTACCGACCCTCGTATTTATTGCTTTATTCAATCATATTACTTTTATTAAAGTTTTTCCATGCTCCTCTCATTCAAAATTCTATTTATTTTCTTATAATTAACAACTTAAGCATACTTTAAGCACAATTCAAACACTTTCTCCCCCTTTACAGTTTTAAGTAAGAAAATATTTTAAGTGTATACATTTAGGAGTGTAAACATTTTTAAATAGATCTGACACAATGTATCCATATTGAAAAGTATTAAGGAACTCATTTAATTCATTTTAAAAATTCAAAGTCTTAACACTTATAGATATAATCGAGAGAAAAAACTGTTGCATAAATTTAGTAACTTAAAATCATTGCACATCTTTTGCAGCCCACAATAGGGAATAGAGAGAAAGGGATTCCGTAAAAAGAGGAATAATTTAAATCTTCTTGTCATTTAGTTGTATGTTGCATTCCAGGACTTATATTTACTTGCAGTTTCTCTTTTACCCTGGAGTTGCTTGTATGACTTGTATCCTTTCTCTTGGTAACACATCATCGCTGCTACAGCATCAACAACACACAAAAGCTCTAAGGGAATCAACTTAAATAAACAAAGTTGTTAACACATATATACCCCTAAAGAAAACATTGAAAATAGAAGAAAAAATAAATGTTAAAAGAAACTATTGCATATTTAAAGGGTTTTTATATGCGAAAATTTTAATGTTCTCTTTTTTATATTCATTTAAATTCCGTTTTCTTGATTTTTTATTGCATATGCAAAAGGGATGTATATGCGTTGCTTAACAAATCTATGGGATTTTAGTTTTTATCATAAATTGCATTTATACAAAGCAAAATAAAAAAATAATAAGTTTGTTAAATTTCGAAGAAAAGACCGGAAGTTCAATGATTGTTGAAAAGAAAAAAAAAATGATTACGACAACCGGGAGTAGTAGGAAATGCTTAAGAATTTGTTTCTTTAGAAAGGAAAGCAAGTATAAGAAAATAAGTTCTTAAGAAATTATTTTATATAAGAAAAAATAAAAGATTTACTTTATAAAACATTATAATTTAAATATAACATACATTAGAGCGTTATTCATATAGAGGTGTGTTAAAGAATTTTAATTTATACAATTATAAAGCATACGTAAGGGATTTAAAGAAAATTAAAAAAAAAAAATTAAAACAAAATAGTTTCATTTAAAAGTGACTAACAAATTTAGCACACCTTAGGGATGTTGTTTTTATTTTAAAATAAAACGCAATGTTATAAATACATTTTCAGGAATTTAAGGTTTTAAAAGGTCCTAACAATTATCTTTTGTTTTAGTGATGACCTTTTCATTTGGCCCAAACCAAATTTGTAAACTGAAACAAGTCGCAAGGCAGTAAATCTTAATAGAATTGTGGATTGAGTAGCAGTTCGTTGAGTAAATCATAGACCACAATGTCTACCCATGCATTATAGTAGGTTAAGTCTCTCGCGATTTACGAGTTTTCTCAGAGGCCCTATGGCCCATTGTGCTACATCTTACAGGACAAACTCATTAAAGAAGCCGAAAGGCCGGACATTTCAGCTCTCTCACTTGAGCCAACCGGTACTCTTGACGAAGTAAATCAACTTCGACAGTGACACATCCCTAAGACAGTCCAGATCATGTACCTTAGTACCTTAGTAGTTTAAGCTTCCACAGAGCGGGACAGTCACAGAGAAGGTGTTGCATCGTTTCCTCGTTTCCTAAACTTGACAGCTCCTACAGTAGCCATTACTAGGGCGTCCCATGCTCTTTGACATGCGGCTTATCATAAAGTGTTCGAAAAAAATCCGATCGACCCCTTTCCAAACCTAAGAATAGACTTAGTCCTTTCCTTAGCAAGAGAGGCCAAAGCATTTTAGATATTCTACAAGTGGTTATATTGGTCCACCTGTGTTCCGTCTTGCTCAGCGCTGATCTATCTGTCGAACTCGACAACGCACACAGAGGTGCAGCAATTTCATTCCCTTTGATGCCTGCATGACTCGGAACCCATATCATACTCGTTCCAGCCGGGCCAGTGTGAGAATGCAGCTGAACAAATATTTTGATTTAATCACGCACGAGTTGAAACCACTGACTGCGGCTAGACTGTCTATATAGATCCTAATAGGCCCCTGGGGCCTCGAGATTTAATTCCCAAATACCCTTAGCGGCCCGGTCTATAACGAAAACTTGCCTGAAAAACAGTGCAGTCATCGTGTAGTCTGAAAGAGACCCTGAGGTCCAGATCATCAAAATAGAAACGCTTAGCCGTTTCCGTCTTCGACCAATCGGTATAGACCGCGACTATGTCATATCGGAGGATAGATCCAACAACCCACTCATTCTTAGAAGGTAGCCGCCCACAGCATTATCTTGATGAACAACAATTAATTTTTTAGTTTTTTAATTGAAATCATTTTTGAATTATTCCAAAGGCTCTGAATAGTATTCGATGAAAGTGACATCACACCTTCAAAACTTGTTTGTAGTGCTAAACTGACTTACGATGGATCTAATGAAGCAGAAGGCTTCTATACCCGGAACCATCTCAATGTTTCTGTACTGGACAGCTCTATCGCACGTTAGAAGCCAAGATGTCACTTTGTTTTGCTACATAACGCCTCTTCTTTCTCCTCATCCCTGCAGCTTCTGCGGAAATCATTGGCCTGGCTTGAGTGCTCATTATACAATTCCCAGTAAAGACACCGACAATTACGCTGAGTGTGCTTCTTTGGATATTGATCACATTTTATGTGCGCATAAGATTTAGATTTGCTTTTAAGATTTCATGATCGTCTCCAAAGCTGCCCATACGGCGTTGACGGAGTCTGTTACGTCATTGTGAATCATTAGCTTACAAGTTCCCAATGGATTTCCCTACGTGGAAAGTTCGCCTGTAAGCTCGATTAAGATGCCATGCTTAGCCAGTTGACCAGACCTACAGTTCCCAGAAATATCGCTGTGACCCCTTACCCATACAATATGAATATCATACTGCTCAGACTTCTCATTGAGAGATCTGCGGCAATCTGAAACTGTTCGTAAGGTCAAGATGTGAGACCCCAGACTTTTCGCAAGTGCCTGGCTATCAGAACGTCCTGGAGATGTTGGCTAGCTCGTATGACCAATACCTCCGCCTGAAAAACGCTACATGCGATTAGGATACCCTCTGGTATCTACTCGACATCTCTTAACGAGATGGCGGGACGTTCCAAGCTGGCTATAATCTGGGTAAGTTATCACTCTGTCAACTAGGGAAATTATGTGGCGAACAAACTGATTTGAACTAACTAACGAAAAGATCGACCACCTGATCAGTTGGATGCCACTTTCCTCATGCAGACTATTTATTCTTCGATACATATCGGGAAAGGAAAAACTACGATGGGAAAATGAACTCACTTTACCGCGAATCTGGTCCCTATGCGGGGGATGCCGCCTCATTAGCTTCCTATTTTAGTGGAAATCTTAACGTAAACAAGTCATTTTTCTCAGCCAGATGGCATACCAACACTGGTGCTGAAGCTGTGTTTTTCGACGCTTGCACCTCATTTATCTAACATTTTCAGTTCGTCATATCGCGCCGATGCTCTTCTATTTTCCTGAAAGATTGCTAATGTAACGCCAATCCCCAAAAAGGGGATTTGTTCCGCACTTTCCAAAGTTATGGAAATTATGATTAATCACTACCTCTTGAGGTATTTGGAGTCCAACGCAATGCGATCGTCAGTATGGTTTCCGCAAATTCCGCTCTACTAGTGACCTGGCGTCTGGAAATGTTGAACAGGCCTATTCATGAGAACCTTTCTTAACGACTTCCTTCTCATCTTTAATCCTGACTGTCCACGAAGGTGATTATTAATGTGACGGTAGGGTAGCCAGCTCTATCGATTCATTAGAGCATCGTCGCAATGTGGCGTGCGTTTCATTATTCTATCGATACTATAAAATGTGTTTCTTAGATAAGCTGAGGATTAAAAAAAGCCGAACTAAGTTCATATATTCTATTTGATCCACATATACTCTTAGCTCCATAAAAACCATAGACCAATTTTAAACTTTTTTATAATATTGTTTTGAGCTAATTATCTTGTTTTTACATTTTATGCAACATACTTTAAGGCTTTAATTAACGAAAGCAAAGACAAAAACATAACCATAGACTTTTAAGAGCATTTATTTTAATTTCTTTAACTCATTACATTTGTTTTATTGTTCCTGCCATTAATTTCTTGTAATTACTTGTGTTCAGAGAAGAAACGACAAAAAAAAAACAAAAATATGTAGCATACTTTCCAGCTTGGCAGTTTGTATTTTGTTTGTATGTGGTAGTAAGTATTTGTTAAGAATTTATTGATAAACGAATAGTTGTTGTTTGCTTTGTTGGTTTTATTATATTCTTTTATAAGAAATTTAAGCAAGGAAGAGAGTGAGAAGATGGAAGAGGAAAGTAGAGATTTTATATTTTTGTTGCTGGTATTTTTAAAACATGTATAAACATGTTTTATCCCTGCTTTATATTGTTTCAAGCAACAACCTTCATCAGCTAAACAATATAATTGATGTTCGTTTATTTTCTGTCTCGCTCTCTCTTTATCTTTTATTAACGTTTTACGGGTCTTGTATTTGTAGTTGTGTGTAAATATTTTATGTCTCTTTTGTTGCTGTTGTTGTTGTTTCAACTTCCTGTACATCATGAACACAATCCATTCAGTCATTCATTCATTTATTCATTCATTTCTTTATTTATTTGTTATTTCTCTTTTATTTTTCCTTCTCCTTCTCTTTTTTTGTTCTCTTTCTGTGTTGCAATATATTTGTCATTGTGTATACAATATTTATTATTGTTGTTGTTAATTTTATGAGCAAGAAAATTTAACCACATGTGAAGGTTATTTTATTTGTAATAGTTATTGTTGTTGTTTTAAATCTTTATTACAAAAAAGCATACGTTTAATATATAAAATGAATTTTTCTTTATCAAAACAAAAAAAAAAAACATATTCAAACGATTTATTTTTATGTAAGGGCCTAAAAGCAGGCTGTGTTTAATTACAATTTTTTTTACTTTATTTTATTCAGATTTTTAGCAGCTTTAAAGTGCTTTTGAAAAAGTAAATTTTTGTCCTTTTTACCTATATTTTTTAAATATAATTTTAATTAGCCCTGAAGTATACTTCAGTTTTTTGTATAATTTAAAGAGCCTATTGAATAAAAAAGTGTTGTTAAAGTATACTTTTAAAAAAAATTCTATATGTATTTTGACTAAAAAAAAATTGATATGTAATAATTCCTTTTTTGAAACCTAAAATTAGAACACTTTTTTTGTACCCAACCTTGTTACAACTATTTAAGTAGATGTGGTTAGATAGACAGTGTGTTATTACAAAATGTAATATTTATGTTATAGTATATTAGGTCATGTAAAAAATGTACTCGGTTTTTTTTGACAAAGTTTTGCAAACATGAAGACAAATGGGAGCTAAATAGTCCACTTTTGATATGATTTAAATTCATGTTTCAAAAAAAAAAATAAATAGCATAGACTGTCTTTCAACTATGTGTTACAAGCATAAGATTGGGTCTAAAGGATAACAGTTGAGATGTGTTTAGACACACGTTAATTAGGCAGCTCCTCTGGAGTCAGACGCTTTCTGCAGTCTTTCAAAACGAACACAGACGCTGCAAGCTCCATGGAGATTGGGTTACTACGTTAATTCCCAAATAAGAATTCCTCCACTACCATATCCTAAAAGAATGTCTGAGCTCCCTCTCTGGTTTATTTTGGTTTGAGGACGAACGTTCTATCTGATTGTACTAGACACCTGATACACTCAAACACCATATGGTCCATTGTGATCGTCTTAAACAAGAAACTGTACCATGAAAAATGGGAGAAAGAAGCAGAAGAAGAAATAATTAATTTGATAGTAAAGAAGTTAGTAAGTATAAAGGATTAAAGGACTGGAAGTTCCTAAACTCCCCGGTTTCCAAGCATTCCCCATGCCACAACCAGCTGAGGCCCTTGGCAAACCGAAGGATAGCTGTAAGGTCAGTACATGACAGGGAGGTTGTGGTTTAGATCGTTTACTCACCTAGGACAATGATATAATAGCTGCTCAATCATCTCCAGCTCTTCGTCGTCTTCGCACAGCCTACAGTAATCAGTGTCAGTATTCGCCTATCTACGAGTCTTCGAACGTATACCGCAATAACGCCCATAGTTAACCGCAGCTCCACTTTACTCATGAGAGAAGAGCAGATCACATGAATCTAGAGACCTTGCAACCCGTTTCGTTATACCAGATTTGATCAGCCTTTCCAGCGAAGAATAACTCAAGTATATTGAGGTAATGCCTTAACAGCAGAAATGAGGAATGAGTCCTCAGTCCTCTGGACTGTTAACCCAGAGCCATGACGAGTCAATTCATCAGCCATTTAATTACCAGCGATATCAAAATGGCCCGGTACCCAGCAAACTACCCAAGGCTAGTTTGCAGCCCCTAACTGCTTTAGATCTGATCGAGCACGAAATAAGTGCCTTGGGAGCCGCCTGACTGTCCACGAAAATAGTCACCAGATCTTTAACACTCCCAATCTCATTGTCGCTCATCTTCACCGCCTTTTTAACAGCAGAAACTTCCGCCTAGATAGCACTGCACTGACGCTTATAAGAACATCTAAGGTAAAGTTGCTCGGAGTAGACGTCAGCACCTGTGCCTTTCTATGTCTTGCAGCCGTCTGTAAAAAAAGCCAGACCACCAAGAGGAAGATCGCACCTCAGCCAATCATCCCTACTCGGTATCACCACCTCCACAGTCTCAAAACTCATGTTCAACAGGACATAATGACTTTCCCCTCCACTCAGCAATCAGCATCCTTCCAAAAGCCCAGTTTCCTGAACTGTAGGGTACTCCTTGCCTCTTAAAGGTGAATTTGAAAATGCAAAGAACGGACATCAAGCATCACATTCAGAGCCGCCTGCGGAGTACTCCTATACGCCCCTATGATATGGGGCAAAGCGGAACACTGCACACTGCTCGACATCGACCCGATTTACCGTTTACCACATACAACCAATCAAGATTACCATAAGCTACGAAATAAAGAATTGTCTTCTCCACAAATGTAACCTAAATTGACAAATGTAACCTGGTGACAAAGGAAACATAAATGCTTTTATAGTGATCTAATATAATAAATCATTGTGGTTGAACTCTTTAAAATGGGCAATAATTTCTTAAAATTCTTGCGACAGCACCCATACTTTTATTTTATTAACAAATTTTATAATTCGTTCACCATAAATATATTTTACTGTAATTTTAGTCAAATTATTGCCCTCTTTACAAGATAAGTTGCCTATTTCCACCTAACCAGTCCTTGTCACTTATTTTTCTTATAAAATATCACCTGTGTCTTTGCGCCATTATACTACATTTTGTTTTTTTTTAGTTTGTTTTTATGCGTATTTTTCACGGAAAAGACTCATAAGCCTATTAGTTTGGGATTATTTTGTATATTCACATTTCACTTTCAGTCTTTAGATTCAGTTTATAATAATTTCTTTATATGTATACATACATATGTATTTACTATTTTCTGTAGAGGTTTCTAAGTTTATGACAAACTTAACAAATGGGTTTTGAAATTAAAATCAATTTAATTTAAAAAATAGTGCCTGAAAATAGGCACCGGAAAATTAAATGTATATCTTTTATAACTATTTTAAGCCTAAAAGCTGGTTGTTAAATTATATTTTGTTTTTTCTTTTAAAAATTATAAAATTGTAAACAAAAGTTTCTAAAATTCACCAATTACTTAATTTTTGCTAGTTGTTTAGCTGGCATGCAATTCATCAGTAAAGCATATTCTCTTGTACTCTTCTGGCCTTTATCGATATACATATTATCATATGCACAAGTAATTTATATGTTTTCCCTTTAAACAGCATATACATATTTTCCAAAACCAATTTTGTTTGTTTTATATTTTATAAATATCTCTAAAGACTTAAGCTGTTTAGTAATTTCGTGGGCCTAAATATAGGCTATAAAATAAAAAATATTCCCTAAAGTATAGTTTTATTTGCTGGCTTAAAAGCCATGACAACATTAGGAGTCCCAAAAATATATAAATATTTATGTCCGTAGAAAACAACAAACACATTATTTTTTAAAGAAATTCATTTTTTTAAAGCATACCTTTAGGGAAAATAAAGGGAAAAAAGATATTTATCGATACGACTTTTTGTAATTGGGAAGAAAGGTGAAAGTTTTAAAATATTTTATAAATTTATTTTTCTCCTTGAAATAAAGTCTATTTTTGGGATTTTTTTGTAGCATACTTTTAATATTATTATTTTTTTATAAATTTAAAATTTTTTTATTTTTAATAAAAATTTTATATTTTATTTATATTTTTTGAAATATATTAATAAATATTTTATAAATATACAGTGATGCGAAAAAGAGTAAGGACACTAATGTGGCATTTCTATTTTTATTAAATTAAATGAGCAAAAGTAAGGACATGTCTAAAAAAAGATATACAAGCATGAGAACATTTAGAACTATAAACTTTATGGAGTTTATACTATTGGCTTGTTTCAAGGCTACGATAATCCTCTCGATTCCGAATTACCCTGTTATTTGTGTGTTACCAATTGCGTATTTAACAGTGTTACCAGTTCAGTTTTTTGGCATTACGATCTTACATTTGAATTAACAGATCTGTATAGAAGATTTGAGTGTACCGCTGTGGTATGGTAGGTAAGACACCCGCCTACCAACAAGAAGGCCCTCGGTTTAATACCAGGCTAGACCATCTTAAAAAACAATTATTTTTTCGACAGGGGTTATCACCTCATAACATTAGCTAGTAACTGGTTATGAGTATTACTTACTATTGAAAACTTCTCTAATGCATTTGCCATTCGGAGCCGGCGTTAAACTGTAGGTCCCTTTCAATGAGTTTAAGAATATAATCAGATGCAGCTCATTGTTTGAGAGAAGTCCTCATGTTCTTTCATGGAATGTTATGGTAATTTTAATAGAAGATTTGAGAAGGTTGTAGTTTTTACTAGAAAATTCGAAATTAATACTAACTTTATATAAACAACGGCGCATTATGCTTAGTCATTTCAGTTATAGTTTAGCGAATAAAGTACAGTCCTACTAAGAGTTGAGTACTGAGTAAATAGAATTGAATAGAGATAGTTATTGCATAATTGTACTAAGAGCAAGTTAAATAAACGACCGTATAAAGTAAAACATTAAATTCGCTCCATTTATTTTATTCTATGAAATCTAAAAAGAACTAAAACGTTTTAAAAAGGTTAAAACGTAGCAATATGATAATAATATAATAATAATCTTGTTCTAGAGTAATTAATATTTTGTCGAGAATATTTTGTTACTTGCTGAAGAAACAGGTGATGTTCTATTATGAAAATGCATAGGTGCACACTTGGTCAGTCACTGTGTCAAAAAAATCATGAACTGCTGCTCCATCTGGCATATTTTTCAGATTTAGTCGCCAATAACTATTTCCTTTTTCCAAATTTGGGTAAATTTTAGTGTGATAAACTTTCCGTTACTAAGCATGGTGAACCAAAAAAATAAATAATAAATAAATCGCTCAAATAATAAATATGAGACTTTCCACAAAAATTCTACCGGCCTTAAGGTACAAGCCAACCGACTATTGTCTCGAAATATCCTGCATTAAGCTGATGCTTATGATAGAACAGTAAGTTCAATGAAGGTCACCTCTATTCCTAATATTCATCGATTTTGCAAAGGCCTTTGATACTCTTAACCACTCGATACTGGAATACATGTCGGTTGTTATATAAAAACCAGCTGAGTAACAGCACTCAGCCGTAAAAGAAGTTCAACAAAGCTGTATACTATCACTTCTACTATTCAATTGCGTCCAAAGCCCTAATACACAGGAGAAGAATTGCGTGGGAATTACACAGCCGATTCTAGGACTTAGACTGCGTGGCTGATATTTGCCTGTTAGGGCACACATTTTTCGAAACGTAGGCTACATGCTGTACAGGAAGTTTCACAGTTAGCTGGAAAATAAGTATTTACACTTCCGACCAGTGCAGTGTCTTACAGGCGGAGGTCTAGGCTATAAAGAGGGCAATGGAATGGGTATTCGATGTTGATATCCCCGCCTGTACCGACAGTGCGATCATGGCGCTCGCTTGTGTCTACTCGACATCACTGCTGGTGTGTGAATGCCTGGCATCTCTAAACGAGATGACGAGATATTCAGACCTAGAGATTATCTGAAAGATGGAACAATCTGATACCCGGGGGAATTGTGTGGCAGACGGACTAGCTACGAAATGTTCTCTTCTTGGCAAAGAGGACATTGATCAACTGGTAAAGATGCCACTTACCTTTTGCAGACTTCTGGTTCTGCGATGCATGTTGAGCAGGGCAAAGCAAAGGTGCTGCTCTGTATGAAGAGAAATCTGTAGGTGGAACTCACACTAAGTTAGACAGAAAATTATATTGCCAGAAAGGCTATTAAGTGGAACTCGTCAGGTAGTAGGATGGTACACACTTGAAAACGTCAACTAGTAAAAGAGCTGCTAAAGGCCGAAGTTAAGCGCCGAGGTAGGATCTTTTGAAAAAACCTTGCTATCGCCAGAGACTTGCCTGCCTCGGTATAATTGGGACAATGAGGATATATTCACCAGCGACATTGAAGGTTTTGATTAGTTAAACACGGCTGAGGTTCACAAATATTACGGGCCACTGTGGACTAAGACCGCATCTGAAGAGGATGGTGGTTACAGATGTGGATGTTTGTAGACTATGCATGCTCACAGGCATCAGAGGCAGCGGAACACATATGTGAATGTGGGGCTCTGATATATGTAGATGGAAATGTTTAGATAGACATAGAGTCTCACTGAGTGACATTTGATTTCAGATCTGCTGGTGTTTATTAGGAAGGCTGCTGAACAAATTATAGACCGGAAGGGACATGATAGTTCCTATAGTCTGTGTCCTACAATGGTGCTTGGTCAGTGCGGTGATAGTAATGATAATAATGTTATCGCCTTATGCCCCATGCTTTCCGAAGGAGTAGAAACAACAAATATATATAATAAATATAAACAATAGACAGTAGAATCTTGAAAAAGTTAACCGATGTGTTCTAGGGGGAATTAACTTTTTCGAGCTATTAACTTTTCTGAGCGGTTTTCAAAATTGGAAAATTACAAATATAAACATATATTTTTCGTAAATACTTATTTAATAACTTAAGACTCAGTTAGACGTGACTTATGTAATACAGTGCCATAATGGTTACTACAGTCGGAACAGCCGAAATTCAATTAATCGGTTGCGACGTTATAGTCTGTCACCACTACTCAACCTCATAGTTGCTCATAAGTTTGGTTGGTAGCGTTTCAAATATGGCGTTATGTTAAGTCACGTCTAAATGAGCCTTAGGCTTTACTATTAATAAAGGAAGGTTTAAAGATCCCACTCTTGACCAATTTTGAGCGTTGGAACTTACCATGTATAATTTATGCGAAGTGGCTTAAAATGCAGTCTAAACTAATGTTTTTTTTGTTTTGCTTTCAAGAGCTTTCGAGATAATCACTTTTGATTGTTAAATAATAATTGACCTAACGACTGGACACTTTAAAATCATCGTTATCTTCCGTACTTGGTCTAATTCTCAATGTTCTCAATGCTGATGTCAACATTTTCACTCGCCTTCGACATCAACAATTGAAATTCTCGAAGAGTATCGTTGGTTTAAAAAAATACGTACACTTGGAAAAGCTTACGTAATAAGCTAACTTTTTAGAGCGGTACGTAGACGCTGAAATTTGTTTAACTTACTCGAGCTATTAATTTTTACGCAAGTTAACTTTTACGATATTCTACTGTATATAATGAAGAGAATTGTGACATCGTCGAAAAGACGAGAGCTTGGAGAAGGAATCATATATTTTTTTTTCAAAAAATTCATATATCGTTTCTCTAAAATGTTTTTGGGGCCAATTAAAGCATATCTTTAGGCATGTAATAAAATCTTAAGGCATGTTTTTAGGGTTTTATCAATAATTTTCAATATCATATTGTGTTTTTTTAATTTTTTTTTTATTAATTACGTGATTCTACTGTATATAATGAAGACAATTGGGACATCGTTGAAAAGAAACCTATTTTTGAACTAAAACTATTGTAACATAGAGAAGGAATCATATATTTTTTTTTTTTTTGCAAAAAAATGTCTAAAATATTTTTTGGGCCAATTAAAGCATAACTTTAGGCATGTGAAAAATCTTAAGGTATGTTTTTAGGGTTCTATCAATAATTTTCAATATCATTATGTATTTTTTTAGATTATTTTTTATTAAAGCCTACTTTTAGGTTTTTTCTTCCGATACTCCCTGTATTATTTGGGTTTGGGGTTTTTTGTTTTTAATTATATATTATTGCCGTTATTTCTTTAATTTATGTATATTACATCGTATTTTATATACTTTCAGGGTTATATTTTCAATTTTTTTTGTCTGTCCTTCAATTTCAATGTTTCGAGATTATTAATTATTGGATTTTCATTTTTCTAGTTCCGTTTTCATTTTTTTTTGTGGTTGTTGCTGTTGTTGTAGTTTAGCCTCTTCTCATACAGTTTAGCCTCTTTTATGACAATGTTTTTTTTTTGTTTAAGATTTATTTCCGCCCGATATTTTAAATGCTCTGGCTATAGATAAATTGGCTTTATTAGAGACTAAATGCTAAATTGTATGGAAATTTATTTCCATTTGCCTGTAATTACCCGTTGAAATAAATTTGAGTAACTGCATAGAGTAATGGAGAAAATGTTCTAATAAATGAAAAGAATTGAACTAAAAAAACTTAATTTCTTTGAGTTGCTGTAGTTGCTGTTCACTACTTATCCGTCTGACTGTCAATTTATATTTATAAAATTATATTTTTGTTTTCAAATTATTAAGTGTTTTCAAGTAATTTTGTTTCTTGTTGTTGACAAACAAAAACACTTAATTTGATAATAATTTTTTATCATCTGCATGGTATTTATGCTGTCCAGACATTTTGAACATTTTGTGTGAAATTATATTATGAGTTGTTTTTTCTCTTTTGCTTATTTGTGGTCAGGCCTGCCATATTTGCCGATTTTTACTTTAAAATTATCAAAAAGTCGATTTGCCGATATTTGTTCCAAAAGTGGAGATTTTTCGAGGAAATCTGAAAACTAGACAACTCTGTTTCTTATAGCAATTAATATCACTTAACCAATTAATGAATACTTAAAATGCAATTATCGATCAATTAGTAACAATTTTTATATCCTTTGTAATCTAGAACAGACATAAAGCTTCTTAGAATTGATTTTGACAAATTTTGGCTCTATGGAGTTCAATATTTCTTAGCCAGCTTTGGCAACCTGCTGGGTAACAGCGGGATATTATATTTAAAAAAATTCCGGGTGGGATTTAAATTTTTTTTGTATAATAAGTAAAACAAATTTAATTGAAAGGTTTTCACGGTATATCTACAAAAAAGTAAATATGATTTATGTATTGGGTGTGCAAACTAATTAATTTTTTAGCTCCAAAAATTGTTTTTTGTTTTTTAAGGTAATAAATTAACAAGTAAATCAAAATATTGTCCATCGTTGTTAACAACCTCTCACGTAATTTTCAAATCTCGTCTCGAAAAAATATCTCGTCTTTTGAGGTGCTCCAATTTTGAAGCCAATTTTCGATTTCTTCGAAAGAAGTGAAGCGATGACCTGCCAAATCATGTTATATCCGTCGAAATGTACGGAGAATAGAGCGAATGCGGTAAGACATCGCATTTGATCGTTGGTAAAATTTATTTTTGCAACTTTTGCGACGTGAAGAGTTGTCATACAAGATAAGATTATAACTTTATCTTGCATGTCCTTATATTTCGTCTATTTTTCTCAGAACAAACAAAGTCATGTCAGTGTGTACCGTGGTTTTAGCAGCTCGTAGTATCGGGTCCGCCATCTAACGTTTTTTTTTTTCAACTAGTGCTTATTTCGTAAATGGTAACACTTAGCTCATGTCTGATTTGACAGATAATTAGTTTTATCCTTCCGCTGAACGAATATGGTTGTGTATACGCTTTTTTCGCTTCGCTAAGTGGGCCTGCGATCGACTTACAGAAGATGCCGATTTTGCCAAAAAAATCATCTTTTCAGATGAAACTCATTTTGATCTTGGCGGGTATGTAAACAAGCAAAATTGTCGCATTTGGGGCACAGAAAACCCGCACACATACATTGAAAAGCCGATACACCCAAAACGAGTCACTGTTTGGTGCGGATTTTGGTCCAGAGGCATAATTGGTGTTTGAGATCGTTATCTTGATAGAATTCGCTGTTGTTGGCTATACCCAATTTCCCTACACTTTGCTTTACATTTTTTTGTATAACGTGTATTAATTTTGACATTGAAGCTACCTAGCGCCTAGATGGCAGCACAAACACAAAAACTTTTTCTTTCTTAGAAATTACGATCTGTCAAACGTCAGCTGTTAAAATTGTAGTTTCTTGGAAAATGGATAAAAGTGAATTTCGTGTAGAGATTAAACACTATTATTTGAAAGGCAAACGGCGAAAGATACAAAGGAAAAGCTTGATAAACATTACGGCGAATCTGCTCCGTCAGATTATATGGTAAAATATTGCATTGCTGAATTTAAACGGGGCCGAACAAGCACTTTAACAATACAATCAACAGGAAGGCCAAATGAGGTGGTTACTGAAGAAAATATCAAGAAAATCCTCGATATCGTTATGAATGATCGCCGGGTGTTTGGACATGATAAGTCATAATCCTGCTGATTTTTGGCGTAGATTAATAACTGTTGATGCAACATACCTGAAACCAAAAATCAATCTAAGCAATGGGTGGAAGCTGGTGGAAGTGCTCCGAAGAAGGCGAAGACAGTGAAATCGGTCTGTATTTTGGAATGCACACGGAATATTGCTCATCGATTATCTTGAAAAAGGACCCACAATCACAGAAGAGTATTATCGTGCATTATTGGATCAATTGGTTGATGCAATCAAGGAAAAACGACCACATTTAAACAAGAAAAAAGTGCTCTTTCTTCAAGACAACGCACCGGTTCACACAGCATTAGATACGATGCTAAAACTACGAGAAATCCACTTCGAATTGGTTGATCATCCACCTTATAGTCCAGATTTAGCCCCTAGTGACTTCTTCCTGTTTCCGAACTTGGAAAAATGGCTCGCAGGAAAAACATTCATCTTAAACTAAGAAGTGATTACCGAAACTAATGCGTATTTTGAGGAGTTCCCAAAATCGTATTATTCAGATGGTATAAAAAAGTTGGAACATCGTCTTACTAAGTGTATTGAGCTAAAAGGAGACTATGTTGAGAAATGAATGGTTTTTGAAAAAAAAAAAAAATGTTTTTTCCTACTTAGGTAGCTTCAATATCAATCCGCCCTCGTATATATTATAAGCATTGCTGCGTTAGTCTATTTTGTTAATAAAAATATCATTATCGTATCTAAAATGGGAAATTTTAATTTGCCGATTTTTTTAATCGATGCCGATTTTTAATCAAAATTATCTGGCACCCCTGTTTGCGGTTCTCCGAGCCATTATGTATATTTGAAGAGATCTAAGGGAGAGCAGACATAATTTGCTAAAAATCTGCGCAATTTTCTTTCTTTTAAGTAATAAACATCTTTGACACGTTTTTGGGTCTACTTGTCCGTCTGCGGAGATTTATTTATTTTTCATTTGTAATTTTGTTTCCAAGTGATTTATTCAATTCCCGTTAAAGCGTATGTATATTTTGTTCTGAAATACGTAATCTGACGTTTTCGCTTATCTAGTATATTTTTGAAAACTTTTTGCTTTTGACATTATTTACTTATGCTATGTATTTAATCGTTAAGAAATGGAAAAACTATTTTTCTTGAAAAATTTAACCCACACAGACGGACGAGTAGATTGATTTTGCGTTGGCGTTATCAAGATTTTACCAGACACTGTATCTCTCTCTATAAGATTAATATCGATTTTTTTTGTGTTTTCTTTTATACTTTCTTCCATGCACTATGGCTAGAATTAGTTCTCTGTCTTGTTTTTTCAATTTTCTTTTTTGAATTGTTTGTTACATGGCCATAATTTGTTTACAACTAAAACACTTAAATAGTAAATTTAATTATGTTCTTAAAATCATTCAAAAAATTTAAACAAAAGAAGATTATTTAAGAGTTTTGCTGTATATATTAATGAGGTTGTAAACATTTTTATTTTATTTTATTTCTTTTTTTTTAACAGATGGCTTGGCTAGAATTTAATTTTTATTTATAAACGAATGATGTTTTATATTTCTCGAATAGTGTTTGAAAATTTTTATTAAAATTTTGAAATAAAGTAAACAATTTCGTAATAAAATATATAAAAAAAAATCCTTAAATACGTCAGCTTTTGAATTGGTCGAGCGTTATGTTCTACTTGCTAAACCACGACGTGCTTCGCTACCGCTATCTGAATTATTATCTTAGTTATCACCTTTTACCCTTTTTCCCCAATTTATCCCATTTCGGTTCGAATCCGAAGAAAGATTCTATAGAATACAATGTACGAGGGCAGTTCGACATGTTCTTAGCCTAACACTGAAAAACAATAGCTAGATTTTTCAATATATTCTTCTGAAATGTCAATACACTTAGTCCAACGTTTTTCTAGTAATTCTATCGCTTGATTAAAATAATTTTCCTGAAGCTCTTTAAAATAATTGTTTACAGCTGCCATGGCATCTTCCGTTCGAGATAAAACGTTTGCCAGCACGGATGTTCTTTAGAATTGTTAACCGGTAAAAGTCAGAGGGAGCTAGGTCAGGAGAATAAAGTGGATGGTCAAGCAATTCGTATTCAATTCGATGAATTCTGTCATTGTTGCACACGCTTGGTGCGTTGTCTTAATGAAAAATTAATAATTTTTTGTGTTGAAAACCAGGTCGTTTTCCAAAAGGTTGCAATAATACTGCGAATATATTGTTTTACCCTTTTGAAGACAGTCGATTGATAGAATACCTTTGTAATTCCAAAACCTTACAAGCCGATTGAACAACTGTTTTTCCCTTGTTTGGTGCACGTCCACCAGCTTTAGCCCATTGCTTGGATTGTTGTTTTGTCTCTGGTGTATAGTAATGGAACCATGATTCACCAACAGTTATGAAACGACACTTAAGCAAGCAAACTTAAGAAATCTTCATTCCAAAGCGTTTTTTGGTCAATTGTTAACAAATGCAGCACCCGTCTTGCAGAAAGCAAAATAAAATGCACTCGATCATTTGAGATGCCTATTTTACGCATTTTCTCTCTTCGATCGTCTAATACCACATCATGCATTTTAGCTATGATTTCTGGCGTTGTTGCAGTTTCGGGACGTCTACTTCGTGATTCATCTTCAATGCTTGTAGGACTACGTTTAAATTCAGCATCTCAATGTTTTTACTGTTGCATTGGGGAGCTCTAACACATTCACCATATCATTATTAATTTCTTGTCCCGATAAAAATTTCTTATGCAAAAATGCATATTTAATCACACCACGGATTTCTAACCTAAAAAAAAAAAAACTGAAGCACCTTTTTTGAACACCCATTACTATACGAATGAAATCTAACACGTATTCATATGAGTGATGGAAGTTTTCAGTATACTTCCATTACTATGTCAGCCTAAGAAGGATTCGTACTGCCCTCATTAAGGGTCCGCCAAATAATTTTTTTTTTTTTTTTTTTGAATATGCTGTAAAAAGAACTAGTAATTATTTTCTAAAATTTCTTTTTTTATTTGAAAGTACAATCCTTCCAATTAATAATGGAAAATAATTTCATTCAAATGGCTGCCTCGGTATTCAAAAACAGGGCGCAAAGCATCGAGTGAAGCTTCGGCTGTGTGGCACGTAGCGCCGTCCTGTTGAGCTTCGTCTGATAAGATGATTTTTGATTCTGCAACACTACCATGATTTTCAAAGTAATGTCGCAATATTTCCCAGCGTTGTTCAAGCGTATACACAACCATATTCATTCAGCGGAAGGATAAAACTAATTATCTGTCAAATCAGTCATGAGCAAAGTGTTACCATTCACGAAATAAGCAATAGTTGAAAAAAAAAAACGTTAGTTGGCGGACCCGATAGTATATGTATGTATAAAGATATATTTCACCCGGTATGCTTTGTGTAATATCCGCTTATCCAATCTTTTCCGCTTTTTGATTAATGTGGATAAGCTTTCATTGTTCTTTTCAACATGTAAAATATTACTTATTTAGTATGTATGAAGGTACTACGCCCACTTATCTAATCTCGTCCAGTCATTCTTTGATGATGTGTACTGTTCACCACGTTGTTTGCACCAAAGTTATAAATTTCTACTACTACAGTTCTCAAGATATATAAAAATTAATATATACCATGCATGAGTGATGCCACGCCCACTATGACCAATGATTTGTATTGCCTTCCAAATCATATCTATTCTGTTCTCAGAATAGATATTAACTATATAGCATTCCAGCTAGGTCACGCACCTTCAGCCGACGATCGTTTAATAACATTTTGTGTATTTTCTTAAACTTTAAGTAATTTCATAAAACGGCTGTAGTTTTATTTTAGTTAAAACTTTTTAATAGCCTACTTTTAGGTCTAATTAAACTGTCTTTAAAATTTCCTATTTCCTTATTTACCATGCGTGAAACTGAGTTAACTTAAAAGTAACTTTAAGCTAACTATTTCGCAACTAGTGCTGACTGATACTTGGAATACTTTTCAATGGCAGCAACTAACTATTTTAACATTGAGATGTCCTAGGCGGTAGTCAATTGCCCCACTCTTTTTTACTCTTATTTGTTTTTTAATAATTTTATTAATAATGTATCCGAAAGTTTCGACTGTAACTGATATAAGTAAACATGGCCAAATAAACACGCCTAAAAAGATACACCAACAATTATTACGTAAAAGCTATTAACTATTGTGGAAGTTATTCTATTGGTAGGTGTCAAGGCTACGAGTGTATAATGAATAAATTATCAATCATAATCCAGTGTTGAATTCCTTAAAATTATGTCATCGAAAAATTGTGTTTTGCAAACAATTAATTGTTTCCGAGTATACTTCATCATGGTATACTCCAAATGAAGCTATATATCAATGATATTCATATTATCAATAATAGGATAGAGTGATCCATCTAACTTAACCGAATTTCCAGCCACATTATGGAAAAAATGGTTGGCAGTATGTCTCTACTCCAAATCAATGACACGCCAATCAAGATCAGTGTTTAACAGTAACAATGTTAAACGTAACAGTTGCTCTATGATTTGCAAAAGTCCAAATGTTACATTTTTGTTGGCAGTATGTCTCTACTCCAAATCAATGACACGCCAATCAAGATCAGTGTTTAACAGTAACAATGTTAAACGTGCAAAGGCTTAGCAACAATTGCTCTATGATTTGCAAAAGTCCAAATGTCAAAAAAAAAAAAATTGCTCCATATGAGAAAAATTATTTCTTTTTTAGGAATCAGCGGATGATTCTTGAATGAATGGCTATTACATAGACCAGTTACACCTAACACCCGAGTAAAGCGGGCATCCGAGGGAATGAAATTGATAATGAGTGCGCTACTAAGGGGACCTCTGTGATTCTCGTACGTTATTGAGTTTGACAGATAGATGGGCACTGAGCAAGATGAAATGCAAGTGGACCAATATCACCACTTGTAGAATATCTAAAATGTTTTTGTCTTCTCTTTCTTCTTAGGCTTGGAGGGGGGTCGATCGGGCTTCTTTCGGTCATAATTACCGGGTACTGTATGATAGGTCGTATGTGAGAGCGCATGGGAAACCTGGCCATGGCTACTGAGGAGGAGGAGGAATCGGTGCAACACCTTCTCTACGACTGTTCCGTCTATAGACGCTTAGATTAAGGCACTTGAGGCATGTCACTTCCATGATCTGGACTGTCTTAGGGATGTATTATTGTCGAAGTTAATTGACTTCGTTAAGAGTACCGGTTGTCTCAAATTAGGGCACTGAAATTTTTGTCGTTAGGTGGAGATATTTTCTTAGGGCTCTCCCATGTCCGGCCTTTTGGCCTCTTTAATGGGTCTTTCCTGTAAAGGGTATCACAATGAGCCATAGGGCCTCTGATTAAACTCGTAAATCTCGAGTGACCCGCATGACCTAACCTAACCTACACCTCATACAAATATACGTGTGGTCCTTATAAAAAGCCTCTAATTGTCTCAGGTGTGAAGTGATGGAGCTATAGCTCATCCCTGGTTACGAATCGTTTTTGTTCTATTGCCAATAAACTAGCATCTAGTTTGGCGTACAGCCTTCTCATCTTTAAATTTCCTGTCAACATATGATGTATGTTATAGTACTTTTTAAAATGCCTATCGTTTCAGCCAGATCACGCACCTTCGGCTGACAATCGTTCGATAACATTTTGTATATTTTCTTAAGCGATTTTCTTAATCTTAAATTAATTTGATAACATGTCTGTGGTTTTGTGGTACTTTAAACTTTTTAATAGTCGATATAAACTGTTTTTAAAATTTCCTATTTCCTTATTTATCTTCTAAATCCATTTCTTTAACAATGTTAATGTCAATTTATTTTTTTTTTTTTATCATTTTGTTCCTTTTCCTTTCTCATTTCATTTATTGCTTTTTTGTTCTTGCCATTTTTTATTTATTATACTTTTGCTCATAGTGTTAATTTAAATAATTATTGAACTTCTGTAAACTAAATTTTATCACACTCTGTTGTTCTTTGTGCGTATGCGCTTATTTTTATAAACATTTCTAATTTTGTTTATATTCGGATTTTGTATTTTGAAATCTTTTTCATAATTTTTATTTTTCTTATTTTTTTCCTTTAAAAAAAAAAAAAAAATTATATTTTTAAATATTTAATTTTATTTGCATTTTGTATTCTAATTTTAAAAACCTGAAGTACTCGTGCATTTAACAGATGTAATCTTTAGTAATATATTTCGGTAATAAAACTAAAATTATTCAAATATTTCTTAAGCAAAATATACAGAAAAGTTTACAAACTGAAAAACTATTTTAGCGTATTTATTAGAAAAAAAAAAAAAAAAAAAAAAATGGGCTCCATATGAAAAAAATTATTTCTGTTTTAGGAATCAGCGGATTATTCTTGAGTGAATTGCTTCAATTACATACACCAGTTACACCTAACACCGGAGTAAAGCGGGCATCCGAGGGAATAAAATTGATAATGAGTGCGCTACTAAGGGGTCCTCTCTGATTCTCGTACGTTACTGAGTTTAATAGATAAATGGGCACTGAGCAGCATGAAATGCACGTGGACCAATGTCACCACTTGTAGAATATCTAAAATGTTTTTCTCTTCTCTTTCTATGAAAAAGACTAAGTCTCTTCTTAGGCTTGGAAAGGGGCCGATCGGGCTTCTTTCGGTCATAATTACCGGGTACTGTATGATAGGTCGTATGTGAGAGCGCATGGGAACCCTGGCCATGGCTACTGTGGGAGCTGTCAAGATGAGGAGGAGGAGGAACCGGTGTAACACCTTCTTTTGTTCTATTGTCAATAAACTACCACCCATTTTGGCCTACAGGCTTCTCATCTCTAAGTTTTTTGTCAACATACGATGTATGTTATACTATTTTTTAGAATGCCTATCATTTCAGCCAGATTACGCACCTTCAGCTGACGAACGTTCGATAAAATTTTGTATATTTTCTTAAGCGATTTTAATGCGTTTTTGAGTAGAGAAATCAAAAAATGAAGTGTTGAAAGTGTAGCTTTATTGCAGAAGCAGCATATTGGTTCCCGCTCTTTTGAGATTAGGTGGTGGTTTGTTATTTTTGTTTGGGTAGTATCAGTTTCAAAAAGCATCTATTCTTATGACAGTTAGTTGATATAGGAAGACGGATTGAAGTTTTGTCAGGGTTGATTTGTTTATACAGGTGATTGTAGGATATCCAAGGTCTTTGGAGTGATTTATTTAGTGCTGATATTGATGTTTGGTATACTTTGAGGAATAAATAGGAACGAAGGGTAGGTGTGAGCGGATTTGGCTTCTTTATCGGCTAGTCCTCATCAGTTTAATTTTCGCACATAAAAGTATAAGAAGTTGTCGGATATGGGAAATTGTTTCATCTTTATTTCTAGGGTTACGTGCTGTATTAAAAACTGAACGGCTATCAGTTCAAATTTTGTAATTATTTGAGGATACCTTGCAGAATTCAAGAGCAGATAAAATTGCTTCAGCCATAATGCAAGCATAATTCTAATAAGAAGCCGACGTTTTTATCTGATTTTGATCCGTCCGTGAACAGAAGGAGCCAATTATCGTTTTTGAGTTTCGTGAGTAATAGTTCGAAATGATGTTTGAATAATGCAGGAGAAGAGTTGGCTTTGTGAAAAGATATAAGGTCCTTTATGATAACATCTTGGTTCAAAGCCATGGAGAGTAATTTTCTTTCAGACGAGTTTTCTGCAAGTAGAACTTTTGTGATAATTTCAAAATTGTACACAGAATAGAAGGATATTTTAGTTCAGTTTTCCTTTTATGTATTTTGGATATAAGTGGCTTTCATAAAAGAGAAGTATGGCATGTACCACTTTCGGCCAGTAAGACTTTTATTGGTGTTGTTCTATAAGCTCGAAGGCTCGATCTGATAGATAGCAGCGTTCAGAATCTTTTCTAAGGGTATCAATCCGGATTTTGATCCTTTGCTGTATATTACCATAGTCAGTTTGAGACAGTATTATGCCCTTAGTCAATCTCAGAAGACTGTTAGTATGTATAGGGTCCGCCAAATAATTTTATTTTATTTTTTTTAAATGCTATATAAAAAAAAACTACTTAATTTTTTCTCAAATTTCTTTTTTTATTTGAAAGTACAATCCTTCCGGTTAATAATGGAAAATAATGTCGTTCAAATGGCTGCCTCGGCTCGCCATGCAGTAGCCAACACGATCGGTCCAATTTTTAAGCACATTTTCGATTGTGTGCAGCTGTATTTCACCAGTGGCTTCACGAATATTGTCCTTTAAAGCGTCAATTGTTTCTGGCTTGTTGGCGTAACACTTATTTTTGACAGCACCCCACAAATAATAGTCCAACGGTGTCAAATTGCAGCTCCGAGGTGGCCAAACGACATCATCTGCGGCTGATAATGCGATCTTCAAAAACAGGGCGCAAAACATCGAGTTTAACTTCGGCTGTGTGTGTTACTTAAAAGTTATTAACTATTGTGGAACTTATTCTTCAAGACTACGAGATTATAATGGATAAATTATCAATCACAGCACTACTGAATGAATTCAATCTTTACTTCATACTTAAGAGTTTCGTTGATGAGTTCTGCTGTTATTAGAAATTATCCATACAGGTGGTCAACGAAACTACTTACCATTCTCTATTTTGATTATTGTTGAGTTTCGGTTTGTGTTGCACAGTTACTAAGCATCGTAAAAACATATTTAGATTCACTATTTTGAGTGGTTATACGTTTGCGCTTATGATCAAGCTTAAGCAATCTTTTGCTTCCATCGGTCTGATAGCTTTTCATATCCAAATATTTATACAAAATGTGTTGTATGTATGTGCACTGTTGAGGTGCCTACAATTAGTACATTTTATTGACTATTACTGTTGTGACGATCTAAAAATGAAAATATTCATACCATACGTAAAATCTGTTCTCTTAATGGGGGTGGCGTGGTGTAGTGGTTGGAGCGCACTTGTACAAAACAAGAACACGAAAAACGTAGTTATGGTTTCGAGTGTTTTCACCTCCCTTCAGACAAATCCTTTAAAAAAAAGCCCCTTGACTTTCAAAGTTACCGCTAGCGATGATGACAAACATCACACGAATAATCAGGAGAAAACGGGAACTACTGGGAAAAAGTTACAATACTAAGCAAGGACCACCACCACCACTAAGCAAGGATCTGCACCACTACACAATCATATGGAGACGCTTTACTGTAGATTAATCAACTTGATTAATGAAACTGAAACAAAAAATTTATGCTTTGTGGAAAACCAATATGCTCCCTAGAGGAGTGACGGAAAAGAAAAAAATGGTTGCGGAAGATTGGGCGTAACCAACTCCAATAAAACGAAATTGCTAGTGTTTGTAAACAAATGCCTAAAAAAGGTAAATAAAACATTTGGCCCATATCGCGTCTCGAACGAAAAACAAATTTTGAAAAAATTCTTCATTCGGCCATAACCTTCAAAACATCATTGAGATCATTCCAGAGACCAGCCTGCAGGAAAGCTAATGTGGGCTGGCAGATCAGTAAAGTCTGTACGCCGCAAAAATGATTTATATTGGTAACAAATACGTCATATGGTGCTGGACAGCACCAGCTGGAAAATCTCCATTGAGTCTTTACAACTGTGCGAAAAGCATCAATGTTTGGATTGACTCGTTCCAGCAGCACGTTGGATTGTGCAAAAAAAAAAAAACAGTAATAAACAATATTTAGTTGAAGAACTGTAGGGCAAACTCTCATCGTTTTTACGAACAGATCGTAAATATTAAATCGGTTGAGTTAAATGCTTCTTTACGATGCTATACCCACAATACCGATGGTTAATGGTTCACTTTTCTTTTCTGATGTTTTTTGCCTTCTTTTCTGAAAATGTTGCCTTCATAAAGTGTAAATATTTTGCATATTTTGCCTTAAAAAATAACAGAGTGAAAATGTTGCCCAGAAAAATGGCTGCCTTTTACTTTTTGTTTGTTTTAACAGATGCAATATAAATCGCAACATTTTCATAGGGAGATGACAAAACCTTAATATTGTTAACTTTTTAATTTTAAAAGGCAGAATTTGCCCCAGGTTTCGCTTTAGTTTTGTTCCAATTCTGATGTCAGATAAACTTTCTTTAAAACTTTTCCATATTTTTTTTTTTTTTTTTCAAATCCATTCTATTTCTTTTACAATGTTGATGTCAATTTAATTTTTTATTATTTTGTTCCCTTCCCTTATTCGTTGCACTTATTGCTTTTTACTTGTGCCCGCCAGTTTTTTGTTTTTTTTTTTAATTAATTTTTAATTGTTTCGATTTTTTCACCCGTTTATTGTACTTTTACTCGCAGTGTTAATTAAAAAAATTATTGTTCCTGAGAAGCTTGTACGAGAAGAGAGGAACATTCAACAGGAGGTGTTTTGTTTGTTTTCAACATTATAAAAAATGATTATTTAATTTGTTATACTTGCAAAACCATATGCGGGCGTCTAGGGAAAGTGGATGGCAGTCGAGAGTATAGCTCAGTAACTTGTTAATAAAGCGGCATTTCTTTTTTTATTTCAATTTAATTTGCACTTTTATTGAATGAAATATAGGAGATGAAGGAAATTAATTTAAAATTAAATTAATTTAAGGAAAATAAAAAAATTGTTGTTTAATCGGTTATGCAATGAAACGAATAATCGGATATTTATTATATGACAAAGAATTAACGCAGGGTAATAATGCAATGAGTGCACCGACACTGCTGTAGCCTATACACATGAGGCATTCAAGTTGCAATAAATGGCTGCACTGTCTCCTATCACAGAGGTTGAATACTATCATACTTTTCGCATTATGCTCAAACCCAATTGCTATCATGTGTTTTGATTGCTCTCTTGCCTAACGAGACACTCTCGTACCTAAGAAAATGTATTAACTACTTGATGCTCAGGAGTTGAGGAGTAAGTATACATTCATTGCATAGCATAGCTTGAAATGAATGAAACTTCAAATCAATAGCCTCTATTTCCGTTTTAGGTCTAAAACATGGTCAAAATGTTCCATAGTGTCTGTGAAACCAGAAGCAAATCTTTGATCGGCTTTCGTCGATGATTTTCTTTCTTTAAATGTTCCATCCATTTCAACGTGCAAGAGATTTTGGACGGAAGCAAAGATTACCAATGTAAACTAACACTTTTCGGTGATGATGAATTTGAAGCATGAATCCATCGAGATTGTTCTCAAATTCAAGAAAAATCACTTTGAGTCACTTAAGCAGTCGTCATAGTCGAATCCAAGTTGACATCCGGAGTGATGGCTGGTTTTATCACTAAGACTGTCAACCTTTTGGAATTCTTTAGATTACCAGTAAGCTTTATGGTTTTTCAGGCGGAACTTTATGCAATTCTGCAGGCCTGTATAATGCTGAGTCTAGAGTCTGTGGATATGATCAGAATTTTTTCTATTAGTCAGGCTGCTATACCCGCACTAGTAAGACTGTGCAGAATTTAGTTGGGCAACTCCTACAGCTCCGTGAAGATCGGAAGGGACTTCCCAGAATCTTTTAATAATGGGCGCGGTTTCAAACTAGGCGACCCCTTATCGTGCGACATCTTTAATTTCGTCACCGAGAGCGTTCTGCGGCATGCGGGAATACATCACAACGGCACCATCTTTTGCAAGTGTCCAGCTCCATGCTTACGATGACGAGATGTCACTGCTGCCCTCAGTGGTGTTAATAGGCAATTGAATAGTAGAAACCTCCCTCGTGCGACGCAATTGATATTATACAAGTCGCTCGAAAAAACTACAATGCTAAGACAAAGATCACTACCAGTTAGTAAGAATCATACAGTGGATTACTTACTACTTAGCTTGAAAGATCAAATTGATTAAAGAAACTGACACAAAGCAATGAATGCTTTGTGGAAAGCCAATATGCTCCCTAGAGGAGTGACGGAGAAGAAAAAACAATGAATTTTAATTCATTGCTTTTTATTTATCTGTGCTCTTATAAATATAACTAGAATAACGCTTCCCGCGCTGCTGGGTGGCTTTGTGTTGTTTACCTGTGAAATGTATTGCTCAGGACAACTTATTTTTATATATACAGGTAAAAATACGTATATAAATAGCTTTTACCTGGTGTGCTTTGTGCATTACCCCCTTCTTGCAATATCTTCCGCTTTTGACTGATATGAATTGATCACGAAACTAATAGTTTCAGTAACAGTCCGCTGTCCACGTATGCAAAATTCCATGTTTCATATGAAAGGGTGCTGGGACGAGACTGATTATGTGTCCTGGCCAAGATTTGTTTTAACCAATATTAGAGACTTTGACTATTACCGTTCTCAAGATATATCAAAATTAATAGCCAATATGTATGGGAGATGCTACACCCAATATATACAATTCTTCCCAACTTTTGACTGATAATTTGTGTTAATTACCGAGTCATTTAGACCAGATTAAAAAACTTCCTCTTTAAAGGTTCTCTGGATATACGAAAACCAACATTTATGTTGTATGATGCTCGCTTATCCAATTTAGCCCATTTTTCAAGTAATCATTTGTATTGACTACCAAATCGTTTGGGCCATGTTCAGTAACTGCTATTATAACCATTCTCGAGATATATAAAAATATATTTATTTTGTATAGGAAGTGTCACTCCCACTTTTCCAATTATGTTTTTTAGGTTGTGATTTTGTATATTGACCACGGAGTTATTTGGACCAAATTCAGAAACATTCACTACTACCGTTCTCTAGATATGCGAGGTGCCACATCCAGTTATTCAATTTTGATCATATTTCGACTGATAATGTGTACTGACTACGCAGTTATTTAGACAAAATTCGGAGCCTTACACTATTAACGTTGCCAAGATTTACAAAAATCAATATTTACTTTATATGGGAAGTGCCACCTTCACTTATCTAACTCTGGCCACTTTTATACTAATGATTTGTATTGATTGTATTGTGGGAGATGCCACTCTCATCTGTCCAATTACGCCTACGTTATGACTGATGATTTGTATTGAAACTCCAAATTAAGAAACTCTTACCATTACCGTTTTGAAGATATAAATATATAAATAAAAATTCTATACGGGCGTGGCACCGCCCAGTTGAAACTAAACCATCAGTGAAACTACACCTTTGCAACGTCTGTATTGGTTTATAAAACCGATTTAGTGGTTCTCGCGTTATAAAATGATAAACATAGGAGGGATCGGATCTATAGATAAACATGCTTTTCATTTGACGCTCACTGTAAACGACAGCAGGCAGCAATATTTTATGGCAGTGAATGCTGTCGGCTGCATTTGCCGCCGTGTTGCCGGCTACCTGAATATTTGGAAAACAGTACCAGCGTTTTGATAAACATCTGTTTGTGGCTGGATTCAGCGGTGCCACTTTCAAGCTTATTACACAGACAAAAATAAAATTATTATTTTAGCAAATGCACTTAAAAATGCATTTAAAAATTTAAAAATAAGTATAATAAATAAAAAATAAAATAAAAATAATAATTTATACATTAGATTAGTGTTTTTAGTGTTCATTTTTATGAAAGACAAAAAAAATATTTTTTAAACTCTTATTTAACATTTCATATTGTATTGGCATCACTAATGTACTCATTGCTGCCTAAAAAATAGGAATTAGTCTTAGTTTGGCAACAGCTAAATAGGTGGTCGTCTAGGCTTGTAGACGTGCTGTCGTTAAAACAATCGCCTTCATATAAACGTGTGTATTTTAATTTTGACAGCTTTCTGTCGTCTATGTTTTTAATACTTTGGTCTGTAACCTACATACATACATAAAAAACATTTTGTTTTTTAAAGATTAGCCCACTAAACTAAAGCTGCTTCTGCTGCCTTAATTATTTCATTTAAAAAATTGTTCAATTCCCATTTGTAACCCTCACGTGCATGACGTGTCATTATTTCTCATTTTGAAAATAAAACTTAATTTTATTTAATTATACATTTTTCTTGTTTTATTTTTATATTTGTTTAACAAATGTTTCTTTTGCAACAGTTGAGAAAAGAATATTTTCATTAAAAAAAGCATACGCACAAATTACGTCAATACGCCGGTTGTCGACGACCATTTTTTATGTTAATAGAACAGACGGCTGATCACTAGTGAAAAGAAAAAATTATAAAAATAAATAAAATGCGCATGAAACAGTTTAAATGTGTTATTCAGAACACATATGATTTTTTTAAACATGTAAATAAATATTAAACAGTAGGGAGGTTGAAATATTTCATTGCTAAACTTTTTTTCTTTTAAATTTTAAAAACGTTTCGTAAAACAAATTTAATTACTTTGATAGAATAACAGATCTAAGGGTTTCCCTTATAATCGCCTAAAAGTAAGCAATATTTTATATGTATTCCTGATATAATAATAAACAAACAGTAAGTCCTTCGAATAAATTCCTTACAATTAGCCTCTATTAGCAACCTTAAGCAAATACTTAATTTTTAATAAAAATATAAGCTTTAAGTCTTTTAATGGTAACAAAGCTGTATTCTCCCCCTTACAGTGTTTGCAATTATTTTCGATATGGTATTGCAGCAAACGGATATTGCTGTACTATGCAGTATATAGTGATCTTTCAAACTCATCGTTAACTACTCCCAATTCCTGAATGGTTAACCACTCGAAGACTTGGACAACTTCTGCTGCTTAGGCAGCATTTTATCAGAGAGCGATGGTACTTGATGGCGGTTATAAATATGCGCAATAGCAAATTACGAAAAGCTTCCCAAGCACTGCATAAAGTTGGAAATCTTATGAAATATTTGAAGCGAAATTGTTCTACGGAAGGATAATCTATCCGACGCTAAGGAATTCACTCAACACTAGAAAGATAGGAAGGGAAATTAGGCAGGGGGATGCTCTCCCCTATCTGTAGAATCTTGTAATGAATGAGCTAGAACAATGCTCTCACAAATTTGTGGATCATATTAGGAACAGCATGTAACTTTTCCTTCGTGAAGTTAGTGAGTAGACATTTGGCTGTAAGATTAAATCCCGAAATAACGGAGTTGGCATTCTTCACCCGGCCATTAAGGTTGAATAAATATGAGCCTCGTAATTAATAAGGAGACTCACTTTTTGGGGATAATATTGGATAGGAAGCTGTCCTAAAATCTTAATATATCTAATAGGTAGGTAGTGGTTAGAGCGCACGCATAACAACACAAACGACCCAGATTCGAGCCCCTAGCAGAAGACATGACTAAGAAAAATATATTGAATGTTTAATAAAGAGACTTCAACTTCCCTCCAGGCAACTCCATCTAAAAAATTAAGAAGAAGCCCCCTGACCTTCCCGCATATCTCTGGCGATGATGACAAACTTCAGACGAATAATCAGGAAAGCACGGGAATTAATTACAATGCTACCTAAAGTAAAGTTCACCATTAACTAGCAAGGATCTTTACAACTACGCAAAATCAGTGGATTAATCATTAACTTAGCTTGAAAGATCAAATTGAGATTGAAGAAACTGAAAAGAGGTAATGGATGCTATGTCCAAAGCCAACATGCTCCCTAGAGGAGTGACGGAGAAAAATAACACAATAGGGAAAAGAAGGCCTCCATTAGCCTTTACACTTGCAATAAAGTGCTGGGGAGAAAATGGATAAGTCACTTGATATACAAGGCTGTGGTCAGACCTATTTTGACCTATGGATGCCTTGTATGGTGCAAAGGCTCGTTTACATTATTATCACGGAGGCGTTACGTACTAAACCTACATCGGCGAGGTAAACCTACATCTCCCTCTTCTGAACCTTCATTATAAAGAGTGAACGGTGGGTACAAGTCAGAATCTACAGGCGACTGAGCAGTGACACTATTGAAATGTGTATCACTCCAAGTATGACTTCTCAATGAAGTTCCGAACTATGCTTACCGTCTGTCCGGAATGTGCAAATAGACTGATGTACTTCATTAAAAACTGCGAAGATCTTCACGGATGACTCTAAGTTAAATAAAACGGTGGATGGAGGTATTGGAAGTATCTCAGAGTCGGCAAATATATCTCAATTTAGAAGGTTTCCGAACCACTGGAGCGTTTTTCAAACGATATCGATCGTACGAGCTGCTTTGATGATCATTGGAAAGGGAGAGATATTAGCATACTTTCGGATAGCCAGGCGGCTGTGAAAGCTTTGGGATCTCACACATTGATCTCAAATAGAGTTATAGATTGCCACAAGTCAACTAGATGGCTGGGTAACTAAGGTTGATAGCCAGACTTGGCACTACTATCGAACTTACATGCGATTTTTTCACGTTGGTCATTTCATTAAGAACTTTCAAGGTTATGATTCACAATGAGGTAATGGACTCCGCATGGGAAGCTTCGGAGACAGGCAAGATGGCGCAGCAAATCTGACCAAAACTAGGAGGCTTTCTGCTCAATCTCCAAAAATTCACATCCAACGTAGTTGACGGTGTCATTACTGGACTGGGACACCTGGCCAATGATTTCAATATAAGCTACAGAGATAAGAAGAAAGAAACCCTTTTTCACCTATTGTGCAAATGCCCCGAGTTATGTGGCAGAAAATAGGAGCACCTGGGCTTCTACCATGCAAATGAGCTCACGGAGCTGTCGAGTACGGACTTGGCTGTTTTATTATGAGTTCCGGATGGTTCCTGATATAGAGTAATGACGATCCATTGTAGTATCGCAAAATTCAATTTTTTACATACGTTTGTCTTTATTGGGTCAAAAAATTCCACCTGCCTACCTATTTTACGCTTTAAGGTATGCTCAATATAAAAAGTATGAGTGTTGGGTTAAAATTTCGATCCCAATACTTCCTAAAAATATGCTTCTTTTTAATATTATTTCTAATGTTTTTTCAAAAAACAAAAATTTTTCTGAACTGTAGTTGTCTGTAGTGGAGCGAGAGATTATCAGGTATATTGTGTAAACTGAAAACATCTAAAACAGCGTCAGGTAAACTAATATTAATACATTTTACAATTGTGGTAGTGGTTTGCGAGTATCTCATTCAGTCCACTTTGCACTGTATTTTTTTACTTGTTTTTTCTCTGCTTCTCTTTGCCTATTATTTACCTATCCGTGTGAGTCCGTACGTGTGAAAACTAAAGAGAAGAGCAGCCTGTCGATGTCTTAAAAGCATGCTTAAAATAATCTGTTAATTACCATTATGAAAAGTACTAAATTTTAACAGGGGTTCGATCAAAAATGTATTCTAAGGATTTATTAAAAAAATTCGTTTTAGCTCCTCCTAAAGATATGCTTTAATAATTTTCTTTTTGTTTTTATTTAACTTATAAAAATATTTTGATAGGTTTTAAATACCACTTGTTGAAAAATTAAATAAACAAATTAAAAGCCTTGAAATATGCTTTAAAAATCTTTATATTTGACATACCTTAAAGTATGTTTGTTTCTGTTCGCAGTTAGAATTTATTTTATAACTTAAATTATTCAAATGTAACATCCAAGGTCATTGCAATAAACATCTAAAAATGTGTTAAAATGTATTAGGCGAAAATATACATAAACAGTCGTTTTAAGGTCTTTGAGTCAATGGTTATTTTTGTTTTTTAAAGTCCATTTAATGTCTTTAATTATTTTTTTTTTTACATAACAACCTAAGAGTAGTCTATTATTATGAATTTAACTATTATTTCCATTTTTCTTTCTTTTTAGTGCGCAGCTGTCGTACCGGCAAATCAGTACAAATGTCTGAATCTGAAGTACGAGGTTTATGTTTAAAATCCCGTGAAATATTCCTACAACAACCGATATTATTGGAACTCGAAGCACCGCTAATTATATGCGGTGATATACACGGTCAATATACAGATCTATTGCGTTTATTCGAATATGGTGGGTTTCCACCGGCTGCTAATTATCTCTTCTTGGGTGACTATGTGGACAGAGGCAAACAATCATTAGAAACAATTTGCCTGCTATTGGCTTATAAAATCAAATATCCTGAGAATTTCTTTTTATTGCGTGGCAATCACGAATGTGCCAGTATTAATCGTATTTATGGTAAGAAATTTGGGGGTCAAATCGTCTTACTCGTGATTGTATAAGCTATAGTAGCGAATAATATTAATTTAAAATTGTTCGATCACAAGTACGACGATTTTGGTCCAAATCTATTTATTTTGTAATATTAAAAATTATTTAATTTAAATTTTCTAATTGATAGGTTTTTATGACGAATGTAAACGACGTTACAATGTTAAATTGTGGAAGACATTTACAGACTGTTTTAATTGTTTACCCGTCGCCGCTATCATCGATGAAAAAATATTCTGCTGTCACGGCGGTTTGAGTCCTGATTTACAGAATATGGAACAGATTAGACGCTTAATGCGTCCCACAGATGTACCCGATACTGGTTTACTGTGTGATCTGTTATGGAGTGATCCCGATAAAGATGTACAGGGTTGGGGTGAAAATGATCGTGGTGTTAGTTTTACATTTGGTGCTGATGTTGTATCGAAATTTTTACGTAAACATGAAATGGACTTAATATGTCGTGCCCATCAAGTAAACAAAATTACGCTCTCCGTTCCAAAATTGTATTTGAAAAATTCAATTTTTTTTACAGGTCGTTGAGGATGGTTATGAATTTTTTGCCCGCCGTCAATTGGTGACGCTTTTTTCAGCTCCCAATTATTGTGGTGAATTTGATAATGCTGGTGGTATGATGACTGTTGATGGTTCATTAATGTGCTCATTCCAGGTAAGAGAAAGATTATATTACTTTTAATAATTCTGTGAGTTGTTGGATTGAAAAATAGCTTTTTCGTCATAGTCTAGCATTTTTCTAGTTTTTTTTTTTTAATATTTCTTCCAAACAATCATATTTCTCAAGGCCCCTAAATTTTGCATTTGTTTGAATGATAATCCCCTCGCTTAATCTAAATCTTTCTCGAATTTGAAAATATTCGCAAAGTGGTAATATCTGAGTGTACAGGCTAGGATAACAGTTCGTAGCTAAATTCATGGCTGTTTGTTACAGTGACTTCCCAGTTGTACTGCATACATTCATTGTCTTAATGGAACAGCACTTATTTATTAGCTAGACGAGGTTCTTTTGCTTCAAATCAATATTGAACCGGCCAAAAACTCAGAGAAATATTTGGCTGTAAACTTATTTTTCCATTGTTGTTTGTGAAGGTCTCTAGTGTGTTTTGATGCATCCATGTGTAGCCCGCAGTTATAAAATTGCTTAGAAACTCGTTCGGATTTTACCTAAGCATTGCCAAACACTCCGACAAACCCACCTTAGCGTTCTTTGGTGCGTAAGTATCGGTGAAATGCTGCTTATAAAAATTTTTATCTCTGATGTGTTGTGATAGATTCATATTTCATTCAAAAGTTAAAAAATGGCCCAAAAACTTACTGGAATAGCATCTAAACATTATTAAACATACAGTCATACCTTCGCTCATCACTGTTCCCGTTTTTCTGGCAACATATGGACTCAACATAGGGCAAAAACGAATTAAGCTAATTTCCGACTTGCCCGTTTTGAACTGCAACGATTTCTAATAAGAGCGTTTTGACACCATGGATAATCAGCTTTGTTGTTGAAGCAACGTGACTGCCTTATTCCTCTTCGCTCTATTCAACAGTATCCAGACCCATTTCATTTTCATTCGGTTTGCCCTAAAATGAAAAAGGTGGCCCACATCCTGATGCCCAAAAACAAAGGTCAGGTATGGTATCGTTTATCCTAGACTAGAACGAATTCAATCCAGAGCACCCTGGTCTCAGTTTTGACAATACCACTCCGGTCTGACGTGGTATGATCCATTCCTGGTCTGCTATGGGAGTTTGGTCTTCTAGGTGGCTGCTAATCGCTTTTTCCAGCGATTCCCTATAAAATTTGTTGAGACGTGCCTTGTATGAGATGAGATCTGCAATGGAATACAGGTATTGTTAGATTTCCTCTTCATACGTATATGCGAAAGTTTTCCCTGACATGTTCGGGGGAGTGTCTAACAACTCTGTTAGATGTTTGTTCGAATGGGCCTTGCGGTGACATCAATGTGTGCGCTCTGACCATTACAATTTTCGTTTCCTCATGCGGGTGTTCTGTTCAAGCTATTTTAACCTTCCCCGTTACCGTCATAAGGACAGAATTTTCTTCCATTTTATTTCGTTGACTCTTGATTTCCAAACAACTGCGGTTTAGTTCACTACTGACTAATCGTTTTACATGTGGTCTGTCCCTACCTCAAGTACTGCCGGCTAGGTTCTTGAGGACCTTGTGACTTAATAGCAGTGGTGTCGCCATAGAAACCACAGAAGGTTATAGAATGTTGTGGCTTCGGATGCTTAACCATCGCATTTCGAGCATCTTCGACTGTCACCTACCTACCTCTAGTCCTACTTCTTTCGTCCAAGTGGTGAAAACGGTAGCTAATGGATAGGTTTTATATTCCTCATAAGGAAGAAGTCTGCAAGTTTACTTAGATAGCCAGACCACTTAATTTACCACTTCGCTTAAGTCATCAATATAGTTGACAGTCGCTAATATCAAGCAGTTAAGAGACAATTAAGAGACAATTTGTAATGTCTCTGATGAGGATGTCATAGTTGACAATATCAAAAGCCTTGAAAATGTCAAGATCTAATACAGGTCATGACTTATTTCTGTGGCTATTGTGTCGTGCTGTGTGCTTGCCATGCCTATGCTCAGCTAGTTGGAGTTGACATGTCAATCAAAACAACAAATAGTCAAAGTTGATTCAAACAGCTCGACAATAAGTCAGTATTAGTATTAAAACGTTCAAAATACGAAAAGTCACGGAATTATAAAACTGACATCACCCACATCAAATTAAGAGTAAAAAAAAAAACTAATTTTCTCTTGTCTCTCTTTTTTTCCTTTAGATTTTAAAGCCCTCCGAAAAGAAGGCCAAATACATGTACAGTGGCATGAATACATCACGGCCAACAACACCGCAACGCAACGCTCCATTAATAGCAACGAATAAGAAGAAATAATACATCCATCCGCTTCCATTTCCTTAAAAGTTATTAAATTATTATATACAAATTAAATTTGATAATAATTATTATTATAATAATACAACAACAACAACAAAAATATTTAAACAAAAAACAAAAGCTACGTGTACTACTAAAAAACAACATAAGAAAAATAATTTAAAAACTTAAAGAAAACAATTAAAAAAAAGGAAAAATTAAAAAAAATCTACAGGACATTTAAAAATCAACAGCAGCAATCAACAAACCAACCAACCATTAAATAAATAAAAAGAAAGTTATCTTAATAAATAAAAATAAAGAAATGACAACCATTTTTAAAAATATTTATGAACTCGTTTATGAAAACCATAAAAATAAAAGAAAATATATTCTCTATATATTTAAATTTAAATTAAATAAAAATTTTATGTTAAATTTAACGATTTTTATTTCGTTTTGTTTATTTATGTTAAAAAAATAATAACTAATTAAACTATTAAACTGTGCGTCAAAAAAAAAAAAAAAAAAACACCTGGACGATACTATTTTCCTGACAAGCGCTATTAGATACAACAAGAATCTGTTTTTCATTGAATTTTTAATTAAGTTTGCAGCTGTTTTTAAATAACTTTTTATGTTCATTAACTAATTATGGAAGTATATAAAAGCCGTGCTGCAATAGAATAATTACAGCTCGCTTTAAAACATGCGCCAGAAATTTGACATTTGTTCAGTGTTATGTCCTACAAAAGCGGCAGATATCTCCATTAAGAAGGACTTTTACAGCCACCATGCCACTGTCATCACATCGGCGAATCCTGGAAATATACTCTTGCCAATGGATGATTTTAACGTTTAACTCGGTTCGAACAGCTTACAGAATGACCTAGAATGGTGAATAGTTTATCTAAATTTTGCCTTAAAAACAACTTAATAGTCGGTATGATCTTATTCTCATATAAGAACATACACAAAGTAACGTGTTGTCCCCGGACAATATTACGGATAATTAAATCTATCACATAGCTATAAGCAGAAAATGGCGTGGATCTTTAATGAATGCGCTCAGCAAGCGTGGAGCAGATTGTGCTAGTGGCCACCATCTACTCATAGACAGTCACTCACTATCCGCCTCAAAGTTGCGGCTATTATGAGTGAAAATCCAGTCCGGCGAAGATTCTGTGTGGAGAAGCTGTAGAATCAAACTAATAAATCCGTGTACATTGGAGCTTTACAATCATCATTGCGGACACTAGACAGTAACCATTCTTTCCAATCCTGTGAAACGGAAATTGCTTCATAAAAGCTGCCGTTGGTCACCTTGCTGGGACGTAGGATCAGAAACAGAAGACAGGGGATCGCCGTCTTAACATGGGAGACGATAAACAAGAGAAAAGAACCGAAAGACCGTATATACATGGTTAAAACCTGGGGTTATAAGGCTAAACTACGCATTGAGTACTTGGCACTTGATAGGCAAGTGAGAATAAGTGCTAGAAATAATAAAAGAGGAATTGATACTTCTGTTCTAAATTGGCGGTGTTATTAAGCTTTTTAATAAAACAACTCAAGAAAAAATCATAAGCCAATGCAAAATTTTTAAATCACTTATGAGTTTCATAACACGAAAATGTATAAAGTACGGTAACACTTGTTTTTTTGTATGCGAATAAAAACAGCTGTGCACCGAAAAATAAAGATTATCAAAGAAAACAAACGTAACACCACGACAAGATAAAAATTGATCAAAATAATGTATTTTTTAGGAAAATATATGAAAACACATTAAATTTTAATTATACGCTTTCATTTCTACTGGTTGCCGCCCAGTTGTTGCAATATACACAAATTCACCTTGAAGTCATGTCATTCTTTGCTAGCGAGTTAAAATAGCAAAATTTCTTGTGATTGCAATTTTCAGCATGTGCTACAAATCGTAATCGCAATATTTTTGCAATATGCTTATTATCAAAATGTGCCGCTGTGGTATGGTAGACAAGACATACCATCCAAGGGGGTCTCGGTTCAATCCCAGGCCAGACCGTTTGACAATTTTTAACAGCTGTATCCGCTCATAACTTTGGTAGCGACTGGTTATGAGTATTTACGCTATGAATAACTTCGCCGTTCGGAGGCGGCGTTAAACTAACTGTAGGTCCCTTTAATTGAGTCTAAAAATAGTGCAAGTCATTGATTGAAAGAAGTCTTCCTTATTCCACTTGGGATGTCGCAATCTGGCGTTTTTTATTTACTTCGAAACTTTCTTTTTTTTGTAGTAATCGCGTGATTTTTATGAGATGCTTTACTTAAAAGCTTAATAACTCCGTAAATTTCTAACGAATATTAAAAAGCAAAGTAGCATTTTATTTCCGCCTAAACTAATACTTTCATAAATTGTACGATTCCTAATAAAGTTTTCCTATATAAAATAGTGTGGCCTAAATTTGAAAAATTTGGATGAAAGATATATAGATCATTTAAAAGAACTATTTCCCTCTTTTCTAAAATCGGTTAATATTTAGCTAAATTATTAGCTTAGAAATGTACGAAGATCGTTTCTTAATCGTAATTCGAGATTTTAAATTTGCTTTGAAAATACCAAAAACACATTCTTGTTGTACTCTATAGAGCCTATAGTACACTTTCCAGGTATTATAACTTATTTCTTTTTGTCGTGAAGTGTTATCTCTTCAATATAATGAAAATGGTCCTTCGATTCCAAATACAATCACCCCTGTTCTGCGCTTAGATTCGCATCGAAATTTTCTCCGTTATGCAAATTTTGTGTGCTGCGTTTGGATTCTGTTCAGTTTCTTTCGATTGCATTTATTCTGCATTACGCTCGTAGTTACGTTTTTCTAAGTTGTTAAAGTTGTGGCTGAGATTTTTTCGATTTTTGTCTTTTTAGTCCAAAATTTATTATTTATTTAATACGAAACGAAAATATACAAAATGTAAACAAATATAATAAATATTAGCAAAGGCTTGTTCATTTGCATGATAAAGGCAAACACAAATTGAGTGTTTTTTTACTGAGCTCCTTTGTGTATGCACTGCATTCTGAATTATTAAAAATTGATTATTTTCTTTAGTTTCTTTTGTGAAAATTGTTGTTTTATTTTTTCTCCTTTGGTTCCGTTTTTGTTTGGAATACCAATTTTCGATCGAAACGTAACTGAATGAGGAGACGTGATTAAACGCAGAATAGGGGTGAATATGTAATATTTATTGCAGTTTCAGAAAAAAAATCTGGAATACGCCTTTGTCTTATAATATTTTGGGGTTTAAATTATTTTGCAATGTGTACAGTGGTTAAAAAAACTATTCGACATGAACTTGCAAATTCATTTAATTATTGATCACTATTAACGTGTAATTAAAAAAAAAAACTAAATTAGAAAGAACTTTATTAAGAAGCAAAGAACTATATTTAGTAAAACAATTTGACATCAAAAAAGAAATTAATGTAAAAAATTTTTTGCTTAAAAAATAAATAAAAAAGAATGTAAACAAAAACGACAATATCTTTAAATATTTATAAAACATTTGTTGTTGGTTTAAAAATGAGATGCTTTTCCTTTACGTCTTATAACATCTCTTACAGGTTCTGGCATAGATCTTACCAAATTGTCTGTGTATTCAGAATCAGTATTTCCCCACTCTTCTTGTAGGACTCCTTTTAGATGATTTTTATTTGTAGTCACTTGGTTTTATTATTTTATATATATTTATTTTAAATATATTTACAATTATATAAAAGCCTAAGCTTTTAAATTCTTGGTAGAACTGAAAGCGGCCGGAAAGTTCTAAGTATTCAGCGGCCGGTCATAAATTTTGCTTGAGCAGCTCAATGTATTTGTGATGATCCATAATGCCATCAATAAATTTAAATTGGCCTACCTAATGCCGCCATACACCACCTCAGTTGGTTTTTACAGTTGGTACAATATTTCTCTCTTCCAATTATGTATTCGGTTTCTGATTTACAACATTTTCATCACAGCCAAAAGGGTTATATTTGCTTTCATTAGCAAAAATAACATCCATCCAGAACTCGGGAGGCTTAGATACGTACTCTAAAGAAAAATATAACCTAATATTCGTATATATCTTGGAAATGTGCATGGAAATCGTGTTTTTTTTAATATTTTGTTTTGTCTGGGGTGTTACTGAAATACTCTTCGGTACTCTTCGGTACTTTTGACTTGTGTAGATGCATTAATTTTGGGATTCTTTTTCACTTCACGCACAATTCGTCGTTCATCTGCTTCTGTAAGTCTTCGAGCACGACCAGTTCTAGTCTTGTTTACCACAGTTTTCTCACTTTTATTTATTAATTATACAATGAACGTTTTTCTTGATTTTTTAACTATTTCTGATTTGGCGTTTTCAGATTTTCTCAATTTAAGATGATGAATTATTTAATTTCTTATATTGACAGAGGTCTGCCTGTATTCCTTTGCCTCCCATCTTTACGATCATGTGCATGTTAAGGAGATAAAGTGTTTTAAATTATAAACCTAAATTCTAACTGTACTAATAACAGTAAAAATACACTCTATAAACAAACTTATTAGCAAAAGAAAAGAAAAAAACGATAATTGTCGAATACTATTTTTGTTTTAGTTCTAAAATGCACAATGTTTATAAATGTTTTAACTGTAAATGAAATAACAGTTACATCTTAACTTTGTGTTCAAAGTTTGAAATTATATCAACATTTTAAGAAGATTTACGCAAATAATATGAGATGCCTAATAGTTTTTTTTTTGACCACAGTATAGAGTTTTCCAAAATTTGTTTTCTTACTTCCCTTAAATCGTTTAGTACTCCATAGATTAAAAATATGTTTCTTATACCAAAGGGAAATTGCAGAGGTCCTTTGAGTTTTTTAGTGTTTCATGGATTTAAAAAAAAAAATGTATGTAAATTTATATTTATTAAATGGTCCTTCTAATATTGCTCTTTATAAGCTTAAGTAGTCCTTTTTCATTCTATGCGTAAAAAAAATTATACTATACTGCTTGGAATTCTGTTTTTTCTACTCTTCGTCAAATATTTTATAGCTTGGGAAGAAGGTTCTCGAAGTTTTTTTAATCCTCAGAAAGTTCGGTATCGAAACAAATTTAAAAGTATTGTATAAACAACTTTCTATATACTTTCTTATTCTAGTCTTCAGTATACCTTTCAGTGTAGAGGTTTCTTTCAAAGTCGTGAGAGGTCCTTCTTGCTGAACAGCGTTCTATACTGCGCTCTACAAGGCTTGGCCCGATCATTCTGGCAACATTTTCAAACCATTTATTTCTTTCCATCATAACATTTAGTGTTATATGCCAAAATTATGTCAGAACAGGGAATTCAGCGTCCAGAGAATTCATAACAACACAAAGAGAACGATAGGTGATATATTGAGAACATATCTTTCTATAACACTAATAGATGACGTCATCACAATATGCAAAAAATCGTTTACACTCTTAGTCAACGGAAATTAGAAAATGCAACCAGTAAAAATAACTTTACTAGCCTACTTAGACGATGTAGATATCTGAGCCAACTCCGCTACGCAATGTGAATATTTCTGCTCATGAAATAGACAACAGAGGTTCCCGCATTAATACAAACAAATCAGAAACTATGATAATAAGCCGAAATAAAGTTATACACCCAATAAAAGTAGGGTAAGCAGTACTGAAACAAACAGAACAAAATTTCGATATATAGTTGTTACAATAAACTAAGACGGAATGTGGAATAAAGACCTAAGTGCTGAAATTTATACGACTGCTAAACTTTATTATTCTTCAAACCAAGGGAGAGATCTCAGCATCGACAAGAATAGCAGTTTTTAACTCGACATACGTACATAATACATACATAACAACCCTTACGTATGGAAGTGAAAGTGAACAAAAAATAAAAGCAGGATACAAGCTGCAGAAATGAAATATGTACGAAGTATAGTAGGAAAAACTAGGAGAGACAGTTACAAACTACAACATATAATCAAATCTACGAGTATCTATCCTCTTATTTGTTTTTTAATTTTTGAAATTTAAAAAAATATTTTTTGAAGTTGTTTTTCGTTAATGTATTGTTTAAATTAATGTTTATTTTTTAAATTATATATTTTTTAATTTTTAATAAATTTATTTGCTATTAATTACAAGAACATATTATTAAGAAATTAAAAGTGAAAAATACATTTAAGAACATAAACAAAATTTTAAAAAATCATTATCTTCTGTAGCGAAATCATACAATCATTTGACATTAAATAAAAAAAAAAAAACATTTTTATTAATAAACTTAAAGAAAAATATTAAAAAACGATTTTGTTGTTGAAAAATGTTATAAAGAAATTTTTTTAATATATCATATACATATTAAAAATAATAATTATAAAATAAAATTTATAATTTAAAATAATTTTCCTTTAATTTTAAGAGTTGTTTGGGTTTTTCTTTTTACAAAAAAAGGAATATTTTTTTTCTCTGTTCTTTTATTTTATTTTTTTTAGAAACGTTTTCTTTGAAAATGGTTCTACGAACTCTGTAGGACATACAATATAAAGTATAAGTGAGTGCATAATGAGTGCATGCTTATAAGTTTGGTAAATTAATTTATGAAACTGAAATCAAATTCCTAAAATTTTTTTATTACATAATAAGTTTGTGAATTTTTGAAAATTGCGCCTCTTAACTGAAAGGCTAACACTGTTCCTGCCAACAGGCATCTGCCGGTTGACTTCTTTAAAAATTTTAACAGTTAGTTTGTTTTTAACAGCCATTTATAGCAGACTAGCCTCTGATTTGACGGCAATAAAGTGAACTTCGCGTGCTTAGTAAGCATTATTTTTGGTGGAAACACACCAGCACTCAAACTAAGGCTAAGCTTGATAAAATATTATGGGAACCCTGCACCATCAATTTCAATAGTAAAGAAGTGTTTTACTGTATAGTACTTTGTGTCACGGAAAAGTCCAAAGTATACTTACACAAGCTCAATAAAAATGATTCTCTTTCAAAATAAAATATAGTTCATATTAAATATGGTCCTTTGCATTTCTTAATGTTTATTTCATATAAGTAAACGTTTATTTTACTTCTTAAATATATATTTTTTTCTTTGATAATATGTCATTATAATTAGATTACTCTTAAGATACATAAAAAAAAATCAAACACCAATTTTTTTTCGAAAAAAAAAACAAATGAAATTCTATATCAATTTTATCGTTTTAAGCTTAGTTTTAATTTAAAAATTAAATTTAAACATATTTTTTATTAATTATTAAAAGTAAAAAACGAAAAACCTAATTAGATTGTAGTGCCTTTTTTGTCTCTTTGTTGAAATTTTCATTAAAAGTTTAATGACAGAAATTAAATAATGTCTATAAATAAATATTATAAATTCATGTTAATAAAAAAATATTAAATATTACAAATAAAAGAAATAAAATTGAAAATCTATTATAAAAAATATTAAAAAGAATAATATATTGTTTCCTAAGAATAAAAACTTAAAAATCTGAAAAGTAAAAAAATTACCATTCAGAATGGTCCTTGGAACCAACACAATTTAATTTCACCAAATGGCGTATAGCCGTCTGATTCCTAAATATATTTATAAAAATATTTTCCGATACTTGCCAATTATCTATTAATTTTTATTTTAAAGCTTTAATCGTCCTTCAAATCCAAACTGTTTTAATTTTTTTGTTGCTATGTTGGTAAACGTAATCTAAGTACATATTTCTTTAATTATTTTACGGTATAAAAAATGGAAAATATTTAAAAAAAATTCAAATTCTTATCATTAGGCAACTTTTCGGTAGTACAGTGAACACGGTTGTAATAAAATTAAAGGATTCTTACAATTTAGTGCATTATAGAAGTATGTAGTTCGTAATATAAACATTAATTGCAATGCAAATTCAGTGAGCGTGTAACTGTATTCATTATAAAAGTAGGATTTCGTTTAATTTTTAACCGTCGCCTGACCGTGAATAGACACTTTTAATCTCTATTGTTTCTTGCACATTGCAAGTATGTCAAATGTCTCTGTATTGATTATAAAGCTCGTATTTACACTAAAAACCTTTACTCACGTCTTGCTATCATGATTATTAATATCTGTCTGAAATCACAGATTTTATTGAATCAATAAGTGCTGTATTCTCAACTATTTTCCACAGCCTCTCTGAGGTCAGTGACCTGTCAAGCTAACTTATTATTTATTTATATAAAAGAGGACTGTCATATGCGTTGTAGTTGATGTTCTCTGAAATGTGCCAACCGATTAAATTTTGTAAGCGCTTAAACGAAAGGTGAAGTCAATACCAAGGTTTTTATGTATGTATATACAGTTTTTGTAGGTCCATTGGTTTGCGAGTTATTGACGTTAGAGTGAACCCTTTTTATTGCATAAGTTTTACTTGAAAACGAAATTTGTTACGGCATTTAAACTTCGTGTGAGTTAGAAAATATTTTAAAAACTGTGTATATGAAAAGCGTATGTAGAAAGCTTTAGTTTGGTATATGGCTTCGCTATTGTTCAACTGAGTGGTGCCACGCTCATATATATATATATATATATATATATATATATATATGTATATATATATATATATATATATATATATATATATATATATATATATATATGTATATATATATATATATTTGTATTTATATGTCTATATCTATTTAAAAAATATGGAATTTTGCATGTGTAGAGAACGGTAACAGTTAAAGCTTTCTTTATCTATTCACTTCAGTCAAAAAGGAAGTACAATACAGGAGGGATTACTCCAGTTTATATAATCTAAACCATTATTCTAGTGAGGTGTCGCGGTTCAAAACCTATTACAGCCGAGATTTGAATCCCGGTGATGGAACAGAAAAGTTTCCGTATCATGTTTTCGAATTTGAAATAATTGAAGAAGTTTTGATCCTTTCTAGGTGACCTCCAAGAAACCTCGTAAATTAAAAATGAACAATATCATGTCAGCGACGCCACCATTCCGAAAAAAAGGAGGTGTAAAACGATAGAAGTCTATGATAAGCGAAGACTTTTCCCCACTACACCAAATACACAGAGGATACTGTTTCTAGGCAATGACAAATGGCAGCACAATCGTTCAACCTAGACCTGCTACAGAAGATCAATCACCTGCTAGGGTAGAGAACACAATGCTGTGCTCGCTCACTATACACAGGCTCCAGAAAGAGGTCCATTGGAAAAATCAGTAAGACAAATGGCATACCAATGACAGAAAACAAAGATGCTTTGTGGAAGCCACTACTTCCAGAAGTAGTAACTGAAAAAAAACCGATTATGCATATTGGAATTTAAATAAAACTAAGTGTGTGTGATATATCGGTATTTTTTAAATATTTTAAAGGCATATTGATTAATGCCATTATGTATGAAATAGTATATTAAGCGGCTTTGCTGGGCCTTTCGCATAAAACAGGCTGAATTTGACCGGTAAGATGGGTAATGTCGGCTAGGAAAGCCTGCGTGGTTTGTGGCATTTTTTTATCCAAGTGAAAGGCGGTTCTGCCATTAATTATACATCATTTGTCTTCTGTGGTAGAACTGTGCAGTCGTGATGCAACGCTGCTATGCATTTATGTACAGGCCCATACTTAGTGCTTAACTTGATATAAAACCAAGTTTATTTACAAACAACGCGAAAAAGCTTTTTAACATAATGCTACCTAAAGCAGTGTGTTAGCAACACTTATTGATTTGCTTTGTAATCTTTAGTTTGTAATCGAAGTTCAAGGCGAGTGCGTGTCCGTTTCTGAAAATTAATTAAAATTCTAAATTTAAGTAATTTAAAGATAAAAAAGTAGTTCAAATATACCTTAAAGTGAATTTAACTTATTTTCTATGTAAATATTATTCAACAAGTAAAGTTAATTGAAGAAGAACTTAAGTTTCTAAGGTGTAAGTGCAGAATCAAAATTCCTGGCAAATTCTGTTAAATTGTTTAAAAGTGTCTTAAAACTGTTAAACATTTTTGAAACAATAGTAAAATGATTTAATTGTCACTGAAATAAGAATTATAAATAGACAAAACAGTAAAATTGTATTAAAATTCATGTTTGCCAAATAAAATATTGGTGGCCAATTAAGCAGCGCTGCTGGCGCTAACTTTTATTTACATTTTCTCGCGGCTTTTTTGTTATATCCAGTTAGTCAGCGCTGCTGGCATTAACGTTTGTTTATATTTTTTGTTGTTGTTTTTTTGCTGTTTACGGAAGATAAATAATTGTAATTAATGTGTGAGTGTGAAAATCAGTGTTATCCACATTTAAAATTCAAAACGCACTAAAAATCGTGAGTAAAAAATGCAAATAATTTAATTGCTTTATTTTTTTAATACATACAGATAGATGTACAGTGGCGCAATGTACCTTTAATTTTAATTTTGCAAATAATGAAAAATTGTCAAGACGATGTGTTGATAAGTTTTTATAGGCAGGTATAAATTGTTGTTTTTGTTACAAACAAATGATTCATATACGCACATACATATATTAAAATCTGTATTTATATATCGTTGTATAACTCCAGTTTTGAAAATAGGCGGTCGATTTCAGTGAAATCGATTTCAGGGGAAAACGTAGGTATGAAATTACAATTCATTAATTAACTTTTCATATTTTAAGAGCAAGTATATTTTATCCTTGAGTATCCTGAATAATCTTAATAAAATTTGTTCATAAAATATATTTGGGCTTATTTTCCCTTTAACTTTTTTAGGATTTTCTTCCCTACCAATTCCAATTTTTATTGTATTATTATTCAAATAGATTTGTTTTATTTAACTTAGGCTTCGCTTAGGCATATACATACACTGCGCGTCATTAGGATAGCTCCAACACCCCTTTTACTGACGACTAGGCTAATGTTAAATATTATCTGAACCAACTGAGATATGGCTCTAAAATACCTATATAGTAGACCCCTAGCAAATCTCTTTGAAACAAGAAAAATTCTACTAAAAACGTATTGAAAAAATTGGTCATCAGGATAGTGCCACAAACTATAATTTCAATTGAATTATTATTTTAGGCAACTATATAGCATTTTAATTCTTAAATACAATATTTTAAACAATATTAAGGATATTTAATAATGCGTGGGTCCGCCTTTGTCTAAAAATCCTCGAAAATTCGACTGCAAATTGAATTGTAAGGTTTTTCAATATTATTCAACCAAATGGTGGACCAAGTGTGTATGACTCCTTTTATTAATTCCATTTTTGTGTTTTATTGTCTTCCGGACTTATACACCTTCCTAGCCACCCATATCCATACGTTTTTCATTGTATTTAGGCCGGGCAATTAAGGTGGCCATTGAAGGGCATCAGGTTTTTGGCTCTGAATCCACGATTTAATTGATCGGACTGTATAAATTCGAATTTTTTAGATTTATTGAAAAGTGGTTTTCGAAACGCTATTGTAGTTCTCTGCATTCATGCGCTATGTTAAAAATTGTAAATCGCAGGTGCCGTAGTAGCATATTGTTTTCCACACTATCACAGCCACCCCCCAACTTCTGTTTTATTTTAAAGACAATTGATAGGAGTCTACTACGTAGAAATTTTGAGGCCATATCTCAATTGGTTGATTTTATATTTAACATTCACCGTTAGTAAAAGGGGAGGGGCGGGGCACTATCCTGATGACGCGCAGTGTGTATACCAATTTTTAGATATATTCCGATGTGATATTTTTAACAAAATTAAAATAGCTTTGTATGTGGATCTTGGATATACGGGTCTTATTTTTGGTTTCAAAATATACCCAAAGTAAATTTGTGCATAAGAACGCAACATATTTGCGTAAAATTAATGTGTAATACGTTTTATTATAGAAGATATTTTCGTTTTGACGCAGTACGTTGACGAGTTTAAAACTTTTAAGTAAATGTTATAGGCTTTTTTGTAATTGTAGTTAAATTCTTCTTTCTCCTGGCGGTAAATACATACATATTTATAGTTTAATATCTTGCTCCTAGACATGCTTCTACCTGCTCAATTTCGTATTCACTGCCAACTATTATAAGCATTCTTCGAATCCAGCTGAAAGCTTTGTGTATGTTCGAAATATTTATGCCAAATATATGTCTCTACTCATAATCTCGGTGACACCTTCATCGTATGCTTGGGAATCAATATCTATCATTGCAATACGCAATAAGTGCACCGTATATATTTGAATTACATACAACGACTTTACATTTACAGTCCAGTTTCAGCTATGACGGCTAAAGTTAATGGGGTATTTATTGTAAAAAAATTTAAAACTTTCCCTAGCATAGTCTTCTATACTATATATGGAAGAACTCACTAAGTAACTATGGTCAAGTTGTGGCATGTTATAGCTTCCAATATAGTGGAGAATATGTATATTTTTTCTTTTTCAATGCTTTTGTTAACAGAAATTTTTTTTCTGTATTTTTTGTTTGTTTTTTTGACGTAGAAGTGGCCCTGTATTGTGTGATATTTCGGCCATCTTCAATTTTCGCATTTTTGCGTATTGCAATGAAACAATTAAAAAAGTACATACAACGAATTTACATTTGCATACATAATTTTTTACTACAAATTTAGCAGAAAACTAACAAATATTGGCTTATTGTTTGAATTTTGCTGTTTCTATAAAAGGTTACGTTTACAGAATTCATTAACGCTTAGCTGAAATCCACAAAAAACCTTTTCAAAAAAATCAAACCTATTTTTATATGATCGCCGAAAGAGTAAAGGAGCACTATTTTCAATGGTTCTTCGAATTTTTTTTGCTACACTTCAAGTTGTGTCGAAAAATATGGTGTTGGGGCTTAGTTTTCAAATGAAAAACTTTTTGAATAAAGAACTTCTGGTTGTCTTTTATTAAGCAAATAGTATATTTCCTGTGGTACACCTATGTTTTTAATGAATTGGTTTCATGTTTTTTTTTACAGAGTATTTGAAAGAAAGGACTCTATAAACATGTTGTTATGTCTATCCAATAGTCTTGTTTTCCGATTTAATTTTTCTTGTTGCTGCAGGAATAAGAAAATCCTGCAAATATCCTAAATTTCTAAGATTCCTATCTTGTTTATAGAATTTAGTATTTCGCCAAATGAATTATTAGGTGAAATCACTATTTGTTGCAAACAGGTCTTGCAAGTCTTGCAGACGAAGCGTACGTTTCATATTTGTTACATTTAGCTACGTTACAACAATAAATTACAAGAAAGTGGCATTTGCTACACTTATGCATATTTGCTGTGGTATGGTAGGTAAGACACCCGCCTACCAACCAGAAGGTCGTCGGGTAAATACCAGGCCAGACCAAAAAGTTTTTCGACAGCGGTATCACCTCATAACATTAGTTAGTAACTGGTTATGAGTATAAATACTATTTAAAACTTCTCTAAATGCATTTGCCGTTCGGAGCCGGCGTTAAACTGTAGGTCCCTTTCAATGAGTTTAAAAATAGAATCGGGTGCAGCTCATTGACTGAGAGAAGTCCCAATGTTCCTTCATGGAATGTTATGGGAATTAATAATGCATATTTGCTACACAAAAAAGCATTGCAAGTTTGCTATACTTAAACAGCCATGTTTTTTTATTTTGTTTATATACCCAAAACACTTAAACCTGCCTTTAAACGCTAGACAAATTCCAAACTGTACCGTATAAAAATTGTGTAAAGACAGGGTTAGGTTTAAAATAAATAAAATATTGAAAAATATATTTCTTTTTAACAAAATTTTCAAAAATATTAATTGTGTATTTGTTTTAATATTTTTAATTTGCTAAAGGTTCCATAAAAGAAACTCACTCTTTGTTGCTGAAATTCAGAGCATATGTAGTAAATTGCAAATTAGCAACAATGAGTGATTTCCGCTATTAATTATCTATATATTTACATAATTAATAGGCTACCACATTTCATTGTATCCCTTTTACGCCCGTTCCACTGGACCGATTTTGAAAAGATATATGTATATTGGATTAAAGCTTTTTCTGTGCAGATGTGCACAATATCAATTTTATTTAAATCGGTCCAGTACTTTGGGAGTAAAACGACTATACAATTCTTACTAACTTATAGAAAAAAAAAATTTTTTTTTGTGCAATTAGTTACACATAAAAAACAAAATAAAATATGTATGTGTGTATGTATATTTTTTATTTGTCATATAAAATATTTTTTTTTTTTTTTTTAAAGAAATTTTTTAGAAAAAATTATTTTATATTTTTAGGCTTATCTAAGAAAATTGTATTTAAATTTTTTAAATATATTTTGAAATACATTAAAACAAAATTTGTATAAAAAATTTGAAAGGAAAACTAATTGTAAATTTCACACATCAAAAATATATGTTAGATACTAGAATGCGGCTGATTGAGTCAGCCGCTACGTTCACTAGTTTTTCTTATTGCTCTAATTTGAATATTTTTATATTTTTTATATATTTGTAAGACTATTTTATTAGAACTTATGAAGCATTCTATAGAATCTTCATTTATATTGACGGTAGTGCGATATCGTGTTCATATCTTTGCAAAATAAAGGCACCTTACAATTGCAGCTTATTAAACGTTTTGTTCCAGCTATGCCTATTATACTTAATGGGGTATTTTTTGTTCAAAATATTAAAACTTTCCTTAGCATAGTATTCCATGTATAGAATAGCTTCTCTAAACATTTTCTTTTCTAAAAAATTTGTGACTAATATATGTACATAAGTATAGTCTAGCTGTGGCAGCTTTTTGCTTCCAATATAGTGGGGAAAAATTGTTCTTCATTCCACTTTTAAATTTTTTGTTAACAGAAAAAATTGTGCCTTCATTTTTAAATTATTTTTTGGCGTATTGCAGGATATACTATATCATATAAGTATACTCTCGATTTATTATTTTATGCAAAAAAATATGAAATTTGCCATCAATAAGATCATAAAATGACGAAAAGTGGAACTATAGGCAAATCTGTTTTTTTTACATCTGCAAATTTCTTCATTTCAATAACTCAAAATTTAAATTTATCTCAATAGAGCGAAAAAATTGAAATTTATTGAATTATATTAACTAGATTGAAACCGACGAGGCAAGGACGTCAAATGGCTTAATAAACGTCTAGTTGTTAAAATGGCATTGACAAAAGTGTTGTTTGTTTAAAGTATTTTACTCGAAAATCGTATTCGTATTTATTAAAAGCCGGAACGTTAAAAAATAATTGGTGTTCATCCTATAAATCGAGTAAGGTTACATTAATGTTTGTAATGAAAACCTCATTTAGTTCAATATTACACAATTTCAAAGATGTCACGAAAAAGGTTATCAGTTGATTTACTATAACGATCATTTGTGAAAGAGTGTAGCCGAGTTATCAGAAATGCTTTCAGTGGCAAGAAAAACAGTTTACAATGTACAAAATATAATTGAAAAAAATGAAAGATTAAAACTAAAGAAGGAAATTGGTCCTAAGTCCATAATAAGTAAATATACAGAGCGTATTATTATTATAACAATTTCGCAAAACCCTCAAATTTCCACAGAAACATTTGAGAAATATCATGAACAGGACTGTGGTATTGTTGATTGTCATTAAACGGTTCGGCAGGTAGTTTTAAAATATAAATTATAATCAATAATAATCAGGAGTAGAACATAAGAAATCATTATTCTATGCAGCAAACATAGAAAAGCGTTCTCGCATCGTCTTTATGAATGTTCAACAACCGTCTGACTATTTGGATAACGTTGTACTATATTTTGTGCTGAAACGAAAATTATATGGTATTACAAAGATGGGCCTACAAGCGTGTGGAGAAAACTTTAACATCGCCAGATAAGAACATAATCATTTCAAATGATAAATTTAAAAAAATGTCAGTATTGCTTTTATAGAAGCAAAAATGGAAGACGCGTTTGATAAGCAGTACTAATAAATTCGGGTTCCTCAGGGACAACAAGCTACTAAATTTTAACAGGACAACGATTATAAGAATAATTCGCATATAGTGTCGATGTGGCTTCAATATAACTCTGGAAATGTTATACACACTTCTGCACAAACCGCCAACTTGGACACTTTAGAAAATGTATGGGTTTTTAAAAACAAAAGTAACTAAATGCCAACCAAAGGACATTATAGCATTTAAACTACAATACTAGAAGAGTGACGGAGAGGTTGGTTAATTGGTTGAAAAGGCTACTACAATGTGTTATAAATGCAAAAGAAGGTCATACCAAATATTAAAAGTTTTAAAAATTATTTTTTATTATCCGTTAAATATAATGTAAACACATTTTTTGTGTGTGTAAATAGTTAGTTGACAATGCCAAATGTGAGCCAAATTTGTTTTTGGTAAATTTCTATTGTATTTTGAACTAAATTTGTCCTATTTTTTGCTTGAGATTTTAAAAGATATGTAACGGTTAAGGAAAAAAGTCTACATATTGGTGAAATCTGGTCCCATTCATAATATATTCCTTGCCATAGCTTCAACATGATTCACGAAGTCCAATTATATTTTTCCCAGGGTTTTTTTTTACTATTGTCCAAAAATTCTCCATTGGATTGGAATTATGGCTTTACGGTTATCACTGATTTACCTAAAATTTCAGTTGCAACAGCCATTCTATGACAATTTTAGCGGTCTGGCTTGGATCACCATCTCACTTAAATATAACTTTTCCTTTTGGGTAAGATTTTATGCCTCCAAAAATTTTTTTTTTGATGCCAAGACATGCTATTTTTATTTTTTTAATTAAATATTCATAACATAAATGTCACTTTAAAGTACTCTTAAAGTAGGTAGCTTCCTACTTTAACATTTTTTAAGTTAACGTAGGCTTAACAAAGGGATTTTAAGCTAATAATCGTTTTTGTATGCAACATTAAGGAATTTTGCTTAATAAATGTTTAACAAGTTTTTTTTACATATGACCGCATGTGTTAGCATTAGACTTAAACGGAAAATCACCTTTTTTTTGCTATAGCTTTGCACAACCATTTTCATATTAAAGACGCACGCATTTTCATATCAAAGCATTAATGACTCAAACTGAAACAAAACCGACGCAAGTTCAAAATCGCAAAAATTCTAAAAAGACGCAACTTCGAAACGATGCCAGCCGAGATATTGGTGTATTTGTATTTAATTTTATTGCATTTATTTTAAAAGAGCTCCGAATTCAATTTTTCTCGGAATTTCCGTTAATTGTATGGCCAGTTCCATAGTATTTCATATACTGTAATTTTTTGCCGCTCTACGTTTTGACACTCAACGTTTTCTGGGCTTTAAACTGCCGAATACTGGTAAACTTACTCTATCTGCATTACATAATATGGTCCTTCGAATCATTTTTAATTATTTATTTACAAAAATAAATAAATAAATAGAATGTTTGATGGTGTTGAATAATAAAATTAAAATTTAAATCAATCCTAGGAGGCAATATATTTCTCTTTTTATGAATAAAAAAACGGGCAACTGGAATGTCAATTAATCATTTAATTATTTATTGTACCACTTAGTTGAAACTCTATTAAACGAACATTTTTGTTAAAAAAATTACTTCGAAATTTTTTTTTTAGTTTTGAAATTCTTACAAAATTTCATTAAAAATATTTGTATGAAAAATATGAAAATAATATTTATTTAAAATACATATACATACATACATACATATATATCATTATCAAAATAAAACAAATATATAATTGAAAAATAAAAAGTAACGCAAACAATACAAATTTATTCGAAATCATTATAAAAACATATTGAAAAAAAGAAAATAAACAAATAAAAGAAAGAAGAGAAATAGAAAGAACATTTTAACAAAATATTCTTATTTAATTATATATAAAAATAAATGTCTGTATAAAATACGAAGAAAAAACAAATTAAAATAAAATTATCAAACGTAAAAATTTACAATAAAAAAATATAAAAAGAAAAGTCATTACATATATATTATAAATGGATTTAATTCAAAATTATAATCATATAATAAAAAAACATAAAATAAAATAAAAAATAAATTCTATTTGAAAATATTATAAAAAAAAAAATATATTTTACTTTTCCAACTGAGTTTTATTTACCGCCTTAACAAGCCAAAGCGCTTTAAAAAAGCTTTTGAAACGCGTAAATTGTCACGTATCACAAATTGTAGGCAAATCAAAGCTTTTTTTCGAAGGTTTATGTCTGTGCTTTAAATGTCAGTGCTTCTAGCAAAAGCTTCTAATAAGCGCAGAAAATTTTGTAAAACAGGGCAAGGCAGGCAGAAACATGTTTTTTATTAGTGACTTAAAAATTTTAATAGTCGATATTGGAAATATTATTGTATTGCGTAAACAATAATGTGGATTTGGATAACATATGGTCTAACTATTAGAGGCTAAACATGTGTCATTATAATTCAGTATTCGATAGACGCCAAAGTGTAAACACATATTTTTTTCAACCGCTATAATAATGTCGAATTTTGTGCCTAAATAAGATGTTTTGAGCGGAAGTCTGATAACCTTCTTTAATTTGAAGAAAACGGCTGCTGAAAGTTATCGATTGTTGGTAGAAGCTTACGGTCAACATGCACCAACTCAGAAAAACGATGAACGATGGTTTAAGCGATTAAAAAGTGATGATTTCGACACAAACGACAAGGAGGCCTGGTTAGCTGAAAAAGTTTGAAGATGATGAATTGGAAGATTATTATCAAACGCAAGAAGAACTCGTTATCATTGTTATCATTGGGAGTCACACAACAAACCATTTACTTACGTTTAAAAGCATTGGGATCCATTCAAAAGCAAGGAAATTAGATCCCATATGAATTGAAGCCGAGAGACATTGAAAGGCTATTTTGCATGTCGGAAATAATGCTAGAACGCTACAAAAATTGTTATTGGTGATAAAAAATGGATACCCAAGCGCGAAAAAGTCATACGTAAAGCCAAGTCAACGCTGAAGCCGAACACCCATGACACCAAGATAAAGCTCTGTATTTGGTGGCTGTATTGTATTATGAGTTGCTGAAATCGAGTCAGACGATTACAGGGGACCTGAACCGAACACAATTGATTCGTTTGGTGAGAGCAATCGGCCATATTCTTCCATCATGACAACGCTCGGCTACATTTTCTAAGACCGGTCAAAAACTATTTGGAAAACAGTGAATGGGAAGTTCTGGCCTACCCGCCTTATAGCCCAGACTTTGCCGCTTCTGACTATCATTTATTTCGATCGATACAGAATGCCCTTATTGGAATACGCTTCACTTCAGAACAGGATATCAGAAATTGGCTTGATTCATTCTTTACCTCAAAAGTTCTTTTGGCGCAGAATCCATATGCTATGAGAAAAATTGGAAAAATTAGTGGTTAACGATGAACAATACTTTGAATTATGTATCACTTCATTTTGTTATTTTAAAAAATACATTTTTCAACCAAAAAAAAATCGATATTATTTACTTGTGTACCCAATAGTTAGATCTGTCAAATTGGCAGTCATTCAGTCAGTTTGTTCTGCCAAATCACCATGGACGGACATAGCATTCTACAATATGTGCAAAATTGGCTTATCAAAAATGGGTGTTCTGTGGTGTCACCATTCCGCTCGATGTGCTAATTTAACGGTTGCTATAATCCTTCAATCGAGACGACTGCTTGTAGTGTCATGAATATGACTACGAAACGCCAGAACTGCCGAAAACATCGCCGCTGTCTGTGAGGGTAAGTTTAAGAACCCGAGGAAGTAAATTTCGTGTCGCTCAGAAGAATTCTGCATGTCGCGGACGACTACTTGTCGCACTTCTACGAGTGACTTGGACCAGCAGCTATAAAAAATTCAACTAAACCTGGAGCTAAAGGTACAAGGACAAGTGTTCGGTGTATAGGCTCTGGGGCAGTTGAAAACTGACGCTAGTTTTCAGCAAAAAGTTATTTTTTACAACGAGGTCAATTTTTGGATAAATGCATACGTCAGTAAATCGAATTAGTCACTGTTTAGTGTAAATTTTAGGCTGGTGGTGTAATTAGCCCATATATGTTTGGGAATGACGCTGGCCAGGTCATCAACGTCAACGGCGAGCGTTGTAGGCCGTTGATTACTAAGTTCCTTTGGCATGAATTGGATGATTGGACACAAACGACATGTGGTTTTAATAGGATGTCACTATGTGTCACATAGCTCTTGTCCTAATTAGCGTTCTGCAACAGCGATTTGCAGTCATCTAACGTCAGAGTGTTAAGAATTGACCACCGATATCGTGCAATTTGACACCGTGAGGAGTTTTCTTAAGTCGTAAGTCTATGTGTACAACCTACAAACTGTAGCGGCCTTCAAAGCTAACATAACTCACATTATAATTAAAATGTATCGTAATTTATACGCTAGAGTAATGGAAAATTTGAACTTTCGATTTTGCGTCACCCAGTGAAGCTGAGGTGAATATTTGTTATATTCCATACATCACTCGTACTTGTTCTGATCGCTACACTTGTACTTTACGGACATGTTTTGAGTAATAAAAGAATATAATTAATAGGTGGTCTTTTGTGCTATTGGTAATTGGTAGGGTTAAATATACAAAAGTTCTAAATATTCATTCATTACATAAATTAGGCCGTTATCTCAATTGAAGAGCGTATCTAGTGCGGATGCTATTGAACGACGAAGTATGAATAACAAAAATGCACATGTAATCCTTACTGCAAAAAATGTGAAACAGATAATTGAAATAAAAAAATTTGATAATTCCCTCTACTTAACAGCAAAGCCAGCAAGCCGTGCCCGTTGCCTTAGTGACTCAACTAGCAAAAAATCTAATACCGACAACCAAAAGACGAAAGTGAGTCTTCCAGTGCCTTATATTCTATATTCCGGAACACATGTTAAAAAAGCCCCAATCCAGGTGAGAATATTCCGGTACGTTACTATATTAAAAAAAGGAAGGAGCCAAAACTTTACTAGAATTACTGCAAGTAATGAAAAAGTCATCTTGGCTACCGAAGTGACGAAACTCAAAGAGGCTCCAAAATATTTTAAGCCTCCTCCAATTTACTTGAGAGAATATAATTCTAATTAAGTTATGAGGTGCTTGATTTCCCTCATGGGAGAAAACTATTTTTATGTTACACCTATCAAACGAGGTAACATACATGAAATTAAAATTCAGATGAATCGCGAAAGTGATTACCGTAAAATTGTTAGCGCCCTCGACGCTTCGATTTTTTATACATACCAACTGAAGAATAGTAAAGGTCTTTAAACTACCTTCTGTTTGTGTCGTCTACGTGGAACTGCACGTTTTTTCAGTACGCGACAAGTCTAAAGAAGACCAAAATCTAGGGACAACTACACTGCTAATTATAGAGGGTACACAACATACACTTTTTTAAAACAACCTGCGGTTCGAAGGCGAGCGTCGGGAACACAGCGTTTCCACTGCCTGTCACCACAGTTGCTGACACGAATACTAAAACACAGATTGTACCACCCTCGCAGACTGGATTCTTCTATCGAAAATATAGTCTAGTCAACAAATACCAACATCATGACTAATATGATGAATAACTTCACCAATAACATGATGAACATGATAGCGGAAAATTTGAGGGTTCAGAAAATGCTTCTTCAGGCAAAAAATTCATTATAAGAGAGACTTTTTCACTTAGATATAATGAGGGAATGATTAGTCAAAACTCGACTACTGTTAAAAGATACAACCTTAGGAAGGTCAACTAGTCTAAATGTTAATTCTAATTTTATTTCAAGAGAGGTTAGAGTGCAACATCAGCCAGATAACTTATATATAAATTCGATTATCCCATATTCCCAAAAGACAAATATACTTGTTCTACTTCGAATGTACGTATACCACTCAAAATATATATGGCAATGGAAATAGCTTTATATATTGTTAGCTTGGCAGTTAAATGATTATGTAGAACTTCGTGGTTACAAAGAAACATCATAAATTCCCGATTGAACTATTAGTTGTTATTATTCTACCTTTTTGGAAGAAACAAAGTCTTTAATTTGATTTTATGTGCAGATTATTTGAAAATAACGTGAAAAATTTCATCAACATAGTTCTGTTTAAAGTACTGTGTTAGCAGCACTGATTGATTTTTATTTACATAGTTTATGATCGAAGTTCAGTGCGAGTTCGTGCGTTTTCTTACAAATTTATTAAAATTGTAAACTTAAGTAATTTAAAGATAAAAAGTAGTTCAAATATACTTCACAGTGCAATTTAATTGTGTTTTATCTAAATACTATTCTAAAGAAAGTAAAGTTAATTGAAAATGAATACAAGTTACATACATACATAAGAGTAAGTGCAGTATCTAAAATTGTTGGCAAATTCTGGTTATTTCATTCAAAAACTGTTAAAAATGTTTCAAACAATAGTAAAATGGCTTATTGAATCATTGAATTAAAAATACTGAATAGAAAAACTGTAAAATTTTGTTAAAATTCCAGTTTGCCAAATAAAATATTTGCGGCCAGTTAGGCAGCGCTGCTGGCGTTAACGTTTCTTCACATTTGCTGCCGATTTTTTTTTTTTTTTTTTACCAGTTAAGCAGCGATGTTGGCGTTTATGTTTGTTTACATTTTTTGTTCGCTGTTTTTTATTATGATACATTAAGTAAGCATCGCTGCTTGAGTTTAGGTTTCTTTCAATTTTTTCGCTTCTTTTTATTTATTATGCATTGTTGCTGTTTAGGAGAGAAAATTTTGTGTTTGTGAGAGCAGCGTTGCCACACAAGAAATTGATTTTCTACCAAAATTTTTCCAGAATTCTATCAAAACCATTCGTAACCAATGAAATTTCCAAACAAAAAATTTAAAAATTAGTTTTTTAATTGAAATTGGAAAAAAATGTTTTCATGGAGTTATTACACTTATGTCGTTGTCTTTTCTAAAAAAAAATGTGGCACTTTTTTACCCTGTTTTTATTTTGTTACTTAAAAAAGAAAAAAATTAATTCAAAGAAAGGGTGCTGTGATTATCTCTACAAATGCTGTTTTTAAAAAATGTTGATAATTCTAATTTTTGCCTACGTTTTATGACAAAGAACAAATGAAATGCAACATTTTTTTAAGAAAAGAAAACGCCATCAGTCAAATGTTTAAAAAAAATGTTTTGAATTTTTGTTAATTCAAAGCAAAGTGAACGTTTTTTAATTATATGTATGGTAAGACGAAAAATCCACCAAAAATGTATGAAAATTTCAACAAGAAGAAATTCTGCCAAAAATATAAAGCTACGGTAACATTTGTCAAATATTTGACAAAAAAAAACGTAATCAATAGTTTTACATTTACTTAAATGGCGATATTTACAACCCATTGATTTTTAGCCTGAATCAGAATTCAAGCGCTTCGATCTTGGTGTGTGTTTTTTCTTCAATTTCTTATATCAAATTTGGAAAAATCAATTTACAGATGATTTTTCTATCGTAAGTTTGAAATTCCTATTTTGCGGCTTCCTTCCTTCTCTATACTACGCAGTATATTTTCGACTTGAATTAAACGATTTTCTTAACTCAACTCTATATTATATATTTTTAAAATTTGAATTGAATTTATATGTTATATTTCCAGTTAAATTTTAACTTAACGGTTTTTATAAATATTTCTTACTTTCGGACTGAATTAAAATTTCAAATTTTCATATTTGAATTTAATGGTTTTCAGAATTTTTATAATTTAAATTTAGCGAGTTTTGTATTTTCGGTTTGAACTGTTTTATTTCCTATCAAATTTGAATTCAGCTGTTTTTTGTATTTCCGACTTGATATTTTATTTCCGGCCGCATTTGATAATAACGGTTTTTATATTTCTGGATTGATATATTGTTTCCGGTAAAGATTAACAGTTTTTTTAGTTTCCGGTTTGAAATTTTATTTTCGGTTAAATTTGTATTTAACGGTTTTTGCATTTCCGGTTTGATATTTGATTTATTCAATGGGATTTCTGGTCTGAATTTAAGAAATTTCAAATTCAGAAAATTTGAATTTAACGATTTTTATATTTGCGGTCTGCAATTCGAAAATACTAATTTAGTGTGTTTTTTTTTTGTATGTTTCATATTTAAATTTCAAGAATTTAAATTTAACGTTTGTCTACTTTCATATTTCCGGTGACAATGTAATAAATTTAAATCTAACTACTATTCAAACTATACTTTATCTTTTATATTCACAATTTGAATTTAATGGTTTTAGGTCTGTTTTCTACTCTACATTGGGATATCGTGGGATCGCAATCTTACCGAAAAGCGTTCCCGTACGTAAAAATTGGGTAAATGAGAGAGATTTTGAGATAGTAAAGTTGCACGAATATCCCTTCTTTTTGCACGAATATCCCTTACATTTTCTTCGGGGATATATTGTGCAGGTAAACAACCGTCAACAACAATTTTTTTTACAAAATTAAAAAAAAAATTGGGAAGTTTAATTAAAAAAGGTTTAAAATCTTGTTGTCAATAACTAAAAGTTCATTCTGGTTCATTATTTATTTAAAAAACTGTTTTTTTTTTGTTTAATTATCACGCATGAGTCAAATTTATGGTGTTTCTGTTTTATGTACATTTGCAAGTTGTGTTCACAAAAGAGTTTTCAAGTCTTTAAATAATATTTATAAACCAGTTTTGTTTTATTTTATTTATTTTAATTAAGCGAAATAATGTAAACATTGAATTAATGTATTTTGCGCCAGTTTTAATGTCAAATTAAGTAAAATGTAAGTGGTGTTTTGCGTTTCCGTACTTTTATGCGTTTTTGTCTTTTAATGAGATGACTTGTCGCTTAATTTCATTTTACCGAACTTTACCCAAAAGTAAAAAACAGACCCTTTATTTACATACTTTTAATTTGAATTTAACGGCTTTTGAGGCGAATAATTGTAGATAAACATCAGTTCATCAAAATCTGCACAGTCTCGATATCTTGTGATGCAGTCATCTGGTCGGTATGCTACTTAAGTGCCAAAACGAGTTCAACGCATCTATTGCTTTCGGTACCTGCTGTATTAAGGCACAAAGTTTTAGTTTTTTTATTCTTATACCCAAACGAGTTGCTGTTTCTCGAAGTAGATTCAGTTTTACTTGCATAGTTGCGAATGTGTGGTAAAGGAGGCTGATATCGTCATCTTTATCAGAATCTTTCAAATTGTCTTGAAAACCTCATCATTTTATTCAGGATACTGTTAAATAATACGTGGCACCATACACACCCTTGCTGTACTCCCTCTCTGTTAGTTATGCTATCGCTCAGTAAGTTTTCATGGAATACGCGACACAGTCAAAATTAAAATACCTGGCTCACAATGTTGGATTTGATATAAATACTCAATGATGTCTCCGATCCGCAAGTCACACTAAACAGTCACTCGTAGTAGTGGGTGCATTGGCTTCTGTAAAACCACGTTTGGGTTTTCTGAGCCCTAAATACGGCAATTTTGCTTATTAACGTACCCACCATGAAAAATATGAGTTTTTTTGTCTTTGCCCTTGAAATAAAATTCCAATAAATCTCAACGTTGTTCAAGCTTGAATCGATTCATTTCGTTCAGTGGAGATAATATACTCAATTTTATGACAGAATAGAATGACATAAGAATTGTCAGATTCGAAACAACCGCTGGTTCAAATTTAAATTGATTGATAGCCCACTCGATACATACAAGAACGTTCGAAACTGAAGGCAGTCAGGTACAACATATAAGGAGCGCTGCATAGCCTACCTCAGTCAGTTATAGTTTAACAATTATAGTGTAAAGTCGTACTAACACTTGAGTATTGAGTAAATTGGTGAATTAAGCGGATATTCCATAAATTGGATACTGTATAGTTATAATTGTAAAAAGTGGAAATTAATAAACAACTGTATAAAGTAAAATGTTATATTCGCTACTCTTATTTTATTAATTAAAAATTAACAATTATCAATTAAAAGAACTAAAACGTTCGAGTTTGTTTAAATTGCGTTAAAATAAAATTAAACCACTTTGTTGTTTTTACAATTCTATTTATTCCACCATAACTTTTATACGCTAAGTCTTAATACAGCAAATTCGCTTATACAACACTTTTTATTTACGCCTTAACGCTACTTTACTTATTGACAGCGAAACGATAACTAACTCACTAACCGCAATGCACCATCTTTTTATAGTATTTCATTATTAGTTTCGAATGTTCTAGCACAGACACGAATCTTCGATTTATCTACGTTAATTCAAATGGTCTAAAATAACATTACAGGTACAGGTAATTTTGGCAGTTATTAAGCCAATAAATATATATATTATAGCTTAAAGTTTATAATAAGTCTCGGATGTGGTGAATTTTGTCTTCAGCATTTTCATTTTCGTAACAATATATTAAAACTATTACACGTTAACCTACCATATCCATACTCATATATCCTCACATCATTATGTTACCTCCTTCATACTTTATTATTCGCTGAACAATGCGACTAATCTTAATTACTTACCAAGATTTCTCCAAACCCATTTCCGTCCCTCTTTTTCAAAACGACAAATTTTTGTTTTATTTGACCATACAACGCGCACCCTATCAATTAGAGCATAAGTTAAGTACTCTTCCGAGAACTGGTGCCTTAATTATAAGTTATTTTGTGTTTTTTTTTACTTTTTCTCGTCTGCGTTAGAGGAGGTATCGTTATGATGTGGATGTATGAGGTTGAATGGGGCAGATAATTGAGTTAGAATGAATGGACGCCAACACAGTAATTCTATATTTTGTACCATGGTCTGCACGAATGTTTAGAAATTTGGGGCAAAAAGGGTGTCAGACGTCATTTTCCAAAAAGATAACGAGCCGAAATACACGTCACATGCTGCTCCAACTTGGCTTTAATAGTTACGGATTCGAAGAACTGATTTGGCCACTCCAATCCCCGGACATAAACACAATCGAACATGTGTGGGTTAATGTTAAGCCTGCAATTTCTAATGCTGAAGATGACTGCCGAAATCTCAAACTACTTAAGACAAATGGCTTAAACTTTTTAGCAAAATATGGCAGATTTCTGCCAAAACGTAGTGCAGTCCAAAACCTATTGAGCAAAAGAACATCATATGAAATGTTAATAATCAAAGTCATCTAATTGATCACATGACTTTATTAGAATTTTTTAGCATTATTAAAAAGCATATTTCTCTTAGGGCCACATATTCTAATAACAAATTTACAACAATTTGGAATAACAAAAAAATTACAACAAAATTAATTCTGTTTTAAAAATATGTAATCAAAAAGTTGACATCCTGTATTTTTGTTGCTCTTAACTTTGAATTGTTACTGAGAGCGTTGTAATGATTAGAATAGTAAGTTTGACCAAGAAGAGAAATTAATAGCGTAGTAGTGTTAGTTACTTTTTGCTGTGTGCGTTTAAGAGAAAAACTAAAAAGGTAAACAGGAACACAAACAAACATTTTTAAAATCAAAGTGACATACGTCTGCTCTCATTGAGATCTAGTCCACAGCTAAATAATATTTGTTGCTTTATTTATCATCTTGTTATTATATGCTCATTTTCGTTCAGTTGTATACATATACGCTGTATATAATTCTCAGCCAGATAAGGCTCATACGAGCTAATCTGCTCAACTATAGTACGAGGGCGGATTGATATTGAAGCTACCTAAGTAGGAAAACAACATTTTTTTTTTCAAAAACCATTCATTTCTCAAAATAGTCTCCTTTTAGCTCAATACACTTAGTAAGACGAATTTCCAACTCCTCAAAATACGCATTAGTTTCTGTAATCAGTTATTCGTTTGAGATGAATCTTTTTCCTGCGAGCCATTTTTTCAAGTTTGGAAACAGGAAAAAGTCACTAGGGGCTAAATCTGGACTTTAAAGTGGATGCTCAACCAATTCGAAGTGGATTTCTCGTAGTTTTAGCATCGTATCTAATGCTTGTGAACCGGTGCGTTGTCTTGAAGAAAGAGCACTTTTTTCTTGTTTAAATGTGGTCGTTTTTCCTTGATTGCATCAATCAATTGATCCAATAATGCACGATAATACTCTCCTGTGATTGTGGATCCCTTTTCAAGATAATCGATGAGCAATATTCCGTGTGTATCCCAAAATACAGTGGCCATAACCTTGCCAGCCGATTTCGCTGTCTTCGCCTTCTTCGGAGCACTTTCACCAGCTTCCACCCATTGCTTCGATTGATTTTTGGTTTCAGGTGTGTTGTTATGGACCCACGTTTCATCAACAGGATTATTTTATCATGTCCAAACACCGCTGTGAAGTGATCTGTCGAACTCGTTTTTGTTCAACACTGAGCAAGCGCGGCAATCATCTTGCCGATAGCTTTGTCATATGCAAATGTACATGCAAAATGTTGAACACACGTTCATATGATATGTTTACCATTTCAGCAATCTCACGTATTTTGACCCGGCGATCATTCATAACGATACCAAGGATTTTCTTGATATTTTCTTCAGTAACCACCACATTTGGCCTTCCTGTTGATGGTATTGTTGCAGTGCTTGTTCGGCCCCGTTTAAATTCAGCAATCCAATATTTCACCATATAATCTGACGGAGCAGATTCGCCGTAATGTTTATCAAGCTATTCTTTTGTCAAATAATAATAATAGTGTTTAACACTACACGAAATTCACTTTTTTCGATTTTCCAAGAAACACAAAAGTTGCTTACTTCAAACGACTACAACAAATAAACTAATTGATGAATTTGGCTAAAATTTTAACAGCTGACGTTTGACAGATCGTAATTTCTAAGAAAGAAAAAGTTTTTGTGTTTGTGCTGCCATATAGCGCTAGGTAGCTTCAATGTCAATCCGCCCTCGTATATACAGTACCGAACATAAAAAATTCAACAAGTAATTGAAGACAAGTTATATATCATATAGGGTCGCATTTTATCAAAACTTTTTGCTGTATTTTCAAAGTCGGACGGAATGCCGGCAATGTATTAACGGAGTTGTAATACTCGTAACAGCTAATTTGTAGTTGATAAGTTCTAAGCTTTTAAAGAAGATAGCAGAAAATGTATTTTATATAGTTTTTGTAGTATTTTTTTCGCCAGATTAAAAAATGAAATACAATTAAAAATTTTTTAGGACACATTTATTTAATTTTTTTTTTTGTCAAATTTATTCTTTTATTTTATTTTTTTAATAATTTTATTTTATTTTGCATTTTTTCTTTTTTATTTTTCTATATTTTTTATTCAGATTTTACATTGTCTTCTTAAATATTATGCATATGCTTATCAATATAAATATTTCTTTTTGTAATTTCTTTTCTTTTTTTATAATTTTTATTTCTATTTAAAAATAAAATACCTTTTATTGGATTTCCTCTTAGGATTAAAAATTTTATGGCAATTTGTTTTGCTTTTTTATTTTTCAATAATTGTTAAGAACTGATTGCTCTGTTTTTAACTTTTTTAAGAAACATATATGTATGTTTGTATTTAGTATAAAAATGTATTGTTTAAATTTTAATTAAAAAGTTATATAAAAGTTTCTTAGCCGCCTTATGTCTTTCTGTCCACTTTTTTAAAATTAATTTTTTTAAATGTATTTAAAAAATGCGGAAATCATGGCAAAAATTGGAAGATTATTGTAATAGATTTATTGGTACGATGATTTTTCTTTCCATGTGTTACTTTCAAAGTACTGGACCGATTAAATAAAATTAAATTGTGCACATCTACACAGAAAAACCTTTAAGCCCATATATATATATATATATATATATATATATATATATATATATATATATATATATATTTTTAAATCGGTGCGGTAGAACGAGCGTGAAAGTGGTACAAAGAAATGTGTTTCTCTATTAATTATATATGTAGATGTGTATGCAGACTTTTTCTGTGTGAAAAAGCACGCTTTTTTTAATTATTGTATGATATCTAACAATAAATCCATTTTCTTTTCTAATATAAACTTTGGTTGTAATATTAGGTATACAAGTTAATAATCACGTTTTGGAGAATATATACGGTTTGTGTCAATAATAAAAAATATGAAATTTTGGAGGCTAAGCATCTGTCATTATATTTCAATATTCGATAGACGCCAAAGTTTAAACACACATTTTTTTCAATCGCTATAATAATATCGAATTTTTGCTTAAAAAAGATGTTTTGTGGGGAAGTCTGATAATCTTCTCTCATTTTAAGAATGCGGCTGCTGAAAGTTAGAGATTGTTGGCAGAAGCTTACGCTCAACATGCTCCAACTCAAAAAACTTGTGATCGATGGTTTGCGCGATTGAAAAGCGCTAAAGACAAGAAGAGGCCTGGTCAGTGGAAAAAGTTTGAAGATTAGGAATTGGAAGCATTACTCGACAAAGATTGTTGTTCTTGAAACGCAAGAAGAACTTGCATTATCATTTAGAGTCACACAACAAGCCATTTCCATACGTTTAAAAGCATTGGGTTTCATTCAAAACCAAGGAAATTGGATCCAATATGAATTGAAGCCGAAAGCCGTTGAAAGGCGATTTTGCATGTTGGAAATGATGCTTGAACACTAAAAAAATAAGTAATTTTTGCATCTTCTTGTTACTAGTGATGAAAAATGGATACATTACGATAACCCCAAGCTAAAAAAGTCATATTTAAAGCCCGGCCGACTAACCAAGTCAAGGCCGAAGCCAAATATCCATGACGCCAAGGAAATGCTCTGTATTTGGTGGGATCAGAAATGTGTTTTGTATTATGGGATGTTGAAATCGGGTCAGACGATCAGAGAGGACCTGTACCGAATACAATTGATTAGTTTTAAAACGAAAAACGACCAGAATATTCAAACACTCGGAAACATGCTGCTCTTCTGACTATCATCTGTTCGATCTATGCAGAACGCTCTTACTGGAATATGTTTCACTTCAGAATAGGGTATCAGAAATTGGCTCGATTCATTCTTTACCGCAAAACCGGAGCAGTTCTTTTGGCGCGGAATCCATATGGGAAAAAGTACTGGGCAACGATGGACAATACTTTGAATAATGTATCAATTCATTTTATATTAGAATAAATGCATTTTTCAAGCAAAAAATCGACATTAATAATGTAAATACCTAATATATTATAGGGATTTAAGATATATTACGAGAGAGAACAATTTAAGCCTTTTAGCGAATTTGTAGAAATATAGAGACCAGAATGTAATAGAAGGTTTTGTACGCAGACTTTTTCTAGCTAGTGTATATATACTGCGGCACAAGTACTACTCATTTTTTATAACGCCAAAAACGAATTAAGCCGAATTACCCTGTTCTGAAGGGAAGTTTATTCCTAAAAGCATGGTCCACATCGATCACAATAAATGACAGTCGAAAGGGGTGGTTGAGAAGAAACTTTCAAAGCATTTTTTTGTATTAGATTTTAAGTGGTCTTGCTACTTTTCGCCTAGCTTTGTCATACTGGAATATAACGGCTTTATGTTTAATCGTATATTTCTATCGTTTTTTGACCAATGCAAACTTCAACCGAATCAATTATGTTTAGTACGAACGTCTGTCCCAATTTTAGAAGCTCATATTAGATAAGACGCCCTCGTAAAATCAAATTCAAAGAATGCATATTCAGTTTTGGTGTCATGGATATTCGTCTTTGGCGTTGATTTATCTGATTGATAGGATTTCTTGCTCTGTGGGTTGTGGAAATAGATGAAGAGTAAAGATTCGATACAAAAATTATGTTTTTTATGGTGTTCCTCTAACAAATTAAATACTTAAAATCATCTTTCAACGATTCTCTGCTTCAACTTTTGTGATACCCAATTTCAATGGATTTTGGATAAATCCTTCTACTTGGTAAATTTGCCAATGAATTTGCAAGTACTTCTTCATTAATTTTTTAGCTGTGCTGGGCCGATTGTTTTTAGTGTCCCAATCATCACTTTAAAAGCGCACAAACTATTCTCTCATATAGATAGTGTTGAAACGTATTCAAGATAAGCTTCGTTTAGCACTCGATGTGCTTCAGTTAGACTTTTATTTTTCGAATTAAATATGTTTCCACAAATGATGTTTTGTTGACACAAGATTCGATATTAAAAGACGTTAAAGTATAAGAAATACAACCATATCTGCAAAACCAGAGCAAGCAAGTGATTTATTCAGTAAGTTTTTTATTCAGCTCAAGAGTTCTGCACTATAATTATTTAGATTGAACTAATAGGTACAATTTTTATATTAATGTTTTGGTAAGAGTATATTGGGAGTGGAGAGTGGTGCTGAGTATCCAATTGTCAAATTTGATCGATCATAGTTTACTTACTTTTTCAAAATTTGTTTAAATATTTTTTTATATTCTTACATATTTATACTTAAATTTTTAATAAATTTTTTTTTTACAAAATATTTTCCTAAACCTAATCTCTAATAAAATATTTATTTTTATACAAAATTACCTTTTCTTTGAAATGTTTTATTATTATTTTTTGTAACTCTTAAGATATGTTTTATTTAATTGAATAACATATACGATATATTGTTAGTAACTTTACGTACTATTTTTTCAGTATGAAACCGTTGTTTTTTTTAAATAATTTTTTTAATTTTATTTTATTCTCAGGATCTAGTTTTACTATTCGTCTCATATTCGGTACCTAACTCAAATGAAACCGGTACTTATTGCCTTGCAAAACAATTGGTCCAAGCGCAAATTTATTGTTATATTTGTATTACCATACACAATGAGGGTATATTGTAAAAAATTGGTTGGCGGTAAAAGTCACGTGCCAAGTGATCATACCAAACAGGGCTTTCTGTTTTTAAGGCTTGTTATGCTGTGCCCTTTAATACCCACAAATAATGTATTGTTTTGCATCAAAATAGCCTGGCAAAGCCCATAACATTACTGAACCCTCATGTCGCACAGATTAATTTTTCAGTTTAATTCTGAGCCCTTAAATGGCAAATGAAGGTACAGTATTTCATAAGTGTCTGCATTTCAAAAGGTCGTCTTCGGCCTGATCCAACTTTTGTTACATTACATAGATTTGTTTTCTTGCTTTGAGCCACAACAAAAATTTTCCAATCACTACTTCTCAATGCTTACAAATTTGTATTTTATTTCACTTTAAATAGAGACGACAGCCATGTTGATGGGCTAAAGCACATATTGATATCAATAATGACTTTCCATTAAAAATTTTGTTTCCCGATGAAGCCCATTTTTGTTTGAATGGGTACGTAAATCAGCAGAATTGTCTCATTTGAAGTGAGGAAATACATTACATCCACAGAAAATTACTGTCTGGTGCGCTTTATAGGCTGGCAGAATCAGTGTTACTGTCAATGTTGAACAGTATAGGGCAATGATCAGAAATTTTTTCGTAGCCTTACAGGTCGTAGCCATATGCCGCTACAATTACAGCCAGCGCTACAATTAATTTACCTAAAGCAACGTTTGTTGAAATGTTTGTTGTTCACGTAATGGTCAAATTATTTGGCCACCAAGATCTTGTGACTTAACCACATTGAACTATTTTCTTTGGGGTTATGTAAAGTCACTTGTCTACCTCTATAAACCATAGGAAATTGAACACCTTGGAATCGACACTCGAAGAGTTATTGGCGAAATTACGCCCGTTTTATTGATATTAAAAATATATTCTTTTGTTTGGCAATTTTTTACAATTTTAGAAACACTGCTGAGACGCGTTTCCCGTAATGATTTTTTAGCTCGATTAAACAGAAAGATGTCACATGGAGCCAAATCAGGTGAATTCGATGGATGTTGAATGGTATTTTTTGCATTTTTCGTCAAAAAATTTCGAATGATGATGGCACTGTGCGCTATCATCAGGGTTGACGAAAACCCGAATTTAAAAAAACCCAACCCACCGGGTTCTATTGAGTTTTTTGGGTTTTTTATTACGTTGTTTTAATATTTATAATGCAATTTTGCACTACTGATTGGATCAAGATGTTAAGAAAACTGCAAATACTTTGTTTAAACCGTGTGCAATGAAAAAACGGCCGGAATAAAAGACACACATGATTAAGTTATTCTTTTGCATGACAACGCTCGCTCTCACTTTGCATAAGTTGCTAAACGATTGTCAGAAATGATGAAATGTCGCATCCGCCATATTTTCTAAACATTGGTCTCTCTAACTATTGGCTGCTTAGACGGATGCAATATCTTTTAGCATGTCACCGAATCACTACTTTTTAAGACATATCAAATCGGCTCTAAAGTTGGATCGCCTGAAGAGACGAGAAGTTTTTTTGAAACGGGACTCGGAAATTGGCTTAGAGGTATCGAAAAGATGTAAGCAGTGATGTCATATATTTTATTTTGATAAATTTGTCCTAAAATAAAGGACCGAATTAATTTGTACTCCCCAATTATATACCTATTTTTCGTAGTTTATTTTTACCTATTTTTGTTGTAAATTACGAAAAACTTTAAAATATAATACCCAATAAAAACCGGGTGGACTTATTTGGGTTACTCAGTGGATTGCCAACCCTGGTTATCATGGTGCGAAATCCACGGGTTTTTTGTTCACAATTCTGGTCTCTGCGAATTGCTTCACGAAAACGTCTCATAACGCCCAATTAATAATCTTTGTTTACTGTCTGCCCTTCTGGCAAAAATTTATGATGCACTATACCGTTGTAATCCATGAAAACCGTGGGCATTGCCTTCTTTTTTGACTGAAAACGACGTTTTTTTGGTCTCGGCTCATTTGGTGAACCCTATTCACTTGCCTGATATCTGAATTCCGTGTCGCACTCATAAAACCAGGTCTCGTCTCCAGTAATGATCATTTTGATGACTGTGGGATCGGTTTCAGCCTCACAAATCATGTCTTTTGCGACCTTAACAGGGTCAAAATTGTAAAAAATCGCCAACACACATAGAGATACATATATACTCTTGGCTAGGTAGCTTTTGTAGATATCAAGCTATGAAGTCATAACTTAGCGAGAGTATCAACAACAGATGAACCAATTCAACAAAAAAAGCTAAAATCGGAACGATGGGACCGATGGGATTTTTGTCAAGTTAGTAAATGTTTTTAGTAAATTTTTTAAGCCGGTTGTTTATATTTGTTTTGGGCCCCTGGTAGATGTTAATATACTACAGAGATTTTTAAGTTCAGTCACTTCTTCCAGTGGCTTGTTGGTAGTTGTGTGGTGTTTCCTGTGTTAATGGAGCTATTGATTGCAAAACCAGCTCTTTGCACTTGCTCTTGGAACCCGCAACCTCCTTTAGGGAATCTCTAAACTTTAAAGGAAGTTGGCCTAAGTAGCGAATAGAGGAACTCTTAACAGATATGAGTGGTAAAAGTGAAATCAAATACCTTCTGCGGACCAACAAGTTCACTGAGCGTCTGTTCTCTAGGTTAGGAGCGGCACAAACAACTGATTCTTGATATTTACATCGCTAGTCTGATAGCATGGATCACAAGCAATAATAATAATAATCCCAACCTCTGGATGTTTTTTTGTATGCGAGCAAGAAAAATAATTAATGTATTCTCTGATACTCAAGCTCTAAGGTCACTTGACTAAAATCGTCACTGGGTAACCCAATAAAAGCCGGTTAAAAAACCCAGGTGGGGTCCGTCTTTTAGTCCAGAAAATATAATGAATTAACAAATTTATCACAACAATTTTATCAAATCACTGCTTACATCTTTTCCCCACCTCTGAGCTAATTTCTGAATTCCTTCTCAGCAACACTTTTCATCCTTTAAGGCGATCCAACTTTGGAACCGATTTTCTACTTCTTCAGTTATTCAGCGACGTGCTAAAAGATATTGCATCGTCAAAACAGGCAATAGTCAAAAGAAGCAATGTTCGGAAAATACGGTGCGTGCGGCATTTGATCGTTTCTTCGTTTGACAACTTTTGCGACGTGATCCCGAGCGTTGTCATGCAAAAGAATAACTAAAACATGTCTGTCTTTCTTAATTTCTATCAGTTTTCCGCAAGGTTCAAATTAAGTAAACGCAGTCTGCTCCGATCACCGAGTGCACAATGCCGCCTTGATCCCACCAAAAATGCAAAATTGCATTTTAAATACAAAAACAACGTAAGTGTACTAACAAGCAAAAAAATGTTGTCAATTTGAGCGAAATTTGGAAGTAGTTAAAAAGTCCAATAAAGACCAAAAATACAGTAAAACCCGGTGGATTGGTTTTTTTTTTAACCCGTGTTCTTGCCAACCCTATTAAATATTGCAGCGATATGTTGCAAAATCTCTTGCTTGGTAATAAGGTCCAGATGTTTTAGGTACCGAGACACTGTAGGATAGATAGTAATGAAATCGAGAATTCATTGACCAGGACAGACATCCCTTAATCGGTCTGTGCAGCACTATTTACTATCATCCTCAATCTAATTTACTATCATGCTTAATCTAATCGGGGATTGGGAAATTGCCAAGTGTTTGGAACACTGGATTGTTCAAAGAGGACTTCACCACTCTAGGGCGGCGATCAGTCCGCAATTAAGGTGTTGCTCTGAGGTTTTCAAGTATGGCAGGCCGGCCTCTTCTAACTCATAACGGAGTTTCTTACGAGCCACTGTAGACTAAGAGCGCATCTGAAGAGGATGGCGGTCACAAAAGTGGATGTTTGTAGACTGTGCTCTCGCTGGCATTAGAGACAGCGGAACACATATTGTGTGTATTTGGAGTTCTTCATAAGTTTAGATGGACTTACGGTCTCACTAGGTGACATATCCACCATTATGGTTTCAGATCTGCTGGTGTTCATTAGGAAGGTAGCAGATCTGCTGAACAAACTATAGATTCCATGGGATGCAGTGTCCTGCAGTAGTGCCTGGTTGGTATGATGATGAGTATGCAAAGCTGATGGCTTTTTAAATAAGTGACCAAATAGGTTTGCCACTGAGATCATTAGAAAAATCTGTATACGTACGGTTGGTATATGGAGAGGCTATATTAAAACGAATCTTGGTTTTATAGCTGATTATTTTCTAATAGAGATTAATGCAAGAAAGATATATAAAATAAAGGCGAAACAAATTATTTAGTCTTGGGTATATGGTTAAGATGGTCGGAACAATCAAAAAGATCCTACTTAGTAAAGGAAGAAATGCTACATTCGAAGTCACTAAAGCAACCCTCAGGAACATTATCCTCTGTGCCGAAATAACATGTCTGGGCATCGAACAAAATTTTACACCCATTATCACCAACAGATGGTATCTAAGGCCACAATGCCTCTAAATAGAGCTGTTAATACTCTAAATTCGCTCCTATTGAGCAATAACAGACTTTTGGGCTTACCAGGAGAAAGGGAGACAAACATATATCTCCTACCGAAGGAAATTTTCCAAAACTGAGCAAGTTCCCTCCTAATCTAGAAACCAAAGTTCCAATTGTCCCTTGAGTATTTCATAGGGACATCTTTATATTGTGATCTGTACACAATAGCAAAGTTATTTTGGGATTTTGCATACTTTACATGTCACTGCTTGTTAGCGTCATTCATTGGGTACTGCGTGTTTCGTCGAATAGTTAAGGAAGAGCAAATATTTTATTCAATATTAAATATCTTTATTTTGGAACTTTAATTTCCTCAGAAATGCTGTCTGCTTTGGTGCAAGGCTCTCAACTTAGGAAATAGAAACATAGTGTGTCTGTGTTTGAGATATAGTATTTGCAATCGTAATAGGCTTGATTGATTCCCATAGAGGAATTTTACTTTAAGAAGGAATATCCAAATATCTGAGAACTTCTTTTATAACCTTTTTATTAATTATTGAATTAGAAGGCATTTAGAAAATGGCAAACAAAAGTAAGGAAACAGAAATGACTCCTAAAACTTCAAATCTCTTATCTTTAACCATTACCTTTTATCTCTTAACTTACGAACTATGAAAACATTTAAAGCCTTTTAACTGCTTTTCTTTTTGTAAAACATTTGACGAAATACTCGAAATCACACACCATTAGTGGCAGTTGCAGACGACTCCTGACAATCGCTGACTTCTTTAGATTGTAATTTCTCCGGAAATTGTTGTATATCATCCAGAGGATGTTCTTGGTTACTTTTTTTGGAACCTCTACTTTTAGTAAATGCAGAAGTGGTATCTCCCTTGCGCTCACTAGTTGCAATGCTGTGTACCTGAGCCACTACTTGTAATTGTTGTTCTGCTATATTGTCTTCCATTACCTCTTTATGTTGTTCCTTCGCGTGAATATCTTCCGAGTCTTTCTTTTCAATTTCTAGGTCTTGGACCAAAGTTTCACTACGTTTGAAAGGTCTTCGACGACCATTAGTTGCTTGACTGCTGGAACTTGGCTGCTCTTCATATTCTATAGTGGCTGTCTTATTAACAAGCGTAGCGTTTTTAGCTGCTACACTGTTTTCATCCATAGACTCTATACGATCTAAGTTATGCGTTAAAGAAAATTCATGAGCTGATATCACTTTATTTAAAGGAGTTTTTATATATTTGCTACAGGTTTTACGATTTGCCGGCACCTCATCTAGATTTAGTTTATAATTTTCATGTGAACGTCTCTGCTCCTCATCTATATGTACCAACATAAATGGCAGTTTCAGAGATAACTCACCACCCATGCCCGTTAAGGTAAGCTTCACCTTAACGTAATAGGAAACATAAATGGCAAAAATATTACGTTCATCATTGGTGGTATTGTTTTGATTAGGCGTGAGTAGTGCTGGAACAAATACCACTGGACTGGTACAATTATTGGGCGACTGATTAAATTGCATTAGGAAATGCGGTGTTCTTACAGCTGACGCTGCTATGGTGGCTGTAATTTCATCTGGTTCCGTACTTCTTTGCAGAGTATCCTCCAAGGCTATCCAATTTTTAGTGGGTCCTCTTTGAGGTTTCAAAATAACGGTGGTATTTAGCGTACATCCTGGTGCTACATGTTGATCAACTGGAGATGGTGTTAAGCTGTCAGAGTCGGCAACAACATTTTTGAATTTCCCATTGTTAAACATACAAACATCAACATGTTGGATGGCACAGACCTAAAAAGATAGAGAGGAGAAGTGGAAAATATTTAAGCAGAATAAAAAAATGGAAACTGTAAAAAACAATAATAAATAAAACCTAGATTGCTTGCTAAAAATTAAAAAATTATGAGCCGAAATTGAAAAAATCAGCTTAATTGTTATTTAAAAAAACATAATATCTGAGAAAACTGTTTCCATTTTCAAACATTCGGAACTGTAATCTGCTAAAGTGTGTGAAACTATTAGCAGTAGAAGAAAGAAACAGGTTTCCAAGTCTTTGAAGAAAAAGTTGAATACACTGTAGACTCCTCATTCTACAAAAGCAGGTGAGGGAGCTTATAGTGTGTTATATGATATTTGGTTTCGGAATATACGCGATCCGGTAATAAGATCGTCCACAATCTTGTGTTTGTGTGGTTCCAAATGATATTTACCGTTAAAATCACAACTTCTCAGACTTTGTATAATATAACAACGGAATATAACAACGGCAAAAATTGCTTAAAACTGAGTTAATGCGAACTATTTACAATGAGAGGTAATCAAATAGAAGACATCAGTCAGTTTTGCTATTGCGGATGGCATAATTTCCAAAAATGGCGGGTTGATATAAAACGTTGACAACCGCATGCAGAGTGCGCGGCAGAATTTCTGTTATATAATAAATTTTTTTTCTGTCACTCCTCTATTATATTAGCATATTGGCATTCGAAACCACAATTAAATTTTTTCTTCGTCATGTCCTCTCATGAGACTCGAACCTGGGTCGTTTGTGTTGTTATGCGTGCGCTCTAACCACTAAACCACGCCACATATTTGGAATTAATCTTCTCTGAGAACAGTGCACTAATTCTTGCCAAAAATATCAAATTCACTTTCACAAAAAGTTGTGAAAAGTGAAACGCTGTCCCCCGAAACATATCGAAGATCAAGCTGTAGGTGTTTTCCGGCTTAGAGTGGTATCGAATAACAGGCTTTGGTATCCAATTATCAACCAATGATTATGGAAATAAAAAGACTAAAATGGTTGTGACCAACATGCTGTACAGTGTCAACATATTTCCCACTCACTGGAAAGGACAGCTGAGACCATACTCAAATTTGAGAAACCTCTCATAAGAAATTCATAGTACGACCAGGAATGTCGTGAAGCTACAGCAGAAAAAACGTTGCATATTTGGCAACTTTGTAGTCCGTAGGAACGCGAGGTAAGGAAAGGTGCGATAAGTCTCTTCATTGACCTCCGCTCCACAAGCCGCACCAAACAGTCACTCGTAATGGTTGCATTGGCTTCTGTAAGACCACGTTTGGGTTTTCTGAGCCCCAAATACTGCAATTTTGCTTATTAACGTACCCACCAAGATGAAAATGAGCTTTATCTGAAGAGACGATTATAAATGATGATAAATTTCCAATAATTTCTTTAGTAGAGATAATATACTGAATTCTGTGACAGAATAAAATGTCATAAGTACTGCCAGATTCGAAATAATCGCTGGTTCAAATTCAAACTTTTAAATTACCCACCCCGTATAAATATTTTAGTTTCTAGTCGTATTTTGTTGGTGCGCCATATTTTGTCCAGTGTCGCAAATGCAGTTCTTGCTTTTCGTATCCCACTTTCCTTATTACCAAGATATTGTAACTTATCAACCCTCTGGATGTCATGTCTAATTGTACGTCCTATTTCTATCTCTTGCTTTAATCGGCAAACGTTATATATTATAAATCATCTTATCGTCTCTGGCCAATACAACATATCATCGGGGATCATGTTTTAGATCACAAATGCTGCTTCATCAAAGACTCTCCTACGAGTATAGCTACAACATACTCTTAAGGCAGTAAGTCTACAGACTAACCCTGTGTTACTGGTAACTGTAAAAATAACTTAACCTAACTTTGACCTAAGTTCTCTGTGGCTGCTTTTGGAATATCCTCACTCCAAATGCGTCAATCCTGCTTATTTACGTACCCATTGAACTAAAAATGGTCTTCATCAGAGAGCAAAATTTTGAAGTTTGACGAGCAGAACCATTATTTGGATAAAAATATGTATCAACAATTTGTAAGCGTTGCTCTGGTGTAAGTCTGTCGATAATGAAATGTTAAACGAAACTAAACAAAAGCTAAATATCAGCTGTTAAATCGGGTGTCACATAGAGCTGTGTTGCCAACTAAAAGTTATGGACCTCTAAAAGAACACCCAATTTATTGTCTTGTAAGTTTCCTTAATTATAACTTTTTATTTCTTTAAAAGCACAAGAGCTAGGGAAGCTTTTATTAAAATTTTTTTGGCATATTACTTATTTCTTTTGAATTTTTGTAGAAATACTTTTCTCATGTTCTTACATTGTAGCGCTCGAAGTCATTATTGTCACTGTTAGTCTTTATGTCTTGAGATTTGAATGTGTTTTTGATGATTTTCTCTTCTTCTCCCTGGTTTTCTATTTATATTTCGAAAATAAAATTTACGTTCCATTTATTGCATTTTATCATGATTCGATTTGATTCAATTCTATTTACAAGCACTTCCGGCAAAACGTAAAGGCGGTGTTGGAGAAATATGGAAAAACTTAAATCGAATATTGTTTACTATGGTGAAGAAAAAAAAAAGAAAAAAAAAATTAAACAGAGGAAACCCAGCAAAATTTTAGGTTTACTTATGACATTGTGTTTAAAGGGACCTCTTTATTGTTAAAGGTTAGAAATATGAGTAGGGGCTTTCCTTCATTCTGTGCTTCAGAAACAACATAATGTGCATACGATTTCCCTAAATTCCTTGGATTTAAGTATATTCTACCCTGTATTGGTCTTCAAGGGTACTGTGCAGCACCACTTACTACCATCTTCAATCTAATCAAGGATTAGGAAATTGCCAAATGTTTGGAACACTGGAATGCTCAACTTGAACTTCGAAACTCTAAAGCGACGACTAGTCCACAATTGGAGTCTCGTTCCAAGGTTCGGGCGTAAAACTCCTAACAGAGTTTCATATGGACTCAGAGCGTATTGATGAGGATGTCAGAGACAGCGGAACACGTATTATGTGAATGTGGGAATTTTGATTGGCTTAGGTGGAAATGTTTAGGTAGACATAAGGTCTCACTGGCTGGCATTATACCATTATAGTTTCGGATACACTGGCGTTAGGAAGGCAAGAGATTTGCTGAAGAAACTATAGGCTGGAAGTGGCACACTACATTCCTTGGATCTCAGTGTCCTGCAATAGTGCCTGATCGGTATGATGCTAATGATAAGTATTTTCTAAAATTATTCTTGAGATTATTTGAAAACGAGTTTTGATTTCATGATCTAAAATTTGCAAGTATGTTGTAAAAAGTTGCTTTAGATGACGTACCCTTATGTGTACACGGATGGGTATAAGACCGAAAGTGGTCAGGAGCGAGAGAATGGAATACTCGTAACTCATGTGGAAACTCGCAAGCTCTTTCTAAGCGGAAGTTCACTTTATCAAAGTATATCACAATTGAACTTGAACAGGAAGTACAAAAGGCAGGAAATAGCCATACTATCTGATGGTTAAGCCGCCATTAGAGCATTTAGCTCCAAATTGACTCAAAATTTATATGGGATTTATATATGTCTGCGTAAATGAAACCAAGTGGAAAGGGTCCCTGGTCATGTAGAAGTTCGAGAAGAAACAGATGAGCTGGCCAGGAAGGAAGTTTCCATGCCACTAAAGAGGACTTAACCTTTCTGCGGAGTGGCAAGAAGAGTTTGGAAATGCCTTTTTCGTAATAGGGGAGATAACTAGAGGCGTATACTCTTGTCGCGCCAAATGGGTTTGAGAAATTCTAAACTTTTACTTCTTATCCAAGAATAGCCTGAGAATGATAACCGGATCTTTTACTCGGGCATTTCCGACTGAATGAACATATTATTAGAACTGCCACTACTGGCACAAACCGACATTTTAAAATTCGTCAGGGCTACGAAGTTATTAAATTGAGTCGCAGAGGCTCAAATGGCCATGGTACTGCGACCAAAAAAGGTCTATTGTGCCAAACACTCCGGGTTCATAGCAGTCAGCGTAATGACCGACGGAGATATCGAGTCAATAATCCTGGGTAGATGACTGTCCGATCAGTCTGGAAGCGCCAATCGGAGCAGAATGTTCTCGGCAATGTCTAATATGGGTGGTCGACGAACTTATTCAGGCCCAATAAAGAGCTCCATAAAAGTTCGTCTTCGAATATTTGCCAAAACAACACTCCTCCTCCTTATGCTGGCTACTCTCGGAATCAGCCACGACACCCATATCAAATAGGTGATATCTAAGACAGCAATCACCTGAGAAGAAGCCAATGAGTCTCCTAATAGTTGTTTTTCCCGTGTGGCGCAACTCCTTATTATAGGTGAAGGCTCTCATTAGCTGCTTCGCCTCAGACCCGGGAATTGTACCCAATATGACGAGCGTAGCCCATGCTCCCATTAGTCGATTTTACGCCTGGCCGTGGACCAGCTAATCACATTATGGTTCAAGAATCGAATGGGCGAAACCTGCCTTGCTAGTCCATCAGCGAACTCCTTTCCCAAAACACCAGTTGGCCCAGGGACCATACAAAGCGTTATACCCTGTTCCACAATGTCAGGTTGTTGACATTCGTAAAACACTCGTGTACCAGTCTCGAGTCTATATACTCCGAAGTGCCGCTTGACTATCGGAGTATATAAATAGAATATATATTAATAGAAGCGCCCCTGATTCCACGTTCTGTATTAATACGTGCACAGATGAAAATATCTTGAATCTCATCCTGGAAAACGGTGACCATTTTTCTATCGGTTCCCAGATTTTGGTATTGTGCCCGAACATACCAGCACCACAACCACTATCCCTTTTAGATCCATCTGTAAAAAGGATATTCGTAGGGAACCTTTTACTAATCTAGGGCTGTACAATAGATCGAAGGGTAGCAGTACTCTAAGAAATCGTAGCAGCAATAGTTTTAAAAGCTTAGGAGTGAACATTGGGAGTTTTTAGAAAATTGTTTAGGTAATACAAAAATTACAAATTTCCGTCAAAGGGTAGCATTACCATTGCGACAGTGACAAATTTCCAGATTTAAAGCCTTGACCCATTCAAGACACCTAAGGTGAGATATGTCTGGCATTGTGTTAATCCAGAAGAATTATGATATCTGTGTATATCTGGCAAAAGCTGGTCAGTGTCAAAGAAAGTGCTTGATTGTGTCATCGCCCTCACAGAAAGGGGCTTTGGGCCCTACGAGTTTACTGTTGGTGCTTCAGTAGAAGTTAGTTTCGATTAACATCCAAGAGTTGCTCTGACTTTATGTAGCGAAGTAATTGCACGGGTAATATTGGTGAAGATAAAGGTTTTTGTTTTGCTCAGGACTATTTGTTTACTGAGTCTTACGGCTCTTAATCCTGTAATGATCCTATTTTGGCACTGGACCTCAAGGACCTCAAGCCAAAAAATTTACATCGATTCGTCAATTTGTGAGATGAAATAAAGTTTTGACGGATGGTGTTTGCCTTTATTGTAAAATGATTTAGAGGACATAACTAGGAAACAATTTATTTCCTTATATTTTTGGCGTATGACGTATGACTTCCCATTTAGCATCTATTGCTTTGTTTCAGTTTTATTAATCAAGTTGTGCAGTAGTAAAGATCCTTGCTAAGTGGTGGTGGTGATCTTTACTTAGCATTGTAATTTGGTAGCAGTAGGTGGCGTTTTCTCATGATAATTCGTTTTATGTTTGTTATCATCGCCAGAGGTTGGATGGACTTCTCTCTTTATTCAATTCTCGCAATATAATTTTTTTTACTATATCCTCTCCTGCCGTTCCGAAACTGGGCCACTTGTGTTGTAGGACCGTGCTCTAACCATTACACCACGCCACCGTGTTTGTTTTACAAGAAATAAAACCTATCTTTCTTCCTGTACTTTAGTTTCCGAAAAAGTCTGGATTTCTAGGTTATTTAATCTGATTCAACTTAAACTGTGTTCTGTAAAAATGTTTATGGTCATAAGCCATTCTACAAACCTTATCAGTTCATTAAACCAAAGAAAACCTACTTTCGTTAGTCTCACATATACTCGTATTATTTGGTTTTACAGTTTAACATCTTGACAACCAGTCAACCCACTTACGCTATACACCAAGTTCTATTGTATTAAAACGAAATCATAGCACACAATAAATGTTTTTTAAATCCGATTATAATTCTTTCGTTCCATTCATACACTACGTTCTACACAAAGCAATAACGATAATGACGATTGTATGGGTATAAAGAAAGGCAAATACACGCATATTTATGAAATAAATATGATAAAGGAATAAAAGAGAAAAAATCCTTAGAAAGACATTTTCTTTAATTTATTTTCTGTATAAAAAAACTGATTGTATTGGAAGGAAAAATCATTGCTTTTGCCAAGGTTATGGCAATAAATGAGCGAAGGTAGATGAGAGTAAAGAGAGCAAAGAAAAATACAAAATTTAATAGAAATACAAAAAATCTATAGAATAACAAGTCTAATAAAAATAAATATCTATAGCATATTTATAGGCTTTTTAAAGGAATACAAAAAAAAAATCCTGTAGCGTGTTAAAGGTGGTTTTAAGGGAAACTTAAAAACTAAGGAATACTTTAAGGATGCTTACAATTGTTTATTACAATTTTTTAAATTTGTTTGTTCGCCGAATTTGTTAAAAACAAATTTAGGCTCCAGCTGTTATGCAAACTTGAATCTAAAAATCAAGCATTTTCAAGAAGTTTGGTTTAGTTAATAACCCTATAAAATGCCCTCTTTCTGCTATGTGTAATACTAAATTACTATACCAATAAAATCCCTAAGCTAAAATTCCATCTATTGTGATCTTAGAACTTAAGCTTTCAGAAAAGTGCACTCATAGTGTAGGGCATCACACACTCAGACTTTATTAACTATAGCTTACTTACTTGCTCTTATACGATATATTTCTTTTTTAATTATAATGGCTATCCTTGCAGTCGTTTTTAATTTAAATGTTGACCTTCAAAATATGCCATAAATTTTAATTTTTACTTAAGCTTAAAAATATGCTGTATCTATGAGCTCAATAAAACAAATTGAAAATTAAATTAAGTAAGGGAAGAACAGTTGTTTTTTTCTTTTTAATAATTTAAAATTTATATTTTTGGTCTCATGTAAAACGTCCAAACTCAAATAATTTCAAATTTATAGGAGCAGATGTGACGAGTTGTATTAGTGTGAAATGTATTGAAATCACCAAAAATTTCAATTTCGAAAAAATGCTAGTTATGGCCTTTCTACATGAGACCAACGACATGTATCTTGATTAAGAAAGAAACGTAATAAGAAAAAGATTATTTTGTAGAAATTACGGAAATAAAAAATTCTTCTGTAACTTTTTTCAAATTTATTTTATATCTGTGTTTTTTTTATAGTTACATAGGTTTAAGTCGTAATAAAACAAAGAAATATATTTTTAGTATCAATGAAACGGGCTTTGTTGAATAGGCAATTTTATAGCATTAATGTTCAAATATGATTTCGGCTATGTGGCCTCCACGTAGGGTTGCCAGATGGCCATGATTTCGCTTCAATTTTTACAGCTTGCCAAGTATCAAGAAAAAAATGGTTTTTCAAGATTTTTTAAAGCGCATTTTTTAAAGCTTTCCTTAGACAAAGTTTTATGAAATGCTATTAAACATTTTAGTGAACTAGTATTTGTTGCCTAGTTTTCGTAATAGGTGTTAGATAAAGTTGGTTTACAAATCTGACCGAAAATGTTACAACTTTAGCTGATATTTCAAATGAGCTTTATTAAACCAAGCATGTTCTTGTTTTATCGATAACATATCGCCATTTTTCGGGTAAGGCCATTTGCCATCAGTGTAGCCCTTCTATGCTTTCTGAATGAAAAACTGATTCAATTGAGTTTTGCAGGCCTACAGAGAATTTGCAAGGTTTTGACTATATGGAGGATACATCACAACTTTCCAGCCAAGATTTCTCAGTTTTTGTCGGGCCAACACCGATGTGTGTGGTCTGGCGTTGTCTTGATAGAACACAACAACTTTTTTGTTGATCAATTCCAACCATTTTAATTTAATTGCTTGCTTCAATATTGTTAATTGCTCACAGAATCGAGTTGATATAGCAGTATATATAGCACGCAACTGGCAACTTACTTATGCGCCTGTAGTTCGCAAATAAGTCTTTGAATGTTGATTTCCAGGTGTTTAATTGTCTTCGGTTTATCGACGAATAACGCAAAGAAAATAATCCAATGGGTTCAAATCACACGATCTTGGTGGAAAATTAATTTGACAATTACGCGACACCAATTTTTCATTAAAAGTTTCTTTAAGTATATTAATTATAGTGCTCGCTGTGTGGCATGTGTTTCAGTAGTGTTGGAACCACATGTCAGCTACTTGAGGTACCGCTGTGGTATGGTAGGTAAGACACCTGCCTACCAATCAAGAGGTCTTCGGTTCAGTTCCAAATAGGGTTGCCAGATTTGAAATCAAAGAAATCAGTACATAGCAGAAAAAATAGCAGTACATTTGCTAAAAATTAGTACAATAATTTTTTTTAGAAATAAAATTCATTATATAAAGTCCAACAAAACCGTACTCAAAATTTCAGTAGGATGTGTGAGGTGGAGATGAACTGGAGACAGTTGAGCGTATTGCCTGCCGCTGCCCGAGACTGCATGTGTAGTAAAAATATATTTCAATGCATTTACTTACCTTGTAATATCGGCAATAAAAGTAATAAATTAATATTTTTTACTAATTAAATAAATAATTTTTAATTTTTTTTTCACAACAATCCGAACTTTTTTTGACAGCTTTCATTTTATATTTATTTTGACTTCTGGTTTGTGTAACTTTATTCTTAAATGTTCAACATTATTATAAGGTCGCAATAATCAAAGACGAATAACCTCAAGTCAATAATGAGTTTTAAATCAAACATAGATCAACAGTATTTTAATACTGTCTCACTGCATTATAGTTTTAGAAGAGTTTTCGCTTTGAATCAAAAATGTATTTTTTTTAATTTAAAACGTACGTCTTTAAATTTATGTTTTGGTATTATAAGATCGACATTAAAACATTTTGAATTTGCGGTTATTGTCTTTGATATTAAACTAATTTAGAAATCCAACATTTTTACATTGAATTCAATGCTGAACATTTTAAAATTAACAAAAACAGTTTTATTTTATAGATGCAAAGTTTTTAATTCAACAACGAATCACTTTGATTTTAAAATGTGATTTTTCTCTCAGTGTACATTATTCTAAGTATTTTCCAGTTAGCCACTACTCTTTTCCGGTTCTAAGGTAAAGAATGTATCAAGCCAATTTCTGATACCCTGTTCTGAAGTGAAGCGTATCCCAGTAAGGGAGTTCTACATCGATCGAAGAAAATGGTAGTCAGAAGGGGCAAGGTCTGAGCTATAAGGCGGGTGAGCCAAAACTTTCTTTTCTCTGTTTTCCAAATAGTTTTTGACCGGTCGTGCAACATCTGGCCTAGAGTTGTCATGATGGAAGATTATGCCCTCGTGTCTAATCGAATATTCTGGTCGTTTTTCGTTGATTGATCTCTTTAAACGAATTAATTATGTTCGGTAAATGTGCTTTGTGATCGCATGATCCGATTTCAACAGCTCATAATACAAAATAACCTTCTGATCCCACCAAATACAGATCATTACCTTAACGTCCTCTTCTCTGTTTTCCAAATAGTTTTTGACCGATCTGGCCTAGAGTTGTCATGATGGAAGATTATGGCCTTGTATCTAATCGAATATTCTGGTCGTTTTTCGTTGATTGATCTCTTTAAACGAATTAATTATGTTCGGTAAATGTGGTTTGTGATCGTATGATCCGATTTCAGCAGCTCTAATACAAAATAACCTTCTGATCCCACCAAATACAGATCATTACCTTAACGTCCCTTTCTCTGTTTTCCAAATAGTTTTTGACCGGTTTTGCAACAATTGGCCTAGAGTTGTCATGATGGAAGATTGTGGCCTCGTGTCTAATGGAATATTTTGGTCGTTTTTCGTTGATTGATCTCTTTAAACGAATTAATTGTGTTCGGTAAATGTGGTTTGTGATCGTATGATCCGATTTCAACAGCTCATAATACAAAATAATCTTCTGATCCCACCAAATACAGATCATTACCTTAACGTCATGGATATTCGGCTTCGGCGTTAATTTGGTTGCGCTTGGAGTTATCGTAATGTATCCATTTTTCATCACCAGTAACAATACGATGCAAAAATGACTTTTTGTAGCCTTCTAGCATCCTCTCCGACATGCAAAATCGCCTTTAAATGTCTCTTGGCTTCAATTCATATGGGAGCCAATTTCCTTGCTTTTGGATGAATCCTAATGCTTTAAAACGTAGGGCAATAGCTTGTTGTGTGACTTCCAATGATAATGCAAGTTCTTCTTGCGTTTGACAAATATCTTCGGCGAGTAATTCTTCCAAAATTTTTCGGTTAACCAGGCCTCTCCTTGTCTTCCTTTGCGTCGTGCAAGCCATTGTCCACAAGTTTTTTGAGTTGGTGCATGTTGACCGTAAGCTTCTACCAAGAATCGATAACATTCAGCAGCCGTTTTCTTTAAATGAAATAAGGTTATCAGATTTCCCCGCAAAATATCTTTTTTAGGTACAAAATTCGACAATATTATAGCGACTGAAAAAAGTTTGTGTTTACACTTTAGCGTTTGTAGAATACTGAATTATAATATCAGAAGTTTTCCCTCCAAAACACCATATTTGTTTTTATTAACACAAACCATATGTGATAGTTATGCCAGATGTTTTCCATTGTTCATCACTCCATAGAATATTTTTCCAAAAGAGCGGTTGCTTTATTGTATGCTCAAGGAAAATAAAATTTAAGGCTTCAAGTTTTTTTTTTTGATACGTGTGCTTTATGTTGTAAAATGCATCCAAAGTTTTTTCCATTTTCCTTCTTCTAATTTTTCGCTTGAGATCTCAATACCAAATTTTGTGTAAAACTCCTTTTAAATTTGAGTTGAAGATTTAAAGCGGCCTGCAACTGAGGCGCTATATACGAGTTGTTTTTCTAGGCCTAACGGATTGTGTTCACCAGTGGGGATGGATACCAAAAAAGCTGATCTACCAAAATTATTCTTTCGATTATTATTCTGCTTTTCTGTACTGACATGTGTTGTCGTGAATATGAGCTAATATATTGTACACCATCATTTTGTAGAGTTTAATAGGGAAGCAATGTCACAAACAATGATTTCTCTCGAGCTTATTTGATGAATAACCTTACGCTATGCCTTTGAGCATCCTTTACCAAATGTTTTTTTTTACTGTTCACGAAATTTTTAAAGAGAATTTTAGCTTAACCAACAAGTTGCTGTCTTCAATACTGTAACCAAATAAACAGCGTGAACTTAAGCAAAAATGTTTTTGCTAAAAATATGTAACGGTACTTTGTATGACTTCGGATGTTCCTGGAATTATGTATGTAATTAAGGTACAACAAAATGTATATTCATGTACCCATGCCGTTTACCATTGACAGTAGGTGAGTGAAAAATGTAAGAGTTTTTACTCAGTGCAATAAGTCATATATTTTATGGGCTTACATATGTCTTAGACGCCTAATAACGGGGTTACAATTAAACTCCACACTTTTCAAATGCAGTATATCCTCTTTTCTTAGGTGTTGGGAACTTTCCATTTGCAATAGTTCTAAACTAAATTTAAAATAGTCTTTCCCTTCGATCAGGTTTAAAATCACCATTTTTATGCCCCGCATCAAGTCTGCGGTTATAATCTTATGGTGTTTTCAAATCTAAATAACATAATCACTAGGACTTAAAATTTATGAAACTAGACAAGGCTCGCCAACACCGATTATAGCGCTAAGCTGTATGAGCATCAAATCCTTGAATTGGTAGTCCGATTCTAACTTTTTCTTCTTAGTGGTGTATTAAAAAATAATAAATATTGTTGTTTTAGGACTTGTGAAACATTTAAAAAATTATTGTGTTTTTAATTCTATTTAACCTAAAAGTATGCTTTTAATTTATGATTGTCTAATACGTTAACGTACTTAATAGGTTTTGTATTAAAAAATTAACACTTTTATTTAATTTTAATTAACACACAAATCTGTCCTAATTTTCTCTTTCCCTTCTAGCTTAGATGCTTCCACATAAAACAAACGTTAAGCTTTTATTTTTTATGATTCTGTTAAAATTCCAAGGAAACCATTAAACGATTTTTTCTTTATTCTACGAATAACCAAAAGATAATACAACAAATAAAAGCTGTCTTATCTTTTACACAACAACAGTATTCATAATATGCCATAATATTCGTAGAATCTACCTTTAGGGGCAATTTAATATTGCCTGACATTCATATGATGTGTGTTGATAAATTTACAAGTAACTTAATATCCCTGAAATCCTTTTATAAACGACATGATAGAATAAGGTATTGTATGTTATAGAATAATGTATTAAACAATTTCCATAGCCTATCCCAAAGGCTATAAGTAATTACAATAAAATAAAACCCATAGTATAGCATATGGCGTCTGTTTTAAACACAAGCCATAATAATTATTTAATGAAATTTATTAGATATTTAGCTAGTGGAAAATTAAACACATGTTTCTATGGCTCAGAAGTAAAGCCAGGGATGTAGATGGAGGGTAAGGCCAGTCAAACAAAATTAACAATTTAGACAGAGTCCAAACAACAATTTATTTTTTAGATTCTTCTAAAATAAGAAAATATAGACTTTTTTACAATGTTCTTATTTCATGTCCCTCTAAAAATATGCCATAAATTAAAAATTCTTCAAAGCAAATGTCTTAGATTACAAAGTAAAACTTTTTAAATAAATCCTTTTCAAAAGTAAACAAAATATATTAAAATGTTTTTGATCCCTGTTAAGCCTCTAAAAATATGCAAGAATTTTTATAACCCTTTCTTGAACTACAAAAAAATAAGCAAAACATAGCAATGAATACATGACATTTCAATATGATAATTAAACACATTGTTGCAGATGACATCAAATATTTGCATATTTCTAGGAGTAATTTCTCAAAGCAAATGTGCTGGTTCACAGTTAAAAGGATACAAACTATTTGCTTTGTTGGATTACTTTGATGTATTTATTTACGTTAGTTTAACGTCTCAGTAAATTTAAAAATTTATTTTTATTTTGAAAGGATTAGTGGGCTTTAAAAGTATACATACTTACTCTAATTTTTCGTACAGTTTTTTTGCTATCATTTTTTATGTTAATGGTCACACACACTTCCTCACCATGAGTATACCAGGCCTTATCCAAACTGGCTTTTAAGCCTACTCGGCCGTCTTGCAAAAGAAAAGGTTTATCCACAGCTCCCTGGGGCCCACCACAGGTGGCAACACTGTCATACTTAAAAAGGGAGAATTAAATGTAAGGTAATCAGATTTTTTATAAGTTTGGATTATTATACCTCTTGGAATGATTTACTGTAGCTGTAAAAGGAATCGTTGTTATATTTTTCCACTTCACTTTTACTGCGTCCAAAACGACCACTAAAGCGAAACGTCTTCGGTGACAAGCGCAATTTAGGAAAAGAATCCCCGCGTTCTGACTTGCGTGGTTTGCCAGGTGGACGTGTATCTGCGGTATTAGAAGTGTTATCAGAATTATGTGGTGTCTCCTTTTGTTCTGGCTGCGCTTGTCCTGCCGTTACGGTGGTTGCCGTCAGTGCTTCTGTTGTTTGGGCAAAGCTGGTTGGTGTAGATGTAGTTTGAGTATTTGTGCAAGCTAAAGTAACAGGCGGTGAAGTTACTGGATTATTTATTAAGGTGGAAAAGTTTTCCGATCCATAGACATCGGTACGATATATAACACGTACACCCATTTTCACAGATGCCCGACGATGAAATTTTTCATCAGTTTTATCGGCTGCAAAAAATTTTGTTTTTAATTGAAATTAAAAAAGTGGATATAATATATACAAAAAGGGGTGAGGGAGAAAAACGTTCTTAAAAGTACCACAAAAAGTACGCTGCCAAATTAAAAAGTTGAGTTTACGGATAATTAAACTTTCTAAAGCTGAAGAATTCTGAGCCACAATAAATTAAGAAAGGACTTGTTTTCAAGTACTTTTTTGCCCATTGCTGAACCCTTTCATTGTTTCAGGTTTTTATTACTTTTAATTTTTTGTTTGAAAACCGTACTAAATTTAATAAAGTACTTATGAACTATTTCTTTTTTAATCTAAAACTCTCTCTCTCTCCCAGGCAGGCAGTTGTCCTGATCACCAGTGCACTCTGTTCCACTCCTACCAAAGTTTTATTTTCTATACTAAACTGGTAATGCATTCAACTCCTGGCCTATTCTGGACTTAAAGCTCGCTGTGATTATTGGGGACCATAGACGTCTTCGGATGGATTACATAGTCCCTCTTAATTTGCTCGATTTTGATTTCACATCAATATCCCCACGAGAAACTTCTGGTCTAATAAACAGGAGTTTCCTCCAAATGCCTTTGAAGTATACCGATGGCTCTAGGATCCTAGGCAGAATGGGTTGTGGTATATTCATAAAGGATTTTGAGACACTAGACTGGCTTATAGGTTCTGATCACTGCAGTGTATTTCAGGCGGAGGCCATGGCTATACTGTAGGCAGTGCAATGCTAGTTAGATGATAGGATTTTCTCCTGAAAATCTTTTGATTTATTCATCTTCCCTGAATGCTCTCTTATGGAAACCTCGGCTCAATCGAAGGTTACTCTCATATGGATTTCGTGAATCGCGTTGCTGACGAACTGGCTGTGGCGGGTACTGAGCTCTATAGTTTAGAACAAAGGCCTGTCATTGGTCTTCCGATTGCTTCGGTTAAGCTGATTCTCCGGTCAGTGTATGGCGATGCTGAATCTCATGAGAGCATGTGCGGTATCGCCTGGCTCCGCCGGACCGACCTCGATGAAAAGAGAACTAAATGTCTTCTCTTTCTTTCGCATGGCCATCTATCGCACAATTGCGGTCCTCACGACATCTCCCTCATGATTTTTGCTCGTGTTGTCGGTTTGAAGAGGGGGAGGAGACTATTTTTCACCTCATGTCTCAGTGCCCAGCCCTTGCCACCAGACTACGAAAGATTTTGGCCGCCTATTACTTGTTATCTGTGACTGAACTTTTCCGAATAAAAGTCAAAATGGTTTCCTATGGAGAGTGCTTCATCCACCACCATACCTAACCTAACCTAAAACTCTCTCTGTAACTCTTTTTGCCAATGGTATCATGACCTTTTCTTATTTCTTGTAGTCTATTATTTAATGTTATTGAACTTTTTATTGCTAAAAAAAACTAAATAAATTGGCATTTGTTTTCTCTTGGCCGTCTGTGAAGTAATTTTCCATGATGTTCTTTTTACTATTATTTTCATTACTTTTCATTATTTTTAATTTTATAGCATAAGTTTTAGGCATGAGTTCACTAAACAGAAATTCAAATTCCAAAGAATATTTAATTTCCGGTATTGAGATAATTTTATTTTCCTTTTTTATTCTTATAAAGATAAATTAGAAAAGATTTTCTAGAATTTTCTTTTTAAAGAGGAGAAAAAATTAAAGAAACAAAGTGAGGCATATTTTTAGGTTTTTTTTAAAGATTAAAAAGTTAAAATGTAAAAGAACTTTAACAACTGCAAGGCTTCTGTATTGTAACATTTTTAATAAACCTATAGATGTTCTATTTTCATTATTTAAACATAAGGGACATATTTTTAGGTTTTTAATTTGACTATAATAGACAACTAAAAGTATGCTATACAAGTTTTTTTTTGTTTTTTTAAATTGAAAATAGTGTTTGTTTCATTCATTATATTCGACAAGTTGGTTTTACAAGGTATTTTAATTAAATCAATTTTACAACATTTTACCTATAAAACAGCGTACATCATAGCTTGTACCAATAGGGGCTCCATAGTAACGCTTGGCTGGCACCAACTGAACACTGGGTGGTGCCTGGGCCGTCAGAGTAAGAGTAAATGCATGGGCACCATCACCCAAACGGTTTAGTAAAGCTTCCTGTAAAATGAAAAGAGTGAAAGAATTTTTTAATTAAAAAGAAAAAATAGTGGATTTGCTTAAACTACATTTTTTATATTGTTTGTTTTAAATGATTGTTTCCCGTTATAATTTTTTAGTGGAAATTCAAGAAAAGAAACGAAAGTGATTGATTTTGCACACAAATTTTAAACAAAAGTAGGCAACAGTAATTTTGTTAAACTGGTTTTCTGTTTTTGCGTTCTAAATAAGTTGGTCTTAAAGTATACATAGATTTTGTAGGCAAATTTTAAGCATTTCGTTTAACTTTTTTTTATTTTTACCTAAAAGTCTGCCATAACATTGTCTTTAACCACCTGTATGCTTTAAATTATATATAATAGTCTTTCTAAGTCATAATTATTTAATATACATACTTTAGTTCATATAAATTTTCTCTAAAAATATGCTACAAAAGTTTTACTAAACTAATTTTTAAATATAAATTTAAAAAAGACTTTTCAATTTAAGGAAGTCTTATATGTTTAATTTAATTTAATTTTTATCTTTTTAAGTTCTCCTTAGAGCATTCATTGTTTGTTTACCAAAAGTTGTAATCTTTATTTGTGGCAAAAACTTTTTAAATGCCAATTAAAAAATAAAAAAAAAAATGTAAAAAATTATCTTGCTTTTATATTTATTCGCATGTTATGTTTTTTGTGGTTAAATTTTGTGTAGTGCATAGTTTTTGGCGTCCTTAAGTCGTCTAAGCTTGTGGCAGTACGTAAGTGACATGTTAAAATGTGTATGTTCACTTTAAACGGCGTGTGGCATAAATTAAAAACTAATCTGTGATAAAAAATAAGATAGTGAGTTTAATCATTTGCATAAAGGTAAATCGTTTCTTTGAAGGGATTTAAAAAAGGGTTTTTGTAAAGATTTACCTTTTGCTTATATAAGCGAATATTGTTTGACTATAAGTAAACAAGATTTATTAGGAACTAATTGGTATTAAAGCCATAATGATAGGTTAAATGTGTTAAATTTCAGCAAACAAAGCTTAATAGAATTATTATGAATATATAAAAGAAGCATAGCATAAGGCGTTGAGAATGTTGAGAAACTGAATGTTGTGTCTAGTGTCGTAAAATGAAGCAAAACCTTAACACCCAAATTTTATAAACAAAATGAACAAACCTAACAAAAAATAAAGCATGTCGTTGCTACCTGCGTTTAATTGGGCTAAAGTTATCGATATTGCTCTGGCACTGCCATATTTTTAAAAAAGTTAACTTTATTTTACAAGTAAGTTGTAATATCGCAAAAAGTTAAGGGTGACCTTAAAGTTCACTTTAGCTAAAGTTACCTTTTACTAAAACCAAGTTTAAAGGTAAGTTGTAATAAAGGCTCTAAAAATTTCATATAAAAACGCATTGAGTTTGTAGTTTAAAGCGTCTTTATTATTTATAAAATAAAATTAAACAAAAATAAATCCAAAGAAACATAAAAGGCTTCAATGAGAACAAAAAATCAACCGAACAGAGAAAGACAATACGTATATATGTAACTTCGTTTCTATAAAGCTATAAGGAGAAACCCCGAACTCGGATCTAATTTCGTAAAATAAATGTATATACGCACATACGCAAGTGTTTAAGTTGTTAATGAAGCCAAAATAGTGTTATATTTTGAGTTGGAAAGAAAGCTTGATGTTTGGGAATGCTGACGAAAACGAGTGTTTCCCTTATCTGAGTTTTTCCGTTATACCGAGTGCACTATATTTTCATTGTATTCAAAAGAATAAGGTTGGAAAATTATGAACACATGTCGATTCTCTTATTGAAGTTTTCAACCATATTTGGAAAAATAGCGATTCTTTTTTTTTTTTGATTTCGTCACGAATTTTCAGTTTTCCAGCTGTACTGGTTTCGATGGCAGTGTGACATGTTGCATCATTTATGATATTTCAAAAATTAGTTGCTAACATCTCTGGATAGCGTGGTCTATTCAATGTAATCGCTTATTTTGTTGATTATATGAAAAAGTAGCATAATCGTGCCTCCAGACATAACATACCGTTTTATGTTCAGTATGAAAATCCTTCCTAAATATGTAAATTCTTTCTGAAGTATCCAGACAAAAACCAATGTTGTTTTCTTACACACAGACGTGGTGGTGTGTTGTCATCTGTGTCCATGGGTAATGTAGATATTGAGCAATCAGATGCTCTTGATATTCTGGGCATGACAATTCAGTGTGACGTTCGTTGGAATGATCACACATTTCCAGTGTCGAAAGAAGCATTCAAGTGCCTCGGTTTTTTAAGGCGGTGCAGGAATTACTTCACTCCATCTGATCTCCTTAATATTTACAAGATCTGTATCTGACAAAAATTGGAATATCACTGTCATGTATGGGTCGGTGCTTCAAAGTCCATTTTGGGTCTTCTCGACTACGTACAAGAGAGGGCGAAGGTTCTTATTAATTACGGTAGGGTAGCGAACTCTATCGATTCATTAGAGCATCGTCGCAATGTGGCGTGTGTTTCATTGTTCTATCGATACTATAACGGCATGTGTTCTGACGAAATTAAGGAACTAATTCCTAGTAATCATATATTCTTACGTTGTACTCGTATTTCTCGTAGAGCTCATCCCTTTGTAGTTAATTGCACAGTGAATCGCACAACGCATTATAGGAAAAATTCGTTCTTTGGTCGCACTGTTCGTTTGTGGAACAATCTTCCTGCGAATGTCTTTGCTGCCACGTACGACATGAACAAATTTAAATAGAACGTCCATAGACACTACTCTATCCATCCTCCTTTCCACAATCTATTTTTCTAGTACCAGAACAATGCACTACATGAGTAGGGGTTATCCCCTGAGTGGTGGTCTCAAGAGAAGAAAAAAATTTATTTAAAGGCCTTTTTTTGCTATAGACCAATGTTATTTATTAAGTGGTCTAAGTTTGAAACTGTATTTACAGTTTTAAGAAAACCGTTGGTTTTTAGGAATACTTCAAAAAAACACTTATTGAACTTTTAACCTTTTTTTTTAACAAAATATTAAATGCATATATTTAAGAGTATATTTAGAGGCGGAGTTCAAATATTTCTTAAAATCAGAAGGTGTATAGTTAGAGGGAAATTGCTATTTTTTATAGTTTTTAACCTACTTTCAGGAAGCATTTAATTAACGAATAAATTTTATTTTAATAACAGATAAAATGAAAAGATTTTAAAGTATATTTAAGGGCGGAGCTTAAAGGGCTTTATATTTTTTATGTTTATGAATGGAAAAGAAAATTAAAATTTTAAATGCATAACTTTATGGCGTATTTTCAGAAAAATTTTAAGTCTTATTAGGTTACTTGGTTACTATTAATTATAAAAGATTATAACTATTTGAGGCAGTGTTGGCAGATTTTAAAGTATATTTAAAGGCGAAGTTTAAACACTTTTAAATTATAAGGTGGTTATAAACTAAAGGGTCCGCCATCTAACATTTTCTTTTCAACTAGTGCTTATTTCGTGAGTGGTAACACTTAGCTCATGTCTGATTTGACAGATAATTCGTTTTATCCTTCCGCTAAATGAATATGGTTGTGTATACGCTTGAACAATGCTGGGAATCTGAGCCTGCGATCGACTAACAGAGGATGCGATTTTGCCAAAAAAAAAAAATCATCTTTTCAGATGAAGCTCATTCTGATCTTGGCGGGTATGTAAACAAGCAAAATTGTCGTATTTGGGGTACAGAAAACCCGCACGCATATATTGAAAAGCCGATACACCCAAGACGAGTCACTGTTTGGTGCGGATTTTGGTCCAGAGGCATAATTGGGCCATTTTTCTTCGTTACAGTCAATGGCGATCGTTATCGGGTTATGTTGAACGAATTTTTGTTCACAAAAATTGAAGTGGAGGATATTAGCAACATTTTGTTTCAACGGGACGCCGCTACGTGCCACACAGCCGAAGCCACACTTGATGGTTTGTGCCCTGTTTTTGAAGATCGCATTATCAGCCACAGAGCACATGTAGTTTGGCCACCTCGGAGCTGCGGTTTGACACCGTTGGGCTATTATTTGTGGGGTGCTGTCAAAGATAAGTGTTACGCCAACAAGCCAGAGACAATTGACGTTTTAAAGGACAATATTCGTGAAGCCATTGGTGAAATACAGTTGCACACAATCGATAATGTGCTTAAAAATTGGACCGATCGTCTAAGCTACTGCATGGCCAGCCGAGGCAGCCATTTGAATGAAATTATTTTCCATTATTAACCGGAAAGATTATACTTTCAAATAAAAAAAGAAATTTGAGAAAATATTCAGTAGTTTTTTTTTTACCATTAAAAAAAAAAATTATTTGGCGGACCCTTTATAAGGAAAATACAAAAAATTTAAAGTCTTTTTGAAGGCAATGCTTTGACAGCGTACCAAAAAAATATTAAATTTTTTTTAATGATTTTTAAACTAAAATTTTTAATTTAATTTTACATTTTTAATTTGAAATTTTAAAAAACAAATCACTGAAATTCACAAACTTAAGCAAAAAGTTTATATTACGTTGCCGGATCGACTGAAAACAATGCTTTTACTTAACAGGAAGTAATTCTGAAAATTTCATACTTGAATGATTATTTAACGGCAATCTTTGATCTACTTTAAGGCTTATGGGATGTATGTAGTTGTCTTTCCTCAACCTACCTGCAAAGGACTTAAAGATTCTTTGTCGGCTTCTTCGTTTTTAGGCCATATCTGGTGCAAAGACATAATGGCTTCATTACAAAAACGTAAACCCATGACTTCTTCATCCTCACGGCCATAGCTGGAAAAGGAAATTTAAAAAATAAGATGAAAAAAAAGAAAAATTCTACACAAAAACAAGCATAATCTTAAGTGGGTAAACATTTAATCGTGTGTAATATTTTGCATTATTTGCTGTTCACTCAACTATAATTGATTCTAAATTGTGTTGGCTTTTCAAAACACTTGTGGCATGTATGTACATATGAGTCTTTGTGTGTGCTTTTGTTTTTTGCTTAAGATAATTATTGTTATACTTTGAATAGCAGTTTATAAATGACTTTTCTCTTAATGAATTGATGGGAAATGATTAAGTTTGTGGCTTTATGTAAGGAAATAACATAGTTTCCTCTTTTTTTCACTTACCGAAATGTTAATGTCAGTTGTGCATATACCCGATAACCTTGTATAGCTTTAGGATCAACAAACACAATGCCTCTTAATTCTGAAGAACTATTACCGGATAAGATAATTTCACGTGTTGGCAAATACAAAGTTAGAACGCAATTTGGTGATGTTTTCTTATAAACACGCTGAGTGCCATAGTCATCCTTATGGGCTTGAGTTCTAAAAATGTTGGTGAGGAAAAAGGAGTAAATGAAAGCTTTAAATTAATTTTTTTTTTATAAGACAATTTAAAAATATAGAATTTACGTTAAGATCTCTTGTAACATTTTACTTAAAACCACTAACGAAATTTTGTTAGTTGCTTAGGTTTTTTGTTGTTGCATATTTTAAGGATTAGGGCAATGGTTTTTTAACATTTTTTAAAATTATTTATAGCCTTCTTGTTTACATAGGCTTATTATAATTGACGTGTCTTTCTATTATGGCTTATTAAGAAAACATTGTTTTTCTTTTTTTACATTAATATCTGATTGATTTAAATTCGTTTAAGTGCTGATATATTGCCAAACATGTTTGTGCAAACATTGTGTATGTATGGAAAACTTATACACAACGTATGCGTGTGGCTCTCTATATATATTTTTTTACTCTTCACGCATACATACACAATGTTTGCACAGACATATTTGCCAATGTAACACCCCTTTTACGTGAGTACGTAATTCTACCATTTTTATAGTTTGCCATTAGGAGGTCACTTCAACGTATAATTGATATGATTTGTATGCGTTATTTTAATGAGACTACTTTAACGTTCCATTACTACAATCATAGTGGAAGCAGGGTTGGCAACCCACTGTGTAACGCAATTAAACCCAACCGGGTTTTATGGGTTTTATTGGGTTTTTCTATTTAAAGTTTTCGTAGTTTAGTTACAACAAAAATAAGTGTTATTTACGTATTGGAATCATGAATTTATTTGTTCCGTCTTTGACCTCAAACAGATAATGAAATAACAAATTTATCAAATCACTGCTTACATCTTTTCTTCACTTCTGAGCCAATTTCCAAATCCCGTCTCAGAAAAACTTCTCGTCTTTTAAGGCGCTCCAACTTTGAAGCCGATTTTTTAAGTCTTCAAAGGAAATGATTCGGTGATATGTTAAAAGATAAATTCATATCTCCTTATATGCCCGAGATAGTTTCTGAAAATGTAGGCCGTAAATCGAAATGCCTTTAAACGAGATGAATATGTGTTGCGTTTGCTTCCCTTATACTTAAAAAAAAAAACCAAAAATCCATGTAGAACGAGGTAAATTGCGCTTAAAGCGCCATAATGCTCCATAATACAAACAGGTCGTTATAGCGAAATGCCATGTAAAGAAAGCCTGTATAAAGAGATATGAGTATTTTATATTCGCTGTAACAGCCGATCGTTTCTAATTATTGTTTTGAAACTTTTGCGACATGGGGTCGAGTGTTATCATGCAAAAGAGTAACTTAATCATGTCTGTCTTTATATTCCGTTTTTCTCATAATGCACGATTCAAACGAAGTAATTGCAGTCGGCTTCGATCACCCAGTTTTGGCAGATCATAGTACACAATGACGCTTTGATCCCACCAAGAATGCATAATTGAACGAAATTTGGAAGCATTTATAAAACCAAATAAAACCCAAATAAACCCATCTAAAAACCCAATAAAACCCGGTGGATTGACTTTAAATAGAAAAAACCCAGGTTTTTACCAACCCTGAGTGGAAGTCTATTTGCTTGTGCTGATGCTTGAAGTGGTTAGAGCTTCATAACTTTGAGTTGGTAAAACTGCTGTATTTGACAACCGATTTAATACCTTATAGTTGCTTTTAGTTAAGTTTGTTTTGACATTTAATAATGGATAGACTAACAACACCGCCAATTCAGCGAATGGGCTGAAGCAAAAATTGGTATTGACATTGAATTTCTATTCAAAACTTTGGTTACCGAATAGGCCCACTTTTGGTTAAATGGGTACGTAAGCGGAACGATCGCATTTGTATTGAGGATAATCGACAAGCTTTTGTCGAAACACCATTACATAGACAGGAAATTATTGTTTGGTGGGTTTTTTTGGCGGAGTAAGTGGTTCATGTGTTTTAAAAACGATAATGTTCAGAATGTTATGAATGTGAAGATAAACTTAAATTTTACACCCTATGCACTTCTGTTAATTTATGTCTTGGCTTTAACAGAACATTGTAATGTTAATAACAGAACAATGTAAAAGATAAGATTGCTTAAATTAAAAAAAAAAATTAAATATAATTAATTTGATTAGCCTGTTCTGTTCTGTGTCGCCGTTTTTGAAAACATTGTACACCTTAAATAGCAGAAACTATCTACACGCTAGACTGGTTGACCTTGTAGCATGATGTTTTCCGTAGTGGTATTGGAAGTTCTGCATCATCGTACATCGCTCTAATTACACTATGCAACAAGCTAAAGTACCTTTGATATTCAATATATATTTACGGTCTCCGCCAGTAAGCCATCTTTGCCTACTGTTTCATTATTCTTCAACTTTACTTTTCCATTCAAACTGAGAGGGCTACATGCTATGTTCAATGTATTTTCAATAGGGCTGTTATGGTATATTTCAATGTGTTCAGCGGTGTCTTTATTGTTGTTAACTTCCTCGAAACGATTCCTCCATTTTGGTATCTATGCTTCACTATTTAATATTAATGTGTCACTACGATCATTTTCGTTTAGTGGGATAATCAATCGTCTGGTGAAGTTTTCTTATGCTATTCTGGGCAGCTGATTCTTTTGCTGCTGTTGCCAGTAGGGTTGTCAGACCTATTTTTAGCTTTTACGCCAAATTTTAATTGAAGAAATCGCCAAAATCGCGAAATCACTTATTGTTTTACAGTTTGACTATAAAATCTATTTATTTTTTTTATAATAATATTTTTCTAAAAAAAAAAATGTAATTTATTCCATATTGCTAAAATTCGCCAATTCGCCAGTGAATAAAAAATCGCCATAATAAATTTTTTGAATTTTTATTAAAAACACTTAGTTAAAACATAAGGCAGGTGCATTTTACAAGCATAATATGTGGGTTATCTTTTTTCAGAAGACTAAACAAAGACTTATTCTTACCACATAAGTTACTAGCACCATCCGTGCCAATTGCAATTATATGTGAAATTTGCATACAATTTTTTTTTTAAACGACTATAAACTGCTAAAAAGGTGTTCTACTGTAGCTTCTTCTACCAAAATAAGCCACAAAAAATGTGTTGTTATTACAAGTTTATCTGTATCGAAGAATCTGACACATACACTCATCCATTTTGTTTGAGAAACATCTGTAGATTTGTCGACAATAAGGCTGTATTTCGTGTTGCTAATTTTCTTCACAAGACTTTCCAAAAGTGCGAATGAAACGACTCTTTATAATAGCAGTGCACTTGGTTTTGTGCAGTTTCAGATCTTCAAATGGAGTATTCGCCGAAGTGTTTTGCAGTAATATGCTTAAATGATCTACAGATGCAATCGATGTATGTTTTGCTATGAAAACAGCTAATGTCATGTCAATAATTTTAGACTCTTTAGACTGGGAGACATTTACTAAAAGAATATCTTAAGTATTAATACACATACATACAAACATATTTAAAGAAACATACGTTTCTTACCAAACTGATCAATTTTGTTTTGTTTTGAAAAAAGAACCGACATATTGTTTTTATGTTTTACTGAGTCCGCCTGTTTTTGCAGATCTATTTTATGTGATCTTAAAGCAATTTTACATGCAAAACACCATGATGTACTTATGGGATTGCTAGTGCTTTGATAATTCGATGGAAACTGTAAGTAGTATAAAAATTTAATACATTTTAAAACACAAAAGAATTTATTTACCTTTTGCCCAGTTTTGTTTTTCCTATTCCTTTTTAAGACGACGATCTATTCTTGCACTTTTCGGCGAAGATGCCATAACAGACTTTTAATATTTTGTATAAAATTTATGCGGACACAATTTAAAGGAAAATATTTTCTGTTTACCGTTAGTTCTTTTAAATGAGCAAAAAATATGACATACATACACATTTATGTGCATTCATTCACTTTAAATTGATAGCAAAAGGCTGCCAGATTACATAAATTAAAAATATGATAAACTCAAAATACACAATGAAGGTGTGAAATTCACAATTTTATGAAGTAAAATACCAAAATAACAATAATGTTTATTTTTCGTATTTTTCATCAAAAATAGCCAAGAAAATCGCCACGTTTGGCAAGAAATCGCCAGGTCTGACAACCCTGGTTGCCAGTCCGGTTCCCGAAACTTTCTTCTGTCTCCTTTTGCAGCTTTCTTTTCTTGTTTTCCGAGCCGATGGCATTGCTGCCTTAAAGTATTGTTGTGGTTCAGCTGCAATATCAGTTTTCTTCTTTGAGAAACTAGGTTCCAAGTCTAATCTAACCTTCAAGATTTTCTATGTGGTTGCACTACACCTAGTGTTTCTTCTGCGACTTGATTATATGTTGCTGTGATATCTTTCCATGAGTAATGTTAGTTTGTTAGTAGCCATTAACGAATTATCAAGGTAAATGTGTGTCTGGTAGCATTATTCTGGAGTTGCAGTAGGTAGAGCCGTATTCGTCTTGTGTGTCTGATGGTTCTTCTTTGACATTTAATTTTGATCCTGATCTTGCCTGCACTGATAAAGAGCTTTTCCATCTTCTGCTCTAGCATATGTATGTGGTATATCTGATTGTGTACATTGCCGCTCAAGTATGTTCATGTGTATTTGTATATTTCCTAATGCAGGAATTATTTATAAATGATCTACCAAAAGCCTTGGAATACTGCAATATTTTAATGTTTGTCGATGATGTAAAATTTTTTTATACATACAACATACCTCCAATATAATGTAGATAATTTCAAAGCAAAAACTGTAAACGCACGAGGTTTTATCTTAGCAACTACATTTTTAATAATTTTTTATTGAAATCGATATCCTTGGAAATAGTAAGTTTTTTCTTGGATCTTAGCATTATGCTTGATATGAAGCTTACTTTTAACACCCATATTAATATGATAGTCAATAAGGCTGGAGGAATTCTTGCAGTTATTAAGAGATGGGAGAGAGAATTTTCCGATCCTTATGTTATTAAGCTGCCAATTGCTTCCTTTGGTAAACCTATACTGAGTTTACAGAATTCACATTGATCTGATCAAATCCGTTCAGAAGCTGTTTCAAAGATTAGCCTTGGAAAGTAGGAGAACTATGTTAAATGTTTCATTCTTATTTAACGTTATCAATGATGATGTAAACTCGGAATTTCTTTCGGAAGTATATTTTTTAAAATTCCACAGCAGCCGACAAGCTATTTTCATCCACTAGCTATTAGATATTTTCAAAGCAACTATGCTAAAGCTGACCCACTGAAAAGATTAACTTTTCTTTTAGTTTAAATATTGTACCGTTTTGACCTTTTTAAAACGTTTGAGTTCTTTTTAATTGCGTAAAAATAAAGTAAACACCACTTTGTTGTTGTTTACAGTTTTTATTTCCTCACTTTATTTTTTATACAGTTTGTCTTAATAAAGCAACTTATTTTTCTTGCACTCTATTCTCGTCTATGCAACACTTTTATTTACTCCTAAAAACTAGTTTACCTTATGACAGCAAAACGATAACTACTACTTGGCGTAGGTAAAGCAGCCTTCTTATATATCTAATTGCCTACAGTTTGGAAAATTGTGAAGATGTCTCAAACGCTCTTATATCCTCTATTTTATATCCGTAATTTAAGGCATGTGAGATTGTGTTACCCAAAGATGGTCGAATTGGAATTGCAAATAAGTACGGCGTTGATAAGGTGACACATTACTACCAAAGATACCAAGATCCCACAATATTTTTTTAAAAGGCGCTGATTTGGTATATTTTCTTTTTAGGCATTATTATTTTCGTAACAGTATCATTAGACGAAATATTCTTCTTCTTGTTAACTTATTGTTTGCTATAAAGGGTGGCCAAATATGAGGTTAGGAAGTAAATTGTCTTCGCTTATCTTGTCAATGCAGCGCAAAATTTCATTTTTCGAAGTGTTAGTTGGGTGTGGGTGGTTTGTTCACGTAAACCCGATCTTTCAAATGGCCCCACAGAAAATAATCCAGCGGCGTTAAATCACAAGAACGCGGCGGCCAATTGACATTGTCAAATCGAGAATTTACGTGAGCGGAAAATTTCTCATTAAATAAGTGAAACGTTTGGCTGGCTAAGTAGCTGCTGAAACCAAAGGTCGCTGATGTCAACATTAGCCAAATGTGGCCACCAAAAATTGGTTATCATGGTTTGGTAGCGCACAGAATTTACGGTGACAGCGTTTTCGTGTTTATTTTCCAAAACTACGGGCCGATGATGCCGACTAACCACAGACCGCACCATACGGTCACATTCTTTAGATGTAATGGTTTTTCGAGTAATGTGTGTGGATTTTATGAGGCCCATATGCGACAATTTTGTTTGTTTACATAACCGCTTAATTGAAAATGGGCCTTATCACTAAAGATGATTTTTTTTGTTTGGAAAATGCGTTGTTTTCATTCAGTTTTTTAAACAGTCAATTCACAAACGTTGGACGCAGACAATGGTCGGTTGGCTTTAATTTTAGAAGCATATAAGCGTAAAGATGAGGATCGTTATGCTAAATGTTGCACAAATTTCCGCTGGTAATGCCCAATTGTTGCGATCTTCGACGAGTTGATATTCTAGGCTTATTCTCAATACTTTGCTGTACAGCGGTTATGTTTGCATCACTTCGGCCATTAGGAATGTATTGTTTTGATCTATTGTCAGCAACAGTACCGTGAGCTTCGAATTTAAGCTGGATTTACCCATTGTTGCGGAACAAATATTTGTTCCGAACCATTTTTTTTATATGCGGTTTGACGTTTCCATTTTTGAGAGAGAGACAGAGAGAGAGCGAAAGAGAGTTAACTTACTTCGGAACAATCTCAGCTTGAATTTTTTTTAGCAAAGTTGAACTGAGCTGCCACATCATTTTATATGTACATATGTGTGTTTGTATAATACAATACATATCACTTTTTTTGCATTGTTTGTTTTAAAAAGTACTGTTGATTAGTTATTATATTAAAAATAAAATTAAATAAATGTTACCATGGAGTTATATGCATCAGTTGCACTGAAGCTTATTTCCGAAATAAGCAAACTGGGTAGGGAGTGCTTGTATGATATGAGTAACAAAAGTTACAAAAATAATCATATGAAGCAAGGTGTGTGGTTAATAAAAGCAACCTCTATTGGAATGGGAAGTAAGTTAAATTTTGTAGATGATTATCAAAACCATTCAACAAGTTGTGTTTAATTGATTGCAGGAAGCGAATGCCAAGCACTTTGGAAGAGTTTACGTAGAAGGTATAAAACAGCTAAAAGCAATTAATTTGCAATTTGTTTATTACAGAATAACTAATATAGTGTGACACAAAGAAAACAAGCAAATTGCAATCATCTGCTACTGTGCTGCCAAATTGTAAAACTAACTCGCCTCGCTTACAAAAATATTTCAAATAGTACCCTTGTTTTTCCCGAATAATTGTTCGATTGGTGAATCGTTTCAGAGCAAACTTTCAAGCATTTTGTTCCGAAACAATGGGTGAATCCAGCTTTGGTGATTAAATTATGCACAGCTGTCTCAGAGGGAGCCTGAATACGAGGAAAAGCTGCTCGAACTTTACGAATTGAGACAGTAAAATTTTCACCATTTGGATAGTAAATTTCCACAATTAAAATTCTTTGTTCACGATTGTAGCGTTCATTACTTAAAACTTCACAATTTTTTACTAAGCAAGTGTCAAAGATTGACAGCTCAATTCTTCTTTTTACTTCCTAAACTAATTTTTACCCACCCTGGTAAAATACATCTTTCTTAGTTTCTTCCGTTGGCGCACTGTACAATGGTAACGTGTCCTACTTTACTCTTGAAGCGAGCCATTAGTACACATTTTTATTATGGACTTATATAGGGTCCACCAAATAAATTTTCTTTTTTGAAAATGCTATAAAAAAAAACTACTGAATATTTTCTCAAATTTCTTTTATTATTTGAAAGTACAATCCTTCCGGTTAATAATGGAAAATAATTTCATTCAAATGGCTGCCTCGGCTGGCCATGCAGTAGCCTACACGATCGGTCCAATTTGTAAGCACATTATCGATTGTGTGCAGCTGCATTTCTCCAATGGCTACACGAATATTGTCCTTTAAAGCGTCAATTGTCTCTGGTTTGTTGGGGTAACACTTATCTTTACGGCGCCCCACAAATAATAGTCCAACGGTGTCAAATCGCAGCTCCGAGGTGGCCAAACAACATCGGGGCGCAAAACATCGAGTGTAGCTTCGCCTGTGTGGCATGTAACGCCGTCCTGTTGTGACCAAATGTTGCTACTACCCTCCTCTGCAATTTTTGTGAACAAAAATCCGTTCAACATGGCCCGATTACGATCGCCATTGACTGTAACGGCCACTCCTTGCTCAAATTCGAAGAAAAATGGCCCAATTATGCCTCTGGACCAAACAGTGACTCGTCTAGGGTGTGTCGGCTTTTCAATGTATACGTGCGGGTTTTACATACCCGCCAAGATCAAAATGAGCTTCATCTGAAAAGTTGATTTTTTTTTTTGGCAATGTCGGCATCTTCTGTAAGTCGATCGCAGGCCCAGATTCCCAGCGTTGTTCAAGCTATATACACAACCATATTTGTTTAGCGGAGGGATAAAACTAATTATCTGTCAAATCAGACATGAGCTAAGTGTTACCATTCACGAAATAAGCACTAGTTGAAAAAATAACGTTAGATGGCGGACCCTATAATCCTAACGATTAATTTTTCTGATTTCAAATTAAAAAAAATATTTCGTCAAATAGTTTTTTTACAGTACATAAGACGTATGAACAATATTTACACAATTTACGCAATTAACTTAATTAATATTAATCATACGTCTCCTTATACAAAAGATTATAATGTAACTTCTTATTCATCATAAGGTTTTAAAAAATGTTTGTTCTTTATTTTAATTAATTCAGTTTTAATATTTAGTTTAAATAAAGAATTTATTTGTTTTTCACTGGAATCTGCTTTTTTATTTAAAGTTTTTATGCAAGTTCTTCTTTCTTTTCCTAATAACCTGTGGATACAGACTTAAGTATTATGTCAGAGGTTAAAATATTATATATTTTTGTCCATTTATTTTACTTTCTTTTATGTTTCCACCCTTTCTCTTAACTTTAAAATATTTTAAATGTCAAGCCTAACAAGCTGGCATTTGACGTGACTTCCTAAAATTGTGTGTGTGTGTGTGTGTTAAAATACCATAAATTTAAAGAAAAAGATACATAAAAAACCAGCTGTTATTCTAAGAATTTTTGATTTTATGACTTTTGATTCTTTCTCTATAGAAACAAGACAAACATAAGCATCTGTATATTTCTTCATTGTCTGACATCTAATTCTATAAACAGTTGGCAAAATAAGTTAGAAAATATTTTGAAGGTACTATATGGGGTATTTTTTTTTTAGAAATTCATAACTTTGAATTGGCAATACTTGCTGCTTTAGTTGAGGAAAAAACTCTACATACACCCTACTTTTTTGAACTTCTAGAGAACTAGTGATAATATTACACATAATTTTGATGTCTATGTTTACGACATCAATATTGGAAGAAAAAAAAGTTCGAATATATTGATAATTTATAAACTATTAACGATAAACATAAAAATCCGTGGGAATATATACTTTTATACATACAGAATTGGCAACTCTTAAAATGAAGAAGATAATGAGAAAAAACCGTTAGTTTGCTTTATTTTTCAAACATTACAATCATTTAAATTGTGAAAGCGACTTGTTAAACACGTATATACTTTAAAAAATGGTAAATAGAAGAGAAATACAACAATCAGTTTGAAATTTGGTGGTTAACCTTCGAAAAGAAAACAAATCTTACTGAGAAATTGCTAAAATAGTAATATTAAGTCGCAATACAGTGCAAACTATTGTAAAAATTATCAAAACACCAACAGTACCGAAAACAATCCACGTTCTGGAACACCGAAGAAGCTTTCAAGACACGATGTTAGTAGTATCCCTAAAGAAGTACAAAAAAATCTAAAAATAAGTGCCCCAAAATAAGCCGAACACCTTGCAGGATGTTCGAATATTACTGTTTCATCAAGAACAGTTATAAACGTTTTGCATGATAACGGCTTTAAAAGTAGAACAGCACGCAAAAAGCCATTTATTTCAGCAAAGAATCGTCAACTTCGCCTGGATTTTCCTAAGGCACATCTACAGAAAGGATTGGATTTTTGGAAAAAAGTTATATCTACCGATGAAAGTAAGTATAATATTTTCGGGAATGACGGCCGATACAAGGTTTGGCGAAAACCGAACACTGTACTTGATCCCAAAAATATTATACCTACCGCCTGAATGGCGGCATGTGGAGTTGGTCGATTGGTCTTTATTGAAGGCGTTATGGACAGATATAAGTATAGGACAATATTCGAACAAAATCTGAAACAATCTATGGAAAGCTTGGGCCTAGGAAACCAATGGATTTTCCAACAAGATAATGATCCCAAGCATATTGCGCATATTGTTCGAGAATGGCTTCTTTATCATGCACCAAGCCAGTTCAATACACCTCCCCAGTCACCAGACCTCAATCCAATTGAGCATATTTGGGACGTTTTCGAAAAATCTGTGCGCAAACATGATAGAAATCATGAAACCCTGAAAACTGCCCAAACTCGCGCATGGTCGGAAATTGCGCCCAGTATTACGGAGAATTTGGTGATGTCTATGCCACGTCGTCTTCAGACGGTTATTGAAGCCCAAGGTGGTCCTACAAAATATTAAAAATATATTGTTTACTTTTATTTATTTAAAAGAAATTAAATATTGTATTCGATTTTTAAGATTGTATGTAGACTTTTCTCATGAATTTTTGTTATTTTTGTTATTTCTGTTATTGTTATGCTTTTGAATTTGCTTTTTGTTTTGCAAATAAACTTTGTTTTTGGTTCTTTAAATATTAATGCAACGCTTTATTAATTTGCCTTACGAATGTCTTAAAAACATAAAATTGGGGGTGTATGTAGAGTTTTTTCCTTAACTTATAACGGTCGATTTCGCTCCTGATAGTTGCTTTTTGTTTAGTTTGGCTTAACATTTCATTATGGATAGACTTATACCAGAGCAAGCGACACTGGCAAATTGTTGAAATTTTTTATCGAAATAATAGATCCGTTTGTGAAACTTATTGTGATCTCGTCCATTTATGCCGTATATAATCGTCCCTTAGAGCGGCTAATTCGAATAAAAATGGATCGTTTTCGGATCACGCTTACTCTTACTGATAATGTGCGCACTGAAGAATCTGTAGCCGCTGCACACTGGCCGATATCACTGATCTAGCGGCATTTAATTAAAATTTTGTATCGATTACCGATACTTCACTGAGCAAATTGACGTTTTTGCTTTTGTTTTGATTTCAATATTCGTACAGCTGTTAACTATCAAACATAACATATTGTTACGAAAGTCAAACTTGGGAACAACTATCGTTTGTTACATCGCTAAAATAAATAAACAAAAGCTGGAAGAATAACCATACGTGCTGTCTACAAATAGTCAAATCGACAGCAACAAACATTAGTAGAGATAAAGTAAATAAAAACAATACGACAACAACAAAAACTAACTGCAATAAACAAGTAACAGACAATAACAGCAAATAAAGGGTCCGCCAAATAATTTTTTTTTTTTAAAAAGCTATAAAAAAACTACTGAATATTTTCTCAAATTTCCTTTTTTTATTTAATAGTACAATCCTTCCGGTTAATAATGGAAAATAATTTCATTCAAATGGCCGCCTCGGCTGGCCATGCAGTAGCCTACACGATGGGTCCAATTTTTAAGCACATTATCGATTGTGTGCAGCTGTATTTCACCAATGGCTTCACGAATATTGTCCTTTAAAGCGTCAATTGTCTCTGGCTTGTTGGCGTGACACTTATCTTTGACGGCACCCCAAAACACTTCAAAAACAGGGCGCAAAACATCGAGTGTAGCTTCGGCTGTGTGGCACGTAGCGCCGTCCTGTTGAAACCAAATGTTGCTAATATCCTCCTCTTCAATTTTTTGAACAAAAGTTCGTTCAACATGGCCCGATAACGATCGCCATCGACTGTAACGGCCACTCATTGATCATTTTCGAAGAAAAATTGCCCAATAATGCCTCTGGATCAAAATCCGCTCCAAACAGTGAATCGTTTTGGGTGTATCGGCTTTTCAATATATGCATGCGGGTTTTCTGTGCCCCAAATGCGACAATTTTGCTTATTTACATACCCGCCAAGATCAAAATGAGCTTCATCTGAAAAGATGATTTTTTTTGGCAAAATCGGCATCTTCTGTAAGTCGATTGCAGGCCCACTTAGCGAAGCGTATATTCGTTCAGCAGAAAGATAAAACTAATTATCTGTCAAATCAGACATGAGCTAAGTGTTACCATTCACGAAATAAGCACTAGTTGAAAAAAAACGTTAGTTGGCGGACCCTTTACTAATAGCTGAAAGAAGTAAATGTTTACATTATAACTAAAAAGAAAAAAGAAATCGAATCTACCTAAATAATCGAAAAGTTCGAGAGCTTTCGATGTGTTGTTTACTCAGCCATATAAAAAGCACATTGATGCGAACAACAATCAGTTTATGTGTTGTAAACTCAGCGTGAAGAGAGTTAATTGGTTTGAACTGGGTGTGAAAAGAGTTTATAAGGAGTAAACTCGTGAAGCTAGGAGTGAAATAAAAACCAGTAAGGAGAGTTAAATGTGGATAACCTTTTGTTGAAAAGGTTGTGATCGTACCTAAGTTATAACTGCGATTGAGTTGGAAGATATTTAAGTAGAAAGATCTGTCGAGTAATTGTTGTTGTTTACAAAGTTGTATACAGAAGAGTAATTAAGAATAAAAATTGTTATTGCTGGTAAAAAGGTTACAAGCAGTGGTGCACAAAATTGTGTTGAATAAAGGATTTTTAATTAAAACCAAACACAAAATTTATTTGATTTTAACTACAATCTACGACCTCATAAATAGACGTTTTTAAAAAGATAAAAACGTAACAATATGCTTGGTTGGTGTCAGTATTAAATAAGTTGCTTCATATTTTTTAATTTAATGCTTTTTTTATTAAGATAAAGGTATGTATTTACTACAAGTTAACACATGTGAGTGTCACTTTTCAGATCCGATCGGATTTGCTCTAATTCTTGTTATATGTATAATTTTGTGTTATTGGGGTTGTAAATATCCAAAATCATGAGCCCGTTCTTGCCCGTTTGTTGGTTATTTCATTTTTTAGGTATAATGAATGTTTCCAAACGCACTCCTAATAAATTTTCAGCTGTGGTGGCCCACGCATTTAATAATATAACAGATGAAACAAAACATAATGAGGAAGAGTGCCGCGAAATAAATAAAGAAAAAAAATTGAGGAGTTTCATAAGCAAATTAGTAGATAATTGGAAAACTGCAATAGAAAGTCATCGACTTTTGAGAGACATAATAAAGATTAGTTGGACAGTGAAATTATATATATATATATTTTCATATAAGACCAGCACCCAGGGGATGGCCTCTACTGCATTGTGCTGGTACTAGGAAAATAGGTTATTGGAAGGAGGACAGAAGGAGTAGTCTTTAATGACGTTAGATTTAATTTTACTCATGTCGTAAGTGGCAGGAAATACTTTCGCTGGAAGATTATTCCACAACCGAACAGTGCGACCAAAGAACGAGTTCTCCCTATAATGCGTTTTGTGATTTACTGGACAATCAAATACAAAGGGATGCGCTCTACGACAAATACGAGTACTATGTAAAAATATATGATTTTTGGGAATTAATTCCTTAATTTTGTTAGAACACATTCCGTTATAGTACCGATAGAACAATGAAATACACGCCACATTGCGACGGTGCTCCAATGAATCGATAGAGTCTGCTACCCTACCGTCATTGATAAGCATCTTCGCCCTCTCCTGTACGCGGTCGAAAAGCTCCAAAATAGACTTTGAAGCACGGGCCCATACATGAGAGTTATATTCCATTTTGGGTCGGATATAGGAGATCAGATGGGGTGAAGTATTTCTTGCACCGTCTCAAAAAGCCAAGGCACTTGAATGCTTCTTTCGACACTTGATATATGTGATCATTCCAACGAACGTCACAGTGAATTCTCATGCCCAGAACATCAAGAGCATCTGATTCCTTAATATCCACATTACCCATTGACACAGATGACAGCACACCACCACGCCTGTGTGTTAAAAAACAACATTGAGTCTTACGTGCATTAAAATCGACCCTGTTCGCACGACCCCACTCGGAGACCTTCACCAGGTCACTTGTGAGTTTGACGTTCATATTTATCCTTCTTACCACAACCTACAAAAGGTTCGGTCTACGATCAAAGGAATATGAGTGACAAATGTTGCTGTCATCCGCAAAAGAGTAGATAGGATTAGAAGTGAGAAGAAGAAAGTCGTTAAGAAATATTAGAAAAAGAGTAGGAGAAAGAACAGAGCCTTGCGGTACCCCTGAGCTTACCCTGAACTCGTCGGATGAAAACCCATCTAGAACCACTCTTATAGAGCGATCTCTGAGAAAGCTCGATATAAATCGAGAGAAGTGACTATCGACACCAAAAGCATTAAGTTTCGAAATGAGAGCCTCGTGCCAAACTCTATCAAACGCCTTTGATATATCCAGAGCCACAACTTTACTCTCGCCAAAACCATGAATGGACTTGTTCCACTTCTTCGAGAGCAACGCCAGCAGGTCACCAGTAGAACGGCCCTTTCGGAAACCGTACTGACGATCGCTAAGTAAATCGTTGGACTCCAGATAACCCACAAGGTGGTGATTAATCATACTCTCCATAACCTTGGAGAGTGTGGAACAAACTGCTATTGGACGGTAGTTCTCAGGGCTACTAGCCTCGCCCTTTTTGGGGATTGGCGTTACATTAGCAACCTTCCAGCAAGATGGAAAAATACCGGCGCGATTTGACGCACGGAAAAGGTGAGCTAATGGACGCGCAAGAGTCGAAGAGCACTGCTTCAGGACCAGTGCTGCTATGCCATCCGGCCCAGAAGACTTGTTAACGTTGAGATTTGTTGTGCCGACAAGTTGTAACAGTCTTAGACGACCTGCAAAGGATTTCAGAGAATATACCTCAAAAACACAAGTTAATAAAGTTTAACAGATTGTAAATAAAACATTTTGTGATGAATTTGTTGTGTCGATGGGCGTTAGTTTACACAAGGCAGGAAAGAGAAACGTGGTATACATGATTCATTCTGATTCCGAGGTTGCAGTAAAGTTAAAAAAAAATTATTGCTTCTGCAGTCAATAATGTTATTGCATACACCCCTGAAAAAGGTTTGGCTCTTTATGTAAATGGGGATTTTACAAAACTGTAGTAAAAATTGATGCAATCCATCATATGATGAATTATTTTTAGCCAAAAAGAAGTGTTATCCGGTCGGAATTCAAATTACCGATACGTCTGCTGAAGTGTCATTACAGTGCTGGGTTGATCATACAGCAACTAGAATCGTTGAATCGCAGAGGGAAGTTTTCGTAAACTGCAATGAAGATACCGTTACTGCGATATACAAATGGGGATGTGATGGCAGTAGCGGACATTCAATTTACTGGCCATTGTGCCATTGCAAGTGAAAATTGGAACCGTTATTCTGTGGGAGAATCCTAGGCCATCCTCAAAGCGGTAGACCTATTAAATTGATTTACGAAAACAGAAACTTCTGAATTATTTGAAATTATTCGAACAAAGTCTGAAACCTTCGAAATTCATAACCAATGTTATATGTCATTGATACGAGGGCGGATTGACATTGAAGCTACCTAGCGCTAGATGGCAGCACAAACACAAAAACTTTTTCTTTCTTAAAAATTACGATCTGTCAAACGTCAGCTGTTAAAATTTTAGCCAAATTCATCAATTAGTTTATTTGTTGTAGTCGTTTGAAGTAAGCAACTTTTGTGTTTCTTGGAAAATGGAAAAAAGTAAATTTCGTGTAGTGATTAAACACTATTATTTGAAAGGCAAAACGGCGAAAGAGACGAAAGAAGAGCTTGATAAACATTTCGGCGAATCTGTTCCGTCAGATTATATGGTAAAATATTGGATTGCTGAACTTAAACGTGGCCGAACAAGCACTGCAACAATACCATCAAAATCCTCGATATCGTTATGAATGATCGCCGGGTCAAAATCCATGAGATTGCAGAAATGGTAAACATATCATATGAACGTGTGTTCAACATTTTGCATGAACATTTGCATATGAAAAAGCTATCGGCAAGATGGGTGCCGCGTTTGCTCACTGTTGAACAAAAACGAGTTCGACAGATCACTTCACAGCGGTGTTTGGACATGATAAAGCATAATCCTGCTGATTTTTGGCGTAGATTAATAACTATTGATGAAACGTGGGTCCACCATTACACACCTGAAACCAAAAATCAATCGAAGCAATGGGTGGAATCTGGTGGAAGTGTTCCGAAAAAGGCGAAGACAGCAAAGTTGGCTGGCAAGGTTATGGCCACTTTATTTTAGGATGCACACAGAATATTGCTCATCGATTATCTTGAAAAGGGATCCACTATCACAGGAGAGTATTATCGTGCATTATTTGATCAATTGGTTGATGCAATCAAGGAAAAACGACCACATTTAAACAAGAAAAAAGTGCTCTTTCTTCAAGACAACGCACCGGTTCACAGAGCATTAGATATGATGCTAAAACAACGAGAGATCCACTTCGAATTGGTTGATCATCCACCTTATAGTCCAGATTTAGCCCCTAGTAACTTTTTCTTGTTTCTAAACTTGAAAAAATGGCTCGTAGGAAAAAGATTCATCTCAAAGGAAGAAGCGATTACCGAAACTAATGCGTATTTGGAGGCAAAGCAGCCGCCTTATCTACCTAATTGCCTATAGTTTGGAAATTTCCGCAAATGTCTTAAATGCTCTCATATTCTCTATTTTTTATCCGTTAATTTTAAACATGTGAGATTGTGTTACCCAAAGATGGTCGAATTGGCAATGTCGTCAAATACCCAAAATCAGTACAGCAGTACCAGGGTAACACATTACCAACTTTGACACAACCCAATAGACAAAATTCCCACAATACAGTCCAAAAGGCACTAATGTGGTGTATTTTCTTTTTAGCCACTTTTATTTTCATAGCAATATATTGTTACGTTTTAACATTTTTAAAATTTGTGAGTTCTTTTAAATTACGTTCAATAAAATAAATGATGCGATTTTATTTTTTATAAAACTGTATTTCCACAAATAATTTCATACAGTCTCCAACTTATTTAATTCTCAATTTTTAGCACGACTTTACTCTATGACTATAAAACTGTAATTAACTGACTAAGCAGAATGTGAAGCCCTTTATAGTAAATTAACATTAGTTTCGAACGTTCTAGTACATTCCACTATCTACTATTCAGTTGCCGTTAAGAATTGAATTACATATCCGACTTATACTGCCATTGGTAGCACTGTTCAAATAAATACAGTCTTGGCAGGTTGATCGTAGCTTTGACACAAACCAATAGAATAGCTTCCATAATAAAGTTTATAGCTTTAAAAGATTTACCGGTGTCTTTTTAGGCGTTTTCATTAACCTAACAATCTTTTTTCTAACAACTAATTGACGTTCTCTTAGATTTGGTTTCTTATCTTTCAGATTTATTGTTTTTAGATTTAAAAATAATTCAATATGCAGTCTCTATGGTTTTGATATTATAATAAAAAAAATATTTAAACATTATCATACGCTCTGTGTTATGCCTCAGGTCATCTTTTCCAAAGTTTCACTTAATTTTTAAAATTTTAATTTCTTTCATAAATTTTAGTTTTTAATGTTTGAAATATTTTTTACAATGAAACCTTAAAAACTGTTCTATGTTCAACTAACTCAGCTAATAACGTCATTTATGACGTTTAGAAAACAAAACCATAATCAAATTTTCCATTGTGATTTGTGAGTTGTATAACTTAATTTTGGGTGGTGAATTTTTTTTTTAATATTTTTTTGAAATTTTATATTCCTTTAATAGCACTAAAGACGTCAGAGAGTTTGTGTGGAAGTTTTGCAAACTTTCTGGAAGTGAACATGTTCTTGTGAATGTTTATTTCCTTTTTGACACAACAGGAGTTAAACAATGTAATTTCATTTCTGGAAATTTATGATATTTTAACATACACTTTTACTTAATTTTATTTGACTATTCATAGAATGCCAAGAGTGTGGGTTGTGCACATTGTTTTATTCTTTGAGAAAGAGAGGGAGAGAATGAAAATTGGCTAAATAAAAACAATGAAAAGGTTGACTAGGAAAGATGAAAATAAATAGTGCCAGAGCTCAATATGTATTCGACAAATGGCAACAAGTTGTAAGTAAAAGGACACAAAAAAAATGAAAAAAGTTATAGTTGTGTAATAATAATGATTATAAGATGGCCTCCATAATAATGAGCAGTAATTTCTTCAAATTTGAATACAGAGTGTAGACACAAAGAACTGAATTTAAAAAAGTATGTCTGATGAAGCAGCTGTTGATCTATGGTGTATTTAGATTGATTTATGAATCAGAATCCCTCCGAACCCCCAAACTTCGTGAAATATTTCTTTGAAATAATTAACTGATTGTATTTAAGGTTGCGGTAGAAAAATCATGGTACCCATGCTGCAAGTTGACTTTTCATATCATCATACACTATCCTTCAGCCTCTATGTTACGTTGATCAAGGCCACAACGCACTTTGAGCCCAAGGATCTTTTGTGCAGCCCTATAAGTTCACCACATCACACCGAGGCTACGAATAAAGCCAGCTAAGCCAAGAATAAATACCTTATTTGAAGTTACCATAGCCCAGAAACTTCGCCCTCGGTTCCCAAATAGCTGTGCACTCGCAAAGTAATGTTCAGATGTCCCGATATACAGGGAGGAGAATCTACATCGTTCGTTCTCAAAATTGCATTAAATATGCTGATGGAGGTGGCGCTGTGTATTGGTTAGAGTGCTTGCATACAACACAAGCGGCCTAGGTTCGAATCCACAGCAGAGTACATGACGAAAAAGAATAAGGTTCTAGTTCTTGAGTGCTTAATTTAGAGATTTTAACCCCCTCCAAGCAAATCAATCCAAAAGAAATACCCCTGACATTCAAGCTTACCTCTGGCTATGATCACAAATATTACACGCTTACTCAGGGTAAGTAGCCAGCTATTGAGGAAAAATGTCAATGCTAAGTAAGAATCATCTGCACCACCTAGCTAAGATTTTCACCACTACTCAATCACATGGTGGTTTGTTTCTACGCGACTATAAGGTGACAGCCACATCATTCTGGGACGGGTTATAGTAAACCGTGATTTATGAAGCTGAATAAGGGCAATTTACGATTCAAAGAGGAGTAACGGAAAAAGATGCTAATGGTGTCGAAGACCACAATAACCGATAAGTCGACCAATTAGTATCCTAAGTTCGCTCTTGTTTTGTAGCCTCTTTGATCCACCGGAAGGATAGCAGAAGAATATATTTGCCTGTCTCATAGCGGAGACAGTCCACCAAAGCCGGTCAAATTCTCCTACAACCCAGAAGCCAAACCTTTTCCCTGAGTATCCATTAGGGACACGAAAAATTACTCAGGCCCGTTGTAAAAACTAATCGAGCTCCTCTGTTAATCAAATATTCAGCATTTTTGCTTCCAGTGTGGTATCAGGGTTAATATTGATTAAATCTGATTTTACTTCGCAGAATTGGCTACAGCCTCTGCGATCTGATATATTTTAATTCTCAACTTCACATAGAGTCAACAGTCACTTCTTGAAATATTCCCTAGAGAACTTTATGCATTTATCGGGCCGACATACAATTTCTGAAGCAATCTGGTATCAAAATTGGGTTTTCTGCATACTCTGGCACTGTCAAGATGATGGGATAGAAATTTGACATCAAAATCAGTTCAAAATTCTAAATTGCACTCTAACAAATCGTAATTTTTTCTCTGCTCAAATTTTGCTATTCATATTAGCAAATGTGGAGGAAAACAGCTTTTTAATTCACACTTTAAATATTTGTTGTAGGATGAGATAGGATAGGATAGTAGGAGCTAAACAAAACATAGAATTAATTTACGCTTGAGTACATATAGCGTTACTAATCATTAAGTCCACAATAACCGGTCTTGACTTTGCATAGAAGCACAATTTAATTTATAAATTTCTAAATTAAGTTGGAAACTAGCCCAACAGCCTAATGAAACTGGTTATTAACCCTGATATCGATATCAAGGACTTATAGCTGTCACGCCGGACACTGGCAAGTGAAGTAGGATACGCTCTACTCTTGTTCAAGCGACCCACAACCTAGACTAAAATAATTCGTAGGCAAGTGTAGCGTTATCGCGAGCCTATCCCTTACACAATGATCTGTGGGAAGAGATACAGCAGGGGAAATGCTCTGACGGTCCAGTTTAAAAAGTTGATTGATAAATTTCCCATCCAACCTAAGTCAGGCGAGCTTCGAAGAAAAAGAAGATTTCTACTCTGCCTCAGGCTAGCAAAAAAGATATATATGTCAGTAGTTGGCGCCCCACTACTCCGGATCAACTACACAGCATTTTGACGCCTATTCATAGTATTCATAAAATGTTGACACTTTTCTGGGCTTATTGAGGCCCAAATTTCGTTTATTTTGACCTTTGACCCCTTTAAAGTTGTTTGAAACTTATTATGCATCCATTTTTAGATAAATATCCAAACGTTAGAAGAACGCCAGTGCACAACATCAATTTCGTTGTCTTGAAACCATTTCCATTTTGACTGTATGGCAGGAAGCTTCGTTCTGCTGAAAATCTAATTCATTAAAAGAAGTTATCATGGGTAGCGATATGAGTAGGTATTACTATAAAATTTGGCAGTATTTTGATGAATTTAAAGTTGCCTCATAAAAATGTAGCTTATCTACACCCTTTACTGATAAACACCCTCAAACCATATCACTTGTTCGGTACATTACTGTCGGTTTTAGGCAGTCTTTACAAGTAACGTGTATTCTGTTATTACCATCGCAAACTTCTAATCTGGATGCATCGCTAAAAATTACTCAATTCCTTTAATTTTCGCTTAGCAAAGATGCTTCGGATTTTAGCCCATTCTAAGCGTTTTTTTAATATAACGCCTTGGTGCCTTAGAAAGCTAAATTTTGTATTTGTATACTCTATGAGTAAATAAAGTATAATGAGATTACCATTGTTCCCCATTTTCATAAGCGAATTTTGTTTAGCGATGAAGCGCACTTCTGGTTAAATGGCTAGGTCAACAAACAAAACTGCCGCATTTGGAGTGAAGGTATGTGTATGTGTATGTGGAAACACCGTTACATCCAGAAAAATTGACTGATTGGAACGCTTTATGGACTGGTGGAATCATTGGTCCGTACTTTTTAAAAACGATGGTGGCCAGAACGTTACAGTCAATGGTGATCGGTATATTGCCATGATTAGTAACTTTTTCATTCCTGAATTGAAAAACCATGATGTCCAGAAGATGTGGTTTCAGCAAGATGGCGCAACATGTCACACAGCTCGTGCTACAATAGATTTATTGAAAGACACGTTTGGTGACAGCCTAATTTCAAGTTTTGGACCTGTGAATTGCCCTTCAAGATCTTGTGATTTAACACCGCTAGACTACTTTCTGTGGGGCTATGTAAAGTAGTGGTCTATGCGGTAAAGCCAAAAACGCTTGACCATTTGTAAGACAACATTCGCCGTGTTATTGCCGATATACGGCCACAAATGTTGGAAAAAGTCATAGAAAATTGGACGTCCAGATTGGACTATATACGCGCCAGCCGTGGCGGTAATATGCCAGAAATCATATTTAAAATGTAACGCCACAAGATTATCTTTCGGATAAGTAAAATTCATGTCAATCGAATAATTCATCGTTGTTTTATTGCAACTTAAAGTTCTATACCTCTATAAAAAATACCCCTTATATGGATCATCTTCAAGTAGACTCATTTAAAAGGATCTACAAATATAGCTCCGAACTGGAGATGTATTAGTTAGTGAAATTTTTCATAGCGTAAATACTCATAACCAGTCGTTAGGAATGTTGTGAGGTAATAACGCTGTTGAAAATTGTTAGATGGTGTGGCCTGGGATTGAAACGAGGATTTCTTGGTTTGTATGTGGGCGTCTTACCTAACATACCACAGTGGCACACACTGATGTAGTGCATGCATTTATATTTCTATAGATGTCTCCGAAGTGTGAAAATATTTGGAAACCGTTGGAAAAGAAAGTTAGGTTAGGTTAGTTTAAATGGGTCGCTCGCATTTCGCGAGTTTACCCGCAGGCGAGAGTACTATGGCCCACTCGCAAGAACATACCCACTAAAGAGGTCGAAAGGCCGGACGTGGTACAGTCCCAGAAGAAAGATCCCCACATAAAGACCAAAAATATCAGTTACCTCATTCGAGCCAACCGGTACCCTTGACGAAGTTAATTAACTTCGAAAGTAACACATCCCTAAGACAGTTCAGATGATGGAAGCGACATGAACCCAAATGCCTAAGTCTAAGCTCCCATAGAGCAAAACAGCTGCAGAGAAAGTGTTGTACCGCTTCCTCCTCCTCTCTATTCTGACAGCTCCTACAGTAGCCATGACCAGGGCATCCCATGCACTTCGACATGCAACCCATTATACAATGCCCGGTAATTAGGCCCAAAAAACCCGATCAACCCCCTTCCAAGCTTAAGAAGAGACCTATTTTTTTCCATGGAAAGAGAAGGCCAAAACATTCTGTTAAATTTCACAAGTGGTGATATTCGTCCACTTATGTTCCATCTTGCTAGTGCCCATTTATCCAACAAAACCGACGACATAGAGGGGCATGCACGTCCCCCTGTACGAGAGACAGATAGGACCCTATAGTAGCGCACTCATCATCAATTTCATTCTCTTGGATGCCCGTATGACTTGGAACCCATATCAGTTCGACATGATATCGTTCCTGATGTGCCAGTAAGCATCGTGTAGTCTGAGGGAGACTCTGAGGTTCTGAACATCAAAATAAAATAACTGGAAATGAATCTACGCTGTAAAAAATTAATCACTGAATGAAATATTAGAACGTTGTGTTTTGGAGGAAAAAATGTTTAGGCCCTTAAAAAAGCCGAACGTTGTTTTAGCATACTTACTTGCTAGACACTAAGACATGCTACAAAAATTTAAAAAAACTTTATTTGCTAATGCAACAAGAATTCTAAAGAATTTTATTTTAATAAAAGAACCAGTTAACCGCTTATTAGGTTAATTCTTGACCGAAACCGGTTATCTAAATATTCTAAAACCGGTCGAATAATCGATCTTTCTAATTTTAACGTAGTTTAAACGAACTCAAACGTTTTAAACGTTTTTGCTTTGAAGGCGTATGATTGATCTTTAGTTTAGTTATTTTTAAATTAATATTCATCATACGCCATAAGCTAGAAAAACAAATATTGGCATTACGATAACATTTTTACTGCTTCTAAATGCCATTTTGTTCTTTAAAGCAGGCATATGGAATTTTTTGTTCATTAAAAGTAAAGGGTCTAACATTTTTTTTCAAATAGTGCTTATTTCGTGAATGGTAACACTTAGCTCATGTCTGATTTGACAGATAATTAGTTTCATCCTTCCGCTGAACGAATATGGTTGTGTATACACTTGAAAACAACGCTGGGAATTTGGGCCTGCGATCGACTTACAGAAGATCCCGATTTTGCCAAAAAAAAAAAAAAAAACATCTTTTCAGATGAAGCCCATTTTGATCTTGGCGGGAATGTAAACAAGCAAAATTTTCGCATTTGGGGCACAGAAAACCCGCAGCATACATTGAAAAGCCAATACACCCAGGACGAATCACTGTTTGGTGCGGATTTTGGTCCAGAGGCATAATTGGGCTATTTTTCTTCGAAAACGAGCAAGGAGTGGCCGTTACAGTCAATGGCGATCGTTATCGGGCCATGTTGAACGAATTTTTGTTCACAAAAATTGAAGAGGAGGATATTAGCAACATTTGGTATCAACAGAATGGCGCTATATGCGTTGCTTTGCACCCTGTTTTTGAAGATCGCATTATCAGCCGCAGAGCTGGTGTCGTTTGGCCACCTCCGAGCTGCGATTTGATACCGTTGGACTATTATTTGTGGGGTGCCGTCAAAGATAAGTGTTACGCAAACAAGCCAGAGACAAGTAACGCTTTAAAGGACAATATTCGTGAAGCCATTGGTGATATACAGCTGCACACAATCGATAATGTGCTTAAAAATTGGACCGATCGTGTAGGCTACTGCATGGCCAGCCGATACAACCATTTGAATGAAATTATTTTCCATTATTAACCGGAAGGATTGTACTTTCAAATAAAAAAAGAAATTTGAGAAAATATTCAGTAGTTTTTTTATAGCATTTTCAAAAAAAAGATATTTGGCGGACCCTTCACTTTTTTTAAAGTAGGCATGGAATAAATTTTATATTGTTTTATAGATATTTCTTTAAATTAAATCGAAATTGCTATTAAAAAATTTCGATATATTTTTTTAAGTTATTTTATTTCTGTGAGACCTTTGACCTTTTCTAATTCCTTAGTTCTTTCGTTTTATTTTTTTGTGATTGACCTTTCGATTCCCCCCGCTTCTTTTTTCAATAATTTTTTTTCTAGTAATTTTTTGAGAAACTTTTAACACTTTTAATATGTTTTTCTCCGTGTACCTTTCATAACCTTCATTGAGTTCGCCATTGAATAAATCCAATAGGCAAATTTCACTACGAAAACTGATGCATGATGAACGTTTCCTCGAGCTTTGATGTTCATATTCATGTTGTTGTTGTTGTTGCTGTTGAGTATTCGGGTCAATCAAATTGCTACTAATGCCACCAGCATCCAGGCCTGTATGGCTAAATTTTCTTTCACCTGGTGTTATTTGCCCGTTTGTATGGGTTATGGGTGCTGCAGCAGTAGTAGCAGCTGCTGTTAGTGAAGCGGCCATTGTTAAAGTAGCAGCATGTGGTGTTTGTGGTGAATGTTGCTGGGATGTATTACTACTGCTGCTGCCGCTATGACCACTATGATGACGAGGTATGTTCAGCATATCCAAAAATTGTGATAATCTTTTGCGTTTGCTGGAGGTGATGAGAGGATGGTATTATTAAAAATGGAAGAGATTTGAAATGTCAAAATATACGCTTTTTGAAGAAATAAAAAAACAGTGATGGTAAGACATCATTTTAGTATGATGTTTGTCTGAAGTATTAAATTTTTAAAAGTATTTTTAAGTATAATTTACATTTTTTAACCATGTCTTGTTTGGTTAAACTTGTTTTTTTACAGAAATATTTGAAAAATTTTTAATGAACGCATAACTAGTTTTTCTAGTTTTTTATTTTTATTTTCAGTTGCATTCTGTGTTGTTTATCATGTTTTTTAAAAAAAGGATTTTAAAGCCAATTATATTAAAAGTCAGCCAATGCTAATTGGTCGCTTGTAAACAGGATGCAAAACAAAGCAACAGTTAATGTAATATTGTTACACAAGTAGTTACAAAACAACTATAATATCCTTCTTCCGTTTATGTACATTTGCAAATTACTCTGGCTAGGGTTGGTGTTTTTACCCTATTCATCAACAAATTAAAACTAAAAAAGAGAAAATTGTTTACTAAAAATGCTGACAACTAAAAAAGGAGGAAAATTAAAAAATAGTTTAAAATTTATTGCCGTAACAGCTCTTCTCTATGATACCTTACAGAGTATTTATTTATTTATTTTTTTAATTTAATGGCCAAATTTTCTGCAGTACTTAAAAGTTAAAATTTAACAATTTTTTTCTCACTAGGTCTGCATTAGCATAATTAGTGCAGAAGTTTTGAGTTACAAAATGTAGTATCTGCCTACAAAAGAAATTTAGACACCAAGCTACATGACTATATTTCGAAAATATATCCATACTTCAGAGAACATCTGTAGAAAAATACAGTGTGCCCGCCGGGAAGGTATACTACTTTGTTTGTTTATAATTTTCGATTATATGAAAGAGAATGAATCTTATATTGATTAATGTTCAATGCCCGCTTCTGTTAGCCTCTCAAATGCGAGCCCTTTTGAGCAAATTTTTCATTACATTCTCACACATTTCACGCGGTATTTAATTAATTTCATCACAAATATTTTGTTTGAGTTGCTCTAGTGTTTCTGGTTTGTTTACATAAACCTTGCTTTTCACATATCCCCACAAAAAGAAGTCCAGAGCAGTCAAATCAGGCGATCGTTAAGGCCAATCAACATCACCATTCCTTGAAATAATTTGTTGTGGAAAGAGGTCCCGCAGTAATTTCATTGTATACCTGGCTGTATGCAATGTGGCACCGTCTTGTTGAAACCACATGTTAGTCAAGCTTAAAGCATGCAGTTGTGGCCTTAAAAAGTTTTCAATCATATCACGATATCGCTCCCCATTGACAGTAAAGAATGTTTCCTCCTGACCAAATTGCACACCAGACTGTCAGTTTTAATTGATGCAAAGGTGACTGATGAATAATTTTAGGGTTTTCCATTGCTCAGAACCGACTATTCTGTTTATTAACATAACCATTCAAATGAAAATGTGCCTCGTCACTCATTATGATTTTTTTCATAAAAATCGATGATTAATTTTGATAAAATGTTCTAACGATTAAAACACGTTGGTTTAGTGAATATTTTCAGATAATAAATTTGCCACGTCTCTACTTCACGACTGCCAAATACGAACTGTCAAGACTAATGTTTACCAAAATGGCGGTACAACAAAGTAGTATACCTTCCCGGCGGACACCCCGCATAAGTTGTTATGTTTTTTATGTTAAAATGTAAACGACATTAACAAATTTATCTAATTTTTTTTGCTATAATATTGAGTTTGACCTCTTTTCCTCTGATGAAATACAAAAAAAGTTATTTTGCGCTTTATTTTGTCCAATAGTGTATTTAGTAATTTTTTTGACATCAATCACTATTTATTTTTCTTCTCAACTCAACACTTTCTGGTAGTAATTTAAATTTTTCTAACAAGTACGTTTTATATTTATTTAATTAGTTTCATAAGCCAATAACACAGCCGATTATTACTTTCATATACAAAAAAAATTGTTGTTAATTTACATAAAATGAGAAAAAGTTGTTTTGCTCAAGTGGGTGTATCTTATTCGCTCTATCATGGCTTTGACATTCTCTGTTTGATGTTTAAATTTGCCTTATGTATAGAGCTGCAAAACAGTCGATAGTACTATTGATAGTATCGATAGTTTTATTTTTGGCTGACCATCGATAGTTTTGTTTCACTATCGATACTATCGTCAAATTCGAAGAGTAAATATGGAGGTCATTAGAGGTACATAGTTAAGGTCACATTTGCAAAAATTTGTTCGACGCAGGTTGTTAGATGTATGTAACTTTTTATAGTTACATAGGGACACAGTTTAACAGTTTCTTAAATTTATATTTATTAAACTCAAATCAAGTATGAATTGTAACTAAAATACGTTCGTCCATACGATTGTACATTTGTTCCAAACAAATTAATCTTCATTTCCTCAGACCATAGCATGTTGTTCTAATAAATACAACCTTGATCAAAAAGTTCTCGGAATTTATTCAGAAAATTACAAATACAAGTTTATTCATCTAAATCTATATATATTGTCCCCTTCAAGATAATCCCCATCGACTGCAACACACTTATGTCAGCGCTTGATCCAATCCTCGAAGCATTTTTAATATTCGGTTTTCGACATGCTTCCTGCGATTTTTCCATTATTTCCTCTCGGCTACAGAAACGCGTTTCCCGTAATGGTTATTTAACTCGATTGAACAGAAAGAAGTTATAAGGAGCCAAAACTGGTGAATTCAGTTACTATTGGATGGTATTTGTTGCATGTTTCGTCAAAAAATTTCGAATAATGATGGCACTGTGCGACGGTGTGTTAACATGGTGCAAAACCCACGGGTTTTCTGGCCACAACTCTGGTCTCTTTCGGCGAATTGCTTCACGCAAACGTCTCATAACACCCAAATAATAATCTTTATTTACTGTATGACCTTTTGGCAAAAGTTCATGATGCACTACACCGTTGTAATCTATGAAAACCGTCAGCATTGCCTTCTTTTTTGACCGAAAATGGTCTCGTCATTCACTTGCCTCATGTCTGGATTGCATGTCGTACTCATAAACTTACGTCTTGTCTCTAGTTATGATTCTTTTAATGAATGGCGGATAGGATTCAGCCAACTCGGTCTATTATTTGCCAGAAATTTAGGTCTTTTGGCACCAACTCTGCTGCTATACGACGGAAACCCAAGTCATTCATCAAAATGTCTTGAACGAATCCGGATATCTCTGATGGTTAGTTTGCGCTTATTGACCAACATTTCTTTTACTTTATCAATGTTTTCGTGGGTTGTCGATGTAGATGGTCTACCACTGCGTTCAACATCTTCGATTGACTCACGACCACTTTTGAACCTCTCGTGCCACTGGTTTTCTTTAGAGAATCATTGTTTAACCATATTTCCAACATTTCCAACGTTCGTGCACCATTAAATCCGTTTTTTACGTAAAATTTAATACAAGTTCGTTGTTGCAGATTTAAAAAAATCGCCAATACACATAGAGATAGGTGTACTCTGGGAGACGTAGCTTTTGCAAATCTCAAGCTATGACGCTAAGATTTGGCGGGAATATCAACAACATGTTGGTACACCAACATAACAAAAAAAAAAAAAAAAAACTCAAATCGAAATGATGAAACCGCCACCCAGGGGTTATTCGGGAACTTTTTGATCAAGGTGGTTTTCCATACTTTTAAAGCTATAATTTAATAAATTGTTTACTTTGGCAAAGTTATAAATTTTAATGCAAAAATGATTTGCAGTCACAAAAATTTCCTAAAAGCATGCTTTATAATATTATCGTAGCAAAACGCCTTAAGATATGTTATAGAAATAAATTATTTTGTGTAGTGATTTCGGAGGCAGTTATTTATAAAATATTTAATTGAAATTTGTAAGCTGTAATAATTTCTTAAAACATATTTTATCGCGTAATCTTCAGTCTCTTTTTTATAACTTGAGTTCGAAATTATCAAGTGTCTTTTTAGAACTTAAGTACTATTTCATTGCCACAAGTATCTTCTTTTACAGATTTATTTCATTTTATTCCTTTTTATCGACCAACGATTCAGTGTCTCAATTGTCTTCAAGAATTGTCTTCTAAGAATTAAATTAATTTTTCTAATGTACTTGAAATCATTGTAATTGTTGCTGTTATTAATCTTCATAAAGGAAATGAAAGTCCTACAGAAAAGAAATATTAACAATAACAAATACAATTTCCGGCCCTATTAAGCAAAGGCTGTACTATAGCTCTGTAACATTTTTTTTAAACTTACAAGGATTCCAAGTAAATGTCCTTGAAAAAATTTGTACGCAGCAAAGAGAATAACAAATATAAAGCATATCTGAGAGAGTACTTGAATTAATAAAAACGAGTTTTGTTTCAATATTTAATAAGTGATAGAAAATGAAAGTACTTAAGATTGTATTTTAGCAAACGTACTTAACGATGCAGTCTTAAGAATCAGGACAGTTGAAGATGAAAACAATACTTTTTCTTTGAAGAAATAGTCTTTTGCGAAAAAAAATTCAATAAAATAGCTTTAAATGTTAAGAAAAAAAGAATACACATTTTAAATAAAAGACTAATTCGAGTACCCATATCGAAAGTACTATATATATATCGCAAATGTTATTTGCTTTAAAAATTCCAAAAGTATAAGAAAATTTAAAAATAAATTACGCACAAAGATAACAGTTGTTTTTGTAAATTATTTCTCTAGAAGTATGAAATATTAACCAAAAAGTACCAATTATACATACATATATAGATACAGTGGCTCCATTAAATATTCGCACACGTTAATTTTTTTTTAAAGAACATCTCACCAAATTAGAAATCTTAATTCTGCATAAAATTTATTTATTTATGTATATTAAATAAAGACTTCTCTTACAAAAATAAGATAAAAAAGATAAAAAGATATTATAAAACTTCATATAGAATAAAAAAAAAAAAAAAAACAAATACAAAATGACATACGAGTAGCATCACAATATGAAATTCAAAAAGTATTCGCTCACTGAACTAAATGACTAAATAAATTAACTTTTTTTGAAAAATTAGTATTTTTTGGAACCTCCATTACTTTTCAGAACTTCATTTAAACGTGCTGGAACAGAGTCCACATGCTTTTTGGTAATATCTTCCGAAATGTTGTTCCATTCAGTAATTAAGGCAGTTTTGAGATCATTTTTATCGTTAATGTTATACTTTCGTATGTTGGCCTTAAGCAAACTCCACAAATTTTCAATGGGATTGATATCCGGTTATTGTGGAGGCGTTTTACCCCATTTTGGAACATTATATGATAACCACATCTTAGTATTCCAAGCAGTGTGTTTGGGATCATTATCTTGTGTAAAAATATAGTCGTTATCTAATCCCAGTTTTTCAAAACTACTGAGTAAATTTTGCTTTAAAATTTTGATGTAATGCATGTGGTCCATTATTCCCTCTAACACCTTTGCTATCCCCATACAAGCACAGAGCCACCTCCACGTTTGACAGTTGGCTTTAAATTTTTTTCCTCTATCTCTTTGTTCTTCTGACGCCAAACCATTTTTCGTCCATCGGACCCAAATATATTAAATTTACTTTCGTCTGAGAATATTACCTTATTCCAGAACTCCGGACAACTATTTTTAAAGGTTTTTGTTGTTATGTTATTTATGAAAGGTTTTATTTCGGGCCATCTTTCCATGAAACCCTGCTTTATATAGCATACTACGCACGGTATTAACTGCAACATTTTTTTTTAAATCACTTACAACTTCACTTGACACCCCAACAGCATTCTTTTCCGGATTTCTTCGTATTATATTTACTAAAGGGTGCGCCAAAAATTTTTTTTTTTTGAAAATGCTATAAAAAAATCTACTGAATATTTCTTAAATTTCTTTTTCTATTTGAAAGTACAATCCTTCCGGTTAATAATGGAAAACATTTTCATTCAAATGGCTGCCTCGGTTGGCCATGCAGTAGCCTACACGATCGGTCTGATTTTTAAACACATTATCGATTGTGTGCAGCTGTATTTCACCAATGGCTTCACAAATCTTATCCTTTAAAGCGTCAATTGTCTCTGGCTTGTTGGCGTAACACTTATCTTTGACGGCACCCCACAAATAATAGTCCAGCGGTGTCAAATCGCAGCTCCGAGGTGGCCAAACGACATCTGCTCTGTGGCTGATAATGCGATCTTCAAAAACAGGGCGCAAAACATTGAGTGTAGCTTCGGCTGTGTGGCACGCAGTGCCGTCCTGTTGAAACCAAATGTTGCTAATATCCTCCTCTTCAATTTTTGTGAACAAAAATTCGTTCAGCATGGCCCGATAACGATCGCCATTGACTGTAATGGCCACTCCTTGCCTATTTTCGAAGAAAAATGGCCCAATTATGCCTCTGGACCAAAATCCGCACCAAACAGTGACGAGTCTTGGCTGTATCGGCTTTTCAATGTATGCGTGCGAGTTTTCTGTGCCTCTAAAGCGACAATTTTGCTTGTCTACATACCCGCCAAGATCAAAATGAGCCTCATCTTTTTTTTGGCAAAATCGGCATCTTCTGTAAGTCGATCGATCAAAGTAATGTCGCGTACACACAACCATATACGTTCAGCGGAAGGATAAAACTAATTATCTGTCAAATCAGACATGAGCTAAGTGTTACCATTCACGAAATAAGCACTAGTTGGAAAAAAAACGTCAGATGGCGGACCCTATATAATACGTTTTTCTTTCTCTGTTAACTTTTGCGGTCTGCCACATCTTTCCTTATTTTTCAACTTGTTGCTTGAAAAATGTCTGTCTATTATGCTTTTTATTGTTGAATATGATCTTTTAATACTATTTCATATTGCCCGAATGGAATTTCCTTCTTTACGAAGATTTATAATTATTTTGTGTGTTGTTTTCGTCCTATGGCGACCATTTTTTAAATACTCCTACAATTTATTTAAACGTTAATCTTGTTCTTGTTTACTACAATATTTAAAAAGTCAAAGCCTGCTATTAAAAAAAAAGTGTTACCATACCGCTTACTTCAAACTAAATCATTAATTTTTTAACTATGAGCGAATACTTTTTGAACTTAAAAACATTAGGTCGTTCATGGTTTTAGTAGTTTATATATAACTGAGATGAGAAACTAATTAATTGGTGATATTTTTAATTGGGCATGACATACGTAATTGTTAATAAGTAAAGCAATTTAAATAATTTTGAAAAGTTGCATTTTTATGCAACTTTTTTTAAAATAATAAAATATGAGCGAATATTTAATGGAGCCACTGTATATTCTATCTTTCTGAAAAATTATAAAAAAGTATTTAGCAATTTAATCTAATTTTAAAAATATTTAAAAATAAGAAAGACTTATTAAAGTGTGTCATCTTTAATAAAAAATACCTTTCTGGTATATTATAAAGAAACTAACCACATAATTGCAATTGGACGCAAAAAGTACTTACACAGGCAGCTAAAAGGAACTGCTAATTTTCTTTTACTTAAAAGTGTTTAAAATTGAAGTACAACGCATTACGTACTAAATAAATGCAAAAAACATTATTTTACAAAATTTTATTGTATAAAAAATATTAAACTTAAAATTTTTTATAATTTATACAGATGTAAATAAATTAATTAAAGAAGTAGAAATTGCCCTGAGAACACCTTTGCTTGAAAACCAATTACCAAAAAATTTGTGTGACCAAAATTTTATAAAAAAAGAATATTTTAATAAAAAAAAAAAATACACAAAAAGAACTTATTTTAAAAAGAAAAAAATTTTAAGATATAAATAAAAAGTCAATTAAGTACCAATTCTACACAAAAAGTACTTAAATAGAAATCGTTAAAAAAATACCAATCAAACAATCTTCCTTTTTTTAAAATCCTAAATTCCATATTAATGTATGATTCTATATTTTATATAATTTTTGTGCCAAAAAGTACTGTTTAAAAATTGTACTTTTTTCCTAGAAGAATGTGATACTGCAAAAAATTTCTTAACAAACTTCAATAAATTGCTATTGGAAAAAGACCACAATTAGTCCTTTTCACTTTCTTAACCCTGCTGTTAGGCTTGGGCCATTTTTATGCTTTTACTATGGAACGGTTCATCATATCAACTTGAAACGTTAGCTCACGTGGTATTTTTTATTTTATTACTTCTACAAAATTTTTTGTGTTCTATGATGAGATAATAAGATAAAAAGTTAAAAATTTTAGTTAAAAAATCATTTCATTTAATCGATAGTTCCATTCGATAGTTTCGATAGTGTGCAAAAACTATTGATACTATCGGATTCTTTAAGTACTATGTGTGGCAACAAAATTAGAATTTAAGTGAAAGGGTAAAGAATAATAATAAATATACAGTGTTGGAACCAATAGAAGGAACAATATATCATAAAATTTTATGTATTGAAGGTTTTTGATGGAAGAGTAATCCTTATATAGCGAAAATGTTCAGACAATGAAGTGCTGCAAAACTAAAGTAATGAATGCGATCCAGTGAAAGAAAACTGCAGTGATTATGAGAAGAAAGCGTGAAAAAACTGTCAGTTTTAATAAACTTTTATTTGGTACCTTTTTGAATCCATTGAAGTCATCAAAAACCTTAAAAATTAACTTATATTAGCTACTGTGCCAAGTCGCACAATGAGAAAAAAAAGATATGGGAACTAGACTTTTTATTTAACCAAACCTATTAGCCAAAACAAAGTAAAAAAAAAGCAGCTGTTTTAAAAGGTACCACCAGTGCGAACGCAAAAATTTGCTTATTTATTTATTTTATTTATTTGAATTAAAATACACCCCTGGTCTAATGGTTTTTAAAAATTTCAAAATCAAAGAGAGCCATACGACTGCCAAATTTTTATTTGTATTTTCTGTCAATGTTGTACGCTCTCATTACATATTGAATTTACACAATACTATCCGCCCACTTCTACAGGTACGCTCACTTGTACGACTTGTATTATCGTGTAAACCCCACATTAGAATTTGCCGATAGTATCGATAGTGAAAAAAACTATCGATGGTCAGACAAACTCAAAACTATCGATACTATCGATAGTACTATCGATTGTTTTGCAGCTCTACCGTACCTATTTATCGATTTATTTTTATGATTAAGATTCACAGAACAAATACAAAAATCTAGTTTTCTCAGTAAATGAAGAGCAAATTATTTTTTGGTTTTTTTTTTCATACCAATTTGCTGTAGCTGATGAACTTATTAACGCACTTAGATTTGCAGCAGCTGCGAGTCACTCGTTTTGTAATGGATGGCATTTTTGGTACACTGTAACCAATGTAGCAGTTTCATTGAAGGCAAATACTGATGTGTATAATAGAACTTTTTCTTAAATAACCATATTGAAGAAATAAATGCTTTTTTTTCGAACTGTACTTATGTAACACAACTTTCATTCAATAATCTCTTTTTCTAATTCAAAAGATGAAAAATAGTTATCAGAAGTGATATTTTGACCTTTGAAGCCTTCAGTGAGATTCAAATCCACCTGTTAATTTTTTTATTTTCCAAAGTATGGTTGGATTTTTCACCATGGTTGGCAAAAACCTGGGTTTTTAGAAAAAACCCAAACCGTCGGGTTTTATTGGGGCTTTTTTGGGTTTTATAAATGCTTCTAAATTTCGTTCAAGTCGACAATATTTTTTGTTTGTTTATGCATTCACGTTATTTTAGTACTTATGATGCAATTTTGCACTCTTGGTTGGATCAAGGCGTCATTGTGTTCTATGAGCTGCTAAAACTGGGTGATCGAAGCAGACTGCAGTTATTTTATTTAAATGGTGACCGACATGATTCTTTTGCATGATAACACCCGACCTCATGCGGCAAAAGTTTCAAAACAATTATTAGAATTGATCATATGCCACAACGGCCGTATTCTCCGAACAGTGCTCCGTCGGCTGTTGCGACGAATACAATATACTTATACCTCTTTATACGTGTTTTCTTTACATGGCATTTCGCTATAATGACCTGTTTGTATTATGTAACACATTCGCTTTAAGCTCAATTTACCTCATTCTATGGTTAAAAAATGGGGATTCTCCGTTTTTTTTTTTAAAGTGCAAGGGGCGCAAACGCAACACATATTTATCTCGCTTAAAGGCATTTCGATTTACGGTCTACATTTTCAGAAAGTATCTAGGACTTATCTTTTAACATGCCACCGAATCATTTCCTTTGAAGAAATACAGAATCAGCTCCAAAGTTGGAGCCCTTTAAAATACGATTTTTTCTGAGAGTTTTTCTGAGACCGGATTTGGAAATTGGCTCAGAAGTGGAGAAAAGATGTAAGCAGTGATTTGATAAAGTTGTTATTTCATTATCTGTTTGAGGTCAAAAAAGGAACAAATAAATTTGTAGTTTCAATTCGTAAATTCCACCTATTTTTGGTTTAAATAAACTACGAAAACCTTTAAATAAAAAAACCCACCCGGGTTTTTTAAATATAATACTCAATAAAAAACGGGTGGGTTTATTTGGGTTACCCAGGGATTGCCAACCATGCTTTTCACACATATCTTAATTTGGAAACGACAGGCAGCCAAAATTTTAAGCCATATTTCCATGTGTGCTGCTGTGGTATGGTAGGTAAGACACCCACCTACCAAAAAGAAGGTCCTCGCTTCAATACCAGTCCAGACTATCTTAAGAAAGAAAAAGTTTTTCGACAGCGGTATCACCTCATAACCTTAGTTATTATTAGTAATTGATATTACTTACTACTGAAAACTCCTCTAATGCATTTGCCGTTCGAAGCCGGCGTTAAACTGTAGGTCGCTTTCAATGAGTTTAAAAATAGAATCTGGTGCAGCTCATTGCTTAAAAGACAACTATATCGAAGAGCCACCAACTGTTCATTAATAGTTACATCTTCGTGACAGTTGTAAAATATTGAATATCTGGAAAAGAAGCAATCTTATTATTGTTTTGCTTTTGCTTCCCGGAAATGGTCGACTCGAAGTGGGAAGGACTTGAAATTAGGCTAAAATTATTCTCGCTCATTATTTCTCAGAAGACAGGGTGACCAAAACGTTCATCGAACAAATCATTTTGCACGATAGACATTTTTAAAAATTAGGATACCAACGTATGAGCGCGAAGTAGATGTTTCTTCGTCGTAATGCTCATTTCATACAACAATTGTTGACGCTCAATTCACACGTATTCTTACACTCCTGCTTTTAGTCGTCAATGAAACAGCGACGAGTGAACGTGCGTAGCGGGTGTATGCTGATTAAAAACAATTTTTTTAACAATACTTTTGTTAAACAATACTTACATTTTTTACCAAATATTAAGATTAGTATATTTGTAATAAAATATAAATTCATTCAGGTACAGGTGTCCCTCATGTAACACTTTTGTTTCGTACCGTATAAAATCGGGGCCGTGCTATATGAAACTATGGAATCAATGTAATTTTATGTGTTATATCGAAACTGTGTTATACGAATATCTTGTTGTATCAAAACCGTTTTTTTGAAACTATGCAGTAATATAAATCAGTATAATGTGCACCGTGTTATATCGAAACCTTGATCGTGCTATATTGAAATCAATTCGTATGGTGTAAAGTTTTGCGAAAGTTGAAAACTTGCAAATTATATTAATGTAAATAAAAATATAATATATATATATATATATATATATATATATATATATATATATATATATATTATATATATATATGTGTGTGTGTGTAATATCGGAACCGTGTTGTATTAGTCACAAATGTAGGATTGAATAAGTTATCCGTATCCGTGTTGAATAAGTTATCCGTATATAACTGTACTAATAATGCTAAGTATCCATTCAACTCAACTCTCAGAGAGCAATTTTAATGTTCTCATTAACGCAACTATATTTTTATTTTTGAACAACACTGTTCTACATCTTTCCACTTTCTTTTGAATTTTTCTCTCCCATACTTATCTCTGTTTTCAATTAATTCAAAATAATAACAGAAAAGAACGCAAAATGTTATGGCATATGGAAATAACAAATTGTATTGGTCCTGGATATGTGGCTATGACAATCTCGTCTGAAGTTCTTACAACACGAAGATGAACTTCATTGCATTCCATTTATTATACCTTTCATCACCGATAAATGCATATTATTCTTCATTTTCTAAAGAAATTTGTCGCATTGATTTCAAATTCACGATTTTCATTCAAAGCCCTCCAAATTGAAATATCGGAGTTACAGAGTACGAATGATATGATTAACTAGATTAGTAAAATTACAGAAATAAAACTCAGTACAACCCTGAAAACTGGGTGAATTACAGCAATATTTTATTAGAAAGGGATAAAAAACACATTATAGAGCATTAATTGTTTAAGAAAACAATATTGTTACATTCTAACCTTTCTAAAATGTTTGAGTTCTTTTTAATTGCGTCAAAATGAAATAAACACCAGGGTGTTGTTGTTTTATAGTTTTTATTTCCTTACCTTACAGTATACAATTATAACTATACAGTCTCCTACCTATTGATCTTGCACGTTTATACAATACCTTTATTTAAGCCTAAGCACCTTTATTTATGCTTGCAAAATGATAACTAACTACCACCAAACGCAATGCGTCACCTTTTATAGCAATTCATTATCAATTTCGAATGTTCTTGTAGTTACTGCAAGTTTCTATTTATCTACGTTAAATTCAAAAGATATAAAATTGTAATACACAAAAAGGAATCGAACTGGCAATACCGTTAAATGTTAGCACTCTTAATAGTACAGACAATTATGGCAGTGATAGATACACAAGAGCCTTGACATAAACCAATGAAGTTTAGAGCTAAAATCTTACATTACAGTCCCTGTTGTAGTGTATTTTCATTTTAGGCATTTTTATTTTCGTAACAATACGAGTATTTACATTTGTACCAAAATAGTCTATTACCTAAGATATGTAAGTTTTTTTTTTACCTAATGGCAGGGTTAAACATCTCTTTCTTTTTTCTAGTTCAAAATTGTCTTTTTCCAAGCATTTAGCTTCAGCAGCAGCATTGTGTAAAGACTTTATCAAAAATTGTATCAAATGTTTTCTACCAAAAAGTTCTAGATTTGGTTATTGTATATGTAATTGAATTTAAAAGTTTTAAAAAAATTCTATGGTACAAATTTTTAACTTAGCGAAAAAAAGATTGTGTTTTATATAGAAAGTACCATATTTGACGAAGAAGTACTATCTTAACTAAAAGTGTCATTTTGCACATGACTAATTTTTTTTTTGTTGCCAAAAAAATTTTCGTTTGAGTACCATTTCTAGCAACAGTATACGAAAAGTACCTTATTAGCTGTTTTTTCGGGATTGCCATCATTTCTTAAAGAAAACTATGTTTCCGCTCTAAAATAATCACAATCGTTCACATAAATATTAATGTAAAAAAGTGCTAAAATATTGTTACCAAATTAAAAAAACACCTAAACAGATGCATCACCATTTAAAGCTAAACTTTATTATGGAAGTTATTCAATTGGTTTATGTCAAGGCTACGAACACAATGCCAAGGCTGTATTTCATTGAACAGTGCTACCAATACCACTGTAGGTCGGATGTGTAATTCAAATCTTAACAGAAACTTAATAGTAGGTTGTGGAATTCACTACATCATACAAAACTAATGGTAACTTACTATAAAAGGCGCCTTATACTGCTTAGTTAGTCGGTTATAATTTAGCAGTCGTAAAGTCGTACTAAGAGTTAAGTGTTGAATAAATTTGTGTATTAAGCTTAAGTTAAATAAGTTGGACATTGTATAAAGTTATTTTAGATATAAAGACTGTATAAGGAGATAAATTCACTTCATTTATTTTATTTAAAGCACTTTAAAAGAACTCAAACGTTTTAAAATATAAATGTAAACTTTCTAACTCAACATTTTTTTCCTTCTTTAGGTAAGTTTTTGGATCATTTCGAGCTCAAACTTCAATATTGTATTGTATTGTTAGGATTATGTATTCTGCGTGCACTTTTAAAAAAAGACTATGTGAAGAAATGTTACGGTAAGTCCTCTTTTTTTAAATGTATTTAAAACTTTCGAACTAAGATATCAAAATTAATTGAAAATTAGTTTTTTTAACTAAAATGTATCAAAAAGCTATATCATTTTTACTTTTCTTAAGAGAACATAACCTTTTTTAACCTTTATATAGATTTTAAAATGCTAAGCTTGCAGTCTTTATTTTAAATCTTTTCAATAAGGTGCATACTATGTACATATCAGGTGTTTCTTTTAAAGGTACATTACGTTGACTTTTTTTATTTAAGGCTAGCATTCAGATGATGACTCCTTCTCATGGTACTACGAAAATAGGTTATGGAAAGGAGGGTAGAGGAAGTAGTGTTTATGTACAGTCAATTTGAATTTACCCATATCATAAGTGGCAGAAAAAACTTTCGCTGGAAGACTACTCTACAAACAAATAGTGCAGCCGAGGAACAAATTGTTTCAATAATGCCTTGTGCGACTACAAAGGGATAAGTTCTACAGGAAAAACGAGTATCGCGTAATAAAATCCTTTATTTCGTTATTGTACCAATAGAACAGTGAAACGCACGACACATTGCGATGATGTTCTAACGAATCGATAGAGTTGGCTACCCTACCTACAATCATTTATAAGCATCTTCGCCCTTTTCTGTACGCGGTCAAGAAGCTCCAAAATAGGAAGGAAAATAGGAAAATAGGAATAGAAAGTAATATCCCGTTTTGGGTCGAAAATAGTTCTTGTAAGTATTGAGAAGGTCAGATTTCTTGCACAGTCTTAAAAATTCGTAGCACTAGAGTGCTTCTTTCGACACTGGAAAAATATGATCGTTCCAGCGAACATCACTGCGAATCTTCATAACCAGAAAACCAAGAGCATCTGACTTCTCAATTGCTACTTTACTCCAGGTTATAGATGACACCATACCTAGTTAGTTAGCTAGTTACGACGGAAATTAGACAGCGGTCCAGCACACCTGGGTCCAATATGGATCCCACTGTGATACCCATCAGTAATCCAGAAAATGAACAACCAATCAGACACATGCACAAAAGAAGAGATATTGCTGATATTTACATCAGCCAGATCCGACAAGGCATTCAGAAATGGACTGCCAGGGAAAGCAGTCCTAATGTCCAAATGTCCTGGGCACTGGCACAGGAAGTGCTCGACAGTCTCCTTCACTTTCTCATACTGACAACCCCTACAGTAGTCACTAAACGGCAGATATATTTCATTGTTTTATTAAGATTTTTACTTGTGTAACTGTAAAAAACACCCTATATATGATTACCCTAACAATGAGCTAACCTACTGTTTTTTTGAGTCATTAAACGCCGGCTCTGAACGGCAGGTTTCAAAAATAGAATTTTCGAGAAAGAGCGGAATTCAAAGTAGTATTGTAGAACTTTCTTTAGATATAGAACGGAAAAGAATTATTTAATCTTATAAAGAGCAGTATTCGAAGGACCATTTAATATATTTTCAAAAGTTATAGAAGGACAATTTAAAATCTTAAAAAGCAGGATTCAGGACAATTTGCAAAGTTTTTCTTAATTCATGAAATACTAAAGAATTCAAAGGTCCTCTGCAAGCTCTCTTAAGACAATTTAAATATTTGACAATAGAGAAAATTTTTTTTAAATCTATGGAATACCAAACGATTTGAGGGTAGTAAGACAAAACCTTTTTTTAAAACCGTATACATATAGCAAAAGAAGTATCAAAATGCAAAGGAGTATTACGAGAGATTTTGTGTTAAAACATATTTCGGGTCGAAGGACCACTTGTATTCATTATATTGTAGGGATAAAACTACGTGACAATAAAGCTCTAAGTTAAAATACCTGGAAAGTAATACTCATTCGCGCTATCGAATATTATGAGGGTTTTATCTTATTTTTTAATAAGGAATATTAAACCTTTTACATTATGGAACATTTGTTATCAAATCTATTGAATACAAAACGATTTGGGGGAAGTAAGGAAAAAGCATTTTTGAAGTATACCTGGGAATATCAGAATACAAAGCAGTATTTCTAAAGATTGTTTTCTGAAACTCCAAAATATTACATATTGTATTTGGATTCGAATAACCATTTTCATTATATTGACAAGATAACACTATACGATAAAAAAATAAACTAAAAATACCTGGAAAGTGATACCATTTTTCCCATAGGCGCTATCGAGTACAACAAGAATTTGTTTTTGATATTTTCGAAGCACCTGTTGACCTACGATTGAAAAAGCGGTTTTTCGTACATTCCTGTACTATAAGCTAGTAAAGTAGCAAAATATTAACCGATTTTAGGTTTATCTGCGGATTACAAAAGATGAGGAATAGCTCTTTTAAATGATATATACATACTATGAGCCGCTGGCATCATTGGACCGTACTTTTTCAAAATGACGAAGGCTGGAACGTTACTGTGAAGGGCGAGCGCTACCGTGCGATGATAACAAATTTTTATTGACCAGAATGCAAAATTTGGGCTTGGCTGACATGTGGTTTCAACAAAACGGTGCCACCTGCCACACAACACTCGAAACAATGGCCCAATCGAGAGGCTGGTCAATTGGCTGCGTAGATCGTGCCATTTAACGCCTTTAGACTATTTCTTGTGGGGCTATATTAAGGCTCATATCTATAGGAACATGCCCGCAACTGAAAGCCAATTTTGAAGAATTTGTCGTGAAAGACGAGCCGATATGTTGGAGAGAGTGTGCCAAAATTGAACGCAGCGTATAAACCATTGGAAATGTAGCTGCGGTCAACATTTATGTGAAATCATCTTTAAACATTGAATTATATAGATCGTTCTATTGACTTAAAAATAAAATTCATACCTTTTGTTAAATTTTATGTGTTTTTTTAAATCAAAAACGAAAGCTTTTAAGAAATCACTCGATAAGTATATACATAATTACCGTGACATTCCAAGTAGGGCAAGACAGACATTTCTTACTGAATGATCTGCACCCGATTCTATTTTTAGACTCATTGAAACGCCGGCTCCGAACGGCAGATGCATTAGTTAAAGAAATTTTTCATAGCGTATTACTTACAACCAGCCGCTAGCTTATGTTATGAAGTGTTGCCACTGTTAAAAATTATCAAATGCTGTGGCCTGGAATTGAACCCATGACCTGGGTCGGTTGGTAGGTGTCTTACCTAGCACACCATAGCTACACTATCAATAAAGTGGGTTGAGCGTATAAATAATTACTTATTTATATGAGATCATATTGTATATGAGATGTTGTTTAGGACAATTTTATATGAAAACTTTTAAGAAAAATACATTTCAAACCAATTTTACTTTTTAAGAATATGGAGGTAAAGTTAATTGCAGCAATTGGATCAATAATTTATTTCGGTCTTTGTCTGTTATAAATAATGTTCCGTAAAACTGTTTAAGAAAATTGATTTTTACCACATCTTACTTTTAGCTTGAAACTTCCTAACTTTTCGCCGCCTTTTATAAATTTCTAAAAAAATTCAATAATTTATGTAACGAGCAAATATTTGTTTATTTAATCACCACCGTTTTTACTTAAATAATAAATCCGCTTAAAGTTATAAAATCTACTTTTCGGCAAATTTATATAAGCACAATTTTACAGCATACTTGTAGGCTGTGACGGTAAATTAAAAAAAAAATTTGATTATGACGTAAGTAGGTTTTTAAAAATAAATTTTGTCAACCTTGTAATATTGTACTTATAAGACAACCTATAAAATATATGTCTCCTCTTCATCAAATGTTGTTTTTTCCTTAATCCTTCCAGTGTTTTTATTCTCTTGATTTAGTTTATCTATCCTTTCATTTTTATATCCTTTTGCTTTAGGTGATTCCAGATATTTTGCAGCAGGTAAAATTTTCTCTAATAATAGAGCAAAACGTAATACCTGTACACCACCCACACAGTTTTTAGTCATGTCTTGGCAACAAATTTTTATAAAAGAACCTGAAATTATCAATTATGGTTAAAAATTCTTGTTGAAAAGTTTTTTGTGTCATTTAATGTTTTGTTTGCGTTTCAACTAATTTTAACTGAAGTGAAGCATACACAAAGGGCTGATTTTAATTAGGCATTATCTGCAATAGAAATATAAATTTGTAGTTTCTAATACAAACTCAATAGGTATACCTGTTAAGTTGATTACTTGGGATTTATAGGATCATGATTTTTTTTATATGAATGGCTGCTCTGTGGTGTACATTCAAACGATTCCATCAATTTTAAAGTATACCTTTGGGGATATTTTTCTATATGATAAAGTAATATTGTTAGTAATCACGTAGGCAACAATTTAAGATAGATAGCTTTATAGCATACTACCAGGCTTTTTCCCATGGAGTATCTTTCGAACTTTTTTCTGGGACTTAGTCTCAAGACAAAAAAAAGTAAAATGTGTTTAATATTATCCAGCTTAAATCCGGCATGCTTCTCTATTCCTATCTTAAATGTTATCTTAAATATTATCTTAGTTTAAGATTCGAAGTTCTCGTGAAAATTAATAATCGTACAGTTGAATAAGAAAGGAATTATGTGCCTTATACATTTGTAAGAAGGTCTTTGTGAAAACATGGGTCTTAAGCCCCATATTGAATGCACGCCGCGGTCGTTAGGCCAATCCTCATCTTTAGCGCTCTTGTCTGGTGGAAGGTGGTGGATATTGTGTCACAACTGGCCATTCTGAATAAGTAGAGGCTAGCGTGTCTTGAAATCATCGGTGCCAAGAGTTTCGATCCTCAGGCCGGTCTAGAGACAATGCTAAGCATACCACCCCTGGATACCAACTTACAGAAAGTGGTTAGACCGATTTTAATGTGTCGGACAGATTGGGCGGTAGTTACTTTGAACTTCGGTAGAGCTTACCGCAACAAGATACCTGTCTCTAATTCGAATTGCCATAGTCATAGTCTATACCGATGGCCCGAAGACGAAAACGGTTACTTGCTGAGAGAAACCCTGAGGTCCAGATCATCAGACTACCCCACGATTATAATGTTTTTCAGGCGGAGGTCTACGCTATAGCTGTGGCCGCTAGGCGTACCCGGGAACTAAATTCCTAGGCCCAAAGCCTATTAGAATCTATGTAGATAGTATCCCTCTGCAATAAGTGCTTTCACCTCGTTTAAATCGAAATGTCTCCTCAGCAGTATTCGTTCACTGGCTCGGCTGGAGCGGAATTATGTTGAACTGGTATGGGTTCCAGGTCATGCAGGCATCCGAGGGTATGAAATTGTGATGAGTACGCTACTAGGGGTCCTCTCTGTCTCTTATGTAGGGAAACGTGCGTGTTACTACTCTATGTGAGTTGTAGAATATGATAGATAAATAGGCACTGAGCAAAATGAAACACAGGTGTACCAATATTACAGCTTGTAGAATATCTAGAATGCTTTGGCCTTCTGTTTCTATGGAAAGGTCTAGGTTTCTTCTAAGGCTTGAAAGTCGATCAAGCTTCTTTGGGATATAATTACCGAGCATTGTATGATAGGCCGTATGTTACTCCGTGGTCATGGTTATTGTAGGAGCTGTCAAGATGAGGAGGAGGAATCGATGCAACACCTCTGTGACTTGGACTAAAGCTCTTGGGTGCGTATTACTTCAGTGTACTGTCTTAGGGATGTGCTACTGTCGATTTTGATTGACTCCATCAAGGGTATTTAGGTGGGGATCTTCTCTGAGACTCTCCCATGTGCAACCTGTAAGGAGCGTTACAATAGGCCAAAAAGGCATCCAAGTGAACTGGTAAATGCGAGCAACTTACAAAACATTACTTAACCATAACTTATAATTTTTTTACCCTTTTCCCCCATTTCTTCACCTTTCGGTTCAAGAAGACACCTTAAAATTTCAAGATAATCGGTTCAGCTTATTAGCTGTATATAGAGCTCAATAGCTTTTACCCGGTGTAAATGAAAAAATTGCAACTCCCACGTACCCAATATTTCCCGCTTTTGGGCTGATAAGAATACAAAAAGAAGATTTTGCTGTTACCGTTTTCCAGATAAACAAAAATCTATATTTAGTTTGAATGAATGGTGCTACTCCAATTTATCTAATCTCGTAGTCCACTTATTGACTAATGATGTGAATCGACCGTGATATTGTTTAAACTAAACTCTCAAGGTATATAAAAATCACTATTAAATCTCGGCTGCTTTTAAAATGCAGTTTTACTCATCCCAAGGTATACAAAAATCTATATTTACTATGTATGGAAGATGCTACACCTACTTCTCCAATTCCGCCAGCTTTCCACTGATGATGAGTGTATTGGTAATGACCCCATTTAGACCACATACATTAAAGAGCGTACACAAAAATTTTGACATCTGCTGGATTTAAGAAGAACTTCTCCAAACATTTACTTGCAAATTTGGAATACAGCAGATTCCAACATGGATTAGTACAGCCTCATTATTAAGATTTAAGTTGCATGGCATTGAAAGCGTTATCAGTGATCTGAACCTCAAAAAGCTAATATCAGTAATAAAATTATCTCGGAAATGTTGCGTTTGAAGAAAAGATTATTTCAATTCATATTCAATCTGTTTTACGCATAGAATATTATTCACAGGCATGGTAAAGTTAGATTCCAATAGGCCTGTTGTGTAATATATCCAAGTTTTTCGATAATACTCTAATTAAAAATCTATTACTGAGTGAAAGTGAGTGTATTAAAGTTCATGAATTTGGTCTTGGAAACCTACATAGCACAATCGACTGGTGAGTGTCATAAAAAATGCCTTTGAGGAAAAAAATATTGTTCTAATCTGTTTATCGACGTTTCACAGGCGTTCGATAAAGTATAGCACGAAGGCTTGTTACACAAAGAAGTATTTTGGGACCTACGCTACAGCCGAAATGCCAACATACGAGGGCGGATTGATATTGAAGCTACCTAAGTAGGAAAAAACATTTTTTTTTTTTTTTTTCAAAAACCATTCATTTCTCAACATAGTCTCCTTTTAGCTCAATACACTTATTAAGATGATTTCCCAACTTTTGTATACCATCTGAATAATACGATTTTGGGAACTCCTTAAAATACGCATTAGTTTCTGTAATCAATTCTTCGTTTGAGATGAATCTTTTTCCTGCGAGCCATTTTTTCAAGTTTGGAAACAGGAAAAAGTCACTAGGGGCTAAATCTGAACTATAAGGTGGATGATCAACCAGTTCGAAGTGGATTTCTCGTAGTTTTAGCATCGTATGTAATGCTGTGTGAACCGGTGCGTTGTCTTGAAGAAAGAGCACTTGTTTCTTGCATAAATGTGGTCGTTTTTCCTTGATTGCATCAACCAATTGATCCAATAATGCACGATAATACTCTCCTGTGATTGTCGATCCCTTTTCAAGATAATCGATTATCAATATTCCGTGTGCATCCCAAAATACAGTGGCCATAACCTTGCCAGCCGATTTCGCTGTATTCGCCTTCTTCGGAGCACTTCCACCAGCTTCCACCCATTGCTTCGATAGATTTTTGGTTTCAGGTATGTAGTTGTGGACCCACCTTTCATCAACAGGATTATTTTATTATGTCCAAACACCGCTGTGAAGTGATCTGTCGAACTGGTTTTTGTTCAACACTGAGTAAACGCGGCACACATCTTGCCGATAGCTTTTTCATATGCAAATGTACATGCAAAATGCATATAATATGTTTACCATTTCAGGATCGTAATTTCTAAGAAAGAAAAAGTTTTTGTGTTTGTGCTACCATCTAGCGTTAGGTAGCTTCAATGTCAATCCGCCCTCGTACAGTCATACCCATTTTCTCCCTCACTCCTCCAGGGAGCATATTGGCTTTGCACAAAGCAGTTTGTTGCAGTTTCTTTAACCAATTTGATCTTTCAAGCTAAGTAAATGATTAATTCACTGTAGCTCCTTCCCTCCATATGATTTTTCGTAGTGGTTAAGATCCTTGCTAATTGGTGGTGATCTTTACTTAAGTATTGTAATTTTTTCCCAGTAGATGGCGTGTTTTCCTGATCGTACGTCTGATGTCGCTGTTATTGCCATAGGTAAGTGGGTAGGTCAGCGGGGCTTTTTTTAGATGGAATTGTCTAGAGGGAAGTTAAAGCCTCTTAAACGGCGATTGAATTTTTCTTTGTCATGTCCTGTGCTGGGGCTCGAACCTAGGTCGTTTGTGTTGTTATGCGTGCGCTCTAACCTCTACACCACACCAACCGTATGATACAGCTTTCTTAAGCATCTATAAAGAACTAGGTATTTGTAAGATTACATAGCAGAGCTGGAGGCTCGGATGAAGCGATGTATAATTAAATTTAACGAGCAAAAATTTCCTTACTTAACATTCATACTGCGTAGTGGATCAAGCCCACTTGTTCGGGTAAACAATCAATTTATCGTCCAGAGTTCTGAGGTTAAATATAGGATTGCTTTTTTTTCGGCGCTGGCTGGTTTTTTCCTGTTTCATGTCCATTTTCATTGGAACTATTACTTGGAATACCGGTGGTTAAGCCTCTTCTTCAGTTTCCTCAGAAGCTTGGATGTTGTCCTTCTGCTTCTCTAAGCCATGGATGTGGATCTCACGAAATTTCTGGCTGATGACGTCGCTAGATTAATTATTGGCATTGACGAACAGTCGCTGTCATCAGCTCCGCTTCCCCCGTTCTTCGCCTTTACTACATGTGATAGAGGCATTTGTAGACCCCTGTTCTCTGAGCCTATCAGAGCCGATATTATGCTACTCCTGTTATGGTACTCTTTTTCAGGTTGATAGTTTTGCAGCAGTTGCATTTAGTTATTCTACTGTCTATGCATCCTTATATTTGGATATTCTCTCAGTAGCCCTGACAATCTCAACGCTTTCGAGATATCAGCGTAGTTGTTGCCTGTATTCTTACCGTGATCTTTCACAGAGCGTCCTGAAACCTACTTCTCTTACTTTCAGTCTGGGGTGGAGTGATTAATTTGCCCCCATGTTTGCCCGTATGCTGCGATCGATGGGACTGATTCTCTTTCTTTGGCTCGATGCCCTTCAGGTACTAGCCATTTTTCCAGGTACCATAGGTATAGCCTGCATCCCACTCCACTAGCTGCACTTAGTACCTTACGAAGTAAATCATCAATTGCTTCAGGTTCACCTGGTGGTGTTATCTTTGGAACACGGCGGATTTTAGAATCACGCTTTATGGCCTTATCCGTTGATGTTGCGGAGGACTTCATGCCCAATCTTTGTCGCAGTGCTGTATAGCTGGATATGGATGGCTGGTCGTCTAGCACTGCATGTACGAGACTACCTTCAGTTTTCCCCAGATCGAACCACTGTCGTTGAAGCTGAGGGTTTGGCTGATGAAGCCTTTGCTCCAGTTGTTTCCTTGGGTTCTCCAATACTTGTCGGCGCTTTATTACCTGTGGTTGGCCAAATTGTTACTAGTTTACCGCTTCAAAGCGTGCTTGTTTTTCTCCTAAAGCCAGGAGCTTCGCCTTGCGGCTGCCTTCATAGAGCTCATGCTCCATTCGCTCTGCAAGTTCCGATGCAGACGATGCCCGCATAAGCCACTATCGTTGAAGCTGAGGGTTTGGCTGATGGAGCCAAGCGCTTTATTACCTGTGGTTGGCCAACTTGTTACTAGCTTAGCGCTTGAAAGCGTGCTTGTATTGCTTCTAAATCCAGGAGCTTCGCCTTGCGGCTGCCTTCATAGAGCTCATGCTCCATTCGGTCTGCAAGCTCCGTTGCAGACGATGCCCGCATAAGCCACTATCGTTAAAGCTGAAGATTTGGCTGATCGAGGCTTTGCTCCAGTTGTTTCCTTGGGTTCTCAAGTTCCGATGCTGACGATGTCTTTTTATATTATTTTTTTATATCTTTCCCATCCATATGTTGCTTCTTAAGCATCGGGGCTAGACGGTCAACCGTGGCAGAGCCCATATGTCATGGCAATGTAGCCCCTGAACAATTCTCAATTGCGGCACCTCAACTGCCTGCCAGACATAGGGGGCTGTACCAGACATAGGGGTCTGTTCTCCGTCAGTATAGGTAGTTGAGTCCTTGCATTGTAAGCCTTCACACCACGTGAGGTGTGAGGTGTTCTCTCGTAAAAATACGAGAGAACAACAATTTATTAATTTCGTTGTGAATCGTGACATGTCTAAAATAAAATAACTCTTTAATATACAAGTTTTGATTGAAGATATCGTTTAAAGCTTTTTTATCCTAAAATTATAATGGGGTTAATCTTCATTTCCTCAGACCATAGCATGTTGTTCTAACTAAAGGGTCCGCCAAATAAATTTCTTTTTTTTGAAAATGCTATAAAAAAATTTCTTTTTTTATTTGAAAGTAGAATCCTTCCGGTTATAAATAGAAAATAATTTCATTCAAATGGCTGCCACGGATGGCCATGCAGTAGCCTACACGATCGGTCCAATCTTTAAGCACATTATCGTTTGTGTGCAGCTGTATTTTACCAATGGCTTCACGAATATTGTCCTTTAAAGCGTCAATTGTCTCTGGCTTGTTGGCGTAACATTTATTTTTGACGGCACCCCACAAATAATAGTTGCAGCTTCGAGGTGGCCAAAACACATCAGCTCTACGGCTGATAATGCGATCTTCAAAAATAGGGCGCAAAACATCGAGTCTAGCTTCGGTTGTGTGGCACGTAGCGCCGTCCTGTTGAAACCAAATGTTGCTAATATACTCCTCTTTAATTTTTGTGAACAAAGATCCGTTCAACATGGCCCAATAACGATCGCTATTGACTGTAACGGCCACTCCTTGCTCATTTTCGAAGAAAAATTGCCCAATTATGCCTCTGGACCAAAATCCGCACCAAACAGTGACTCGTCTTGTGTGTATCGGTTTTTCAATGTATGCGTGCGGGTTTTCTGTGCCCTAAATGCGACAATTTTGCTTGTTTACATATTCGCCAAGATCAAAATGAGCTTCAGCTGAAAATATGATTTTTTTTTTTTTTTGGCAAAATCGGCATCTTCTGTAAGTCGATCGCAGCCCAGGTTCCAAGCGTTGTTCAAACGTATACATAATCATATTCGTTTAGCGGAAGGATAAAACTAATTACCTGTCAAATCGAACATGAGCTAAGTGTTACCATTCACGAAATAAGCACCAGTTGAAAAAAACGTTAGATGGCGGACCCTATATGTTATAATATCTCGTTAAATATTTGTTTGTGTATCTTGTTATAGCAAAAACATATTTCTGTTAAAAAAGTAAAGTATTTACTAGAACAGTTTCTATTATAAAAACAACCTTCTTAACGCATGTTTGTAAACCGTGGCAATTTTTTGTTTTGTTTGGATTTTTATTAAATTTTGTAGGCTTAGTTGCCTTAGAGCAACAACAGCACTTCATGTATTTTTTGGATTTTCTCAGTCCAAGGGTAATTGAATATTTAATTGCGTAAATAGAATAAAACTCCCTATTTAAAATTTCGATTGAATAATTTCATATTTATTGACGTCAATGACTAAATAAATAAACGGTAACAAAAATTTCAGAAGTGGTATTAAATATGGCCAATATTATCTCTGCTCAAAAATACCACCTCAGGCTTATATTAGCTTGATTAAGGCAAAACAAAATTTTCACATAAAATTAAAACCCAAATAAAACCAGCATTACTTCGTGCTTGGAATGTATAAATTCGTTGAAATTTCAACATTTTATCTTCACACAAAAGGTTTGCTGTTGATATAAAACAACAGCTTTCTTGTTCAAAATATATGTTAATAAAAATTTATCGTCACACATTTTAGGGGTAAGAGGATAAGTCAAATATTTCACATCGCTTAAAAAAGCATATATTTAAAAATTAAATTTCTTTAAAACAACTTGAAATTCATACTTTTAGGCTAACAAAGTAATTTGCTCAGACATCAATTTTTATATCTATATGAGGTTTAAAAAATTTGCTCAAACCATTGCTTAAATATGTAAGTATATTATATTACTTTAACAATTTATAAACATGTGCTAGTATGCTCTAATGTAAGGATATTATGGCACACTTTTAGGCAAGCGTGGTAATATTAAAAAATTCGTATCCCTTTCTGGATGGTTGTTATTTTCCTAAGCGATACTTAAAAATTATTTGTATAAATTGACAGGATATGATAATGGAGCACCTTTTTAGGCTAGATATGACAGTATAATATTTAAGTATTAATTTTTTTCATTTAAATAAAATACAGTATGACACTTTAAAAGTAACAAAAATACTCAACTTCTTAAAATCTATTTGGTTTTTGAAAAAGGTAAATATATTTTGTATGTATGCTCATAACCTTAAGGCGTTTTTTGTTCATATTAAATGAAAGCGAAATACATATGTATATAAATAATATTGTACTTAAAAATTACTAATACATATCGCTCGTTTACTAGAATAGAGTCATTCATAACTCAAAATATGAAACTCAGGAGAGCTATTTTAATTTTGAAATTTCCTATGACTTAAGATGAAACTTGGAATAAACGTTTTGTTTCCGTGCTCTTAGTCTTGTACCCGTCACAGCATACTTTTGAATACTTATTAAAAAATCACGTAAATGTACGCTATAGAAAGATACACATCATTTGTACATTTGAAGCTATAGACTTTAATAAAGAAAATATTCTATTGGTTTGTTTCCAGGCTACTATAACTCTGTCAATGCCGTATTTATTTGAACGGTGTTGTCAATTCAATTTTGGGTATTAGGCTTTACTTTTGAATTAACGTAGCTGAATAGAAGGTTACAGTATATACTAGAACATTCGAAACTAATGACAATTTATTTTAAAAGGACTTAAAGAGTCATTCATAATTGAACTGCTGTAAGCTCGTACTAAGGCATTAGTAAAACTGTAGGGTTGCCGTCTTAGTTATTTTTAACCGAAATTGGTTATGTTTTTCTTTGATGTATAGATATGTATTTTTTTCCATTTTGGTTACTTTTTTCTTGAAGTAAAAAAGTTTATTACCCAGGTTCTTATTGAGTATATCTCTTTAATAACGGAATTTTCGGCAAACTTTAGTCTTTTGTTGTGGATATGATCTTTTCTATCATTCTGGTAACATCTGGATTTCGTACTAAAAGACTGCAAATTTTTTGAGTTCGATAACGAATCGAGCCAATTTCTTATACCCTGCTCTAAAGTGGAAGGTAATCCGATCGAAACAAATGGTAGTCTGACGGGCAAGGTCTGGATTATAAGGCGGCTTAAACTATTTTCTAAACGGTATCAACTGATCTTGGAATATTTGGCTTAGTGTTGTCGCTACAATTTTTTCCATCTTGAGTAGCTTTTTGAGTTTGAAAATAATCTTCCCTCTGTTCATCGTCTCCGAATGTGGTCTTCCTTTTTCATCACAAATCTTTACTTCTAAACTGCATAAATAATCTCTCGCACGTTAAGATCGGGGGAACATATTCAGGATAAGCTTTAGTCAGCAATCAAAGCAGTAAAACTTAGTTAGTTATACTATTTCGTTAAGTGACTAAGTGAGAATAAATATCAGACATATTTCACTCCAACACTATTATGTGATTCGGGTATTTAGCTATTCATTAAGATATATGTTGGTAAAGGCTACTGAGCTAAAATTATCCACAAATAAATTTTAAAACCTCAACATAACTAAGCACATGAGAGAACAATATTTTCTATTGTGCGAAGTTCGTTAATATATAGTTAAAATGTTTAGAACAAATATGAGAATATGCCTCAGCAATTGTCGTACCAAGTTTTTTTTTTTTTTGGCTAGTCTATATTCAGTCAATACTGATATAAATTCCATGTATAAAATGTTTTTTTTCTTGTATTAAAATTGTGATTTAAAATTAGAGTTATTTATTGGTTACTTTTTTTATTGAAATTTGGCAACGCTGCTCTCTTCACACAAACTGCACTCGCTGAGTTTACTTTACTTAAACTGCACTCGCTGAGTTTACGACACATAAACTGATTGCTGTTCGCATCAATGTGCTTTTTATAAGGCTTAGTAGACAATACATCGAAAGCTTTCTTTCTTTTAATTTCTTTTTAGCTTTTTTGTAGCCATGCGTATGTAAACATCTACTTCTTCCAGCTTTTTATTTTGTTTTTGCTTGTTTATTCTCTTATTTGTTTTCTTTGTTGTTAGTTTGTTGTTGTTGTTGCTGTGTTATTTTTATTTATTTTATCTCTGCTAATAATGTTTGTTGTTGTCGATTTGGTTATTTGTAAACAGCACGTATAGTTGTTCTTACAGCTTTTGTTTATTTCGTAACAATATATATAAATAAGTTGTCTCATGTTCGTTCTTTTATAACTCAAGAAGCGCTTAACCGATTTACAAACCACCACATGAGTTTAAAAAGTGTTCAATTGGGCGGTGCCACACCCATATAAAATTCTTATTTATATGTCTATATCTTTAAAACGATAACAGTGAGAGTCCCTCAATTTGGCCGAAATAACGTTGTGGTTAATACAAATCATCAGTCGGCCGAATTGGATAAGTGGGAGTTGCACCTTCCATACAAAGTAAATATTGTTTTTTGTATACCTTTAGAACGGTAACAGTGGTCTAAACAACTTCCTTGCTGAGTGGTGGTGGTGATTACTTAGCCTTGTAATTTTTTTTCCAGAAGGTGACATTTTTTTTCTGATCATTCGTCTGATATTTGTCATAATCGTGGGCTTCTTTAGATGGATTTGTCTGGAGGGAGGTTTAAGTCCTGGGCCGTTTGTGTTGTATGCTTGCTATCTAAGCACTACACTACACTACACTACACCACCCCTTTGCGATTAGCACAGTTATATTATTTTGTGGTATTTTAGGATCAAATTTTAAGACGCGAATATCTCAAAAATGGGCCCTTATTTTAAAAAACGACTATCACCACTGAAATCAGCTTCGCCAAATTAGCTTTATTAGAAGGGCGCCCAGCTTGTTAAAATGGTTTGGCGCCTAGCACAGTATTATGAAATAAAATTTTAAGCATACTTTTAGGCTGTTAAGGTAAAATAGTTTAATAATTATCATTTATATAACTTTGGGCTTTGAATTATTTTTATTATTTATTTATTTTATTACATTTTTTAGACGTTGTTGTTTAAACTGCGTTTATATAATAAAATTATATAAAAACGAACATCCATTTATTCCGCTTATCTCTTACAATATTCGAAATTTATTGCTGCGTTGTTTACATAAAAAAAATGAGTGTAAAATCATTTAATGGTATATTCCCAACAAGGGATTGTAATAAAAAATCACGTGCTGGAACATGTTTTCAACAATACCAGAGCACAACGTAATTTTACGATAGAGTTTCTAAAAAAAAGAAAATAAAGTTTCTCGAACAGCCAAGCTAAAATTTAAAATTTGAGAAGAAAAAAATAATAAAAATAGCAGAAGTGAAAAGGAAAACGAATAAATATTTAAAATGTCTTTAAACTTAAGCAACAATGACATCAAGTGTTGATAGTAAGAAAAGGAAGAAAATTCTCTTTCTTTATTCTACTTGACTTTTTTTAAGGGATAATAAAACAATTTTTTTAAATACTTTTTTAGTAGCGTTGGGTATTTTGTTAGACAGGCTGCAAATTTTTTATTTTTTAATTTCTTTCAACTAAAGTTGTTAAAAATATATGACAGTTTAAAAAGAAATAAATGGCACTATTTTTTACAAATTTCATTACAATTTGTCTTAATGGATTTTTAAGGATGGAACTTTTTACTATTATGTGGTTATAAAGAGATCTTTTATCTACACTCTATTATATGTGTTTTTTACTATTTAGCAAGTTCGATCATTACGAAAAAAATACATTACATTGTATTAAATGTGTTATTAAGCCTAAATTGTTTTCAAGCAAAAGTTAATTGGTTACCTAAAACATGTATTCTATCGGGTCCGCCATCTAACGTTTTTTTTCAACTAGTGCTTATTTCGGGAATGGTAACACTTAGCTCATATCTGATTTGACAGATAATTAGTTTTATCCTTCCACTGAACGAATATGGTTGTGCATACACTTGAACAACGCTGGGAAATATTCCGACAATACTTTGAAAGTCATGGTAATGTTGCAGAATGTGTGCCTATCTTTTCAGATGAAGCTTATTTTGATCTTGGCGGGTATGTAAACAAGCAAAATTGTCGCATTTGGGGCACAGAAAACCCGCAGGCATACAATGAAAAGCCGATACACCCAAGACTGTTTGGTGCGGATTTTGGTTCAGAGGCATAATTGGGCCATTTTACTTCGAAAATGAGCAAGGAGTGGCCATTGCAGTCAATGGCGATCGTTATCGGGCCATGTTGAAAGAATTTTCGTTCACAAAAATTGAAGAGGAGGATATTAGCAACATTTGGTTTCAACCGGACAGCGCTACGTGCCACATAGCCGAAACTACACTCGATGTTTTGTACCTTTGAAGATCGCATTATCAACCGCAGAGCTGATGTCGTTTGGCCACCTCGGAGCTGCGATTTGACACCGTTGGACTATTATTTGTGGGGTGCCATCAAAGATAAGTGTTACGCCAACAAGCCAGAGGCAATTAACGCTTTAAAGGACAATATGCGTGAAGCCATTGATGAAATACAGCTGCACACAATCGATAATGTGCTTACAACTTGGACCGATAGTTTAGGCTACTGCATGGCCAGCCGAGACAGCCATTTGAATGAAATTATTTTCCATTATTAACCGGAAGGATTGTACTTTCAAATGACAAAAGAAATTTGAGAAAATATTCAGTAGTTTTTTTTTATAGCATTTTCAAAAAAAAAAATATTTGGCGGACCCTATACATATATATTTATTTACTAAAATACTGAGTAATTTTTAACTAAATTTATTCACGTTTGCTTTGAGCTTTGATTCTAATTTGTGTAGTGCTTTGAAGTGGTCATCTGTTGCGTTTTCATTTGTATTTAAGAATACATTTAAAGTCTTAAATGAATCGTTTACAACTTGTCTGGACGGTTGTCTAACTGTTTCCTCAACTTCGTGCCCATCACTATCTACTATTTCTCCAGAGTGCGGTTCTGATTCGACGACATATTCATCAATAATATCTTTATCAATTGGAAATTCAAAAGTAATCAATTCATTATCGATGTCCAAAAAGTCTTGAACAGTATAACCTATAGATTCTACTTCATTTAAATGCAGCTAGGCTTCATAGTTATCTTTAAAACATTTTCGTAGTCATTAAAATCATTTAATAATACTAACGTTATGTCATCTTCTTCGTCCCACACTGAATGTTGTCCAAATCTAGACTTTGTTTAGCACATCAACTCAAACTAAAGCTTCTTTTAAAATTCTGTTTCGATAATGAGCTTTAAACATCGAACTATTCCCTGGTCAAGAGGTTGTAATATTGATGACATATTTGGTGGAAAAATGCCGGTTTATTAGATTTCAATTTATTTTGTATATCTTTAGGGTATGCGGGGCAATTATCTACTAAGAATATCACTTTTCTTCCAACAGCAGAAAATTGTTTATTCAACTTCACCATTCATTCTTCAAAAATTTGGCTTGTAGTAGTTTGGGTAGCGACTTGACAACTTGAGGCTTCTTATTTTTTCCTCTCACTAAAATTTTAATTTTTTCTGTTCCATTCATATTTGCCTGCCAACATTACTGTCGCACGTTCCTTCCCATATTTTACTCCATGACATTTTACATTTCTGAATGTTAGTGTTTTGTCAAGAAAACATTTGTAAAACGACCCAGTCTCATCTGCATTGAAAATGTCACCTTCATTGTACTTTTCCAGCAAAGGAAGTAAAACATCGGTTTGCCATTTCTGGCAGTATTCCTTGGAAACATCATTGCTTTCACCACAAGCTTTTTTGTAACAAACACCCTGTCTAAAAAACAACAAATAGCAACATGACAACTTAACATTTACCTTTTCCCTCACATTATCTTTAAATACCTTATTTTCCATTTAACCAGCCAACCCTTGCTTGCCTTAAAGTCATCCACCTTGAGTTCCCTTGTCTACTCCATGGCTTTGGCCTTTAATATTCCTTCAGATATCGGCATATTGCGGTCTCTTGTTGCCGTATACCGCTTAAATAAAGCTTTGTCTATGATATCGTATCTTGGTTTTTTTATTCTCTTGCTTTTTTCATTTGATGTTGCAGATTCAAAAAAAAAAAAAAAAAAATTAATATTTTTCCCTATTTCGCTCGCTGAAATGCCATATTTTTCTGCCACGTCTTTTAAACTCTTCTTCAGCTGTTAAATTACGTTTCGGTGCCATTCTACTTTATTATAATATTGTTTGTTCTTTCTTTTTAAAGCTCAAAGAAATTTTTGTACGTAAACACATAAATTTTATTTAGGGACTTTACCGAAATATAAACACAATAGTACTGCCTTATGTATGTATAAATTTCAGTGATGACAATTTAATGTAATTTTGCATAAAATGTTGCGATTTTTATAGCAAATTAAGTTGAAAAGAACGTATATTCACTATTAGCGGCTAATTCGGTAATTTTTGCCGGCAAAATAGGAACGTTGTACTACTGTTTTTCTTTAAGTTATGGAGGAATTCATGTTGTGGAAGTTCAAGTTAAAGAAGTAAAACCTGATAGAATTTCTCTCCTAGAATGTGTTGCCACGAGATGTGCTTCAACTTATATAAAATACAACTAATAGAAGTTCAAATTATAGAAGTTCGACTGTATATACATATGTATATTAGTTAAAAATATTATGCTTTATCTGGATAAGAATTTGATGACTGTAACATCTATTTTATCATATCCTGGAGACTTTTTGGAGTTAAGTTTACGAATTGTATTCTGAATTTTTTTTGGTCAAAACTGCTTAATTGAAAAATCCATTTCATAAGACGATTCTAAAAACTTTAAAATATTGCATTCGTCGATTGAACAAGATATTGGAAAAGATAGAAAATATGTCTTGAATGGTGGTTTTACTGCTTCTGCACCATACGCCATCATTATTGTTTTAAATACTTTGCGGAATCTTCAGTATTCAAATTAAAAAAAAAAATAAATAAATAAAAAGTTGATGTTTGATCGTTCCTTTATTTCGCTTTTTAAGGATATTTGAAGCCCGATTAAAGTTGATTTTATACCTTGGATTTCTGCTTCAATGCCATACCCTTCGTAATCTCCTTCATTTCCACAATTGTTTGGCCATTCCTTATTTGGATTTGGGGCGTAGATATTTCAGGAGCATTATGTATAATGTTTGTAGGTTTTTCTATTGCTAGATCTATGTCCTCAACGGATTTAATAGACATGTTAAACTCCACATTCTAGTCTATATAATTTTGAAAGCGATTCACATCAGTTCTGGAGCAAATATTTTTTTGACATTTCCTTATACCCGTGGAATAATTTTACTATATCTTAAGATTATTGGTGACTGGTCTGAGTTAAGGTCTTCAGTGTCAGTTATATCAAGTAGATGGTTGGATATACCAAAGTAAATAAAAAAATCGTATAAGTCAGGAATTTTTTTGGATTCTAATATACAGTATGTAGGCCTTCCTGTTGGTAAAGTTTTGTATCCGTATTTAACTATGTATTTATAAAGCTCTTTTTCCTTTTGGATTGGCAAGTCTAGAACCCCATCAAGGGTGTTTGGCATTAAAATCTTCGCCTACTATAAATCTGGAGCCAATATTTTTATTTTTCATAGTATTGTGAAGTTAAGCTATGTCTAGAGGGACAGTAAATGGCATAAATATCGATTTGAATACCATTGTACTAAATTTTTATATCACAAGCTTTAAAAAGTAAGAGATTTAAATTAAAAAGTCAATATCTAAAATACCTAAAAGGCAAAATTATAATTGAGCGTGAATTGATATTTCATGACTTTTATTTTAATAAACAGCACAACTATCTAGAAAGACGGATAGAGATGGAAGGTAAATCGTCATATTCAACAGCTGCGTCGGTGAGCATGAATATATCATGTCCTATGGTTCGTAGAAGGAACAAAGACTAGCAACATACTTTTTACATTCGATTTTGTTTGAAGCATTATGTTTTATTTTTTATTCCAATCTCGATCGGTTTGTTAACCAAATCGAGTTCAATTTGTTGCCTACAAGTATGCACCGAGCGAGCAAATTAACACGTTTTTTTCTGTGGATTCAAGTGTATGCAGTTCTTGCTTTGCCTTCAGGTAATCTTTGAAACGTATGACCAATCCAGCATTATTTGTGATCGACAACCTCCATGTGAATTGGACGTTAAATAGATTGCTACCACAGGTTGACATTTGACAGGGTGTTTGGCGGTAAGATTTCCAATATCCTTTAAAGACAACTATAAATACCTGAATAGAGTAAGCATTGCAAGATGTTATGTTCCAGGACTAATATCCATCTATAATGGCTGATTAAACGTAGGATTTGTTTATTTTGTTCGATATTACGTATCCGGAATTTTGTGTTGTATTAATGTCAGATTACCTTTTTCCGTCTTTCTATATATTGTAACGAAAACAAAAATGCCTAAAAAGAAAATTCACCACCTCATGGACTTTATTGTGGTATTTTAGTCTATTGGCTTGTGTCAAGGTCTGAATGTATTGTCGTACTGATTTGTATATTTGACGGCATTGCCATACTGATTTCTGTATTTGACGGCGTTGCCAATTCGACCATCTTTGGGTAACACAATCTTACATGTTTCAAATAAACGGACATAAAATAAAGGATTTGAGAGCGTGTGAGACATATCCGGAACTTTCCAAACTGTAGGCAATTAGGTATATAAGAAGTCTGCTTTGCCTACGTCGTTATAGTTATCGGTTTGTAGTCATAAAGTAAAGGCGTGTTTAGGCTTAAATGACAATCTTGTATAAACAAATATTAAGTGCAAGATAAATAAGTTGCTGTATTTAAATAAACTACATAAAGATAAAGTGAGGAAGCAAAAACTGTAAAACAACAATTTTTATAAACTTGTTTTATTTTGACGCAATTAAAAGGAACTCAAAAGGTTAAAACGTACCAATATATATTCCCCTCAATCCTACAAGGAGTAATGATATCCAGTTTTATCTCTCCATAGCCATACTTTTAACCGCACTTCAGCTTTTCCTCATCTTCGCAACTTCTTTTTCGATCTGCCTTTTCCAGGTATGGGTCACCCGAGTTTTTTAAAATATAATACCCTGTTTTTCTTAAATAACACCTAATAAACCCGTGTGGGCTTAATTGGGTTACCCGGTGGGTTGACAACCCTTGTGTGGGCGTGCCTTCCTCTTCGTCAGCTAGCTTGTGGATTCCAATTTATTGCATTTTGGGCTATGTCTTTATAGGGTTTTCTTAGCGTATTAGTAATCCAGTTATATTTGCGTATTCTTATTTCCGTCTCAATGGGTATTTGATTAGTTTCCTACAAGGAGTATAGGGCTTCAAAAATGATATCCAGTTTTATCTATCCATAGCCATACTTTTAACCGCACTTCAGCTTTTCCTCATCTTCGCAAATTCTTTTTCGATCTGCCTTTTCCAGGTATGGGTCACCCGAGTTTTTTAAAATATAATACCCGGTTTTTCTTAAATAACACCTAATAAACCCGTGTGGGCTTAATTGGGTTACCCGGTTGGTTGCCAACCCTTGGATGGGTGTGCCTTCCTCTTCGTCAGCTAGCTTGTGGATTCCAATTTATTGCATTTGGGCTATGTCTTTATAGGGCTTTCTTAGCGTATTACTAATTCAGTTATATTTGCGTATTCTTATTTACGCCTCGATGGGTACTTGATTAGTTTGGCACCATAACACACTATTTGGTATCGTGTTGGGCCAAAAGATTCTATTAATCGTCCGCAAACATCTGTTAATGACTACTTGTTAAACATTGATGTCGCGAGGTGCGGCATTCCAGGTCTCGCAGTCGTACGAAAGTATTGACTTGACGTTCGAGTTGAATATTCTACTTTTAACATTCGATGATAGCGAGGATAAGATTCAAACGTTCGCCAATGGCTCAGATGCAGATTTTATGCGATTCTCAATATTCAGTGATGAGCCATCAGAGTTAGTTATAATGCTGCGCAGATAGCAGAAGTTTTCTACCTCCTCAATACTACTCTCTGTCTACATCTCAATACTTTTGTTTTTTTCACATTTATTCTCAATCCTGCCTTGTCTGCGGCTTGGGCTACACGTTTTAGTTTCTTGGACAAATGGCGTCCACATAGTCCAAGTCTTCCAAACGACTATTGATCCCCCACACTATTCCTCCCCTTTCTACAAAAACTTCTGACATGACTATGTCTAGAACAGTATTAAAGAGCAGTGGTGACAAAACGCAGTCCTGCCTCACACCCATAAGTAGTGGTATTCTTCGGCTAAGTTTGTTTTCATAAAGAATCCAACAACTTGCCCCTCTATAAAGAGCCCTTATAAGGTGAACTAACTTTGTGTTTTAGTTTCTCGGAGAAATGACGTCCACATAGTCCAAGTCTTTCAATCGACTATTGATCCCCCACACTATTCCTCGCCTTTCTATAGAAACTTCTGACATGACTATGTCTAGAACAATATTAAAGAGCAGTGGTGACAAAACGCAGTCCTGCCTCACACCCAAAAGTAGTGGTATTCATCGGCTAAGTTTGTTTTCATAGAATCCAACAACTTGCCACTCTATAAAGAGCCCTTATAAGGTGAACTAAATTTGTGTTTTAGTTTCTCGGAGAAATGACGTCCACATAGTCCAAGTCTTTCAATCGACTATTGATCCCCCACACTATTCCTCGCCTTTCTACAGAAACTTCTGACATGACTATGTCTAGAACAATATTAAAGAGCAGTGGTGACAAAACGCAGTCCTGCCTCACACCCATAAGTAGTGGTATTCTTCGGCTAAGTTTGTTTTCATAGAATCCAACAACTTGCTACTCTATAAAGAGCCCTTCTAAGGTGAACTAACTTTGCAAAGATGCCTTTTACACTCGAATGCGGTCCATATAACTTCTTGCCAGAGTGTATCGAACGCCTTCTTAAAATCTAAAAACATTAAATGCAAAATAGATCGCCATTACTACGCTCTACGGTTATTCTTAAGATGTTAAAGTGGTCTGTGCACGATGTCTGTGATAGAAAACCTGCTTGTTCTGCCCTTAATTCTGTTGAAAGTATTTTGAGTATTCGATTCGCGATAATCTTATTAATACTGCCTAGCAATGTTATAGCCCTCCAATTGCCCCGGTCACTTAGATCCCCTTTCTTTGGTAATTTGACGATGATCCCCTCCTTAATTTCGTCCGGCAATTCTTCATTTACCCAGTTTTTTCTTCCCATAGGCAAATTAATTTTAGCACTTAATAGTGGTTCTGCCTTATTGTTCTTTAGGAACTTTATAGATTCCATAATTTCTGCAGTTTCCGGGCAATCTATGGGTATAACCGCTCTGCACGTGGGTGCAGACGTAGCTTTTTAGGTATGTAAATTTTCCCGTCTTTCTAGTGTTAATGCGTTAAAAAAGTATAACATTTATTAAAAAATATATAAAATATTTTGTAAATTCCTTTTAATCCTCTTCAATTTTCTACTCCATTTATTAATTTAAATTTAATTCATAGCCCAGTTAAAAAAAAATATGGATTAAAAAAAGCAATACTTTTTAATGTCATAAAACTGCAAGTATTGCAATTATGACATTATGGTTTTGAAGGCTTAAATTAAACAATTTATTTATAAATTTATAATGAAAAAAAAACTGTCGTTTTATTTTCAACAATTTTTCTCTTTTGATTATTCCCACTGGAAATTGTTGTAGAATTTTATTATTTAACAATTTTAAGTGTTAAAATTTATTTTTATAATACACGCACGCAAACATTTGTTTATAAATGAAGTCAGTCTTTCATTCAATCATTTATTCATGTCATGGCATGCCATTGTAGCTTTATACTGCTATTCTTCTCTATTGCCTTCATAACCTCGTTTGCAACAAACAAAAAGCAACATAACAGTGTGAAGTGCTTTTGCTCTGGTCTTTGCGTTTAAATTTTATATAAAAAATAAAATAACACGAGAGCTTAACTTAGGACGTCATGCAGTTATTCTCTAAAGCATTGTTATAAATAGTTGTCATGTTGTGTTGTTATTATTTTTTGAGTTTTCAATTCAATATGAAATAACAATCTGCTATAAAAGTGTGTAAAAGATGAGAACTTAATGATTATGAGTTATTTTTGCCATTTTGTTTACAGAGCCTGAAAATATGCTCTCTTAAGCGTGTTTTTTTTGTAATTTAAAGAAATATTAAAAAAAACAAGTTAATAAGATTAAAGTGCTTAAGGCAAAAAATGTCATATTAAAAAGTGTGCAGTGCAAAGCCTAAAAGTATTTTTTGATTTCAAAACTAATTTTAAAATTTTTCTACTAATCTAACGGTCACAGTAAAGAAACTTTGGGCAAATATAAAATATATACTGAAAATATTTTATATATTTTATTTCAATCTTAACAATTTTAATTGAAAAATGCAAAATGCAAATACTTACATATATGCCGCCTGAGGGACTGTCACTTCAGTCTTCGGTCCTCACTGATATCCATCTCGAGTGTTGAACGTCTCCGTCTACTTGGTATTATTATAAATAAGCGCTACAATTGTAAGGACCATATCCAATATTTAGAAGCCTCCCTATCGAAGCGACTAAACATTTTAAAATGCTTGTCTAATCCTAAGTGGAACTCGAACTCAATCTTACTCCTCTCAGTAATGAAAGCTCTCATTCTTTCAAAGATCAATTATGGCTTACAATTTTTCGGTTATACCTCTAAATCACAACCAGGTAAAATAGATAGAATTATAAACGCATGCATAAGAATATCACTCGGCATTTTACGATCTACGCCAATTCCTAATTTTCGATATAAAGCAAACATTAGATGCTTGGCTACACAAAGGGACATCCTTACTACGAGATTGTGTCGTATCTTGATCCTTGGTGGAGATGGCTTATTAGTACAGATGGCAAAAAAGATTAGACGTTCCCGGAAGATCCCCAAGGTACCGTCCACCCTTTATAGAATAATTCGAAATATCGATGATCTTGAATTACCAAAGAATATTCCACCACGAATCCCTGAACAACCACCATGGTCTTTGGATCCCTCAACTATCGATACTAGTCTTCTGAAGTATTCTAAAATGAATACTTCCCCGATGCAATATAGGATAGATTTTGCAAGTCTAAGGAATAAACTTTCCGAATATAAATTTATATTCACCGATGGTTCGAAATTAGATTACTTCATTGCATACAACATAACAACCGATGATAGTGTCTTAAAGGTAGCAAAGCTTGCCGAATATTCTTCAAATTTTTCAGCGGAATTAATTGCGATATATGAGGCATGTATGTTAGTAAGAAGACGTAGTGGTAGATTTGCTATCTGTACGGATTCACTTTCGAGCATAACTTCGGTTCTTAATGTATCGAATGCTGAGTTTTATACATTTTCGATCAGAACGATCTTGATTGAGAGATTTCCTAATGTTAAATGATGTTAAATAATGTTAATTTGGGTTCCTGGCCACTATGGAATTAAAGCAAATGAATTTGCAGATCAATCAGCAAGAAATACAGCAAGACAGGCCTTATTTTTTACAGATAATCTGAACCGAAAGGATTTGACCAGGCGAATTGATGAACACTATACGAAAATAGATAGAGATAAAATCTACAATTCTTCTTCCAATTGGTACCAAACAGTTAACAGTGGTAACAATTCTATTTACGATTACTTATCTGAATATACCACAGAATTTTGCAGGCTCGATACCATTAAACTGCTACGACTCAGACTGGGTCATACTAGAATCTCCCATGGATTTCTGTTTAGTCCTAATTTTACCATGTTTTGGAATTGCTCCGGCACTACTCCGCCAACACTTGGTCATATTCTATGCCGCTGCCCTCTATTAACTACCAAAAGACATTCCATCTTTCAAAATACCGATCCTTTAACCTCCCTGTCACATCCCACTAGAGAAAACATAGCTAAATTGATAAAAGTCCTTAAAACCACAAATTTGTATCATGAAATATAAATGTTGTTAATTATGTTTAAGTTATGTTTATACTATATAACTTACTTTTGAATTCTTAATTAATATTAGTTGTAAACTGAATATTAGTTGTAATCCGTATTATAGATAACTATATTGAGCTAAAGGCCTCAGATGCTATTGCTCCTATTTTTCTTCCTTTACCTTATAATTTTAATTATAAGTTAAATATAAATAAATAAAAAAAATTAAATAATTGTAACCTAATAGTATGCTCAGATTTTTTTTATAAAAAAAAGTAAATATGTCTAAAATAAATTCATATACGTTTAATCGCAATTTATTGGGTGGATTACCTAAAAGTATGCTCAGATTTTTTTATATAAAGAGAAAAATGTGGTTTTAGTCAATGAAGAATGCATGTTTTTGAAATAAATTTTTACACACTTTATCACAATTTATTGGTAGGATGTCCTAAAAGTAGGCTTTAATTTAATTTTTTTTTAAACTGAAAATTTAAAATTTTTAAAATTATATTGTATTTTCTCTAATCTGTGTTTAGCTTTTCAATTTGTTCAATTTCTATTTATAAGCCCGTATATTTAATATTTAATAATTTATTCTCTAGTTCTTTCCATTCTACAGGAAAATAATAATTGAAAAAACTGATGAACTATAAAAAATTTCAGTAAGTTTGTTTAAGTAAGTTATCCAGTGGTATATATAATTTAATTAAAAATATTTTTGTATTTTTATTCTCTAACGCTTAACATGTTCTTTAACGACTAAGCTTACTTTCAAGACCAAACCTTACGAATGGCAAGCAGCATAGGAAAATCTTGCCGTTAGAAAATTGAAAGACTGCTTAGAATTAGAAAAAAATCTGGACTCAAAGTCAGTGTACCAAAGCTGTGCATATAGTACACAAAACAGAGTTGAAATAGGATTCAGAAATCATTATAGAAAAATATTTTGTAAGATTGTTATCTCTCAGTATATAGTTGAGAGCATTTTACACAAAATTACCAAAATATGTGCAACTTTAGTCCATAAATATCTTCCTCTTCTCTTTACTCTCCTACTTAATTCAATAACAAGTACTGCATTGGAGCTTCTAGCTTACATATAAAGATATATTCGGTGCTGTACGTTTAGATCTAAGTTTTATCCGTGCAATTTCTCAATTTGATATTATCTTACGCCAGATATCTTACTTGCCGTCAAGACAGTTCTTTAGAGTACATTTCAGCCTCAGTTGATCTGAGCCACATTGGCTTTGGACGTCCTCTGTTCTTTGTGCACTGTGAGTTCCATTCAAGACTCTATTTCGCAATATCAAAGTTTTCACTCCTTACGATGTGACTAATCCAGCGATCCAAACTTCAACAACTATAAAATCTACATCACACATAGACAGTAAATTCTCGTTTTGTATCCGCTTTGGCCAGAATATCGCCATTACACGTCCTAGACGTTTATTTACAAATACCAATAACTTTTCGTTGTGTGGGTGCTCACCTTTCTTGTCTCACATCCAAACTGCAATACCGACCTGCTTATTATTTCTTAAGTTAAATTTTAGAAGGTTTATCCAACTAAATGCTCATCTTAAAAAAAGTTTTTTTAACCCTGTTGTTAGATTAAAAAATACGCAACTCTAAGATTAAGAGTATATTTTGGTATATTTTGTTTAAACGTAATAAAATAGTCTGTTACTATATTATTATTATCATCATTCAGACCGGGCATAGTTGCAGGTCACTGTGACCCATGGGATCCTTTCATCGATATACCAGTTCAGATGTACCATTATTTCCGTTCTGGTGCCTCAACCTTGAATCTCTTGCCAAGGCAAAGTTCTAAAGACATTATATGCGTGACCGATAATGGTTTTCCACACTGCGTAGAAGGGACAGACTCCTTGATTTATTCCGGAGAGCATTGGCTAAAAAATTCGCCACCGAAGTGCTGTTGAACAAATCAAGGCCTCCAATGCCGATGTTGAACATATTCTCAATTTCCTAGCTACCTCTAGGCAGGCAAGTCTCTGGAACTTACTTCATTTAATCATGGTAATAACTTCATCAGTCTTGCTTCACCAAGCTATGGCCGCATAAGTGATAATACGCCGAACAATTGGGGTATACTATGGCTTTAAACAATATGTACCACAACTCCGTTAAATTCCATCCGATTAAAAAAAAATAAAGTATCGTTTTATTCATAACTAAGCATACTACTTAAATAAATCCAAAAATAGTACGATTCCTATATAAAATAGCGCGTGAAAAGATCTCTAAACTTGGAAAATTTTGAATGAATTGAACAGGAAATGTGTTTGCTTAAGAAATATATACAGATTCCTTAAGTTTACTTAAGTAAGATATAGACCATTAAAAAGATCTATTTCTATCCCACAATATCCCACAAGATTTTTAAGATCGGCTAACATTTAGCTAAGTTATTAGCTTATAAGTGCATGAAGGTCCGAAAAACCGGTTTTTTACCTGTAACTCGAGATTTTAAAGGTGTTTTGAAAATTCCAAAAACAGATCCTTGATCTACTCAACAGCGCCTGCCAGTAAAGTAGTATTTAACATTTCCAAGGTATTTCAATATACTTGGTACCAGGCGCATATAAAATCACAAAAATAGGGTAAAAGATCAAATTGTGGGAGAATCGGAATGGAATGGCATTCCATCAAGTCCTTCTGAGCCAAGATATACGGCCATGAAAAATGCCATACTTGGTACCAGGCACATATAAAAACACAAACAATGGTATTTCTCACAAAATATGGCATTTTTCAAGGCCGTATATCTCTTCTCAGAAGGACTTTTTCTTTTATCTGATTTATCGAATATTCTATGTGATAAAAGAAAGAATGTAAAAGAAACATATTTCGTTTTTTTGCCCATCTCCAATTTTTAGATTTTAGTGATGTTTTCATTTAATATGAATCAAATTAAAATGTAGCATCTTAAACAATTTAGCTTCGTAAAGTGAATAGATATTTGTACAGTATAAATTAATGTTTTCATTTTTGTACTGTACTCCCAAAAAAGAATACTACTTAAGAAGCTATCTTCACACCCTTTATTCTTACGTAGTATTCGTATTTCTTGTGGAGCGCATTCCTTTGTAGTTAATCGTTCAGCGAATCGCACAATGCGTTAGTCGCACTGTTCGTTTGTGGAATAATCTTCCTGGGCACTTACGACATAAGTGAATTTAAACTCAACGACCCTGAACACGACTCCCTCCATCCTCCTTCCCACTACCTGTTTTCTTAGTACCAGCACAATGCAGTGCATGAGAAGGTATTATCCTCTGGGTAGTATAAGAATTTAGCCTTAGAAGTCTAACCAGAATGTTAATCTTGGTACACGGGTACCAATGGCCACTGGAAATTCATATCCCTGCCCAGTAATTGTATACACATTTTTACTTGCTTTCAACTTTGATTTCTTGGTACCAATGGCCACTGGAAATTCATATCACTGCCCAGTAATTGTATACACATTTTTACTTGCTTTCAACTATGATTTCTTGCAGCGGAGGTTTGAATAAAAGAAAATTTCACTATAACCAGACATTGTAGCGCTAAATTCTAACTTGGCTTTAAATCACAAAGCGGTGCTTATTTTTTGGCATTATTAAGACATACTCGTATGAGTGTTAGAAATAAATTAATATCAACCATACGACTAGTCTACGCTAAGTAAGCATTAGCAAACCCATTTATGTTTTCCTTAGAATTTTATCTGAATATTCTTTTCAAATTTCTTGGTTTTCTTAAAACAATTTTATAAACAAATCACGTTCTTTTATTTCTTTTATTACCTGTTTAGGGATTTTTATTTGTGTAAAGGAAGCGAAATTAAATAATTTTATTAACAACATAACACATGTCTGCCAAAAATAATGTAATTTTTTCCTTTATTTGCTTTAAATCAGAGGCTCCTTATAAAAAATCATAATTTTTGCACGCACAGGGCACGTCTTACAGCAAAATAAAAATAAAAAAAAAATACAAACGCCACGCCACAAGTAATTTATTTTAGATTTTTAAGGGTATAGGTAGGTTCCTTATTTTGCCACAATTTGGTGTCAACATAAGCAGTATGAATAATAATCATGAATGAATTGACTTGGAGTTCATGAAAGTATGTTGTGATTGTTCGGTGTTGTGCGTAATCAAATACTTAAGCATGACCGACTATTTCCCTTTGTAATTCGAAATTTTCTTTATTCGTTATTAAAGTGGAAAACAAATTGTTAACAAAATCTTATAAAATTGGCGGCTATTTACCTCATACAGAGAACATAGCGAAAACATTTGCTTTTGTAGTTGGTATTTCCTTTCTCCTACCTAAGTTTCACTTGTATCGGGTATGTTTTTTACAGTTAGTTAGTAAGTTACGATAGCCAGACAACGTGCAGCTCACCTGGGTCTAATATTGATACCACTGTGATACCCATCAGTAATCCAGAAAATGAATAACCTACATGTCCGCGTCTTGGTCTGATCCGAACAAACCGGACGCATGCACAAAATAAGAGATCCTACTGAGATTTACATCAGCCAGATCCGAAACGACCTGCCAAGGAAAGCAGTCCTAATGTCCGAAAGACTCGGACACTGGCACTGGAAGTGCTCGACAGTCTCCTCCTCTTCTTCATGCTGACAACCCCTACAGTAGTCAATGAACGGCATACTCAATATCCTAGCGTGCGCACCAGCCACCCAGTGCCCAGTAATCACAGCCACAAGAGTTCGCAGCCTAAGTCGCGGCATCCCTATAATAGACTCCGAGCGAGCCCGATAAGGGCCAGATTTGCCTTGATACAGAGCACGTGGCTGTGCCCTGCCCAACATGTACCGCAGGCCCATAGGTCTGCCAGTGAATAGTGACATCCCAACTGAGTGGTTCATCTTCTCATTTCTAAAGAGAGAGCTCACCATCGCAAGTCCGTCCGCCACACAATTCCCCCGGGTGACCGAGTAACCCTTTACCCAGATAATTTACAGGTCTGAATGTCTCGACATCTCGTTCAGAGATGCCCGGCATTCACACACCAGTCGCGATGTCGAGTAGACTCTAGACAGCGCCCTGATCGCAGCCTGACTGCCCATATATATTCGGATATCACTGTCATATACCCCGTAGTACATCAACCAGTCCGCTGCCATCTCTATCGCCGAGACCTCCGCCTGTAAGACCCTGCAGTGGTCCGGCAGTTTAAAGGATTCCCTCACAACGTATAAAGATGCCGCCCCCAACCCCTTCCGAAGTCCAATTACCGACTCTAGTGATATGAACACGAAGAACATTCTATCCAGGAAGAGTTTGGGTGTGCAGTAGTCTATCCCATCAGGAACCGCATCCAAATACCTAAAGATGGCTGCATTCCCCTGCCATCTTCAACCTTATTGCAGATATGCCTGCCATCTGCCTAGCCATCAGGTTCTCTGGAAGCCAGTTCAATACTACAAAAAAGGCCTTCGAAGGAGTGAACCTAAGCGCACCTGTAATCATCAGTGCTGCCCTCCGCAGAACCCTATCAAAGATCCTGCAATATGTGGATTTCTCCAGAGACCTCAACCATACAACCGCACCATACATAAGTATAGCCCTTACCACCGTGTTTAAATATCCAATTGAAACTCCTAGGATTTAGACCCCGGCACTTTCCAACGGCCCTACAGTTAACATTCGCCATCGCCGCCTTCGCGCGTGTACTCTGGAGCAAGGATAGCTTGGAATCCAGGATTATTTCTAGATACTTCGCGCTATCCGACAGCCCCAGCTCAACGCCGTGCAGAAGAGGTAGGGAAAACGACGGAACTTTGTACCTGCGCGTGAATAGTACCAATACCGTCTCTCCCTGGTTAACGTTCAGCCCACTATCAGTACTCCACCGACTGAGAAAGGCTAGAGATGTTTAAAGGCTACAGTCTTGGATCTATTAGAAACAAGTCTCACTAGCAAAGTGTTAACGGTCAAATTCCACAGAAGAGGGACGGTTCCATCAGAACCGACCTAATGACCTCCGGTGTCACATTGTTGAAGGCCCCCTTTATATCCAGAAATGCCACAGGGCATTTTCAACATACCCCACAAGCGAGTGAAGCACAGTCTAATAGGTCAGGGACGCAGATAGTAGGTCAGGTACTATCGTACTGCGAAGATGCAAGTCGACCAACCTTTCCAGAGTCTTCAGAAGAGAAGAAGATAGGCTGATGGGTCTGATGTCCTTTGGACACGGGTGTGCAGTTACACAGGATTAAATCAGAATAAGCCAAAGAAATATGTTTTTAATATCAATGAGGCTGATTGCATAGGAAATAATATGACATTAATGTTTAAATTTGATTTTGGCCATATGACCGCCACATCTGGCGTGTACAAGCCGCAATCTGGAACACTTATTTCCATAAACCTTTCATAGTATATGCAGTCGTATTTCGCCAATAACTCTTCGAGTGTTCATTTCCATTTGAATTGCAACACACACTTAAACCCAATTGGATTTTATTGGGTATTATATTTAAAAAACCCGTAGTTTTTTTTTATTTGGAGGTTTTCGCAGTTTATTTACAACAAAAACAAGTTTTATTAATGTATTGGAAGTACAAATTAATTCGGTCCGTTTTGTTATCTCAAAAAAGATAATGAATTAACAAACTTATTAAATCATTGCTTATATCTTTTCCCCACCTCTGAGGTAACTTTCGAATTCTGTCTCAGAAAAACTACTCGTCGTTGAGGAAATCCAACTTTGAAGCCGCTTTTATATTTCTTCAAACGTAGTGACTCGGTGACCTGCAAATAGATGTTGTATCAGTCGAAATAGTCTGAAGGAGACATATTCGGAGACTAAATATTGAATAGCGCAATTTTCCTACGTAACGATAATATGGATGATTTCAATATTGATCTTAAATGTCCAAGCGAATCATAATATTCGCGCTAGAACTTCTGTTTGCGGATATAATACTTCCCAGGTAGCAGAACTGACGGACGTCCTCAATTTCTTCAGTCCCAATAACAAATAATTTTCAGGATGTTGCTTTAATACAGAGAGTTTTAGTCTTCATGACATTTATTCTTAACCTGCCTCTACAGCTACCAGCCTTATGTTAGGTAAGTTTTTCGCAACGTCCGGAAGGCTATAGGTCATTCGCATAATCGATATCGTTTAGCCGGCTTTGCAGTCCCCATGTTATACTTCTGCCATCGAAGATAGCTTTCCCAAGGATCGTGTATAGAACTATATTAAATAGTGACAGGACACACCCTCTAATTCCCACTTCTCTCGGTCCGCTTAATAGTCTTCCATATCCAACTCTGCAAGATGCATTGAGATATACACCCTTAATGAGTTTATTGAGTTTCACAGGAACTCCATATCACTTCATGCTTCACTTTGTCAAAGGCCTTCTCGGAATCTATGAACCAAAGATACAGTGGTGAGCGCCACTCCACTGATTTTTCTATAATAGTATGAAGAGTATTAACATGGTCCATAGTGGACTTTTGTGGTGTGAAATTAGCTTGTTCTTGTCTTAATATTGGTGTTATTCTCTCGGAAATTCTGTTTGAAATGATTTGAGCGATAACCATGTTGATCATGCACAGCAGCTTAATATCCCGCCAGTTATTATGGTTTGTAAGGTCTCTCAGCAAGTTCAGCAGGTGGATTGCCGTCTTTCCAAATTGATCGAATAATTAGATAGATTATTGTAGCACTAATAAGGGAATCCGATCTTAATAACTCTGCAGCTATTCCATATACACCTGGAGTTTGTTATTCTTGTGGCTGCTGATGGAGTTGGCATCTCTTCGAAAGTTGGACAGACAGACGGGATGTGCGTGTCCTCCACATACGCCTCGTATACGCATCCCTTCAGCCCAAACCTCAACCTGATCATCAATTTTTGTTCTCCATACACCTTTCTAAGGGATCTTTTAGATGTGGTATGGTCAGTTATGTTCTTCCTAATTGATCTATACAAATGGCCAGTCCGATGACACTCAGCTCTCTATACTTATGGAGTCGATCCCCTGCCACTTGTCTCGCTGAGACAACCTGTCTGTCAAGTTCGCTGTAGCATGCCTGTAGATGTCCTTTGGTATCGTGCATTCTTGGTCGATTCAGTTCCGCCTTAATGCCCTTCCGCAATCGCCTACCATGTCTCATCAGAAATCTGTCTACTGTAACCGAAAATATCAATCAATAGCGGAATTCCACGCATCAGATCGCCCTCCTTTGAAGAAAACAAGGCAGTTTTTAAGGCCTAGGAGTATAAGGCAGAAACAACAGAATTCCTTTAATTTGTTCACGTCCGCATTTCATCATTTAGTGCAGGTTTTCTTATGGCCGCCAGCTTTATGCGCATCTCTGCGGTCAACAGATGATAATCACTCACCATGTCTGTTTCTCTTCATACGCAAACATCTAGAAGCAACCCACGCCACTTGCTGTTTATAGTAATGTTGTCTATTTGGTGGTTCTAAGTACTCTGGTCCGGGAATATCCAAGTTGCCTTATGCACTTTCCTGTGAGGGAAAGCTATCCCCCAGTAACCAAATAATTCGCCGAGCACATATACAGGAAGAATTTATCATTCTCCGTCCTGCGTCTATGTACATGAGTACCCATAATTGACCCTAAATTGGTGTTATCCGAGCCTATTTGAGCATTAAAATCCCCCATTACTATCAAAATATAGCGTCGGTTACTTTCTTTAATAGATTTATCAAGAGTGCTGTAAACTTGCTCCTTGTTCTCTATGTCAGCAGCATTCGTTGGGGTAGGGTTGCGAACACAGATGCAAAATCTCTTTGATAAGACACTGTACAAGAATGGTTTTCAGGTTAAAACGGTCCTTCTCATGCTGTAGGGTTGCGAACACGGATGCAAAATCTCTTTGATAAGACATTGTCCAAGAATGGCTTTCAAGTTAAGATGGTCCTTCTTATGCTTCGAATCAGTAGAAACCCCACCCCACTTGATGGAGGAAGGGTAGATCGGCCGAGTATAGAAGTGAATGCCCACATTGCAAGAGTTGCTCTGGTGTAAATCTATCCATAATGTTAAACTAAACTGAACAAAAAGCAACTATCAGCTGTTAAATCGGTTGTCAAATAAGGCAGTGTTGCCAACTCAAAATCATGAACCTTTAAAAAAGACACCAGATATTTTTATGGAAAAAATATAGCCTTTTAACTTGTTCTCATAAAAGTTTATGTGAGAAACATGCAAATGTTTACTTTAACGACCTCAAATTAAAGTACACTTCAGTGTGTTTCTGTAGAAAAAAAAAAATAAAAATAATTAGATATGCGGTATTGAAAGCATAAGAATGTGTTTTATTCTTATTATTCATGTGTTTTTTATACTGTTTTATTTGTACCAATTTTTTAAAGAAAAGCTTCCTATCACTACATTTTAATATTTTTATCAGGTTTCAAAGTAAGAACAAACTTGTTTTTTTTTAACAGCAGCATATTGGGAAAACATGACATATATTCATTTAAAAGCGCTTTAAAAAATTAAAAAATCGTATTCAAATACCAAACTATGATGGACCCGTAAAAACATGATTTAGTTCATAGCTTTTTTGAGTGAATATTAGAGTGTTTTGACAAAAAATTGTGTCAGTCACCTCTTGGGATTAAAGATAATGTAAAAACAATTCCAAAAACAATTTTTTTTATTTTTTTGTCCCGCCTACAAATACCGCCCTTTTAGTATTCTGGGGTCCTAGCCACCCTAATGTTAAATATTTGTCAACGAAATTAAAGCCATATGACTCGTGTTTTATTTAATTATTTAATTTATTTATTAGATAACCTTAGCACAACAAGATAGGTGCCTTATAAATTAGAGTGCCACTAAGAACGTACACTAAGAAATATTAGAGTGTCATTTAGAATATTTTATATGTGAAAACTAGTTGTTAAAGAAAAGGATAAAATCAAAATATAAACAAAGAAACAAGATTAAAAAGATAAAATAAGATAAGATAAGATAAGATAAGATAAGATAAGATAAGATAAGATAAGATAAGATAAGATAAGATAAGATAAGATAAGATAAGATAAGATAAGATAAGATAAGATAAGATAAGATAAGATAAGATAAGATAAGATAAGATAAGATAAGATAAGATAAGATAAGATAAGATAAGATAAGATAAGATAAGATAAGATAAGATAAGATAAGATAAGATAAGATAAGATAAGATAAGATAAGATAAGATAAGATAAGATAAGATAAGATAAGATAAGATAAGATAAGATAAGATAAGATAAGATAAGATAAGATAAGATAAGATAAGATAAGATAAGATAAGATAAGATAAGATAAGATAAGATAAGATAAGATAAGATAAGATAAGATAAGATAAGATAAGATAAGATAAGATAAGATAAGATAAGATAAGATAAGATAAGATAAGATAAGATAAGATAAGATAAGATAAGATAAGATAAGATAAGATAAGATAAGATAAGATAAGATAAGATAAGATAAGATAAGATAAGATAAGATAAGATAAGATAAGATAAGATAAGATAAGATAAGATAAGATAAGATAAGATAAGATAAGATAAGATAAGATAAGATAAGATAAGATAAGATAAGATAAGATAAGATAAGATAAGATAAGATAAGATAAGATAAGATAAGATAAGATAAGATAAGATAAGATAAGATAAGATAAGATAAGATAAGATAAGATAAGATAAGATAAGATAAGATAAGATAAGATAAGATAAGATAAGATAAGATAAGATAAGATAAGATAAGATAAGATAAGATAAGATAAGATAAGATAAGATAAGATAAGATAAGATAAGATAAGATAAGATAAGATAAGATAAGATAAGATAAGATAAGATAAGATAAGATAAGATAAGATAAGATAAGATAAGATAAGATAAGATAAGATAAGATAAGATAAGATAAGATAAGATAAGATAAGATAAGATAAGATAAGATAAGATAAGATAAGATAAGATAAGATAAGATAAGATAAGATAAGATAAGATAAGATAAGATAAGATAAGATAAGATAAGATAAGATAAGATAAGATAAGATAAGATAAGATAAGATAAGATAAGATAAGATAAGATAAGATAAGATAAGATAAGATAAGATAAGATAAGATAAGATAAGATAAGATAAGATAAGATAAGATAAGATAAGATAAGATAAGATAAGATAAGATAAGATAAGATAAGATAAGATAAGATAAGATAAGATAAGATAAGATAAGATAAGATAAGATAAGATAAGATAAGATAAGATAAGATAAGATAAGATAAGATAAGATAAGATAAGATAAGATAAGATAAGATAAGATAAGATAAGATAAGATAAGATAAGATAAGATAAGATAAGATAAGATAAGATAAGATAAGATAAGATAAGATAAGATAAGATAAGATAAGATAAGATAAGATAAGATAAGATAAGATAAGATAAGATAAGATAAGATAAGATAAGATAAGATAAGATAAGATAAGATAAGATAAAAATAATTTCAGTATAAGACAAATTAAATGAGGGCGAATTAAATATAAGCTTTCACAAAAAAAGGCTACAGAAAATAGTGTAGAAGCTCACGTCTAAACCGATTTACGTTGCCAATTAATTGTTATCTATTTGGTAGCGGATTCCAAAGACTAATGCTGTAGATAAAGAACTGACGCTGTGTTTCCGTTGAATTGATTTTTTTCCTCGATTAGATCTTCCAAATTTTAACACTCTAATTATCTATTTAATTTATTTACGGCTGCAGAGTGGTCAATATTTTATGAAGAAAAATAGTACTCCTACATTTCAAAGTTCATTTCGTAGTTGCGATATGGAAAAGAGGAAATAGAGCTCATTTACTAATTAACTCTAAATCACTGTTTATGGTGTCTACACTTAAACGAATATATTAATATTACTTGCCAAACAGCTGTAGAAAATCTGAACATCGTCAGCAGTGCCTTATCACATCGGGTAAGTCATTAATGTATAAGCAGAATAATATAGGTCCTAGAATAGGACCCTGTGGAACACCCCTATTTACTTGAAAGGATTTGGAATATATGTCATTTGATTCAATTCCCTAAAATCATTAGGTTAGATAGCTGTGTAGAAGCTTGTAAGAAGTTATTGAAAAATAAAAAAGTTCTTCCAATTTCTTTATCAGAATGGCGTGCTCCACTGTATCAAACGTCTACTGTGATCAAGTAATATTCAAAAAGAGACCATACCCGCGTCAGGATCAGCCCTCAAATTCTGTATCACATCCGTGAATGCCGTTATACAATTGTTGCCTTTCACAAAGCCAGACTGACGATCAAATAAAAAGTTGGATTTCCCTAGATATTCATTAATTTGCCTGCCCATACTATAGCGATTGGTCTATAGGCAGACTAAAGCAGATTTTGTCAGTATTGTGTTAAATATATAAGTGACATAAGGCAATATTTTCGGAATCATAGCCATAAAACAGGAGAGGTTAATTCTGTCCACGCGAACAGCTTTCTTGGCTAACGCAACGACTACTGAATGTATTCTCAATGGGTGACGAACACAGGTCAGCATATACATTCTCATGACAAAAATGACGATATTGATGAGAATGTATATGCTGACCCCATATTCGAATTTCGAATTTCCTTCCATTGCTATCTGCTAGCAACGCTAGGGGAGAATTTTCTCTGATAGTAGATGCGCTTTGACTCTCTAATCCTCTTAATCACTTCCCTTCGACTTGACTGAAACATCTTCTGAAGCTCAGGAGTTTTAAATCTCTTCCATCTATAATGAGCTACGTTACGTTTCCTGATTAACAACTCGACTTCAGTAGAGAATCAGGGCTCTTAGTCTGTACTAGCAAGTTTGGTTTTCAAAGGAACACATATGTCGAATAAGGAGTTTATGTTTTTCTGTAAGAAGCACATCTAGTCATTTGCATTATCAAAAGTGTAAACCCGGTGCCAATTTACTCTCTTCAAATGCTGTTGCAAAATATTACCCTGACACCCGGGTCTCATAGGTCACAAATAATAGATCATGACTCGAAAAACCGTACGCTAGTATTTGGTCATATGGGAGAATTTTCGAGATGCTATTACCAAGTCAATCAACTTAAGAGTTTTTGAGTTAGTATATAGAACCAACACTAACGAACGTTCGACAAGTTCAGTCAAGTGGAAATATTGCAACCGTTAGCCATATTGTAGAAGAAGATCTGAATTTGTAAACTTTCTAAAGTTGTCAACATTGGAGCTATTCACAGTCACCAAATGGTGAATTTCGCTTCACGATATGGCTTTTACTTTTAAAAAGTGGAACTGGTGTGTATTAAGGACGAACCACCATTCACTTAATCATGGGTTGCTGAACAATTCGCTTAAACTTCTAGAATAATAATTTTCATTGTAGACTGCGTTCTTTTAAGTCCGATAGAACTTCCGATAGGGTTAACCGTTAAACGAACTGTCATACCGCCTTTAGTTTTTTACATTCGTAATCATCAAATGACTAATTTAACGTTTGAACAGGCTTCGGAATCACTTAGGCTTACTTTGCAAATAAGTTATTAAGTCGCGCAACCTATGAACAACGAAATAGTATTCATGGATAAGACCCATTTTTAGCTTAAGGAGTTTGTTACTAGACAGAATTGCCGCATATGGAGCGAAAACAACCCTCAGCAGACTCTACAGACTCCACTATATCCAATAAAATTCATCTTTTGTACGGTGGCATCATTTATTCAAAAATTATACGGTTTGACATTGAAGCTACCTAGCTACCTAGATGGCAGCACAAACACAAAAACTTTTTCTTTCTTAGAAATTACGATCTGTCAAACGTCAGCTGTTAAAATTTTAGCCAAATTCATCGATTAGTTTATTTGTTGTAGTCGTTTGAAGTAAGCAACTTTTGTGTTTCTTGGAAAATGGTAAAAAGTGAATTTCGTGTAGTGATTAAACACTATTATTTGAAAGGCAAAACGGCGAAAGAGACTAAAGGAAAGCTTGATAAACGTTACGGCGAATCTGCTCCGTCAGATTATATGGTAAAATATTCGATTGCTGAATTTAAACGGGGCCGAACAAGCACTGCAACAATACCGTCAACAGGAAGGCCAAAAGAGGTGATTACTGATGAAAATATCAAGAAAACCCTCAATATCGTTATGAATGATCGCCGGATCAAAATACGTGAGATTGCTGAAATGGTGAACACATCATCATCAGCTGGTGGAAGTGCTCCGAAGAAGGCAAAGACAGCGAAATCGGCTGGCAAGGTTATTGCCACTGTATTTTGGGATGCTGCCGGAATATTGCTCATCGATTATCTTGAAAAGGGATCCACCATCACAGGAGAGTATTATCGTGTCTTATTGGATCAATTGGTTGATGCAATCAAGGAAAAACGACCACATTTTAACAAGAAAAAAGTGATCTTTCTTCAAGACAATGCACCGGTTCACATAGCATTAGATACGATGCTAAAACTACGAGAAATCTACTTCGAATTGGTTGATCATCCACCTTATAATCCAGATTTAGCACCTAGTGACTATTTCGTGTTTCCAAACTTGAAAAAATGGCTCACAGGAAAAAGATTCATCTCAAACGAAGAAGTGATTACCGAAACTAATGCGTATTTTGAGGAGTTCCCAAAATCGTATTATTCAGATGGTATAAAAAAGTTGGAAAATCGTCCTACTAAGTGTATTGAAGACTATGTTGAGAAATGAATGTTTGTTGAAAAAAAAAAAATGTTTTTTGCCTACTTAGGTAGCTTCAATATTAATCCGCCCTCGTAGATCTTAATCACACCATTATCAAGTATTTTTTGTCTGAAAAAATGTGTGACATAGATCCGGGCCTGAAGTGGTTTCAACAGAATGGCACTAGTTGCCCTACGGCGACCGAGAAGTTGACCTGTCAATTGGCCTTAAAGCTCGTGCGTTTTGACACCTCCCGATTATTTTCTATCATAGCTCCACAGGAAGATATTGGCGTATGCTGATAAATCAGTAACAATTGACGCCTTGGAGCCCATTATTGTTCATGTTATTAGTGACATATGACCAGCTTTACTCGAAAAGGTGGCCCAAAATTGAATATTCTTAAAGCGCTACTTCAAACCTAGCTGCGGGGACCATATGCCCGAAATTATTTTCAAATTCTAATGAATTGAATTAAAGAATATATTTAAAGCCTAAGAAGGCTTCAAAAAAGCACCCTGTATGGAGACTATTTTGATAAGAAAATGTCTGCAAATAAAATGACCTTCATGGGGCTTTCGGAAATGTGAAATTCATTATTATGGAGCCTTTGCAACTTAACGTGCAATTTTATGGTGTGCTGTATGGTGATATTAGCAAGAAAATTGTGGTCTGCAATTGATGTTATGAAGATCACTGGCATTGGGATTTCAACAGGATGGAAACAATAAATTGATTACAAAGCCATATTTCACGATGGCATAATTTCACAAACAATACATAAGCTGCAAAGTTCAGGGCCTAACAAAGAAATCACTTTTGTTTTCTCCGTCAGTCCAGTGAGCATATTGGCTTTCTACAAAGCATCCATGGCTTTGTTTCACTTTATTTAATCAATTTGATCTTTCCAGTTGAGTAAATGATTACTCCGCTGTAGCTTCCTCCATATAAATTTGCGTAGTGGTGAAGATCCTTGCTAACTGGTGGTGATCTTTACTTTAACATTGTAATTTTTTTCCATTAGGTGGCGTGTTTTCCTAACCATTTATCTGATGTTTGTCATCATCGCCAGAGGTATGCGGGAAGTTCAGTGTGGCATTTACTTTATGTTTTAGATGGAGATGTCGGGCGGGAAGTTGAAGCCTCTTTATTAAACTTTCTTAACCACTATTAAATTTTTCTTCGTCATGTCCTCTACTGGAGTTCGAACCTAGATCGTTTGTGTTGTTCTGCGTGAGCTCTAACCACTACACCAACTCCACCCATTCGTCAACATTATCTCCATCAAAAGCAATGCATTCATTCCAGCGACGCTCTAACATTTCTATACTAGTTTTGTAGAACGATTTGTCTTTTGCCTCTTTACCGGTGAGCCTTTTTATTGAAATCTGCGAACAACCAAATCTGACGAAAACGGTGGATGTGGCAGCAGTTCGTATTTCAATATGTTAGTTTTGTTATTGTTTGAGAATTGTCAGCACGTTCTTGTTTTTGGACAAAAGTGAGCAAACGCGGCACCTACTTCGAACAGAGCTCACACAATCTTAAGCCAACAAAAGTAGCGTCATATTTTGCACAATAACTCACAAACTAACTAATAAAATATTATGAAACTTTCAAAGCTGTCTTTTGAAGGTTAGCATTAACTGAAAAAGAAGTAAATGCAATAAAACTAGCGTCATCTATGTGTTAGACCCGTGACTTTTCAACCCATGTGTTATCAGCTAAGGCCGGCCGGTTTTTTGAAGGTATATTTGACCCAATGGTGTCGATTCTGGAGGAGTTAAAAGTGACGCACTCATCTAATATTTGTCTTACAGTGAGATCCTAAATGTTGCACAGTCTGGATAATGTTTTATTCAAAACGGGCTTATGAAAGAAATTCTAAGGCGCACAATAGTTGCAGTAAAATTGATTGCGTTAAGTGATTTTTCTCTATGAAGTATAGCACTGTGCGACAAAAAAGTCCAAGTTGAAACACCCGGACACCAATACTCTTTTCCTGATAGGCGTTATCGACTATATCATTATCATTATACCGAACATGCACTATTGCCGGACACTGCGACCCATGAGATCTATTCCAGCGGTAAACATCGGAAGGCCTTTAATTTTTTTTAATGAAATGTACCAACAACAACAAACTCTTCGTGAACCGTTAAAAAAACAAAAGAAATTTTCAGAAACAATAAAAAACATAAAAGAGATTTAACCTTTATGTCAACAGCTACATACCAGTGTATGTTTTGTATTTTAAAAACTCTGTATCTCTAAAAGTGGGATCCTTGTTGGTCGACGTTAAGTACATAAGGTTTGGTTAAGTTCTGCCGGTGTTATCCCTTTCTATCACACATTGTGCAGCAATCGCAACACTTAAAAGACCACCATTTATGGCTTCAATGGCGTTGCGAGTAGAGAAAACTCTTGTAATATGGTTATTCTTGGCTCTTTTTTTCTATTTTAGGTCTAGCCAGTTGCTCGATGAGATCGTGT